>CM054410.1:1976250-3315000 GCA_028858755.1 Ara ararauna | reverse complement strand
CTGCCAGCACAGCCTGCGTGACATTTGGTTCAACTCAAACAATTAGGGCAACAACAACAACAATATCAAGTGATGCTGAGAAATCCCATGACCTGAAGCCACAGTGCTGCTAAACCACACATTGATCACCCTCCCTCCCTAGCCAGGGACTGAAGCAGCAATGCCCGGGTGGCACAGGGAGAACCAGGCTCCTGCTTGGCCATGAGCCGCTGCTGGGTGGATGGAGGAAGGGGCAGTCCAACATTACTGCAGGACCTGAGGGCTTCAGCTTTCAGGTTCCCACCCATGGGATTTAAAGGGCATCTAACCCACCGCAGATCCGCATTTGCAGCACTTTCAGAGGCACTCAAACCCCTCCTGCCTCCCCCCGTTCCTTCCTCAGGGGCTTCAGGTCTACAAAGCACTCAAGAGCTGCCAGAGACATTGAAGTCTCCATGACAAAACACTTCAAAATAAGGATTTCTCTTGTGTTTGGGGAACTTCATACAAGTGAAGTGTTTTTGGTTGTGGACCAGGCGAGGGCTGGGTACCCCATCTGCTGCTCTCACTGACCAATAGCAGCAGACACTTCACTAGCTCTGCATGGCCGCAGCTGCGAGAAGGAGCACAGGATGGCTCCAGGGCCCCCACTTTAAAGGGTACATTTATTTAAGTCTGCATGCTATTTGGCAACAGCAGGATTTGTACATGACCTGGACTAAACTAAGCTTCTCTTTTACATGCACTGATTTGTCACTACGACCACACAAAACCGATCCCCAAGATTTCACTCAAGCCTGAGGAGGAGCAGCAGTAGAACCTGAAGAGTTGGAGGCACAAAAAATACAGCAGCAAACCTGCAAAGTGAAAATAAACTCCAGTGTATTCCTCACTTCTCCCAAGCAAATCCTCAGAGGAGACAGACCTTCTGCACCCAAGGGGGTAACCGGGCACCCCAGCTGCTTCACTGTTGTGGACCTGCAGTTGTGACCCAGCATTGCTCAGACCTTTCCAGCTCCCAGGGAGAGCTCTCAGAGGCCAAAATTAACTCAGAGTACTCAGAGATTTGTATTAAGTCCTAAGTCTCCCCGGTGATGATGATGATGACTAAAGGTCTGGAAACTAGAGCTCAAGCTCGAGCCAAGGGACTCAGGTGACAGTCAGCCTGAAGTCCAGCTAAAGAAACTGCAGGACGAGTGGGTATCATGATTTTTACACTCCAGACCGTGCATTTCACAGCTGACCTTCGAGCAGCATTACCTGATCGGGTGTACATGACACGGAGCAGTCAGAAACCTGCCCATGTGAAGCCGTGGGGCTGCAGGGAGGCGGGGAGCGCCCGGCCCCACACCGCAGTCTGGTGCCGTTGAGTCAGCCCTGTGAGTCAGCCGTGGCTCAGCACCGCTGGCACCAGTGCCCCAGGAGCATAGAGGAGGAGCATCTCTGTGCCAGCCACCCCAGCACACCTCTCCTGCATCTCCCTGCACGTGGATTCCCAGCAGCATGGTCGCCTTCTCCCTGCTGTGGCCTGCAGGATGCTTCTTAACATCACCAAGAAATGCCTAACCTGCTTTCAGTTCAGGACACAAGCGAGGAGCTGCACCAAGCCTCAGAAGCTGCTGAAACTGCAGGGAAAGAAGCTGGATGTACTCTTTCGGAAGCTGCCAGGCAGCACGTAGGCTCTCAGCAACGTCTGGAGATGTGGGGAGATGCCACACGAGTGAGAGGAGAAGGAAGGAGGAGAAGTCTCAGGCAGAGATGCTGCTCCCACAGTACTGGATCTGTAACACGCACGGTCTGCAGGCTCACAGCTTTACGCCTATTTTTTCTCCTAAAGACAGTTTATTCCGTTAACTTTAAGGAACCCAAAAGCCAGAATTATTGCTCTAGAAACCATTTTGAAGGAGATCACTTTAAAAGCTTTACCACTGAACCTACCGCACCCAAACCTCCCCTTTAAACCAGTGCTGGGCTCCCGGAGCCCATCTCCCATAAGGGAACAAACCCTGAGCGGTGCTGGGAGCTGGCTCAGCATCAGGACGCAGTGAAGGCATGCTGGCTGGGGGCATGCTGCTGCAAGCAACACCAGATCAAGAATGAAATCGCTTACTTGCTCGCTTTCTGAACACCTCAGCACTCTGCCAGCAGCGCATGCTCCTCAGCCAGCTACATGAGTGGGCTGCAAGAGCAGCACAGAAGGAGGAAGAGCAGGCTGAGCTGCCCCACTGCAGCATGAGCGAAGGGTGAAGGGCTGGGACAAGCCTCTGCCCTCAAACACACACCTCCGCCTGACTGCAGCCGGAAAAGCCATCCCAGTGATGGGAGGCACCGGTGCCCAGGGTTAAGTACTATGAGCACAGAAGAGATGGAGGCCAACGTTTGCAACCTGATGGCAGGGGGACAATGCCACCTGCGCACCAAGGTGGCAAACACAGCTATCACACACTACAGGCTGTCACACTGTACCTGGCCAGGGTGGGCTTTGCTGTCCTTCCACAGCAAGGCAAACCCAGGACAGATGCTTTCTTGCACCACACAGAGTGCACGCACGTCAAAGCTGAGCCAGAGCTATTCAGGGACAGAAAAACAGGCAACAGATAGGCTGTGCTAAGGAAAATGAGTCACTGCAACAAACCAGGATGAGGATTCACTATTGTTTAAACATTTGAAGAGGGAAAAAATAGCCCACTACAGGCAAGAAGAGCGCTCTCCTAGCTCTCAGCTCCCACATCCTCACAGCTGAGCTCCACTTGGCTGCGGAATACCCCAGCAAAACTACCCTTACACACACAACAGCCTGTGTACAGCAGCTCAACTGTGTTACATAAATCATCTAAGGTCAACCCTGCAACTGGAACACCGATGTTGCAATCCTGCTTCTCCCAAGAGCCAAAATCAAAGCTGAGGAAGAGATCAGGAAAAAGTAGCCTCCCCATCCTCATGTTCTGCCCAGGGAAGGAGCAGGGGATGTGGAGTGGGTTTGCTGCAGCCCCTTTGTCTAAGACAAAGCCCATCCTCTGACAGCCACGCACGCTTGAGCAGGAGTGTGCAATGTCAGACCCATGTTGTGAGATGAGCACACCGATCCCATGGGCATGGGGCAGCCCTCTGCACTGCAAACATGCCTCTACCTGCTCAACGAAAGCCGTCCTTGGGCCAGGCCTCAGGAACACAAGGACCTGAAACACCCCATGGTTGCAGTGGGGCGGTGTAAGAGGAGATCAAGGTGCCAGTAAGTCGTTCCCCATCTCAAGCATCTGATTCCTGGAGAAAAGGATCTCAGAGAAGAGAAACAGGCTCCTGCTAAGTCTCGGCCTGACTGCGTGTTTATCTGCAGCTCCCTGCTGCTATCTCCTCCCCAGTGGCTGAGTCACTTCCTCTCCTCAGTCTCCACCAAACAGGTTGCTGGAGCCTCGCCTACACCTTCCCAGCATCTGTGGAGCCCTGTTTATCTTTAAATGCATCTTTGGCCACCATGACCACCTCCGACTGTCCTGTGTGCAGGAGGGAGCTGTGCTGCTGCCCCTCGGCTTGGCTCTGATGCTCGCATACCCGCTTCCTCAGAAGAACAAGCTCTGAAGAGGAAAGGGAAGACGAGCAAAGAGACAGAGTCCCACTCCTGCTGAAAGCAGGGTCTGACACGGAGGGGTGTATCACGGGCTGTGGTGATGCTCCTCTGCACCCTGCAGCAGCCACAGCCTGTCCCCAGCTTCCTCCTCTGCTCCCCTCCCTTGCTGCTCTCCTTTTGATTTCGTTTCCTTCTTGCTGCTGCCAGCAGAAAGATTTCCAACATCTCTGCAGCCAGAGACCAGAGCCCTCTTAACTGCTGGGAGTCATGGAAAACACGCCGGTGGAGCCCTACCATGACATTTTAGCTGTCAGGAGGGTCGGACAGCCCTGAAGCGAAGTTTGGGCAACCAAGCATTGAATGCGGCAGAAACAGCCTTGGCATAAAGCAGAAGCTATAGTTGCAGCTAATCAGTTTTGCCTTCCCCAGCCATCCTCCCTCCAAAGGTGAAACCCCTTGACATATTCAAGTGAGACACTAGACCACGATGAATGTGCTTGGGAACACAGGGCTCTGATGGGCACCACGCTGCTTGGAGAGCAAGTGAGGACCACCAGCGTCAGGCTGTAGCCTCCTCTGCTGCCCAAGGGCAGGGGTCACCCTTCCTCCCACCGCTGCAAACCCAAACTGATTCATTCTCCAATGCTCTCCCATCCACACACCCCAAATGCAAACCCAACACTTCATCCCTGCCAAGGCCCATCGGTACGAGCTGTCCTCTAACGAAATGAATTCATGTTTTGAGACTTTCTCTCCCACTGGGAGCTCAGCAACTGTGAAAATTACCATTTGGCACATGGAAACCCACAGAAATGCCAGGCCAGCCTCAGGACACTGGGCTCTAACTGCTGTGGTGCCTCTGACCTGTTAAGATCTGCCCTCCTGACTTCTGAACCAGAGGAGACTGGTCAACAGCTCCAGTAGGCTGACATACCACAGACCACCTCACATGCTCACAGCCCATTTTATCTCTTTGCACAGTTACTGGGCCGTACCTGACCAGAAGTATTTCCAAATGCAGATTTCCTAGAAAATTCCAGAACCTACACCAACCTCTGCCCACAAAGCCACAGCCAAGCCCCTTACAACCAAACAGCATTATCTGCTTCACGTCTAAGCTTTGCTACAGCTCTTTCCAATTGCTTACCAACCACACAGCCCGTTCAACATCTCTGTAAAAACTCGGGCCATGGTGGCCAAGAGCCATGTGTACCAGCCACTTTTCTGCCACGACATGCGACCTGCCTGACCATGACACAGCCAGGCTGAAACACCCATAGTAGCATCAGTGCTTCCCAGAAACCAGGCGCGTGTTGAGGATGCATGCTGCATCCACCAAAGCAACCTTGGCAGTGCGTTGAACAGGGGCAGAGAGGTGTTCTTAACGACCTCAGAGTCCCGAGGACCACTTGTACCAACCCCAAAGAGCCGATCTAACCACTCCAACAGGCCCAGACGGCCACATCACTGAAGACAGACCTACAGCACGCCATTACAGCCTCCAGACAGCTCTACACGCATTTGACAATGCCTGTGCACACTCCAACTGGAAATAATTGTTGAGTTTAAAGCCCCAAAACAACAAAACATGTCTGGAGAGGATACAGATGTATTTACACAGACCTCAGGTTTATTTGAGGCAGATGCATGCAAGTTCATGGTTGTACTACTTGTTTTTTTTTTAAAGAGTATTCATGCTTATCCTCCAACTCATCCTCTAAATTCTTCCTAGCAGGCCCAGCACTGCTGCTTAGCTTGTCTAAGCTACAGTTCATGAACTGGACTAGTTAGGAACAGAACTCACCACTAGCCAAAAGAAGAAGTGCCTCCCCACAAAGCAATCTCTTGTTCCAGTTAAACACTGGGCACTATGTGCTCCCCCCAGCTCAAATATCCACATTTTGAGGGTGGAATATGTAATTTCTGTACCTGTATCTGAGTCTTTTTGATCTCCATTTGTTCCAACAGTGAAAGGCAACTTCCGTTTGGTCGTTCGCTCCTTCACCTCTTTGCTGCCATCACTCCGGTCCAACTTCGGAGTCTTGGTTAGAGAAACTTTATCTTTATCCTACAAACAGAAGAGACCAGATTAGCAAGAGCCTTTCCCAGATTGTGTTCACCTAACCCCCTCAATGTCCTACACCAGCCTCATGCAGCACTTGTCCTTTCCTTTTCACCTTGGGTTTCCAGCATCTGGGTTTAGCATCCTGCTAAAAGCAGCACCCACCAAGCTAAGAACCCCAGCAGAGAAGGGCAAAGCCAACCGAGGTTGCTGCATGGTGCCAAAACTGCAATCAATTTATGTGAAAACAGAGCAGATGCTGTATGTGAAGCTGCGAGCACAGGGAGAAGACAGACTGGGGTGCAGGAACCCAAGGATTCCCAACACAACCACCCCCATCACTTGGGAAGGGTTTCCTGATCCCCAGCACACAGAGCACATCTCTGGGATGCACAAAAACCAGCACTAAAGCCCTTGGTTCCACATGGAGACCTGATGGCTTCTCCCTGGGACCTGAGGTGTTTCTAGCACAAGAATATGCCATTACTATTTGAGCTTACATGGTAATTTGTTATTCCAGAGAATATTCTGGCATATGGCAACTCTGCTAACATCACTGTCACAGGACCAGCACTGCAGCCAAATGCACTGCACAGATCGGGTAATGATTCCATAAAACTATAGAATCCCAGCCTGGTTTGTGTTTGTAGGGACCTTAAAGCTCACCCAGCTCCAACTCCTGCCACGGGCAGGGACACCTTCCACTAGAGCAGGTTGCTCCAAGCCCCTGTGTCCAACCTGGCCTTCAACACTGCCAGGGATGGGGCAGCCACAGCTTCTCTGGGCACCCTGGGCCAGCGTCTCAGCACCCTCACTTCTGCCTAAGAGCTCATCTCAGTCTCCCCTCTGGTAGGTTAAAGCCATTCCCCTTGGCCTGACCCTACAGGTCCTTGTCCAAAGCCCCTCTCCAGGTTTCTTGTAGCCCCTTTATGCACTGGAGCTGCTCTAAGGTCTCCCAGAAGCCTTCATTTGAGAAGCAATATTATTTTAAGCAAGTGCTTCTGGACTGAACACTGTGCCACTGCTCTAACAACAAGGCCAGAACAAGCAGCTCTGTGACAGATCCGATTTCAATAACCCAGCAAAACCTGCGCCCTGAGCTCCAGCTATGAAGTTAAATTAAAGACTCTCGATTCAGTGAATCACGCGAGACCATCGCTGGAAACTCAGACAAGCAAATCTAACAGAAATTCCCTTGTCGAGAGCAGCCTGGTCACGCTGTCTGCATCAGGCTCAGCACCCTGGCAGGTGCCTCCTGTGCCAGCAGTCACAAGACTGTGGCGTCACGGTGTACGTTGCTCCTTCCTCTTCCCGAGTTTCTGTCTGGCATCCAGACTTCACCCCCAGATCAGAGAGAAACCCTCTACTGGGATGGACAGGCTCTGTCTGCACCCTCCGCGTGATGGGCAGTGTGACGGCCCCATGTCTGCACACCCAGCACTCGGCCCCTTGCACCAGTCAGGGCTGAGAAAATGAGCTGGGGAATCCCTTTCTTGGTAAAGCAAGTGAAACAAACCTGTCCAACAGGGGCTGGCGGGAGCCAAGGCACGTTTAGATCCCAAGAAGGGCACCCCTGCTCCAGAGCAGCCCTTCCTCGGCTCAGGAGGCAGCAGAACAATGGGAGAGTCAGCACAGCCAAAATAAACACTCCAGCATTTCACTTAAACACTCTGGATTTAAATGCTTTTGTCTTACTCTTTTTTTCCTGATGTGAGCAGAAATCGTTTGCCATAACAAATAATGCTGTTTCTATTGCCAGCTGCAGTCTGGAGCAGCTGAGAGGTGGAAGGCAGGCCAGGGACTATGGATCACCTCCCAGGACCATCCGGTTGCAAGCAGGGATGTGGATCTGTCCTTTCTCTCCCCAGTTTAATGCAAGCTTCAACAGCAACACTACACTTGAACCCCACTAACACTGTATCAGTGCTGAGGCCATGCTGATGCAGGGTAAAGCCTCATCGACTGCTGAGATGTGGCCCCATCACACAACTCAACAGCACTTCATGACAACAATCAGCCCTACAATTTTTACCCTTAAAAATCAGAGCCTCAGATAAGAGCATGAAACCAGAGAGTACCATGTGCATACCTCTTCCTCTGCTGCCTGTGCCTCAAGGTACAACTGCATAAGAGCTGCTCCACTATCACAGAGCCATGGGATCAAGAGGGACTTCATCCTGACCTGGAAGTGCATTTGCACCTTTCAAATCCATGTCCTGCAGCTCAAGTTCACCAGCACTGGGTGGTGGCAATCCTTGGTAAGAGACAATTCCAGAAGACTCCAAGGTGGAGCACTCATAGCTGATGCTTCAAAACTGACACTTCCCCACACTCATGGGCTGTACACCCTTGGAGCAGGCTGCTCCACACAGTATTTCAGTGGCAGGATACTCCTTGCCTGCTCTCATAGCAGTAGGGCAGGACGTGGCTGAGCCCCTGCACCCTGTAGTGGGATTTCCTACACTCCCACCACTTCTTCCAGACACCAGTTTCATGCTGGGAGCTTCAACAAGAGGTTCATTGTGCTCCATGCAAAAAAAAACCCCATGATTTTTTCAGCGTTTGTTACCTTAAAATACATTTCAGATGGAGCAAACCCATCATATCATGTCCTGAGGCGTTTTTGCTGCCCAAAAAACCCCACAGGCATCCCAGCTCTGGCCATCAGTTGGCGACGTTCCTGCTCCTGCGCTCCACTTCAAAGCAAAGATGATGGGTGACAGCTTGTTTCAAACATACCTTCTCTAAAATTCCCTTAATCTTAGGATTTGGCTGTGTGGTGTGAAAGCCTGAACCTGAAGGCACAAGGGGTTGTATCTGGAAGCCAGGTTAGTCTCCTGCTGCATTAATGCCATGTGGGATCTCAGCACTCGGGAATAAAGAAAAAGAGCAGGACAGGTAAAAATGCAACTTACTCTAGAAAATTACTGTAGTGTTGTCAAAAGCTCTGAGTTGGGGGAGAGAAAAAGTAGAGGAATTAGGCAAAAAGCCTTCCCAGACCAGACACTGAGCCCAGCATCGAAGCAGGAATGGCTGTGTGGATCCCAGCGCCAGGCACGCTCAGGCAATGCTCCGTTTGCATTCAGCCTAAAGCTTGGAGCTGCTAATCCAGTAAGTTCAACACAATTAAATACCAAGGAACGAAGGAAGCGGCGGCAGTCCCAGCAACGCTTTGAAGATTAATTTGTACAGTAGCAGAAGGATAACCTTTTATACTAATTGGAGCAAGGAAGATCCAAACTTTGCTCCCCCATGGAAAGCAGCGACCTGCTGAAGACGCCTGGAGCTGTTGGTGAAACCACCACAGAGAAATTAAGGCAGCTTGGAGAGTCATATTCTTGACAGTAACATGTGTTTGCGTTGTCTTCCTTTAAGTTTTACTTCCCTAATTATTTCCAACTTTGTAATGAAGACTGTCATCCTTTTCTCGAGTAAAAGCTGGCTTCAGTTTTAGGTCTTCTCATGTTTGAAGTGAACTCAGACTCATCTGAATCAGATTTCACAAAAGGAACAAATCCAAATTAAACGATACTGCAGAGAAACTTGGATCAGCATCTGTGTGCGAGACAGGCTTGGGTCTTGCAAAGGCTGGGACAGCTCTTGCCGAGGGTAAGAGGAACTTTGGTGAATGAGGGTGCTGTTGAGAGCTCAGCAACAGAACCAAGTTCCCCTTTGTGGGTGTTAATAAAAGCTGCTTTGGTAAAGGAGATGGCAAACCATGACTTCAGGAAAAATCCCCTGCTGTCACGTTATGTTCTTAGTAAGGTTTACTATGGGAAGAACTCAAACCGATAACAAACTGGACCCCACCAGCTGCCTGATGCGAGGTGCTGTGGTGACACTGACTTCTCTTTACAACAAAGATCTCTAATCAGCAAGAGAGACCCTGATATCAATCTTCTTGGGTCATTTATGACATACATAAATAAAAACCACTTTCCAGCCTCACAAAGAACTCCATCTAGACCAGCTTACTGCCTCAGTGCCGGTCTGCAGGGCAAACACAAACATGTTGTTCTTTTTGATGCAAAATTGTACACTTAAAACCCATGCAAAGAAATCTGTTACTTCCAGTGGGAAGCCGAGCGAGTCCCTAGCTTGCTTTACAGGACAGACCATGTCTGCAGCCTGCTCCTCCCCTCCATCCGTCCATGCCCACACACAAGCCATGAACCCCCTTGCCTATGACCGAGGGCTGTGCCAGAGCAGTGCCTACACTTCAACACTGAAAAAACCTGACTCACATCCCAGCTGCTTATGCAAAGACTTGTACCACCAGCCCTGGAAATCCCCAAAGCCCTTTGTTCTCCAGAATGAGTTGAAAGTATTTCAGTTTGCAATGCCAGTAAAAAGCAAGCAGCAATGAACAAAGCTAGCACCGGGAGCCCGGGAGGAGTAGCCCAGAAGGACCATGGGCTCCAATGCCTGTACCCCAGAGTGATGCTCCACACCAAGCTGGCACACCAAACTCTTGCTGTGGGCAAAACAACCCACAACCCTGCTGCAAAAGGCAAACGCACAAGCGGTAGTTTCGCTGCACTAATACAGGCAGTAGCGCGTCATTCCATGACTAGGCTCTGCCTTGGGGGCAGAGAAGGGGCAGGAGAAGGCTTCTCAGCCTGCTGTACGAAAAGGGTTGGAGAGAGCATGCTGGACATGACAGGAACCAAACCCCAGCATTGCCTACATCTGGGTCCTTTCTAGCCTTTCCAAAACCAGAGTACAACACATAGACATGCACACAAAGTTTCAAGAAGGCTGAATTTATGTCATTATCAACGCTGCAATAAAACACTTGAAGTGAAAGACAACTGGAGCTGAAGCCCCATTCCTGCATGCCTCAGGGGCTAAGGTGGGTAAGAAATACAACTCAAAAGGACTATGGGCTGCTTATCTTCATGGAAACGTTGGCTCCAAAGCCACCTAGAGCTTTGCATGTTCCGTGCCCCAGGGGGTAGTAGCTCTGTGCTGGACACACAGCCCAGCACTCATTTGCACACTACAGGAAGGCTCTACCAGTCAGGCAAGTTCCAAGAAGAACAGAGAAATAACGACTGTGTTCCCTTTTCTGAAACTGGGAGAAGAGGGAGGAGAAAGAGCATAAGCTGGTTTTTAACCTCTGCAAGCTCCTACAAGCAGAACCCAGGGTCAAGCACCATTCTGCTCAGCGTTCAGTTCAACCACTGCAGCAAAAACGCAATTCAGATGATGCAAGCGGGATCATTTCCCCATAAAGAGACAAATCCTCCACCACAGCCCCTGCGCACGCTGTGTAACCACGCAGCGAGCGGTCCCAGGCACATCAGGAAATGGTTTTGACAACTGATATAATTCTTGCTGCGGTGCTCTGCTCTGCCTAACTCATGAGTAATCTGCTCCTGGTATGGGGATCTGTGGATCTACACCAGAAAGGAGAATTATTCATATATGGCATGCATATTTCTACAAAACCCTTCAGTCTGAACTCAACCCGAGCGGAGCGCCCGCCCCGGGCAGGCTCTGTGCAGCCATATAAGGCTGGCAAGGGCCCGGCTGGCCGCCCTGCTGCTGTTGCTAACCCCAGGAGAAACAGCTCCTCACTCAACAGCAGCGAAGCAGACACAGCATCTAACACTGTCACCATGGAGGGCAACAGAGAAATGGTCTTCCAAGCACGCTGCTCCCATGGCTGCGCCGGCACAAGCGACATCGAACTAGTTAATGCATCCCTCCCACAGAAGTAGAGAGGAAGGAGGAGTTCTCTCTTGTGATTAGCTCTACAACTGAAAGGCAACAGCTCACATCCTCGCCCACAATGCACAAACCCTCCCAGAGAGCCTGCCTTTAGTGTGTTCAAGAGCAGAACTCTACTGTTTCCTGCAGTACTAAGCACACCCGGACTGCCGAGCATCCTGCACTGCTGCTCGCCTCCAGTGCTGAGCTTCAGAGCCTAAACACGTAAAGCCCGTGTGATGTTAAAACGACTGTTGGTATTAAGGTCACACTGAAAGGAAACCACACAAGTGGCCCTGCAGCTACTGCTGTGCCATGCTCTACCTATGCACCACGGGTCCCTCTGTGTGGCATGGCTCCAGCTCTGCTGCAGCCGTTCTGCCTTCCCTAGCAAGCCTCCACCAGCAAGCGTATGCCAAGTCCCAGGCTCAGGCCTTTGGAAGTGTTGACAGAGGCAAGACAGATTAAAAGCAGCGGCTGGCTTGACAGGCAGGTACAACAGCTCTGGAAGGAGGAGATCTAATGACCGCGTGTTTTTACCCTGAGTCACTGCTCCAGCTCACACTTCAGAGTCAACCAGAAACAGGGCGATTTGCTGCACCATGTCCTTCAGACACTTAGGCTGGATCTCAGCTCAGTCCCCAAAGGACAAGGGCCTGTGAGTTGCTTCTCCATTGAGAAGACCAGAATGAAGTGAGCAGAAAGGCTCTTTCCTGTCCTTAATACCACTCGGTGCAGGTCCGCACTGATGCCTCTGAGTGGGAAGCATAAAATTATTTGTGTCCTACTTATTTAGCCAGCAGGAGACAACTCCAGCTCCCAGCATCCCCAGCACCGCTCAACAAACCTGCTCTGTAAATAACATGCAGCCTCTAGCTGCTGCGAGTGGATGAAATAAAATGGGAGCTGATTCATATTATAACTGAACCTCTCCCTGCTGAAGCACCTGCACCAACATAAAGCTTCTTGCCCAGCACAGTCAAAACCTTGTATTTACATATCCTGCGCTGCTGGGCTGGCCTCATTTGCCAGCGTAAATGCTGGTATCTCCCCGACACAACAGGGCAGCTGCTTCATCTCCAACATCCCTGCTCGTTTTTGCCCAGCTCCTGGAAGCCACACGCTGTGCCACAAGTAAAGTGCATGTGCGAAGGGCAGGAGCGCTGCCTCCCAAACTGGACCTGTGCATGTACCATGATGTGGAAAGGGGAACGGATGCTACAGTGTGCTCAATAACCAAGTTTCTGCCTGGGATTTTTCCCTTTGGTTTTATTTGTCATCTTCCTCACATAGTCAGTAAGATGACCTTGATCAACAGGAGTTACTATCAACAACATGGGCGGGATTGCAGGGAACATCACAGAACAAGAGACACAGCACCACTGGTGCTTGCAACCCTCAGCTTCAGCTTCCAGGGCTGAGAAGAAACTCCTGAGGGAATGCTGAGAAACTGGAGCAAGATGAAGGGAAATTGATGATGATTGCTTCCTGAGCAGAATACAGTGGATGTAGGGTTTAATTTTTACTTAAAGGTAGCATTTATACACAGAAACTATTTACTGGAAACTACCTATGCTGAGAAGGATGAAAAAAAGCTGAATTAGAGGAGGCAGAGTTTAAGCCTGGAGCAAAGCAAGAATCTGGGAATGAAGAGAAGTATTAAGTTATTTGTCCTTAAACTCAGACTTCATCCCAGTAACCTCACCTCAAGCCCTGTCAAAACCTGAACACCTCAAAGAAAACCTCAGAAGCAGTAATTTTGTCAGGGCAGCTCACACTGAGTCTCTGGTCAGGCCATGCTCAGAGCCCAGACTCAGGGTGAAGCAAGATCAACAGAGTCTGACACAGATGTGGCACTTACAGCCAGAGGAGAAGAAACTCCTCCCTTGCACACACACACCTGAGCCACCACTGCACTACTTGGTCCTTCCACAGTCCAGTGTAGAGAGCCTTAAAAATGCACAGTGCTTGCAGAAAAGGCCCTTCCAAAGCATGTCCCCACTGCTAGTCCGAGTCAGGTCTATGTGCCCACAGCATTTCCCAGGAAGTGCGGCAGTCACCAAGAAACAAAGTGGGTCCCATCAGCTGGCCCAATACCAGACACAGATTTGATGCATGGTAACAGCCCATAGCAGCCTCCTGCCACATGAAATACTGTGATGGCTTGAAGGCATCAGGGACAGCATCCATAAAGGAAGGTGAGTGAACCAAACTCGGTACCTTTTTCCCCGTTTGTTTCTCCACCATGTCGTTGCTGAGAGAGAAGTCTTCTGGCTGTGGTGTTTTAGAACACCCACCCTTGGGCATCGTTCTGCCTTCCTTACTTGATCTTCATTTATGCTGCCATTGCTTCATCATCAACCGTCTGTTGGAGAGAGGAAAAGAGAAGTTAGGCAATCAAAAGGATCTTTACACTGGGGGAAAAAAAGGCAAGACACTTCCCTTGGGGATACCCATCACCCCCCAACTCTTCAATGGCAATATCAGGAGGGTTGAGTAGCTCCAAATGCCAGGCACCACAGATCAGCTGGCTTTTGCACCTTCTGAATGAGAAGCAAGCTGGGACCTGCAGCAGCAAACACGA
Source organism: Ara ararauna (assembly GCA_028858755.1). Taxonomy (NCBI): domain Eukaryota; kingdom Metazoa; phylum Chordata; class Aves; order Psittaciformes; family Psittacidae; genus Ara; species Ara ararauna. Next base: position 3,301,095 of record CM054410.1, on the reverse strand, counting down.
CTTGTTTCATGAGCAAGGGACAGCCTAAAATGGATCATGCCCAAACAGAGAGCAACACCCCCCCTGTTCTTCACCTCCAGCATCATTCCAAGCCCACATAAAGCTCCTTGCAGCTACAGCTCCATGCAGAGTGTAGCAATGCAGGGATGGATCCCCAGGGATGTGCCTGGGGCAGGAACAGCTCTGCTGCCCCAGCCAGTCACACTGAATTCCCAGACACTCACAGGACCAGCACACATATCCCTAAATCACAAAAACCCATGTATAAAACACACTTTTTGAACATGTCACCATCATGAGATGAGACCAGAAAGCACCCGGGGACCCAGTGTTCCCGGAGCGGTTTGTCCTGAGCTCCTCACCCCAATACCTTGGGCTAGGTAGAGACAATTTGGAGAATAACAAAGCGCTCCCTGCTCCTGCCATGTGTTGCCTGGTTACAGAGCTGAAAAGACAACTGATATCTGAAATTCAGCAAAGCACAAGCTGCAACAGGGATCAGAAATACTGGCTAAAACCAAGGTAGGTCTCTTCAGATGAACAAAAATATCTCCTCTCCTGAGACCAGAGGCTAAAAAGCATCTGTGCAACAGAACATCTCCGAGAAGTGACCCACATCAATCCCTGCAGCAAAGGTCTCCTTGTACTTACGCTGGAACAGCATAAACAGGCACCATTTGAAAACTCTGTCCCCAGCTAATTGCCACCTGACAACACTACACATTGCACCCATTAACTTCTTATAATAGTGGCTGGGTTTCTGCAGAGCCACAATAGCAGGAAATCGTCCAGGAACAAAGTCATGCAGCGCTCCATCACAAGATGGGAATTCTGTGGGCGGGGAGAGAGAAAGAAAACAGAGGCGAGGAGAGGAGCCAAAGCCTCCCGCCGGCTCGGGGCTGGGGATGAGGCAGTGTGGAGCTGAGTCCGTGCCCTGAGCAGCACTGGAGAGCCCAGCACCACCTCACCTGCAGCAGCCAGGGCAGGACGGGGCTTTAAGGCTGGAGGAACACCAGCACGGTGCTTCCATCCGCCTTCTGTTTTAGAAGTTCCCTGGAAATCCTTTCGGAACTTGCCTCGTTTACGCTTCAGAGGCTTTAGGACCCTTTGGGCTGGTTTGTGTTGGTTTTTTCTTTAAAACACAGCGCTGCAGCAGCACTAATGCCCACATTAAACCACATTGCTAACACATCCCAGAGGTGACATTTTCAGCAGGAAGCAGCGCTATCCAAGGTGGCTCATCTTTTCTTCTAATTCCCTTGCCTCGGCAATGGGATGGTTACCAATGTTTAGGAATGAAGGCTTTGGGGCTTGAAGCCTCTTCCCGTCACCCTGCTTGACACAGGGATGGTGGTGCTGGCTTTTGGGACCCCCAGCACTTTGCTTCTAACTGCAAGAGGAGGAAAGGACATGAGCTGTCAAAGACACAAGCTGGCTGATCAGCCCTCCCCATCACTGCATCTGTGAAGCAAAAACGGAGGGAAGTACAGAAAATTCAGGATACCAACACAGCACATCCATACAGAGCAAATGGGGAAAGGAAAGCTGTTAAGAGTGAGGGGCTGACCACAGAAATCTGCTCTTCATCACGTGCAGCACCTGCAGCAAGTGCCCAAGTTAAGCCCCACAAAGGCTGACTGAAAACAGCACCTTAGAAAGGCAGCACGTCCGTCCTCAGCATGCTGGGGGCTGGAGCTGCACATCCAGGCAGGGATTCACTGCCTATGAGATGTTACATCCCACAGCAGCACGGCTCTCCTGGAGCTGGAGATGCTCCACCACCCATAGATCCGGAGCCCAGGGCGTCCCCTCTATGCTGCACATCATCGGGGCCCCAGGAGCTGCAATTACTTCCCTCTAGAAGCAGCTTCAACCACTTACAGCCTCAAGAACCTCGCTCTGACAGCCACCGCGAACCAATTTGTGAAGCTTAAGGATTTTTCTGTCTCGGTTTCATCTACTGGAGCTCATTAAGGTGCAGATGAAGGAGAGATGAGCAAGTGCCTGTGCCGGGGAGGAGGCAGGGGCACCGGGTCAGTAGGGAGGACATGGAGCCGGCCACCTGATCAGATTCACTTCAACATTCATTGCAAATCTAAGGAGTGGAAATTCAGAAGTGCCAGGCCACAGAGATTTATTTGCACTTGGCAAAGTATATTAGAAACAAGCAGCTTCACTTATGGTCATGAACACAGGGACCAGCACGGCTGCTACCAGGACAAGCTCTGCTCCCGACCATGAACAGCCCCAAATGAAAACCACAGTTTCCAGCACCTCTTGGCCTGCACGCTGCCAATTTATTCCCAACCAAACTGCCCATTCCCAATGCCTTTGTGGCTGTTCGTAACCAGGGTAGGCACCTATTCACGTGGAGCTTTGAAAACCTGTTTAACTGAGAAAAGGCCAGACGGATGCCAGATTAATTCTGCAGCCCTTCTGTTCCTCTAGCTGACTCATTACACTTAGAAAGCTGGCTGCCTCGCCGTGTAAACAGAGCACTGGCCTGGTTAACAGCTTGGAGGGAGTAGTGCATTTGCACAACAATTACCAACAACTCGAAGCCTTCAGTTCATTTTTAAGCACGTTTAATAAGACTCAGAGGGGAGGCACAAATTCCCGGTTTGGAGGAGCTATTCCTCAGCTCAAAGCATTCAGAAGGGCTGCAGGATGACCATTTGCCTTCTCTCCTTCAGGATGTGGGAGCCGGACAAGACACCCCCTTTCCAGGACACCCTTCTCAACCCCAGCTCCCTACCAGGAGACGACCATCACCCTTCCTATTTTGTAAACAATTAACTAAGCTCTTTGAACGAGATGATTACACGTCTGCCGCACAATGAGAAGTGGGAGACCAAGTGAGCTCAACGGAATATAATCCCTCGTACTTCTCCGGGAAAACAAAGGAGCCATTTACCTCTGGCCAGTGGCCAGCCCTGGATGCGTGCGCTGCCTTCCTGGTCCATGCCAGCCCCTCGGCCAGGCCGGCAGCAGCCCCTCGCACCGGCACGGCACAGGTCCCACGCCTTTCCCCTGGGAAAGCAGCCATGGGAAGCGGGAAGTCTGCCCTGGGACTCAGCCAGCCTGGATGTGGCAGCTCCGGCCGGTTCGGGATGGCCGGCTCCAGCCATGGCCGGTGGGAAGGCCACGGTGGGTCCAGGCTCTGCAGTACCACACACATGGCTTTGCCTGCAGGCTGGAGAAATGGACACGACAGCCAGCCCTGTGGGTGTCAGGGCACCCATGCTCCCCCCCGAGCACCCACAGCAGCCTCCAGGAGGGCGGAAAAACAGGACCACCATGAGCACAACCCAGAGAGGGGCTGGAGCCGTGCCTAGCGAAGCCGGATGGGAACAGCAACGGCTCTGCAGAGCCAGCCCCAGCCATGCACACCCACAGGATCGGATCCTGTCCCCTCGCTGGGGTGAGGAACAGGCTGGAAATGGGCTTTATTTCGCCCAGGGCATGCCAAGCCAGAGCCACACACTGAGACCAAACACTTCTGGGGAGGACCTCAAAAAGCAGGGATCCCAGAAGGGATGGGAAGGGAAAGGGGGGGTCTCATCCGTTCCTCCGAGATGCAGTATGAGGAAGAGGGCACTGCTGGCTCCATGCTCAGCCTGTCTGGCCATCCAGACAGCTATGAGGCAGCAAGGGACCAGTCGCACTGTTAGCCTGGATCAGGCTCCCTGTGAAGCCAATGGGCAAATCGGGCACAGATGTAGGCGGACGGAGCCCACCCTCAACCCAGCCAGCACCAAAGCAAACAGACCTGGTGTACATTTAACCCCCCATCCCTACCCTTCCTGCCTTCACCAGCACAACAAGCAACATCCCCATCTGTGACTACAGAAAACGCACAGAAGTCCTCTAATGCTTTCAGCTGTGCATCCACGGCAGAGTGACAGCTTTCCCGGAGCTGCCTGTCCCATCCCATCCCTCCAACCCTGCCCTCCCACAGGTCCCCGCACCGGCTCTGCTCAGCCTCTCGCATCCCACTGTGAGCAGAGCAGCCAGGCTGCTGCCATCTCCATCTGAAGCTACAACAAATTATCTCATGCCCAAGATCTGTGCACTGGAGCCTGCCCATACCCTGCCAGCCTGGAGTAAAAAAGATTGTGCAGACTTCTTTAAATGCCAGACAATAAGAAGAAAGCTGGCTGGAGGCTGTAACCGTTACACAGAACTCCAGTGCAGGGATGGCAATTAGAGGCGCAGACGTTATTTGCACAAATCCAACACATTTGTTTGGTCTGAAAAGGTTGGAATATGAACGAGCCCCATCGAAACATGAAGATTTTAAAACCTTAGGCTCCTTTTGAGGACTCTGTCCCAGAAAAACAGGTGTCTTCAGATCTCTGAAAACCGCCTTAAAATAACAACTCACACAGATCACGTCCCAAATTGGACACCACCACATCCCCCCCCCCCCACGGAAAGCACGGAGAAAAGGACAAAAGTTAAGGTCTTTCAGTGTGCTGAGCTGCACCCTTCTGCATTCCTGTCTGACACCTTCACTGAGATGGCTGTCACCCAGTGAAGACTGCGCCATACAGTGGCACCAGCTGAGCCTGCCCTAAATTCAGTGTGTGTCCCTAACCGGTATGTACATCCAACACCGCCACCATCACACCTTCAACCTGCACTGTCCATGCGCACCCTCTGCCTGGTGCTGGCCCGCTGACACGCTCCCAGCATCAAAGACCAGCTCCTCACCAGATTTCCTTTACTTGATAAAGCCTGCACAACCTAAACTTGCTCACAAGCACTGGTGGGACGCGCACTTTAGGAAACCAGGAACAATTGCTCTTTGTGCTCCAGCTTGGCTCAGGAGGAGTAAAGTCCATCTTTTTCCACCATGGGTACATAAGCCCAAGAGCAGTAGGTGGCCTGCAAGCCAGCAGTGCAAACACAGGTGTTTCATTCAGCAGCCTTACAATGGCTAATCACAAAGATTAGTTATTAATGAGATAGTGCAGAATTAGCACGAGGTGCTAATTCCTACAGCCATCACCCAAAACAAGGGGAACTGAGATCTCTGCATTTCCCCGTTCTGAACACAGCTGGCTAGAAAGCACACTTGCCTGCTGGCACATCTGGGGCTGTTGGTGGCACATCTAGCACAGCTCTGTCATGCCCTCGTCTTCAACTCAACATCTTTTAACCATTTTCTTTATGGGGAACTTGGTATATTTCTGTTCCCAGCTTTTTAAGGGGGATGTTGCTCCTTATCAGCTCTTATAGACAAAACATCTTTCTTCACCTCTTTGCATGGCTTCTCCTCCACCTGCTCTCAGAGTCAGTACCTGGTACCCACAATAACTATCCTTTCCTGGGCCTTTCTCAAACGTTTATTTTGCCTTAACCCACACTGTTTCCTGAACTCCTGATGAGTCTGTAACTACTCATGTCTAGATGCACTTGCACGTGGCTCAGGCAAGGCTTGCTTGCCTTCTCAGATACACGCCAGCCAAGCAGACTGAGTATGCTACTAAAATTAAACTGACTTAAACAATATTACTGAGTTAAAGCAGTTCTTACTATTTCAGTCACTTGTGAAACAGATGCCCTTTCCCAGTATTTCTTAGTGCACCCATGACTTTAAGGACCACGGTCAAGATGATGCTAAAGACCTCACCAGGCACCATAAATGTCCAACTCCTCAACAGTTCTCCAGCAATGACTCACTACATTAAACCAGCCCCAGCATCAGAAGACCCAGCAATGGTCTCGAATGGTGACAACTCCATGTTTTAATATTACACTTTAACAAGACTCTATTCTGGCCAACTACCCTCTGATTCAGAATACTCCAGCTGGGACCATTCTTGGGATGGTCCAAACTGAAGGCGAGCCCTGACAGCACCCTGCAGCCACGAACAACCACTCTGTCTGTGTGGCTTCTCCGGGAGCAGTTTTTCCCACAAACCCTTCCCTCAATTACCTACACGCAGCTGCCTCTTGATATTGCCACATTTCTGGATGCTGCTGATCACCTGGGCTCTGGCCAAGGTTGCAAAACTGTTGTTTCAGTCATTTCTCCGAGCTGCGGTCTGGGAGTGGGATCAGATGTGATGAAACCTTTGGAGCGGCCGGCGCGTTACAGGAAGGCTGCAGCACCGTACAGCCCTGCCCCACCACCATTAGTCAGACTGGAAGAGCTGATTACGACACCATTTTCCTCTCGGCATGAGAGCGGGATGGCTCCAGATCGCTGGCTCAGACCAAAACCTGCCAGGGAGGGAGGACTGCGCACAGAAACCCATCAGGCTTCAACCAGGGAAGAGCTGTAACCACATCTGCCAGCACAATCATCTACCAGACTTCTTGTACATCAACCTCTTTACAACAATGATAAACTCCACTCGGATATTGCCACAGCTGCTGCATATGGGAGGAAAATTACTTCCCTAATGAAGTACATCCTAAGGACTTAGAGCAGTACAGAGTGCACCTACAGAGTGATTTGCAACACTAACTCTAAGCACCATGTATTGCACGTCACATGCATTGAAGAGGAAAACATGCAGCCCTAAACAGGAACAAAGAGCAACCCTGATGAGCTGAGAGGTGCCAGGAGTGCAAAGCCTCTACCTGCAGCTCATCACAGATTAAGCCTCCCCATTGAACATGCCAAGAGCCTGTACCGAAGGTCCTGCCAGCAGGGAAAGACGGGGATTCCCCGGGGCTGCTTGATTCTGGGAACATTTAAACAACACGGCTCTGCACAATCCGTTCCATTCCCAGGACAGTTTGCCGCTGCTCCCTGCGGTCTGCTCTGCAGTTCAAGGGGCTCATGAGCATCAGCCAAGCCCCAGAAATGAGCTGAGCCTGATTTTCAAGACAGAGAAACACGTTAGCACAGACAATTCCTGACCGTCGCTGTTCTTGATTTGATGCCAGCTGAATCACAGTGACCCAAAGGGCAGCAGATGAAGCAGCAGCGAGCTGCGTCACCTGCCCCACCGTCCCGATGGCAGCATGGGGACCCGGCACGAGAGGCTGGCAGGGTCTGCTGGCACATCCTGCTCTGGCCAAGGCTCCTCCATGCTCCCCACCTGCGCATCTTCCGTCTTCCCATTCCTGGCATGAGCAGTCTGTCCCAAGGGGAGGCTCTGGGGTGAGCACCATTCCTACAGAAAGGCCATGCCGGCTCCTGCAAGCCCCATCTGCTGCTTAGCTGCAGAAACGAAAGGCTTGGGAAGCTAACATAGAGAAGAATGCATTTGTACTTATTTACAGCCATCCAGATTAGCGCAGGAGTCTCCATTAGGCGCCTAATCACCAATAACTTTGTGCTGTGCTCCCCTTTGAGAATCAAAGGATCAGAACGGTTTGGGCTCGAAGGGACCTTAAAGCTCATCCAGTTCCAACCCCTGCCATGGGCAGGGACACCTTCCACTGGAGCAGGCTGCTCCAAGCCCCTGTGTCCAACCTGGCCTTCAACACTGCCAGGGATGGGGCAGCCACAGCTTCTCTGGGCACCCTGTGCCAGCGCCTCAGCACCCTCACAGGCAAGAGCTTCTGCCTCAGAGCTCATCTCAGTCTCCCCTCTGGCAGGTTAAAGCCATTCCCCTTGGCCTGTCCCGACAGGCCCTTGTCCAAAGCCCCTCTGCAGGTTTCCTGGAGCCCCTTAAGGCACTGGAGCTGCTTTAAGGTCTCCCTGGGCAGCATCTGCAGCCAGGGAAGGGCACAGCAGGCAGATTTTACCATCCAAGTAAGACCTGTTCCTATGAGTTTGGGCTGCTTTAATTACACAAATACTAGGAATACTGTGTATTCCTTGTGTCTGTCTCTGCATTTACATATGTACATGCACACACATGCATGGACAAGCACACAACATATACACATACAATATACATACACACTGCAGTAAAACCCCAAACAAGACTTTTGTCCCACTCGCATCTGATTTTCTGTGTTACATGCTTCATTAGATCAAAGTCTAAGACAAAGCACAGCTTCTACCACAACGAAACATACATGACTAGAATAAGGCCCCAACCCCAAGAGGACACAATGACCAAGCACACTAATTACAGAAGAAAGAAAGAAACCAGAAATGTTTTGTAGGAGGTGCCATGGCCATTGCAACAGGATCAGTCAAGCTGAAGAGACTCTCAGCTCGAAGGTCTGCTGCGACCAGCCTCACATAGCACAGGCTCAAGCTGTGGCGGATTTGAACGCATCCTTTGGGATGTCTATGTTTAAACTTGTGCTCAGTCCGCGATGTCGCAAGAGCCAAGTAACATCTTCTCCCAGCTGCGAGCATTAGAGACCATGGTAATCTCAGCAAAACATTTCTCTTCCTCCCCGTTCTTGCACAATTTCTCCCAGGTTCCCTCTCCCCATTTCAGCATCCTCATGCCCACCGCAAACACGCGAAGCTGCCTCCAAGCGTGGGAACCATGGGAACAGTTTGGTGAATTGAGGAGCAGGGATTAGGCAACAGAACAGATCTCACACATCACCACTTTCCAGGCAGGGGCCCTGAAGGCATCAGGCTTTGGGGAAAAAGCAAACACAGAACTTCACTGCTGTACCCTTACTTGGGGGCTGCAAACCCAGGAGTCTTGTTTTGGCCGCCTGCCTCTTTCGCCTTTTCAACTGAGGCCAGCGGGTTTGAGCCTAATGTTTTATCCATCTCCAAACATACACTCTGCAGCAAAACTGGTATTTGTTTGCCATAGTACTCACAGCTTTTAAGTGACAGCAAGAACTGAACAGACATGGACATTAAAAAAATCCATGCACAGAACCAGAAAAACCCAGAACCTTTGAGTATCATTCCAGTAGAGAAAGGAAGACAGCAAGAACTTGGATGCTGATTTTCCAGACTAACAAAATGACCTTAGTTATATACTTACAGAGCAGAAGTGCAATACTGGCTTCCCAAACCTTCTATTAACATATTGCTCAAAGTTTATTCACCCACCAACACCAGAAACATGCAGCGAGGATGACACCCTGACCTTGTGTTGGCAAGAACCTGCCTTGAGCACAGAGGTCCTCTCCATCTGACACTGCCCACACAGGCTTCCATCAAGAAACTTCAGACATGGGCTTTCCTCCCTGTGAGGGTGCTGAGGCGCTGGCCCAGGGTGCCCAGAGAAGCTGTGGCTGCCCCATCCCTGGCAGTGTTCAAGGCCAGGTTGGACACAGGGGCTTGGAGCAACCTGCTCCAGTGGAAGGTGTCCCTGCCCGTGGCAGCGGTTGGAGCTGGGTGGTCTTTAAGATTCCTTCCATCCCAAACCAGTCTGGGATTCTATGATTTGGAAAACCGGCCTCCTAAACCCTCAAACACCCTGGAAGGAGATGCGCATCCTGAGAACATCCACAGCACCTCAGCCTCTACTCTGGAGGAGTTCCCCTCTCCAGCAACAAAGCCGGGGCCGTGGCAGACAGACCTCCCACCGCTGGCATTTGTAGGCGTCACTGTCCACCACGAGATGTGGCAGCCAAACCCACCACTACCACCAAACCCCAGCACAGGGCAATGCATCAAAGCTGCAAACCCATTGTACTCCCAGCAACACACCAAACTCGTGTGCCATTTTCCCTCAAGTTATGGAAAATACTGATTCATTGCTCACATTAAACTGCGAAGTCTGCAAACATGAAAGGAACTTGAGGAGGGGAGGAAGTCCAGGCCATGTGAAGCTCTGGTTTCGCCAGGGCAGTGCTCTGGCAGGGAAGCCTTTCTCACAAACACAGCATGGAGCAAGCACAGCACCAAGGCAGCGTGGGGCAAGCACTGTGCTAGGAGTGGGACCTGGGTGTGTGGAGCAGGCAGGCAGGGAAGGGGAGCACTGTGGAAGGTCTGTGGCTCACATTGCTGGGCTGCAGGGCAGCCACACACACGGTGCTGCTCCCGGAGCTGGCTCCACGCGGTCGGAACGGCTGATGCTTCCTGCCAGCCACCACCATTCCCCCTCCCAGCAACACTGTCACCACGCTGCTCCATGCTGCGGCTCCCCAGGCCCCACTGCACTGATAGGAACAGTGGATTTCCCAAATTCTTTCAGCCCGAGCTGGCAGCAGAGCTCCATCTGTAGCTGTGCATCTGCTGATGACAGGCCACCGCCGCGCTGCTATTTAACAAGCTGTACGACAGGGAAATAGAAGCTTGCTGTGGCTTCTGTGGGGCTGCATGCACTGCAGCCAGCGTGGCAAAACAGCAAGCAGGAGTTTCTCTAAGCCAGCCTCATGCCCCTGCTGCCACTGCCGGGCACATGGGGAGAAGCACCTTGCTCATCATCTTCATCACTTCTGCTCATCTTGGTTCAGAAGCCAAATTCCCCATACGGTTTTCCCGTTCCTGGTCCAGCAAGTGGTGCTGTGTCCTGGCAGGAGCTCACGCCTGGCTCAGCACACTGCCAAGGACCCTGGGTGTAAGCTCATAAGGACAAAGTGGCCATGCTGTTCCAGGGGATGGCAGGAAAGGTTTGAACACAACACAACCCTGCTGCTGCTTTGTAAGGAATCAAATTAAGGTTAATTTGTCACAAATCCGCAGCTCTCCTCTCTCCTTTCTCCACCTCCATCTCTCAAATTGCAGTGCTTTTGAAGGTGATCTATTGTAGATAAAAGACATAGGAAGGCATTTACCAAAAAGAGTACGTTCTTCTATAAGGGAAAGCTATTGCTGAATGTGTCATCAGAGCAGAAATGATACAAAGCTGTAGAAATGGTCCTGCTCTAACAGATCGTTTCCTTAAAGACATGGGCCCTCAACCTTCAGAAGCAACTGAGAGCCTCTCCTGACTTCAAGCCTACTGAAGTTACACGTACATGAGGCCTCTTGTAAGACAAAGCTGCTGGTTATACACTTGCCTAAACAGAGCCAAGTTAAGCATATCTGGAGCAGACCTGACACGTGCCGCATTGGGAAGCATGAGGCTTTGCAGATGTCCCTGGCACCGTGGCTCACCGGCGAGCACGAGCATCTTCGGCAAGGCACTGCTCAGACAAAACAGACATGTGGCAAGTTGGGGTATAAAAAACCATACAGATTCCCTGCCGCCTCCTTGTCTTCCTTAAAAAAGAAAGGTCTGTCTCCCAGCTGCGTGCTGGATTCACCTCCCCCAGCCTGAGGAGCCCGATGTGACAACATGGAGCTGAGGAGCAACACTTGGAGAAGGAAGGGATCAAAGTCAGTTTTATCAACCCCGAGGAAGAAGAACAGATGCTGCAAGCGAAAGGTAGCGTCTGCCCCAAGATCAGCCCAAAGCCAGTCTGCAGACAGATCAAAATAACACATGAAGTGCCCTGCAGAGCCAAGCCTTGGAGCGCAAATCATGAGGATACAGGCAGGAATGGTACAACTGGAGCGGTGCTATTTATACCTGGTCCCCCAGGCCTGCACCAGGCACATACGTGCTGTCATCAGGATCACAGCAGGCAGGAAAGATGTTCTTGGTCCTCCTGGTAACACTGCACCAAGCACGGCATCAGCAAATGGCTCATCCAGACCTGAAAACTGCTCTTACCCCAGCAAAGAAAACCCCAGTAGCTGCAGGTCCCTCTGCAAGATGAAGCCCTGCCACCACCCTAGCGCTTTCTGTAGCCATGCAGCCCTACCATGACACTCCTAACAGAACCAGTCCTCACCATAAGAAGGCCATGGAGCTCTTGGAACAAGTCCAAAGGAGGTCATGAGGATGATCAGGGGCTGGAGCACTTCCTGTGTGGAAACAGGCTGAGAACATTGAGACTGTTCAGCCTGGAGAAGAGAAGGTGCATGGAGACCTCAGAGCAGCTTCCAGTGTCTGAAGGAGCTACAAGGATGCAGGAGAGGGACCTACATCAGGGACTGGAGTGACAGGACAAGGGGTGATGGGTTCAAACTGAAACAGGGGAAGTTATGGTTGGATATAAGGAAGAAGTTCCTTACTGTGAGGGTGCCCAGAGAAGCTGTGGCTGTTCCATCCCTGGCAGTGCTCAAGGCCAGGTTGGACACAGGGGCTTGGAGCAACCTGCTCTAGTGGAAAGTGTCCCTGCCCATGGCAGGAGGTTGGAACTTCATGATCTTAAAGTCCTTTCCAACCCAAATCATTCTATGATTCTGTGATCTGAATTCACCAGCTTCTCAGCTGCTCAAGTGGCAGCACAGTGAGTGAGCTTAACACCCTGCAGGAGCAACACTGGAATTTCAGGGCTTCTTTTGCCTGTTTAACTCATGCTCCGCATGGGAAAGGGGTGTCAGACCCTGCACAGCTCCATGCTGGCTTTGGAGAGAGTGTTTCTGATGCCTGGGTCCATCCCAGCTCTCCTCGGAGCTCTGTTTACTCAGGAGAGAAGAGCACTGCCCCGGCTATGCAAACAGGAGCTGCCAGCAAAGCACAGTATCGTGGCAACGTGGCCGAAGCCAGCCCTGCAAACTCACAGCGTGTGCAAATTAATTTCATTACCCGCTCTTGCACGCCGTGAGGAGGGAAAACAAATAACCTGCCTCAAAGTACATTCTGGTAATTATTAACACGGGTTAAACTAACCTCAGGGGAGAGGGAGGGAAGGCTGGGCAGAGCCCGGCACTTCCCTGCTCACCAGAGCACAGCAGCACTTTCCTAACATGAAACCCAGCCTTATGCTGCGTTTTGTTCCCTGTCTAGCACAAGGATTCTTCATTTGCTTGGCTGAACCTACCAAATGTTTACCAAGTAAAACTGACCATTCACATACTTCACCAGCAACGCTCTTCGCCTCCACTCGTTCATGCTTTGATGTCTCTGTTCCCCCCAGAGCCGCTCTGGAGGCACCCACCCCTTCAGTGGAGCTGCCAGGATCATACACAAAACCTTCTTTGGGGATGACTAAGGCCCAGGTATGCATAGAGCATTGTGGTTGCTGTTTTACTTGAGATTAAAAACATCCTTCAGCTGGTCTGCACCAGTAATCCCTGTCCCTCACACGCACACAGGAGAGCAAAAACTGAGATTGAAAACCCTGCAGCACACAGTAATTTAATCCAGTGCCGTATGCTTGGATTACATATCCTCTTCCCCAGAGCAAGTGGCACCAAATCTGCATCATAACAAAATAAGTGTTTATGGAGCTGGAATTTTCACACATGGAATTCATTCAATTACCTGAATTCTTGGAAATCCTGGTAGCTCCCATGCCACTCATGGCTACAGATGAGAATGAACTCATGGTTCTCCAACAGAAAGTGCCGAACCACGTGCAGATCCTTTGCCAGGAGTTGAGATCCCTCCCTTCACAACTCACTGTGTGTCAGAATTGAAGACTGTGGCTAGAAAAGGAACAGGTTGTGCTTTCCTCACTGTATAGTTAGTCGCAGTGGTGACAATGAGACCTGTAACAGGTTCACTCAGTGGGACAGCTATGCAAATGTAGTTGAAAATGCAGCTACTGCAGAATCCCAAGGCTGAGCTTGTTTTGAGTCTGCATCCTGCCTACTAGAGGAAGCAGAATTAGCAGGTGGGGGAAGAACACTTCAGTGCTGCATTCCTGTAGATGGTTTACTAGAGCATATTTGTAAGCTTTAAAATGCAATGTCATAGGGGTTTTCTTTGTCAGGTATTTCCCTTAGCTGCACCTCTGTGCCATAGCACTCCAGTTTCTCACACAGTGGACATATGCTGTTGGCAGCTGTGTGACAGTCCGGGCCATGGCTCTGATTTAAAAAAACCCACTTTGTTTTGGCATTAGCATTCAGACAGCGTAACTGGACCACATTCTGTCTGCTTCATGCTGAGGGGAAGTTCAGGTTGGATATTAGGAAGAAGTTCTTTACTGTGAGGGTGATGAGGCACTGGAACAGGCAGCCCAGAGAAGTGGTGAATGCTCCATCCCTGGCAGTGTTCAAGGCCAGGTTGGACAGAGCCTTGGGCAACAGGGTTTAGGGTGAGGTGTCCCTGGCCATGCAGGGGGTTGGAACTTGATGATCTTAAGGTCCTTTCCCACCCAAACCATTCTGTGATTTGTGATCCTTCCGGCTCTAGCTGCCTCCTCATTTGGAGGCATTTGAGAAACACCTCCCAAGATGCCCAGTTTGTGGGGATTTACCTTCATTATGGAAAACTGAGGGGATCTCAGCTTGGAGAAGAGCACAGTAGACCACTACAAACTACAGCAGGGCTGTGGCAGAGCTCCATCAAATCTTAAAGCATCATTAGTAAGCCATTAACAAGCACTGTCAAGACCTATAGGCTTTAAGATTGCTTTACAAGGTAGTTGTCAGGGATTTCTGGATGCAGCAGCTTAATTTTCACTTTAAAAAGGCTGTTGTATGAGCATTGTTTTATACAGAACTCCACAGTAATAAGCAGAGATGTTTCTAAACACATTTCTAAACACGCTTCTAATGCAGTCACGTCTTAACACCCAGACTGGGATCAGCAAAAAGAGCCCGCACACATACACCGCGGTTTGGAGTTAGTCAGAGCCCAGTTTGGACATGGCTCCTTTACAAACCTGCTCCAGTGGGAACAGTCAGCTCCCTGTGACATGGCCTTGGGATGGAGCAGCCTGACCTCGAATGTGCAGATAAAGAGTCCAAAGCGCGAGACAGGCTCTTCTGTCCTGATCCCAAAGTCCATATCAGCCTGTACACTCCAGTCCTCCCTTCCCCGGCTTTATTTTTGGAAGGCAAGAGCGGGCTGCATATCTGCAATACTTGAAATGAACTCCCCAGAGGTTCCAAAGCTTTCTACTTGCTCTGTTTTCGAGAATATCAATATAAATAGATCTGCACAGAAATTCTTTCATGTGTTCTAATGGCTAACAGGCTTGGTGTGCGGCTCTGCGAGTCAGATTACTCCAAAGAGCTCAGGAGCACAGTGACTTTCAGTCACTTTGCTGTCACTTTCAGTCACTGTGCTGAAGTCTTCCGTCTCCCCAGTCTTCCATCTCCCCCCGCCCCACCAGAGACCCTAAAGGAGCGAGGTGAAGCAGCGGCTCAACATGAGACCTGGATGCTCCATCCCTATCACATCACGATATCTCACTACCCGCCTGTGTAAGCAGAGGTCTCAACTGACCAAATCCAGAGGTATTTTCATGTTCCTCTCTATTTCCAAGCTGTTTCTGTATGACGTATACACTGTCACAACCTATTTTCACTAAGTTACGGAAAAGTGTACGGATTTGAATGCAAATCACCCATTCCTTTGGCACTAGCGTTCTGGGTCTCTGGTTTAATTTTGCCAGCAGTACAGTTTTCCATAGCATAAGTCAATGTGGAATATCAAGGATTATCCACACCACCATTTCATTTCCATTTTAAAGCTATACGAAACATCTCGAAGAGCACAGAGCCCTCATGCCATGAAGAGGGCAATTTTCAGACTGTCACACGTCAGAAAACACCTATTTCTAGTTCTGACAGGCCATAATATACTGTCCATAAGTGTTTGTACAGCGAACGCTGCCAGTCTGGAGGGGGAAGCAGGCCCCCTGACCTTCCAGCCAAGTTGCCACAGCCATGCTGGATGGATGACAGCCCTTCACCCAGCTAGTTTTCTCTCCCATCCTTCTTCTCTTGCATCTTTAACATGTGATCAAGTCTTAAGCAGAGTTTTGTCCTTGTTTTAGTGCAAGTTAAAGCTGCTGCTGCTGCCATCAGCCTGAGGGTGTGAGTTACAACCAAGCCTGCGTATGAAGCAATGTATTTAAAACTCAAGGGAAAATGTTAATGCCTCGGTACTGCATGGGTACAGTCTATCCCTGCCCCATCCCACAGAGCCACTGCGCTGCAGCGGCTGACCCCTGGGGTAGGTGTGTGCAGACCAAGAGCAGCACAAGGAGAAGGACCTGGGGTGCTGGTTGATGAACAAACTCACCATGACCGGGCAGTGTGTGCTTGAAGCCAGAAACCACCCATGTCCTGGGCTGCATCAAATCTCCTTACACTGCACCAGCCTCCTCTGGCCTCCTATCCCCTATTCCCAGAGTCCCCGCCCGGGGATAAAATTCCTACAGGAATGCTGCAAGTTTCTGACATGCTTCTCAGCCTTTCTAATCACTTGCAGTGAGCTGCATCAGCAGGCACCTGGGTGACTGAAATCACCACTGCTGGTCTCTGCAGTCATGGCTTGGCTTGCTGAGAGCTGCCTCTGTCAGGACCACTGCCTGAAGCTCAGTGTGGTGGGACTCGAGGGCCAGGTCTCCAACACACTGCCCAGCTAATGTGTCACTTGACAGAGGTCAAACCAGCCTTCACAGAGAACAGCACGAACGACAGGACTCCTTAAGACCAGACAGCAACTACAACTGGCTTAAATGCCACTCGCTCATGAACCCATCCGGTGGTATTCCTGTACCTGGCACATGGGATCACACGGTCTGGCTATTCCAGGACTGCATCACTTGGTGACCGCCTCCACCTCCGGGGCCTGATTCATTTCAATCTCTATAAACCCTTTCACCTTAGAGCCTCATGACTGAGATTGAGAGAGATTAAAGACAGCTTTTGCCACACAAATCATGCTTGTTAGCTTAGGTACAGAGCGCAAGTACCAACCGTGCCTCCAGACACAAGCAGTGGTACATCTCAGTCACCCCAGTACATCCTCCATCCCTGGCCTCACCCCCTGGCTCTCTCCAGCAGATGCTTGGGCATCACCAGGTCATTCCCACAACAACATGCTCTTCTGGGACCAGAGATTCGCTAATTCCGGCACAGCTGATGGGAATGCAGGCAGGTCCCCCAGCATCAGGATATTGTGCCTATGCCATGCCCCCAATGCACCCCATGGCATTGGGATACATCAGATATTTTGGCACCGGAGCTACAGCAAAACGTGGCTGGAATGAATGTCAATGAATTAATCCGGAATCCTCCCCAGGATCGCCAACTTAACCTTTCGATGAACAAACCAATATACCTGGCTATAGCCATGTGGAAGATGCTCCCCATTAGCTTTTTTTTGCCTATTTCTGCCAGGCTTTATCCACGTCTCTGTTCCCCATTTTGCAATGGATTAATTCCCTCCAGCATTAGAACAAAAGGTGTTATGAGAGGAACAAATGAAGAACCATACACTACTTTCATAAAAGATACATCCCAACACATCAGAGCTTTGTTCCAGGCTTTCGATGGTAACTCTTTGCAAAGGTTGCCATAAATTCTGGAATTTTATGTTTACCTCATGCCCAGCCTCTACTCAAGACTCTTCTGGTACAAGCTGCTCAAACTCCTCTTAACATACCACGTTGTCCTGCTACAGCAACGCAGAAACACCAGCCCACTCTCTCAAAGACCCACTCAGTGAATGTTGAAGGATCCTGACCTTCCTGCTTATCCCCGAGCTGCCTCAGTTTGGACTTTAGGATGATTCCCGGTCCTCAAACATCGCTGCCAAACAGCTGCAGATCCTCTTTCAGGCTCACTCTGTTGGTTATAAAGTTTATGTTGCAGCATGCTTGGCTTTGTGCAGGACAGTAGATATGCTGTCCCTGGAGACATTCAAGGCCGGGCTCGATGTGGTTCTGAGCAATATGATCTAGTTCAAGATGTCCTTGCTTATTGCAGATGACCCTTGAAGGTCTCTTCCAACCCAAACTATTCTGTGATTCCATTATTCTTACATTTTACATGACAAAACTCGATTATCAGAAGTGCATTTAGAAGCCATTTTAATCTACAGGCTGGGACAAAATAGCGCCGTTACCCCTCCTTTAAACAAAACATCTGTCTGGTAGCTGCTGAGGTGGTTGCGATGGTCAGTAACAAGTGCCAACATGCATGGACTAAAAGAATGTATGAAAGGTTCACAAAAATCGCTTGCTGCAGGTTAATGCTTTCCTGAAGCTCTGTGGAAGATGAGCAATACTGCATATAAAGCCACCAGCACCGTGCAGTGCCGGTGCTGAGCAGGGCTTTTTGCTCAATGCTCCAGCAGTTCCATAAAGACAACAGAATCATAGAACGGCCTGGGTTGGAAAGGACCTTAAGAACATCTAGTTCCAACGCCCCGCCACAGGCAGGATGGAGGAAGCAAGGACCAACCCTTATCTGTAGCGAGTTTTACCTTGAAAAGAACAGGCAGAAACCCCCATGGACATCACATAGAGCTGGTCTCCATCTGCCACAATTTCTCCAGATGCTCCATTCTTGCTAAGATGTGAACTCAGAGGTTTTTTCTTGCTTTCTGAAAACTGATTCAGGACAGTGCTCATTTTAGCACTGAAACCCGTAGGCCGGTCCAGAAGGAACAACTCATCCCTCCATCAGAGCAGACACCCAAACCGCATTGATTAGGATGGGGCTTTGCATACTAATTTCCATTAGAACTGTTCCACCCCCATTGTATCAGACCCTTGAATGGTGGCATTGTCTCAGAGCAGAGCATTCTTCATACCAAGCCCCTGCACATGGGAGCCCTGGTGCTATGTAATAACAAAAACAAAATCTCAGCAGAAGTCCATTAGCATCCAAAGGGCAGGAGCCTGAATGCATCAGAAGGATTCTTTGAAAAGTAAGAGTGAAACGAATGTAATAAAACGCTACTATTAAGTGATATTCATTGTCCAAATTAAACCATCAGAAGCAGAGACCTTGACTCCCCAGATGTATTTAGCACAGCACATGCTGCAGAGCCAGGGAGCAAGGCTATTAAGAATTCTAAGCCCTGGACTTGCCCCAAGTATGGATTACTTGATTTCTTAGTGAGCACTTGATCACATGGAACTATATTTGGATTCCCAGAATAAAACCTCTGATCTTCAGGAGGGGGTACGTGGCTGCGCACCCCACATACATGCAAATCCCCACTCACACCCACCCCACAGAAGACGCACACCAGGATCCACGGGAGCCGCTTGATGCCCCAGCAGAGGAGCAGGTTTAAGACAGAAGAGAGCACAGCACTATTCAAAGCAGCTGGAGCTGAAAGCAAAAGAGAGAAGAAGGTTTTTCTAGACGTGGGGCCACACATCCTTCTTTCTGCAGACGCAGGAACACAGCAGCACTGGGAAGGGTGGACCCCTCCAGTAAGGAATGCCTGTGCTTCTCCAGAGCAGGGCAGAAGCTGGATTGCTTCAGGACGGCAGAACACACAGTGCCATTCCTGAGCTACAAGCTGGTTTGCTGGTTCGTTATTTACAATTCCTAAACCTCTAACACACTAAGATAAACCCTCAGCTATTTGCTGCTGCTTTAGCTTTTCCATGGCCACTGCAGACCAACAGCCTCCAGATGTGTCCATGCAGCAGCCAAAAGGAATGAGGAGTGACCCTGGGAGCTGTGCTCATAGCTCTGCCGCAGCCAGTCGCCCTCTCCGGGGTCCAAACCAGAGGGGCTGGATGGACCTTCCTATGCCCGGTTTCCTCGCTCCCACATCTAGCCCACAAAACTCACCTCCGGGTTCCTAAACCTACTCTGCTCCGTATCTACAACCTACCACCCAGCTGCCAGCTCCTCTTCCCAGAGGAGTCAGTGGTGAATTCCCACACCACATGTACCCTGGGCTCTTCCCCATCCACTTTGCTGCTTCAACCCTCTTTTCACCCCTTAGCTCATCACTGAGCCCAGGAGTGCTGCGGAGACAAAGCACAACACACTCTCATGTACCTGCACAAACATCACCACGAGGAGCAACAGGCAGGTCAGCAACTCACACTGTAATAACAGGTCTCAATGCACCATCTAGAAGATAAACCAAGCTCTTTTCTAATTTTACTAAGCCTTTAAGCTCTGGCCTTCGCAGTCAGCCATGGCTGGCAGCCAGCCCCTGCAGCACCCATCCACAGGCATGCAGCTCAAAGAGCAGCTTGGGTGCAAGGCACGCATGCTGTGCTGCTCATCCTGCAAGCTGAAAGGCTTCTCAAGCACTTTGGAAACAGGGGCTCACTGCCCGAGGAAACAAGAACAGGAAAGTAACCAACTCCAAGTGAGTAACTCACTGAGAACAGACACCACAGCCCAACCAAGCCCACAAACTTGACTTCTAGCTTAGAGCATTTTGTCCTCTGGAGAGTATGAGACAGGCTCCAGCTCCTGCAGCCCAAGCCAAGTTTCAGTCTAGAAGGCGTCTTCCTGCGCTGTACTATCCACACATTGCCATTCCTACATCACAAGTAAAGGGCTCACCTCTGTTTTCCAGGGGTGGGTCACAAGCCCATGCAGGCTGATCAACACCAGCAGCTCCTCAGAAAGCTACTTGCTCAGCCAGAAGTTGAGGTGTGCAAGAGGAGCCCGACGCACTCAAACAGAGCTGTGCTTCGAGAGAGAGGGTAAAGCACAAGCATCGCGTTTAAAAGGCGTCAGATAATGGCCAATCATAGGACAGTTTGGGTTAGAAGGGACCTTCAGAGCTTATCTGTCTAGTCCAACCCCCTGCAATCACAGCAGGAACATCTTCAACTAGAGCAAGTTGCCCAGAACACATCCAGCCTGGCCTTCCTCCTGCGGCTTCTGTGCACGTTACGCCTGGCCCTGAAACAGCACAACAGTCACACAAACACCACTTTCAGATTTTGAATGTCCTTCCTGCATAAGAAGAGCCTGGCCAGAAAAATAAACAACATCCACTTGAAACGACCCCGAGGAAATCAGAAGGTTGGGAAGGAGTGAACACGCGATATGAACAGCGTGATTTACTAGCCAAGGCCTCCTGGAAATACGTCTGCATTAGAAAATTGCTTCATCACCGCAGCGCTTCCCGCACCACGCTCCAGCACGGAGCATTTCACTTAGTTTCTTTTCTGTGTCGCTTCAGGGACCCTACATGTGGACATCTCAACACAAAGCCGCCGCAGTGCGCGACACACAGCATCTGCATATCAATGTCCCCCCGGCCCCTTCAACTCTGTAGAGAAAGGCCCTAATCTGGGTTTTGTTCCCGGCCCCATGGCGGGAGCAGGGTTACACAACCCCTATTCACCCTCCCCAACCCTGGGAACATCTCTGTAGCCCGGGCAGGAAAGCTCAGGGAGGAGGAGGAACAGGCTTGGTGGAAGGATGACGCGCCACATCAACCCCTGAGCTCTGGTCCAAGGGGATCACTATGGACCCCGCATGTGGAAATCCAGCCAGGGAGACCTGCAACCATCCATCCCCAGCCGATTCATACGAACAAGCCACTTCTCGAGGGAAAAGAGCCAAACATCACAGGAAGAGGTGCACTGAAGCTACAGGAATATTCAGCAATGCCGGGCTGTGCACGGACCAGCTCGGGCAGGGAATGGGGAACACCCTCTGGGGAAGGTCCCAGCACTGCCCTGGACACGCACAGCGAGCATCACAGAGCCAGTGAATGGCCGCCAGCCTGGGCCAGAGTAAGGGGGTGCAGCAGGTCCAGTTCACCCCGTAAACGGACAAAGGCATTCTGGATGACGCAAGTGCCTTTGTACACCCCTGAACCAAGAGTTTCTCCCACAGCCAACACAGCTTTTATGTTAAAATCAGCTACCCAGGGATGTGCTTCCCACAGCAGCGCTGACACACCCTCCCCATCAGCCAAACATCCTCGTTTCAGTGGGGCACAGGAGCTCTACACGGGGTTTTACTTCCATACACAAACACCTCCCTTCCCACTGAGAGAGTCCAACCTTTGCCTGCACCCAGACAGAGTCCCTGCTACAGAGACTGGGAAAGGGAATGAGCAAATCCATCTTTTCAGGCCTGATCCTTGCAGAACCACACAGTGTGCTGCTATTCACACACAGCTGACGGCTCTGAGCGACCACTTTTTGCACAGCATATAGAAGTATCAGGCAGCTACGTTAGGTGAAGGTTTGCACTCTTTCAAGGCGGATGACAGCCAAACTGAGTCAAGCCCTAGCCAGTATCCTTTCAAAAAGGAGAAACGAGGAAAAAAATCATCAGTGGGAGAACAGTGAGCTCCCAGGAAGAAAATGCATGTTGCCATCTAAGGGACTTACTGCGCACTAGATGAGAAGAAAAACACATCCTCATCTTTTCAGTTTAAATGGTAGGGTTTTGGTTTAATTATTGCTTTTAAAGGACATCAAAGTCCTGGAAAGAAGATATTTCATACACATTTCATGCACTGACTAAAACCGAAATGGAGTTTTCACTTATGATGCTCTTAAAATGTATCTGTAGACTGTTCCGGGTGCGGGCTGTGGGCAACTTGATTGTATTTCATGGGCTCTCCACCATGAGTAAAAGCTATTCTGGAGCTGCCCCGAACACAGGAACCCAGCAGGTAAGAGGATCCCAGCCCTGCCCGTGAGGGCAACCTGATGCCATTCTCTAAAAGGGGGGAGGAAGGGAAATTACTTTCATTTCTGTTAAAGAGGACAGACTCCCACTGGAGCTTGGGTCACCTCCCAAGGCAACAGGCAGAGGAAATCCTGACAGTGCACAAGCTCATGGAAGTGAAGAACCAGGATATTTTAAATGCTTTCATGGTGAAAAATCCCAGACTGGTTTGGGTTGGAAGGGACCTCAAAGCTCCTCCAGCTCCAACCCCCTGCCACGCGCAGGGACCCCTTCCACTAGAGCAGGTTGCCCCAAGCCCCTGTGTCCAACCTGGCCTTGAACACTGCCAGGGATGGGGCAGCCACAGCTTCTCTGGGCACCCTGTGCCAGCGCCTCAGCACCCGCACAGGGAAGAGCTTCTGCTTAAGAGCTCATCTCAGTCTCCCCTCTGGTAGGTTAAAGCCCTTGTCCAAAGCCCCTCTCCAGGTTTCCTGGAGCCCCTTTAGGCACTGGAAGGCTGAAGAACATTCCCGGGCTTAAACACACCAAATAAAGCCTCTGCTCCTGTAAACCCTGATGCCTGATTATCAGTCAAGGCCAGTGTATTTAGCCTAAAATTGGGTAATATTGTTTTGTGGTTGTTAATAGCCAAAGCCGACAATGCCCCGCTCTGAACAGACGCTGCCGAGCAGTTCTCAGCCTTTCATCAGGACAGCGTAGGCGTTGAATTCTGGAGCTAATCACCTTAGCAACGGCTCTAAACATATGTGCAGTGACATCAGCTGATTCCTGAAAGCTGTAAATAGAGGATAATAGCACGAAAAAATTCTGGGTGGGAGCCAAGACCTAAAAACCATACTATTAAAACACTGCCTGTAATTCAATGTATGCAAACTTGTTTGCGTCCCCGCTCCCCAAAACCTGTGTAATTACACACCTACCAGCACAACTGGTGATTGTTCCACTGCAGGCTTCTCTCAGAGATTCCCCAGAAACCAGGTTTTAACAGAAATCCTGCTTCGAATCTAATTTTAAGAAGCCTGGAGGAAAAGAGGCCTGGCAGGGAACCCCCACACAGCACGAGGGAAGGCTCAAGGACACCTGCTCCAACCCAAGGGATAACATCCACTTAGGAGAGTTAGCTGTAAATAAGAAAATAAACAATGTGCTGATGGGCTTTATCACTGACTCATGCAGAAACCGGGAACAGGAACAGGGGCAAACTCTGCTCCAAGGACGTGCTGCCCAGCCTGTGCCCTTGCTAAAGAAGAGCCCATGCTGGTGAGCAGACAGAGGGAAAGGGCATATTCTGAGTTGCCTCATGTTGGTACCTCATTAAGATCTTAAACTCTCTGTTTAGGGAGTCCCTCAATCAGCCATCAGTGTAAGACACGAGAACAATATACTTTTTGTTTTCCTCCACTGGTTGTGACCCATATTCCTGACGTCTGTTGTGCAGGATGTGACCTGGCCGGCTAAAGAAGCCTTTGCAGTGCCCTCCATGTCAAGCTGGCATGCTGGGAGGCAGAGGAGGAAAGTGGAGAAATGGGCTTAATAGGATTTTCAAACGTCCAAAAATATCTTTAGCAGGCCCATTTACGCAGAGCCTTAGCACTCGCTGAACTTGAAAGCAGAATTTGCTGTGCAAAGAACACAGCTTGCATGCTAAGCGGGCCCGAGGAAAGCTGCTCCTGCAGCACAAAGCCACTGGCTCCTTTGCCCTCTCCTCTGGACAAATGAATGAAAGAGAAAGGCCGAGTGCCACCTTCATCAGGGCAAGGAAGGTGCCGGGGGCTCAGTGCTGGTGAGGTCCCTCGGGTGCAGCAGCGGCACACTCGCCTGCAAAGGGACAAGCAACTCAAGTTCATTCTACTTGAGAAGTGCTCTACGTTATAAATAAAATAATACTAAGGCTTGGGAAAGAAAACGCAGACTTGAGAGCAGTCTCTGAAGTAGGATGCAGCACAGGGCCAGAAGCAAGAAATTCCCCCTCCTCTCTCCGGTGTAGGTTGGGTTTTTTTTCCTCTGTCAATTAAGAGTTGCAAGGAAATCCAGTGAATTGAGATCAGTGGTGTTAATCGTTATTGCATTTGAATTGAATTAGCATTATTTTTTAACTACAGGTAATTTACAGTGCCTCACCTCAACGCGGAAGTCGGGTAGTGCCTCTGCTCACAAGAAAACCACCACACCAAGGATAATCCTGCTGTTTGCTTGCTGCCTTTAGTTTCTGTAATCCCTGGTTACCAGTTCCAGCAGGACTGCCATGGTTACTCCCTGCTCCTCTGATCAAAGCTCCTGCGTGCTGGAGTGGCAGCGCTTCCGGCGAGATGCTAAGAATAGAGAAGCTCCTTTCCTGAGTGCTCGCTCAGGTGGGATGCAGGGAAGGAAGGATGGATTCCTGAGAACCACGGGGGAGAAGGGGTGGTGCAGGAGGACATTGCCCAGCCCTGGACCCGCTGATGGACATCCCATGCAAGGAGGTGCAGGAGCATCTCCCCCTTGCTGCCTTTCTTCCCCTTATACAAGCTTAGGCTATCAGCCTGCCCTCCACAGATCTCTACAAGGTCTGTTTGGCATCTTTATCATCTATCTCGTTTTTCTGGAAGTCTCCCTCTGTAGCCTGTATCACAGTTTGTGAATCTCAGAGCTCTGGGAGTCAAATCTTCACAGAGACCCCACAATTCTGGATCGCTATTTCACCATGAGAACCACTGTCACCCCGACACAGCCAGCTCATCCGCAGAACTGGTTCCTGTCTGCCTACGGAGTGACCTGTCACCGTCACCCAAGAAAATGACCGATTCAGAAGGTCACACCGTCACGAAGAAACACTCTGAGCAGTACCTTGTGTGGGGTGGGCTGTCTTCCCACAGGGGCATCACGTCTCCAATCAGCCAGCTCTCCAAACTGGAGCTGGCCAAAATCCTCCAGCATTGTGAATGCATTTGCTAAGCAAGGGGCCTGGCAGCAGCGAGGCGCAGGACGGATGGACCAGCCAACCACAGAGGTGCAGGTGAGACTGCCTGGCAGGACCCATCAACAGTTTAAAGTGGTTTACATGCTACTGCCCTATAAAAGCTTTCCTGTGTCCAGAGTGTTTGGAAATCTGAATCGGTGACGCCCCAAAGCTCTGCAAGGATATAGGCACCCTACAGCTGGAGAGAACAAGCACCAGCACGTGAATGTTGAGATGCTGATGTACCCCTGGAAAACACCTTCCTTCACTACGGCCTCTCCTACCTCCATTAGGTCCCACTGCAGGGTGGCTTGTGGTGCTGCGCTCACTCCCATGGTAACAAGAAGACAAAAGAATGGCAGCCTCCCCTCCCCAAGAAGGGCACAAAAAGGCTGGTGCAAGTGTCACCACAGCTAAGAAACATGAGGAAACTGCAGGAAAAGCTCTTGTATTCACCCTCTTTTCTTTAGAGGAGAGAGACCTACGCCTTTAAAAGCAAATGCTCCAACACCCTTTGGAAGCTGGTGCACACGTGCCCAGAGATAAACAACATCATGGCACAGGTAAGCTGTTTACTCATGATTTATCACACCATCTCCCATCTAATTGCATAGCTAAACGGTCAGTCATTTTAATCCACATAAGCAGCTTACGCTTTCTTATGTAGCTCTGCAGCGTTGCTCACTTCCTGATTTGGAAACAGTAATTCTTTAAGTCTTGCTCTAGAAGGTATGAAACCCACCATTTTCACAGAAACCCTGCACAGATGAGGTGGACACATAGGACAGATGTCTCATGGAAAGGGGCCCCAAAC
Source organism: Ara ararauna (assembly GCA_028858755.1). NCBI lineage: Eukaryota > Metazoa > Chordata > Aves > Psittaciformes > Psittacidae > Ara > Ara ararauna. The sequence continues at coordinate 3,275,193 of CM054410.1, read as the reverse complement.
ATCTCCTTCATACTCAGTGCCAAGCAATACAGAGGGTTTTCTGTGAGAGGTCACAGCAATTTCACATCCAGATGCAAGCCTTTGGTGTCAGGGCTCACATCTGGATGTGAATGACCAAGTGTGTTTCTAATCTTATAGTGAATCATACCCTTAGCCAAAATCTGGTCATTATCTTCTTTCAACAAAGGGAAGGGACCTTAAGGTTCATCCAGTTCCAACGCCTGCCACAGGCAGGGACACCTTCCACTAGTGCAGCTTGCTCCAAGCCCCATCCAGCCCGGCCTTGAACACTGCCAGGGATGGGGCATATTTGATTTTTTAGATTATGTTTCCAAACTCCTTGGAGACCCACACAAACGAGCATAAAAATCTGCAAGACTCCACCAGAAAGTGTGTCTCCATGTGCACAGAGACCCCCCTGTCTCCAGAGCCTCGAGCTGTCAAAGCACATTTTAGCTTTTCCACACAAACATGTGGATGAACAGAGGTAACGGAACATATCTAAAGATGAAGGAAACCAGGGCTTGGGTTACATCAAGCTCTACTCAGTGCTGGATAACTACAGTGTTGAAAGTGAAAGCTGCCACATGAGAGACCAGAGCTCCGCACACTGCTCACACACCTTCCGCTCACAGCCACAGCCGAGGGGGATTCCTGACTTGCAACACCGGATAATTTCACCCCCCAAAACCACCATGAACTTAGGCCGGTGACCCCAAGCCAAGCTTCGAAATCATTCCAGATACCCAGCCAGTTCAAAAGTCCCGAGCTGGAACCGCCTGCCTTTGATACTCTAAACCCTGTTACCGACACCGGGTGAGACCGTGGGGCTGAACTCCCCATGCAGGAATTCTTTAGCGTGATACAAAATTTATTCCACCATATGTAAAATTCATCTGTGCAGTCGCACACCCTTGTAGGCTTGAATAGGGCGAAGGAGTCTTTCAACTCCCAGTGCAATTTATTATTTAAGAGCAGTAAAACGACAGCGCTGATAGGGGAGCTGCAGTGATGTAATGGGTAATGCAGTTCCGCTCGCTGCAGGAACCGCGCTGTACATTACCGTGCTGGCGAGGGTGGCTGCTCCTATCAATTATTTATAGTGTTCTGGCGCGCAGCCTGGAGAGGGTCACATCGCTGAAAGCTAACTTTATCTGCATTGTTCCCAGCCTCCTGCCCAGCTGTCACTCTGCTCCTAATTTAATACACCCAGCGCAAAGAGGAAGGATGCAGGAGTGCTGGGTTGGGCCCAGCCGAGCTGGAGAAGACAGGCTCTGACCGTGAGCTGGTGAGGTCTCAGTGATCTTCGTTACGGCGCTGGTTGGGCTGTTTAAAATCTGTGTTTGAGACTCACCTCATTGCTGAGATGGAATCGAAAGGGTTTCAGAGCAAGGGGGCTCAAGAGGGGTGACAGGTGGGACATCCACCGTGCGATGGGATCCTCCATCTCCATCTCAGTAACTGTGCCACACAAAGCACAGGCTGCACTATGTGTTTTCACACAGTCATTGAATGGTTTGGGTTGGAAGGAACCCCAAAGTTCCTCCAGCTCCAACCCCTGCCACGGGCAGGGACACCTTCCACTAAAGCAGGCTGCTCCAAGCCCCTGCGTCCACCCTGGCCTTGAACACTGCCAGGGATGGGGCAGCCACAGCTTCTCTGGGCACCCTGTGCCAGCGCCTCAGCACCCTCACAGGGAAGAGCTTCTGCTTAAGAGCTCATCTCAGTCTCCCCTCAGGCAGGTTAAAGCCATTCCCCTTGTCCTGTCCCTACAGGCCCTTGTGCAAAGCCCCTCTCCAGGTTTCCTGGAGCCCCTTTAGGCACTGGAAGCTACTCTGAGGTCTCCCCAGAGCCTTCTCTGTGTAATACAGCAACAGCTATTCAACAATGTATGTAAGTACGGGGGGGGGGGGGGGGGGGAAGCACTTGGCAGCTCCCCAGAAAATATATTAAAAATTTAAATATATAAATGTACATAAAAGGAAGAATATCACCATTTTTGTTCCAGCTATAAACTGGAAATGCACAGCCAAGGGCTGATTCTCCTCTGTTTTTCCACCAAGGGCCTTCTCAAGCCTTTGTCCCTACAGCTCACCAGCAAACCTCTTCCACTGTTCACCCCAAAATCAAATCAACCAAGGGCACTTTTCAGACCTTTGAAACATGCTCTTAAACACACTGTTCATTTGCCACATATCTGTATAGGAGCTACTACATTTTTACCTTTAGCTGCTTCAGGGGTTTTGTTACTGCAAGAGATGCTTCCACAGGGAATCACTCTAGCAGATATCAGGTACAGGAAGAGGAGCTGCTGCTTCTGCAGCTCCCACACCCGGTCCTTTCCCACTGACCAATGGGATTCACATATCCCATATTCATATATCCCATACTCATCAAATACCTGTCCCATGCTTCAAACTAATGTCAATTCCTGCTTCAATAAGAAGGCTTTTTGAAGCCTTGTGAAGCCAGTAAAACAACCTGGGTTTTCCTGCGATTGGGACTGCATGTCTTGTTTCGAGCAACAAGCACCACCCAGGTTTGGTTCAGAGGCACGAAACAATTCCAATGATCAGGACTGAAAAGAGCACACGGCACCGTCATGAAAATCACAACATCTGCACCAAAGGGAAGTCGCTGGAAAGGAACACACAGGCCCAGAGGAAACAGGTTTGTTCTGCGGCACAAACCGGGGCCCGGGAGAGGCTCCTGCTGCAGCAGCATTGGGACCAGCGCCTCCAGCAGCACCCAGCACACCAGGAACAGAGAGGGGGAAGCACAGACTCCACCCAGAGGCTCGGGTAAGGCAAAGGCAACAGCTAAATCCGTGTGTGTTCGCATGGTTCAGCCCAGCACAAGACAGAAAACCATTACTAACCTTCTCGCTGTGAAAAACAGCATTTTTGGTACCATACAAATCTGCCCAAAATGCCAAAAGAGGGGAACCGGGACAGCCACAGACGGAACCAGCCAGCGCCAGAGTCGCCACCACCACGGAAAACTAGATTTTGACCAGGAGCTGAGCATGGAACGTGCAGACCACACTCTGCTGTTGCTGAACCAGAGTCTTCAGGGCCTCTACATCCTATCCGAATCCAGGATTATTTCCATGGCAACTATCTGGAGAACTTATTAAGTAAAAAAACCCAAGAACAGTTTGAACACACAGACCCTACATCCACAACGTACTGACTAAATTAGCGGCACTGAGGTTTTCAGTAATCAAAATAAATCAAGTACTAGCAACTCAAATCTTCTCTTTGTCCCAGCTAAGAAGAAAAATCTGATAGTAACATCAGTGTGGTGGGAGGAGGAGGAATTACAGGTTTCCTAAGACCCATACAAGCCCTATATAAGCCAAGTCTTATCCCATTTGAGTGGTTCAAGAGACATTATTTTAATATCTGACAGTTCAAGGACTGTTAAATAAGGCTGAGTTTCCACGAGATGATAAACTTCATTGCAAGGCAGCTACTAGAGAACCAAAAAGATAACAATCATGTGGCACAGAACAGTTATCTAGTAGAAAACTTCACTGAATCACCTCAAATTTGTATATAAAAAAGCATAATCTCCAACTCTGCCCTGCCAAGCTTTGTGTAGTGCTGAGTATCGCCGGCCTGCCCAAAGCAGGCTTGGAACAGTGCTGTCCCATATGCACTGGGTGATGCAACACACGCAGTAATTGCCTGCTCCTGCCAGATCCCAACCCGGCTCCTAGTGCCTAATCATCTTCCTCACTTCACTCAAGCATTAGCTGGAACAGGAGAGGAAAATTCAGTGGTCCTTCACCATATCTGTGCTGAGGCACCGGCACAGGGTGCCCAGAGAAGCTGTGGCTGCCCCATCCCTGGCAGTGTTCAAGGCCAGGTTGGATGGGGCATGAAGCAACCTGCTCTAGTGGAAGGTGTCCTGCCCATGGCAGGGGTTGGGACTGGATGGTCCCTCCCAACCCAAACCAGTCTGGGATTCTACGATTCTATATTTAGCTTGAAAGATTCATGAGTTTGGAATATTTGTTTGGAGAAAGGACAATTTGCTTATTAGAGCTAATTTCAAATAGATTAAAAAATAGCAGAACCTGACATTAAAACACTGAAAACAATTAATCTTTCTTGATTCAATTATGCTGCAACCAAATTCCCGTTTCCTTCCAGGACCTCTCTGCAAAACAGCAGAGGAGGCGCGACAGAGCACCGGGGAATGGACGCGACTGAAGGAATACTCTGGTGCCTCCAGCAAGGAGCACAACCCCCGTGACACTGCGACTGGAAGGCGGCAAGGAGAGGGGACAGGGACACACCACACATCGGGCTGGCACAGCACCACGCAAGGGTGCAGGACCTGGTCACAGGCTTTGTGCATTCCCCCCTCCCAAACTCACAGCCCTGCAGTAACCGAGGCTCGGCTGGGCACTGCAGCAGCAACCACGGCTCCTCCTAAGCATGGGGGTGATGAGGACATCACAAAGTCTTGGCAGAACGCGAAAAAAATGCTGCCCAAAAAATTTCGTAACAGCAAATTCAGAGTGAGAAAATAAGTCTTAACAGGAACAATTCTGAAAAGTGCTGTTAAAGAAGTGGTTAAATGAACCGTTGGCTCCGTCGTTAGGTTCAGCTCGGGATATTATAGGCATTATCGATTTACCTTAGATCAACCTGGAAACTCATTTCCAATGGTTTCTAATGGAACCTGGATTTTCTCAGGCCTAATATGCCTCGTGAGGTTGAGCCTCCTGCAAGGAAATACAATACCACAGGATTAAAATGGCAGCTGTCAGACAGACAACAGCCCCATTCATTTAATGAAGATAGCCCAGTGGTGATAGGGATTTCTAAAGGCTACTCCAAAAGGCTGCTCTGCAATTAAATAGAGTGGTAAGACCATCGTGGTGAGCATGGCCTTATGAGTACCTACAGATAATGGTGTGCACCTGCGACTCAGGATTTACAGAAACCAAAGGGAGGTTATTTAAAGTTTATTTCTGCAATATCAGCTTGCACGCACTATCAATAGGCCTTTGAGAGGCAATGCTGATTAGCGATTGGAGCGGATAGGGGCAGTTTTGGACCCCAGTTCCATTGCCTGCTCAGCCACAAACATACAAAGCATCCTGGCAAATGAGTTTTTCAGCAGCCGCAGCTGTACGGCGCACAGAGCAACACTCCGGGTTCTATTCTTAGCCAAGCAGGGATGGAGACAGCACAGCAGATGCACAACCAGTAAACAACTCTAACCTACAAGCAAAGCTATTTTAAAGGAGTAAATTCCCTCTCGAATGGATGAAGATCTCTGTGAGGGTGCACGAGCGTCGACCCCATTTGCAGGCGCTCAGAGCGCCCGAGAAAAGGAAGTTTTGTGGCCACCTGGGCACAGGAATGGGCAACCTCATAAACAACCGGACACCACAGCCTTCTTCCCCATCACGCACCGAGCTGGAACACCCCCATGTCCCGAGCACCATCCCACCTGCCTCCAGAGCAGGACAGTCCCCCACTCCCAAAAATCACGCACTGGGGAATGCCAGATGGAAGGAGGGCGCAGGGGAATGAGGTTTTGACCAGGACAACAAACCATCAACCCTCCATCTCTGCTTCAGCAGCAAGAGCTTCACCACTCAGGGAAACACCTTCTCCTCAATAAAGTGCCCTGTAGCAGGCTCAGCCTACTGAAATACTGGCCTGTTTTTCTAGCTGGTAAAAAGAGTATTATTCCTTTATGGACCAGAAAGGAAAAGATTTTTCTCAAGCCTCAGAGAAAAAGATTCCTTGAATACAAAACCAAGCAGGGGATTGGGCAGCCTGAAAGGAGGCTTCCAGAAAGGTGTGAGCATAGAAAACAGAAGCTCAGAGCAGGAAGGAAATTGTAACATTAGCCACAGACTTTGAAGGCACATGCAGATCTGCATCACCAAACACCAACAGTGAGCAAAATACTGTGTGCCAAAGAACATACCACACTTGATCCTCAGCTATTTCCAAACTTCAACTGCAAATGCATTCTGTCTCAAGTCAAACGAAAATCCAGACATGATAGATACATGGCAATTAAGCACAACCCTTATGGTTTGTAATGCCTCATGAGCGAATGAGCACTGCCCTCAGCCCCGAGACATCCTGCGGCAGCAACCGGCCGCTTGCAGAAATGACCCAGCATTATGTTCTGCCCCTTCTCCAGCTCTGCCCGTCTTACCCTGCAGCTCCAGGAGCTCCTGCCTCTGCCGTTGCCCCTTCCCTTCTCTTCCCATTCTCCTCCCGCTCCTTCCCTTGAAGTCACCAGTCCCATTGCCCTCCCTCCTGGCAGCGGTGCCAGATGTCAGCCTGACCCGCAGCCGCCAGTTCGGGTCAGTTATCAGGGTTATGGTGCAAGGGGAGCGATGGGCTCCAGAACTGCTGGCAAATAGAGCCCCAGGCTCTTTCTCCTGGTAGCAAACCGCCCGCAGCAGAGCTGTAAGTCTGAGAGACTGTTCATGCAAACCGCAATGAAAGCCTAAGGCACCGAGAGCTGAGTAAGGTGACCCTTGACTATGTTAAGCATCACTCATTCGTAAAAGTGTCACTTACTGCACGAGGGGGATGGATGACTTGAAAGCCTCCTGCAAGAATAACTGCACACTGAAGGCAAGGGCTAAAGTTTCTGGAGAAGGGATGCTGCTGTTTGCTGGGAAGGTGATGCTGCAGCACTCCAAGGAGAACTACTCAAAGACCCTCGGCTGCTGCAAGGAGATATCAGAGGCACTCATCGGTGAACATCATGTGTATCTAAACCAAAACCAGACCTGTATTCTTGACCCAAGTCCACTCCTTGAAGGATGTGCCCTGGTGAAGGAACAGCTCCAAGGCAATGGTATGCAGTTTGCTGGAAGGAGAGAGGAAAGCTTCAAGCCTGACATAAACCAGGGCTCGGATTCCTCTATCATCCCGAGACTGCACCACAGATAAGGCTGCATCAACTTTTCCATTTGAGCACTCTCCCCTTGAAGGTTTATAGTCAGGGTGAAAATGTTTTGGCCAGGTGGAAACTTAACATACAGGCTCCCAAAGCAGGGAGCTGCCCACCTATATAAAACATCACTATGTCACCCACCCAGACCTGGTTTCCCCCCACTGGAAAAGAGAAAACCTCATTTTCCTCCCCACTGAATTCTCCAGATTCCTCTGTAGCAGATAAGCAATACCCCTCATATGAGCTGGGCTGCTCATCTACAGTCCAGAGCGCACACAGCGGTTCGGGCTGCTCGTCTACAGTCCAGTGCCCTCACATGAGCTGGGGCTCATCTACAGTCCAGATCTGTACAAAGTGCCCCGCAACATCAAACAACCCAAGGGACTGAAACACAAACAGATTAAACATTAACCCGGGAGCTAAGCACAGGGCATTGCGACCTCAGCGCTGCAATCCTGCCTCAGCCCAGTGCTGCTGGCCATGCCCCAACCTCTCCCACTGCACTGTGCTTTTGGAGAGGCAAAACTATGAAGATGGTCCATGGAAAGCAGTCCCCAGGCCAGGGGCTGCAGGCACCAGCCCTGCTCCTGCTCGGGTGCAACACCCAGCACCCAACCCCATATGCTGGGGACATGCAGCGTGATGGGGAGGTATTTGGGTACCAATGAGCAGCACAGTGTGTCCCCCTTTGCTTCACTGCAGTTATCCCCAAAGACAGAAATATCTGTGCTTGTTTTTCTGCTGCTGCTGAGCAGCTATGCAATGTCTCCCACTACAGAGCCGGAATAAATCCCAGCTCCTGAAGCAGCATCTGAAATCAGCTTCTCTCCGATCTCCATCACAATTTCAAACCTTCAATTTACTGAGGCTCCAGTGAAGGCAACGTTTGTGTTTGTTTACCGGCCACAGAGGAGCTTCTGAGCACTGGTGGTTTATCACATTCACCCAACAGATACATTCTGGGGAGCCTCTTGGACTGGCATGCCTTGTCACAAATTACTGGTCACAAACTCTTCCTCCCTGTCCCCAGGATGGCGGGCACACACTGTGCCTCCAGCAGCCTTTTGGGGTAGCCTGAAAGGAGCCCAGCTTTCTCCTTTTCAAAGTTCAAATGAAAAAAGAAACAGAAAGGAGGAAAACAGCCCGATTTTCTTCTCCTTCCTCTGTTAAACCTTGGAGTGCTGGCCTGAGCCGCAGCATTCCTCACCCAGGGAAGCAGCCCCACAGGCTCTATGGAAGAGTGAAGGCCATGTGGAACCCAGAACACTTTCTCCCAGTACCTTCCATGAATTTAGGATTCACTGCTGTACGTCAGTGAAGCAACTTTGCTCCTTCTGGAGGGAAGGGACAGATTGCAGGAGAAAACTCCATCCTAATTGCTGCCAGATTCCACAGATTTAGTTATTAGTAGGCAATTAGGAACCTTTATTAACACTTCCTACTATGTTAAGCTCCATTTGCACCACATCCCTGCGCCAGCCTGGACATCTCCGATGGAGCAGCACCCTGGCTCCAATGCACACGTGGCATCACGTACCAAAAACTGTGTCTTCCTGCGCGCTGCCTCCCAGGCCCCTTCCCTGCAGATGCGTTTAATGTGGTTGTCTTACAAAATAAATCTCAATGAAAAAAAACAGAGATTAAAAACGAGGGAGTAGGGGGAGGTAAATAAAAAGCGCGGCTGCACAAAGGGAAAAACAGTTTTGCTCTTGTTTTTTAACTCACAATCAACATCTGAGCTATTCAGGAAACTGGTGCACTGCCCTCCAACCAACTTCAATTAGGGAATTCAAAAGCAGTCAGACAAAAGAATGCCTGGGAGTTACTGCACCGCACAGAGATATTTTTAGCAAGAGCTGGGAGGCTGTTTGTGGGACACTGCTTTGCTTCCACTGCATTTCAGCTTTCGTATTTACATTCACAGGACAGTAAGATTTACTAGGTCAGAGGGAGAAAGAGAGGAGAAACGACATAAATGATGCAAATCGTTTTGCTTTCTGATACTCCAGGAAGGTATCTGAGCAGAAGCTGATGGAGACCAGAGCGAAACACAACATTTGCCTCCATCTGCTTCGAAAAACCATCTTTCAGCTGAAATCTCAAGTCACTCCCTCTGAAGGGAGTACACACAGCCCCGGGAAGGTCTGGGTGCCCTCCGTAAGCTGCCTTAACCCACAGCAGAGCTGCAGCCAGATCCGGCCACTGACCTCTTCCCACCCGCTGGTCACCAGATGGCTTCACAAGTGGCACGGCAGTGACGCTGCCACATGAAGACGCCCATCCCAGGCCCACGGCCACAGATGCCGTTTGGCTCCTCAGTCCGGCGCAGCCCCAGCGCTTCTGCTTCTGAGAAGCCATTTCCTTACAGTGACAGGCTCAGGAAGAGCGGGGCCTGCGGGGAGCTGTGCGGCGATGCCCAACGGCAGGGCTGGTGCTGGGGAGGCAGCGGGCACCCACCGCCTGCGCCATTGCCATCGCACGGCTCCTCCAGCGCAGCCCCCCTCTTCCGCTCCCTCCCACCACTGCGGCAGCGCAGATGGCAGCAGTGTGACCTCGCTGTTCCTGCCTCCTTGTTTTGATCCTGCAGTCTTGATTGTTCAGGCTAATCCCACACTCCCAGCCTTGGCTGCCAGCCAGGACTGTTATTAATGGCACAAAAGCTTCTCATTCCAGCTACTTCTACATCCGCTAATGCTGTTGTTGCCTTCTCTTGCTCCCCCTCTCACCACATTACAAACTGGAGCTGGAATATATTTTATAAGAGGGGGGGAAAACCTTTCTCTGATCATCCTTGCACGCTGAAGGCTCCACCAGAACCATACAGGAAAGGCTTGTCTGCTCCAGCAGTAATTACCAATGCCAAAGCAGTAAGACCACCCCACTCATCCAGCGACTGGCTCCAAAGCAATAAACAGCACACGGATGTGGGGAGTTTCCAGCATTCCCTGAAGGAAACACAGGATCCCAGGCAGAAGTATGCACAGCTGCCATCATAGCCCCAGGGATCGGCTCTGCTGCCCAGGGCAGGAGGAACACCAATGCTGACTGGGGGGACAGGGACAGGCAGCACTGTAGCCACAGGGGCATGGCACCCATCTGCTTTCCTGCCCCCGCTCTATGCAACTGCATTCAGGTAACTGTGAAGCCCTCATTAAAAGCACAACGGAAAGGCTTCAAACTGTTGGCAATTTAGCCCCTCACACACCAGTCTTTCATGGCAGGTCTTCTCTCCCTCTGCAAGGAACTCAAAGTCCCCTGTGCAGGGACAAAGAGCTGTCCTCGGGTACATGCCCTGTGTCTGGTGAAGCCCACCACACCAAGTGCCTGGCCCTTCCCCATCCTCCCTTGGCTTTAAACTCCCTCGCAGTGAGAGGTCTGCAGGGCAGAAGCTCTGTGGGGCAATGCTCCATTGGCCTCACCGACCAGGGGCTGCTGCCGCAGTACTGGGGTGCAGGTCTCACATCAGCTCGACCCGCTCGGACCCAGCGCTGATCTGGAAGGGGATGGGATGAGGACATTCATATCAGGGCTTTCTGATCTACCAGGGACCAGCCAGCCGTGCCCACCATGCACAAAGCAGCCCCTGGGGCACAGCTCACAGCGGCTGCAGCTGCGACTGATGGCCCATAAAGTCTGGTCCTGAGTCAGCAGAGCAGAGCAGGGCCTCAGCACACACTGGAGGCCCCCAGGCTGAAGCTTAATGAGGTTTAGTGCTGCTCTGAACTGCAAACCCAGTGAGAGGCAGTGTCCTGGGACCCTTCTGGGGGAGCAACCCCCAGATCCCATGCTGGGGATTTGCTGCATGGGGAGCATCACATTGGAGCCGTGTCTGAAGAAACCTGCCTGGTTTCCAGCCCAAGCCATCGCCCTGGTGAGATGATTCACCATCCTGCCCTCACTACTTCTCAAAACGCGAGGAAGGAGAAAAGCAGCTACGGGCAAGTTTCTTCTGATGAGGAAGGTCAGTACATTTTTAATAAAGGGCTCTTTAAAGATAATCTCATTTCAGCATTTACACATGTTAAAGATATGAATGAAGGCGTAATGAAGTCAAAGGAGAGGACAAAAGCATGGCATGGCTGGGATACCGCAGTGTATCGCCATTGCTGCTGGAGGGCTGGAGCAGCAGAGCAGGGGATACCCTGCAGAGGAGGCGGTCAGGCACCGGGAACCACTGCCTATTGCTCACTTACGAAGCATCAGTAGCAGTGTCTCTTTCCTTAGATCCAACAGCTTGGTCTCTTTTCCCTTAAACCCAATGGTGCATGTTTCCATCTCCCATCACCCAGCCCCTGCCCGCTGCTTCACTGGCACGCTCAGCCCAGCAGGCTGGTGCCAGCCCCTTGCTCTCCCCATCCGACACAACCATTGCAGCAGTAGCTCCTACTTTAGGTGCAGCCCATGTTTACCAGCTCACAGGCCTGATTTAAACTCCTGAAGACATCTCCAGCCTTTCACTGTAGCAACCCCAGCGGACCTTCCCACTTTGGGAGCAGCTTCGCAGCGGAGCCCTGTATCGGCAGAAAGTGAACCTGATACAAGAACTTAAATACAAGCCAGTAGCTCCTGGTGTCAGCAGGGGTGCTTCATGAAAGCCCTGCTCCAAAGGCAGAGCTCCAGTGCAGCTCCTCATGTGCCACAATTAACCCTCGGGATTGAAAAGTCTCCCGACATGCTCAGCTCCCCGGAGCTGCTCTCATTCTCCTCGGCTCTGCGAGCACCGGGTTTCTGTGACATGCACCACACACCATTTACTTCAGGACAATTGAGGGTGATGGTTTGGGGATGGAGGGTACACACCTACTAAGCGTACAGTACATGAGGGCACCAGGAACAGAACATTTATGTCAAGCTCGGAATTACTTCTCTACTGTGCTCGGGAAGGATCTGGCGCCTGTTCCAAATCACTGCGCTCCAGTGCAGACGGTGCAAGAGGCAAAAAAAAGAAAGGAATCTTTATTTAAAACTACTTAATAGTCGCAAGATCAAGCAGAACAAATGGAAAAGCATGTTCTGAGTGAAATGTTACTTCTGGAGCTCAAATGGCACTTTAAAGTCCACATCAAAGAACGTTCAGCTGAGGTTGCAGAGAGCCAGGAGAAGGAAGCAGGGAAACCAGCATGGACTACTGGATCCTGGGCAGGTACAGCAAAGCCATGTGGATCCGCAGGTATTTAGCACAGCTGCACCACTAACACATACACTGGAGTGGCCCCGTGAAGCAATCGGGTGTTAAGACATAATTAGTGCAGCAGGCAAGAGAGTCACAGACATAAGTGAGGGAAGTGAAGAAAGACCAGCAAAAATAGTTCAAATTAATAAAATCGTTTCCAAAGGCAAAAGGCCTCAGTGCAGTCATCTCAGCAAACAGCCCGACAGGCACAGACAGAACTTCCCAGAGTTCATCCCTGCACTTTCTGCAGATATGGACCAGCAGCTACAGCAGATATTTAAAAACCAAGGCAGTATTTAAAGCAGAGCCTAATATCCTAATATTTAAAAGATGCAAGGTCTGCTGCAGCTCCATGATAGGCTGTTCTCATGCTAGCAACCTGCCTAAGAAACCCAGTGCTTTCAGTCCCATTCCTTCAGCTTCACCTTCCAGCCAGCAGGGACCTTCCTCTATTTCAACACACAGCCTGGAACAAAGCGAGCAGGATGGGTGTCAGACAAGGTCGTCCCAAATCCGGAGGGCAGCAGATGTTTAGAAGGCGACTGCGCTCCCAGCACCCTGCCCAGGCTCTGGCAGTCATTAACGGATGGGCTTCCAACCCACCAGATGCTCTCAACTTTCTCCTTGCTAAGCTAAATAGCTTGTGTTTCCAAGTCCTAGCACATGAAATGAGTCTTCTGAGCCCCATTCAGCCAACCAGCCTCTTCTTTTCTCTTTTCTTCAGTGAACACTATGTTAATCTCATTAGGCATGCTACAGCAAAGCCAGTCTGTGAGTTGGTCCCACCTACTACCCAAATAATCTTCGGCAGCTCCCGTAACACGAGGAGCGCTCTAACCCCAGGGGTACTGGGGAGTAAGAAACAGCACTGGGTTTAGGATAAGCCCAACTTTTTGTTGCCAGACCAATGGAAACAGCAGCAACCCAGAGGCACAGAGCATCCCTTCTACCCTACCCCAATGGTGAGCAATGCCTGTTGCTGGCCTTACCCAGCCTTTGGCTCCAGCACATCCACACCTCAAGAATGTCCCTGCACCACACCTACACCTACTCACAAACATACAGCCCAGCCTCAGCACCTCCAGCCCCACACGAGTCTCCTCTGCACATGAGCAGCAGCAGGTAATGGCTGATGGATGCTTCTGCTGAGCTCTCCCATTTCTCTACAATTATAAGGCTCAAACAACAAAATACTGAGGGTTTCAACTGTGGCTGGACATCATTTGGAGAGCACAGCCTTGACCCTTGCTCATGGCATCACCAGTGTTTAGGATAATCCTGAGGGAGAACCCGAACTAGAAATCCCAACCCATGCAGTCTTTAGTTCAGTCCCATCTCACATTCATGATCGGGAACAACAGAAACACTCACATTCTGGGACCCCAGACAAGTTCGCGTGGGAAAGCACTGTGTTTAAAAGACAAAGAGTCACCTGGTGGCAACACATCTACGCAGAATGCTCAGGCCTGCACCTGGAAAAAGAATTTAATCACCAGTTTCTGCTTCCCCATGGGAGCCAAGGCACCTCCTATGTCCAAAGCACCGGGTCACCTCTTCTCCGAGAATAAGAGGTCACATCTGACCAGGCACATCACGAGATGAAGAGATCCCATGGCACCAGAGCTGCACCAGGAGCATGGGGACAAGCTGGGTGAGGATGGTGAAGGTGGCAAAGCCCTCTCTACGGGCAGGAGCACTAGTATCTACACACACAGCCTCTTCTGAAGAGAGGCAGAGGCATCAGGGGAGCCACAATGGCCAGGAGGTATGTCCCGATGGGTGGGTGCGAGGAGCCTCACAGTGAAGGTCTCCTCCCACAAGCCAATGTCCCACAGGCAGAAGCACCTTCACTAATGTCCATATCACTGGGCATTAATTCCTGTGAGCTTGTTTGGTAGACTGGAGCTGACAAAACAGACTGGACAAGAACAAGTGAGACTCCTGCTTCCTGGTATGTACAATCAAAGGGCACAAACACAGCAGAGGGAAAATCCACATGCTGCCCTTCACAAGGAGCACTGACCAGATGGGTCTGTAAATGGGATTAAGAGGAAGACGGCTCTACTGCACCCAGCCCTCTCCTCCAGGGCTGGAAACTCGCCCTTCTGACAGCCAGGTCTCCACAACAGGGAACCAGCCTTTTTGCTTTTACCTTCTTTGTTCTTCCAAGCCACTTCCTCCCTGGTGTTTACCACACAGACCTGCCATCTCCCCCCACTCACAATTCCTCCTTCTCTGGAAAGGCTTTGAGATGCACATTATACAAGATACACAGAAATAAATTGTTTTTAATCCTCCAGATTCTAGTGCTCCCAAACAAGGATCTTAAACAGCTTTGCAAACAATGGATTAAGCTTTAAGACTCCCTGAGAGGTCAGAAAGTGCCTCTCTCTCAGAAGCAGAGGAAGGTGAGCAAGGCTGAAGGCTCTGTAATGCAACTTTATCATCACTGCAGAAGTGACTTGTTTCTATAGACACAAACACAAGTGAGTTTTTGTTGGTCACAAACACCAATCCATCATTGGTCTAGTGACACTTTCACCATTTTGCTCCAGACTCTGAAGCAGTTTCAAACCCACCATAAGCTTTCAAATGCCAAACTCTTGTTTTCTTTCCCACCTTAAAGCATCAGGGTTAGGGTTATCCTAACCACCCCGGGGATGGCAGCACCACCAGGTCCTGAAGCTGTGAACGGACACGAGGCTTCTCTTGGAGCACTAGTAAGGTTTGGTGACAACGTGGCTTTCCTCCACAGGCACACAGGAAGCTTTCTCAGCGTGTATTTCCAGCAGCTCACCGGATGAAGTCCTACAGAGAAAGGCACCTTCTTGGTTAGCTCCTCAGTGCTACGACGACTTTTGGTCACTGACTACAACCTATATTAACGTGACGTCACGTATTCTTAGCGCAGCCCGGTCTGTAAAGCCCTTATTTTTTTCCCCAACTATATTTTGCATACATCTTGTAAACAAGCTTTACATCCTTTTGATCAGCGCTCTGCACGGAGCCCGGGGAGGGGGAGGAGACTTCCTGTTCCACTATTGCAATCGCTCTCAGCAACGTGCTGTGCTCAGCTCTTGCCGCCCCGTGAGCAGTGATGAAATGTTCTATTTTGGTGGCTTTTTCTTCATCTCTGTAGCAAGTGGGCTGTGCTCTAGTCCAGCACCGCTGCTGAGCTGAATGTGGGGTTTGACATTCACTTTAAAGCGGCAGAGCAATTTGTTGCAGCATCTCCTTTTGAGGCCAAAATCGCCAACGGAGAACCCAGTTCTCTAGCCAAAATGCCTTCACACTACCTGGCTTCTCTGTTTCCTTGCCAGTTGTCTGAAAGCAGGCATTTTTGCTGAAGAGCTTGTTTACAGAGAACCCAGGCTCCTGTACACGGCGGAGCACAACCACTGTGTTTTTTTGCTATTGCTTATCTGCTGCAGATAAGTCCGGTTTCTGCTTGCCTGCAGGCAAGCCGCCAAACACTGATACCTCCCCATACCACATGGTGACTTCACACGCCCCAACACTCGCTTCTCCTACGCCCGTGGCCTTCGGGAGGTACAGCCCGACCGGACCATGCACAGACACGGTGCTGATAGGAAACACCTTGTCCTTGTTCCAGAGACACAACATCAGCTGGAGCTGCAGGAGGTTGTTATCCTCCTCCCTTTGGAAAGACCAAACCCCACCAGACTCTGGTGCTGGAGGCCTCCAGGAATGTAAATAGTTAAAGGCAATCTCTGGTGCTCTCTTGTGACTCCAGCTCACCACTTCCACGTCCTCCCTTTGCCAGCTCATGTGAGGAGCTTATAAAATCAGCACGCTGTAGGCAGCAACGCAGGAATGTTATGGAGTCAGTTACTAATACAGTGTTTTGCATATTGTGTTTCAAACGCTACATGCTCCTACATGTTCAGTGTCAACAAGGGGAAAAAATTGTCAGACCAAAATGAAATCCTCCTAAAGGGAGCTATTCGCTACCCAGCAGACTACCAGGTGCACTGCGAGGACCCCGCAGGGATATTCCAGCATTCATTCCAACCCTTTCCTTTAGAGAACAATCTCAGTTCATTTCCTAGTGATTTTCCTACCCTGCCTGCAATCAGTGTGCCTCCCAGCTCTGCCCACTGTGGTCCAGCACAGGCTTCCACACAGTCTGCGACCAGCACAGGCATCACTCGGACAGAAACGCCTTATGCTCATCAATGAGATGAGCAGTGAGACCTGGCAGGTTCAGGATACAAAACAGGGAGGGAAAATACATACAGCACAGACTCTTCTGGGTGAAACCACTTCCAAATTCAAAGGAAAGCGTTTTGTTTCCAACAAACAGAACGTATTAGATGAAGCTGTGGGTGTGCTACTCTTACAGATGCTCTATGTGAACCAAAATTTGATGAAATTATTACAGAAACATTCCACCATCTCCCAAAATAAGCATCTCTGTGTGTCTTTGCCTGGCTGGATCATGAAAAAAGCCCTGCATAGTGGAGCTCAGTTTCCATTTCCTCACACACTCCTACCAGGGCTGAGCTTACAGGCAAACGCACCGACCTTTCCTCAAAGAAATCAGTGTTTGCTGTTCCTTATAAATTTGCAGGATTTTGGCTGGCTTCCACTTCACCCACTTTTGAATACGACGCTCCCCACCCCCACACAACTGTTCCTTTCTGAGGGAAGACAGGCTACCCGAAAAAACAGAGGAGCGCTCCGGCATCCTGCCTGGATGGCACCACTCCGGCAGCAAAGGAGCACCGGGAATGCCAGACCAACTTGTTGCAGGAGCACCTTGTTGTGGTTCAGTGCACCCATTCTTCCCGACCTCCCTCTGAAATGACATTTTTCCAGCGCTCCCTGTGCTCCCGGTTTTCAAACAATCATTTGAGGCACGTTTTAACTCTTTATTACTTTGCTATGAGAAACATCGGACCTGGGATCCCTTGTGAAAGGCCCCCATGGTTACCAGAAGGATCACCCCGCAGCCTCGCTCTGCTTGTCCACCACTGCTGATGTGGTACACAAAGAATGAGATTTTTCAATTTGTTTTGTCCACGAGCCAAAAAATTCCTGTTAACGGGCTGAATATGGTGCCTGTGCTAGGCTCCCACCGCTCCCGCTCGACTTCCGCTCGCAACAGGCACTACCTACAACGCAGAGCTGGCCTCCTTTTGCAGGAAAATAAGGCCAAACCAGCTAGAAAGCATGTTTGGAATCTGGAGATTAATTCCATGTAAACTAATGCATTCAAACCTCTTTGCACAGCTTCAGAAAGGGCTGTCTGATCCCGGCGAGAAGTAGGGCAGCGCATACCCACGCCGTAGGACGGGGAGAGCTGCCTCCATTTTGGAACTCCTTCCTAAAGCTCACCACCATGAATGCAGGAGCCGCGTCCTGCTGCGGCCACCCACCCGTGCCATGGGCCATCACCGCAGCCCATCGCAGGCGCTGCCTGCCGCTCGCAGGCGGGGAGCACGGGGCCAGGGGCAGCCTGCAGGGAGACAAAGAGGGGCCAAGAGGGCAGGGCAGCGGGTCAGGAGGCGGGAGGGCTCCCACGGGAGCCTCTGCCCTGGACCCGCAGCTTTTGTTCGTCGGAAAATGCCAGAAGCAACAAAGCGCTGCAAGGCCACGGGGGGACCCACGTTCCCGCTGCTCCTGCCCGTGTCACAGTGCTCCCCTCGCCAGTGGCTCCCGCTCCTCCTCACCGTCTCACTTTCTCTCTCTGGGAGATGAATAATTCAGAACGAAACCATCTTGAACTCTGTCGGGATGCTGAGCAAAGCTAAGATGGGTGGTGCTGCAGAGGAAGCTGTCAGGGACAGGACCAGGTCCTTCCTCACGCAGAAGGCTGCAAGCGCAATTACAGCCAACCCCACCTCGAGCCCAATGCCACGCAGCACAGAAATAACTGAAACAAAGCTCTAAGAGTTCCCATCACACCCAGAGACACAACCTGAGTGCAAGGCCCAGGAACTGCTGTGCCAAGCCCATTCGCGGACGCTCCCACAAAGCCACCCCATCAGTGATGCCCGAGCACTCTCCCTGCATTTTCTTCCTGCTGTCATTCTATGAAGCAGCAGAAGTAAAGACAGCTGAGCAGGGCATGGCTTGCAGCAGATCTTCATGTGCCAGGGCAGCTCCGCACACTGCAGGCTATTGCCATTCTTAGGTGGGAGGTGACAGCTGCCATCAGAGACATGAAGGGCCGAGGCCATGGAGGTGCCCCACAGCCAAAACCCTGCCAAGATGCTGGGAGGACTGGGACACCATGCAGAAAGCAATGGGCAGCACAGGAGTGCTGTGGAGGGCAACACAGGAGTGCTGTGGAGGACAGCAGCTCTCTTGACATGGGATGGATCCCTAGAGAGATCCAGCACTGAGCTGCTTTCCACCAAGACTGCATCAGTGGGATCCTCTGTACTGGGCTGTCTGATGTGCAGCACGTGGCCGCAGTGGTTTGTATGCTCCTTAGACACGAGCACCAGTAAGGTATTTGGCATGGGGCCCCACCATACAGCTGTATTCAGGTCCATCAACAAAAAGGTAGTTCAGAAGAAGCAGGGTTTTGTGTTGTTTTGCTTTTAAACAAGGAGACAAAACAATGAAATGGCCTGGAAACTATTCTACATTAAAAGTCACTATAGCACTAAAAGCCTAGCTCTGACAGTTCTGGGTGAAGCCCTTTGGAAGTTACCATGGTAGTCGATGCAGCTATTCGCCCACTCCTTCAATAATGCTGGATTATTGTTTTTAATGCGATTCAACCACAAACAAGCAAATGTTGCTGAAGGAAAAAGTACTTTCTCACACCATAATCCCCCTCCAAGCCTTTATCTGCGCCACAAGCACACAGCTAAGGAGGAGGCAGCAGGTAACGGGGAGCCAAGCCAAACACACAACGCTGAACTTTGCTCCCTCCCTCTCCAGGGAGAGAGGAAATGTAAGAAGCAGATTCAGGATTTCAGCATCCATTTCACTTTCCCTGCCCCCTCCTGAACTATCGCTCCCTGGGCCCCAAACGGCTATTCAGATGCTATGTCAGCTGAATGCTCCGCTTGCTTCCTCTCTCAAACACCAGCTCAGCAAGCCTCGAAATGCGCTCCGTGTCAGACGAGAAAGCCAAGTATTTTTGGAATACATCTCTCCTCCTTTTAATTAAGGGCCCAGGTAGAGAGCAGCTCACACAGAAGCGCTCGCTCGGCAAAGCCGCATCCAGCAAGGCTGACGGAGGCAAGTTGGAGCAAGACAAGACCCAGACAAAGGAAAGCAAACACGGGCTGTAAGGGAGGAGCAGGATACGACTGCATTGACCTGCCCGGCTGTTATTTTCGCAATCCAGCCGAGGTCTAGAAACTCCTGTGGCCAAAGGGAAGGCTTCCCCTGGCTGAGAACGCCTGGCAGCAGCCTCCCCAGCAGCACAGCCCTCATCCCCCAGCTGAGAACCTCTCAAAGACCAGTCACTGCAGGTAACTGGTGGAGGCTGAGGAGTCATCTCCCCATGTGCCAGATAAACCTCATTCCTTCCCCAGGGACGCCCCCCCAGCCCATGGGCAACCCAGGAACAAGGGCTGCTGTAGCTCTGCCCCCCCGCTATGTGCAGCTCTGAGTAGGGTGAGGCAGATGCAAGATGGAATAAGCAGCTTCCACCACTAAGCCAGGGAAGGCAAGACTGAGCCTGCACGCCGCGCGTGCCAGGGGCACCGGGTGCCGTGCCATGGACCTGGTGCTGGCCTAAGCAACACATACTGCTGGCTCTACAGAAATAATATTCCTCATTCTTAATCCGGTGTAAATTATTTGTTACAATAAAGACTTGCACTGAAAGCCTTGAGGCTTTGCTAACAAAGCTGGGCTTGCACGCAAGCTGCCAGCGTTTGAGAACTGGTTTAATCAGCTGGAGAAGCTGTGAGCACACTGGGGGAGCACATTCAGGCCTCGTAAGACACAGTCTGAGTGACTCTTTAAGCAGCAATTCCTTCCCACACTCCCCTCGACTCCAACTCACAGGGACTGGGAACAACTCAAGCTGGGAAACGCTTTGCCACAGTGTGAACTGGGAGCACACCATCACCACCACGGCCTTCGAATGGGCCCATCCACAGAGGGATTCGTATTCTTGACAAGGGGCAGCTTCTGTGCCCAAGTGTGTTTCCAGCCAGCGCCCCGGCAAGCAGGAAGCCAACCACTTTCAAGATGAATTAAGGCCACAGCTTCCGTGGAGTTACGCTGGTGTAAGGCAGCTTTGTTAAACCCAAACGAAAGCTAAACCCGTGCTACGTTCACCCCATTGTTCTTCGCCTTTTCTAATAGCTGTTTTCTCTCCTCCATCACTCCCAGCTTCGCACGCTCAGCTGTGACTCTTTGCGCCTCCCTTTCGCTGCCTTCTGCTTCTGTTTGTCCTTTTGATCTCCACTTCTCAGCTTGTTTTCTGCTGCGGCCCCATCCCCCACGCCCCATTTCCACTTTTATTAGGGTGCGAGGCAGAACGGCTCAAAGGATGAACAATGCGTTTCAGCTGAAAAGGCTTTGAAGCTGAACTGGGTTGTTTACTGATAGATTCCCTGCTCTCCTGAAATCAGTATTTTACCCCTAACCCAAGAAACTGCTCTTTATTTTCAGATGGAAGCAATTATAAAAAGCTGATGCCACTTAAATGCATAAAACCAGGATCAGGAGTACCAGATTATGGGCACTTTAACAAGAAAAAGCAAGCAAACAACAACGCACCGTTAACTGCACCTCCCCAAAGCCCACACTTTCTAGAAGTTATTTTGGAGTGCAATTGAAAACCTGCTGCTGCTGTAAGGGCAGGTTAAAGCTTCAACCGGCTCCTAAATGTGAGCCAGCACGCTGGTTTGTGTTTGAGACAAGCATGCTGTCCTTCCACCCAGACTAGGAACGTGTACCACAAAGCTGCTTTCCCATCCAAGAGCAGCTCCAAAGCACGAGTTCAATTAACGTGTGCTCTTTCAAGTTTAAATACTGAAACTCGTTAAGCAGCACACAGCAAGTGACAAAGCATAACCATGCGGCTTCTGCCCCTATTGTCACTTCCCAACCAAAAGCTGGATCCTTCTTACAGAATCAGCACCTCCCAAAGATGATCCCTGTGCTGGGTAACACAGTCCATAAATTAAGAGGCAGGAGAGCAGATAAAAAGGCAGAATTCCATGAGCTGTGAAGAGAAGACTTCAGTGCTTTGGTCTGGTTGGTGCAGCCGCCTTCATTAGCCAGCATGCCCAACACTATCCAGGCAGAACACATTAAACCAGCAGGAAGGAAAAGGCCAGGACAAGCCTGTAAGGTCTGCACCTCAGAACAGCCACAACCGTGGGGCTCCAGCAGAAATACTAAGACTAAGAAGAGCAGCACCTTAGAGCCCACAAGCATCCCAGGAACCTAGGAACCACAAGAGCTGGGCAACCCGTGCCAGCTCCCCAGTGCAAGAACCAACCTCTGCATGCTCCACAGTGCAAAAAAGTAAATTAAACCTCAGCTCATGCAAGGTGTGCAATTGTTTTTTTCCATCACAGACAGGTAAATTTTCAAGCTGACCGATCAAACAAAGAAAACCTAAAGCACTTGAGGCTAGATTACAACCCTCTGACTATAAGGTATAAATTCTGTTATTCGAAATTCAAGATGTGCAGGCTGCAGAGGAGGTTTGGGAGCTGCTAATCAATGACTGAAATGAAAGATAATGCTTTACATGATGCACAGAGCTTCCTCCTAGGAAGAGAGATTAACTCTCTAGATCACAGCCCTCAACCATACAAGTTTATTTCCTTACCATGACTATACCTTAAATAATTGAAGACAATATTAAACCAGTCGCAGAAAACAATCTTAAGCAAAGGGATTTTACTTCCATGGAATGAAATTTCATTTCTTAAAATAAAACCAACTACCTGCAAACACTGCAGCTGGAGTAGCCTCCTTTAAAGAACACGGGCACTGGGAAAGGATAGTGCCTAGAAGCTCCCTAGGCAGAAGCCTGACCAGGCTTGGCTACTCAGGCCTCAGTTAAGGGACAGGGAGAAATTCAAGCAAAAATCATAGGAAGTGCTTCAAAAAGACTCACAGAACCTATCACGAGGTAGCTCTGTGGATCAAGTATTTGCCAAGGTGTCTCAGTTCTGAAAACGCAGTCCTAAAAACCTGAAAAGCACCCACCAACACGCCACCAGCAGACTGGCTGATGGTTTTCCTACCCTCATTCTTGTCCCCAGACCCAGGATGAGATGACATCAGACTAACGACCAGTTTGGACTTTGCTCACATAACTGCTATATTTGATCTAAATTCTACAAGATAAGGTGGAAGGTTGTCCTGTTCCTCCTCCAACACCACGCACTTTCGCGCACAAATGCACCAGAACAATGTGTGGAGGGGCACAAAAACCCTCCCTTACCCTGAACTCCTGGCATGACCAGTGCTTAGAAACAATAACTCTACATCATGGGATCATGGCAGCACTCAATTACAGGGAGCATTGAAGTGAAAAGCACCAAAGGATGAAATTCAAAATCTACAGTATCCTAAACAGTGCATCCTAAGGAGAAACAACCTCCTTACTCCTTGAGCCCACCCGTATCTCTGAAGACTCTCCCAAGCTACTCTCATTCACTGGACAGTCCCATTTAACTTCTACTGAGCAAATGCTTTAAACAGTTTTTCTGATAAAAAAATAACCGTGGCAGCTGAAGAAGATTTCAGAAACAACAGACTAGCATTTCCAAATTAAAACACACGAGCACACACTGTGCATAGATAACACAGAATAGGTTTGTGTTGGAAGGGACCTTAAAGCTCCTCCAGTTCCAATCCCTACCACAGGCAGGGACACCTTCCACTGGAGCAGGCTGCTCCAAGCCCCTGTGTCCAACCTGGCCTTCAACACTGCCAGGGATGGGGCAGCCACAGCTTCTCTGGGCACCCTGTGCCAGCGCCTCAGCACCCTCACAGGGAAGAGCTTCTGCCTAAGAGCTCATCTCAGTCTCCCCTCTGGCAGGTTAAAGCCATTCCCATCCTGGTACATGTTAAATCCACAAAATCGCCAGCAGAGCAGTAATTACAGAGGGGATACTGCTAATTGTTTTGAATTCCCCAGAAAAAGAAAAAATTACATGCTTCAAAACAAGTAATTTGAAAACAAAAATGTCAATAATTTGAAAATAATTTTCCTGTTACTACAAGAAAAAAGCTTCAGTGTACCTTTTATTTCAATCAGAAATAAGGAAAATTCCCAGATTACAGCAGCCAGGTGTGCTGTCAGGTTTCAAGGTGTGTTGGTGGCTCCTCTGAAAGCATGCCCTGGCCCAAAACACGCAGAGCTGCACCAGGGTGCCCAGGATGGTTTTGCTCCCTCCCCCTTATGCACACACACACCTCCTCAGGGTTAATTTTGGAAGCAGGGTAGGTTTATATCACCCTCTGCCCAGTTTCAATGTTGAAGCAACACCAGCATTACTGCAAAACCTCACACATCTCCTAAGCTAGTTCTTAGTTCCCCAAACTACTCATCAACTCAGACTTGACGCAGTAAGATGCAAAGAGAGCCAAGGCCATTGAATGAAGGATTCAGAATCTGAAGGGGGCTACAAGGATGCCGAAAAGGGACTCTTCATCAGTGACTGTAATGACAGGACAAGAGGCGACGAGTTCAGTTAAACAGGTTGGATATAAAGAAGTTTCTCCCTGCAAGGGTGCTGAGGCACTGGCACAGGGTGCCCAGAGAAGCTGTGGCTGCTCAATCCCTGGCAGTGCTCAAGGCCAGGTTGGACACAGGGGCTTGGAGCAACCTGCTCTAGTGGAAGGTGTCCCTCCCCATGGCAGGGGCTGGAACTGGATGAGCTTTAAGGTCCCTTCCAACACAAACCACTCTGTGATTCTTTGATTCTCAGTCTCCCTACAGTACCGACACATCACACGGCACTGGATAAGCTCTCCACTGGGAATGAAGACAGGATCCTGCGGAGCTTTGGGGACAGCGTGATTCAACAGAATCACAGAATCTACAAAGATCTGTGAAGAGGAGCTCGCCTGGGCTCACCGGATCCTGAGGCTCCATTTGAGATGTTTCTCATGAGAAGGATTAGGAATTATGGGCTGCAAATGGAAGAAACATCTGCTGGGTAGCAGACAGACATCAGGTTCATCAGTGGCACAGGAAGAGAAATCCTCTGCAGGCTGTCAATGGAGCGCAGAGCAAACTCGTACCAGTGAGCCAGCACTGATCACGGCCCAACGTCAAAGCAGAAAACATCCACAGTGTGTTTCTGTGTGAATTATTACTGCTGGCATGTGTGAGACCGGCTGAATCCCTGATCCGATGGGGAAGGCAGCGAGTTTGGATTTGGGGCAGCGAGCAGCAGTGGCCACCGGGAATGGGCCCAGGGATGGAGTTCAGGCCATGCTACACCACGAGCCAGCCTGATTGAGCAGGTTTGCACACCTCGTGGAGCCCTGGTAATTAGTCTCCTATAAAAGGATGTAAAACGTTCAGTGTCCACTCTCAGTCACTCAGGTGAGCAGACACAAGCACACACTGCAATCTGCAAGGCAGCTTTGTCAGACTGCTTCGTTTTCCTTCTGTGTCTACCAAGAGAGCATCCCTGCCGTCGTTAGGTACCTCTCTGTTTTCAGTAGCTTCAGCGCTGAAAAAGGCAAGGCTAAAAAAAGAAATCACGATGCTGGAAACAGCCATCTTCATAAAAACTGTTTTTAAACACCTACTCAGTCAAAACTGCGCCGCAGGGGAGCAGGACACGCTCCGCACACTCATTCAGGTGCTCCAACCTCCTTCCTAACTGCCCAAAATGCTCCAAACCAAGCCTCCTGCTGCGAGACACAGAGACACCTTTGGCTCAGCTCAAAGATCCCTTCCCAGTTCATTAAGATGGGGCTACCAAGTGGGAGCCGCGATTCCACTGTTCGATGGCGAGGAATCGCAGAGATCCCAGCACAAAGGTGTTTCCCGGAGCCGGGCGGGCTATGAGGGTGCTGGGAGAAGGAACGCACCATGTGTCCTCCAGCAGACCCTGTCTGGGCTGCGTGGGGAAGCCAGATGCGAGGCCTGGCACTGATGCCAGCAGCTGAGCTATTTTTACTCACCAATGGGTTGCGATGCTGGAGCAGGAGCTGCTTCTCCTCTCCCAGCCTGGCTCACCACGCTTTAGCGGGAGACAGGGATCTGTGCGGCTCTCAGGGCCGAGGTGGGAGCAGGAGGGAATTCAGACAACTCTGGGGCTGTTCTGCACACACAGAGAGGCACCAGCTCCAACAATGACATTTTTCTTGTGGCAGGGGGGCTTCCTCATCAGAATCCACAGAAAAATACATTAAATTGTTCAGCCCAGAGAAACTAAGATAGGCAATCATTTCTCCCAGCCTCATGGACATCCTAAGCCCTCCCTGAGGCCAGCTCCCTTCTCCCTCTAACAGCACACACCAAATCCATTTGGAAAAAAAACAAAACAAGTGTTAAGATAATTAAAGTTTAACTCAAAAAAAACATATTCAAATCATTTAGTGCATGTCACCGGCTTTCAAACTGGGTTTCGCAGATTCTGGGAGCTGAATGGAATACCTGCTGGAATTAGAGCAATCCCAGTCTTCTTAGTGCTCTCTCCATTTTCTCAGGCTTCCTTCCTGGCTTCCTTCCAGTATTCCCATCTCTTACAGAAGATCCTGTTTTCCTTCATCATCTGGGTTGTCTCCTCCTCTTCCTTCTCATTTCCACCCACTCCTTTTCTCATCTTTCCCAATATTGTGTTTGCCACATCCTCTCCCTGCAGCCCTCTCCCTGTGCTCGGCCCCACACCACTCACTCAAGAGCTGGCACCAGGATAACACCCAGGTCAGAAGGGTTTTCCGAACCCACTCCCTGCCATCACTGAGCATAAGGACGTGTGGCTTCTCTCTTGTGCATTTTAATACCTGAGAACCCCTCCAGTACAGTCTCAGCAGTGACCCTGCAGACCCACCTCTGCCTGGATACCCAGCAATTGGCGTTCGCTGGGAAGAGCAAAGCAAGCAGCAAGATGTGCATTTTCCTTCCCTCCCTCCCTTCCTCTACCCCAGATCAAGAAAGCCACATAGAGCTGAAAGCTCCCGCCAGCCTCCTGCACACTGGTACTGCTGCAGAGCAGATCCATATCCCCCCCAGCCTAACCCCATCTCTAAACATGCACCCTTCCATGCCAGGCACTGCATTAAGCACAATAACCCCAACTCTATGAAGAACCAAATACATTACTAACAGAATAGCAATGTAGCCAGCCCATTGATGAGAAGAGGTGGCCTGAATTCCACACCAGGAGTGGCCTGGCAGGTTCTTGGCTACAGCTCGAAGCAGCCGGTCCCTCAAAGCTAGGCTCTGCGGAGCCCTGAGCACGGGGCTTTTTGATCACCAGACCATGTAGGCAGGCACTTCACAAAACACATCCAGTTTAAGCCACCACAGGCACCACCAGGAGTGGCTCCACACCCTCCATTGCTGCTGTGCAACAAACTGAGACAAAACCTGGCACGTAGAACACAACCATCCTCATCCCCTTCAGGCACGTGGGGAGCTTTCCCCTTTTCCTTGGCCTCTTGACACAAAACTGATCTCGGCCTGTCCTACAGTCCGTGCTAGTGCTGTTGCACACTCAGACAAGCTGCAGAGCCATTTTAACCCTGTGTGAAGAGATGATGCCCAAGGCATCAGTGCAACAGAACCAGCTCAGCATCACCTCATCACTACCCACCCCATGTTCACTCAGTATCACCAAGGCTGAAGAGTCCCCAAGCTCTGCAGAGGAACACCAAGCATTTGGGTTGCTCTCTACACGTCCACGTTCTTGCAGCATCCCAGCACTTGGCTCAGGGGGCACCAGTCCCCCCCGTACAGACACACAGCTTCTGTCGAAGCTTTGTTCACAACTTAACACCACTCATGCAGAGGAAATCCCAAAGTGACCTGAGCAACGTGCACGTTTCAGCCTTCCCACACGAACTCCTGCATCGTCTGCAGTCAGCACTCTGTGCAGAACCTCACCAGGGTAGGGGAAACCGGCCTCACACAGGGGTTCCTGTAAGCCACCTGCAGCCACTTGCCTTCACCCAAGATGTACACAGACTGTTGATTCACCTTGGGTGGAATCTGCTGAGTGATGTTTTGACTGAAGCCTCAGGCACACACTGAAGACAGGCAAGAAGGCATTTAGGCAGGAAAGCCTTTTTGGTAGAAGCTGGAAAGCTGTAAAGCACCCGGGCAGTCTGGGCAGCAGGCATGGGGTGAGGATGAGGGGAGGAAGGAAGTGTGAGAGCAGGGGGCACAAAGGAGAATCACAGAATTTATCAGGCTGGAAAAGCCCTTTAAGCTCATCCAGTCAACCATTCCCAGCACTGCCAAGGCCACCACTAACCCATGGCACTGAGGCCTCGGCTCCATGGTGTGTGAGCACCTGCAGGGACAGTGACTCCAGCACTGCCCTGGGTACTGCTCCAATGCCTAAGCACCCTTTGGGGAAGGAATTGTTCCTCAGCTCCATCTAAACCTGCCCTGGTGCAGCTTGAGGCCGTTTCCTTTTGTTCTGTCCCTTGTGCCTTGCGAACAACCAGCCCTCTCCTGGCTCCATCCTCCTGTCTGGCAGTTGTAGGAAGCGATCAGGTCCCCCCTGAGCCTTCTCTTCTCCATCTGAACCCCCCAGGTCCTTCAGCTGTTACCCATCACACTGTGCCCCAGGCCCTGCACCAGCTCCATTGCCCTCCTCTGGCTCTGCTCCAGCACCTCAATGTCTCTCTTGCAGTGAGGGGCCCAGAACTGAACACACTGATTTGCCTTTATCAGGTCCTCTTAGAGACCCCAGCCCAGCGAACATGGGGGGAGAGGCTCACTGCAGAGCACAGTGACTGCTGTGCCGAGCAGCCACCACACCGAAGCAGGACATTTTTCATGTGAAGCTTCCTGAGAAGCAGCACGGAGGCACTGAAACCGCCCCACAGCCCCGTGCACAGCAGGACTCAGTTGGGCGCTGGGTGGTCAGTGGCTGGCTGGCAGCTCGCAGCACAGCGAAGCACCCAGGTTGGCAACCGCAGACCCCTGCTCTCAGCAACAACCTACAACAGG
The DNA here is from genome assembly GCA_028858755.1 of Ara ararauna. NCBI lineage: Eukaryota > Metazoa > Chordata > Aves > Psittaciformes > Psittacidae > Ara > Ara ararauna. The sequence goes on along the minus strand of CM054410.1, from coordinate 3,246,973 downwards.
GACTTGATGGCACAGCTGTTGTCACAGAGCCCTGTCAGAAACCCACCCGTGTCCTAATGGGGCAAAGCTGTTTCAGACTCATCCCTTCCAACTCATGTTCAGGAGCCCAACCCTAAGCTCAGCACAAAGCCCATCATGGGCAACCCCTGATCAAAACACCAGCTCACCCTGCGGGAACCAGGTAGGGGACTCCCCTCTCCCAATTAACAACACAAGAAGACTTAAGCTAAGCACACATTAGAAGAAAGCAACACTTTGCTAACATTACCATCGCTGATTTGGGCTTCCAGCACCAGTGTCATCCAGTGGGCTGCAGGTATTAGCTCACTGCATGGAAATTCACTGCAGAATCTCTACAACCTTACACCCCACCACCAGCCCCTGTAGCCTCTCCCTCTGCTGCCCATCCTTAGCTCCGCTGGCAACGCAACTTCTGCTTGTCCTGGACTCATGTCCCCTCACTCATCTCCTGCCGCCACCCAGGCGGGGACAAGGACATGAATGGAGATTCCGAGCCTGCTGCTCCTGCACTGTGCTTTCCAGGGGCTGCCAGCCACAAACAGGATCATAGAGTCATAGAATCAACCAAGTTGGAAAGGACCTTTCAAGATGATCAAGCCCAACCATTCCCCAGCACTGCCAAGGCCACCACTAACCCATGTCACTGAGGGCCTCATCTACATGGTTTATGAACACTATCGTCTGCTGTGCTGATGCTGCAGCTGATGAAATATTGTAACATTAAAGCAACACAGTACTGAACACGCTGTAAGCCTGGGAATTACAGCACAACCAAGGAAATGGAAACGCTTCTCTCCCCGCTCCTTCCCAACAGGGCAGCCAGGCTGAGTTCTGCTCCTTCCTTTAGCTAGGACAAGTCAGAAATGCCTAACAGACTCATGAGTTGTTCCAAAATCCCACTCAAATATCATCTGCTGGGTCTGCAACATTTGCAGACACATGACAAGAACTGAAGATCAGGTCCCTCTCTCTGAGCATAATAAAGTGAAACCAAAGAGGAAGAGCCACAAACCAGTAGAATATAGTAGCAAAATTACCATTTTCCCAAATGTAACATTATCCATCATCATGTTGAAACTACCCAAAACCTGCAAGTTTGTGCTAAGTAACATTAAGCTCTTTATCTTATCAGCTTTGAAACAGCTTTTGGGGGTACCGGTGCTTTTACAAAGGTACAGACAATTCGGGTGAGCTGTTCTTTACCCTTTCATATCACCACCACTGAACTTTAATTCCCACATTCATTTAAGACCTTGAACTGCATTTCCGTTTAAGTATCGTCAGAAGAAAGTTGTTGTGCACTGCTGTGTCTTCTTCAAGATACACCCACCCAACATGGGAAAAATACCGGATTCTTCTACAGCCGAATGTTTCCCAGGCAAACACACAACACAAAGCTATTCTTAAAAGACCAGTCACATGCAAGGTTTCACGGCATGCACAGGCGTAAGAGGTCCCTGCAAGAAGCCCACTACGCAGGAAGTTTTGCCAGGAAAGAAACCTTGAACAAGAACCAAGTTATTTTTCTGCTAACGTGACCAGAAAGTTCCTGTGCGCTCGCAGGGTTCTTTATGCACCCTCTGTGCTGGACCTGCTCAACGCCTGTTTGCGAGCACCACCAAAACCAGCAGCTGATCTCCAGGAGGCAGCACGCCAACAGAGCCTTAGGAGGTCTCCAGAAGCTCTTTTCCTCACCCATGTTTTTCTTCACCTACATTTATATCCTTTTTATATTTAACCTAGATAAGGAAAACGTGAATGACAACGAGGCTGCTAACACAGCTCAAAGCAGGATCACAGCTCCTGCCTGTGTGAAACGAGGGTCTGGAAGCAATTTGCTTTCCCATCTCATTTCACATGGGAAGCCCATCCGCCAGCGGGGCCGTGCCCCCTCCCTGCTGGGAGCCCGGCACACAAGGGGACATTGTCCCCCTGAATGACAAACAGTTTAGCGAGGCCCAGGCTGTAAAGTGCATCAGGCAGGTGCAAGGAAGCTTACCAAATCAGAGCGTGCACGGCGCCGCAGCTCGGGGACGAGTTAATGCTCACGGAAAACACACACGAAGAGCCCGCACCAGTCGGAGAGGAAGCGAGGAGGGCTGGGAGAGGAGGGGGTGCACCCTGCTCAGCACTTTCTCCCGCAGCTCCTCTTTCCCAGCCCTCCCATCACATACACACACGCGCTCCATCTCCATCGGGACACATTTCTTCTCCCCTGAGCTGCAACGCTACCCCAGCCCATCTGAGGAACAGTAAAACACAGACATGCCTTCAAAACCCGGGGCTCATCTCAAGAAATAATCCCCACTGCCCAAATAGGATTAAATTTGAGAAGTATTTGTAGGGAGGGGAGGGGGAAAAAAAAACCACCATCTCTTTAAACCGAAGGCAGAGCTGTCTCGCGCTTGCCAGCGAGCTCACAATAAAAACGTTTGCTATTTCTGTCACTGCATCTCCAGAAGCTCAGACTCAATTTGATTCATTTTCCCTATAAGGTATTTTTAAGTATAGAAGAAAAAGCCCAGCTAATTGCCAGAGCGTGTCCCTGCAGATCGCAGGCAGCAGCCATGCATGCAGAAAGCATCACACAGCCACAAGCGGACAGCCCCAACAGCACACGGGTCACCCCACCAGAGGCAAGGCGCAAACGGGGAACCACCGGTGACCACCAGGGCCTTCGCATGCAGGCACCAATCTTAAGGTGTGGAGCTTTGGTCTCAAATGAGCACTAAGTGGGCTGTTCACCAGCACACAGCCAAGGCCTTGGCAAACCACAGACGGTGTTTAATGACTGCACCAGCTTTCAAGACCCCTTTTAACCAACTCTTAGCTTTTAACTCCTCCTCGCACAGTGCCAGCACGCCCCAGCACACCCAAGGGCTTGCTCAAAAGCATTACCAGGTCAGGTTATTCCACCCTCTTCCCCAACCTGCCATGCTTGCAAATCAGATGCAGGAACTCCTTCAGCTGGACACAAACACAGCCAGACACAAAAAGTTCCTGTTTTTCTTAGAATAAAAATAAAATTTCCTATCTCTAGTCCAACTCTGACGAGCCCACAAGCGGCTGTGCCAGCACAACTCATGAGAAGCGTTTAAGCCAGCACTGTAGCAGAAGGAGCCCACGTGGAATATGATATTTAATATATTTAGAGAAAACTAAGACCAGTAACAGAAATTACAATATGCAAAGATCTTCATTACCTCCACCCCAATAAATCTATTTTCATACTCAATGTTTAAGCAGGAGGCAGATCAAAACCTGAATTAAAACAGCATTCTTCATCAAAGCCCAAAGGCATCGTCACCATTGACTCCCAGCAGCAGCCCCAGGGAAGAGCTGCTGCCGAGGACCAGAAACTTGTTGGAACAGATGAAATGAGTCAGGAAGCAGAGATACGCATGGAGGAAGGGAGGGGAGAGCCGCGTGGTGAGGGCAGGGCTGCATCCACCCAGCGCGGTTAGTCAGGCCCTCGGCACATCACGCGATGCTAGGGTAGGTAGGACTGAGGCTGCTCCTCTCGGGTTAAGATCACTGAGAAGCTGTTCTGCCTTGAGGAAGAAAGAAATAAAATCAAACAAAAAAATGCATCGCTGCTGCCAGATGTGAAAAATTCCTCCCGTCTGGTTTCCTGGAGGGAGCAGGAAGGGAAGGCTGTGACCACCTCGCCCCACGCCCGCCTGGTCGGTCCTGCTCTGCGAGAGAAGGTGAGACAGGCTCCAGCTCAAACACTGGCTCCCCACAAACACACCTCTCCCGCAGCCCGGCTGAGCAGCAGCAAAGCCCGAAGGCAAAGGGCACTGCAGCCACAGCAAGGACAGACCCCAGCTCCCTGCACCCCAGCCCCGGGTGACGTGCTCCAGCGCAGCGCAGAGACGCGAGCTGGCCGGCTGCCCCGCTCATGTGCCTTTCCTGGACCCTCTTCCAGCTCCTCCTCAAGCCGGGATCATGCCTTCCCGCGAGGAGAGGCTCGGCGAGCACCGGCAGCCACGGCCTCAGCAGCCGGCTGAGACGAGCCCAGCGCTGGGGTTAAGCAAGTAAGTGCCTCGCCGTAGCCAGAGGGTAGCAGAGCAAGGAAGGTGCTTCAGGACATGACCAACCACATGTACCAGTTCCCATGGGCCTGAAAAGCTGACTCAAATCACGTCCGCACTAAGTTGCAGGGAAGTTCATCAAACACAGAACTGCTCCACTGTGTTTTAGCACTCTAAAGCTATAGATAGATGACTGTAATTCTTCTACAGTACATGACTGTATTCCCCAGGCAGTTTTTCTAAAGCCTGTAACTGTACTTCCCTGCCAACGAGTTTTTTCTACAATACCTCTCTAAGATCTGACCATTTTGCTTCTTTTTTGTGATCATTTTGGATTTTTACACAATTTTCCCAACTATAATAACCCAACATCTACAAACAACTCTTTAGAAAGTTATCTCAAAAGCTGGTCCCTTTGGAGCTGTTTGTTCCAGCAGTCTCACACTTTCAGTGCAATCTGAGGAACCAAGTGGTTTGGGGAGGTTTCTTTAATTGCTCATGTGTTTGGACCCAGCTACTGAGTAATACAGAGCCACAGCAAACACGATGCTCATCAGGTCCAGCCTCTGTAAACAAGGGAATGACATACAGTGTTCCAAGATGCACCACATCAAGGCTATAAAACAGCACAGCTTTGACAAATAAATAGAAGGAAAAACCCATACAACGATTCGGTACCTTTTCAACTGTAACTTTGAAACTAAGCTATACATGAAAGGTTTGGGGGTTTTAACATCTGTTCCTGCGAATGGGGCAGAGGGTGGGAGCACAGGACAGAGAGCCCTGCTCTCCACTTGTAGTTGTGATCCAGGGGCCTCCCTTCAGCTGACACCAACACAACTCCATGACCCTCCAGTTGCTCCCAGGATTAACATACTCTGCAAGCAAACAGAAGGGTCTCCATGAAGGACAAGCCAACTCTGACCAAACACTGCCCATTTTCACTATGTTTTCCAATCCCTCCTCCCAGCAGCCTCAATTCACCACCCACAGCGGCCTATGGAGCACAGGAAGCAGAAACCATCACCCTGCTTTTAGGTTTTAGAGTCCTTCAACTCTCCCCTTTAAGACAGAGAAGCTGCCTCATGGAATAAAAGCACTTGCTGCTGAAGTGCAAGCATGTAACACTCCCCATCCATAAGAGAATGTACAGCGGGTTTTTTTCCTGGCATCACTCCCAAAGACCAAACAGTTCAGAAAGAAGTCATCAGAAAAATCAACTCTCCGTCCACAGAAATAGCTTGTTTGTGAACAATTCTCCGACAGGTCTTGAAGCTGCCATCCTCGCTGGGCGTGTTGAGTATCTTTTGGCTAAAAAGCAAGCTTTCATGTGTAAAAAGTTAACCATATTTACACCTTAAATACCATACTTAAAAGCATCTAGATCGACAAGCTCCTTAGCAATTCCTCCCAGGGAGGTGGGACAACTGAACTGGTCGGTCTGGTTACTATATAAAGCCTCCAGTATGCTGTTTTCTGCATTTTCATTAAAGATTAAGTCGGCAAAGTTCTGCTGAGGCTTAGGAAAAACACTGAAAGTCACCAGCCCTAACGATTACTCAGCCTGTCCATAGGAAACAAGCATTTTTTCTATTACGGGACTAGTATACATAGAAATTCCCAGTGCAGCAGACATTCCTGTGGGACACAGGGGCAGTCTGCACAGGGAACACACCTCCTGCTGCCTTCGCCATGGTGCTCCAACAGCCACATCAGGACCTCTGCGAAGTGCTGAGCAGCACCTTCAAAGGTAGCTCCTTCTCCGGCCCACAACCCTGGCAGAAGCAGACATCAAGGGTAGGTGTGAGCTTTGTCTGTTGTGAGAGACCAGCCTGATGTGCCACCCAAAGTCACACATCCTACACTGACAGACATTTGAAAATGCCATGTCACCCGTGGGTCTGGACATAGCACAGTTAGGGGGTACAGACCAAGCTCGCAGTATGCAGACCTTGCTGGCAGCACCACATCCCCTAAACATGGTGGTAGCATACATTCCACCAAGGACTTTTCCTAGAAATTGTGCTTTTAAAAAAACAAAGCTGAACTTCTGGGAAGTTTTCTGTGCCTCTCGTGTCATGACCCCGCGTAGCACTGGCTGGTTTAACCACAGAGACACCGCATCAAGGAAGACAGCAAATAATAAATGTCTTGTAATTACGAGGATTATGTGTATAAGAAAGCTTTTAAAAACCTAAGGACATAAGTTTGGCCATTCTTTAGCATCTGGGAACTGGAAATAGGGAAGGAGGGGAAGACAGAAGGGAGCAGTCTCCCAGACGGCATCAGGAATGGGGATTGCTCGGCTGTAAGGGCGCCAAGATGAGCCCAGTGTTCCCGTGCCTGCAGCGCAAACACCATGGGCTCTCCATCAGCCCTTTAATTCATCCATCATTTCTGGATCATCTTGAAGTCTCACTTGCCATGTGTCAGTATGCCCACAGAGGCTTTGAAGTTGTTCGTGTCTATGCAACAGAAGCAGCAACAAGCTCCTTCCATGGCTATGGACACATAGAGGAGACCAATGAATTCTGGCCTTGCCCTCTTCAAATAGCAAGGAAAGAAAGAAGGGTTCAGGTAAGTCCAACACACCAACGATGTTTCTGTTCAATAAAACCTCAGAGGGAAACATGGTCAGGTTTGCAGCCAGAGCTCCAAAACAGATTAAATTAATATTCTACTCCCTCCCTACCACATGGCCCAAGGAGCAGCTTTGAAGACAAACGCTGGTCTAACAAGAGCGGCCTCTTCTTCAGAGAAACTTGATGATGATGGCAAAAATACTTTAAGTTTGCCTGCTGAATCAACTGAACATCGTATTTGTTTCCCATACGAACATTTACCACACCACCCAATAACAGAACTGGCACCCAAATCATTTCACATTGCACTGGGCCCATCTCAAGAGCAGGGATACACACCATCCACACTTCAGTACTGACACAGGCAGACGCTCACACAGACCCCACCACGCATTAGAAAGCTGAGGGTAGCATTTACACAAATGCTTGCTTCCTATTTTCAGATGGAAACTGGACATTGTTGAAAACGTTAATGCTTTCATAAATCATCCTGAACTGTCAGCACTGAACACAGTGCCATGCTGGATGGCTGCTAGTGCTCAGATACCTCCCGCCTGCCCGCGCTGGGGTCTGTGCCGGTGTCTCATACAGGAGGATGACTCTTGCACACCACATCCACCTTCGAGAGCTCATTTTCACACTCCCTGGCTACATCCTCTTCTACTACATCTGTTCTGAGGTGGGCAGAAGGAAGAACTGTTCTTGTCAACTCCCACAAGGTCTCCCACCTTTGAACGCGCGAGGGTACCCAGTGGAACAGCGACATGCACCTACTGCCTGGGATGAAAGTAGGAATGCTCAAGGCAAGATTATTTTGCACAGAAACAGTTGACATTTGGGAAAGTTTAAATATCAAAATTTACTCCTCTGTAAAACTGAAAATAATACACGCTTAACACATGACATATCACTGGCATTTATGCAGCTTGAATCAATCTCCAGTTAGGAGGAACTCTCTTCAAAACCCTCCGCAACTAAAAAAGATGCATCTGAGAACGCTCACTGCTTCGACATTTGAGGCACACTAACATAGCCCATGCTGAGACCCAAAGCCTATCCTCCTTTTCAAGACACACTAAGCTTAAATACATTTTAAAGTAATTTAATTTTTTAAACGGCCTATTTAATATGCATCAGCAATGCCAGTTTTACTTCCTGTACAAAAAACACAAGGGTGCTTAATTCACAAAGTAATTTCAGAATGAAATACTAAGGTTCTCTCATCAGACGAGGAGTTAAAGATCCTAAAGCAACATAGGCTGTATTTCTCTCAGTTTTCCAAAGATTTTAAATCTCGCATTCATTTATTTTTCCAATTCTGATTTAGAATACGTACCATAGCAAATATTAAATAAAAGCATCCAAGCATCCAAAACAGAGGAGCTGATTACGCCAGTGAAGTCAAATATTTGCTTTTGAAAGGAACATCCGTAAATACAATCACTGGTTTAGAGTTAGAATTTATTTTGCTGTGCCATTGTATCACTTTAACACGCATCTGCTAAGGAAGAAACATTCTGCTTCTAATTACCAAAGTCTTTAAAAATAATATGTTATTTTTCAAGTTGGATACTTATTTGAAAAGAAATATTTCTAGAGGTGCCTCAAGTAAAAAATTGTTTAACATGTGTTTTACAGCTTTTCCAAGGTCTTTTTATGGTCCTGGAGCCCATCCACATTTGTGGAAAATATGTAATGTTTCAGCTGCAATTTGTCTATTATTTCAGTGTGATATTTTAAAGCTCTTTAGAAGGGAATACATCCATATTTCAAGTAACTTTTTCAATTAATATCTTGAAGAAAAAAATATTTTTTTAAACGGAAGCTTTTCTAACAGCCATGGAAGTCAACTTTCTTCATGCAAATCTGGCTGACACCAGTTCCCACCGGCTCGTTTCTTTTTGCTTCTTTACATGATCCTAGTTTAGGTTTCTAGTCATGGGAGCGCAGCCCCATGGCACAGAAGCACTCCTTCCCCAGCACTGACACCCCAAAGTGACGATGGACAATGCAGGGACGAGCAGATGATGACACCCAAGGCCGTGCCCTATTTAGGACCCCAACTTCTTGACTGCATGCAACCACTTCAGGTTTTGGGGGTTTTTTACATAAAATACACCTAAAGCCTTGGACTCTTTCCCTGGTTATGTTAAGCCACTGGAAGAGACAAAATAAAGCACTGGAATGCAGATGCTGCCAGATGGGCTACTGTTTCCCCCCACATGAAGGGCCCCCGGCATCCCACCCACAGGCAGCCACTGCAGAGCCATCACGAAACCTCTGCCCAGCCCAGGAACGCCACGGCAGCATACCAGCAACCCAAGGGCTATTTAACCCAATTTGATTTAAATGGACTATTTTAAGAATTTAAGTGCCTGTAAATGTGATTGCCAGACACTAGACAGACTTGAAATCCTTCACTTCATTCCATGCATCTGCAGGCACCAGAGCAAAGCACCAGGGACAAGCAGGAAGGAGGAGATGCTCCCACATGGATGCTCGGCATCATTCTCCTCCTGACATTCAGCTCCATGAGCAAGGCTGGACTTTCACACGTTATCAAACACCACAGAGGTGAAATGCTCTAAGCACAACTAATAACACACCTACAGCCCTGTGCAGCTCTGTGTCCACCAAACAGACTGGTGAACATTAAGCACTGTACCCTCTCATGCAGGCAATGCATAGCAGGGCCCAGCTGCACTCCACAGTCATTTCCTCCCTGTGACGCTCAAATAGAAGAAAAAATCCCTTCCAACCTGGTGTTCTATGAATATTCTACTGCTTGCAAGCCATGAGAAAGAGTGCATCACTTTCATTAAAAAATAAGCTCTTAATGGCCTCTATATTCACTCTTCTGAGTCAAATTGCAGCTTTATTTTCTCCACAGAAAGCTCCTATTGATTTGGATGTTCTCTTATCACCAAAAAGGAAACTAAAACTTGGTGTAAAGGTTTGGAGGGGGGTTGTTTTTTAAGAGACAGACTTCTATATGGTACATTTACAGTGAAAGGAACAGAGAATGAAAAACAGCCAGTGAGTGCCTGCACTGAATACAAGCCTCTGAGGATGTACGTAACTCAGGGAGAAGCTGAACAGAGGCGGCTTAGGACCGACGATGTGCAACGTTTCCCATGCATTCCTCATGTATTTTAGCCTGTTTTCCTGAGGAAACAAGGCCCAGAGCTGCTGCGTGCCCACTTCTCCCCAGCACACCTGAGGAAGAGAAGGGCTCCAGCAGCCGGGTGGGAGGTGAGACCCCAGCACTACCTGTGTCCCCCAGCACATCCTGGTGCTGAGAGAGGGAAGGAGAAGTACTGCATGGGGGACTTTGCTTTGTACAATGAGGACTGCTCTGAAACCAAACTGCCCAACTCACTGTGGGCTACACTGTCATAAGTGCTCAACCAAAAGCATGTTCCCTATGGTGGGATCATTCCTCCATCTTCTTGCTCTCTCCTGTCCAAAAGCTTCCATGTACTCACAACCTTCAGGCATCGGTATGGGCTCTGGGTGACAAGACACCCACCCTGGGACCGCATTTACCCAGGCATGGCATCACCAAGGTGTGTAGAGAATAGGGTGGCTGTGGGCAGCCGGGCAAGGGCTCACCAAGCTCTTCTGCATAACTCCCATCAACAGCATCACAACCATCATACCACCTCCAGCTGCGGCGTCCCGGGGTAACAAGTAATTTACTGTCACTTTAAAGCTTACTGCAATCACAAGCCAGGTCTAAAATGTGGTAAGTCAGTGTTTTCTTTTTAATAACAGCACATTACTTCCTTGGGGAACTGTAAAAACTGAAGTGCCCTCAACACAAAACCCTAAAAGCAAGAAATCACAACACGCAGCAAGATCTTCACTAACTTGTCACTCCCTGCCCTATAAAAGAACAACTGAAACAAAAATGGGAGAAAGTTAGAAAAATTCCAGGAACAAAAATGGACAAAGAGCAGATGAGGAGAGTCCCTGAGCCAGAAAACTTCCTGCTGTGTGCACCCAAGGGGTTACCTTCACTGGAGTTCAGACTGCCGTTATGCTCAGAAGAAGTGAAATACTATTTAAAAACAATAAAACACAGACTAGGTCTTTCCAGATAAACTCCATCTCAAACTGACTGTTAAAGTGAAATTCTCCATCTTCCTCCTCCACCAACCCCTTCCATGCCCAACCAGTCCTCACATGTGCCACATCCCAGGCTTCTGAGCACTACAAGAGCTTACTTATAATCCCCAAAATGAAATACAAATGGGACTTTCACCACTTTCGAGGTTTTGCTGCCACTGCAGCCCTGCTCACAGGAAAACTTCAATGTAAAAATAAATATACATATATATATAATTTTTAAAATGCCAAATCAGATGCAGACTTACATGGACAAAGCCACAAAGAACAGAAACCAACCATCTAAAAATATAGAAACCCCTGGAAAACAGTTAGTAACACTGCTGTACTTCAAAAAAATTCCAAAGCTTTCTGTGGGAAGGAGGAATTGCCATTATCAGCCCAAGTAAGAGATGAGAAACTCATCCCCAGCCTGGGAGAGAAAGGAGGACAGTATCTGAACACGACCTCAGCAAGCACTCCTGGTTAGGAACTGGCAGACTTGGCCTTTGCAAGAAGAAAACCCATTAAGCAGGAAGAGGGGAGGGCTGGGGAGCCTGCCTTGGTCAAACAAACCCCAGTGTCATTAACCCAACCTATCAGTCACCCAAGTGCCATCACCCGTCCTGCCGCAGCTCGAACACTCTGCCCAGCAGGAGGCCGGGTTTTCAATTCAAGCAACCCCGAAGAATACTTGGAAAGCGAATCCAAAATATAAGGCAGGGCACACATCCTGTTTTTTCTGAAGCTATACAGTTTCTCAAGTGTTATAAAAATGGTTGGCCAGTGAGTGAGCCAAACGTATTGGAAAGATACAGGCAGCGCCTGGGGTGGAAAGAAGGTGTTTTTAGCACGCTCAGGCCAATTAAGACTTCGAAGGTTTCCAAGCACACCACTCCTCTTAACCCAACAGAAGGAAACTGAGTTTAGCAACTTATTTAGGGTTTCATTTGCTAATTTGCAAAAACAAGGAGAAATCTCCCTCTGCTCTCCAGCATCGCACTGGGAAGGCTCCTGCCAACACGCGGGTGCCGCTGCCAACAGCTCAACCTAGCGTGACCCAAAGTTCTCCCTCCTGGTGCCAGTGTGCTACTGCGGCAGCGCAGGGAGGGAGCGAGACAGCAGAGAAGGGCTCGATTATAACCCTGACAGCACATCTGCTGTTCCAATGAACCCAGTCAAAACCTGTGAAACACTAAACCAAGGTTAAACCAGTCCTAAGGGGTGAGCCAAGTTTAAATCAGTCTAGGTCCAGGTAACACAGGAGTTACCCCTCGGTTCCAGTCCGAAAGAAGGAAGCTGCACATGTGCTACAGAACTACAGCAGATGAAATGTCTATGGAGGAAGCTAGCCTATTTTCCTCCTTCCCCTCAACACAACTGAAAATGCTACTTTAAGACGACTGTTCTCAGTTTTAGCACTGATGATGGCTAGGTCAGAAGCCAGCCTTGGAAAGTTTTGCTCAGCAGCAGCTTTAGAAACCACAAATTATCTTTAGACTAAGTTTACACACTCCCCCTGCTACAGCATGTGACTGCCAGCTCCCTTTCTCAATGCTTCTCCTCAGACATTCGCTAAACCCCAGGCAGACCATCACCTAGGCACGGCAGGGCCAAGGCAGACAGTTTGGGGATTACTTTTGCTAAGACAAGAAGCAGACTAGATGCGAGTTAAAGGCAGAGGTCTGTTACTGTGGACACGAGGCAGAGCTCACAGGTAGGGCAGAACAAGCATCTGGAGCTGCACTGCCAGCAGTGACACCTCCGCTGTGACGGAACAAAATCAAGCACAGAACAAGCAAAGCTGGGTCTCTCTGTAGATTAAGCCTGGAAAGTTTAAAACAAAGACAACCACTTCTGAAAAGTTTGTTTTGAAATGCTTTTAGAAACCTAACCCCCAAAAAGGAAATAAAAAATTGGTTTATTAGCTAAAGGGTTTCTTCTCCCTCCCTCCCCTCAGCTCTGCAGCAGACATTTGGCTGCAACTTTAGCCCCTGAGAATTTAGATTACAAAACCTGAGAATAAAACCAGCAGACTCATTCAGACTGAGTCCACACCAGGACGCATTTGCAATCTGCAGTACACAGAGCTCTAGTCTCAGCCTACAGCTTCACATCCTTGTAGTCAGAGAATGGACTGGTGTTGGTCAAAAGGGTACGCAGCAGGGGAAACACTACAATTTAAAAGGTCAAAGTCTGGGATTCTTTTTCCCTAACATTTTCATGCATTTACACAGAGGGAAGTGGAACACTGCGTTGAGACAATCCTCACCAACAAATCATGACAGTGATTTTTCATGTACATGGGGGCAAACCTACCAAACCCCAGCACGCGTCCAGAGGCAGCAGCCACAGCACTGCTGGTTTAGGTCTAACACTGAGGTATCCACACGGGTGGGCTGCAATGCCATAAACAAGCCACTTCACATGGGAAGCAGAGACGTCCTCACCCAATGCCATTTCGGTGCTCAGCAGAGGATGAAGTCATGCTGGGGGGTCTCTGGCCACCTTCACTGAAGAGCCATGCTGATGGCAGCTGCCCCCGTTTCCAGCACTGCACCAAACACAAGCTTATCTGGCTCCAAGTTTCTGACAGGCTTTCAAGCATGGTGGTGTTTGGGGACAATTCCAGCGGAAAGGCAGATGTTTGATTCCATGGCTGTCATTTACAGGCTAAAGGAGAACATCTGCTGCTTTCCCCTCAAAGCGAGCTACTCACAGGAAGAAAATCCTGCATCTGAAACCAGGTATCTCAAATGATTTCTGCAGGGGCACGAGGGAATAACACTGACACACTGCACTGCATGAAGCTTCTGGGGACAGCTGGAAGAGGTGAACAGCACACACGAGTGCTCCGGGAACACTTACAGGGACTTCATCATCACTGCCCTGATGGTTTAACCCAAGGCCTGCGACACACTTTAAGCTGAACACAAACCCTCCAACGCTGTCAGGCCATGGGGAATATCAGAAATTGATGTAAGATAAGGCAGAATCTTCCAGACGGGGATTAGGTGAGAAACCCTGCTGGGAACTAGAGAGTGCCCAATTGTGACAACAGAGATTAACACTTTCAGAGGTCTTACTACTGCAAAGTATGTGAAGAAAGAATGTTTGTCTGGAATTCTTCCTCCTTCAGAGCTCATTGTAGTTTCCTGTCACATGCACATGGAGGAAGACGCAACAGCACCCAACAGCAGCGAGACTTGTGCCCAAGTATTCCTAATATAGACCCCAGCAAAGGGCAACAAAATCCTCCTGTGCCATATACCATTGCTAAGCAAAAATTAAGATATCCTAGAGATCATTTTACTGGTGTTTCTTATAAGCACCCGCTAAATGCAAGAATAAATTTCCACAATATTCCAGAAACCTCTAACCGGTTTTCTCTGTACACTGATTATGCCATTAGTGCACCGGAGGCACTGCTCATTTTACAAGCTCCAACAAATCCCCTTCAGGCAAGGGCTCCAACAAACACGAAGTAGGATCCGTACACATTAGTATCAAAGGAAAAGGCCCGGAAAAAAAAAAAAAAAACAAAACACAACCAAAACTTAAAACATTCTTTTTTGCCCATTGTCAGAAAATTCAAGCCCTTGGCCACATACTGCATCTTCCTTTCTTGCACACTCTTTCATATCTGGTTTTGGCACTGCCCCTAAGAGGGCTTTGACTCTGGATCTGTCCATGCATTCCAGCAATAAATGACACTAACTGGAGTCATCCTTTAAAATATCTGTCAAACATAATTCTTCCAGTGTTTCGATTCTCACCGACTTGCCCCCACAGTGCCGGGATGAAGTCATAAATTACATGTTCCGCCACTCAATTTTCTCTGATTGTTTGGTAGAACCTCTCCACTAATAACCAGTGATCAGCAGCCACCTCGTGGCTTAAGTGGTTTCCAATCATGAAAGATTTATCCACTGTGACTTCCAGTCAATCACAGAGACACTGAAATGGCTATCAGGCGCTCTCATCTTGAGACCACAAGATGAGCAGACAGACTCCAGAGACAAGGGAACGTGGATCAGAGTGCTGACTCCAGGCACACGAAAATTAGGGAGAAGCTGCACAACTGCATATAAAACCGCCATCTTTCTCTTTGTAAGGAAGTCAAAAGCCCAGGACCAGAGCACAGAGTCAGCTGCACAAACCTCACCGTGGTCACAGCACATGCAGAAGCCTCTCCAGAAGATAAGGTATGTTCAGGGAAGAACTGTTTGTGGGGATAACGTGCAGAGAAGCGCATTCCCTACATATGGCAAGACAGCACACCCGTGAGCCAAGACAGTGTCCCGTGGCAGCCTCCAAATTCCCTGCTGGAGATCTATATTGCATGTTAAACGTCAGCTCCCGCTGCAAGCCACCAGGACTCCCAGCCACCAGGGGAAGAGAAGTGGAGCTGTTTTGTAGACCATCTTTGAGAGAATAGTTTAAGATGTCCCTGCTCACTGCAGGGGGGTTGGATCAGATGATCTTTGAAGGTCCCTTCCAACTCAAACTATTCTATGATTCCATGACATTAAAAAGATTAAAATTCACTAAAACCAAGCAGCTACTATCACAAGAATAAAAGATGATGGAATAGGTTGTTGACACCGGATAGCAACTGCAGTCCGAGTGCCCAAGCGGAGACTCCAGTGCCAACTGGGCAAGCCGGGGCAGTGCCCTCGCACTTACACAACACTCCCTCCTTCACACAGCCAGTGAAAAGCAGCGTGACAGAGCAGCTTCCCAGGGACAATGAGCATTCCTGAATCACAGGAGAGCACAATGAGGAATTAATTGCTCCAGAACGAAAACTAGAAGAGTAAGCACAATTTATTTTGCCACATTCTTAAAATGAAACAAGAAAACATTTAAACACTACAGCTTATTTAGATAATACACACTGGAAGACATCTTTTACTGCTGGCAGCTTGAAAGAAAAGAACATAATTACAATTCCAAGCATGAAATCAGCTCTCTTCCACACATGCCTGAACGAAGTCTAACTGTTTCACCAGCTGTAGTGAATCAAAGCAGGCAGAATTCAACAGAAAGGACCTAGAAGCAGCAGCTCTCAATGCCTTTAACCTAGTAATTGCATGGCACCTGGATCCGGAAGCACTGCGGACGATTTAGCAGTTGCAGATGTGCAGCTGATGTGGTGCATAGAGCATTTGATCTCCCTGGAATGCAGGACCCCAAACAATGCATCTGTGTGCTGGCCCACCACACACCCAGGTATGGGCCTGGGGAATATATAAAAGCTAACATTATACCTCAATTGAAAAGAAAAAAGCCACAGCATGAGCTTGAGTGCTTAACTAAGAGAAAAACAATAGCAGCTTTGGTCTTAAGTATCTACCAGAATGACCACTGGCCACTTCCAGATACATTCTTTGTTCAAGTACTTCAATACTGCTTCATCTGCTGCCTGAAATCAAAGGTACAAAGAGGGCTGCTGAGTGTAAATCCATGCAACATCTGCACCTCCAACTTGACAGAGAAACTGTTAGAACAGCTCTAACTGGACCTATGAGCATTATGCCCCATAGTGAAACCAAGTGCCGAGTCTTCCCACTTCTGGATTTCCAGCATGGCACACAAGTTCACTCATGTCACACTTCACAGCGGTTTCACATCTGCTTTCTTCAAAGCAAGTCACAATGCACCATTAAAAAAAAAGTAATCCCAGCTATGATCCTTCTCCTGAAAACCCAAGCCAAGCTTCACACATGGACCATGGGAAAGCCCCAGACTCATCCTTCCCGGGAGCAGAGACCAGCTAGGAACACTGGCTTGGCCCCAGGCACCAAGGTACACAGTGACACAGTCACCGCTCCAAACTCAGCATCACCCGCATGATGAAACAAAGCTGAAAGAATAAACCACACAGGAGTTGACATTGTTAGACTAAGAGACTAAGCTGGATCCTCCATTTGAATAGAGATTTCCATAGGAACTTCATTCTTTGGAGATGAGTAGCCAGGAAAACTGCTGTACATGTCTCTGACAGGGAAGCAGGGGAAGCCCAGCCTGAAAGGTTTATGAATTTATTCTGACCTCCACAATCACCAAGGCAATTATCTCACCAGTACGGTTCTGCTGTTGGGAGAAGCATTCTTAACGTGCCCAGGAAAAAGAGAAGACGACAACTCTCCCGGCTGAGAGAAGTGGGTATGTCCCCTTTCAGTTTGTACACATACACACTTACATTCCCCTAAGCTTACTTGGTTTTGAAACAAAAGCAGAAGTCCCAGGCCAGCCCCCTACAGCAGTGCCACAGAACATCTTCTGCTCCTGCACAGCCCTATTTGCACCTTCACAGATCTTCCTGGCTGGTGCTAACAGACCAGCCTGAGAGGGATGCATGTCATCTTCTGCTATGCACTCAGAAGGCAAAGGAAATGCAGTTCATATCAAAAGGATAGCTTCAGGTCACTTTCGTACCATCTTACCTGAATTAAAATCTAATACTTAAATTTCCGTGATTTCAATTACTGCAGTCTTAGCTAGAACATTAAACTTCATCTAAAAAGTTTTATAAATAGGTTTGGCTACAATAAAGTCAAAATAAGCAAACCTGACAAAACAAAAATGAGGAGCATTCTATATAAATCACACAAACCTTTGTGTATGTGTGTACCTATATATATATTTGCATGCTTATTGACTTATTCTGCTTCAAATCATCTGCTACAGCAATCTTTCCTTCCCCAGTTTTCAACCCCAAAAGAATTACCATTTCTTTCCAGACAAGAACTTCAGCCAACATTCTGGAGGGCTGAAGTCCAAACCACATATAGTTCAACAACAGCAGAGTTGAACAAAAAGGAAAACTATAGCTTCTTTTTAATTATAGCTTGTGAAAGTGTGGCTAAGCAGGGGAAAAAAAGAAGTCAAAGTCATTGATTAATTCCATGGGTTATATTTCAAGGCTTATAGCACACTGGAATAGATACTCTACTAAGTTTATCAGATTTATCACCATCCTTCAGTGTCTAAACTCAAGGTGGATCTACAGAAAAGAATACGCTACTTCGCAATTCTAATACTAAATGGGTTAGAATCCACAAAAATTAATACTTTCAGAGGCAAGGGTTTCATAACTAGGTCAAAGCAGAAGGGGAAGTCTAAATTTCTACTCACCCAGCAGAAAAAGCCAGGATCAACCTCCTTTCCTGGGGATCCCCAAGGTTTTAATAGAGAAAAAAATTCCAACTTTGCAAAACTGCAAAATACAGCCCTCTTCAAGCACCTTTTAATTGAAGCCTCTCCAGGATCACATCTTGAATTACGACCAAATGTTCTAATAAGCTACAGAGCACGGCTCTTCACTGTTACCCTCAGAAATGCAAGGTTTTCAGTAATGAAAAACACACCTAAATCTGTATCAAGAGGTAAAGGTACAAAGAATCACAGTAGAAAGGAACTGGAAGAGTGCAAGTAACTACAATTACTCTAAGGTATCCCTCTCTGCCAGTTTTACCTTCAAATGTTAAAGCCACGAACACTTATGGTTTGAACAAAAAATGTCTCTCTGCTTTGCCCAGTACACTCTGTCCTCCTTGTTTGTATTCGAGAGTTGTTCCAAAGAAATGTAATAATGACTCAAAAAAACCAACATCAAAAAAGCTCAGTACTTTCTTCATTCCTCTGAGCTACTGTAAATTAAATATGAATATAGAAACTACTTCTGTGAGGAAAGGAAAGCTCTGCATGGGGAAGACTTTTTTTAACTGAAGTTTCACTAACAAAAGCAGCACGTTAAAGTAACACCTAACCTTATAGCAATGCCTAACCTGGGAGCCAGCACCTTCTCTGGGGGCAGGAGTGTTAGTGGCAGCCCAGTATCCTGGAAGAAGCTAGACCTGCCTGCGGCCCTGGTTGAGTATACAATTTGTATAGGGATTGGCTGGACTGCTACCATACTTACAATCTAACCTGAATCCCTCACCCTTTTTCATCTTCATTTAGCATTACAAAAGCATAAATCCCAGTCTACAACAGCATCTTGGAGGTATCCAAACTGCAGGCTGTCAACCCAAAGTAGCAGGAAGCCACCATCAACCGGTGATCAAACCAGCATCGTTTCACTGACAACTATTTTGGTGTCTGCAAAGCCATCAAAGTTGAGCTCTTTTTGTTCACATAATTTGCTTACTAAATTTTGCTACAATGCCCCAAGGCATTTCAGTATGCAACGCTGAGAAATAACGATGCTCCAGCCAAGGCATGCACGCTGCACAGCACTCTGAGAACACGTCACTGGAATTCCAGGCTACTATTATGCCCAACTCATTGCTCTAGTTATCTGTCTAGAAGATCTAATTAATCCCCTTGCTCATCATCGCCTAAGCTTACACAGGAGCGTCTCAAAGCTTGGTGCCATTTCGCAAATACGGAAAGAAATAGGTGAAGCAGCTCTGAGAACTCCTGTGGGAAGAGAGGCTGTCAATCCACAGCCTTCTCATCCGGGCAGGTACAAAGCTCCACGTGGGACTCAGATGAAACCTTCTCCTTTGGTCCCCATCCCACACTCCTTTCACACCATGGGAATTAGCCCCAGTAACAGGCACGTTGCCACAGGAAATCCAACCTGCCCTTCAACTTTAATTGTGGATGACCTTGACATAGGGAACATTTAAAAATACACACGCATGTACACATGCAGCCGCATACACTCACCCAGAGTTGTGGGTATTTTAAATGCTCTCCTACCATCTACAAGATTGAGGTTCAAGGACATGAGGAGGCTTTCTACATCTTTAACCAAACATTTAATGTAATTAATACATTCAGGTAGTCCTTTTATTAAAGCACTAAATAACCAATAAACTGCAGGGAGAAAGTACGCAGAATTCAGCCGTGTAACACCTCACTGGACACAGAACCCAGAGGAACTGCTGCATCCCTGACACCACTTCATCCAGACAGAGATCGCCTTTCAGATGGTTGCAAAAGCATCATTAAACTGGAGAAGAGAATTCAGAACTGGCCGGCTGCTACATCCAGATGCAGCCCTAACTGTTGACAGGAAAAGAATACTTTTTTCCTCCCCTAATTTGTTTTCATGTTTTTGTCAAATTATTTACTACCTGTTCTCGTTTGATTTTGACTCCACGTAGCTTTTGCATGGCATTAAATCTGTGTCATTACATTAATTAGCATCATTTACAATACAATAAAAATAGACTCACTATCAGACTCTGCGATTAGTTGCTCAAGATAATACAGGAGCAGTAGAGTGGGTTTATTCCTTTATTATTACCCAAGAGCAAAGAAAGCATTCATTAAACTTCTCCAAAGTCACAGCTCCGAAGAAAAGCTCTGTTTTTCCACTAACTTAAAATAATTTTCTGAGAATATTTATTTCCTACATTATCTTCAACAAAAATGTGCATTTCTAGTACAACGGTTAATTCCAATTAAGAAAACATTGAAAGGCTTCCTGCAAAAAAACAAACACAGGATACTGGCAAGACTACAAGAATGAGGTAAAAACTACTGAAGACAACAACATAATTTTCTTGTGACTGTGTAACATAAAAAGGAAATATATTTCTTACATGACACCAGCAATAAGTCCAGGTCCTGCAGAGAATAACCAGAACTATTCAACGTTGACCTTTGAATCCTTGTACCGTTAACGGGTAAAACAACGAATAAAAGAACAAACATTATCAAAATGAAGGATCTCCTCCTGCCACTCACTCCCACAGCACCACACCGACCAGCTCCTCTCCTTTTTGCAGCTCTCCAAGTGTTTCTCCCTGTGTTAGTTTCCTGTCAAGCCCAGTTCCACCAGCCTTGGGGAGAAGCTCAAGGTGCCCAAGCACATGCAGACACATCTAGTCCTCATGCTGCCATCCTGCCTTTCACCAAACTTGGAAATGAACCCAGTCTCAAGACTTCCAGGAAATTCCAAATTAAGGTTAAATGTTACCATCTGAAGCCAAGGGAAGTCAGGGATAATGTACTTTTAACAACACCTGAGCCCTGACCCATGAGTCCAAGCGCCACTGCGAGATGCATGCAACTTTCAGACTAACAACTGCCCCAGAAAACCTCTAATATCTGGAAGCGTGAAGAGCTTTGAAGGGTACAGGGGGAATTGATAGTGGTATGCCAGGTCCTTCTTTATGGCAGCCACAGCCACCAAGAACAAGAGACGCTCATTCTGGGCTTCCTTGTCAATCCTCAGAATCCCAGACTGGTTTGGGTTGGAAGGGAGCTTAAAGCTCATTCAGTTCCAACCCCCTGCCACGGGCAGGGACACCTTCCATAGAGCAGCTTGCTCCAAACCCCTGTGTCCAACCTGGCCTTGAACACTGCCAGGGATGGGGCAGCCACAGCTTCTCTGGGCACCCTGTGCCAGCGCCTCAGCACCCTCACAGGGAAGAGCTTCCTCTCAATGTCCAATATAAATCTACCTTCTTTTAGAGACCACTCCTATCCTGCAAATGCTCCAAACCAATAATTACAGCCAGGACTAAGTTATCCAAGAGCTTTCCTGTTTCTTCATCACACCAGGGTTGTTCCCCGCTGTGCCAGCAAGACATGGGACCTGTTCTCACCACAGCACTGCTCCCAGCCTTTCCCAGCCACACACAGTGCCCAGGTGCTGCCAAAGCAAAAGGCAGGAGCTGGTCAGTCACTGCTGCCTGATTATTACTGCAAGATAGTGAGGTATTTTTACATCACTGACTCACAGGATGAGTCCAGACACGCATCACACAAACCCCACCGAAATCCAACAGTTCTTTTGGATCAAGACCAAACCCAATTTTTGACAGCATTGGCAAGCACAAAGATGGTACAAAGCAGGGATAACTGGACATCACCTGGACAGAACCCCCAGGCACTCACTCTGTAGTTTAGATAACCACCAAAATAAACATTTGTAAAGCTGAATCCAGTGATGTGGTAAAGAATAAAAACTCTGAAGAGCACCTGGCCTCAGGCTGGAAAGTCCTTCTGCATTAAGCAAGTATCATTGCTACCCCCCACATGACAGCACTGAAGATGACCCCAGGAGCTGGGATCTCACATCCTAAACCACTAACATCAGTGCTTGATGTCAATCCATTTGGATTCTGTGGTTTAAATGTAGGAAAGAAATCCCAGCCCTGGATAACTCAGGGTACAATACACAGTAGTCTCTCTGTAGGTCCTGCAATTGACTGTTTTCAATGCTCCTGTGACTCCCAGATGATAACCTCTTCTCCCTGTGACCCCAACTACCCCATCAGCAACTGAACATCACAACTACCAAAGCTGGACCACTTGTATTAGTAATTCACATGGACAAAAATAAGTAAGTCAAAAAGAAGAACCCACAATAAGTTTTACTTGCAAAAGCAAACACAGCATCCACTTACAGTGGCGATTTCCTAAAATAAACCATACACATGCCTACCGCCTCCTGTCCTCTTAAGAGTAATTAACCCAGAAGGTGAAGTTACGCAAGCACAATCCTCTGTGATAAGGGAGACCCACGTACCCACATCACCAGAAATAGCTATTGTGCTCCAAAGTAACCCCTAATATTGGTAACTACTTGAATTTAAATTTCAAATAAATTTAGATCCAAGATTAAAGAATGCCATTCTGCCTTCCCAGCACAGCGGCTATGTCTTTCATAACGAGGGAGCCCATAAAAATAACAAGGGAGAAGATCTACACCCAAGCTCCTAAAAAAAATAAAGAATTACTGATTTTTGCAGCTACTTAGTGGTAGGAACAGATGGTTACAGCAATAGTATTGACAACTTAACAAGCTACCACCCCCAAAGGTGAGCTTCTAAGTCTGTTCCAAATTCAAGAGTTGAACACACTACAGCCGAGACCACCAGGGAAGCAGTGGGTTTTCACCAGTCCCATGGTGTTTCAGAATCTGCTTTACTCACTGCTCTGTGGAACACCAAAGGGCTGTGACTTCCTAAAACACTCAGACACAGATCCCTGCAGCCCTCTGCCCATGCCCAGGATGAGCGTGGGGAGTGGTGAAGGCAGGCAGCAAGCATGGAACAGCTCCCAGTAAAAGCTGAGCTTTCAGGATTTGCCTACCAAACCAAAGCCAGAGCTGAGGACAGAAAGCCCAGGCATGCCAGCTTCCCTAATTGCCCATCACAGACAGAGGATCTGGGAATTCAGGTCCCTGGGATGCTCTGCCATGGTGAACACAGACAGAATGAGTGCCCTCAGCTTACTTGAATGTCTGCAGCAAGATGCAAGTTTCCACACAACCCCCAAGAAATCTCTTTCCCCAGCTCCCATCCATCTCCCGCAACTGGAAACAATCAGCCCATCCAGTCTCAACCCAAGATCAAAGCACTAATTAAAACATGAACTTGTTAAATACAATTCAACAAAGTTATCTCTGAATTTCTGGACAAGTCCAGCAAATCACTATAAACCGGGGACAACATGTGGCGTTGTAAAAGCTGTCAGAATACCCGAGTTCTCAAGCATCTCATTAAGCCAGTAATGAATTAGACTGAGCCTGCAAATCTCAGCCCTTGTTGTCATGTTCTTCTAAAATTAAAGCTCTGCCAAGAACTTTACCAAGGGAACAGAAATAATGATAGCGCCTGGTCTCCATCTTCACACTCAATATTTATGACTTACTTTTCAGAAGATTTTCCTGTTTTTACCAGAAGTCCCCTTCCTAGCGACATCAGGAAAACATATCCATCAATTTTGCATTTGCTTGCAATAATAACAATTTCCTCCTTTTTACACGTACATATTATATATTAGACATTAGGCAGAAGTACTTCCCTGTGAGGGTGCTGAGGCGCTGGCACAGGGTGACCAGAGGAGCTGTGGCTGCCCCATCCCTGGCAGCGTTCAAGGCCAGGTTGGACACAGGGGCTTGGAGCAGCCTGCTCCAGTGGAAGGTGTCCCTGCCCATGGCAGGGGGTTGGAACTGGATGAGCTTTGAGTCCCTTCCAACACAAACCATTCTATGATATTACAGGACCAGTCTGCGACAGCATCGGACACTCCAACGATTCAACCAAACCACCTTTCTTGTAAGGTTCCCATAAAATTCACACTCCAAGTGTTCTGCTACTGTACAGCACCACACAACCATTCCCAGCAGGAGGGGTGTGAGGCAGCTGACTTGTACCTGTTGGACTACAACTGTCCCAGCTCCACTAAAGATGCCCAAGTCACTGATGCATCTCCCTCAGCATTCATGTGACAGGAATTCATACACCAAAACACAAAGAAACTACTTCCCGCCCTGAAGTCCTTAAATCATCATGGATTTGAATGTCAAAATCAGCAGGTTCACAATTATCTACACTATTATTTAAAAGAGCAAAAGATAATGAACAAGAACATCCTAAATTTCAGTTATTCACTGAAGAAGTACAACAGTCTGGTCTTATCAGCAGGCCTTTGGTCTGCAGGCTCCTTAGGGTAGCAACAGATTGTGCACCTCTTGCTGCCAAATGCATCATCTGCACTTAATCATAGCATGATGAATATCTTCTGAAAACAAGCGATTCCAGCCATACTCTGTGTAATCCTGCCATTCCACTCCAAAGCCTGTCATCTCACATCCAGTGTGTCACCACTTCAGGGTGGAGACCATAACTTCAGTCCCTTTCAAGAATACCCTTTGGAGCTACACGCTGCACTGAGAAATAAATAAAACCTTCACTTCAAACACTGCACCTCACTCGCCACACCAGAACCTGCCTGAAAGCACTTCTACTTCTGAAGAAAATCATCGAATCCCAGGCTGGAAAATACCTCAAGGATCATCTCACACCTTCCCGGGTGTGTGTGTGTGTGTGTGTGTGTGTGTGTGTGTGTGTGTGATTATCCCGAGGTCGCACCTGGGAATGCTGTTATACAAAGATGGAAGCGGTAACTGGTGGTTTACACACCAAATAACCTACAGATTCACTTGCCTCCATGTGTTACTCAGAGCACGTGTCTCACAGGACACTTCTTCCCTGCGAAATAACAGACTCGGGCAGTTACTGGAGATGGTGATCCCACGTACCATCCACATTCCAACCTTCTTTAAATGAATCGGTTTCTAGATGCAACTGTGATTTTTAAGTGTAGAGCACGCCATCTGACATCAATCTACAAATCCTAATTCAAAAGTATACTTGGTTTAAAAATGAGGATTTTTAAAGTCATAATGTAGCCCCTTTGGAGAATAAGATTATTCAGGAACTATAGCTGGGGGAGGACACAACCAACTATTTTCCTTCTTTTTAGGCAATTACTGCCATGGCTTTGTGTAGTTCCAAACAGAACAAAGAGGAAGGACAAGTGTTCTATTTGCTTGTGGATTGCTCTTACCAAGAACTCCGTTCTGTCATGGTGAACACCCACAATGGAATCACACCCAAAGAACAAGGCAAGCAAGAGATTCTTCAAAGAAGTTTCTGCTTAGCTCAGATCTGTTCATTAAAGGTGCTGCATTGTGCGCATGGGCCAGGTTACCTTATTAGCATTGGAAAGGTTACTGAAAGTGAATTAATGGAAGTGCTCCGCTCTCTTAACATCTGACGAGCAGAAAAGGAGCCTCCCTACCTACACTTCTCCTGAAAGGTACGTTCAAATTGAGGGCATGTAGGTGGCACCTGCCAAAAGTGGCATGTGAATAACATTGGCAATTTAACACATTCTTACAAAAATACAGAGAACTGTAAAAGCAGCAATTCAAACACTCAAATCAAATGCTTATGCTGAGATTAGATCTAAGAACCCAGCCTTTTCACTGGGACAGGGGGAGGATTTTAAAGCTCTTTTTTTTGTAGGTCTCAGCAGGGTTTTATGTCCAAAAACTCAAGCCCTGTTTGACCCACAAAGAAAACTAGGCTCGCAATAGAGCCATCTCTTCGCTTACAGTGAAGTTATGGCTTAAAAAATTAAACTTAGATTATAGAACTCTCGTGCTGTCCATTAGAGAGCACAAAACAGATAAATGGAAAAGCTGATAACTCCTAAGGGCCATGGAAACCCACCTCACGCACATGCAGGTACAACACCAACCCATCTCCCATCCACCCTCACTGATGCCTTCCCCCAGGCTGAGCGACGCACCAGCACAAACCCAAACTGCCTGGTCTGAAACAGTTCGGATTAACCTGCACTTAAGAGCCACCCAGATGCTTTATGGCACTTCCAAAACCTGCTTCCTTCCCCAGTGAAAGGGCTCCAACGTTTCAGGGTGGAGTGAGGACCACAGCAGAAGTCAGTCAACCCACAAAGGACACAGCTCCACTTTAATGTTACATGAGACTATTAACTCCATTTGCACATGGCTTCCCCTCTCCAGGCCCTGCTTCCTAACACATCCGTTTCTAGCCCCAAAAGACAATGCTTCCATACCCCAGCACCACAGGGAAACCTCTGCTCGGCTGTGACTGACATGTAATGAAAAAACATACACTGCTCTTCTGTGTTACCCTCCAACACCCGTAATTTGGAAGGGATAAGAGCTGAAACGCATGGAAAAAAGCCAGAAAGCTCAGATGAACACCTCTGTGCAAAGAAATACCTTCCCCGTGGAATACTAAGCTTGATTTCCCCCAGAGCAGTAAAAACTGCAACCCATACATGAACACATGTAAAAACATTAATAGAAAAACACTGAGCAGTTAGGTGAAGTCACGTTCCACCTAAACAACGCCACCATTATTGCAGCATCTGACTTTCAGATGACAATTCAATCCTGGAAGCATGTATTGTAATTGCTTTTCCACGACGGGCTTCAGCTTTACAATTGCATCCTTCTCGGGAGGTCAGAACAAGGCACGGCTGCGGCTCTGAAAAGCAATTCTCTTTAGTAGTACTACCTAATTCATTCTTTTAATCTTACACCTGCATATTCATTATGAACTCTGTAAAATGCAAGTGCCAAAGCCACCATCAAAAGCTGCTGCAATCTCTCTGCTGCTCAGAGAAAGCCTTGACCCCCTGATTCCCTAATGAAGAAGTCGGGAAAGCGCACATCACACCAGATGTCGGCTCTGGTGCTGCAAAGCAGTCACCAAACCCCTGAACAAGCTCAGTGCAATGCAGCCATTTCTTGCTGACAGCACACAAAAAAGGAGCCACCATGATGAACACAGCTTGTTTCGAGCAAACTACTCAGAGCAGTTCAGTGAAGAAATACCTGTCCTAATCGTTGCAGCGGGAGAGCTGCCATGATGCAGCCACTGGGTTACGTGAAGCTGGCATCTCAACTGAACTCCCTTTTCTTCCATCCATTTAGACAGGACCTCTGCTGTTATTACTACAGAAAGTTGGGGGCAGGAGCCCAAAACAACACAAGTCTCTTTTAGAGAACTGAGAGTAGCAATGTTTGTAGCAACTCCGGTAATTTGCAATAAAGGAGCCACCTACCAAAATGGAGAAGTCTCAGACTTTTGTAACCCTTCCTACACTGGAACAGCCCCTCTGCTCCCTTTCCATGACTATCACAGCATTTCTGGTCTTCTGGCCGCACCAGTGCGGCTTCCTCTGGGTCAGCAGATCATGCCACAGGCAATCCACACAAATATCTAAATATTCATATTTATCACGGAATAGCTTGGTGATCAGGTTATCAGTACACCATCACAAACAACAGCATGGCATACATGATGGGAACAAACAACCTGCCAGGGACAGAAACACCCTGCATCAGGTTTGTAACCAAAGGGAACAGCACAGCAGATGCCCTCTGAGTCCATTTCCATCACCAAAGCTTTATTTCCTTTAGCCAACCTATGAAGTGTGGTACAGCACCATCAAAATAGAGCAAACACTGTAGGATGTTACTAAAAAGGTAAGCCTCGTCCTGAAGATCAGGCTCCCCAGCCTCTTTTAATGGGGAATCCCTGCAGCATTCTTTACAGCAAGTTACACGCTGGTATGCGTAAGTTGCTTGGATGAGGAAGAAAAAACATAAAACAACCAGGTTTGTGCCCCAGCGCACTTTCACTCACAGGTTTACAGCAAAGGCAACCTCATTTTCATGGTCACAAACAGGTAAGTGACAGAATGCAGCATTTTCATGATACACCACCTCCTCCTCAGACAAGACAGAGGTGGCACATCATCCCTCTCCTAGTTTGGCACACAGGTACTAAGGACCCCAGGGCTTTAACCAGGCACAGGACAAGGAATGAACATAGGCGACAATGACCTGCTTTCATAATGTCTGTGGTTTAGGATGAGAGGTTTTTACTCAAGCTTGACCAGACAGTAATTCTGTTCCAGCCTTGGGCTACTCATAGGAGGGCACAATCTGCACGTGCACCCGTGGGAAACAGCAGGAACCACGGATGCCGGAGCCTCCAGAGTCTCCGCACCAACACAAAGCCTTGGAATTCACCTCTACAGCTTCAGAACATGCCAGATTTGGGTACTGTTTTCAGCCAATACTGGAGGATTCTGATATTCCCCCCCTTTGTCCACCTCTCCAACATCTCCATACTGCAGTAGCCCAAGAATGGAGCTGAGCTGGGTGGGAGTGTTGATCTGGTTGGGGGTAAGAAGGCTCCACAGAGGGATGAGGACTTGATGAGCCCAAAGGTCTTTTCCAACATAACCAGCTCTTTTGAGTCTCCTAGACCAAGATGCATTTTAAGCAATACAGTAGTCTGTCTCTGCACAGAAGCAGATAAAAGCTTATTTTACTGGAAAAGGTTACTCAACTTATCATCTCCCAGGGCTCACAAAACCCACAGAGCAAAATCACTTTTTGTTTCAGAAGTCAGAGAAACATCTGACTTCAAGGCAATTATTTCTTTCTACAGTGCGAATGTTTTGTCACATCATACATCCTCATCCTTCATCTGTCTAAGTTTTTTCATCCACCGTTACAGACAGACCCATCATCAGTGTAGTGTGGCTTTATGCAAAGTACAAAATGTCCCAAGGGAAAAGGGCTAAAGATGGACAAAAGCATGTGGAAACTCTTCTAAAGGCAGCCACCACAGCAATGTAGGCATAATTTAAATTCTCAGTAATAATCTTGAAAGATCTTATCAGCCAAAAGGCAGGCAATGTAGACAAAAGCCCTGAGAGATGCAGTCTGCCACCATGCTGTATCCAGAAGCACATCTTTTTACCCAGCAGGTACCAATATTTAGCAAATACATGGTTGTGTTTATTAAGTTTTTGTTTAGGTGAAAGGTCTCACAATTAACACTGTCTCCCATAAGTCTGCATTCAAAAAAATATAATTTACTTCAAAACTCAAGAGTGAAAAACCTTCATACCAGACTATGAAATGCAATAGGTAGTGACCAACCTGGGTTATAACTTACACTCGGATTCAGCTGGGTTTTCCAGAGGACTGCAGAGCAGCCATTAAGGAAAGAGCTACTGCACACTACAGCAAAAAGTCTCGTACTTGATACGCTTTAATTACTTAGCTGCAGCAGGGGAGAGTCACTGATGCCTAGCCTGGTTTGTTTCACTACAAAAGGCTTCTACTGCTATTAATATTCACTGAGGGAAACTGAAATAACATCTTGTCTCCATGTGAATACCTTGGAATTATTATGGACAAACTAAATACAATGATTTTTATTTTCCCCCCTCAAAATCCAGGACAAAAGAAACCTACCAGCTTGCAAAGCCACCTGATAGAACAGACCTCAATTTCTACACAGAGTAGCTCTCCTTCAATGATGGCCTTTATCATAATGACAACTTCAACACAAATAAACCCGCTACAGCATAACCCAAGAGGTCAGCCAATGTCCCTAAGCCCCACAGCAGAAGCAACACGCTGTAGGTTATCCACTAAGAGCCTTCACCCTAGAATTCCATGGCATGCTGAGGATGACCTTGAACTTCGTAGCACACAGCTTCCCATCTATACCACTGCCATGACACACGCTGCCAAGTTGAGCTCATAGAGAGCAGCAAACAACAGCTTTCATCCAGCTTGTACACACCAAATCACCAGCACTGCAGAGAAAACCAGCAAGGACAAATGCCTTCCTACCAGCTACACCGGCATCACTGCTCCTCTCAGAGGACAGCACTGACCTCTCTCAAAATACTGAGTCAAAAATCTCTTCTTTTCCCCCTGACTTCCACTCTAAGGTAGTCTATTATTATTTTTACATCTGCTAATGCTACCAAAAAGTTGAATCCTAACACTGAATCAATCTGTAGCCTCAGCATATTGGGAAGTTTCTCTGCCCAAAATGAAACGTAGGTGCCATCTGTTTCAATTACACTGATCACAAGGACACATAACATAGTGAAACTGGCACTTTTTAATAACTTTTTTTTTTTAAGACATTTCGAAAGCGAAGAGAAAGAGGACTGTGACAATACTAGAGGTAGGACGTATTTAATACTCAGCAGTCAACAGCACCAACAAGCTGCGCAGTCCACTGGACAAACCAGCACTGGAACTGCCCCGGCAGGAAAAGTAACTTTTGCTTTCACTGAAGTCACGGAAAAGCTTGCTGCATTTGAAATGATATAAAAGTGAAAAGGCATCTTAGAACGAAAGGCGTTTCCCAAGATATTCTGGGTTAGTACCTTCACGTTACTCCACAGAAGTTTGCACTTTTTACCTTCAGATTTCAGAAACAAAGACAAATTCAAACCACCACACCCAACACACCAACACAGACACAAGCACTTGTTAGGTAATAAAACTGAAAACTGGAACAGAAGCCAGGTAAATATTTACCGATTCCATAGTTGAAAGCTGTTGTTAGCAGGACATATATTAAAATCCAACAGAGATGTGTCCCAAAAACGCTGTGCAATCTGAAAAACACAGGAAGTAGTTCATTAGAAATTAAAACACAGGGTTTCACTTGCAATAAGCATGCTATGTTCAAGTACACAAAGGCTACTAAATCCAAATCCTTGCCTAATCCAGAAACAAATTTCCTCATAATGAGTCTGCACAAATAGTACAACAGCTCTTGCTGCACCTTTCAAGATGTTTTTCCAACTACAAATTCCCAAAGTGAAATTCTCAGTGCCGGGCAGGAACCAGCAGGAGCTCTCGGCACCTAAGGCAAAGGGGAATTACACCCATTAACTGGTACATGAAAGGGTTGGCAATTCCGAGCCAAAAACCTGAGTTTTCCCTGAACTCTTCACCACGGGTGCGCAGAGCCAAGCGGTCGTAGGTGACTGTCAGAGGGGCACAAGTTTTGGACAGCACAGCTCAGTCGGAGCCTGTACAAGTCATATGAGCAAGGGCAAGCCTGAACTTTGCAGCTCAAAGCTCTTTTTGAGGGTTTGCCAGGTGAAAGACCAGATCTTGGGCACAGCCACCTGTAAAACAGAGTCTTATTCCAGTGTTTTTATGGCCATGATCATAGAACCATAAAGTCATAGAACGGTTGGGGCTGGAAGGGACCTTCATGATCATCTACTTCCCAATGAGAGCCACATCATGGCTTTTTCCAACGCAAGCGAATGCATCCTGGGGCACTGATGGATCCCCTGATTGGGAGCTGCAGCCCTGCAGAGTATGACAATGATACCTGCACAGCATCTTTTCCAGCATGATTCTCCTATTCTTTTTACCCTCTTCTCCATTATAAGACTCACAACTCTAACTTGACCTATCTACTTCAACAGCGCCAAAAGATAGACTGGGGGGAAAAAAGGCTGAACTTCCAACTCCATTATCTGGAAAATCATTAGTGCTGCCTGCTGACAGCAGTGACTGAGACCAACTGCGCACAAAATTATCAAAGAGCCCACAGAAATCCTGTCCCATGACATACTGACACACAGTTCCGAAGATTCCTATCTGCTTCCTGGCCTACACATAGCAATTGTGTTCATTACTTAGCTCACGTATAAGACAAACATTAAGTATTGTAGCAACAAAACAGTGATCACATATGAGTTAAGGACCTTCTACAACCAACAGTGCACCATTTTTTTTATGAAACTTATGAAATTACTTATGAAGTACAGCAAATACTGCACTGGAAGATGCCCAATGCAGAGATCATTGGCAAAATCTGCCCTGCTGTGTACACTTCATCACTCACACAATGTTCCAGCCATGCGGAATCTAACATTTCAATTTAAAACTACCTCTGTTTCCAAAAGCCTAAGCTATAATTAGTAATGTTAGACACATTTATGCACCCAGTTTTCTTAGCTTTAAGTCTGTTGAGAATATATCACTTCACAAACTAACATTTCTATCCTCGTTTTCCCTTCTGTGAGCTTACAAGACCAACTGCTGGTCAAGGCTTGATGTGTTGGACAAGGCTCCCATATGCGCCAAGCTAACTGCAGCTACACAGAAAGCCCTTTGCAATGCAAACCACCAGACATTCAGTCTTCCTTTGTGTTGAAACAGTAGTATAAATACTAAATAATTAAGCGTTCAAGGTGACCAGATTCTGGTTTAAAACAGCGCCAGTCTGTCAAGACCTGCGACACTTAATTTTACTTTAACATGAAGTCATTTGGAAACTCTGGGTAAGCAGACACTTTCATTAAAATAAGTCTTTCAACTTCTAAGTTCTCCCACCAGCTTCTTTCTGTTCTTTCACACTGACCACGTCATCCTCAGCAGTTCCCCACTGCTGAGTTACCGGTTCCTCTTGCTGCACTCCCACACATCAGTAAACTGCAAATTTAGAGCACACAGAGCAACTTTTCCATCCATCCATTGAAAAAAACAAAACAAAACAAAACAAAAACCTGGGAATTAAGTAATTCAAACTTCTTTAATAAAAGGGTATCTTGTGACTTCACAGAAATCGTATCTGGAGATGGAAATTGCTTTACAATCACAAATGTGACCTGAAAGAAACCAGTATGCTTGTATTAAGATTAACTACAGACTATTTCCATCTAAGCAGCTGGAGCAGGCAGCTGCGCTCTGGCAGGGGAATGCTGACTGGGAAACACTGACTGGCTCCAGTAGCAAGGCAGGAGCTGGCTTCAGAGGCTAATGTCAGCCATGAAAGAGCAAACCCAGAGCAGTTCTGACATACAGTCACTCAGAAGGGTCCCTGTGCAAAATGTGTTCAAGATTCAAGACATCTAGGTATTTCCCTATTTGATAAGTGAATGCAGAAGCTGTCTGCTGAAGTCTCATTTCAAGCCATGGGAAGGCCAGTTCTCCCACAAGTAAGCATGGTTTTCTTATTAGTGCTTCTCTGAAGCAAAAAGTTGTGTTTTGATTTAATGACAGGCTTGCATTAATTCAGATTCTATGGTGCTCCAGAACCAAGAATTGTAATGGGATGTCAGTATGAGATTTAGATTCTGGTTTAGACCAATTTCTGAATGGAAAAAAAAGAAACCTCTCAGAAGTAGGACACCCTTTTCCAAGGCAGTCATCTGCTTCCCTCTAAATAACTTCGGGAAGAGACAGAATTTCAATGAGGCATCTCTCTGAGGGCTTCTGTGAAAATGTACACCGGGGAAAACAGACACCAATGAGCTTACGCTTTCAGATGAGCTCCATTAGCTCAGATATAGAACTCAGGGAGGTACGAGTACAACGTATGTGGAGGGAGGGGAAACCTAGGAATGCCTTCCAGTGCACTCCATAGGCATGTTCAGGACACATGGTGAGACTGCCTTTACGGCCTTACACAGCACCCAGAATACAAACACTAATCATTCACCCTGCTGAAATGGCGAGAAATACCTAATCTCAGAAACTCTAAAATCACATTATAATTCCAGAATGTGAGAAAACTGAGGCTGTGGGGAGAATCCATAAGTAGACAGCACTACAAACACCACATACTTACTACCAGCTATGTGTTTTCCAGGAATACCTTTAGGTAGCTTCTGCAACAACAGGGACTCTATTCCTGCCTGGTTACAGCACCCAAGCTGAATCCAAACAACAAGCGTTAGAGTTTGGGGAATCACAGAAACAGCCTGGTTTGGGTTGGAATGGACTCAAAGCTCATCCAGTTCCAACCCCCTGCCACGGGCAGGGACACCTTCCACTGGAGCAGGTTGCTCCAAGCCCCTGTGCCCAACCTGGCCTTGAACACTGCCAGGGATGGGGCAGCCACAGCTTCTCGGGGCACCCTGTGCCAGCGCCTCAGCACCCTCACAGGGAAGAACTTCTGCCTCAGAGCTCACCTGAGTTAAAGCCATTCCCCTGTCCTGTCCCTACATCCCTTGTCCAAAGCCCCTCTCCAGGTTTCCTGCAGCCCCTTTAGGCACTGGAGCTGCTCTGAGGTCTCCCCTTAAGGAGCCTTCCCTTCTCCAGGCTGCCCCAGCCCAGCTCTCTCAACCTGGCTCCAGCCCTCGCAGCATCTCCATGGCCTTCTCTGGACGTGCTACAGGAGCTCCACGCTCCACATCCCTCCTGTGCTGTTGCCCCAGAGCTGGACACAGGACTGCAGGGGGGAACTTGAAGAAGAAACCAAAGTGCCATAGAAACAGTGGAGAACTGATCACCTCTGCTCCTCCCCATGGGTCTTGCTCACACCCCCTGGAAAGCCAACAGCAGCACAGCAGCAGCAGTTTTCCCTCGGCCTCTCAAGGGAAATAAGGATCATCAGATTTGTGGCAGTGTCACTTAAGAGCACACCCAGACCACTCTATGCAGCTCAGGACTACTTAGAAAGAGGAGGAAGAAGGAGAGGTGTTGCACTGGAGATCTGAAGGGTGGGGGGAGAAAGTTGTTTCCAAGAAGCACACAGAAATGAGAGATAAATAACATGCCTTTAACTGAAATGCCCTGCATCGTATCAGTAGCTGACAGACCAACCATCTCCCAACACACACATGCTCAGCAAACTGTTCTGTTCAGTGGGACTGAAGTCGCACTCGCTCACGCGTGCAGCTGCTCCCACACTCCAGGAAGAAATTTCCAGTAGTGGTGTGAGCCACGCAAATTGCCTCTGGGATTCACAAAGCAGCAAATATTTCTGCAGCAACACGGCAGCCAACTATGCTCATCCAGTACTGATTACTGCAGTGAAAGACCGAAGTGCAGAGACAATTCCACTAGTGTTAAAAAAAGGGAGGAAAAAAACCTTTCAATGTGCTTCATTGTGCCAAAATTGCAGCATCAGGTAAAATTCAATTTGACAGCATTCAGAAACTAAGTAGGTAACATTTCTGGTCGCAAGGTTCCTTTATTTTGCCCTGAAGATATATGCAGAGAACTACATTTTCTTAAAGCTCCCACCATCTTTGCCACTTGATAAAAATACAAAATAGCCTGATACTGTCCTCAAAAACACAGATCGAGATACCTATGTGTGGGCTGAAGAGCCTAAGGCTCATTTTATCCCACTGAAACAAGCATGAAGGAAGGGAAAGATGTGATTCCTGTGGAACAGAACAGCCCTTGAAATGTTTTAACTGAAAGTCTGACATGGAAAACACAGTCCACAAGAAACTGGGGGTTGCAGTTGTTTAAATTCAGGACTAAGCTGCTTAGAGACCTCCATGGAATGAAAAGAATCCAGAATCTGTAACGTCAAATAACCTGGAGCACACTGAAACTAGTTATTTCTCAAGATCTGTGCTTATTTCAATTCATGTGACACCAGCTACAGCATTTTCACACTGATACAACAGTCAGACTCAGCCTCCATCACACATTCACCTGGTCTCACCCTGAAGGATCACTGCACACTGCTGTAGTCTACTTTACCAATACTCCATATATCCCTTTGTGATGGAATGGCACTTTTGTATAGTGGGTTTCTATATCTCCTTTTGTAGAAATGAGGCTTGAGAGCTCAAATGGAATTTCGGTAGCTCAAAACAAGTAAACACTTCTACATCGTCTACGCTTCAATTGCATTGAACTAAAAAAACTAATTATCAGAAGCCTAATATTTCCACCAGGTTTAACCCCTGCAAACAAACAACAAGCAGCTGAGCAATATACCCTGAAATTACCGGACACGCCAACTTTATTACTGATTATCTAGTTTCTTTCGTAACAGACATTTAATGCTCTCGACTCGCAAGAATATCTCAAAACTGCTATCCTCTAAAATCACCCAGCATTTCTCCTGAGCCATGAGAGCAGCCTGAAAAGGTACTTGACGAGGTAAAAAATGAGGGCTGTCAGAAGAGTCCCCGCTTTGGTACAACCTGAGAGCTTAAATCACTGCAGTAACTCACTTTTTCTTGCAGTGAAGCAGCAGGAGAGCAAAGCAAGCCTGAACAGTTTCCACTGAACCACATTTTTTCATCCTGTGCAGACAATTAAGAGTTCTGGAAATATTCAAGTATGTTCCTTCATCTCCCCTCCTTCACCCTCTACCACCCTTCTGTGGCTTCCCTGATGAGTGGAAAGTATCAACTCAAAATACAGCTCCTGCTATTTCCTTAACCAACCCTGGGCTAAAGCTCAAGGCTACAGCTTGCCCTTCTGTACTAGCACGCAAAGACAAGCCTTGCTCTGCCACTTGTTTTCCAGGCTTTAATATAATATGTATAAGTTATTACCTCCCCTAGTTTAAGAAAAATGTTGAATACCTTAAAGATAATGTACTCTTATGAGCAAATGGAAAAAGAAGTCTTAACTACACGAGCAACACTTGCCTTATAACAGCATTAACTTCCATCAAGCGGCCATCTTTATGATGGACAGCAATAAGAAAACTGTTTGGCATCCAAAAATGGTTGCACACTCTCACTTCAGCAGCCTAGAAAGCTACAGGCATCCTTGTATGTCAGACCCAGTGACTGCAAATAATCCTCCAGACTCTTACCATTTTTCTTTTTTAGAGCTCCAATACGAAATATAATTACTCAAGACTGCTGGGTCCTTCCAGCCTGGTTGAGTCTCTTCCAAAAAGATGCATAATCAGGCTCATTTCTTTATTAAACAATCTGCACGCGCAAAGTAAAGATCCACTGCCTGGCTTTGGAAGAACACATCATTATTACTGGTACACAGCAAAAATTAATATACACATTAAGCCCATGAGAACGTGTTTCCGAGAAAACCATCAGCACAGAACAGCAGCATCATATTTGCTTTCATATAACCTGAACTGGTTAGCTAGCCAGCCATAAAATCCAATAGCAAAATGTACAGAACCCTCGAGCTGTTTATTTTAGCGTATGGTAAGCTGTTAATTCCCAAACCATTTGGAAGAGACACGGGACGCACAATGGCATGGATATTCAAAGCAGAACTGTTCCAGGAATATTTTTAGTTCACATGAAAATGAGAAGAAATTGTAACCTCTGTATCCTAACCATTTTCTGAGCCCCATCTGAAAAGGAGTCCATTTCCAACCCAATTATTCCATAGGCAGACAATACAAAGGCAGTAGGAACGGCATGGATTTTAAAGCTCAAGTACAGCAGCACGCATGTAGACATATAAAAGGAAGTGTGTAACACGGCTGAAAATCAAGCAGTTTAGAAAACAGTATCCAGGAAAAGACTTCCAGGTCAACGCAGGAACGAACACACTGACAGTTCAAGGAAAAGGTAGGAGGCAAAGACAACAAATGCTTTTCCTCGGTGCACAAACAAGAAGTACTCAAGGAAAACAAGCCCCACTGCAGTCAACTGCATGAGCAGTAACACTCTCAGACGTTGCCAATTAGAAAGGTTTATGGGAAAACTAAAAGAAATAATCAAGTACTAGAAAACTTACATGTATATTCAAAAGGTACAGAATGTATGCTTTCTAACAAAAAAAAAATATATATAATTTAAAATAAATAAATAAATAAACCACAGCCAGAAGATTTCTCAATTCCTATCCACACGAACCTGTAAAAGAATCCCAACAAATTCATCTGGCAAAGAAACTGAGCTGCCGGTTTTCCAGCTTACATTTGGCAGAGCCATCCTAGACACCTAAAACTAGAAATCACCTCCAGTGATCCGGGAGGATTTCTACCATGCAAGATCTAAAAGATCCATAACAACAGAAGGGACACTGAAAGGTGAACTTCGGAGACAGACAACAGTGCTGCTCACCTTTGAGAGCTCAAAAACCCACCATGCTGAGCAGAACAAAGACAAGCTAAAAAAATCCTGAAGCTTCAACTTGTCCTAATTAAGCTCCAAGACGCTGGCCTTCAACAACCCAGTGAAGACAAGAAGAATGTTCTCTGGAATTAAACCAGCAATTTAAAGTTAGGTCATAGCTGCTGTCATATTTCAAGTATCTTCTCCTTTTCATTCCTCCTAAATACAAGTCTGAAGTGGGACAAAGACATACTTCCCGTCACCAGAGTTAATATCTTCCCTCTAACTTTACTAAGAGCCCTTTACTAATCCATTCCACTCAAATTCCCTTCGTAGATTCTTCTCAGGGAAGGAAGGCAGGCTTACAATGCTACTAGACTAGAAGAGCGCCACTCAAAAAAAAAGCCCACAATTTCTTACTCCACGCTCAATTTTAACACATTTAGAAAATACAGACCATTCCTGGAATTAAAAAAAAGTGACAGACACATTTGTCACCTTTACAGTCTGAGACATTTGCAACCATGCAATTCAGTGGCAAATTGGATCCAGGTTACTATTAATAACTGAACTATTTCTTTTCCTTTCTGAAAACTGATGTGAAAAGGATGCAAGCATCCCATTTTAAAACACACTAATTAGCCAAGAAGGAGTCAAGGAAGTCAACGTTCAGCCTCCAAGAACATACACAGTCTCTCTCCTAGAGGAAAAAACCATAGCAAACTTACTGAAGGAGCGTACCATCACCCACTCCAAGCAATGGTGTACAACCTCCTCCACCAAGAAAACTCTGTGTCATCACACAAACATTACAACCAGACACTTCAACAACTCACACACGGGTTTCTATCCTTAAGAATATGCAGGTCTCGCTCAAAGGCTCACAACCGGATCCGCGCAGCATTACAAGGAGGAGATGACACCATTACCTGCCACAGCAGCAGACCTGGCTTGATGACCCAGGAGGTCCCCAGAAAGCAATGTGAGAAGGGCAACTGTTAAAATGTGCTCAAGACCTCAGCTTCCAGAGTTACAACGACTGCTTTAGAATGACCTCAAATTGCATAGGAGAGACCCTAAAGAAAGCACCTTCTCGATTTACACAGGGCATCTCATCCCCGTTGTCTAGGTCCTGGCAAGTTAAGGTCAGAACAAAAAGGTTCTTTAAAAATACCACATAAATTGAAAGCACCTACAGCTTCCACTGGTTTTTTTCTTCTCTTCTATTATAAACCCTGAGCAGGTTTAAGTAGCAGTTGCTATCATTAAAGAAGTTGCTTCCCTCCCATTTTCCATTCTCCTGAAGAACAAACACCCTGTCAGCACCGGATACCAGTGCTGAAGCAGCAGGCTGCTGCTGTCTCACAGCTACAGAAAGCAGGGCTGGAGAATGGTACGAGGAGGGCACGGGGCCACCTCAACCATACAGTTACACTGGAGAGCATTGCTAAATAACAGAACAAGGAAGTCAAATGTCTGCCTGCGCCCGTTAGTGGTGCCCCAGCTCCTTCAGAGGGGCTCAGTATCCGCAGAGTGGAGCAGAGAGACCCCTGCGCCTGCTCAGCTGCTAGATCCCCAGCTTCTCCCTTGGGCAGCTTCTGGAGCGCATCCATGGATCGGCTTCACCTGTGAGCCCAGCAGAAAACCCACTCACCTCCCTTTGCCTACTGGCCTCCTGCTTCAGAAGGGGCTGAACGGCTCCTGCGCTGCAGGAAGGGTCAGGGAGGCTCAGCCCCTTGCCACAGCCGTGAACCAGCACTGGTCACACTGTGAAACTGCACCCCAGGGAAGCCTACAAACACCTAGGGAAAGGGCACATCCCTCCCTTCAAACACATTGCAGTGCAAACAAACAGCACAGAGGGCGGCAAGGAAAATGGTCAGAGGACAAAAGGACAGAGGGTCAGGATTAAACCCCTTGATCCCCAGCCAAACAGCCTACCTGTAAATCCACACAACCTCCAGAGCCAATTTAAAACCTGAATGTGCTATACTTTAGGTTATAAAATCATGTTTAGGCACCTATTTGAAGCACTCTTTGCTCTGCTGGTGGCTAAAAACAATTCCCTTGTCATCAAATCTTGCTTCAGTACGCTGACATAACATTTTTAACTCAGGAAATAAGATAATTATGATTCAAGGTAAACAACTACAACTGTGCCTCATACACAGTTTCTAATTTTAAGCCTGAGTCCCTCTAATGCCATCCATATTTCAAAGAAGGTTTCCTTACAAATGGTTTAGGTTGTCTAAGTAGCTTGTGACCAAGCCCTGCTGCCAATGAGCATCAGCAGCAGGCCTTGGGAAAGCCACAGGCAGGCACAGCAGATAAAAGTCCAGCAGATGCAGCAGGTGAGCTCCTGTATCAAAATGAGTCAAGGTAAATCAAACGTGAAAGAAGGAAAACACACTTGGAATCTTAAATAGCTTGAGAGGTAAAAACTGCGTCTCTTAGGAACACACAGAAAACAGCAAGAGCTGAGACCAAAGCTCCTCGTACTTACGCAATGTTTGCTGCGAGTCGTTTTCTATGCCAGCCCTCAGATGCCCCACTCGGCTTCCCCAGTGGCACAAACAGCAAGAATTCAAGTTGCAACTCGCTGCGAGGGTATCAGCTACCACGGCATTCAGCACAAGGCAGTAAACTCACCTACAGCCAGCCGTGCTGTGTCTAAACTAGCCTTTGCGCTACTGGTGCCATAAAACAGTCTCCACAGTTACTCACAAACAAAGCCTTGCAACAAACAGAGGAATCTCAAGCCAGCAATGCTGAAGCACATCATCTGAACTTGTCTGGAACTACAATGAGGTATTGAGGGCAGCAAGCTGTCTGCCTCCACGATGAATCATTACACACAGAGGTAGCAATAACTGCAAGTACTGCTTATAGGTGTTAGCCTGATAGGCTTTCATACCTCCTCACTCAAAGAAAAAGAAGTGCTAAATTACAACCAAAAGGAGGACAGCTGAATAAGAGAATGGAGCAGAGACTGAATGGAGTAGCGAAAATGAGACCTGACACAGACAAAGCATTCCGGAACAGCTGAGCTCAGAAGGGACAGAAGTGGTCAAAGACATCCAGCCAGCCAGTTGTGAGAATGCTGTTTAGTCCCCTGCAGAAAAAGCAGCGAGGAGGAATCACGTGGTGAAGCCTGGGCAGCTTGGGAGAGCTTGCTCCTCCAAAACTTCTCACCATTAAGCTTTTCCAAGCCACCCCACCCCACTGCTGCTATTGTCACAGAGGGAATTTCAACCAGAACAATTATTCCCACCACATTTTTTCTGCTGGGAGAAGAAAAATGGCAGTTCTGCACAGAAAATAGTATGATTTGCACAGCACTTCATATAGCAACACCAGTCTCCTTCTGAAAGGAAAAACACGAACGTGCCTCGAATCCGGTGTGCAGCAGCAGGAATGTATTTTTAGATACAACCATCTGAAGGCAGCAATATGGTGGAAGTCTCCCAGGTTGAATTTCGCCGTGGGAGGTTAATCTCTGTGCACCCTGGAGAGGGCAGTTCATTAAGAGGCTGTTCACAGCAGAATGAAACAATTCACCCGCTCCCTGAAGAAATCCCTCTCCCTGCAACTGCACACAGGCAGCTTCTCTGAACTCTCCACCAACCCACATCTCATCCCAATCTGTACCATTTTCCTGGTTCCAGCAGCTTGTCCAGGCTGTGCTAGAAAGCTCTCCTCCCCTCCACATCTCAAGCACAACTAAGGCAACTGAATTCAAGGCCGTCTTCAAAGCACAACACGGGGTGCAAAGCGGCTCAAAGTCAACCCAAGCGCCCAAGAGAAGGAGGGAGCAGAACAACAGTTTGGCTTTATAATGTTTTATCTGCAATTAACACTTCTTCATGACTTCTGATAAGGTAACGTATTAGCTGTCAGCCCAAACCCAAGTGCAAATAAGTGAACCTTCAAACATTCTCAAAGCAAAGCTTCAGAAAGAGTCAAATAACTCTTTCTGCCACCAAAGCCACTCTGCTCTCTCTCATGCTAAGGAATGTTTAACCTAATTATCAGGTAAAGGACTCTATTCAAAAGGTAACTTAGTCACCACCGCGCTAGTTTGTACCCACACTGAGCAATCATGGAGCAACCCTTCAGAACCACACCTTTGGGAAAACAACACCTCAAAGGCTCTATGAGAGACCTGCCCCAGACCAGGGAGGGACTCATAACACAAATGAGCCATCCTGTGCACCCGTTTACAGACAGACTACACGGTCGTTGGAGTCAGGGATGTTTGCTTGCTTTCAACAAGTCAAACAGAGTGCCCAGCTACACTATATCGATACAGCGACATCCCCTTGACTTGAACCACAGGCTAAAGAGCCATTGTACACCTCTGCCTTCAGCCCATATGAGGCTGCTCCTATGACACGGGAAATACCAAGTCAACACCAGCTCAAAAAATTGCTTCCTCATACTTTCTTACACCATTACATATATTAATACTTAACTCTCACATAAAATACTTTCAAATTTTAAAGCATTTGGTGTGGAGCAATTTTGGGGTAGCTGGAGTTAAGCACAAACGGAATAAAATCCAGATAAAGCTATGAATTAGAGAGTGTTTGTTATTTCATAGGTTGCCAGCAAGTCTGACTGTACCATCTGACACCTTAGAGGTGCCGGCAATGTCGGGATGCAGAGCACATTACCCACCCCCTTTGAAGGGGGTACCTCTGAGTATCACAAAGGTGTCAGTGAAGGACACAAACCAGTGGTCAATTGTGAGCATTTATATAACAAAAGAGAGGAAAAAAGAGTAAGAAAATGCAAAAAGTCTACATGAGAACCAAAAGTCCTGGCTACAGCCAAGCCATTTTTCAGACTATTAAAATTAGATTGGCCTTTGACGATGAATCCTATCTGCCTCACGTACACAGCAGAAGAGCACCAACATCATACAGTGGGAGACAGGAATGAGCAAAGGGGGACAGAGGCAGCAAGGCTAGACCATCCCCACAGCACACACACCGCACTGCTTATACACCTCAACATTTAACATTTCTCACAGCTCATTTATTTAATACTGCTCACAGCTCTCACGGAAGGAAGCAAAGCTGTGCTAAAATACGGTGTGTAGGTACAAGAAAAATAAAGGCTGATTCAGCCCTTCCCCTCCTGAGCCTGACCTCCTCCAAGCACTTTAAATAGGATGTTATCACTACTTGTTTATATGCCATTACAGGAAAAAAATACTTGGTTTCTTAATACTGCATTACAGAACAAGATGTTACTCAATTCTTTTTGTAAAGTACTGAGAAATAACTGAGAGACCATATGCAGCTGAAAGCATCCACGTGCTGGAGTAATCCAGACTTACGTAACTGACAACTGGCATCTTACCACACAGAGCAGCAAAGGAAAGGCCAACACACACAAATCATCTTTGAGGCATAAAATGCAACTGTAAATTCGGATTGAGGAGCCTGGTTCAGGAGGTGACTGAAATTCACTTCTCTAAGTAACAGTTTAAGGTTTCTGCCATGACAGTACATAGAAGAGAATCCCAAGGGGTTGATTTTCTCTCCTTCACCTCATCCCCCCATACAACATCCTTGTCTCTAAGTTGGAGAGACATCAATTTGATAGGTGGACCACTCAGTGGATGAAGAACTGGCTGGATGGCCACACGCAAAGAGTTGTGCTCAATGGCTCAATGTCCAGCTGGAGACCAGTAACGAGCGGTGTCCCTCAGGGATCGGTGCTGGGATCGGTCTTGTTCAACATCTTTGTCGGTGACATGGACAGTGGGATTGAGTGCGCCCTCAGCAAGTTTGCCGATGACACCAAGCTGTGTGGTTGGGTTGATACGTTCAAGGGAAGGAATGCCATCCAGCGGGACCTTGACACGCTTGTGAGGTGGGCTGATGCCAACCTGATGAAGTTTAACCATGCCAAGTGCAAGGTCCTACACCTGGGTCGGAGCAATCCCAGGCACAGCTCCAGGTTGGGCAGAGAAGAGATTCAGAGCAGTCCTGCAGAGAAGGACTTGGGGGTGTTGGTCGATGAGAAAATGAACATGAGCCGGCTGCAGTGTGCGCTCGCACCCCAGAAAGCCAACCGTATCCTGGGCTGCATCAAAAGCAGCGTGACCAGCAGGTTGAGGGAGGTGATCCTGCCCCTCTGCTCTGCTCTCCTGAGACCTCCCTTGGAGTATTGTGTGCAGTGCTGGTGTCCTCAACATCAAAAGGACATGGAACTGTTGGAACAAGTCCAGAGGAGACCACGAGGATGCTCAGGGGACCGGAGTACCTCCCGTATCAAGACAGGCTTAGAAAGTTGGGGTTGGTCAGTCTGGAGAAGAGAAGGCTGCATGGAGACCTCATAGCAGCCTTCCAGTATCTGAATGGGGGCTTATATAAGGATGCTGGGGAGGGACTCTTCATTAAGGACTGCAGTGAGAGGACAAGGGGTAATGGGTTCAAACTTAAACAGGGGAAGTTTAGATTGGATATAAGGAGGAAGTTCTTTCCTGTAAGGGTGGTGAGGCACTGGAATGGGTTGCCCAGGGAAGTTGCGAATGCTCCATGGCTAGTGGTGCTCAAGGCCAGGCTGGACAGAGCCTT
The DNA here is from genome assembly GCA_028858755.1 of Ara ararauna. Taxonomy (NCBI): domain Eukaryota; kingdom Metazoa; phylum Chordata; class Aves; order Psittaciformes; family Psittacidae; genus Ara; species Ara ararauna. The sequence continues at coordinate 3,202,750 of CM054410.1, read as the reverse complement.
GGGTGACACGGTTTAGTGGGAGGTGTCCCTGCCCATGGCACGGGTGTTGGAACTGGATGATCTTAAGGTCCTTTCCAACCCTAACTATTCTAGGATTCTATGATCCTGTCGAGCAAATATGAATCATCTGTTAATTGAAGAGTTCAGTTTAAACCACTGTCACCATGACTATGATCTCAGTAGATGGAAGGCAAGTCCTTCCAGGTTTCAAGAAGCCCGGAGAAAGGCGGAGATCAGCTTCCTTCTTTTTTCTAAATGCATCATGAGGTATCTGAGCACAGATGCTCCGGGAGATCACACTGTACCTTATCCTTGAAGCCACAGCAAAGACAAAGCACCCACTTCTCCATGCCCACGGTAATCACCACAGCCCCCTGCCCTTCCAGATGAGAGCAAAGCCAACCACCATATTAAGGGCTTGTATGCAGGGGTAACATCTAAAGCCCTAAACCATCCCTGCCTTGGGACGGCCCCACTACCTTCAGCTGTAAAATCTGATTCCAACCACCAGCTGCAGTGGACATCTCTAACACTCACAGGCACAGTTCAGAAGAGCAATAGCTATGGCGTTGGGCAGACATGGACAGGGCAGCCAAAAACAAGAGGTACAAAATAAACCCCAAATTCACAGACAGGCCACCAACGCAACTAAAGACCTTCTCCACACCCTTTCTACCTGCTCTTAGCCAAAACAAAAGTTGTTTTTTTAGTAGCATGAAGAAGTGCTTTGGTATCACTCCATTAGACAGAGCTCGCTGTTGTTAGGTGCCAGGCTTGGGGTGGAAGGGAAGGTGTTTGCCCAGCTGCAAGCACCGCCACGAAGACACAGGCAAGTTATTAAGAAAAGCAAGTCAACTTTTTACACAGAGATAAAGGATAACAAAAGTTTCATGGCTGCGTTTCAGATGTTTAAGGTCTCAAACTGAACCATAGGAAAGCGTGTTACTAGTTAAGTTATTACAGCAAATGAAATGCAATTGAAAATGAAGTCTAACGGGCATTAAATTTAACTAAATATACATCGGTTCCACAATCATTATAATACATGATTCTTATGACAAAACTTCTGTGGCCCATAAAAGCACCCTTGATAACTCTGAATATTAAGCTGAGGTACCACAGCCATCTTACAGTTTATATAAATAAAGTGCCTCCTGCAAATAATCATGGTTCCTTGGGCGAGAACTGCAGCATGATTAACAGAGGTCCATTATAAAGGCAATACATAACCCAGCTCCTGCTAGTAGTCACTGCCACATCAGACTGAGTTTCTATGGCAACCAGGGAGGAAAATATAAAGCAAATTACAGTTAAATGAAAATTATTCTCCATGACAATATATGTTAATGCAGGAACATTTGCAAGGCCATTCTGGATAAAATGTTTACATTCACACATGTGTTTACTAAAATAAATAAAAGGCAGGCTGGAACTGCTAATGGATCATCCATCTATAAAGATCAGAGTCTCCCTTCTTTCCCCTCCCCAAGTTTTAATGTATGCAGAATAAAATTATTCAAGCTGATAGAATAGAAAACAAACCACCTCAACAAAGGTATCTGCACATTTAGATAGAGTACACAGTCTTTAGAAAACAGGTTTTACGAAGATCTGACATGTACGGGTTTGGATGTTGTGATCCTTCAATCTTCCTGGCTGTAAACAAAGAGCACATTCATACCTCCCTATCCCAGCAGAAAACGCTTTCAACGAGAGGTGAAGTCACTCGGAGTATTTATAGAGATTTGACTGGAATAGGAATAGTGACTTATCTTAAATCAGCTGTAAGTTACTTACTGAAAACTGAGCAGTGTTTTATATCTCAGAATTGGACGCACTGACTACAGCAGTGTCATACACCTTACTGGGGTTTAAAAGCAGCACAGGTCAATGAGAACCTGTTGTCAGATACTTTTATAAAAGCCCACATTTAAGGCTTGAAAAGGTTTGCCTACTCTCCCACCATGATCACTCAGCCTAAGCAGTCCTTTTTTTAGGGAATGTATCTCTGGTTTTAAATATCTCCTGAAGCACAGGTGAAGTTAATTGGAAAGAGGCTCATTCAAGAAGAGGCAGCCACTTGTTTATTTTAACTCACTTTGCTCGAGCCCCAAAAGAAAAGCCCACAGAAAGAAAGTAGGTTATAAACCGACTTACAGCCTCTTTTCCACTGCAAAGCGCCACGTTTTAAGAACAGTTTAAAATGCTGCACTGGAAAAAAGCACCCTTCTCAGTCGCGTTTCACGGTTCTCCCTGCCAAGTTCCTTTCCCATGGAAATGGTCTGCCTGTTCCGTGAGTAACACAGGTGCAGGTTTCTTAGGAAGACCCAGAAAGAGTACAAGGCACTTTTTGAACCCATTTCAGTGAGCTGGGAACACAGAGGACAGCATTCACTCCACTGGCACATCTGAACTCACTCTGAACACGCTCCCACTGACCTCTGCATCTGTCTCTTGCCTCCACCTACAGAACAATACTTGAATCATGAGGATCATAACTTTTTATGACAGTGGGAAAACTGCAATATTCTCCACAAGTTCACTCCACCCTGCACATAAAACTGCTCATAGGTTTAACCATAAAGCAAACTACCTTCTTTGAAGCTCAAGTTGAAGCCGACCTGAAAAAAAAAACCTGCATTAACATTTTACATAACCACCCTCGCGGACAGCATCTCTCCTTAGTCATCGGGTGTGAGTGTTGACAAAAGCGAGTTAGGTCAGAATGGATCTGGGTAACAAAACTCTTTACAGGTGAGCTCAGGTTACCCACAAACACCAAATGCACACACCACCAAATACATTCCTGTCGTGCTCCACTTTCCCCGAGGATCGCTTGCTGCAGAGCCCACAGAAGCATTACCATTACCATTTCAACTAATGTTGTCACTGATCCACGACTCCCTCTACCTTCCTCTCTACAGTCATATGCAGACTATCTCTGTGCAATGCAAACAGCCACAACCCTTAGACTAAAAAGAAAATAAATAATAAATCTGCAAATGGAACCACAGGAGCAGTCACTGGGCTCCTTTCAAAACCTTCCCAAATTGGTAGGATCGGGTTTCTACTGAACCTCCTTGCTGCATGCTGAACTGGAGGGGCTGAATGCTGTTTTCACAAAAGAACTTCTGAAACCACAGGCTGCATGTCTGCACCAGCAAGTATTTATATTCTGTGCACATATCAGATTATGCGTACACACACCAATCTTGCTGGGCTTCAAGCAGATGAATCCTACCAGGCCCAGCTACCTTCCCTGTGCCAGACCTATCAGGTCATGTACCCCGCTTCATGCTGATGTGCTCCCACATCCTTTTATGGAGAACTGGCTTGCTGTGCCAAAATGCATCCGCATCAGAACAGTCATCTCTGTAAACACAAGCAAATGCATGCTTACATGAAGCCGAATTCTAGAGCAAGCCAGGCAGCTCACAGCTCTCATGCCCCAGCAAGCAGCAGGAGGTTCAGTGGGAAGCCAGGCTGCTAGGCAATACTAAGCATGCAACACTGCCAGCAGACCTCCCATGCACCCTTCTCTACTGCAAGCTGCATCGAGTGAATTAGCACCAGATGGACGAGATAACAGCTCTGAAGAGACTCTCTGAAGGATTCTTGCAGATTTCAATTACCTGCACTGCTCAGTAAGAGTAAATTCTGCCTACAACTATTACTGGTAATGTCATAGAAAAGAGCCCCATTGTTCATATCCAGGATGAGAAAGATTCAAAGAGCTGATCTAACCAGAGACAGCAGCTGGCCACAGGGATGCAGCAGGAGTAATAAGCCATTACCGGTACACACAACAGCAGCCCCAATGCTAACAGCACCCCCAGTTCTTATCCCTGGCAGAAGTCTCCATGCCCCCAAATCCTTCACCTCTTGATGCTACCGCAGCTTCACTCAATTTTCAAGCCCTTTCATCCCACCATGCCAAAAGAAGGCCCGGATCTCAGGAGGGCTATGAAGATGCAGGATGATCTCAGAGAGAGGGAGAAAGGCAGGAACAGACAGGAAGGAACATCAAAAGGCAGACAGGCTAAAATTAGAGAGAACAATCCTGGATAAGAAGGACCAAGGCAAGAGCAGAGCACCAAGCATAACCTCCATCGGATGAGGCTTCTGGGAAGGGGGAGGCACAGACAGAAGGGAGAAGAAATACTGTGGTGGCTGAAGCAGGGGAAGCTAGCAGACAGAACGGACTGCAGGAGTAAATTCAGGCATTTCAAGACTATAATCTGTAGCCTTCTAAGAAGCACTACTCAACACACCAGGAAAAAGCCACAAAGTTGACTTCTCATCTCATCTCTTCTCCCCTGGATGAGAGATAACTCAAAGGCAACTCCGCTCTCACCACAGAACAAGTTTAACACCCCGGTACCTGCACTGATCACAGAGGAAGCAATTTAATTTGCCACCATCATGCACAACAGAGAGCAGCTGAGTAAAGCAGGCCACATCAAACCCCAGTCAGAACGCCAGAAGCCTTCTGGGCTGCTGGCAAAATGGAGGGTGTCAGATCAGAGAGCAGGACAGTCACAGTGCAGGGCCCCAACATGTACCCAGAGACAGGCCACAGCAAAGAAGGAAGCTAGAGAAGAAACAGCAGCTACCAGCTATCCTCACTTCCAAAACTAGCATATTCTCACATGTCCTTTCTTGAGTAGTAGGACAAGAAACCACATGAGTTGGAACAAAAAGGTCAACACTCAAGGAGAACAGGCTTTCATCTTCAATCCTGGCTAATGTACTCAACGCTTGGCCTGCGAAAGGTAAAGTTTTACACACAAAAAAAGCCCAGGCTTGCTTCTTACATACCCACGATCTAGCTTGGATAAATGCATTTGCCTGTGCCTCACTGCAAGATGAAACCGAGGAGACAGCTAGCTATGGGAAGCAGCCAAACACTGTAACTAGAGCACCAGCTCACCCAGTGGTATTTAAACAACCGTAGCCCAGCCATGAGCAGGATGTTTGTTTCCCCCACACAGCTCCCCCCTTTCCTGTATCCACCTATAGTTCTTCCCAGCATCGGCATGGCTAATCTCATCCATCTATCTAAAGATAAAATGATAGCAGTACGTTATAAATAGGCTTACATCTCCAGCCCGTGCAACGCCTGACGCAACGGTCGGTGCAGCAAGCAGTGTGTGTTGTTACGACAACAGTGACATTTCACAATCCCCAACAGCCGGCAGAACATGGAAAACACCAGACCGAAAGTGTAAAGTCTACCCAAAAGATTACTGCTTTTCACAGGATACGGTCACTGCCACAGTCAGCAGGATACCAGATCCATTGCCTCCTCCCAGCTGAAGGCAGCTATCAGGAGACCATTCCCAATGGAAAACTTCTTGGAACTTTATCTTGGCTCCTCCTGGACCTCACTGGCCTGCAGAACACCCAGCTACTTATTAGTAATCTGGAGCTCGTGGTACAACTTGTTTACACAGAGCAGGTCATAGGATAGGCTGGAAGGTGTAAGCAGGATATAGTTTTATGGCTCTGAACTCCTGCCCAGATAAGCTGATAAGGCTCCATGTTTAGGGGAAGGGCAAGCTTTCATGTGTACTGTATTTAAAATGAAGACGCATCCGAAACTGTGGTTAAACATTTTATACTTAATACTGAAATTTCCATTCACATTATTTTCCTTTAAAGCTATTTAATGGGGTTTTTTAGGAGTTCCTAATTACACATCCTTTCATCTCCTATCAAGATACTCGGAGTAGCACAGCATGACAAACCCTAGCTCTCCAGCCTCTTGTTGCACAGGCTGTCGAGCCTCCAGGGACAGGCTGCCTGTGGATTGTGGTGAATTTTTCAGAGGGTAACATCTCCCTTCTTTGCCCTGCCCATGACACAGTTACGGCAGCTTTATGCTGCTCTGAAGGTAAATCTTTTTGACCTTTTCTATACCGAAAAGCTGCCAGTCTTAAAAAAAATGAATTACAGCTTGTTCAGTGTTTGTTTCCCCCCCCATTACCCACAGCCATTTAGCCACCCTTCCATGACACCCAGCCGACCGCTCAAACAAGCCTTCATTTTCCCAGAGCAAATCCAACGCAACGCAAGAGGAAAGCAGATGCCTTCTCTCTGTTCGCAGGTGAGAAAAAACACCAGTTCCCTCAGTACATAGCTGAGACAAAGCTTCTTTTACACATACTGAAGTTTCCTACCCTTTCCAATTGCAAAGCCTGTAAATTTTGTTGCTAAAGAAACAGGCGCACATTTTAGTCACATATGAACCCAGCACAAACACCTTGCACCTACCAGAGGAATTAATATTTCAGTGTTTCCACAAAATATCGAAAGATGTAACCTTTGGTTTACTAGACAAATGCAATATACACAATCAATAGCTTGCTCCCGCCAACGCAGGAAATACTCATCGGACAAGTTTGGCTTTCTTAGAGACAGGAAGAAAGGCTGCCTACAGATTGAGAGGATAAATAATTCAATGCATGAGTGCCAAGGGCAGTGCTGCACACATCCATATGGCAGGGACAATGCAGACAGTAATATATGCTTCACATCACCACCCTGACAGTGCCTTCAACCCTGACCTAGAAAAAAACATCACTTTCTCTTGGCTACAACAGCTAATTCACTCTCCATCACCACTACCCTGCAACGCTAAGGACTACCACATGCTTCTCATTTACGCTGGGGCAGCATCTCTCAGCTCTTCGGGCTTTACAGACTAACTGCTCGCAACAGCTACGCTGCAGCGAGTGGAACAACTTACATGATGGACTTAAAAATGAAAATGAACCAGAAGAAATGCAGGTTTCAGAAGCCCTCTGTAGGAGCTCAGGCCTTTTTCACCACCAAAACTGAAAGGGGCAGAGAAACCCAGGATGGTTTCTCATACATGAGGCCTGGCAAGAGAGCAGGCACAGGGGGAGAGCGGCGGCTGCTCCTGCTGACAGCAGCTCCCAGTGGATGCAAGACCACGTACATCATGTCGAAGGCTGGAACAGCAGAGAGGAAAGAGGCTGCTCACTGGGGAAGCCTCCCCACCACAACCCTCATGGCCAAAAACTGTGCAGCTGCACTCGCTTCGCACTCCCAAAATTAACTGTGCAGACACTCCCTGCCCCACTGTCCTGTTCTGGTGGCAATTTGGTCATTTCTTTACATCCTTCAGCATGGGGAAAACATTAAGGAATCAAGAGGAAGAATTCTGGAACCCAAAACACCTGATATAATTAACTGCACCTTCTAACAGGATTATTTCCTTGCCTGACCCCAATTACTCCTTCAGTTTATTAAAAAGAACTTGTATACACAGAAATGTTAACACCCTGAAGAATCACGTAAACAGAAAAAAGTCTGAGGGCACCATTATAAACAGAGTTAATGCAACTCAGTGATTGGAAATGGATCTTGAAAGCTGTCAGATCAAAGCAAGATCTTTCTCGCGTAAGGACCGCATTACCCTTGGAGCCACAGAGCTAATACCATCTATAAAAATATTTTGCTCAAGTAAGTTAAGAACAGCAGCATTTCATCTGTCGAAAGGTGCGAGGCTTTTATGGGATTAGCCATTCCACATACAGCATAAAAATTAGAACAGCTTTCTAAAAGCCCTCAGCTCAGCTGACAGAGACTACACAGACCAACGTGTGCGCCTGCTTTCTTCACACACGCTACACGCCAAACAGATTTTTCACTGCTATTAGCATTTAAGCTGCTTTTTATATATATTTTTTTATACGCACTTGTAAAAGATTACAAATTGGCATCACCTATAACCAGCCACAGATGAAGCCTGCACCACCACCCAGGCTCAGCCAAATTAAATACCAAGCAATAGCACAAGAAAATACATCAGAAAGCACCAGTTCTCACACAGGAAGGCTTGGAAATTCCAGGTACAGCTGAATACCCTCCAGAGCAGCCTCCAGACTGCCGGCGCTGACAGCTTCCCCCCTCCTCACAGCAGGAAACTGAAGACAGCATTTTGCCCAAGCATATTAAGGCTCTGGCTGCACAAGCCCATACAGTTTAGGATGCCTGTGATTTCAGATAATTGGCTACACCAGCTTTTCCTTCAACATTCCTGAGAGCATTTTTATGACCATGCATCAGTGACATACAAATTACATAAGACTTGGCGGAGAATCCCATCGCTCTGCACCCTCGGAAAAAGCAGCTCCCTCCGTGCTGCTGATCTCTCACAGGAAAAATGGAATATTTCAAAGCCACAAACAAATCACTCCCGCAAAGTGTCATGCAGACTGGTTTAAATTAGACGGGGTAAAAATACATGCAGGCTTATCGCAAAACACTGAAATCTTTGCTATGGAGACACCAGTTTCTCTCCACAGCCTTTTACAAGTGGAATACCTACATCTCTGACTCGCCTCAGGGGGAGCAGACAAGCCACCTTTACTAGAGGCCCATCAAGGAAACACGATCAGAATAACAACCCCCATGTAAATACTTCCAAGTATTATTTGCTTTGCTGTACTGGAAAGCAGCAGTACCTGTCACTACTTGCTACGTATATACCTTAATACCGAGGAAGAATTTCAATCCATGAGGCAGACGGTCAAGCCTGAAATTCAGGTGCTGCTCAGGAGGCAGGAAGAGGAAGAGGGGCTAACCCTCAGGAGGGAGCCTCGCTCAGTCATTTCACAAAATGTAATTAACCAGCTCCTGTGCATTTCCTTCCCTCGGAGAAGGATTTCTTCACCGAGTAATTAGACTGTCCCAGTTAAGACTCAAGTCACCACACAATATATTCTCCCCCAAAACAAAGCTTGGAGAAAATTCAAGTGCTACTTTAAAAATACTGCGATTTCCTCACAGTGACTTAAAGCTCTTCCCAGTTTTTGCCTTAGTCACTGCATGGATCTAGAACTAACTGAAACCCACTACTAACTGAACGAACTGAAACTAAGACACCCCCCCCCAACCTGATTTTACTCCTGTATTCAAGACACACCATTATTACAGAGCATTGCCTTCCTTTAACATACAGAAAAACAGGAGGTAAAAAAAAAAAAACAAAAGCAATTGTCCTACTTCAAACACATGTCCAAAGGCCACAACATGAAGACACAGATTAAATGCTGTAAAGATATACTTCTCAGGAACCTTCCTTTGAAGTATCTAGAGGAAACACTGTCATCACGCAGCCATGTTACAATTACACAGTTAAAATAATCACCACCAGTCGTGAGCAGTCCATCTGGTTTACTGAAAGGGTGCACTGCTGGTACAGTATTGATCAACACGACTAGTCTTCACTGACCCTAGAGAAATACATTTGTCTGCTCTACTGAACAGTGGAAGAACACTGCATGACACTGCGAGATGCTTCGGTTTGTTTAGAAGTGGTTTTGGGGACTCAGTTGATGAAAACATAAGTAGAAAATAAAATCATTTTAACAGGTTGTCTGCCACACACGAAGGAAGAAGTGAAGCCCAGTGCTCTGCTGGAGGGCTTTTTGTTTTCAGGGTATTTTGGGGGTTTTCTTCCCCCACCCAAAACAGACATTCATAATGGACAATCTGCATTTTTAAGTCTGAGAAAATGCTGTTATGATATCCTAAACACAAAAAGCAGCACATTTAAAAAATCGTTTCACCCTGAGCCTTTTTTTTTTTTTTTTTATTAAATGGGGATAGGACAAGAGTTCATTTTTAAAAGCAGAAGCAGAACCGAACAGTAAAACCAATTGTGAAACACTAAATGTAACATCTCCAGCTCACAGCCTGTCAAAGCAACAAACATTTCCATGACCAGGACTCTTGTCATCACTGTTGTGAACAGGAACAAGGCAAAACCAGTTGGGCAACGGTCACGAGGGCAGAAATCAAAAGCTTTACACACACTCCAACTCCAGCACATTGCTGGCTATATGGGCAACTCAATCTGCTGTGACTTTCGCAAACCAAACCCTCAGCACTTACTCAGACAAGTCTGGAGCTGATGCAAGTCCCTGCTAGCCCTACAATACAGGTTCACAGCAAACCCCACAGAGGCCCAGACCGCCCTTATACAGGGAGGACACAGACAAGATGTGCCCCAGCACGTTCTACCCCTTCCTGCGTTACCTCCTTTAGGACTGACGGGTTCTCCCAGAAGCAAAGAGACCTGGAGCATCTCTGCATAAAAAGCACCGAGCTCCACAAACCCCGACACACCTTGGCAAGAGCAGACACAGGGGGACACAGGGCAGCACAGACACAGCTCCACAGCACAGCTCTGCCTTGGGGACAAGCACGGGTAGGCTGTGAGGGTAACTGCTTCAGAAGCAGCTCTAGCAGAGCCCTGAGCGCACACCCTCAGGCACAGACCACCCCTCGGAGAGAGATCCTCCACAAAGGGAGCTTCCCACAGCAGAAAACAGGTCACACAGCTTCAGGGCCATGCTCTGCAGGCCCAAGGGAAGGAGGTGCCTGAGAGTTTCCCTGCTGAGACAGAGAAGCGGGCTTTGGTTCCATGCAGCATTTTAAGCCCTTTCACCGCACGCCACCACAACCACTTAAAAGTGCTCCAACGCGCACCTTCATCTGCCAGTAAATCAGTAAATCCACTTGGTGAAACGCCAACTTTTCTCTTTTTAAGTTAATCAAGGCAAATATTTAGTTCCTGGTAAAGCACACACAAAAGAAGGTATCGATGCCATTCGAAAACAGGCGGGAGTTAATCTGCTTTTGCATCTCCATGACTTCATGGAGTGTTTCCCCCCCGCCCAGAAAAAAGCAAAAATAATTGGAGTGATTATACAAAAATGTTTCATTTTATGAACCAGGAAAAAAAAAAGATAAATACATTGAATTCCAAGTTCCTTAAATTTATATAATCTCAGGGAAGCACACTGCCACTACAAAGTATTACATTAACAAGATGTTTTCAGCTAAATATCTTTGCCTGCACAGGAAAGGGGAAAAAAAAACAAAACCATATGAAATGAATTGGTCTATACCCAATTTCAAAAGCCATCTCAAGGGGAATTTTGCTTCAAGAGCCGCCTGGAATTTCTTCTCTGCCTATAGGGCCATGTCCCCAGCGGTAAGAGAGTACTTTGTGTACAAAACCAGGAGGGGGGAGGAACCCTTTTCCTGCAACTGGATATCAAAACACATCTCTCAGCCTGGAGTAGAGGCCAACCCGTAAACACACCGACTCCTGTGCCTCAATGAAGAGGCCGGTTCTGAACCCGCACGCACACCCCTTTGCAAGACAGCTGCTCTCTCTGGGAAAGGGCAGAGGGCACCGAGGGCTGCTGCTGACGAGAGGGCTGGGGGGAGAGCAGCGATCTGCCTTCCTAAACGTGCCATCCATGTACAGGGCGGGGGGGTTAATTCTGGGCTGCAGAAGTGCAGCTGTTTTGGGTTGGGATTCCTTCTTCCTTTTTTCCCCTCCCTTTTTTTTTCCCTTTCTCTTTGCTCGAGGGCAAAGGTGTCGAGCAGCCCCTCCCCGGCACACAAAGGCTTCTCCGAGGACAGAAATACCAAGCAATTTAAAGATTAAACTAGGAAATAAATAAATAAACGCGGATCAGCCGGGCCCGGCCGGCTGCAGCTCGGTTGAGCTCCATCCTCTGCGCATACACACGCAGGGCTAACGCCTACCCAGGGATGATGAAATGGGAAACGGAAATTACCATTTCAGACAACTTTTGGTATTGTTCCTCCCTGCGCAGCGCTCCCCTCCTGCCTCCCCCCCCCCACAAAACAGGGGCGATGCGCGGAGGGACACAGGGCCCACGCTGCGGCCTCGACCCGCCCCGTCGCGCGCCCCACAGGCCTCCGCACCCCTCAGCGCTCACCACCCCCGAGCTCCCTCCGCCGTCCCTTCAAGCCCCGCAGCCGCCAGCGCCCCAATACCAAAACACACACAGCACCCCCCTCACACCCGTGACATACACATCAGCTCCCCCCAACCCTCCTCACCCCAGCGAGGCCCCCTCACCCCCTCCAAGGCTCCCTCCCCTTCTAGAGCCCCCCCCGCGGCCCTTCCTGACCCCTATCTCCCTCTCCACTTCCCCGCTAACCCCACATCCTCTTCTCACCCCCGTACATCGCTCTGCCTTCTCCCCGCCCCACAGCCCCCCCTCTCCCCATCGCTCCCCCCCCCCCCCCAAGCCCTCGCATCGCTCCGTGCCCCCTTCTCCGGGCCCCTTCGCCCCCCAGACGCCTTCCAGGCCCCTCTCCTCCCACACCGGGCGGCGGCAGCGCCTTTCCCCGCCGCCCCTTACCAGCGCTCCAGGCTCAGCAGGCCGAGGGCAGCCTCGCGGGGGAGCGCGGCCTGCGGCTCCGCCGGCCCCGCCGCATAGAGGTAGGCGGCGGGGTTGGGGAAGGGGGGGGAGGGGGGGGAAAGGAGAAAAGGCGAAGGGGCTGCGGCGGCGGCGCGGGGGTGGCGGCGGCGCGGGGTGGGGGGCTCAGCGGCGGGTGCGCGGGCAGAGGCGGCGGCGCGTCCCGGCCGCGCGCTCCATGGCCCCGCCGCGCTCGGGCTCGGGCTCGGGGCTCGCAGCGCTGCCGCCCCACCGACCAGACCGGCTACCGATGGGACGCCGCCGCTGATTGGCCCGCCGCGTCGGGGCGCGCCATTGGCTGGATGCGCGATGGATTGGGGGGGGGAGGGGGAGCGGAGGAGGGGGGGAGGGGGGAGGTGAAACGCGGCGCCGCAGAGCCCCGCCTCCCGCGGGGCACGCCGGGAGCCTCGGGGCGGGCTCCGCCGGTCCCGGTTCCCCCCCCGCCCCCCCCTCCCGGAGCCGTTCCCCGCGCTCCGATGTGGCCGCGGTGCGCGGGCGCCTCTGACGGAGCTCCCCCGGTGTTGGGAGCGCGGGGTCGGTCCCGTTCGCGCGCTGACGTGCTCGGAGGTCTACAGCTGCGTGGCGGGAGGCTGCAGTGAGGTGCGGTGGGCTCCGCGCCCAGGGAGCGAGAGGGAACGGGCTGGAGCTGCGCCGGGGCAGGGTTAGATGGAGCTGAGGGTCGGTTCCTGGCGCAGAGGGTGCGCGGGGCAGGGCTGGAGGCACCGGCACTGCGGGTGCTCGCGCACCGTGGAGACGAGGCCTCAGTGCCGCGGGTTGGGGTGGCCTTGGCAGTGCTGGGAACGGTTGGATTGGATGAGGTTAAAGCTCTTTTCCAACCGGGCTGGGTCTATGAACTGGGGTAACACGCTGGGCTGTGAAACTGGTGGGTAATGGGTGCGGGGCTGCCCCCGCTCCCCGGTCACCACTGTCTTAGGCTGGGGTGGGCACAGGGAGATGGTGAGTGCCTTGTTTCCACACTACTTACCATGAGACACCAGGCACAGGATCAGTGGACCGATCCCATCTTTCCCTGCCAAGGCCCCAGCGCTGGCAACAGACACCAGTGCTGCAAATCACTTGGCGGTTTGGGGCCAAATTCCTTAATTACATTCTTATTAAAAGGTCTTAATGCCAAATGTTTGCTTTTGCCTTCAGAAGAGGCCATGTTAACTCTTGAAAATCACTGTCATGAAACATTCCTGCACCACGGCTGCAGGAGAGAAGTGAAAGGATCATACAGGTTGGGTCTAGGCTGGCTGGACCCGCAGGGGTTGGCACAGCACACGCATCATCCCTTATGCCCCTGGGAAGGCTGTGAGCGTGGCCCAGGCAGTCACCACTGGACAAGGAAGGCACAGCAACACAGGCCATGCATCCCGTGGGATGGGTCTCCTGCTCCTGACCACCTGCAGTGGTTGTGCCTGGGGTTTATTTTCCTCATTAAATGCTCGTTTCGTAATATGAAGTGGTTTTTGTGCTGGTTTTACTTCCAGGGTCTCTCCTAAACAACCAGACCCATGGTTCTCCAGATGAGGACAATGGACAAACCTCCTGCCTTTCTCCCACTGGGACTGGGGCAGTGACAGAGCGGCTCAGCTCCTGCACTGGAGAAAACCCCATCAGTGCCTGTCCTCCCTAACTGTGGCCATGTGGTGAGGTTGCCATATCTCCTCCCAGCAGTTGCTCTGTTCCCACCCGTTGTGTTTGTGCTCTCCAGTGCTAGGGTAACACCAAAAGTCCTGGTGGATCCTGTTACTTGTATACAGCTGCTCATGCCTGAGCTCAGCACAACCCTTCTGCACAGTAGCAACACCGGCTGTACACAGGCATTTCATATGGCGCATCTCATGCCAGAGCCCCTTGTATCACTGAGGTAATAAACCACTTGCTGTGGTATTCCTTGTGAGAGAGTTCACAGAATAGATCTTCACAGCAAGTACAAAATGGGAGCACATGTGTGGCGTTTGTTTTGGTGGCTGAGGATGGGGAACCTGTATGACCTCATCCAGGTCACTGTGGGGTTTTGACCCACTCTTTCCAGGAGGGTGGCTCATAACTGCAATTGCTTCTTTGGCGTTCACAATTCTGCTTTGAGTCACACATTTGGCAGCCTAAAGGATTGCTCTCCTGTACTGGGGATGCCAGTAGTCCCCCAGTAAGGAAGATCTCTTTGCTGGGCTCAGTGGTGATGAAGGAGTGGCTTGGAAACACGTGCCCAACTTTGCTGTTAAATAACAGAGAGATTTATTCTGAGCCTGTTAAGCTGGTCCTGTGTTCTACTTAGGCTTAGTCTTTTTATCTCTGCCCATCTTCCTCCTCCTCTGCCAGATCTCCTAAACCAGTCAAAAGAAAGGTTGTTGGGGGTTTTTTGTTCTCCCTTCCATTAATCTTCTTGTCACACTCCTCTGAAAACATTGCAAGTAAGCACCTGCCTCTGTGGAGCCTCTGAGCGACTAGATGAAAGGAGGAATGTTTTTTCATTCCCTAAATATAGCTGGCTGTAACTGCCTCCTTGACAGCCTTGAATGTCATCCAGGTCAAAGATCCAGAGCTGGAGAGGAAGTTAAATCCTTTCTGCATCACCCTGACCTTTTTTTACGTGAAGGCAACAGTGTGGATGATCAACTGATTTAAGGGAAGGCCAGTAAAAGCACTCGGTGAAGAAAGCTAACACTGGGAGCAGGGCGGGATGATTCCAGGTGGGGGTGTTTTCTAGGTGAGAATTCTATGATGAGGATGTTCAGCCTGCTTGGGTTCACCTGGGGTGGCTTTTGCTCCTTGCAATGTAATTACCATACTTATGAGGAAAAAAGCTCCACAACCTATAATCATTAAGCACCTTCATCCTGCACTAGAGGTTGTGAGCTCTCAAATACTAAAACAAAACAAATATGCTCTACTGAGGAAAGAGAATGTTGCATGAGGGCAGAGGAATTAGGCCACTTGGGGAATGTGCTCAGGCCTATTCCCATATATCACAGCAAACTGAAGGGACACTGATATGGGGAAGGAGCTCAGTGACCCTTTCATCCTTGCTCTGTTTCTCTTGCCCTGTCCCATTCTGGAGATGGCATCTGCATCTGCTGCTCACCTCCTTTTTCAACTTTGTGGTGAATGTGTCCATCTCTGCTTTAGCCAAGCTCCCATGAAGCTCTACATCAACTCTCTTGTGGAAGGAGCCATTATAACCATAAGGTCAAAACTACCCATCTGTGCTCATGTGGGTGCAGTTCTCTGCTGATTCAGCTCCTCTTAAGATGTAAAGATGGGAATCTATTTTTAATAGATGAGAAAATGCGTGATTTACGACTGCTACAGTCACACATCAGGGTAAATCCTGTGTGACCAGCCAGGTGCCAACATCAGAGGCCAAGAGAATAAAACTTTAGAAGAACTTTGATTAGAAGAACTTTTACTTTAAGCTTGGATCATGTTTTAATTAGTGTCATCCATTAACATTTTGAAGAGAGATGGTTTTGGCAAACAAAGCAGCCATTTGGAAAGCCAGCAAGGAGTACAGCTGATGCTCTTGGTACTGCAGCAGAAGCCTCTCCAACTCCACACACAATCTCATTTTTCTTAAATAAAACTACTTTCAAGTCATCCTTGTTGTTTTTTTTTTTTTGCAGTTGTTAAAGGACAACTCCATCTTAGAACAAGCCCTTCTGCCTGTGATGCCATTAAGAAATAAAAGGCTGGGCTTCCATCTGTTTTATAATGAGGCGATTGCTCACAGGTCCATGAGATGTGATTCAATAATAAGGCTAAACTAAAGCAACAGCTCACTCCTACCAAATCAGCTGCCTTTTGAAGGTTTAACTCCTCGCTGCAGCCCACAGTGTGATCAGTGGTGGCCCAGCAGACCCCACACAGGGCCCTGGATTAGCTCTGGTGCTCCCCCACACCCTCAGCCTAATCAGGCAGCAGTGGTTTTGGACCCCTTGAAGCTCAAGTGCTGCTCTTGTGAGTAGTATGTATTTACACAGTTCTTTGCAGGACCCTATGCCCTTGTGAATAGTTAAGTCCAGGGAGCTTTGGGCCTCCTGCATCCCTAGAGGAGGATGTCTTCTGTGGGTAGTGGTCACCTGCTGCTGCATAAATGCCTCATATTGATGTTCTAGGTGTGACCTCATGATAGTCCTGTTCTAATTACTGTTTTTATGATTCCTAATGACAGGCTTAGGTTTCTTAGCCTGCTTATGGATTTCAGGGGTGTGGAGTGACAGTTGCTCGCTCGAAGCTTACTGACCTCCTCCGGCCTGCAGGGTTTGGAGATGACTTCGGCACACAGTTAGATTCCTGGGCTTCTCCTGCGCTCTACACACCCCAGGAGCTCTCCAGAGAGCACGCTCCTGTGGAGCAATCTGCTCATTCATGGCCTTTGAATCACAAACAAGCCGTTTCCCTCCTCCTGCTCTACCAAGCCAAGCTGAGGTACCCGTATCACTTCTCTCAGTGTTGCTCCTTCTTGTGTTGACTTTGCTTTTCTAGGGATTCGTAAGCCATGGCTGGCAGACAGTTCGGTCACTGCTGATGTACGGCTGAGTCCCTCTGATCCCTTGCCTATGGCCATCTGTCACCCTCCTCTCTTAAACTCGCCAGTCTTTAGAGGTGACTTGAAGATAAGTTGGTATCTCGGCAGTGCTTCCCAGTTATGCCTTATGCCTGCCAGCTGCCTCACTGTGGGGTTGGGGTGTCCTCCTTGCTCCCAGGGAGGAGCAGGGTTAAGTGCCATGCTGTCCTCTGCATGCAAGAGCAGCATGTTGCGATGTGGGTCTGGCAGCGGCAGTGATCCCAAGCTGTTCCTGGAGGAATAGGTGTGATGATTTTGGACTGGCTCATATGAAGAGGGTACTTGCTGAACAGATCTTTACATGGTGAGGGGCTTCACTGTGCTTGAGGGACAAGAAGTGTGGTCTTTTGAGCACGACTTTTATTTCTGAGCCTGAGGCTTTCCTGGATGCTTGGCCTTGCTATGCAGAAGGGAAGCATCTATCCCATGACCTTGATGTGTCATCTGCAAAGAAGTCGTCTAAAGAAAATGTATCTGGTACATGAGAGGAGCAAGCTGCTGAAGGGCGCTGGAACACTGGGGCTGTGCTTTTTTGTCCTGCCACAGAGGCAGCGTGGCTTCTGCTGCTGGGGGGGTAACAGCATTTTTTCATCCTGAATGTCTGAATTTACCGTCTACCTCCTTCAGCTCTACATTTAACCCATCGATTCATTAGGGATGTGAAGCCTGTGGATGGCGCAGTGGCTGCCTGACGCGAGCTATCCATTCTTTCAGTTTGCAGAGTGCGGTGTTGAAATGAGCTGGAGCCGAGCTGGAGCCGAGCTGGAGCCAAGCTGGAGGGATTGATGGCATTCTGCAAGGAGCTTCCTGAGACTCTGGGGCAGGAAAAAGGGCAGCAAGACTGTCTTACAGGGACATGGAAATAAGAGATTTGGGTTCTCCAATGTAGCAGAGCCCAGAGCTGTGTTGGCTCTGGAAACAGATATCTCTTGGCCTGAAAACCACAGGATGGGGTTGATAATGCTGCTTCCTGTCCCTAACCTGCTCAGGAGATAAACCAGGGATTTCAGACTCCAATCCAGCACCTTTCCTCAGTAGTAAATACATGTGGCATTATTGAGTGATGTCATGGCTGGAGTACATCCCAGCGAGGCCAAGCCTGGATCAGGTTATATCTGCCTTCTCAGAGCACTGGCTTACTCCCAAAGGAGCATATTGGCCGTCCAAGGGCAGTGACTGAAGCCACCTTTCCCAAGGTCATCTTTTGCACATGCAGAGAGAACAGTGCTCACTTCCACGTACATGGCCTGAGCTGCCCATGCAGAAGTCAAAGCGTGGCCACGGCAGGTGCTGTCTGCAAGTAGGGCGAAACCTCTTGACTCTTCTTCCTGGTGACCCTTTGTTTTGGCACCAGAAAGGTGAAGAATGCCAGGTTCCCTTCCCTTTGAGGCACAGCGTGAAAGGAGGAATAGGAATCGTGTCAACTCCAGCTGCATGGTGGGTCTGTAAATAGCCATATTTCATTTGCTCCTATGGTTATATGAGCATACATAACCTCATAGTTCAGTATGTCACATCAAGGCAGCAGTTTCTGCCAGGAGCATCACAGCAAGAGCCCAGCTGCCCTGTAGCCCTGAAGTGCAGCGTGTTCCAGTCAGTGAGCTCACCCAGGTGCAGCTGGGGGTTGTCTGTGCTAGGCGCTGGACTCTTTCAGCTTTCCTTGCCCTCCCCATCATTAAATGGGTCCAATTTTGTCTTCACTGAGGCAAAGCTGTAAGGCAGGCATCATGAAACCCATTTGGCTCGCTCTTGGGTCAGAATGGTAGAAGTCAGGGAAGTCCTGTCTAAGCAAACTGTACTTTCACCTTCTACTCAGGCTGTAATTCCCTTTAAACGATGCAACTCTTTAAAAATAGATTAGGCCTCATTAGCAACAGGTCTGCTCAGAAAATGGATGGATGGAAGCAAGGTGTGACACACCTTGAGTGAAGCAGAGGCAGGGGTGTGCGTACTACTGGGCCCCACAGCCCCTTGGTCCCTTATGCATTTCTCTGAGGTTGCTATATCCCCAGTGGAGATCCTGCACCCCTATGCCTGTGCTAGAGGGCACAGCATTTCCAAACAAGCCCTTTACTCCTCCAGACATAGCTGGGGCACAAATACCCCCGCATGGATCCTTCCGCAAGGTGGGTGCAGACATGACGCTTGTCTCTGTAGCAGCCACCTGGCCAAGCAGGGTGTTGTGCATGAGTGGCATAGAATAAAGGCGTTGTGCTCTGCCCATGTTTGCGCTCAGCCAGAGCTGCTGCTTCTGTCCTTCCCCGGCCTACTCACTTATGGCCACTGCAGCACCAGCCCGGTCTGTCCAGCCATGCCAGGTGGCATCTGTATCTCCACTGTCACCTCCCCACTGATGACACTGCAAAGCTATGACCAACCCATATGGATTAATTGCAACCAGTTTAATTTTGTGTCTGTAAATTAAGCTGTTTGACGATTAAGCCAATGATACAAAGAGACTTCCAGGAGTGAGGAGGACATTAACATGCTATTAGAGCTTGCTGGTAGAAGGTTTACTTAGATACATCCCAGGGGGCAGATGACAATTAACATCCTAAGAGACTCTTCTAGAAAGAGGATGCTAATTCAGACCCGCTGGGAATGGAGATAATTATTTATTATATGTAGCCCTGCAACCTCCCATTCAAGAATGCCTGAGATACTTGAGGACAGGTAAGTCAGGAGAACTAACAACAGCGAGGAACCTGAAAGTTATCCCAGAGCCACCTAAGGGGGGAAACATGGAAAGGAATGAGGGAGAAAAAGCTGCAGAAGCCACCCTGGTCAGCAAGGCAGGAGAAAAGAAAACATGACTTCTTGAAGCGCATCAAAGACTTCGGCAGGAGAGGTCAGACCTGCTGGCCTCACAAACAGAACATTCATTTCAATGGAGCAAGAAGGATGTAACTGTGCTAGGAGGGAGGTGATGGCTCCGAAATGCCTTCCTGCCCCAAAGAAACACTCAGCAGAGCACATCGAGGCCACCCACTCAGCAGTGCACAACTAGCGCAAAACAGGAAGAGATTACACAAGATTTAGGATCAGGGACTTAAAATACAATGACCTTTGTGGCACAGGGAACTGAACACAAGTCATAACCTTGACACACTCTGGTGTAATGCTTGAGGGGAGGTGAGGGGTCCACCCCTGTTAGAACCACACACCTGCACCGAAAGAACAATTTCAAACACTGGGTAATGGGTTTGAGTTGTCAAACACATTGTAATGGCTTTTCCACAGATGACAGATCAGAGGAGCCAGCTAACCTGCCTGGCAAAGAGCAAACACACTGTTGTATATGCGTGTGTGTTCTCGCATTTCACTTCTGAGAGTACTTGATAATCCATCATGCTCCGCTGCAGATATTAAATGCTGTTTTCTATCACAGCTAATTTATACCTTGAGTTCAGAAGGGGAGTTTTCCTCAGCAACAGCTGCACAGGGAGGCAGCGGCCTCTTTCCTCCCTGGTGAATCTACGACTGCAGAGGTCATTTCTTTGTTCTCTCTCCAGCCGTTCCAATTACGTGGGACACGATGTTAGGAGTGATTAAAAAGCCCAGGACAGGGCTAGCCGTGTACTCCCTGCTGCTTTAATGCAGCGCCAGGTCCCCCCCAGCCCCGCTCTCCCGAGCCTGCAGGAGCCTGCTTCCTCCTCCTGGCTGCTGCTTCTGCTGCTCGCCTACATCTGCTGGGACCCTGCCTGCTCCGGGGGGCTTGGCCAGGCAGACCTGCAGCGGGCAGCCCGCCTCGGGATCGGGATCGGGACCGGGATCGGGGCTCCCCGTTGCCGCGGTAACGGCGCGGGCCGTCCCGGCAGCCCCGCGCGCGGCCGGGGGCGGGGCCAGCGCTGGGGCCGCCATCTTGAGGCATGGCAGCGCGCGCCGGCGGCCCCTTTCCAAGATGGCGGCCCTCTCCTCCGCGCCCGCTGCCGTCCGCAGCGAGGCCTCCGGCTCCCGGTAGCGGCTGCCGCTCCTCCGAGCTCCGCAGGCGGAGCGGGACAGCGGGCGAGTCATGGTGCTGCTGCTGCGGCTGCTGCTGCTTCGGGGGCGCTGCTGGCCGCGGCCCGCCCCGCCGCCCGCCCCGGCCTGGGCTCGGGCTCGCCCGCGGCACTGCGGCTCTGCCCTCGGCGCGGGTCGCGGGCTGCAGGTAACGGTGGGCGGCCGAGGGGCCCGCGGGGCTTGCGGAGGGTGCAGCGCCGGTTATACCGGGAAGGGTCGCGCTGGAGCAGCGCGGGGCCGCCGCCTCTCCGAGCCCCCGCCCCGCCTCCTGGGGCCGTGTGCCGCTGAGGTGGGCCCGGGAGCGCCGGTGGTTATCCCCGGCGGCTCCGTGTGCGAGCGGGTTCGTGCTCCGAGCGGGGCTTTCCCTGACGGGTGTCTCGGGGCGGACCATCCCCGTGGTGCGTTGTGGCAGTGCCTTATAGCAGTACCGCGGGGACAGGCGGTATGGAGTTAGCGCCTAGGCTGCTGTGCGCAAGGAAACGTTGATTAAAGGGGTTTTTTCCAACTTTAATCGTGCCGCCTCTTTGCATCACTCATGCGCACCGCATTGGTGTGCACCACAGATGTGTTTTCCCCATCTTGCTGTACTCTTGGTATCACAGGTCCCTCTAGCTTACCCCTTAACGCGCAAGGCAAGGCTCTCGTTTAATCAAGGCATCCAGCATAGAATCATAGAATAGTTAGGGTTGGAAAGGACCTGAAGATCATCGTGTTTCAACCCCCTGCCGTGGGCAGGGACACTCACATGGAGCTGTGTCACCCAAGGCTCTGTGCAACCTGGCCCTGGACACATGAATGAAGACTTATTTGTGAGTTTTTCTGCAGCGCAGTGAAGAAGTACTGGCCGTGTAAGTCAGCATTGGAGGAAGAACAATTGTAGGACTGCTTTTGAATCATGCCAGGTTTTTTCTGTTGTCAATTTGAATTAGTCTAAGCTGTTCTATTCTAGAAGGTATCCATCCCAAGAGGTTACCATCTTGAGCCAGCCAAAGCTGTGTTGATGTTCTCTGGCAAGCCAGCAAAAAAAGGGTGAGGGATTTCGGCCTAGTTCGTGCCACTGTCTGCTTTGTTGCACAGAAACTTGTACCTGTGCGATAGAGGAGTGGTGGGACAGGGAATCACACATCAAAGAAAGTGCTAGGCTTGTGTTCAGTGAGAGCATTAGTAGATGTTAGTTCGGATGTTGTGAAGTTGCCCTTAAGTGTGAGTATCAACTGCAGGATTACTGCTGAATTACCATGGAGAAATGGCTGTGTTGCCCTTCCTGCTGTGCAGCAGGATACAAAGTACTGGTGCTTAAGATTTCCGCTTTGTGGGAGGGTATCTCTGCATTTTACGAACTGACTTCCAACATATCTTTACAATGAAGAACAGAGCCACAGGAAGGAGAAAATAAAATTTTCGAGTGTTTTGAGTGTATGTTTCTAGTTACACATGTGCTTTTTTTAAACTGGGTTGTAAACAACATCTTCAAAGTCACATGGCAAGCGTACTGCACAGCCAGATAGAATATGAAGGTCTCCTAGCTGCTGATCCTGCAACTTACTCACAGTGTTTTCATGTTTAGGAATGTTAGTCTTGAAGAGTGTATAAAGGTTAAGCAGTCACACTACTTTTCCAATAGTTGGCTTTTTTGGTTTTCTTCCTCCTCAGAGCCTTCTGTCACCAGCACATTTCCCCATGTGTCAGGGTCTCAGTGGAGTCCTGGTGAAACAACACATAATTCGTGATCCAGTCCGGCTTTGGAATCTCTTAGGTGAGTCCCAAAAAGCAACTGTACAGGTAGAGGAGGGGAAAGGGTTGTATTTAGTAAGAGTATTGACTTTTCCTTACCTTCACTACCTGTGTTACTGAAATAAAGCTGTTCTATTCTGGGCTTTGGGAGCTGTGTGAATTTTACAGAGGTTCTAGGTTTTTGTTTGGTGACAGTGACGAACAATGGCACCTTTCCACATGGAGCTCTGTGATTAAGTAAGCACTTGAGTCATTAGACCTAAAAGCTAATTTTAAAACTGCAGATTTTAAAGTAGAGAATCTTTCTCTGCTTCATTAGCAAAGGCTAAGATGAAAATGTCATTCACTTTTTTCAGAAGTCACATTGTATGACCTTGCTGAAAGCCTTGACTGGAGCAAGTTAAAAGTGTATGTTAGAAAAAGTTACCTGAATTCTTAGAGCAAAAGCACAGAAAGGTAAAACAAAGGCAATTACTCTTCTTGCTGCCCTCTTCAAATTGGAAAGATGAGTTCGCTGCCGCCTTTGAGATTTCAGCAAAACTGCTCACAGCTGTTCCCAGTGTGGGTCTGTTGAGCTTGGGCTGTTCCACCTTTGAGAGGCTTAGGGGTTTCAAGTTAAAATATATGCATAATCTTTCAAGTGGCAGTGAATCCCTCTAGTAGAAGCAGCAGTGGACAAGCAGTTCCAGTTTCTGGGCTTGCTCCTTTTTCTGGAGCCTTCATGAAGGACCATGGGAAGTGGAAACTACTGTCGTCAAGTCATTTGTCTGGCTTCTCAACTTTCTGTATTTCTGATGAAAAAGCCTTAGCTGGGCTTAAACCACAGTGGCAGCAACTGTTAGTGTTACTGTTTGAAGCCTTACTTTCTTTGCTTTTATTAGAGTATCCTATCAGCATTTACTGAGAAACCTGCATTTAACTCCAGTATGTATATTTCCTTTAATAGGTATCTACAGTTCCTAGCGTGAGGTTGTTCTTGATTCATACCAGTGTTAACTATGGTTATGCCTTGGGAAATGTGTACATGCTTCAGTACAGAAGAAACTTCTCCAAATTATTATCTTTGCTCCGTTAAAATCATCTCTGCAATTTTTTATTTGATTATTTCTGATGAGGATCTCTCATTTCCTCGGCACAGGAGCAAAACTATGTGCTTGGGTGGACGTGGAGCTTGGCTTTCTCTGCACTTGGAGCTCATGTGTTTCTGCTATCCTCAGTCCCCCTCACTGTCTCCTGAGGTCTGCTGGTAGTAACATCTTAACTCTGCTTTCCTGTAGGTAGCACTTACTGGTTTACTACTTCAAGCTGTCGGGGGAGTAACCAGAAGAATGGAGGATTCAAAAAGAAATCTCCACAGGAGGATGATGGTATGTATATGCCAAAAAGATTTAATGAAACAAGTCGTATGTGTGAGGGGTAAGGGTAGGCAGCACAGAAGGCCTTAATGCTTCTGTTTCTGGGTACTGTAAGCCTGTAACTTACCGCTTCTAAACAAGTTTGAAGGGGTGTTTTGGTTTAAGGGTTGGAATACTAAGATTTAAATATAGAGCATGAAACTGTTTCTGTGCTGCTTTGCATCCTATGCAAATAACTTCATTGATGTGTGCCTTACTTTTGCTGCTTTGAGGAGGGGGACAGGAGTATTAACTGAGTTTTGGTTTGGAGGTTTTGTTGTGCAGCATTTTGACTTAAACTTATTTTAACTAAATAAAGTTCTTTAAGTTGGATCCTGGTTTGGCGCTGTTTATTTGTTTTTTTAATTTCATTTGTCTTCACTGTGGATGTGTCTCTAGTGATTTACAGAGCTTGAAGTTAAAATTTGATTCCTTAAAGATTTCTTAGCTGTGATAATGGCACTTGCTCAGAATTTTTCTTTCTTGTTTTTTAAATCAGCCTTTCTAGATACTGTTTTTTGCATGTTTCATACTGCCTAAGCCCCAGGCATTCCACTGTACAGGTCTTCTTGAAAACGAAGCTTACCTCACTAAATGTGTTTTGGAGCCTGGAGATCTACATGGTATGCCAGATTATGTTGAGCAGTAGAAGGGTGCTCTGTACCTTAATCTTAAGGAAGTAAAGAATTTAACGACGCTAATGGTGAGGATGCAGGGATATAACTTCAGTATACCAGGCAAAAACCTTGTGTAACTTCTGACAGGCAGCGTTTTGATCCTTTTAGCAGGCACCATTACCTTCTACCAGAAGGTTTTCACCAAACATCTTTTTCAAATACAAGTGGGTTTGTGGGTGTCCCTTCAGGTCTTGGTGGCGTTTTCAGCTTTCTGCTATTTGTAGATTTACAACAGCTGCATTCTGTTTAAAAAGTGTAATTTGACTCTTCACTGCTGTAAAGAAAATTCTTTGCTTTTTTTGTGAGTACATGACTCCCAAGAGCTGAAGTGCAAAGACTCTCTAGCCTCTGGATTAGGCATGTTTTCAGACTTCAGGATGTAGATCTTTAGCAGTGAAGGTCTCATTCTTCTTTCTTATCCGATGCTTGTAGAAGCACAAAGGATCTAAGCATTTTCCATTTCATGACATTAGTTCATGCTTGCAGGGGCTGGGGATGTCTCGAGTTAGTTCATGGGTGTTTGCTGTGCGGCTTGTTTCCTTGACCTTTGAGTGAGGGGTAAACCTGTGGATGAACGGCTCTAGACCTTAGTGCTGCAAGTTGGAAGGCATTAACATCATGCTTAAGTCGGACAGATTGTAGTATAGTTTTATAAATTGTATTGTAAACTTTTGTCTGAGTATCAGTAAATAATAGAATAGCTTGGCTTTACCTATGTTGTGCTTAAACATAATGGTTGAATCCTCTTGGACTGACTAACTTTTGAAGTAAAAGCAGCCAGGTGCTGATGACTTTTAGCCTGTCTCATGCCACTGCAGTCTCTTTAAGCCAAGAGCAGTGGCTTTACCGTGTGATCCATTTCACTGGGCTGGAGCCCTGGATGGGGTGTGAGTGCAGGTGTCAGAAAGTCCTTGTTGAGGAAGTCAGAGCTTAGAGGTTGAGGCCCTTAGTGCTTGCAAGACCACACAGGGTGACTGAGAGCACAGTGCCCTGAAGAACTGTAGCTGTTAAAATTAACAAACAGTAACATGCCATATTCAGTGGCCTCTCTTCTCCTGTGATTAATGGATAGCTTGGCTTTGGGAGGTGGAATGCTACCCCATGTCTCCAGAGGAATGCTTGTCTCTGCAGTAATTACTAAAAAGAACTCTTCAAACTGTCACTGCAGCCCTTGCAAGATTTTAATCAGAGAGTTCAGATTTGGGGTTAATGGCAAATCATTGCTTCGTGGAGGCTTTTTGAGGCTAAAAAGCTGGAAGTCTTCCCGCAGCTGTTGCTTGCAAGTGTCACATCCAGTTAGTGGTTCTCATTTACTGAACTCATTTACTCTACTGTGGGGTAGTTATGGTACAGTATGAATGTTGTACTATGAAGATAGTCAGACTTCACATAAGGTTAGAAACAGATTGATTCTGTTCTTAATTCAGTGCAGAGTAGAGTAAAGCTTTGCATTGCCTTCTAGTTTTCTAGAAATGGCGTTTTTTCCTGAAATAATTCAGCTGTAGGATAAAAGTCCTGGACAAGTCCAGTTCCTAGAAACTGGAGAGTTGTTTGCAGCAAGATATCTAATGGCCAGCTTTTACCCTGTGATGATCCTTTTGTGATTGTATCCTTAGTCATGTGTGCTTTAGGACATATTCTATGCCTCCTCACTTTGAAATCTTAATGCAAAAAGTGCTTTAGCAACGGTTGACTCCAGCAACTCCAAGGCACTCACATATTCAGTAGTCACTTTCTAAAGCAGTTTCTTTTCTCCTTAGAATCTTTTTATTTAGAACTTGCTCAGCTTTTCAGGATATTGTCCAGACTAAGGCTCCTTACATGCTATGTTTTAATTTTCTTTAGTAAGACTGTAGTGGATGTCATCCTGCAGCTTTGATGAATTGCTTTGTTCTAATAAAGCTGGATCTAGCAGATAAGACAAAAGTGAGGAGATAACATCAAAGAACATCTGAAAAGCTGCATTGTTTCTATTTAGGAACAAGCCTTTCCTGTTAAATGTGGAGCAGGGCTAGGAAACGAGTGAAAAATGATGCTGCGTGTCTGAAGGACAGAGTACTTTTTTTAGCATCTGACGGGGTCATATGTTTGTCCCTTGGTTTTGTTGCAGTGTGTGTAGAGACTAATTGGTAGCTAGTGATAAATGCTAGTGTCAGAGCATTTGTTATGAATTTGCAAATAAATTGAATCTGGGCTGCAGCAGTCAGATGCATTAGCAGTCCAGTGACACAGAATTAATTCATTGCTGGGTGTAGAGCAGTATTTATGTATGCCACGTTGCTGGTGATGTTAAATTGTGTATCAAGAGCAAGTGCTAAATTATATATCAAGAACATCCACATCAGGCTGGAAAGAGGAGGAAATATTTGTTGTCATCACAACTCTCATACTAGCTGGCAGTTGACATTGAACTGTGCTGTGGCAGCCCTTTGCAGACCACAGGATTTGAAATTTGCCGTTGCAGCGCAAAAAAATGTTGGGAGTCTGATTAAAAAATGGTTTGGTGGCAAACACTTGGAGTAAACCATCCCTTTTTCTCTTGTGAGCACTTCAGCATACCACTGGTACAGTAAAGGTTAGGGAATGCATACCTAGCATGTGAATCCTTCTGATACAGATCCTTAATGTGGAAAAGTTATCAAAACTTTGTAAACATGGGGTTAGCTGTATAGCATGGGAGAAAAGGTGCACAATTTTAAGGCAATAAGCTTGATTTGTAGTGTATTTATTTCCACAGGTAAGCTGCATATCATGTCTCCAGTGCTATTCCAGTTTTGCTGCAAATGCAGATATATTTTTAGGTAGTAGAGACGTCGTTGGTCTTATGATACAGGGTGACAGCAGATCAGGAGCTCACTAGGAAGCAATTATCTCTCATAATACTGTGCTATGTGATTTACCAGTGATGCTGTGAACAGGTTTTACTCCTAATATTTCCCAGTGGATATGTTAGCAACAGCCTGAGGACTAGGCGGAGTAGGATCATGTTATAGCTGTTATAGTGGGCTGTAGTAGTTCTTGAGTTTGATTTTTAGCAATAAGAGTCCAATGGCTTTATTTGGCCTGTACCTGTGTTAGGCCAGACAAATGAGATAGTCTCTCATTTTGAAATAGAATGATGTTTGGTGGAATGGTGATGAGACTAGCAGACTGTGACTTCTAAAGTCTGCTGACCAGGATTAGACTGCCTTAAAACAGGACACACTGATCAGAACTCTCAAAACATGTCTGAGATTGCTGTCTTTGTATACAATAACTTCTGGGGTTGAGGGTCTTTCTTTGGCTCCCTGAAGCATCAAATCCTCCTCTTACCGAAGCAACAGTTAAAGCACAAGAGGTGAGGTGATCCTCCATCATCTTCTCTGTAGTCGCACTGTGCCTCACTGCAGTGAGGGGCATTGGAGAATGGCTGAATATAGCCACAGCAATGTGACTCAAGCAGATTTTTTGCTGGTTAGCAGTTAGACTTGGTGCTGTTTCATGTGTACAGCTGAGGCCCTGTGGTCTGATGGTCTAGATGCCAGAAGGGTCTGGGAATGCCACATAATCCAGAATACTGACTCACTTGCATAACCTTGGGCAAGTCACACAACCTTCGTTGTGAGCCAAGCCAGAAAATTGCCTGTGCAGTGCAAGCTGGGTACTGCTTCAAGTCTAGTCCGTCAGGAGAAACCAAACATGCAACAATAAAAAAACCCACCACAAACAAACAAACAAAATATTGTTAGTCTTTGCTATGTAATTGTCCCTTCTTTGGACCAGGAAGCTCTACAATTACATGCTCATATCTTTTTTCCTTTTTTCCCTTCGGTATCTTTTATTTTTAGAGGATGAGAAACGCAGGAAGAAGGAAAATCAAATGCATATTGAACGTTTACGGGCACTTCTCATCATAACTGTCATAGTGCTGTTGTTTCGATTCATGCTCAGTGAGAACAGAGAAGGGACCAGCATTTCCTGGAACTACTTTGTGAATGAGATGCTGGCAAAGGGGGAGGTCCAGAGAATTGAAGTGGTGCCAGAGAGCGATATTGTGGAGGTTTATCTGCACCCAGGAGGAACCCCACATGGACAAGTTGTAAGTGACTTTCTGCAATTGGAATGAGTGATCATAGCTTATACTGTTGAAAGGAATTGAATTAATGAATGTATATGTTCTGTAAAACTCTAGCTAGTAAATTTGCACTTCATTAGTTTTTCTCTTTCGTTTATTTTAAGTTCAGGGGACTTCTGTTATATCAACCTGGAAATAAGACTTTTAGTTTAAATTGTAAAATTAATTAATAATGATCTGGAAGAAAATCTCACGTATGCCTGAAAAGCTGGAAAAAAACACCAGTTTTTTTCTGCTGGCTCAGTCTGGTACATGAGAAAGTGTCCAGAACACTGTAAGATCTAGTTTCAAAAATGTTCTCCTACTTGGATTTTAGTTTCAAGTGTTCTGTCAAACTCCATCAGGCTTCCTTCCTAATCTTCCAAAATGGAGAGAAAGCAGAGTTTGATCTGCTTACTTCTAGAAGTTACCACTAAGAATAATTACAAACTGGCTTGAGAGATTGAAATACTGTTCTTGGATGCATCCCATTTTGTTGGGTGATTTATGATCTATTTGCAAACTGCTAGATTAAATGAATTTCTGACAGACACAGAAACAAGATCCAAAAAGTCCAAGTGGAGCACAAGGCTCCTCCTTTCCAGTATGTAGTTTTCTGTTTATTTCTGTATATATTATAACATTTTGTCTGTACCCATGTCATTATAACTGAGTTTATAATACTAACTCCATCCAGATTTCTATAAAGTTGTTGCATCTCCTTGTTTCTGGACAGCTGACCTAGTTCTTGCCTTTTATGCTTTCATGAGGTGCTGAAAGTACTAGGTGTTCCCAAGGTCATTTGGAGGGCTAGAGACAGTTAGCTGCTCCATGAGTTCATTGATTCAGTATCAAAAGGTGTAACATAAGGCTAAATTTTATGACTTGTCCATGTTGTGCCTTTCTTCTGCTGGCTGCTGTATCCTTATGCTACAACACTGACATGCTGCTTTTATTGCACGTCCCCAGAATGTTACCCTGTTGTACACAATGCGGGTGGCAAACATTGACAAATTTGAAGAGAAGCTGAGAGCTGTGGAGGATGAGCTGAATATTGATGAGAGAGAGAGAATCCCCGTTTCCTACAAACATCCTGGCTTTTATGGAAAGTATGATACAAATTTGTGCTTACTGTCAATCATAGATTGGTGACAATGTCCCGCACTTGGAGAGGAAACTCGCTTTCAACGAAATGTTTTTATGTAAACATAGAACTAAAAAGTGGTCTCCATTTCGAAGCACTTACCCAGCCTTTCAGAAATAGGCATGTTCTTAGATGGACCTTAATATTTCAAAAGTGAAGGCCCCAAGAAGGTTTCTGGAACTGCGGCATGCAGCAAACCAAAATGTTTCAGATCAGTGTCAGCAAGTCTGAGTAAAGTCTGTGTTCTTGCACAACTGAGCACTTCTTGTCCTCACAATCAATTATTCAAATGCAGAGTGTGATAGACACCGTGACTCAACAAGTGATGTTATGCCCTGGTCGGTGAATGCTGGTGGTGCGGCAAGCCTTCCCCCTATTCAGATTCTTCAAGGGAGGCCTGTGGTGGCTCTTCAGTCTGTAAAAATAAACACCTAGTTTTGGCCTGCTTCTGCAGCAGCTGTAGATCAGAGGACAGCCTGCACTGTGCTCACTCCAGCTGTGAGCCACATACTGAGCAGAGCAGCTTTGATGCATATCAAATCTCAATGAGAGGAGTTCTTCTGTTAAACTTACAGCTCTTTTCTGTTACCTGAAACTTGGCTTAAAATAAAAAAGAGCTCAAAGCTTCTAATTCTGAAAAAGCTATAATGAGAAGAGGAGGGAAGATAGAATAGGAAAGGAAGAAAGAATAGGGAAGGAAGAAAGATAGAAGAACAGAGACTGGAGCACCTCTTGTGCAAGGCTGAGAGAGCCAGAGTTCTTCAGCCTGGAGGAGAGAAGACTCCTGGGAGACCTTAGAGCAGCTCCAGTGCCTAAAGGGGCTAGAGGAAACCTGGAGAGGGGCTTTGGACAAGGGCCTGTAGGGACAGGCCAAGTGGAATGGCTTTAACCTGCCTGAGGGGAGACTGAGATGAGCACTTAGGCAGAAGCTGTTCCCTGTGAGGGTGCTGAGACGCTGGCCCAGGGTGCCCAGAGAAGCTGTGACTGCCCCATCCCTGGCAGTGTTCAAGGCCAGGTTGGACACAGGGACTTGGAGCAAGCAGCTCTAGTGGAAGGTGTCTCTGCCCATGGCAGGAGTTGAAACTGGATGAGCTTTAAGGTCCCATCAACCCAAACCAGTCTGTGGTTCTATAAACATGTCAAAATATTGTACATAACTGGCTAGCCTTTATTCTGTGCTTTTATATGATGTACTAATGTTTTATTATACAGAAGTTTGAAAAAATTGGCAAGTTCTGAATTTCAACTGAGGGTCTTGTACTGCACAATCAATTTAAAGTTTATCTTCATATAAACCTTGTATTATAAATGTGCAAATGCTGTTCAGAGGGCAGGTAACTAGAAAAAATCCAGTCCAGGTATCCATTCATACACAAACAAGAAGTTTCAGATTTTAGGAAGGTGTCTGGGAGGAATGATTACACACATGGACCATCCCATCTACAGTGGGGAAGCCACTGTGCTCCAAACCCTGTAAGATGACACACTCTGCATGGTGCACAGGGAGCTGATCAGGCTGTCTCTCAGGTGTAGCATCACAGCTGTAAGCAGTAGTTGCCAGTGTCCTCTGCTTAACTTTTTAGGCTAAATAATTGTTGGGGGTTTTGGTTTATACACACACACACATATATAAAAAAGCCTGTGAAGGTTCCATTTTCTTAGTTAGGTCTGTTCTTTGCTGCATTGCCTAAATGTCAGGACCTTTAAAATACTGCAAATAGCTATGTTGAGTAGTACTAAGCAAGTTGTGGGCAAACACTTCAATTTGTACCTGTCTTGCTTTTGTCCTTTTAGTGATGTCATCTCCCTGATAGTGACACTTATAGCTGTGTCCATGCTGTGGAGCATCTTCCGCCTCATCAGGGTTGCCGGACGGGTAGGAGGATTCAATGCCTTTGTGAGTATCCTGGATCTTGGTGTTGTTTTGCAGCCTGTGGATACTCTTCTCTTCCCCTTCCCCAGCAAAGTCAACACAGATTGAGGATTAACTGATTCCAAGGACTCTCCATTCTTGACACATCTTGCTGTCCTGATCATCTGACTAGCTTGTACGGTAACTGGCCATAGCTGAGGCCCTTTCTTTCCCCAGTGGCAGGAAGGGCTGAGCTCAGTGAATTTGCAGTCCAGTTTGCTCTGCTGTTTTCAAAGCTTGCTAATGAGTTGCAGCTGCAGATGGTGTTTTTCACTGGGTCCTGCCAATATGCCTTCCATACAGCCAGAAGTAGGAATTGCTGCTTTCTGCAAAATGAGTTCTCAATTTATAAAATATGTTCAGATTCTGGATTTCATTATGTGTTGGCCTGTTCTGCTCATGCCACATGCCTCTCTTGCAACATCAGTCAAATCCTCCTCCTCCCCTCTTCCACCCTTGGCTGGATCAGCTGATAAAACTCTGTAGAAGTCAGCCTGGGGTGCACCGTCTTTGACTGCAGGGATTTGGGGATGAAAATGCAGTGAATTCAGTCCCTTGTTAGACTTCCCACTCAGCCTCCTCGGCAGTTCTCTTCTGGCTTTGGGATTCTCTTTTCACAAAAGAATACAGCTGCTCAGAGGAATATTTTAAAGAAGTGTTGAGTAATTGGGGCCTTGAGGGCTAGATTCTATCATTGCATACGTGGGGACAGCTAGGCCCCTGCATGTTTAACTCTTCTTTTGAATAAGCTGATATTTCTGAGGCCTGAGAAACTGTGAACTTTCTTCACAAAGAAAAAAATTCCAAAGTAGCATTTTTCAGTGGAACATAATGAGCAGTTACTAGTAGAGCGTTGAACTGAATTCTTGGTTTGACTCTGTGGTGTGACACGCACCAGGAGGCTGAAATGTGGTGTCTGTTAAATTTGAGAACCTACAGTTCTGTCCTGGGTTGTGTTTCAGGAGCAACTAGTGGCAGCATTGGACAAGGGTGCAAAGTGTCTGTTTATATGCATTTACAAGACAATATTGGTAATTATTTACCACTGACAATTATTTACCATCAATACATACTCCTCAAAACTATACCACTCCCATGTGTATTAAGGATCAGAGCATTTAGAAACTGGGGAGAAGATACCAAATAAGGTTTTGGACATTCTGCATGTTTTTAAGAAGTATCCATGCCTGATCTACATAGAGTTTGAGCTGGATTGTGTTGGGACTATTACTGCAGGTTTATTCTGTCTCTTAACAACAACATGTGGATAAATAAAGTTTGAGTCAGCAGTCTGCCTGTGAAGTGTTTCCAAAAGCATAAGTGAGTAAACCAGCAACATGTTGGTGAGCATTTTAGTCTTTTTGTTGTAGGGGCAGCTTACACCTATGCTGTCTCCCAAAGTAGAGCAGACAGCCTTTCCAGACTGTTGCCTTATCCAAAGTCAGAGTAAGTCCTCAGTATTTGTTCTGCCTTCCACAGAACCAGTTGAAAATGGCTCGTTTCACCATTGTGGATGGGAAGTCAGGAAAAGGGATCGGCTTCAAAGATGTGGCAGGAATGCATGAGGCAAAAATGGAAGTCAAGGAATTTGTGGACTACTTAAAGGTAGGTGCAAGGAGAACAATGTAAGGGCTTACATCTTCTAGGGTAGATGGCTCTATATTCTTCTCTTCATCCTTCATGATACAGTTTAAATAAGCCTCTGTTTAAATAATCTGACAGCTTTTTGTGTTGTGATCCGCATGACTCAAATCTCTGTATTTCCAGTTCCATAACAGGAAGGCAGATGTAGCTGCTCCCATTAGCAGCTCAGGGTTGCTCAGGCCAAAAACCATAGCAGGAAGCTCTGTGGGGCTGTATTCTTGTGCAAATGCTCTATGTGAGCTGTGAATCTGACAGAGCTGTGTTGTTCTTACAGAACCCTGAGCGCTACCTGCAGCTTGGGGCTAAAGTGCCCAAGGGGGCCTTGTTACTTGGACCGCCGGGCTGTGGAAAGACATTGCTGGCAAAGGCAGTGGCTACAGAAGCACAAGTGCCGTTTCTGGCTATGGCAGGCTCCGAGTTTGTGGAGGTGATAGGAGGTAAGCTTCTCGGGAGGAAGGGTGTGGAGGTTACTTGGTCTGTTAGGTAGTTGGAGGGTGCTGAAAGGGCCTCTTGCACAGGATAGAGTTTTAGCCTATCTTTGCATGCAGAGGATAGGTTTGATACCTTTCCTGAAAATACAAAAGGTGTTCAGTGACAGAGCGTACTTAATTCTGCAGTATCTAAAATGCATGCCCTCTGAATTGCTAGAGCCTTCTTTCTGACAGTGTGCAGCCATGGTTCTTCAACTGAAAGCATTATCTCCAACTTCCCTGTAACTATTATTAAAGCCATTGACTGAGGCTTCCTTCCTTGTATGAGAACGCTAATGGATTTTCTGCTGCTCCCTCCTGATGGGGAAAGTATGGCCTTTTGGTGCCATGGAATTTCTATCTTTCTCCTTTTCTTCCTTCCTCCTAGATCTCTTGAGACCTGACAAGGGTCAGTGTGCAGGAAAATACTGAATATTTCTGGTTCTGACTGGTGGAAGGAGCAGGAGTTCATCTTAGGAGCTGGGAGCAGTGCTCTTCTTAACAGCAGTTATAGGAGTCCCTGCAGCTCTAGGAGGTCCAGGAGGAGCTGTGCTGAAGGACTAAGCAAATGAGTACCATGGCTATTTCTTTGTGCTATGAGTGTTGAGAGAGGGACTGTCATATACCAAGAGCTTGCCCAGTGCCAAGTGTCTCACTGGAGGCCAGGAATGCTGCTCTACAGCTTTGCTAACAATTTTAGCTACAAGGCTTATTTCTTCTTCCCTTTCCCTACAGGTCTTGGAGCTGCCAGAGTCCGGAGCCTCTTCAGAGAAGCCCAGGCTCGAGCACCTTGCATTGTGTACATCGATGAAATTGATGCTGTGGGCAAGAAGCGCTCAACCAATATATCTGGTTTTGCCAATGCTGAGGAGGAGCAGACGTTAAACCAGCTGCTGGTGGAAATGGATGGTCAGTATTTCTATCTGCCTCTCAGCAGCTGGGCCTTTATCACCATAGAAATCCAAGCTGTTGGCCTGTACATCATCATCCTGCTTCTACGTGCCATGCCTCTTTTAGCATTCTTCTGCTGAAGTAATGACCACTGCATTGAAACAAACTCATTCCCCTTTTCCCTGGGACAAGACTAGCTTGTACTTGGCATCCAGTTCAGGCCTAAGCCCAGAACTGCAGCTTGGTCATATCCTTGCTAAAAAAACATCTGTATGATAAGTGATAACTGGTTTGGACTCCTGCTCGAGGAGAGGTTGTGGCCCTGAAAGTCAGGAGGTTTTTTCCAATTTGGATGCCAGGGATGCCTTGGCTGGCCTTGCTCTTGTGTCAGAGGTTATCATATCACTCACTTCAAGTGGGATTTTTATCTCTTCTTTCTCCCAGCTGCTTTACTGAGTACAGATGGAAAGCAGCAGCAGCTGCTGTTCAGCACAGGGTTGGTGGACCTGTGTACCCAGTACTTGGTGCATGCCAACCCAGGCTTTCCTGCAGAACCCTTGGGAGTTTTCTTAAGCACCAGTCTGAATCATGTACCCCACCTTGGGTCCGTGTTCTGAAGACACTGTAGCATATCTCTCTTCGTCTGTCTCTTAGGGAGGACTACTCCAGAGCTGATGGTTCCTAGGAAAGTAATTTGGCTCAGGATAGATCTCTTGAGTATGTGCTGTGGCTAAGTTATGGAGACAGCCCTATTGAAATCTAAACATCTATGTAGGCTTTTAAGGGTGTGGGGTTAAATACACTGAATCTTAAAACCCAGGAGCCAACTGGTTTTGTGACTGTACTGAAGACTCTGAGTCAGAACAGAGTGTAGCGTCACGGGCAGAGTGAATTTGCACCAACAGTCACATGTAAAATCAACAGCAGATGTGCATTCGAGATTATGGCTGGCAGAGGGCAGCAACCCCAAAGACTCTTACTGCAGTAAATGGCTTCTCCTTGAGAGTATGCTTTCCCACTGGCAACTGGAGAAGAATTACTTAGAGTACTTGGGAACCAAAAGAAAATTAATTGGCATCAAGGGCACTGCTGTCTGTAGAGTAACGTTTAGGTCCAGCTACCCATTAAATGTTGTTAGATGCTTGATATATTCCATCTAAGACAGGTAGTGGTTTAAAGCCTGTTAGAGTTTAAAGTTTAGTTGTCCCGGAGAGCTGTAAGCAATGTAATACACCAATTCTCACGTTCTTTGACTTGTTCTCATGCGGTCTGCCTGACTACAGGATCCCTAATCTAAACTGGGAGAGAGAAGCTTTGCAAACAAATCCTGGTTTGATGCCACACTTCTGTATGGTTTCTAGCTGCACTGGAATCGGCCCTTTTCTCACATTTTTTCACATGAGTGCCAAAAGGAATGATCCTTTTGCTGTTCTTAGTCATAACTCTGTCAGAGCCTGCAGCACTGACCCAACTTGCAATGTTTCTGTAGCTAAATCTTATTATTGCAGAGCGGGGCCAGAAACAACTACCTATCTGCCCATGAGGGAGTGGCTTTGCCAGTCTGCCGTTTGGTGGAACAGAGCCACCTTTTCCCTTGGCTGTAACTGTGACACTTGTGTCATCACACTCTTTATATGAAAAATCAAAGGCTCTTCTGCCCTAAAAGCATCCCACATTCTCCAGACTTTGTTAAAGAGGGTAAAACTGCTTGCTTTTTCACTGAGCATTTGCAGTATAATGGGGATGAATAGGAACATGTCCCGCAGTTCAGCAGCAAGGCTGCCTTCTGGAGAATGCTCAGGAGTCAACCCTCACTTTTCAAGGAGAGAAAATGGGGCTTGTAAAATGCTTTCAGCTTTCAGGAAATGGTAGATGTTCCTCCATACTGTGCACAAGATGATCTGTAATTCTGGATCTCTGCCCTTGCTGCAGAAGGAGGAGAAATTGTTAGCAGAAGCACAGCATGTACAGACAGGGTACGGTGGTCCTGCTGTAGAGAGACCCTTCAGGCCTCTCTCTGCTTCAGCACAGATGCCAAGAAGTTTTTGAAGGAGGAATGAGCTTTAAGTAGATCCTAAACGACCAGACAGAAGTCTGGTTATCAGAGGAGTGTGCTTGAAACACGCAATGCGACGTAGGTACCAGGAATCACCTTAAATATGTATGTGCACTTCCCTGGAACTTTGCACTTGCACGATCTTAGGCAACTTGGCCAAGCACATAAATATGCTTGGAGTGAGTATTACTGTTTACAGCTGTTTCTGTACATTAGATATTCTCAACAGAAAAGTCTAGTTAGTAACACACTGAACAGCAATCCTGGCGTGGTGGGTTTTTCTTTTCTCCTGACAGTTGTAGGGTGAGCTGGCAGCAGCTTAACGCTGAATTAAATGGAAGCCCATGTGTCTGTTCAGGAATCTGTAGTCAGTACAATCCATGTCTCTATACTAAAAATAAAGTGTCTGATTTCCTCTAGTCTGTAGAAATTGGGCATGGTTTCTAGTGTGTTTTCTTGGCGAGTCTCAATTGAGAAATTAGGGTACAGCACTATGGGAAAGTGGCTTTAGAAGGTAAATGTTATCTTTGATATCTACTTTAATAGTCCCTTGTTTGCTCTGTGATGCCTAGTTTATTTTAAAATTTATATTGTCTCATTATTTATTCATATCTCATACAGATACTAAGCCCCTCATTTTGCTAAGTGCTTTATCAAACACTAAAAAAACAGCCCAAGGAGTTTATAGTGTCAAATGGGAGACAGCTGGCATGGGCTGTCAGGTTGGTACAAGAAACACGGACTTTCAGTTGGCTTGTACTCACCAGCAGTGATCTTGGCACATGCTGCTGCGATGTTATCTAACAGAGTATGCTACCTGAATGAAGGGTGAAGTGCTATGTGCATCATGGCAAAACGGTTTTCAAGTTAATACTGAGCAAGGTTTTTTAGGAGCACTATCCAAGCGCAAGTGGAGGAATGGCATGTGCTTGTAAAGGGGAAGCCTTGAAATGGAGTGTTGAGAGCTCTTTTTTGGCTATGTTTAGCTGAAATTGATGGTTGAACAAGTGATGTCCCTCAGGGATCGGTGTTGGGACCGGTCTTGTTCAACACCTTTGTCAGTGACGTGGACAGTGGGATTGAGTGCGCCCTCAGCAAGTTTGCTGATGACACCAAACTGTGTGGTTCAGTTGATACGTTCAAGGGAAGGAATGCCATCCAGCGGGACCTTGACACGCTTGTGAGGTGGGCTGATGCCAACCTGATGAAGTTTAACCATGACAAGTGCAAGGTCCTACACCTGGGTAGGAGCAATCCCAGGCACAGCTCCAGGTTGGGCAGAGAAGAGATTCAGAGCAGCCCTGCTAAGATGGACTTGGGGGTGTTGGTCGATGAGAAAATGAACATGAGCCGGCTGCAGTGTGCGCTCGCACCCCAGAAAGCCAACCGTATCCTGGGCTGCATCAAAAGCAGCGTGACCAGCAGGTTGAGGGAGGTGATCCTGCCCCTCTACTCTGCTCTCGTGAGACCTCCCTTGGAGTATTGTGTGCAGTTCTGGTGTCCTCAACATCAAAAGGACATGGAACTGTTGGAACAAGTCCAGAGGAGGCCACGAGGATGCTCAGGGGACTGGAGCACCTCCCGTATGAAGATAGGCTGAGAAAGTTGGGGCTGTTCAGCCTGGAGAAGAGAAGGCAGCGTGGAGACCTCATAGCAGCCTTCCAGTATCTGAAGGGGGCCTACAGGGGTGCTGGGGAGGGACTCTTCGTTAGGGACTGTAGTGATAGGACAAGGGGTAACAGGTTCAAACTGAAACAGGGGGCGTTTAGACTGGATCTAAGGAGGAAGTTCTTTCCTGTAAGGGTGGTGAGGCACTGGAATGGGTTGCCCAGGGAAGTTGTGAATGCTCCATCGCTGGCGGTGTTTAAGGCCAGGTTGGACAGAGCCTTGGGTGACATGGTTTAGTGTGAGGTGTCCCTGCCCATGGCAGGGTGTTGGAACTGGATGATCTTAAGGTCCTTTCCAACCCTAAGTATTGTATGATTCTGTGATTCTATGAAGTTCTACAAAGCAGCACTGTAGAACCAACGGAGCTATTAATTTAAGAAAAAAAAGAATTGTGCACAAAAGTAGATCTGAGTCATCAGCAGTGATTGTTGAATTAATGTGTTCTGAGATTACTCATAGGTAAGGCAGAGGAAGAAAAGGAGGGTCAGAGCTCTGTGAAACCTGCTCTGCAGGCTGGAGGAAGGATGAGGACGCCCAGAAAAAAGCCATTCTGCTCAGCTGCATGGAATGAATGTGCAATTTGATACTTGGTAATTCTGGTACATGAATTTTTGAGTAATTGTGCTCTTCCTACAAGCGACCTTGGTTTCCTCCACTCTGACAGCTTTCGTCGTGTTCTGGAAGCACCAAGAATCTGCTGGGAGAAGGGGAGGGACTGGAGGGAGCCTGTATGTACAAAAGCTGTTTCTAAAAACCAGAGTGACGCATGTATTCCCGTCTTTGTCAAAACAGGTGCCTGGTTGAATAGTGAATCTTCCCTCACAAACCGCAAACAAGCGGAAGAGGAATGTGACCCAAATATCTCCTCTGTTCTGAATGCGTTTGAGAGAAGCCTGGCAGTCTGGGCTGATGTGTGTTTCGTAAGGTTTTTTTGGTAGCAGCTCTTCACCTCAAGTCCTGAGACAGAGGCTCTCTGCTGTTCTTGCTGTATGCAAGCTTCTCACTCCGAGGCCTCCCTCACAAAGGTGGCTCTCTTTTAATGATACTGTTCACAGATGATGTCCAGAGCACTTTTGAAAAAACGGCTAGAGAATTACGCAGTGTAAAAATGAAGGTGTGATGCCCATCAAAGTAGTGTTCTGCATCAGGGGTAAGCAGAACACTTGCCAGCTCAAGTAGACTGGTTTCTTTTTTCTCTTCAAGTGGCTTCATTTGTAGGCACTGTAGATACAAAGGCTCTCTTTAGGCTGAATTTACGGAGCTGTTTTTCATTTGTTGATGTGACCCATGTGGTGGATTTTAGCCAAAGGAACAGTCTACATCTTTGCCTGTGAAAGCCAAGTCCTGTGATGTGCCAGGTGATATTGCATTGGGAACAGTAATATGAATTGGAGGCTGCAGTACTAGAGTTCTTGGAACACTGTTTCGCATCACTGGGATACAGGCTCAAGAGAAGT
Source organism: Ara ararauna (assembly GCA_028858755.1). Classification (NCBI taxonomy): domain Eukaryota; kingdom Metazoa; phylum Chordata; class Aves; order Psittaciformes; family Psittacidae; genus Ara; species Ara ararauna. The sequence goes on along the minus strand of CM054410.1, from coordinate 3,162,763 downwards.
GGGGCAGAAGATGATGTGAGAAGGATGCTCTCAGTGGTTCTGGGTTTTTTTTTCATTTGTTCTAATAGACCTATTTTAAGAGAGTCTTCCCAGCTGCAAAGCAGATAATGTACTGTACCATCTAATCCTGCCATGTGAATGAAGCTTGCTATCCCCCAAGTGCCTGCCAGTCTCTCTGCTTATTTATCACACTCCAAAGTGCAGTGTAATACATGCTTGAAGCATGGTGGCTTTATCCTCTCCAGGAGCTTATTTAGACAGCATCCTGCAGGGAGGAAGAACTGAGGTTTGCTGTAGCACAAGCTGACAGAGCCCGTCCTCTGACTTACCTGTAACCTTAATCTCTCTGCTGAGCTCTTGAACACTGACACATTTGGCAGCGCTTGTGGTGGAGCTGGAGAGAGCTGAAACCCGCCCAGCTTATGTGCATAAAGCTGCCTCTCTGCAGCGTGTGACTTGGCAGCCTGGGAAGTGCATGGGACTAAGGCGTCCTTTCCCTAGGAAGGCTGCTGTGTGCCAGCGCTGTTGAATCTGCTGTAAGCAGGTGACTCATACCCAGGGGCCTGTGGGCACCTGGTGGAATGTTATAAATAAGCAGTGTGGTTCAGTGATTCAGTGTGATCTCTGGCTCCCCACCCAAGCAGCACAATCGCCTGCCCCTTCCTGCCTTCCTCCAGATGCAAGTGCTCTGTCTTCCCCGGGAAGCCCTGTCTGCCTTTGATGCCTCTGTACTCCAGGCTGCTCTCATGCAGCTGCTAAATCCTGGTGTTTCCTTCATCTTTAAGACTTGGAGACAAAACCTTCTCTGTGTTTTGAGCTAGTGTATGCTAATCATCACTGCAGAGCTATTTGGTTGTATTTTGTGTCTGTCTATGTTTCTGTGGTTTAAGTTCTGCAGGGTTGGTCTTTGCAGTGCTCTGCAGTGTGCCCGGGTGTCTTTTGAGTGACAAAAGATGAGTGAGAAGGCAAAGATTAAATCGTGCTATAACATGCTCCTTGCAGGGTGGCAAGGCTGTGTCCTCTTTCTGCATTAACCTGAGTTGGTTATCCTGGTGGGCTGCCTGTGGCTGAAGGCTAAAAGTAAACGAAATCTGAAAGGGCTTTACACAGAAATACGTGTGAGGGAAAGCCTGTTTCATCATTGTACAACATGGAGCTAAAAGAGCAGCAACTGACATAAGCCTGGGGATGAGAAGGCATCTCTAACTTACCAGAATAGAAAGGTTCTGTTCTGATTTCTAGTTGGAGCAATTTTCAAATGTGGCAAAAGGAAATGGGAGGGAAAGTTTTAAGCCATGATTTACTAAGTAAATGAAAAGGGAATTTCAGAATATCTGTGATGGCCAGAGACTGGCCTGTGTGACTTGTGAGCTTCCTTCCTGTCTTGTGCTCCCAGCTGGAGAGAAGGACACTTTGTCAGCCTCAGCTGCCCCAAAGGATGCTGTAAACACCCTCTGGCTTTTTATGATAAAGATTCATAAAATATTCCCTGCATCCTGCTGTGCCTTATCCGTTTGTATGCCTGCAAAGCAGCATCTGCCATGGTGAATACCATCACTTTTGATTTTGGTTGTTTTTTCTACAGGAATGGGGACCACAGATCATGTCATAGTGCTGGCTTCTACCAACCGTGCTGATGTCTTGGATAATGCTTTGATGAGACCTGGGAGGCTGGACAGGCATATCTTCATTGATCTTCCAACACTCCAGGTACATTCCATCTACTGCCCTGTCCTTACCATAATGCTGATGGCTAAGGTTTCCCAGTCCTTAATGGTGATATATTCATTGGTGGGTCAAAAGCTGAGTTTGGAGAAGTGGAGCTGGTAAGCTTCTGTTTGCCTTTATTTATGTGCTGTAAATGAAGGACTTGACCCTCTTTACACAATTGCTTGCTTCCCTGAAATACCACTTGCTGGTTTTAAGTGTCTCTGCTCTGGTACCAGCTTTGGTGGTGAATTCTTCCATGAGATTTGCTTTGCCATGCAGATGCAGAACTATGTTTGTGTCTTCTCTCCAGGAAATTGGGAGCCACATAGTTGTCAAGTTGGCTTATGTGAGAATGAGATCTTAAATTGTCATGTGCCTTGAGCACCATTTGTTCTGTAGGTTTATTGTCCTCACTATCCTTGTAAGGCTCCTCATTTTCCTTTAGGCAGCCTGTTAAGTGACTTGTTCCTTCTGAATGCTTTAAATCCATTTGCTAGGAGTCTTCCATGTCTGCTGTGTTGACATTTGTAATAGAGTTTTGGGAGTAGGCTCAGCTGCAGTAAAGATCTGTCTGCTTTGCCAGCACAGGCTCTTCTTCTCCCATCTGTGCTTTACTGCCATCCTCAAGAGTTTTCAGTTAAAATACCTTAAATGCCTGATAGAATCTGGCACCGGAAGCATGAACTGTGCAGCTGCCCTGAAGGAGGAAGGGGGAGAACCCTGGCAACTGAGACCATTGTTTTAATCAGGATCTCCTGGACCAGCTGCATGAGTCACTCCTTGATTACTTGCCAGCCGTCGTCTCACCCCCACCTTCGTCTGGGAAGTGGTCTCTAGTGAAGGAGCTAGTAGATGGGGTTTACAGTTTGAGTGTGTGAGGAAACAGGTAGAGGCAGTCAGAGCTCCTTCCTGCGAGTGCTTTCACGGTAACAGAAAAACTAAGACAGATCAGAGTGAAATTTAGGAGCGGAGAGTGGCCCAGAGAGAGAAAGCAGTGACTCACGGTAAGCCTCTGTACATCTGTTCTGTATTTGGGCCGGGTGTTTACCAGGGCTCCTGGAGCACCACCACACTGTAAGGACAGCCCTGCCATCTGGTGGCAATGTCACCGTGTCCCTGCTGCCAGAGGTCTGTTCCTCCCCTGCTCCCTCTGAGGGACTGTGCTGAAGCTGCCACATAGCAAAGACTTGGTTGGGCTCAGGTATTCTGTGCTCTTTACAGGAGAGGAAAGAGATCTTTGAGCAGCACCTGAAGGGCCTCAAACTGATCCAAGATGCCAGCTTCTACTCACAGCACCTTGCGGAACTGACTCCAGGCTTCAGTGGTAAGACATGCTGTGTCCCAGTGGGGCTGCTCTGCCTGCTTCTACACTAGTTCTGCAGTTCAAGCTGGAGCTTCATGGCTGCTTAGTCTTAACTATTTAGGTCTAAAGGGTTTTTTCTTCAAGCCTTCTCTGTCGCTATGGAAATAGTGGGAACCTAACCAGCTCCCTGATGAGCTCTGATGAGCAATTGTTCATGGCTATTTCCAATCTGCTGAAACTTCTGGGACTAGCAGGGTGTGGGGATAGGAAAATACTCTTTTATAATGCCTGGGTTCCCAGTTCCTAAGGGGAGGATCCACTGCTCATGCTCTGAATCCAAACTGTTGTCGAGGCTGAGATGTTGCACTTCAGGGAAAAAACTCTCAAAGATGATATGTATTACCAGGAAAAAGATAGGAGGAATGAATAGAATCACTTTGTCAGTCAGAGTAGAAATTGGACAACTCTGCCTGGCTCCTGCACTGAGCCTGTTTCCAGGGTAGGTCCCTGGGAGTTTGAAACAGAACTGTGCAAGGGGCTCCCGAGTTCCTGTTCATTTGGAGTTCCTGGAATATTCTTTCTGGGTTTCCCCTTTAACAGGCCCCAGCACACTGCCTCTTCGTGACTTCTTTCAACAGCCCCCCGCCACCGTCACACACAAACTCAGAACAGATGTTCTTTCTCTTCCACACAGAGGTTGTGCGGTCGCTGCGTAAATAGCAGCCCATGCCAGCCCAGACTGCCCACTCCCCTGTTGCTGAGAGCCAGCCTTGGCTTTAGCCTCCTTATTGATCACTGAACTCTGTCCTCTGTGTGGCAATGCAGCCTTCATTGCCAATCAGTTGCATTGTTCAAATCCAACATAAAACACTGTGGGCTAGATTTGCTCCCAGGGAGCAAAAAAGTGCAGGCTAGTTGACTTGCTTAGGTCCTTCTCCAGATTTGTTCTTGTTTCCTCTGTCCTCTGCAATCTCTGTCATGTAACAAATCCAATGTAATTCTTGTAAACTCTTGTCTGCAGGAGCTGACATAGCAAATATATGCAATGAAGCTGCTCTTCATGCTGCTAGAGAAGGTCACAAATCCATCGATACTTTCAACTTTGAATATGCTGTGGAAAGAGTCATTGCAGGTAAGTGATTCAGGCATTTAATTTCCCTCCAGTCTTATTGGTCCGTACCATACTTCTTGAGAGAAGGCTCAAGTGAGTGGATTACAGTCAAGGAAGACACATGGGTCTTAACTGTGCTCCTGTAGTGCTGACCTGAAGATTTTATGTTTTTACAGTCACAGATAATTCTCCAAACAAGACCCGTATGGATCTATCTTCTGATTTTGTGGGCAACCTGAACCTGTAGCTCAGAGGAGATGGCCAGTAGTAAAACAGTAAAGACAAGAATTACAATCTGTATGGATTTTTTAGTTTCAAAAGAGTTAGGGTTTGGTTTGATTTTTGAAGAAAAGGAGTGGAAGTGTCTCAGGGTTTTTCTTGCTGCTCTGGACACCTGCTGCATAAACATGAATAGCAAATAGGCTATGCGTCCTCAAAGGCAAGAAATCAGAGATTTTTCTGTTCAGTCTCAAAGCCCAGGCTTTGATGAATTGGCAGAATAAACTGAAATACAGTAGGCTACTGTTCTCCCTCTGAGAACATCCTGTCGGCCTTTCCCTGTTGCATGTGCTCTTGCCAGCAGAGGAACCTCTGGAGATTACCCTGTAGCAGTATATTATAGGGAAGGGGAAAAGAGTTCCCAGAACACTTGACTTTACCTGACGGATTTGCATCTGGTGGGTTTCAGTGTGAGCTGCCCTGTAGCCAAGCTGTGGTTTTCATAATCAGACACTTAAGTGCTTCCAGGCTGCAGTGTCATTACCAGGGGGTGAGCCTGGGCAAACAGACTGGCATTCTGTGCTTTTCTTAGAGTGTGTGGAACAGGATGTTTGCACTGGGTCAGTTATTTACTGATCCTGGAATTCAGTCCTGAGTGTTTGCTTTATCAGAAAATGCCCAAACAATTCCTCACTTAAGAGATTTTTGAGAAAATTCTGACAGTTTCACCTGCCTCTTCAAAGCACTCCAAGAGATTTGGTTTGGTAACTGTGGTCACACTTACACAAAGCCCAGACTGTATCCAGCACCTCCCAGGAGTCAGTAGTGAGATAAATCTAGTTGTAACACAGAAGTCCTCATAAGCTGGAGAAAGAGGTGCTTTATTTCTCGTCTGCAGAAGAGAAAGCACCAAAGTTCTAGGGGTTCACTTGGATTTTCTTTCTGAGTTCCATCCTTGCCTTAGTTCCCCAGACTTGGAAGGTGAGACAAAGAGCAAGTGAGGCCACAGAGGATTAATGTGGGGTTCTGCAGGGAATGGGCTTCAGCAATTTCACTGCTGACAAGCTGACATGCTTCCCCAAGGCTCTGTGGTGCGTAGGAGGCCTTAGAGTCTTTTTGTTGCAGAATTGGATTCCTTCATGTTATTGGGACCTGGCTATTTTCCGTACGCTACGTCTAAAAGACCTCAAACAACCCTTCAGGCTTGTAAATTGAATGTACCCTTGCCATGTAATAGGAATGCTTCTGGGTTTCACAATCCAGAGGGCATTTCAGTTGCTATAAAAGCTTTTCTTGAAAGAACGAAGATATTACTGTGCTTTTCATTATAAGCCTCTGGTTTTAATAAATGGTGTGGAATCAAAAGAGAACTTTGCAAGTCCAGAGGCTCTCTCAGCCTTAAAGCTTTGTACTGCTGTAAGGGAGGAGTAAGAACTTCTCTCTGTGGTAGTCCCCATTGTGTTTTTAGTTTGGGAGAAGAAAGCAGTCAGTAAGTCATCAGGTCTCCTGGGAGTGAGGGAGGAAACCTCCTGAGTGCACAGAGGCTTTTAGGGGGTGTCCTTAGAAGATGTAGAAGAGCCTGGTTTCTCGATGGAGTTTGTGTCCTCTGTGTAAGGGCAGCAAAGATGCACCAGAGTTGTTTCCTGAGTTGTCTCCTAAATGCAATAAGTACAGGCCTTTAGAGAACTTTCATGCCTGGAGATGAACTTTACGTAGGAAAAGAAATTATCTTTGTCAGCACACTGTGTGCTGTTGAGAAGAGTACAGTCCTTTTGTGCTTGGTGGGCTGAAAGAGGAATGATTCCAGAATTTTAAGTGTCTGTATGTGTATATATATCTGTGTATATACATGCAGCGTATATATATATATATATATATATATATATACATCTTCCTACAGAAGACGACATACAGGCACATGCACACGCACTGCTGAAGGCAGGGTAAGGGACTGACTGATAAAAATCAAGGCTGTTGCAGTTAATCTGCTATTCCATCACCATCATTCCTTGTGGGGCACAGTGGTTTCCAGGGTCCCTGAGCAGTAATTTTACAAGATCTGCCACACTAATTTTGCTGTTTCCTTGTTTAATAAAGCTCTTAACTTTGTTTAAAAATTAATGTTAATAGAATGTTCTTTTCCAAGACATAAAGCAAGCTTGGTGTAATGCTGCTCTTGACTCTGCCTGCTCTACCCCCTACTGCTCCTGGCACTGTTGAAGACATTGGCTTTAAAGTACTGGTACCTTTTTACATTCAACATGCAGAGGTGTAATAAGTGCTTGATATGCAGGGTATTCTGTAGTTAACATATTTTCTATATGCCAGAAGTTTTACTTCCATTCAGCATTTATGTTTGAGTCCTTATTGGACTTACTCTGCGTTGCAGGCTACTGGGTTGGAAAATAAATGCTTTTGAAAATCACCTTTTTGGAGGAAGTATTAAGTGAGAGTTATGGCTTAATTTGCTAGTCCTCAGGAGCCTGGGAATAAGCTCACGCGGAGCATGCCATGTGTAATCAGAGATGTTTCCAGGGTCTGGAGAAAGCTTGGGGTTTTTTTATATATACTCTTGGTCTTTTGCTGATTTGAACACTCCTTATGCACAAGAATCTCAACTGGGACCTTATATATAATGCAACATCTTGTTTCTCTCATGTTCTGCCTAAGGGACAGAAAGACCATACGGCAAAATCAGTATTATACTGTAGCTAGTCTCTGTTTTGTGTTTTGTTGGTTTGTTTTTTGTTTTGTTTTTCCAAATGGTAGGGTAACTTGTTGCAGATCTGTCCCTGGGCAGAGATACACTGTGACATGCTTTTGGCAGAGCTGGGAACAGAACAGAGCTTTGTGTTCTAAAGCTATGATCTCATCAAATGTTAAATTATTTGTCGCATTATTAAGTCTGTTGTAAGAAGGAAAGGGGGGAAAAGTTTCTGCCAGTATTTTCAAGCAATCCAGGCATAGGTTGCTTTCTGCTGCAGGGGAAGAGAGCACCTCTTCCACAGCATGTAACTGAAGAGCTTTTTACTGCCTCTACTTATGCAAGAGTGCAGTGTGATTTTTTGCTGGTTGTTAGCCCCAGACTGCGCTAGCTTGAGCACAAGATTATGCCCTGCTGGTTGCACCTATTGCTGGCAATCTCATCAAATCCTTGTCTGTGTTCCTGTAGGCACTGCCAAAAGAAGTCAGATCCTGTCACCAGAAGAGAGGAAGGTTGTGGCATTCCACGAATCAGGCCATGCACTGGTTGGCTGGCTGCTGGAGCACACTGAAGCTGTGATGAAGGTAAGTACACTACCAGTTCTTGTGTAAAGAAGCCTGTCACTGGGTGTGAAGATAAGTCCTCTGGGTTTCTCCTCTGAGATTTGCTGATTGCTTTCTAGTATTTGTGTTGAATTCTGCTGTTGGCCTCCTTGAGCTTGGAGCTGTGAATACTGCAGCAAAATAAAGGGTTAATATAGAGTGATTTAGGTTGAAAAAGACCTTCCCTGCAGGGAAAGGCCTGTCTTTGGCACCCCAGGGTGTATTCTTTCCCATGCACATCTCCTCCTCAAAAAACCTTGACACTGAGAGGACATGGAGAGTGGAAATGACAAGGGAGACAGCTCCTTGGCTCCCCACCAGCAGCAAATTAATTCTGAATGACCTATTGTATGAGCTGAACTGTTATTAATTACCCTCTTTTAATGCATATGGGAAATGGCTCTTACTTTTCTGAAGACATCCTGTCTTTCTCTAGGTAGTCTCAGTGATTCTGGAGCACAGGGAAGTGAACTCTATGGCTTATACTGTCCAAAGCAACTCCTAAATCTTAGGACTTCACTGGCTTGCTATTGAGGACGATTTCGTTTCCATTTTATGAGCAGAAAGTGGCAGAAAGCTTATGTCTAGAGCTGTGAGGCAGAGCCTTCAGTACAGGAATGGTAACATACTGCAGTCCTTGATGGTATCTCTGGAGGCCAGCCTGCCTCATAGCTTTCCACAGATTTCACTGGGAATGCTGACCTCTTCTTGTTCACTTTCTACTGCTGTAGTTGGGAACTCTTTTTCTCTCTGAACAGAGTTGCTCTGTGTTGCAGGTTTCCATAGCCCCTCGGACAAACGCCGCTCTCGGATTCGCTCAGATCCTTCCAAGAGAGCAGTACCTCTTCACAAAGGAACAGCTGATGGAGAGGATGTGTATGGCACTGGGAGGGAGAGTGTCTGAGGCCATCACCTTCAACAAAGTCACTACAGGTGAGGAGCCAGACCTGGCACAGACCCTGGAGATTGTGCTAAGACATCCTGAACTTGTGCTTGCTCTGTCCAAGGGTGAGTTGAGAAAGAGATGAAGTTTTCCCACACTGAGAAGTGTCAGATTGCATGATTTGATCTTGGGCTTGCATTTGTGATTATGGAGGTCTCTTGCTGTTGATTGCCACTGTGTTCTTAGACTTGTCCCAAAGCCTAAAGCCACAGATGGAATTACACAGTGAGACTCTCAACTCATGGGAGGGCCTAGAGCTTTCTGTGCCATGTTTCCAGCTAGCTATATCCAAATGGGGTGGCAGCAACAGGTAAGCGCTCCACATAAGCTACTTTGCAGTACATTCAGTCAGTCACGCATGAGTCCTGCAGTACATGTAGAAAGGTCCATCAGCCAGGGGAGTGTTGACATCCACAGTCTCCTGTGGGTCCTCTGGTCTCTTGACTAGCAGAACATGTGTTTGTGGGGATGTGCTTCTCTTGCACTCAGTTCAGAGCTGGCAGGCACTGTGTCTGTCTCTCTTGCCCAGGAGCACAGGATGATCTGAAGAAAGTAACCAAGATAGCCTACTCCATGGTGAAGCAGTACGGAATGGTGCCCAGCATTGGGCAGGTCTCCTTCCCAGACCTGGATAGTGCACCTGGAATTGGTCGGCGTCCTTTCAGCCAGGGACTTCAGCAGATTATGGACCATGTAAGAGCACTGTTGGTTACACATTCCTGGTTTTGTTCTTCACTTCTGCAGCTCAGTGGAAAAAAGCAAGTAACTTGCACCCAAACAGTTCATGTTTTTCTGTTAGCCATTGGGGAGTGAATTTCTAGTGAGTTTGTTTCCCTGGGATTTGTGCTGAGCTGCGTCTTTTGCTACCAGACAGCCTCCTTAATTACACTGCGTTTCCCACCATCTGGGACTCTGCTGGGGAGTTGTGCTAGTGCAGGAGTTCACTGTTCCTTATCCTGAATATTCCTCTGTCTGCTTTTCACATGGTTTGTCTGTATTTTCTGTTGTTGGGAACCACTTTCTGCCTGTCTCAGTCTGCAGATTCTATCCCTCAATTATCTAAGTTGTGTTTGTTGCACTCCAAATGTCTCTTTCCTTTTTACTGTCTTTTAGGAAGCAAAAGTCTTGGTGGCTCAGGCTTACAGGCGCACAGAAAAGCTCTTACTGGAGAACAGGGACAAGCTACAAGTAGTAAGTTGGAGGGGAGGGAGAGGAAGGGTGGTTTTGGATTTTTCACCTGTTACTTCTTTGCCTTGCTAGTTTCTGTGCTCTCAAGCTCAGCTGTTGCAGTGTCTCTGTGGTCCTACAATGTCTTGTAGAGGGAATGCTGGGGCTCATGGTGTGAACAAGTAAGTACTGCAGACACCCCAGATCAGGAGCAGGTGCAGGGAGGAATGTGTGCTCTTCCAACAGTAAGTAGTCTGCCTCTAGACACCAGCTGGTATTTGCAGGGTAGAGGAGTAGGAGTTCTCTGTGGAAGTGATCAGTGCTGGAATCCGGCCCCCTCACCTGCACTTCTCTGCTAGCCTCTTTACAGTGTAATTTCCTGTAGAGCAGACTGACTGTTCTTGTGAAGCCCGCAAATGCAGGAACAGCTCATACTTCCAGGTCCTGTAGGTGCTCAGGAATCAGGTGGGCAGTTTCTGGCTTTGATGAAAAGATTATAGGACCTGTCGCCTTTGCTGACTGGTGTTGGTTTATGCTTTCTGGGGACTCCAGGCAGTTTTCACCTGCCAGCTCCTTGATACCTAGTATAACAAGGAATCCCTGTTGCAGAGGTAGAGCTTTGCCTCCTCCCCTCTGTGTCCTGACAGTCCCCTCGCCAGTCACCCTGGCATGTCCCCAGCAGCTCAGCAGGAGCTCTGTACCCATCGCTGTGGGCTGAGCCACACTTGGGTTGCAGCACCCTGTGTATCTACTTGATCTTTCCTTCAGAAGTCTGGCCCATAACATCCAAAATAACCAGCAGTCAACTCAGTGTTGCATGTTTTACAAATAAAGCAGTTTTTTTTTTTAATCTTCTTTTTAAACAAGCAAGAACAATGACAACGGCAAAAACCCCTTCAGCTACACAACTGCAGACCTTCTGTGCGTAGTAAGGTAGCCAGAGAAGGCTTGCTTAGCCACCCTGCTGTTGACCATATCTCAGCCCTGTCCACAGGACCATGCCCAGGGAGCACTCTGAAGGCAAGCCCTGTTGGGGGGGCCTCTTCTCCGCAGGCCTCCTCTGTCCTGTTGCTTTCATTTAACAGCAGTCAGATGTTTGCTAGAGGCTCCTCACAGAAAAACTCAAGTTAAGCCAAAATATCTACAGGGTGAACATTTCAGTTGCCAGGCCTGTGTATCTCATCTTGTCAGCAGAGTTGAGCAGTTCCACATTTGACAGCCACCTGCTGCTCAAGTGCGGCTCTTATGCTGGCAGAGAGGCCAGAGCATTTGGCTTTTCTGGAGAGGACCTTCTGATGACCTTCAGCCCACGCCTGCAGGAACAGACAGCTCTTTGTTGTCACTGTGTGTACATTGGAGGGGACCATGGTCTCATGCACTGCTAGTTTGCATCTTAGGCAGGTCCATAGGTGCAGTGACAGTGGCAGGAAGGGCTTGTCTTCAGGTATTCCTGGAGTTCTGACTTGAGAAATCATTCCTTAGAGCTTGTTTTATTTCCTCCAGTCATGTTCTGTATTCCTGGGCAAATATGCTTTCATGAAAGGTAGAGAACTAAGGTGACTTCTGCAGGCTCTGGGGTCCCACTGTCTGTGCTGTGGTAATCAGGGTCCAGATATTGAGATCTTTGTTTAGCTGGCAGGCATAGTTCAGATCAGTTTAGAGACTGTTTTCAAACCCCTGTGCCTCATTATATCTTATTTACTCTTTCTAGCTGTCTAATGCCCTCCTGGAGAAAGAAGTGATAAATTATGATGACATTGAAGCTTTAATTGGGCCTCCACCCTATGGGCCAAAGAAAATGATAGCTCCTCAGAGCTGGCTTCAAGCAGAGAGAGACAAGCAAGAGACAAGAGATGAAGAAATGCCCCAGCAGCCACCCAACCATGAGGAGGAGGAGGAACCACGTCTGAGACCAGTATGAAGCCCACCCATGATGTGGAATGGGAGGACTTGAGAGGCTTATTTTGGACACAGACCCTTTCCCTTTTCCAGAATTAAAGATACTGAATAGGGAATCTCTGTGCTGCTGTTAACCAAAAAATTGGCTATGTTGGCTCTTTTAATGAGGTTTTTACTGCAGGAAGGAGAGCTCCTTAGAACTTTGAAATTGATTCTCAGCAGGGTAGTAGTGATTAGGAGTCGGGTAAGTCTAATCCACTGGAAAGATTTCTTGTACACAGCAGTGATGTACATGTTCTTAAGGGTGAAAAAGATCCCATGGAGTCTTTATAAGACACTTCTAGCTGTGCTGTGATGCACGGCAGGAGTGCAGGGCTGTCCCTTCAGTGCCAGGACAGCCATATAGTGAAACCCCTGCATAGCTGAGGGGGTGTAGTTGTGTGACTCTGCTGTCACCTTTGATCCTCACTGCTGCTGAACATAAAATAGAAGCTGGAAAACAGACTTTGCTAGAATAAACTGTCTATAATGTGCTGCTGTGCTTGTAGAATATGTCAAGATGATGATATGTGTTTTGGCAAATACAAAGCTTATTACAGCTCCAGAGCTGCAGAGAACAAGGGCTTTCTTCTCACTGGCCAATAACTCGTATTCAGTTTTCATAGCATGTGTCTTGCAAGCAGAGATTGAGGAAAACCAATGTGCAGGGCCCAGTGTAACCCTACAGTGTGATGTTAGAAGCCAGCGTGGCAGAGTGGCTCTGAGTTACACATGCTGGCTCAGAGCAGGAGAGGTGCTCTCAGGAACACGAGCAAAACCATGGCTGTTTGTTGGGAAGCTGCAGTAAAAGGCTGGCACTTCCCCTGGCTCTGTTCTCGTGGCTCTTTCAAGGCAGGCTCTGGTGACACAGTTGTGTGCCCTTCATCAGCAGAAGCATTAAAACTGTTTGTGCTGTCTGCTGGGCTCTGGGTGGGTTAATTTTTTAGGAAGGATTGTTGTCTTGAGGATTTTCTGTGACCAGAAAGACCACAGCCCAGACTAACAGCTTTCAGACCCCAGTTTGCTGAGGGGCTGGGGCAGAGCCTCTTGTTTCCCTGGATGACAGGAGGGTGTTCAAGGTGTCCTCTTCCCTGCCCCATAATGGAGCCACCTGCCACCACCAGCCCTTGAGTCCTCCCTCCGGACCCCGTGCTGGTGGGGGGCATTTCCTTTGGCTTCCTACACTTGGGATGTTACTGCCAGCATGTTTTATTTCCAAACCTCTTCGTTTCTTCACAAGTTCATCCTTTGAATTTGCTTTTTCATCAGCAGATGAAACTTCAGTCGGTCTTTTGATATTTTTGTGAGGATCTTTTAAGTCACGGCCGTGTTTTGGGCCCTTCCGTACACCCTTCACCACGCGGCTTCACCTGCGTGGAGCTGAGGGCTGATGGCTGCAGTGGTGCAACGCCGGGACGCTCTGGGGAACAGTGCAGGATGCTTGCTGGCCCTATGGTGCCTGCTGCAGGGCACGGTGCGTGGCGCCCTCCGCTCCTCCCTCGTCCCCCCGCAGCGTGATCGCGGCGTCGGAGCCCCGCAGCCGCTGTGCCCATGCCCTGTGGTGCCTTCCTGCCGGACACGGTGCGTGGCGCCCTCCGCTCCTCCCCCGTCCCCCCCCCACTGATCACTGCGCCGGAGCCCCGCAGGGGCGCGGGCCCTTTAAGCGGCCGCCACGTCTACTCCTGGCGCGGTGAAGCCGCCGGGATGTTCCGCTTCCGCCCTCCGCGGGCCGCGGCCGCCCTTCCGACGTGCGCTGCTGCCGCCCTTCCTTTTCCGGTCGGCCCTTGACGGCGGCGGAGGTGAGCGGGGACCCGCGGCGCGGTTCGGGGCTCCATCCGCAGCCATCGGGGCCGCGACGCGCCCCGGAGCGGTGCGGAGCGCACCCGGGGCTGCGCTGGGAGCGGAGGGGGCGCGGACGTGGGGGTTCGGGGCGGGCGCCCCGACGGCCGCCTTCAGACGTGCCCGTGTCCTTAGGCAGCAGCAGCCATGGCGCCCAGCCGCAATGGCATGATCCTGAAGCCCCACTTCCACAAGGACTGGCAGCGGAGAGTGGCCACATGGTTCAACCAGCCCGCCCGCAAGATCCGCAGGTCAGTGCCAGCGGGGTCTGTCTCGTGTTTTGGGGGGCTGCAGCGCTGCGGGGCCGTTTCCAGGTGTTGCCCCGACGTTACTCAGAGGGCCGGGGTTGTTCTTTGGTGAGAGTCAGGCCGTTCCAGCTGCAGTCAAGTGATGAGACATCTCCGGAATCGCTGTACGACATTGATGATTCCCTTGAACCCTGTGTATCTGATGATTGCAGCTGTTCTGTAGAAGCATCCATCAGCTTCTCCAGGAGCCGGAATAGTGATGTGTTTGTTTCTGAGAGATTCCTGTGTGGCAGGAGCTTTCCTGCGGGGCTTATCGGCTGGCAGTGCGGGAGTGGTATCAGAGGAGGCCATGAAGATGCTCCAGGGGCTGGAGCAGCTGTCTTATGAAGGCACGTTGAAGGACCTGGAGTGGTTCAACCTGAAGAAGATTCTGGGGAGACTTTAGAGCAGCTTTTGGTACCTGAATGAGCTAATAAGAAAGCTGGGAAGGGGCTTTTGACAGGAGCTGGTAGACACAGGATAAGGGGGAATGGCTTTAACCTGCCAGGGGGGAGGTGGAGATGAGCTCTTAGGCAGAAGCTCTGCCCTGTGAGGGTGCTGAGGCGCTGGCCCAGGGTGCCCAGAGAAGCTGTGGCTGCCCCATCCCTGGCAGTGTTCAAGGCCAGGTTGGACACAGGGGCTTGGAGCAACCTGCTCCAGTGGAAGCTGTCACTGTCCTTGGCAGGGGTTGGAACTGAATGAGCTTTAAGGTCCCTTGCAACGCAGACCATTCTATGATACCTTGATTTGTGTTTCTCATCCCTGTTTCACATTCCAGGAGGAAGGCCCGCCAGGCGAGGGCTCGACGCATCGCTCCCCGTCCTGTGGCTGGGCCCATTCGGCCTATAGTGAGGTGCCCTACTATCAGGTACCACAAAAAAGTCCGTGCTGGCAGAGGCTTCAGCCTAGAGGAGCTTAAGGTAAGTACAGCACACTGATCCCAACCCAGTCAAATTCACTCTAGGTTGGAGCTTCTTGTCTTGGCTTGTTCTTCCATGTATAGCCCATGTGCCAAGCTGTCACTATTTGGTGGCACTGGCTCAGCTGTGGGAGACACGGAGAGTTGCTGCTCTACAGGGGCACAGAAAACACTGGTCTTGCATTTCCTTTAACCAGGGAGTGGGGATGCAGTGTATGTCAGAGTGAAGGATGGCTTTGAGTAGTAAATGTCATTTTGCCTGGTCAGACTGTTAAAGTCCTGGTCTGAAGGTTCTGGAAGAGCCTTCATTGAACCTCCTCAGCTTCTCTCAGGGAGTGAATCCCAACAGCCTCTTCATTAGATTCGTTTGTTACTTTGAAGCACGTTTCTGCTAATCCCAGAAATGTTACCCAGCATGAGCCTGTTCCTGTTGTGGACAGAGTAAACCATGTTCAACTTAACTTCAAGAAGAAGGTGATGTTGCCAGGACAGGGACCTGTGCACCGTAGCTTGACATGCATGAGACCATTTTTCGTGCAGTAGATATGAGTTGGTTTAGGAACACTTTAAATCCTGTGGGATTCAGGAACCTTTCCTGTGACCTTTCCAGATGCGCTGAGCCGATGAGCAGTTACAAGCTGGATTGTGGAACTCCCACCAATGTATTTCCTCACAGTGGGCAGGAATAATCATCAGGGCTTGCTGGCAGCCCACAGCTGCCTCTTGTGTGTTGTTTAGCATCTAATTAAAACATTTTTAACAGTGAAATTAGAGCATTGAAGCAGTAAAATTGTTTTTCTGTATGTCAGATGCTTCATTACTTTTTCTTTAATTTTTGGGTAGTGGTGGAATACAAAATGATATGCAGATGTTTGTCTTTAGACAGAAGATGAAGTTATTTCTTGCTTAAGAGGGTTGCAAAAAATACTCCTTTACTGGAGCTTCCTGTATGAAGTGAACCAGAGCTATCTCGGCAATGACTTGATAAATTTCTGTCTTGTGTATATCAGAGTTTCAATGTCCCTCTTGTGATTACTCAGGGGTTGTGCTTTGCTCTCCTGAGGAAATCCCATTGCAAAAACCACTGTAAATTCAGTGGAACATTCTCAGCATTAAAATACAGACACCCCAGTGCCCGTTGTCAGTGCTGCGTGGGCCTCTCTTCCCCCCCCTCACACTGCCAATAGAATGCTTGGTCAGATGTGGTTCTCCACACTCTGTAGCTGTGACAGCTGCACATGGATGATTCCCTGGCTGATGACCAGAGCAGCTCCCGGCAGTGGCAGTGGGGCTTGTCAGATGCTGACACCACACACTCTACTCTCTCTTCAGCTTGCTGGCATCAACAAAAAGTTTGCTCGGACTATTGGAATCTCTGTGGATCCCCGGCGACGTAACAAGTCCACAGAGTCCCTGCAAGCCAATGTGCAGAGGCTGAAGGAGTACCACTCCAAGCTCATCCTCTTCCCAAGGAAGCCAGCTATGCCGAAGAAGGGAGACAGCTCTGTAAGTAGTTGGCTGCTACAAATATTTAGAATCATAGAATAGTTTGGGTTGGAAGGAACCTTCAAAGGTCATCTGGTCCACAGTTTCCCAGGATCTGTTTCTGATTGTCAGTCTCCCCATCCCAGTGCTGTGCGGTCAGGCAGTGTTTGTTCAGCTAGGGACTGCCGAGGTGCTGAATGAGCCCCTCAGGTGTGGGACCTGATCCCTTGAGTGATCTGCTGGGAGTTTTGGTCGTTGCCCAGCCAGTTGGCTTTCAGACTATGATGCTAAGTACTCAGACTGGCTGAAAAGTCCACATGGAGTTCTGGTCTGCCTTGGAAAAGGAGAGGAAAGCAAGGATAAACTCTTCAGTAGAGTAGTTCAGTGAAAGCCATCTGCAAGGAAGTGTTTAGAAGGTTGTTGCTGTTGACTCACAAAAATGCTTTTCATTAAAATCCCACCAAGATGCAGCGTATGGTTGGTCCCTTGGCTCTGCCCATGGTACATGCTTCCCATGGGAACAGTGGTGTGCTCAGCCTGTCCTCAATCTTCTGGAGAGTCAGTTTTGAGCCAGCCTCCCACAGCGGGGCCCACCACACTCAGTAGGCTTTTTGAAATGGGAGAAAGGGTGTGATGCTCCTCTACCAATAGATGGATACTGAAATACTGTTCCAAATGTGTTTACTTGAAATCAGCTATTTAAAACAAAACTTGAATCATTTTTGTTTTACCCCACACTCTTACGAGAAGCTGGAGTTAGCCTTAGAAGGAATTGCTGCAGAACACACTGGGTGTCAAACTAAAACCGGCACAGTAGATGTCAATGTTCTTCCAGCTGGCAGGACTCCTAGAAGGCCGCTGCTCCTGCGGGCAGATCCGGGCTGATGGATAGCCAGGCAGAGCACGGGTTGTCGATGCGGCACAGCTGTGCCAAATGCTCCTGAAATGCTGAAGTTGTTATGAGTCAGTGTTAAAATCTCCGGTCAGAGTTGTTAACAGTGCATTGAGCTGGGTACTGGTGCTCAGGGCACACTTCTAACCCAGCTGCCAGCCCAAGAAGTTTTAAATGCTGCTTTTTCCATGATGGGTTTTGTCCTCTTGTTCCACAGGCTGAGGAACTCAAGATGGCAACTCAGCTGACTGGACCGGTTATGCCGATCAAGAATGTAAGTGTGACTAAATTGTGTATTCTGTGTGATAATTGAGACCTGAGCTCGGAGCTCCATGGAGAGGATTTTCCTGCTGTTCTGCAGCTCAGGGTTGCTGTCTCCAGACACTTCCCATCCTGGGGCAAAGAAAAGTAGGAACAGGTCAACCTCGTCCTTGTCTTTTGCCACAGATACCTTGATCTGTTTATTTCCTCGCTGTTGCAAAGCAGACTGCAAAGAACTAATTAGTTGGAGCTCTGCTAAACTTAAATCAGCTGAGAATGTCCTTAAATCGTGTTCTGGAGAAGAGCTCCGGTGTCAGGGGTTCAGATGCGTTGGTTGGGAATAATCACGTGTAGTCAGCGCTTACTTGTCTCAAACCCCTGCTGCTTCCAAAAGGCGCTGTTGATGTGTGTTAGCACCACACACCTGACTCAGATCCCATGTTGGGCTTGTTTGGTGGGTTTTTTTCCCTGGTATGTTCTGGCAAATCAGGAATGGGTTGAAATGGGGTGCCTGAGTGAGTGATGCTGAGGGCAGGGCCTGTAGATGGCACAAGTGCTCTCTTCACAGCACCACAGAGTGAGTGATGGAAACGAAGCAAGATTAATTGTGTTGAGCTTTGAACACGGTCCCTGGGAGGCTCTGGTTGCAGCCTGACTGTCTGCGCTTTCTCCACCAGGTTTTCAAGCGGGAGAAGGCTCGTGTTATCTCGGAAGACGAAAAGAACTTCAAGGCTTTCGCCAGCCTGCGCATGGCTCGGGCCAATGCCCGGCTCTTTGGCATCCGCGCAAAACGCGCCAAAGAGGCGGCAGAGCAGGATGTGGAGAAGAAGAAATGAGCTGTTCTCCCCAGAACTGCCAATAAAAAATGTGGAAACACAAGTGTGCTGTCTTTTCAGGGCGAACGTATGGAACTGAGCCACCCCACTCCGCGACGGGTGTGTGTGCTGGTGCGGATTGTGGTGATGAGACTCCCAACTTCCCTGGAAGCGAGTGGAACCAGCACCCTGCAGGGAGGGCTCTGCTTTGTCTGCAGGGCTGCAGCCTGCGCTCCCTCCCACCCCTCATTGGGTCTGCCCTCATGGAGCACTGGGAGGGGGGATTTTCAGGGCAGCCCTCCTCCCTGGTGGGGTGTCTGCTTCCCATTAAATCACTTCAGATTTCCTGGCTTCCACAGCTCTGTGTGCAGTTGTGTGTGAGGCAGAGCGGTTGGTGGGTGTCACCCCTGGGTGCTCAGCAGTCACTTGCACCGCAAGCCTCACCCAGGTCCTGCAGTGTTTCGGGAGGGTAGAGATGTGCCGCATCCGTAGCCAGGCTAGCCAGAGCCCTGCCATGGCTTCAGTTTGTCTGAATCTTTAGGCCAGTTTTTTAGGGAAATACCTTGATGGCGTTAAAGAGGAGCCCAGCCCTGCCCTGGAGAAGGGTCTGGGGCATCTGGCCTGTCCTCATGGGTGTTGTGGGGCTCCTGGGCACTATGTGCTGCAGGGCAGGGGGTGGCTGCGTCATGGCTAGGGTTGTGGGGTCTGTCCTGCTCCAGGGAGCTCCCGTTTGCTGGCTGACCGGCCCTGGTGCCGTTCCGCAGCCTGGCTGCACTGCAAGTGCCGGGATAATGGAATCATTCATTTTCATCAGCAGGTCGGTAGCAGAAACTCGGGGCTCTGAAGAGATGAAGTGCTCCCGTGCAGGGACCCCAGCACAGCTGGATGAACCCAAGGGTGCTCCAACACCCAGGCAAGGTCTGCCCAGCATACGCCTCTCTCTGCCCAATCCCTCCCTGGCTGTGCCGTGGGGCTGCAGGGGGAGCAGGGAAGCAGGGTGGCCTATTTCTGCCGTGCAGACTGGGGATTAGCTCCCAAAGCCCAGGGCCCTCGTGCTCATTAGCCTTATCTGCATTTTAATCCCTCCAAATATGGGCTAATTACATCATATTTCATAAAGCCAAGCTGGCAGCACCACAGCTCTGTGGTGATGTGGGGGGTACCGGGGCATGGGGTGTGGGTCTGGGTGCTCCAGCATGTGGGGAGTGCACGCAGTGGTTTGGGGCTCCCCGTCCTTGCACTGGGCTGTTTGTGTGTGGGGCTGCACCCAGGATGGGCCCTGGGCACCCCATGGGGAGCAGCTGTGGAGGGTGAGGGGCTGTGGGGTGCTGGAAGCGCGGGCTGTGTACTGGGGGCTCGCCCGGATAGGGAGCATCTGTCCTGGCACTGCCTCTGGTGCCAGGGGCCCGGCTGAGCCACGGTGCCTGCTGGTGGGCTCGGTGCCGGAGCCGGCAGCGAGGCAGTTAACAGAGCTTGTCATCTCCCTCTTAGGGCTTCGCTCCCGAACTGCAGCTTGAGTCAGTTGTGTGGAGGTGGCAGCGGCGGCAGCTCCGGCTGGCACACCGGCTCCAGCTGGCACACCGACCCCAGACCCGTGCAGAGCCCGAGGCACCGGCACCCAGGTGAGGGGGTTCAGCCGGGCAGGGTGGGATGCGGTGCTCTCTCCACTGGGGTTGCCAACGCGTGCCTGTGGTCCTGAGGGTGAGGACAGTACCCTCCGGAGCTGGGGCACCGGAGCTGTGTGCTGGGTTGCCTGTGCCATGCATGGCTTCGCTGGGAAGCTTTGGCTGAGCTGGGCATGCCTTGGCATGGCAGGAGGGCAGCTCTGCCCCAGATCCTGCCCAAGCCAGGCAGCCCCGGGGGGCTGGGGCTGGCAGAGCCCCTCGATGACCCGTCACTGCAGCGTTGCTTGGCTGAGCATCACCAGCATTGAGGTGCAGGGTGGCCCCTGTCCCAGCACAGGGGAAGTCCCCCCATAACCCGAGTGCCACGAGCCCTGCCTGATGCAGCAGGACATGGCCAGCACTGCCAGCATCGCCCAGCAGCACGGACAAGGATCTGGTGTCCCCACTGCCTGCAGGGACTGGAGGGGAGTTTGTGCTCCCTGGTACCCGGATTGTCGACCCCACTCCTGCACAGCCTCACAGCCCCACTTGGGTGCTCATCCTGCCCCTCAGTGGGGCTGGGGCAGAGCTGGGCATGGCTCCACAGGACTCCTGCTCAGCTGGGGTGCTGTTGGGTGACTGGGGGCACCGCAGCAACCACAGGACAGGCTGGTGCTGGGAGGTACAGGGCAGCATCACGAAGGGTGACCCAGCTCCAGCTCACCTCATGGTGCTTTCATGTCTTGCAGGGTTCTGTGGAGCCACTGGGACTGGAACCAGCCCCCCACTTCAAACGGGGTCCCCTCCACACACCAGAGCATCCCACGGACGCACCAGGGACCTGCCAGACCGCGCACACCTGGCACCGTGGGGCAGCGTGCCCGGGGCATGACGGGTGCCTGCACTGCTCCCTGACAGCAGCGAAGGCAGCAGCCCTGCCCCATCGCCACCCACATGCCCTTCTCCCACGGAGCCGCCTGCCCCCCATCTCGCCCGGCCCCCCAGCGCCCCATGGGCACCATGGGCGAGGCGCAGGAGCCGTCCCCGCAGGCCTCGCTGGCCGTGCTCTCCAAGGTGGAGCTGCGGGTGAGCTGCAAGCACCTCCTGGACCGCGACACACTCAACAAGTCCGACCCCTGCGTCCTGCTGCTGATGCAGTCCCAGGGACAGTGGACAGAGGTAGGAGGGTGGGGGGCTCCGCCAGCACCCACTGCGGCGGGGCAGGGGCTGGTTGTCATCGGGGACTTGCAGGGTGCTGGACGCAGGGTTTGTGTCACTGTGATGGGAACAGATGTGATGGTGGTGTCTGTGGAGCAGCTCCAGGGTGTCTGCAACGCCCGTGGGGCTGGAGATGGAGCAGGAGTTGGCATGGTGGGTGCAGGAGATGGTGGAAATGCAGGGTTCAGGGTGCAGAGCAGGATACAAGGGGCAGGAGATGATGGAGAACAGGGTTCAGGGTGCAGGAGATGGTGGAGAACGGTGCAGGGTGCAGGGCAGGGTGCAAGAAATGGTGGAGAACAGGGTGCAGAGCAAAGTGCAGGAGATTGTGCAGAGCAGGGCAGGGTGCAGGGTTCAGAGCAGGGTGCAAGGTGCAGGAGATGGTGCAGAGCAGGGTGCACACAGAGGATGCTGCATGCAAGGTGCAAAGCTCACAGTGCTGGGTGGAGGGAGCAGGGTGCAAGGTGTAGTGCACAACACGAGGCTCATGGGTCAGGGCAGGGCGCTGTGGGGTGCTCGCAGTGAATGGGGACAGTGCAGGCACCCCGGTCAGACTAAAGCTCTGGGGCTCTGGCAGGGTCAGGCAATGTGGTGCTCAGTGCACGCCTCCAGCACAGCACCACTGCCCTGGGGCAGAGCTAAGGGACACCTTGGCCACCCCTGGGCTGGCCTCACCGTGCTCAGGACCAGGACAGGCACCTCAGGGCAGGGTCAGGGCTGGCCCTGCAGCCGTGTGCTCCTCTCTGCAATGCACTTTGTGGTCGTGGTGCTTGGCTGGCACTGGGGCTGCTGCTGGGGCCGGGATGGCTCCTGCCCGTCACTCCCCACGGATTAGCTCCTGGCTGGCACCGGCAGCTCCACGCTTGCTAATCGCCACTGCTCAGCCGGCAGATTGAGCGCTAAATCCCTCTGCGTGTAATTGACTCTGCTCGACGGAGCCAGAGCTGGAGCCAGGGTGGGCTGCGAGGGGCCCCGTGCCAGGCTGTGCCGTGCCGAGCCAGCTGCACCCTATGTGCCGCACCGTGTGTGCCATGCCATGTTCCGCACATGCTGACACAGCCCTGGACATGCTAGAGGGGCTGGCACCGCAGGGGCTGTGGTGACCCAAAGCCCCACGATGGGTCTGTGGGGCGGTAGGCACAGTGCTGCATGGATTGGACCTGCTGTACCTTGGCCACCCCACCTCGGAGGGTGCCCATGGGGTCCGGATGGTGTGGGTTCAGCAGATGCTGCTGTTCCAGGCAGGTGGTGGGCAGGGGACGGAGGCTGGCGAGGTGCCCTGGCCAGGATGTGATCCACTGAGTCAGCGCCACAGGGATGGGATGTGCGGGAGGCTCCTGGAAGGCGCTCAGTGCTTGGTGCCAGCACAACCAGAGATGCTGAGTACCCCCCCCCTGCCACGGCTATGGTGACCAGGGACTGGTACCCCTGCCCTTGGCCAGCCCAGGGTAGGAGCAGAGGGCCTTGTCCTGGGTACCAGCTCGTTGCTCCCGCTCGGTTGGAGCTCTGGCAAATTGTGGTCCAGAGGCAGAGCATCCCCTTGAACTGACCACAGGGTTTGCCCTGCTTCCTGAAGGGGGGCTGTGCTTCAGAACCTGAGACCTGGTAGAGCGCATGCATCCCTGCACAAGCCAAAACCAGGGCTGCCTCCGAATGCTGTTTGCATGGAAACTGGTGGATGGGCAAGGCTGGTCCTTCCCGGCAGCTGGCCGGCTTCCCCCGTGCCTGCATCCCTGAGCTAACCCTGGCCCTGGATGAGCTCTGGCATCCCAAGGCCTTGGGCAGCTCCTCTGTCCGCAGATCCATCCCTGAGCTGGGCTGTGCCCCCGCTGCCCCCCATCCCAGCTCTCTCCGTGCAGGTGGACCGCAGCGAGGTCATCAAAAGCAACCTCAACCCCGTGTTCGCCAAGATCTTCACGGTGGATTACTACTTCGAGGAGGTGCAGAAGCTGCGGTTTGAGGTGTATGACAGCCACGGGCACGCCGGCGTGGGCACACACGATGATGACTTCCTGGGGGGCATGGAGTGCACCGTGGGGCAGGTGAGCTGGCGGCCCCCCCCCCGGGGACACGCACTGGTGGTGTCCCCAACCCGATCCCTCGGCTTTTGCAGATCGTGGCGCAGAAGAGGGTGACGAAGCCGCTGTTCCTCAAGTACGGCAAGTTCGCGGGCAAGTCCACCATCACGGTGAGCAGTGCCATGGGATGCACGGGTGGCACCAAGCTGGGACCCTGGGGTGGCATCAGAATGGGGCACATGGGTGGCACTGAACTGGGGTGCTGGGATGGCATTGATCTGGGATATACGGGTGGCGCTGAGCTGGGTCAATGAGGTGGCACTGAGTTTGGGGGGGTGACACTGAGCTGGGGCATATGTGGGGGGCCCCTCTGTGCCCCCTCCTTTTCCAGCTGTCATCCAGCCCCGCAGCCCACCAGGCTCTCAGGGATGGGGAGGGCTCAGGGTCCCAGTGGTGTTTGTTTGTCACCCTGCGGGTGCCCACCATGCCAGGGCAGGCACATGGCACTGTGTCCCCTGCTGGGGTAACACCGTGCCCCCGCAGGCAGGGAGGGCAGGGGACAAAGGCGCTGAGCACCCTGTGGCTGCCTCTCCTGGCAGGTGATCTCGGAGGAGATCTCAGGGAACAACGGCTACGTGGAGCTCGCCTTCCGGGCCAAGAAGCTGGATGACAAGGTGATCCGGGTCCCAAGGCAAGGGGCAGGGTGGGCAGGGCAGAGCATGGGCTCTACCCCGTGCTTCGTCCTCCAGGACCTCTTCAGCAAGTCGGATCCCTTCCTGGAGATCTACCGCATCGATGACGACCGCAGCGAGCAGCTCGTGTATCGCACTGAGGTGAGGCTGGGCAGCACCCAACCCACGGCCGGACCACAGCCACTGCCCAGCCCCACTGAGCCCCTTGCCCTGCAGGTGGTGAAGAACAACCTGAGCCCCATCTGGGAGCCCTTCAAGGTCTCTCTTAGCTCACTCTGCAGCTGCGAGGACAAGAGGAAGCTGAGGGTGAGGAAGGGCAATGGGGCCCCCCAAACCACTGGCAATGGTGGGGGGTCAGTGCCAGGGCTGGGTGCAGTGTGGGGTGCATGGTCCACCCCAGCCTGGCACTGCCCAGCCATGGCTGAGCCATATCCCGGTGCAGTGTGTGGTGTGGGACTACGACTCACGCGGCAAACACGACTTCATTGGCGAGTTCTTCACCACCTTCGAGGAGATGCAGAAGGCGATGGGGGAGAACAAGGTAGGCACAGAGACGAGGGGATGTGGGGACATCTTGTGGGGTCTTCCCTCTGTGCAATCAGCAGATCCCATTCCCGGAGGCACCTCCCAGCTCCTCCCCCCGTTTGGGGGTTGTTCTCTTGCTGCCCCTCTCTTTGGGGAAGGGATGGTGGGTTTGTTCTCCTCAGGGAAAATTGGATCCCCCAGGGCTGTCTGAGAGTGGAGAAAGGCAGCTGGGCTCTGGGGTTGTGGGGCTGCAGGGTTATGGGGCTCTGGGGTTGTGGGGCTGCAGCGCTGGGGGCCTGTGGGGCCACAGGCAGCACGGGCGCAATGTGCTGCAGGTGCAGTGGGACTGCATGAACCCCAAGTACAAGATCAAGAAGCGCAACTACAAGAACTCGGGGGTGGTGGTGCTGCTGGACCTGAAGGTGGGTGCCGGGGTGCAGGCTGCGCTGCGCCGAGCTGCCCCGTGCTCAGCTGCCGTGGGGCGGCGCGGGGCGGGCGCGGCTGACGCGGGTCCCTACGGAAGATCCACAGGGTCTACTCCTTCCTGGACTACATCATGGGCGGCTGCCAGATCCACTTCACGGTGAGCAGCATCCCCCGTCCTGAAGCACCAGGGGGCAGGCTCCGGCCGGTGCCCGAGCCGCGGCAGCGCTGCGGGGACCGAGAGCCGGGCGGGCAGAGCCGCCCGACCCTGTGCGGACCCTCTCCCCCGTCCCCTCTGCCAGGTGGCCATCGACTTCACCGCCTCCAATGGGGATCCGCGGAACAGCTGCTCCCTGCACTACATCAACCCCTACCAGCCCAACGAGTACCTCAAGGCGCTGGTCGCGGTGGGAGAGATCTGCCAGGACTACGACAGGTCGGTTGCTCCGGCAGGCTCGGGGTGCTGGTGACCACGGTGCTGGCTACCCTGGTGCCGGTCACCCCGGTGCTGGTCACCCTGGTGCTAACATTGCCGGAGCTCCTTACACCCCTTCCCTTGCAGCGATAAGAAATTCTCAGCTCTGGGCTTTGGTGCAAGGATTCCCCCCAAGTATGAGGTAAGGGGGTGGTTGGGTGGCGGGACCCCAGGGATGTGCTCATCCCTCCTATGGGGCCAGGCCGGAGCCGCGGTGGGCACTGGCTGCCCCCTCTCCTCTCCCCCTCCAGGTCTCCCATGATTTCGCCATCAACTTCAACCCCGACAACGATGAGTGTGAGGGTGAGTACAGCTCTGCACAGGCCGGTCCCACGGCCCCCCTGTGCTGGAGCCCCATGCTGCTGGGACATCCCCTCTCATCCCTCGCTTCCCCCGCAGGCATACAGGGCGTTGTGGAGTCCTACCAGAGCTGCCTGCCCAAAATCCAGCTCTACGGCCCAACCAATGTGGCCCCCATCATCTCCAAGGTTGCTCGTGTGGCGGCCAACGAGGAGCGGACCAAGGAGGCTTCGGTATGCACCCTCTGTTCCCAGCCACTGGCTGTGTGCTGGGCTGAGACCTCACATGCTCATACCACTTGCGGCTGCTCTAACATCAGAGCTAAGCCCTTGTCTTCCCCTGCATGGGCTGGCAATGGGGCTGAGCACCCCCCCCAGAGCTTCCCTTTTCCCACAGCAATACTTCATCCTCCTGATCCTGACGGATGGAGTGGTGACGGATATGGCGGACACGCGGGAGGCCATTGTCCGTGCCTCCTACCTGCCCATGTCCATCATCATCGTGGGGGTGGGCAACGCCGACTTCACTGACATGCAGATCCTGGACGGGGATGACGGCATCCTGCGCTCCCCCAAGGGTGAGCCTGTCCTGCGGGACATCGTCCAGTTCGTCCCCTTCCGGGAGTTCAAGAACGTGAGTGGGGCACTGGGGATCCTCCTATCCCTTCCATCCCCACCTATCCCCATGGCAGCACCGAGCATCACGGTGCAGCAAGCCATGGATGCTGTTCTGCACACCGTGGTGAGTGGGTGCTGTGGTGCCCCCGGCTCACCCGTGTCCATGATGTCCCCTATCCCACAGGCATCTCCAACAGCCTTGGCCAAGTGCGTGCTGGCGGAGGTGCCCAAGCAGGTTGTGGAATACTACAGCTACAAGGCCTTCCCTCCTCGTTGCCCCTGCTCAGAGACCCCAGACTCCAACTTGCCCCAGTGAGCCCCTCAGCGTGGGATGCGGACTGATGGGGTCCCTGCCACACCTCAGACCTGCCATAGCCCCCTCCTCGCCGGGCCGGGGGGCACCAGGAGCCGGCAGCATGTCCCCACTGGCAATGGGGATATGGGGACATTCCCGGTGCCCTGGTGCAGGACTCCCTGGCCGGCATTGCCCACTCCCGGTGCTCAGCACCTCCCTGCCTGTTTCCGCTTGGTCCCTGTTGTCCCTGTGGTCCTCTCAGTCCCCACTTGTTCTGTTGCTGTGACATCGTTTGGAGGCTGCATGACAAACCGCCCCCAGTGTGTGGGGCCCCCAATAAAGCAACCAGCCTTGTGCTCGTGCTATGTGCTCTCTGGGTGCTGACACCAAACCTCTCTCCAGGCGATCCGTGTGGTGCAGGCAAAGGGACAGGCAGCAGTTGTGGTGCTGTCTCTGTCCTCTTGTGCCCCTCACTGTGCTGTCCAGCATCAGGCAAGAGCTGAACGTGGCCCCAGCCCCGTCTGCCCCTATATTTAGGGGGATTCGTGACTGGCAGCTTGCAGGGCAAGCCTTTCGAGCCGAGGCGCCTTTGAGCAGCCGCTGCTTTCAAGTTGCGTGGAGCCACCGTCCATCCCGCTGTGCCGCGGCCCCGAAATCCAGGCCATGGGAGCAGAGGCAGAGCTGGCGCTTTGCTCCTGCCCCTGCCCAGCACATTGCCTCTGCCGAGAGCCACGTGCTGTGTGCTGTGCACCACATGCCACGTGCTGTGTGCCACATGCCACGGGCTATGCGCCGTGTGCTGTGCTGTGTGCCATGGGTCCCATGCTGTGAGCTGCATGCCACGAGCTGCATGCCACATGTTATGCCATGTGCTGCGTGCTCCCTGTCATACATGCATGCCATGTGCTCTGTGCCATGTGCCACGTACTGTGTGCCATGTGCTGTGTACTCTGCCATGTGCTGCCTACCCATGCATGTGCCACGTGCCATGTGCTGCATGCTGCATGCCATGCGCTGTGCTGAATGCCATGTGCCAGTGTGCTGTACCATGTCCTATGTGCTGTGAGCCACATGCCATGTGCTGTGTGCCATGTGCCACATGAGGTGTTCCGTGTGCCACGTACCTCACGCCATGTGCCACCTGCATGCACTTCATGGTATATGCTCCATGCTGCACCATGTGCCATGTACCCTGTGCTCCATGTCGTGTGCCACATACTGTGTGCCATGTGCTACATACTCTGCCATGTGCTGCGTACCACATGCCACAAACCATATACCATGTGCTGCATGCTGCATGCCATGCACTGTGCTGCATGCCATGTGCCAATGTGCTGTACCATGTGCTGTGTGCCATGTGTCATGCTCCATGTGCCATGTACAACATGCCATGTGTTACCTGCTCCATGATTCATCCTATGTGCTCCATGTTACACCATGTGCCACCCCATGTGCCATGTGCTGCATGCCATGTGCCACATTGTGCCATGTGCAGCACACCAAGCGCTGTGCCCCGTCTGCTGCACCAAAAGCCAAGTTGCATTCACTGTGTGCCGTTCACCTCCTGGCATGCATTGTGCATACCGTGCCACGTGCCATGTGCCCTTCAGCCTGTGCCATGCACTGTGTGTCGCTGTCCCGGTGCCAGCAGATGCTCCTGGGCGGGTGACATCCTCTGGGGTGCGGTGTGACCCAAGGCCACCACAGCAACTGAAACTGGGGCCTGGGGCAGTGGCCACCCGAGAGGCACACGAGTGTCACTGAGGTGGGCTCAGGCCGGGATGCTGCTGTCACTGGTGATGCTGTGCCACCAGAGGTACCAGCCTGTCCCCATCCAGGCAGCCACTCACCCATCCGGCAGCGCAGCCACGCTGACCCACCATGCCGGCCGCTGGCACTCCGGCACAGAGCACCCTGCCCACACCTCCCCGTCCACCCGTGTATTTATAGATCCTGATTCATCTCTTATAAAGCAGGATAATAGACGTCGCCATAGAAACCCAGCGCCTGATGAGCTGCGCTGGCTGCGGCTCAGTGTGGGCAGGGGGCTGACCTGCTGCCTCAATCCATGGGTGCCCACCGGTGGGTGCAGAAGGACCCCATGGGGATGGGGGTGCCCAGTGTCACTGCAGCTGCACCCACCAGCGCGGGGAGCGGTGGCCAGGCGAGCAGGGAGACAGTGCCACCGGGCTGCAGGGACAGAGCCCCAGTGAGGGTCTCATTGCCTGCACCCAGCTCAGTGCAGCCCTTTTGAAGGGTCTGCTCATGCTGGGGCCGAGCCCTCAGCCACTGCTCCCCGACACAGTGCCACATGGACCCAGTGGATGATGGTTAATTAAGCCAGGGGTTAATTATTGACAGTGCCTGCGCTTCCCAAGTGGTTTGATAACGGCAGTTCCTTGGAGCACGGCAGGACGCGGGCTGGGGGTGCTCAGGGTGCTGGGGAGGTGTGGTCACAATCTCTGGGTGCAAACACATCAGGAAGGAGGGGGGGGACCCAAAGGCATCATGAGGGGTGCACCAGGGCGGGGATGGGGGGCAGAAGGTGCACCCTGGCAGCCCTGGGTGCTGCTGAAGGAGCCAGCTCCGTGCCATGGGCTCCACCAGCACTATAGATCCATGCTGTGCTGCTCCTGCACTGCCCACCCGGCCACTGCCTCCTCCTCAGAGCAGATCCCTTGGGATGGGTCCCCCATCCTGCTGGTGCCGGTGGCTTCTGCCGCCCACCGCTTCCCGCTCCACTCCCCGGGAATGCCAGGTTGGCAACAGCAATAAATATTTATTTCCGTGGGGTGGAAGAAGGTCACGGCCACACACAACCCCCCCGTGCAGGAAGCCGGGGGGCAGTGTCCCCATCCCCGGGGAGGTGCCATGCAGACAGGCCTCCCCAACACCAGACCCCCAGCTCCAGTCCCTGGGGTGGTGCATGGGGCTTGGAGTGTCCCCATACAGACTGCATCCCCTTCAGCAGGGCTCAGGGCGCCAGCCTCACTGTGCAGTGGCCTCCCTGACTCCCCAAAGCCCGTCAGACCATTGGCCAGTGCACGGGCAGCTCCAGGTCACCCATCTCCTCCTGATAGAGGCGGTTGAAGAATGCATTTTGCCATGGGGAGAAGTGGTCCCGCCAGTCCCCCACAACGCCTGTGGGATGGAGGGGACATGGCGGCAGGGATGCTGCAGCCAGGATCAGCCGTGTCCCCGCCACGTCCCCTCCACCCTGTCCCCCTCACCTTTCCTCATGAAGCATCCCTGGCTGTGGTCCATGATCTCGATAGGGATGAGGGAGTAGTTGGCCATGGCATTGTCTCGCATGGTGGTGAAGCTGCAGTGCTGCTCCAGGGCCGCCAGTGTCTCCGGTTCCAGTGGGCAGCCCAGGAAGGAGCTGAGCCGCTGTACGGTGCCACGCAGGTCCTGCAGTGAGGGGGACAGTCAGACCATGGCAGCCATGGGGACGGGGATGGGGACAGGGACACGCCAGGGCTCACCTGGTGCAGCTCCTCATAGGTGACATAGAAGATGTCAAGGAGCTGCCGCTGGCCCAGCCAGCCCTTGATGTGGTCGAACCAGGAGCCGTAGTGCACTGAGGGAGGCAGGAGGTGATGGGGAGCCCTTGTGGCTGAGCCCCAGTACCACAGGGGCTCCCCAGCCCTTACCTGTGCCCTCGAGGAACTGCGTGAGGAAGGTGTCGAAGGATCCAGGGTCGGGCAGGAACTTGGCCAGGCGGTGGAAGTGGTAGAAGGAGACAGCGACGTCCTTGGGGTTCCTGGCCACGTAGATCACCTATCGAGGGGACGGCGTCAGCCCCACGGAGGGGGGATTCCACTCAGAAAGCCCCTGGGAATCTCCATGGACACAGGATGCCCTTGTGGGAACTCCCCAGCCCATCGCAGCCCCTCACCTTGGCCTTGCTCTGCTGCAGGGCAGGGGCCAGGACGCGGGCGGGCAGATGGGTGGTGATGAGCCGGCACGCAGCCGTGTCCTGCATGTCCTGCAGGGCATCCCTGAAGTAGATCTGCTCCAGCCACGGCGCCCGCTCCCAGTTGGGGATGGTCTTGGCCGGGAGGACGTCCCCGTGGCTGAACAGCAGCGTCAGGATCTCCTGCATCCAGGTGGTGCCTGCAGACATGGGCATCAGGGCAGTGCCAGCCCTGTGCGGGGCACCATACAGCACAGCACAGTGTGGCACGGCACACAACACCATGGCATAGCGCAGCAGAATGTGGCACGTCACCCCCCACCATGGCATAGCACAGCACAGTGTGGCACAGCACATCCCACCATGGCATAGCACAGCACAGTGCGGCACAGCACACAACACCATGGCATAGCGCAGCAGAATGTGGCACGTCACCCCCCACCATGGCATAGCACAGCACAGTGTGGCACAGCACATCCCACCATGGCATAGCACAGCACAGTGCGGCACAGCACACAACACCATGGCATAGCACAGCACAGTGTGGCACGGCACAGCATGGCGCAGCATCATACGGCACAGCCTGGCACGGCGCAGGGCCCAGCTCAATGGCTCAGCACAGCATGGCTCGGCGCAGCACAACGTGGCACAGGGCAGCGCTCTATGGGACCCTCTGCCGTCCGGGCGGTGGGGACGGGACGCGGCTGAGGCAGGGCAGGGAGTGGCCGCCCTCCCCCCCACAGGACAGTGGTTTTGGGGTAAGGGAGCCCACGGCTGGGGCCGGGGGTCCCCGCACTGTGCCCAGAGGCGCCAGTGGCCGCAGGGCTGTGGGAACCGCGGGGTCCTGCCTGGCGAGGGGCTGTCCCCGGGCCCGGCCGCCTCCCGGCCGCACAGGCAGGAGCACCGGGGCTGCGCAGCAGAGCCTGCCCGCGGTCCCGAGCCCAGCCTGCGGGTCCCAGCCCTGCCCCACTGCCCCGCGCACCCAGAAGGGTCCCCTCCCTGCGCCCCATCCCTGCTGGCACCCTCCGGGCCCCTCGCCCCGACGGCCCTCACCTGATTTGGGGTAGGTGGCGATGACCACGTCGGTGGGGCGGAAGGGGAAGGTGACGGCGAAGCTGAGAGACTCCTGCGTGTGAAGGTGCCCCGGCAGAGAGATGCCGGAGAAGGTCTCGGTCACATCCAAGCGCTCCATGTCCCGGCTGCTGCCCGGTTCGCGGCAGGAACCAGCCTTAAATAGCTGCAAAAGAGGAAGCTGTCCCGGCGGGCGGGAGGCACATTCCTGCCGGGGGGCCGCGGATCCGGCCACGCTGGGGCCATCGCCGGGAGAGCGCTGCCTACGGGATGGCCCCGGGACTGGTTTACCCCCGGGATAGGATGGGGTCCCGCACGGTCAGACCCACCACTGCAGCCGGAGGGGCCGGGGGGATCGGGTACCTCGCTCACCTGAAGGTGGGAAGACTGACGGGAGCCTCACTGGTCAGAGCATCCCACGGTGCCAGCCCCACACTGTGCCCACATCGCGCTCCCTATGGCTGGCACTGCTGGAGGAAGGGATTCCCATCCCAGCACACTCTGGGACATGGAGCGGGGCTGTTTCCATGTGGCTCCACGCCATTCCCGGGAGCCCTGTGGTGCCTCTTGCCACACATGACACAGCAGCATCAGTGTCCCCGCACGGAAGCCCCCACCATGGGCACTGCGCTGTGGGTTCCAGGGATGCCTCAGTATCCTCCCCACGATGCTGCAGCGGGCCTATGGGGTGGGAGGAGCCCAGCACGCATCTGGCACCATTGGCACCCCCAGGGCAGGGCCATGCTGCTGCCCCCCAGCCCCTCCATGGCGGGGAGGTGTCAGCACTTTGCCGGGGGGTGCGCAGGCACTTGGCCGCTCCCCAGCACCACGTCGGGGGGTGGCTCTGGGGTGGCCGGAGCCCATCCCAGCCTTGCCGCCAGCACGCAAGCGGAAAACATATTTCAGAGCCGTAACAGGCAGCATCCGCTCGAGCGTCCCAGGGACAGGGTGAGTGGGGGACAGGGGTGCCGGGGCTTGCCCATCAGTAGTCGGGGTGCTGGTGATGCCCGCACTCGGCTGGGATGCTGTTGGGTAGCAGCACTGGGCTGGGGGTGCCAGCACTGGGGAGGCCAAGGCGGGGATGAGAGCGGCACTTTCCCAGCTAGAAGAATCTGGGCTGCATTAGAGGGGTCGGGAGCATTCCCACAGCTATGCGAGAGGCCCTGCCACCCAGGAGGGCTGTGGCAGCCACCGTCACAGTGCCCCGGTGCCCACTGCCAGGGCTGGGAGCAGGGTACGGCTGCGGCTCCTGGTTACTCATTGACGGCGGGAGGGGACAGCCAGTGCACGCAGCAGCAGTGGCAGGTCACCACGGCTCATCCCCAGCTGCACCAAGCAGGCGAGGATGCCGGGCAGGAGTGTGGTGGTGCTGGTGCTGGTGCTGCGCCTGCTCCTGCCCAGCGCCGGGCAGCAACACCGGGAGGAGGCCGAGCGGATCATGACGACCACACCAGTCATCGACGGGTGAGCAAAGGTTGCCGAGCCCCGCACTGTGTCTGCCCCATGAGGAAACCCCAGCCAGAAAACCCACCGGGGATGGCCCTGGGGGGATCCCCATGCCGGGCACCTCGGGGTGAGGGGACAGCTCTCCCGGGGGATCCCCGTGCATGGCACCCCAGGACCCTGATGCTGAGGGGATCCCCAGGAGGTGCAGCCCAGCGGGAGCAGGCAGAGTGCTGGGAAGCCAGGGGCTGTCCCAGGGGAGTCCCCACTCAGATCCCACAGGGTCGTGTCCTCAGGGAGGTCGCTGGTTCTTGCCAGGACCATCAAGAGGCTCCCATCCTTCACAGGGTTCCCCCATGGCACCAGCACCGGGTATAGGGTGCAGGACAGGGGGAGCCGGAGGATGTGGGGATGGTGATGCATGAGGGGAGAAGTGGGAGGTGGTGGCCCCAGCACTTCCCCAGAGACACTGCTGGGAGCAGGACACCGCGCTGCAGTGACGTCCTGCGGTGGTGACATTCCCACAGTGGTGACAGTGATTTCCTGCCGGCAGGATCCCGGCTGGCTCTCCAGGTACGAGTGGGGTTGGAGGGATGCGTGAAGGGTCCCTGTCCTCCCTCCGGCTCCCTGCAGGCCAAAGCGGGGACCTGGCTCTGGTTTTGGCAGAGGGAACAGATGGGTGGGGAGGTTGATGATGGATGGATGGATGGATGGATGGATGGATGGATGGATGGATGGATGGATGGATGGACGGATCAAAAGATGGAATGATTGAATTAAGGAATGATGGAATGGTGAATAAGGAATGGATGGATGCATGCATGGGTGGATGCATAGATGGACACATGGATGGACAGGCAGACAGACAGCCCCTCACTCCTCTTTCCCTTTCCCAGGCACAACGACCTGCCCTGGCAGCTCCTCAAGAGGTTCAACAACCAGCTTGGGCTGCCAGAGGCCAACCTCCTGCTGCTGAACGGCACCCACACCAACATCCCCAAGCTGCGCAGCGGGCACGTGGGGGGGCAGGTGGGATGGCGAGCGGACCGGGGACACCGTGGGGTGGCAGGGTTCTGGGTCCGGGCTCTCCGTGCTCACCGCGTGCTGTTGGGGGCAGTTCTGGTCGGCGTACGTGCCCTGTGACACACAGAACAAGGACGCGGTGAAGCGCACGCTGGAGCAGATCGACGTGGTGCACCGCATGTGCGAGCGCTACCCCGACACCTTCGCCTGCGTCGGCGACAGCGACGGTGAGCGGGCGCAGGGCTGGAATGGGGGTGCCCTGAGGGACCCCACAGCTGATGTCTCCCCCCGTCCCGCAGGCATCCGCCAGGCCTTCCAGAGCAACAAGGTGGCCAGCCTCATTGGGGTAGAGGGCGGCCACTCCATCGACAGCAGCCTGGGCGTCCTGCGCACCTTCTACCGCCTGGGGGTCCGCTACATGACCCTCACCCACAGCTGCAACACCCCCTGGTAGCAGCCCACAGGGGAGATGGGGATGGGGGGACAGGGCCAATACGGGAGCACAGCTTGCGGCCGAGCAGGGGCATGTGCCCCGGGGTCTGCCCTGATGCTGTCCCCGCTCCGCAGGGCTGACAACTGGCTGGTGGACACTGGGGATGAGCCAGCCCTGCACCACGGCCTGTCATCCTTCGGGAAGGTGAGTGGAGACAGCATTGGCAGCGGAGCCTGTGAGCAGTGCCATGGTGCCATGGTAGTGGTACCCACCAGTCCCATGCTGTGGCATCAAGCCAAGCAGCAGTGCCCTGGGTGCACAGTGACCCTCACGCATCCCTCACCCGCCCCATCCCTGCAGACGGTGCTGGAGGAGATGAACCGCCTGGGCATGATTGTGGACCTGGCCCACGTCTCAGTGGAGACGATGAAGGTTGTGCTGAACCTCTCCAAAGCCCCTGTCATCTTCAGCCACTCATCTGCGTACAGCCTTTGCCAGCACAGTCGCAATGTGCCCGACGAGGTGCTGAGGATGGTGGTGAGCGCTGGGGCATGGCCACGGGCAGGGATGGGGACAGCATGGGGGAAGCCAGGCTCAGGGCCTCCTCTCCCCCAGGCCTCCACAGGCAGCCTGGTGATGGTCAACTTCTACAGCGAGTACGTGACATGCGGGGACACGGCCACACTGATGGATGTTGCAGGTGAGGTGGGCACCCGGGTTGGGGATGTCAGTGTCCCCCCTCTCCCTGCTCACCCTGTCCCCTCGGCACCCACAGACCACATGGACCACGTGAAGAAGGTGGCTGGCGCCCAATCCGTCGGCTTCGGTGGCGACTACGACGGGGTCTCAAGGTAAAGCAGGTGATGGGTGCAGGATGGGCTGAGCTGCTGGGACGGGGCAGCGCATTCCCAGCATGGGGAAGTGCCACGGGGGGGTCTCCCCGTGCCCTGCTTTGGGGTGTGTGGGGCGGCTGCCCTGGCACAGCTGTGGGTGGTGCAGGCTCCCCACTGGCTTGGAGGACGTGTCCACGTACCCCGCGCTGGTGGCTGAGCTGCTGGCGAGGAACTGGACGGAGGAGGAGCTGAAGGCGGCCCTGGCCGAGAACCTGCTCCGTGTACTCAAGAAGGTGGAGGAGGTGAGCAGGGCACGGGGATGTACAGGACATGGGGACACACAGAGCACAGGGACACATAGAGCACGGGAACACAGAGCATGGAGCATGGGAACACATAAAGCACAGGGACACATAGAGCACGGGAACACATAGAGCATGGGAACACATAGAGCATGGAGCATGGGAACACATAAAGCACAGGGACACATAGAGCACGGGAAAACATAGAGCATGGGAACACATAAAGCACAGGGACACAGAGCACAGGAACACATAGAGCATGGGAACACATAAAGCACAGGGACACATGGAGCATGGGAACACATAGAGCATGGGAACACATAGAGCATGGAGCATGGGAACACATAAAGCACAGGGACACATAGAGCACGGGAAAACATAGAGCATGGGAACACATAAAGCACAGGGACACAGAGCACAGGAACACATAGAGCATGGGAACACATAGAGCATGGAGCATGGGAACACATAAAGCACAGGGACACATAGAGCACAGGAAAACATAGAGCATGGGAACACATAAAGCACAGGGACACATAGAGCACAAGAACACATAGAGCATGGGGACACGTAGAGCACGGGGACACATGGAGCATGGGAACACATAGAGCATGGGAACACATAGAGCATGGAGCATGGGAACACATAAAGCACAGGGACACATAGAGCACAAGAACACATAGAGCATGGGGACACGTAGAGCACGGGGACACATGGAGCATGGGAACACATAGAGCATGGGAACACATAGAGCATGGAGCATGGGAACACATAAAGCACGGGGACACACAGAGCACGAGGACACATAGAGAACGGGGACACATAGAGAATGGGGACACATGGAGCATGGGAACACATAGAGCATGGAGCATGGGAACACATAAAGCACAGGGACACATAGAACATGGGAACACATAGAGCATGGGGACACATAGAGCACAGGAACACATACAGCATGGAGCACAGGGACACATAAAGCACAGGGACACATAAAGCACAGGGACACATAAAGCACGGGGACACATAGAGCACGGGGACACATAGAGAACGGGGACACATGGAGCACAGGAACACATACAGCATGGGAACACATACAGCACGGGGACACGTGGAGCAGCAGAGATAAGCAGGACCAAGGATGTACAGCCCTTGGCTGTATGGTGACACAGGGGCAGCGGATGAACAGGAGCACAGGGACACTCAGGGCTTAGGATGTGCACAGTGTCAGGGCCTGTGTGGGGTGCAGGGACTGCCCCTCGCTGTGGGAGCCCCCCCTGTCCCCATCGCAGGTGAAGGCAACCCTGCAGAGCATGGCTGCCCACGAGACACCCATCGCCTTCGAGGAGCTGGAGGGGACGTGCAGGACCCGCTATGGCTACACCAGCAGTGCAGGCACAGCCCGGCTCCCGCTGGCAGCCCTGGTGCTGGTGCTGGCACTGCTCCACACCCTGCTCTCCTAGCACTGGCTCCCACTGCAGCTCCAGCACCCTGCCCAGCAGGATGCCGGTGCCTGCCCAGTGGCTGCCGGCCTGGGCACATCCCTGTGCCCCTTCCCTCCTGTGCCAGCACCACAAGTGAAATAAAGACATGTTTCAAGCACTGCTGACAGCGTGCGCCTGTGCCAGGACCCTAAAGGAACCACCAGTCCCATAGCCCTGCTGTGTTGGATCCAGGCTGGAGGTGGTGAGCAACCCCAGCACATCACCGACCACCCCAGCACATCACCACCACCCCAGCACATCACCGACCACCCGAGCACATCACCGACCACCCCCACACACCACCAGCCACCCTGGCTTCATGGCCCAGCCCCATGGGCACACACTGAGAAGCTGTAACCACACCGGGAGTGACACATCGCTGCAACACATGGTCAGGGTGGCTGTAGGGCTGCCTCCGCAGGACGCTTACATTCATCATTAGCTAATTAATTGGCTACTCAATTATCTTCTTAGCAATTTCCTGTCACACTTGGGAACAGCCTGTCTGTGTTGCAGAGGCGGCTTTGGGCACCGGGAAAACAGGCAGGGGAAGGAGAGCCATCTTCCTGTGGCATTCACAGATTGGCTGTGGCACAGAGCCCCGTCTGCCAGCCTGGCACTGGGATGGGATGTGCCCAGGACAGCCACCGCAGCGGGATACAGCCACCAGCACGGGGGTGAAGCTGCTGTCAGTGGGTGCCGGGGGCATTAGCAGGGTGTAAGGCACTGGGCTCCCGCAGTGGGGATACAAGATGAGGATCTGCCCCTCATGGAGCCCAGCCTTCAACCGAAGACTGGGAAAGGTGTGCAGAACGGCACAGGGCACCGCTGGGGATAAGGAGCTCAGCTCCAGCAGCTGCTCTGGCCTCCCAAGATGGTGATGGTGGCACTGGGGCTGCAATAACTCCTGCTCACCCCAATTCCCCCCAGTTCAGGAAACTGGTCTTGGTCAACACGGGACCCCAGCAGTGGGGAGCTATGGCTCTGTGGTGACTGAATCCCTTTCCCTGGGGAAGAGGAGGCACTAAGCAGCAAGAGCAGGACTGGATCCCTCCTTCTCCTTCTCACCCGAGCTCCACAGCAGCCCCTTGGCCTCTATCCCAGGCATGGGACAGCTCAAAGCCGTCATACTGTGCCACAGGCAGAGGGGACCACGGATGTGCTGTTCACATCTGAACACGCAGGCACAGCATGATGGATGGTCAGTGGTTGTTTATTTGAAACAGCAGAAGGGAATCAACAGGGGTTTGGAGAAGGCAGCAAATGAGACAAGCTTAAAAAAACAAACCCAACAAAACACACAAACGAAAGCACAAACATCACCCTGACAGAGGGAGCTCCTCAGGGCAGTGGCTCCCTGCGCCCACGGGTGTCCCCTGGGCACAGGGACAACTCTGCTTGCTGCCCAGCTCACTGGGAGGTGACACAAGATCCAGTGCTTCACCATGCAAAAGTGACTTGGAGCCCAAAGCCACCTCCAGGGTCACCTCCCCTCGCCCCACCACAGCATGTGGCGGGGAGGAAGGGTCCGTCAGTAACGAGACCCACGCTGCTAAGGCCATTGAACTCAGAGGAAATAAGGAAAACAGTGAGAAGTGTTTGTGTTGAAGTGCTGGGGGACAGCCCCTGTCCACAGCGAGTCCTGCGCCACATCTGCACACACAGCCCAGGTGCCTGGGAACGTCAGCGGCACTGGGAGCTGCTCCCCTCTCAGCACACCTTAAAATCCCCTTTGGAAGTGATGCATCCCCACTGCAGTGGCACCAGCTGCCTGACCCACACCACGCAGGACCCAGCCACTGCACAGCCTCCATTTACATCCTGCAGCAAGTTAAAGTTCCTCCTCCCAAGAGCCAAAGGAAACTGCGTTTCCTTCCCGGCATCAACCCAGCACCTCACGGTGCCTGGGAGTCGCAGAGAAGGGGCACAGAACACTTCAGTGCAGGAAGAAGGCTCTGAGGGAGGAGCAGCCACGTTTGCCATGAGATGGAGGAGAGGGGCCAGGGGAGGCAGCCCCCTCTCACCCAGCTCTGTACCGTGTTCTACAGGCAGCAGCAGCAAGGAGGGGACAGCAGAGGAGGAATGGCAGCAGACACCCAGGGGATGAGCCGCAGCCAGCGCAGGCAAACAGGCTCTGGGCATGGTTTAGCACTTATCGTCACACCCATCCGGCTGGGGAACATGTGGGAACAGCGCTGGGGCCACCAGAGCTGTGAGCATGGGGCTGGGAAGCTGCTGCAATCCACTCCCAACTGCTGAGCATGGAGCAGGGATTGCTCCACACGGGAGGCCAGGGCCTGGATAACCATTTCCAGACCAGAGCGGGTGGAGACGGGGGAGCTGCGGATTCACACACACACATACTTGTGCAGGGCAGGACGAGCATTTCAAAGGTCACTTGGTGGTACAGAGCTCCAGGGAGGACTGGCCTGGGAAGACAAGGAGCTAGTGACTGGCAAGGTGAAGCCTGCAACACACGGCATGCAGCTATGACTCAGGAAGGTTACTGTAAGGGAAGAGATGCCATGGAGAAACCTCCCCTTCCTGCAAGGCACTGACCTTCCCAGAAACCCCACAGCTGGGAAAAACACCCTTCCCAAACTACTGCAAGGGGAAGGCAGTGCTGTGGGATCTCCCTGCTCCTTGTAAACAGCTCCTTGCTGCGGGCCCCAAGGAGAGCAACACAAGTGTGCTGCGCACACACAGAGGCGAGTTAGGCGAGCAGCACCCCAAAACACGCTGTGACCTGCCTCCAGGATTCTTTCAGTGTGAAATCAGGAGCGTGACACTGCACCATGAGACACCGCCAGAAACCAGCAGCAGCCCTCCAATGGAAAATACCCTGAAATCAGACCCAGTGAAGCATTCCTCCAGCCCGGAGAGGCCGCCTGTGCTCAGGAACCCCTGCCAAGATTGCTGCTGGTTCTGGGAAAAGCCATCACCACCACAGCCCCAAAGCAGAGTGCCCAGGCGCAGGCAGGGCTGGGGACATGCTGCTGGAGCAGGGGATGGCAGCAGCTGTGGGGAAGGAGTCCCGGGCCCATCTGCCCCACACCATCTCACCAGGGGCAGCAGTCCAGAAGGGCGACAAGGGACCTTAGTTCCGCAAGGCAGCCAACCTGGAAGGACAGCATGAGAGGGAAGGAACATGAGAGCAGTTCTAACTCAGGAAAAACCTTCATCCATGACTGCAGGGGACATCTCTGCCCAGAAACCTCCTGCTCTGTGGCAGAGGTGTGGGAAGTCCTGCCCTGGATTAACTTGGAGCGTTTGGATCACACAGCCATGGCTGCCTGGGGTTAACCTAGAGTGTGTCACCAACGCAGGCAAGGCGCTGAGGAGAAGGGGCTCCCGGTTTCTGATCTGAGCACCTCGCTGCTGGCCCAGTGCCTCTCCCAGAGCTGTTCCCAGCTCCCAGGGGAGCACAGCCTTGGGGCTGTCCCCAGATGGACCCAGTGCGGACTGCGTGGGGAGAGGAAGCTCATCAGCATCTCCTGGGGCAGTTCCAGGGAGACAGCCTGTTCCTGGAGCTGTTTGAAGGTCAGAGCCAAGCGTTTCAGAGCAGCAGCAGCTGCATGAGGCTGAGCGCAGAGCAGGGGGAGACTGTTCTGCACCCACTGAGGAGGGCTTGCTGCTGAGTGCCAAAAGACACCCTGTCCAGGCACACAAAGTGGCCCCATGGACCCACACAGCCACCTCGCCTCTCTGCACAGGGTATCATAGGGACTGCCCAAGCACCAGAGCGGGGGCTCAGCATCCCCCCAGCATGCCACCGTGGGCTAACCCATCCCCTTCCCACTGCTGAGTGGTCCCTAGGAGGACTCGAACTGCCTCGAACAAGGCGGAGACCCGGAAAGCACAAACCTCCGTGACAGTTGGTCTTCCTGGGAGCGGACCGAGCTCTCCCCCACCGCAGAAGCACCCTCGGGGAGCTGGTTGAGCTGGTCCATGATCTCCAGCCCGTTCTCTTCCGCAATCTGGACGATGAGGCTGTCTACCTGCTCCTGTGGCGTGGTCAGCGTGGTGGCTGAGCTCATGGAGTCCTCCATGACCTGTGACAGACACAGCTTGTCACCCTGACTCACAGGAAGAGCTGCCTGGCCCAACCCGGCTGCTTCTGCCAAAGATCCTGCTGCAGATCCTGCATTGCAGCCAGGCCCCTCAGCCAGAACGGCCTGAGGCCGACAGCAGGGTTATGACAGAGGGGTGCAAGGTCTGTGTGAGAGAACCAGTGTTTTTTTCGCATAACTGGGGATGAGGCTTTGCAATATTAAGGCTTTACAATATTAGAGCTTTAAAATCAATATTAAGACTTTGCAATATTAAGATTTCTCAATACTGTGGCTGGGGCTAAGTTACTAAGGGAACAAAAAAAGGGACCGAGATACCATAACTTAGAAAGACACACTGTGCGGTTAAGAGACAATATCACCTCTAGACGAAAGATACACTCTGTGGTTAAAAAGAATACCGCCTTTGTACAACCTATGAAACTAAGCCGGTGCAGGCTGGTTCTGTAGTTAAACAGTAAGTTGGGGTACCGCATGTCTGCCAGAGAGTTATGAAATCGAACCATAAAAGGAGATAAATAAATAAGAGGAAGGGGCGTATGAAATCGAGTAAGGGGAGGTGTAACCAGAGGCAGGACGTTTGTCATGTAGGTTATACATGTCAGACAGGCTGTAAACCTTGGAGAACCCAACCAATTGGGAAACAAGGGAGGGAACTTGTGGACGGGATAGGAAATATAAATCATCGTTCTGATTTCGCTGCGTGTGCCTCCTTGCCAGGACCTCCGTTTTTGCTCAGACATTAGTAAAGAGCTGCTTTACTGCTGCGTCTACCCTGAGCTCAAGGTTTTATCTAGAGACCATTTCTCACAGTCTGGTTCTACCACAGACCCCCTCCGAGCAATTGACACAGGGACAGCCACCTCCCTTGTCATGCCACGTCTGCCTCTCTGCACAGCAGCTCCTTCCCTGTCAGGCAGCAGAGACGGGTCTTTCCCCATGTCTCTCAGCTTGGGGGGGTTCCCACACCAGATGCTGGATTCCCCAAGGGGAACAGGGAGCTGCTGTGGAAGCCCCAGTTACAACTGGGACCCACAGTTCAGAGATGAGCCCACTCTCCCAAACCCCACAGCCCTCAGCCCTCCCGGACCCTCCAAAGGCCACCAGCACTTACTGATGTGTGAACATCCAGATTCTGAACCTGCTGCTCGAATTTATCCATCACTGCAGACACTTTCTGTAGGTCCATGGAGCTCAGAGCCTTGTCCAAGGCCTTGGTCACCTGGGCCATATTTTTTGTCACCTGCAAATGGAGATTGCTTCATGGGTGCTCCCCAAAAGCAAGGTATGTTTCTGCTGAGAGTGAAACCCACATCAGTGAGGGAGAAGCCAGCATGTGGCTGCTCACAACAGCTCTGCAAGGCAGGACAGGCTTTGTGGGCTACCAAACACACCAAGGTCCAGCCTGGCTATGGGTTTCTCTAGCCATGCACCATCACTGAAGACCCCAGGCAGTGCTCCTGTCAGGATGAGTCCCAGCCCACCACCTCTGTACGCACCATGAGGCAAGAGACTCCCAGAATGAGTCTCTCCCTCTGGGCAGCCACTGGTTAGTGATTTAATTCCAAGCAGCACTGCTGTGAGGCCAGCTCAAATGGGCTCTTCAGAGGCTGAGCTTAAGTGAGAGGCTCTGAGCCGAGCACAAAGCCTGGTGTGATTGGGATGGAGAGCTCTGGAGTGGTTTGAGGCAGGGAGAGGGGAAGAGCCAACACATGTTCATGTCTCAAGCCCCACGCACACTCAGAGGCGCTTACCCCCTTCATGGTCACGGCTGTCTGGACCTTGGAGGCCACCGCATCCACCCGGGAGGACATGCGGAGCCAGTTGAGCCCCTCATTCTTCTTGCGGA
Source organism: Ara ararauna (assembly GCA_028858755.1). Lineage (NCBI taxonomy): Eukaryota > Metazoa > Chordata > Aves > Psittaciformes > Psittacidae > Ara > Ara ararauna. The sequence goes on along the minus strand of CM054410.1, from coordinate 3,119,980 downwards.
TGGCATTCTCCGCATAGACACGGGCACACTCCACATTCTTTTGCTGAAGGGCCTGGGAGGGCAAAAGGGCAACCACTTACAGAGAGAATGCACCACTGGATACAAACAAGCGCACCCTGCTTGCGCCTGGCAGCTTCCCAGCAGGAAGCAGCTCCACCGTGGCCTCAAACACTGCGCACACCCTGGGACGGGAACGAAATCCCTGCTGGTGTCACTGCGACACACAGCGTCCACCCAGCACGTGTGAAAGCTGAGGGTGGGACTTGGAACAGTCGGATGCTGAGATGGGACACCCAGCGAGGGCTCGGGGGGACCTGCCCGCTCCCCAGCACCACGGTGGAACGTGGCAGGAGGCCAGCACCAGCCCGCAGCCCCAACCCACCTTTTTGACTTTGGCTTGCTCGGCCTTGGAGTCCTTCTCGGCTTTTTTGGCAAGTTTCTCCAGCTGTTTCGCTGTGAACTGCAGGGAAAGCACCCGCTTAGGGCCGGGGCCCCGGGGTGAGGGCAGCGAGCCGGGTACACCCCCCCCTCCCCGCGGACAGAAGCCGCCCACAGCACCCGGTGAACCGGCAACGCCGACTTCCCTCTTCCGGGAAGGGAAGCGCCGGCGGTCCGGGAGGACAAACCCGGCTAAAGGGCTCCCTCTTCCCGCGGCCGCCGGCATCGGCGCAGAGCCCCGGCCCCCCTTCCCGAGGGCGGGACTCCGCAGCCCAGGGCCTCCCCTCTGCACCGGCGCCGCAGCAGAACCCCCGACGAGGCGCGAGTCCGCGGGCGGAGCGGAGCCCGGGGCCGTCCGGGAGCAGCGGTAGCGGACGGGCAGCAGCAGCGGAGCCCGCGCGGCCTCACCTTCAGCTGGAACAGCGTATCTGCAAGGAAAGAGAGCAGGGGCTGAGCCGCCGCTCCGGGGCACGGCACAGCCCCACGCCCGGTGCCCCCCCCCGCACCCCCGCACCCCCCGGACCGCCCCCCCGAGCGCGGCCGAGGCTCCGGTTCCGCCCGCACCGTCCATCCTGCCCCGCCGCCGCTTCCGGGGCGTGCGCGCCGCTTCTCGCGAGATCTGCGCCCGGCGGCAGGGTGGGGGGCGTGGCCATGCGGGTGGGCGGAGCCACAGGTGGGGTGCGGTCATGGGGGTGTGGCCATGGAAATGGGCGGAGCCACCGATGGGGTGTGGTCATGGGGGCGTGGCCATGGAAATGGGCGGAGCCATGGGTGGGGCCGTGGCCATGTAGGCGGGTGGAGACGTAGAGTGGGTGTGGTCACGGGGGGCGGGGCCACGCGGGTGGGCGGGGTCGCGGAGTGGAAGAGGTCATGCGGGTGGGCGTGGCCACGGACGGGCGTGGCCGCGCAGGTGGCGCGCAGCCATAGGCTGACGTGCCCGCGAGGGTGGGGCGTGGCCGCGCGGCCCCGCCCAGCTGCCGCTGTCCCGCGCCGCGCGATGGCGGACGGCTGCGGGCCCGATCCGGACCCGGACCCCGAAGCGGAGCCGCTGCGGCTGCGGCGCCTGCGGGGCGCGGGGCACTTCGAGGTTCCGGCGGCGGAGCGGGTGAGCGCGGCCGAGAGCCCCGGCCTGGGGCTGCTGTGTGGGGAGCGGGGCTCTCGGAGCCCCCGGGGGCGGGCGCGGGGAGCGGGACGGGTGCCCGCAGCCCCGGGACGCGGAGGCTCCGCGGCGCGGTGTCGTGGCGCATCCCGGTGCCCGCGGTCAGGTTTGCTCCACGGGCGCTGTCGCGGCGGTGGTGCTGTGTGCGCCGGGAGGCGGTGAGGAGCCGCCCGCCGTGATGTGGCGCTTCGGTTCTAGCTGGGAAGATGCCGAAGCGTGAAGGAGTTTGAGAAGCTCAACCGGATCGGAGAGGGCACCTACGGCATCGTGTGTAAGTGCAGCGCCGGCTGCTCCCCGCGGGCCCGGCAGAGGCGGCCGCCGGGCGGGCTGCGCCCGTCTGCTCCATCCCGGCAGCCGGAGCGTGTGCGCTTGAGGGCGCTGTCATAGCCGATAAGCTGAGAAGAGGCTCATGGCACCGCCGGCGTTTGCGGTGCTGATGGGTGTCGTGTTCTTCCAGACCGGGCCCGCGACACCCTGACAAATGAGATCGTGGCACTGAAGAAGGTGCGGATGGACAGTGAGAAAGATGGTAATGGAGGAGCAGGAGAGCTGTGGCGGGGGCGTCCTCGGCCCCTGCTGGAGGCAGTCACGCAGCACGGCTGTTGCTCTTTGCAGGCATGCCCGTCAGCAGCCTGCGGGAGATCACCCTGCTCCTGCAGTTTCGGCACACCAACATCGTGGAGCTCAAAGAGGTGGTTGTAGGGAACCATCTGGAGAGGTGAGATTCCCTCCCCTGGCCTCCCGTTGTCTCCTGTCTTCTCTGTCTTTCGGAACCTGCGCAGCCCCCTGTGCTGCCTCTCTCAGTGCAGACAAGTGCTGGAACACTGGAGAGGTGATGTGGGGAAGGGTCCTGATTGTGTCTTGTCTATGACAGTATATTCCTCGTGATGGGGTACTGCGAGCAGGACCTCGCCAGTCTTCTTGAGAACATGCAGGCTCCTTTTTCAGAGGCTCAGGTAAAGATCAGGCACATTACCCCTGAGAGAGTGCTGCCAAATCATACTGGGCACCAGGGTGGATTCCCTGGACCTTGTGCTGGGCTTCAGCAGGGCTGAGGAGTACCAGGGGAGCCGGGCTCTGTGTGGAGCCTGGGCTTAGCTGGCCACTAAAGAACTCTCCAGACACTTTCCAGGCTGGGTTTTGGGCTAGAGCAAACTGTCAGGGGAACAGAGCTGAGGGAAAATGTGCCCCCAGGCAGCCCATGGTGTGCTCTGGGAGGACATGGGGACTTACGCTCTGCATAGCACTGACATACATGGCAGGCTGGAGGGCACCCAAATGGGTTTAAGCACTGCGGGTTTGCTGGTGCTGTCCTCATAGAGGTGGATGCTCCTGTCCTCTGTCTGCAGGTGAAGTGCATCATCCTGCAAGTCTTCAAGGGCCTGGAATACCTTCACAAGAACTACATCGTCCACAGGTGGGAATGGAGGGATGAAAGCGGGAAGTGAGGAAGGGGGCACAGGGAGAAGGAGCTGATGGGAGGAAGCCCTCTGTCTACAGCGTTCTTCACCTCCCACACCCGTGCCTGGGGACAAGCAGCACTGTGTGGGGGTTTGAAGCAACCTGATCATTCCATGTGGGAGCGGGAGTGGGGCAAGGAGAGTTGGATGAACAATGGGATTTGCTTCTCCTCGTTATCACCTGGCTCAGGGCTCTGTAGCTGCCTATGAGCCCTGGATATGCGTCCCTGAGGAGGCGCAGGTACAGGAGAAGCTGGGCCTGAAGGGTGCTGCTGACCAGCCACTGACCTGCTCTTCCCTGGCAGGGATCTGAAGGTGTCCAACCTGCTCATGACTGACAAAGGCTGTGTGAAGATAGGTGAGCCCCCAGCTGCTGCCAGTCCAGCTCCTGCCACAGATTGTACCCATAGCTCTCCCTCTGCTCTGTGACCCAGCTGGAGCCAAGAGCTTCCCCCTCATCCTGTGTCTCTGTTGCAGCTGATTTTGGACTGGCACGCACCTATGGAATGCCACCAAAGCCCATGACCCCCAAAGTCGTCACGCTTTGGTGAGTGGCTGGTGCTGGGGACGGAGCTGCGCTGGCTGTCAGTGGCACAGCATTGTAGCAGGGGCTTCATTTGTCCCCTTGAGTCAGTGCTGTCCCTTACGCAGGTACCGAGCACCTGAGCTGCTGCTGGGGATGGCGAACCAGACCACCAGTGTCGACATGTGGTAAGGGCAGGGCAGGGCGGGAGGGTGCTGAGGAGAGGGGCTGCAAACCTGAAGGGTGAATCAATGGATGGGCTTTTCCTGCCTCCACTGATTTGCATGTTGTCTGCCCTGCAGGGCTGCAGGCTGCATCCTCGCCGAGCTCCTGGCACATAAGCCACTGCTGCCGGGTACCTCGGAGATCCACCAGATCGATCTCATTGTGCAGCTCCTGGGGACACCCAATGAAAACATCTGGCCGGTGAGAGCAGTCCCCTGCTCCCTGCCCTCCCCTGCCTGCCCTGCCCACCTCCACTTCACACCTGAACCCATGCAGGGCTTCTCCACGCTGCCCCTGGTGAGCCAGTACACGCTGCGGAAGCAGCCCTACAACAACCTCAAGCACAAGTTCCCCTGGCTGTCCGAGGCTGGGCAGCGGCTGCTCAACTTCCTCTTTATGTATGATCCCAAGAAGCGGTAAGGCACATCAGCAGCTCAGCTTGGGTGGGGGAGAACGCCGGCTTCCCAGACAGGGCTGCCTGTGTCACACTGTCCCCAGGGCCACGGGGAGCCAGGTCAGCGCCTTCACATCTCCTCATCCCTGCAGGGGCACAGCGAAGGACTGCCTAGATAGCTCCTACTTCAAGGAGAAGCCCCTGCGTAAGTAGCCTCCCATGGGGCAGGGTTGGGGTGCTCTGTGCCCCACTGACCCCTGCTCTCTGCCCCACAGCCTGTGAACCAGAGCTCATGCCCACCTTCCCACACCACCGCAACAAGAGGGTGGCTGTCACCAGCATGGGGATCGAGAGCCAGGCCAAACACAGTAAGCCCTGAGCTCTGTCCCATGGGAGAAGCATGGCACATGCCAACTGGGATGGCTTTCCTCGGCTGAATAGCGCCAAGGGCTTCAGCCCTTCCCGGGACGGCTCCCAGTGCAGAGATGGCCCGGCTGCAGTAGGGAAGCGCAGTACCAGCTCCAATGCAGAGCGCTAGGAGCAGAAGAGAAATGAGGTGCAGGGATGCACAGGGCTCCACAGGAAGAGGCTGGCTTGGGGCCCTCAGCCAGTGCTGGCTGCATGGAGTAACCCAAACTTTGCCATCAATAAAGGCACCTGCCAGCAGCGCAGAGTGATTTGCCTTATTCCTCAGTTCTACCTGGGCTGGAAGAAGCCACAGCCCTGCTCTGTTCTCTCGTGCTACAGCGGTAAGAACACCCCCAGGCTCTACCTCCCAACACAGCCTTAAATCTGCTGGGCCTCACTCTCCTTGGAGGAAAGAGCTACTCCTGCAGGCCCCATCCCACCCCTGTTCCCTGCTGCTCCCCCTGTACACCCCAGCACAGCATGAGGACACCACCACAGTGCGAGGCAGCTGCACTTTACTGAGATGCATCCAGGCGTGTACAGCAGGAGGGCCAGGGCTGGAGCAGGCTCCCACCACCCTGGGGATGAAGCAGAGCATGGCCCAGGCACTGCTCCCTCCCTGTGGAGTGAGCAGTGTCCCTCAGGCCCAGCAGTGGCTGTCCCCATCCCTTAGCGCGCGCAAGGAGATGTGCACAGCCGCAGCACGCTGCAGTGCTATGACTGAGGTCCGCAGCTCTCAGACAGCAGCATGTCCACCTCCGAGCGCTGCAGCCAGAGCCGCTGCTGGCGCTCGCTGCGCAGCTCCTGCCCGCGGTGGCGGCTGCGGCAGGCCAGCCCGGCTGCACAGGCACCGGCGTGGAGCTGCTGGCACGTGGTGCAGCAGTAGGAGGGCAGCACGCCCCGGCGCAGGCATGTGTGCAGCTGGTAGCAGGGCAGCTCCGGGGCCTCTTCGGGAGCTGAAGGGCAGGGAGAGTCCTGGGGATCCCCCAGCACCGGGGGGGTTCTGCTCCCCACAGCCCGGGTAGGGAATAGGCTGCCGGCCCCACTGAGGTCCTGCGGCAGGAAGAGGTGAGAGGAGGAGGTGTCCAGGTCAGGGTTGCCGACAGACAGCACCAGCTCCTGCCCAGCCTTGAGGTCTCCACAGCAGTCCCAGCTCCTCATGGGCATGTCCAGAGCACCCAGTGGGCTGCCAGGGTCACTCTGCAGTGCTGGGGGGGGCATGTCCTCGCCCTCCACGTTCTCAGGGCTGCTTGGCACGGCCTGGTAAAGGTCCACGTTGTCGCTGCAGCCAACAGCCACCTTGGGCTGTATCCCCATCTGCTGCAGCATCTTCACACAGGCCTCCGTATCCCCAGCCAGACACCGGGCCTGCAGCAGGTCCTGGGCGCTGGGCTGGTGCGGGTGCAGCCGCAGCACCACCTCCACCAGGATCTCACACTCCAGGCGGCAAGCCAAGAAGCCGCAGGCAGCAGCGAGCAGCTCGGGCTCCGGGGGGAGCCGGGAGACCGTCAGGCGGTGCTGGTCCTGCCGTTCGTAGCCCAGCCGGGCGAAGCTCCGCTCCAGGTCGTCTTCAGGGAGTGCTGAGCGCAGCGAGTGCACGTAGGCACCGGAAAAGGTCTGCAACGAGAGCGGGGACACGGTTGGAACCCCGGGGTGTCCCCCCCCCAGCCCCGGGGGCGCGGGCAGGCCCGCGGGCCCTCACCTGCACGGTGCCGAACTCCTTGCGCCAGGGGAAGAGGTAGAGGTTGATGGCCGCCAGCTCCAGCAGGCGGAAGGCTCGGGCCAGGCCCGGCAGTGCTCGCCCCGGGTCGGGCCAACCCCGCAGCCCCCGGGCCAGCAGCTCGGGCGCGTCCTCCTGCAGGGCCCTCAGCACCGACGGCTCCCGCCGCAGCCGCCACCGCAGCCGCTCCACGAAGGAAGGGTCGGAGCAGGGCACGGCGCGGCCGCGGCGGAACTCCCGCTCCAGGCAGTGCCGGTACTGCTGCCCGTACTGCTGCCGCAGCGCCGAGCCCGCGCACATCCTGCCGGTGCAGGCAGCGTCAGCGCCGCGCTCCGCACCGCGCCCCGCGCCCGCTCCACCCGCGCTTCCCTTCCGCTTCCCGCGAAACGCCCACCGCGCCGCTGACGTCACTCAGGCGGCGGAACCGCGGGAACAGACCCCGCGCTCACAGCGCCCCCCGCAGGAACGGAGGAACAACCCGCGGGGCAGCCCCAGCTCTCCCCGTCCCCGCTGCGGGGATGCCATGGGGGGGGGCTCGGCTCGGCTCCTCCCCACCACGGGGACCCCCGCGGCCCCACACTGGGCCCTAAGGGATGGGGACCAACAGCACCTGGCGGCGGATGGCGCGGAGGGGTCCCCGCGGCTGCCTCCTCACTGCAGGGACTCCACGTAGGACAGGGCGCTCTGCAGGGACGTCAGGCAGTATCCCTCCTCCCCAATCAGGCACCTGCACCACGGCCACCGCAGCGTCATGGTTGGGACACCACCATGGCCAGAACACTGCCGTGGCCACTACACCACCACAGACAGGGTAGCAACACAGACAGGACACCACCATGGCCATCGCACCATCATAACCACCACACCCCTATGGTCAGAACACTGCCACAATCACTGCACCAGCATGACTGCCACACTACCATGGCCAACACCACGGAAGCCATGACGCCAGGACACTGCCACGGACACTGCACCATCACGGCCAGGACAGGACACCACCACGGCCACCACACTGTCACAGCTGGGACACTGCCATGGCCACCACAGCATCACGTCTACCACACCACCATAGCCATCGCACTGCCACAACCAGGACACCACCATGGCCATTACCCCATAGCCCTGCACCCATAGGAGCCACATCTCCCACCTGGCCCCCTCCCCATTCCTCCATCAATGCCCCCAGCCATGGGTACCCACAGATCCCCATGTCCCCCAGGCACTTACCCCTCGTGGATGAACTCCTCCAACGCAGCACACTCAGATAGCAGCTGGGGCAGCCCCGTCTGCAGCACCACGTAGGACAGGATCGGCAGCAGGTCGTCTGCCCCACTGCTGCCAACAGGAACCATCAGCCCCATAGGCAGCAGGACTCTCAGCCTCCCATATCCGCACCCCCCATCTCCCCACCATGGCCCTGGCTCTGCTGTGTCTGGCCATGTGTCTGGCTGCCCACTGTGGTACTCACATGGCGGCGGTGGCGGGGGTCCGGCGGTCCCGGGCGCCGCAGTACTCCTCGGCACACTCGCAGATGCCGCGCAGGGCTCGCACTGCGGCACAGAGTGGGCGATGCTAAGGCTCACCCCGGCCCCCACCCCCCAGATCCCTCCCAGCCAATGCACTGACCAATGCACTCCAGCTTCCTGCGGGGACAGGTCTCCAGTGGGATGAGGCGCAGGTCCTCGATGGCAGAGCCATACGCGGGGCAGCCGGGCGCTGGGGGCAAGAGCCGGGACGCCAGCCCCATGTCGGCGGGGCCAGCGTGCCGGTGCCGCTCCATGCTGCGGGCCAGGGCCGCCTCGTGGGGCTGGTGCACGCTCCTGTGGGCAGAGAGGCAAGCGGCTGCCAGGGACGGGGCTGCAGGAGCCCAGCCCAGCCCTGGGGTCTCAGTACCTGTAGAGAGCCAGCAGCGGGGCCCACAGTGGTGGGAAGAAGGCTTCCTCCAAGCAGGCCAGGCACTGGTCCTTGCCGGCAGCTGTGTTCAGCCCCTCGAAGGCCAGCAGCGTCAGGGACAGCAGCCTGTCTGAGAAGGGACGAGTTACGCAGCGTGCTCAGTGAGTGACCCCAGGACACGCTCTTCTCCCCACCTGGCACCCTGAGATGCTCCAGCTAAAACAACGCAGTGCAGGGGTCCTCCCACTCCCCCAGAGAGCCTACAGTGGGGGCAGACTCCCCCGATCCCAGCGCCCATCCCTCACCAATGGCATTGTGGATGTCCCGCACGATGCCCTTCAGCTGCTCCGGTAGCGTCGCCTCCGTCCTGGGGCTGTCCATGGGCTCTGCGGGGGCCCAGCCCTCGGGCGATGCCAGGAACCGCTCCAGGTCCTCGAAGGAGCTCTCCCGGGGGGTCTGGGGGGCTGCCGCTGGCCCTGTCCGGCCGCCCTCTGCTTTTGGGGGGCCAGCAGCAGCGAGGGGCGTGCTGGAGATGCTGTGACGCAGCCCGGCCGCGCCGTGCTCGGGCACCGAGAACATGCAGTGGAGGCTGCGGGAGGCACGGAGCCGGCGGCCCCCAGGCTCGGTGGGCAGCGAGCCCCCTGCGTCCAGCGGGAAAGAGCCGAGGCCGGCGGGGGACCCCGTGGGAGAGTCGGCAGCATCACGGCTGATGGCTGGGTACAGACGAGTGTACACCGCGCACTGCAGCTGCCGCAGGAGCTGCGCAATGGGGTGCTCGGGGAAGCTGGAAGCATAGGGAGCAGTGGGCAGGGGGCATCAGCATGTGGCTGCAGCCCCCTTGCTGTAAGAAGGGTCCTTCCCCATCCCAGCACTACCTGAGGAGGCAGGAGAAGAGCCCTGACACCACGGAGAGATCCGCCGGGCTGCGCTTCAGCTTGGCTTTCCACTGCCTTGGCCAGTCCTGGGGAGCATCAGAGGGGATGGCACAGCACCCTGCCCCATGGCATCCTGCCCCCACAGTGATTGAGGATGGCACAGCACCCTGCCCCAGCAGCACCCAGGGACGTCAAGGCTTTCTGCCCCACAGCACCCAAGGCAGCACGCATCCTGCCCCCGTGGGACAGTCCTCTGTCCCCACAGCAGCCTCCGGTGCGTACTCACGTGGTCCTGCTCATACTCGAGGATGGCAGCGTAGAGGGCTCTCTGCTCCTGCTCCTCAGGGGTGAGGGCCACACTGCTGGAGAACCTCCTGCGGGTGGAATGGCCCTGGTGACGGCACTGCCAGGGTGACCCCGCACCGTGGGGTCCCTGCTGTGATGCTCTTTTACCTGTTGGCAGCCTCCTGCAGCCGCAGCCGCCGCTCTTCCATCTTTCGCTGCAGCTGGGACAGGGCAGAGTTAAGGCTCTGGAGCTCCCGCACCCCTGCACCTCCCAGTGCAACCTGCTGATAAGCACAGCCCTCAGGATCAGCCCTTCCCCACCTCCATCATCCCATCAGCAGCACGGGAGCAAGGACCCCAAAATCCCATCTGGAATCAGGCCGGGGACGGGGCACAAGCACCAGGGGTGGGAGACGTGGGGCTCTGGGGAGCCTGGCACACCCTCATCACCAGGAAGGATACAGTCTCCTCCCGGGCCTTGGCGATCACCAGGTTCTCCATCATCTGCCGCTGCAGGGACAGCGTCTGCGAAGCAAGCAGCGCATTGGGGACATCTGCCCAGAGCCCACGGCCACCGGTGTGGCCAGCACGGAGCAGGGGTCCCCTGGGCACTGCAGGGACCCTCTCCCCTCCCAGCCCAGCCCAGGGGGGGGCTCCCCACTTGCCAGGGAGGTCTTTTGCAGAGCCTGGCTGGGGTTCAGCCGCGCCACCCGCGCCTCGTAGGCAGCCTTCAGCTTCTGGTTCTGCAGAGACGCCTCCTCCAGCGGCGTCAGCTCCCTGTTGGGAGCCGGCCCTCAGCACCCACCACAGCGCACGGCCATGGGTGCCGGGGCCCCTTCCCCACCGCGCCCCACTCGTGGCACAGCCAGAGCATGGGTATGGCCCACGCAGCCGCCAACCCCGTGTCCCCCTCACGTACTTGCGTGCGCTCTGCGCCTCGGTGATCTGCAGCTTCTGGAAGATCTCCGGGGGCAGGAACGGGGAGAGCTTTCCCCCCTCATCCGAGAGGACGCGGCGGTGCCTGGGGAGGGCAGCGGGGGCCCCATCCCGCTCCTGAGCGGCCGGTTTGGCTTGGGCTTTCCCTATGGAGGGACGGAGAGGTCACTGCGCCCCTCCAGCCCGGCACAGCCCCCCCCCGCCGGCGGAGGGGGTCCCGCAGCCCCGCACTCACCCAGCGCGGCCGCGATGGACTTCACCCTCTCCAGGCACTGCTCCGCCAACTTCAGCATCTTCGGGGTGTCGGCGGTGACCCCCTCGCTGCCGTCTGTGGGGAGGGCAGAGCGCTGCTCACCCACCCCCGGACAGCGGCCACGGACCGCTCCGGCACCGCGGCGGCGAGCGGGGAACGAGGGGGGCACCGAGGGCGCTGCCTCACCCGCGCCCGCCGCCTCTTCCTGCAGGGCCTGCGCGATGAGGGCGATGCTCTTCAGGTACTCCACGTAGGCCTCCTGCGGGGGACACGGCGCTGAGCCGCGGCCCCAGCCCTGAACGGGACCCCGAGGTGCCTCCTCCCGCCCCGGGGCCACGATGGGCACGGGAGGACGGGCAGGACCGGGCCCGTCCCCGCGGGAACGGGCTCCGCGCTGAGCCGGGCCCCCCCCCCGGCCTCGGAGGGACACCGCGCAGATGAGACCCGAGGGGGGACCCGAGGGGGGACCCGAGGGGAGGCCCCGGGGGTCCCGCTCCGCGCTCACCCGCGCCCGCCCGGCGCTGTCCATCTCCAGGGCGCCGCTCGCCGCCCGCATGGCGCTCTGCAGGGCCCGGCCCGCCCCGGGCCCCCACGGCCCCGCAGAGCCTCCGCCGCCGCCGCCGCCGCCGCCGCCCGCCGCGGCCATGGCGGCCGCCGCCCGGAACGGCGCGATCGGACCGCGGCGTCCCCGGGGGGGGGGGCGGGGGGGAGCGCGGCGGGGACGGACCGGGGGCGGGGTCCTCCGGGCGGCAGGGGGCGCTGCGGCGGGCGGGGCGCGCCGGGCCCTCGGCGGCGGCGGCGGGGATGAAGCGGGATCGGCGCGGGCGGTTCCTGGCGGCCGCGGGCGGCCCCGGCGCGGACCCCCCCGAGCCCCGGCGGCGGTCGGGAGCGGCGGTGCGAGGGGCGGAGGCGGCGGCGCGGCCGCAGCCGTGCGCGGGGTTGGCCCCGGCCGCCGCCTGGACACGGCCCGCGGCGCTCGGCGGGGCCCCGGACGCAGGTGAGGGGAGCGGGGTCGGGGCCGGCGCTGGACGCGCCTGGGGCCGCCGGTGCCGGTAACCGGCGCGGTACGAGCGGCTGGGGCGGGGCGAGCGCTGCCCTCCGGTGCCGCCGGTGGTTGGGCGAGGGCCGCGCCGGGGCGGCTGCGGCGGGAGGTGGGAGCGTGGAAACGGTTCGGGGTTGAGCGTCTGAAGGCGGACGGGGGCTGCAGGCGGGAGGCGTCCAACGCGCTGCACCCGAGGGGGTTCCCTCGGTCCGGTCCCGGAGGTTTCCCGCGGTGGAGCGGTGCTCCGCGGAGCGGGAATGGCGCGGGACGGGCGGGGGGTGCCCTGTGGGAGGGCAGCGCAGTCAGTGAGCCGGGAGCGGGAGTGCTGCTCTGCGTTCTGCCCCGGGATCGCAGAGTCACGGACTGCTCTGTGCTGAACGCAGCGCAAAGCTCCTCCAGCCCCAGCCCCGTGCCGTGGGCACGGACACCTTCCGCTGGAGCAGGGTGCTCCGAGCCCCATCCAACCTGGCCTTGAGCGCTGCCAGGGATGGGGCAGCCACAGCTCCTCTGGGCACCCTGTGCCAGCGCTCAGCACCCTCACAGGGAACAGCTTCTCCCTTGCATTCAACCTGAACTTCCCGTTTGAGTTTAAACATCCCAGCTCCCTGCCCTCTGCAGGGCGCCACCGGCACCTCTCGGGCTGAAGGCTGCCACCAACGGCTATAAGTACGTTAGAGATAAATACCCTGCAGGGAGAGGATCTGCTTAAAGCCAAGGGATGATGCTGGCAAAGCACAAACGTGTGGGAGTGAGCCCTGGGAATGATGCAGCTGGGAGGAGGTTTCTCCATAGGGGCAACGAGGAAAAGCAGAGGCTGGTTTGGGGGTCAGCCAAGCGCAGAGCAATGCCCTGGTCTGCAGGGAAGGGTCACAAGGAAGGTGTCCTGCTTCCTGCCCGGCTTTTCCGTGCTCGTGTTGGGCTCCAGAGGCAGCCTGGATTAAGGGAATGTCTTCCTGCACGCCAGTGCTGTGGGGCTGTGGTTCCCTGGGGTACTCCTGCAGCAGGCACTCAATGGCTGTGTTCAACCCTTCTCTGGCAGGAATTGGCCGAGCCCTGAGCACTGGGTATTGTCGCCTGTGCCACGGGAAGTTCTCATCCAGGAGCCTGCGCAATGCCTTCGGGAAGGTGCCGGTGATGGGGGAGAACTCGGAGAAGCAGCGCCGCGTGGACCAGGTCTTCTTCACCGACTTCCAGCGGCTGGTCGGCGTGGCGGTGCGGCAGGACCCGGCGCTGCCGCAGTTCGTCTGCAAGAAGTGCCATGCCCAGTTCTACAAATGCCGCAGCGTCCTCAGGACCTTCATCCAGCGCGTGAACGCGTCCCCCACGGGGCACGCGAAGTCCAAAGGAAAGTACGTTGTGTTTCTTGCTTCCCGGGATCGGTAAATGGCTGCGTGTTGATGCCAGGTCCTTCTGTAGACCCAGAGACCTCACTGTGCTGTTCTGGGTTTTACAGACGCGGTGTGTCTCAGGCCCAGCCAGGCGCGGAAGGAGATGCCTCCTGCCTGGGTGAGTGCCTGCCCCCTTTCCCTTTTTTCTCCTTCCTTTTGCCCTTTTTTCCCCTTCCTTCCTCTGTTTTTCTTTCCCTTCCTTTCTCACTTTCCCCCCAACTTCATTTCTCTTTTCTTCCCCTCCCCCCATTCTTTTCTCCGTTTTCCTCCCCTTCTTTTTCCCCTTCTTTTCCTTTCCCCTTCTGTGATGCCGTCAGCACAGGGCTGGGTTTTTGGGTGTCAAGGAACTCCTCAAGCTGAGCTGCACAGTCACAGTCTCACACCACAGAGTGTGAGACAGTGGCACGAAGAGCGGGCAGAGAGGGTTTGGGCGGCAGTGCCAGGCCTGTCCCCACCACTGTCAGACATGGGGGACAAACAGAAATACGCTTTCTGCTGTATAGTTAATGGTATCAGCAGCCACTGGGGCAGCCCCAGACCATCTTTCGGGGGTCTCCCAACTCCCCTGTCCCCTCCTTTGGGAATGCCATGGCCCTCCCTGCGGGTGGCTGTCCCTGGCTGTCCTGACTGACCACGCGTGTGCTGCCTCTCCCCTGGCAGTCGACCTGATCACGTCAAGCCCACAGTGCCTGCACAGCCTGGTGTCATGGGCGCACCGGCACGCTGGGAGCTGCACATCAGCACCCAGCCTGCAGAGCGTGCTCTCCTCCGAGTACTGCGGCATCATCCGCGCCGTCTGGGGCTGTGGCAGTGGCCACGACTACGTCATGGACACCGATTCGGACTGTAGCACGGTGCTGGTCGACAGCACCTTGTCTGTCAAGCAGGAGTGGAACAAGAGCACGGCACAGCATTTAACTGACAACGGGGCAGAGGCAGACAATGCCGAGGCTGTTTCTGCTCCCGAACCTCAGCATGCTCCAGTAAGGACAACTCCTTGCCAGGAGCCTGCAAACAAAGGGACCACATCGGTGCCACTGAACGTAAAGAATGAGCCGCTGCAGAACAGGGATTCATCTCACTCACAACTGGACAGCACGGTGCCCTTGCAGGAGACAGCCCTGCCGCAGCCTGTGTCGCCAGTGAGCAGTGCCACGGGTAAGGGATTCGCCTTCTGATCTCCCCATAGACCTCAGGGGAAGGATGGGAAACCACAGAGCTGGCCCAGGGGCTGGCCCCCTCCTTAAACACTGCCGTGGCGCAGAACAGTCACTGATTCTCCAGCACCACATTTGCCAGATGTTCCTTTCTGCTCAATCCAAACCCCATCCTTTTGTGGGCAAGGAGAGGCTTCCTGGCCCACTGCAGGTGATGCTGAACAGCAGGAGCCCCTTCTCTCCATACAGGAAAGTTACCGGGCTCATGGGCTGAGTTACTGCTGATCTCCCCGCAGCACCATGTGCAGAAGAGAGGAATTAGATAACACTGATTCTGAGTTACAGAAGTCAGGCTGCATTTAGCTCTGACAGCCACTGCTGGAAAGGGGAATGGAAGCTGGGATTCATTGTGGGATGAGTCATGAGAGAAACTGAAAGATGCTCAGGGGAACTGCAGGGTAAAGGCTCTCCTGTCCCTGAGCACACGAGACATGGAGTTGGGTTTAAATAATCATTAACTTTATTCAGTGTGGGCCATGCTAAGCGAACCCAGAGCGGCCAGTTCCTTCCCAGCAGCCGTCTCCTCTGGCTTGGTTTTGCTGCTTTTCCTTGTAACACGCCGTGTTCTCCTTCATTCCCTAGGACAGTTGAGTGGGAAGCAGGTTCTGTCTGCAACGTCGGATGAGCGGGTAAAAGACGAGTTCAGTGACCTTTCTGAGGGGTGAGAGAAGAGTGGGTTTAACATAGCCTTAATGTCTTCTTTGCGAGTATGACAAACCCGCCCTGGAGAGCTCTTTCTCCACCAGTGACCCGGCCCTCGAGGCCCCTCGCAACCAGTGTCGGAGGCACGGAGCGGTGGGGATGGAGCTCACGCTGCTGGGGTTTGCACAGTGGCTTCGCATGCACACGTGCTCTCTGTGCTGGCTGCTTCCAGCAGACCTGGTCCTGTTTCACTCCCTGCCCTGGGGAAGGAACCACGTGGGGGCTTGCTCGGGTCTCGGTCATGCTGCTCCAGCCCCTCGGAGCAGGTCCCCTTCATGGCTGCTCCATGCTGGGGCTCCAGAAAAGCAGTCGATGCGAGGGGTGGCAGTTGAAGAGTGACTAAATGGGAAGTGGGAGGGACACTGTCAGCTTAGCAGTCCTTATGATCAAAGATTTGGCTAAATCATCCAAACGCGGGCACTGAAAGTGAGCGTCATAAATAACAGAACTGAGCCTGAAGCATGGCCTAATGCACGTTTATTTCAGCATTGTCAGCTGACCCATCAGCTGCCACATTGAAAGTCCCACAATAACTTATTGCCTGTTTCCTGGCTTCGGAATTAATTGCTTCTTGTATGGCTTAAGACTTAACAGGAGGAAAAAGTAAAACCAAAACCTGTGTGGTTGCTGTGCATGAGGAACTACGGGATGACCTGCAGCTTAACCTGTAGCAGACAATTTTATTGCAATTTGCTCTAGGAAATTACTTTCCCAGTATAGAAAGCGGTGGCAACATCCCTCAACAATAAATAGATCTTTCACTAGCAGCTGATTTTGTTCTCCTGACAGAGGTTCAATTATTCTTACAGAGATCTAGTCTTAGAAGAACCCGAATTTGCTGTGTGCACGGGTGCTGTATTTGCTTGGGGAGCTTATGGGGAAGGAGGACACGTGGAGCCTCGGCTGCCTTGCCATGGGGGAGATGGATGTGCTGGGAACGGACAACTCATGCTGCTGGTGCTGAAGTGCCAGGGCGGTTCTGTGTGGGTAAAGGGCATCTTCTTTCTCTCAGGGATTTCTTGAGTGACGATGAAAACGAGAAGAGAAACGTGCAGTCTTCAGATGACTCCTTTGAGCCTTACCCTGAGAAGAAGTAAGGGGCTTGTGGTGCGGTGAGCGGAGCGCTCTCTGGGTGGACGGGAGGGCTGGTGCCTGCTCTGCAATGGACTTGGCTCGGCCAATGCCACTGCATTCCTTTGTGGCCTCTGTTCCCTGCAAGTTCATGCCTGGAGGCCATGGTCTTGCTCAGTCCCTGTGTTCCATGAGCTCCCCGTTGGGTCCAAGCTCATCCCTCAACTCCAGGCCTGGCACTGATTACCACAGCTCGGCTCGTGCACATGCTCCTGCTTTGCCAGGGCAAGCATCAGGCATAGCTGACAGACCAGGGCTGACACTCAGGGACAGTCAGGTGGGAGAACTAAAACCAAGATTAAGTATTAAACCATTGTCCCTGTTCCTTCTTGGAGGGCTTCTAGCAAGAAAAGTGACAGCAAAGAGGTAAAGAAGGCAGAAGAGCCCAAAATAAGGAAGAAGCCAGGACCTAAGCCAGGCTGGAAGAAAAAGATTAAGTGTGAGAGGTAATAAGGAGTTGGGTGGCTGGGCAGTGCCCCCACTCAGCACGCTGGCTGATGGCAGGGCTCTGCTTCACAGGGAGGAGCTGCCGACTATCTACAAGTGTCCTTACCAGGGATGCACAGCTGTTTACAGGGGGGCCGACGGCATGAAGGTGAGTCAGGGTTTGCTCCTGTCCCAGACCTGATGTTTTGGGTACTGCAAAGCCACCTCCCCATGAGGAGAGTCCCCAACAGATTTAATTCACTGCCTCGCTATAAGCACTATAAGCAGTCTGCTGAAAGGAGCCTTCTTCTGTGCTCCCAAACATAACAGGGGTGCTCTTCCTGGTCTGGAATTCTGCCACTGGCTCAGCAGCAGCCCTCAGCCCAAGCTCTACTGTGTTCCATTACAGCCCCTGCTGCCAGGGGTGGATTTGTGTCCAAGTGTCTGGTTTCTCAGTGAAGTAGTGCCAGTGCACAAGCCTGCCAAGATGGTTTTTGAGGGATTCAAGCTTTTGGCTGGGGAAAATGCAACCAGTGCTTAGAAGCTTTGTCCTTCCTCCACAGAAACATATCAAAGAGCACCATGAGGAGGTGCGGGAGAGGCCCTGTCCTCATCCAGGCTGCAACAAGGTGTTCATGATCGACCGGTACCTACAGCGTCACGTGAAGCTCATTCATACAGGTGTGTTCCAGCCAGCAGCAGCATCACAAACACCCAACACTCGATTGCACAAGGCTTGTAGGTGCTGTGGCAGGGCCCTGTGTGGGGTGTAGAACTGCCTGTAAACCTGGAACAAGGGATCGTGTGGGGGATGTGAGGCAGGGGGAGGAATTCAGGCTCCAGCAGTGAGTGTGGGCAGCTGCACGTGTGCTTTTCCCATAATAGGAACTAAGCAGAATCGATTACTCTCTCCTGTTTTCCACTGCAGAGGTACGTAATTATATCTGTGATGAATGTGGACAGACCTTTAAGCAACGCAAACACCTCTCGGTCCATCAGATGCGGCACTCGGGAGCAAAGCCCCTTCAGTAAGTGCGCACCAGCCCTGTGTTCACAGCTGAGAGAAGGGTAGTGAAGTTCTGCTGAGCCCTCCCAGTCACTGAGCTTAGCCCAGAGTGATTCTGTAACACAAACCGTGCCTGTAGCTGGCAGCTTCCTGGCTGAATCAGTTTAAATGTTCATCCTGTTTAAATGTTCCTGTTGCTGAGCAAGTACTACGCCTCCTTCTGATGCCGTTGCTGTTCTCAGTTCAGCAGGGAAGGGCTCAGCTACCACCAGCGAGCTGCAGGCCTGAGGAGAGAATTGTGTTGGGTGATTTGGGTGGTTGTAGGAGACACTGTAAGGCTGTGATTGTGTTGTGGGCTTGTTCAGTGTGACAGAGAGCTTCAGGCTCGGTGCTGAGCCCCTGCTTTGCCTTGCAGATGTGAGATCTGTGGCTTCCAGTGCAGGCAGCGAGCATCGCTCAAGTACCACATGACCAAACACAAAGCTGAGACAGAGCTGGAGTTTGCCTGCGACCAGTGTGGGAAGCGCTTTGAGAAGGCCCATAACCTTAATGTCCACATGTCCATGGTGCACCCTCTCATCCAGATTCAGGACAAAGCCAAGCCACTGGAGCCAGACCCCATTCTCCTAAACACTTCAGGGACTTCGGAAAGCCAAGTGGTAAAGCCAGAAGTGACTGCACAGCAGGAGCCCACCTGAAGGGGACAGGGGAGCTTTCCCAGTCCAGTCCTGTAGAAACCATATGGCAGAGCAGAGATTTTTAATCTACAGTTTAGTCTCCCAAAGAACTCAGTGGAATTAGCTTCAGCTTGCTCAGAAAAAGCTTGTTTTCATGCTGTGATCCTCCATGCTCACGTCTGATTCAGCAGTGTTGTACTAAGAGTCTGTTTAACCCCAGGGGAGTGGATGTTCGGCAGCACCCCTTTGTGGTCCCCCTTTCTCCCCATGCACACAGTTGTAGAAGCAGAGTTTGCCACAACTGTTCCCTGCCTGCAGGAGCTGTTGCTGCCTGTACTGAAGTGCCCAGGTGTGGCTCTAGGAGTACCTAGGACAGTGGAGTGAACTTCAAGTGGACATTTTTGTTCCGGATTAAAAAAAAAAAAAAAGAAAATATTCCCAAAGCAAGTCTAAACTGAAATTTGTAACCTCCTTTTTATTGTAACAAGAGCTTCATGGTTATGCTTGTAATAAATTATTTACAAAGTAATTTGAAAGGAAGAGCAGAAGTGAGGAAGGTGGCACCTTGTCTGGCCCTTCAGCCATAGGCAGGGTGTTTTACTGGGCCATGCACTGCCTGCTGCCCTGCCTGTCCCTCAGAACAGGACCAGCTCTTCCTCCATCTCCATGGCTGCAGCGGGCCTCAAGATGTGCAAGAGGGTGGCTCCCAGCTCTGGGTCAAGTTCTTCACAGGTGGCCAGTAGCTGGGGGAGAGGGTGAACAGCATTAGACCCACTCATGTTCCTCAAACCAAGACCAGAGTATCTTGCTGCTCCTCAAAAGTGCAGGCAGAAGAGGGAAGCTGTTGCTGACTCACACAGAAGTAAGAGGGTTTCCTGGCTGACTTGTGGGAAGCTTCAACACATGCCCCCTTGCTGTGCTTGATAGCACAAGACCAAGCATTAAGCAGTGGGAGTGAGACCGTGGAAGGGCAGCATTTAATGGTGCTGAGGAAGATGGAGCCTGTGGCCCAGGATAGGGAGGACATGGCTATAGCAGTGGTTGAGCAGCAGGTGTCCTCCACTGCTCCCGAATGAGTTATGGAAAGGTGTGTGTCACAAGCTCAGCAGGCAGCACCAGCACAGCATCAGCGCCCAAAAAAAACAGGGGAAAGGGGGGAATCTCAACACACCACTTGTATGTTTCCAAAGCTTTGGGCAGGACACTGTGGGATCACACCAAGCAGGAACCGCCGGGCTGTGGAGATCACCTCCAGGAGATCCCCCTGGAGAACATGGGGAAGAGACACAACCAGTCAGGGCCAAGCACAATGTCACTTTGAGGTCTCAGTCCCTGCCTTCAGAAATTAAAAGAGGAAGCACTATGCCACACCAAGGGGCTGTTCACAAGTTAAGCAGATCAATACAGCCACCCTGAGGTCCTGTACAAGTAAGGCAGTTTTGGGCAGCAGCAGGGCATCAGCTTCTCTCACCCCCAAGGCCTGAGCAAGCTGCCTGCCAAAGCAGCTGCACAAACTCCCTCGGCCTTGCATGGGAAGGTGGGAACAAGGGGGATGCTGGAAGTGGCAGGAGAAGGGATAAGAGTAGGATTCATGGTTCTCTTTCAAGACAAAAAAAAAAGAGACTGAGCTTCACTCACATGCTCTGTGGGGTCTGGGCTCTGGCCCACTTGATCAGGCCAGGGCAGGTCTTTCCCTTCCACAAAGAGCTGAAGCAGCTGGATGTAGAAATCAAGTGCCACGTAGAGGAAAGTCTGTTCCCGAATGAGCAGCTTGTGGTGAAAGCCTGGGGTGAGGCTTGAGGTCACACAGCAGGTCTGGTTAGCACTGGTTCCACGACAGACACTTGGAGCAAACACAGCTGGTGCCCTTGCTCTGGTTTACAAGTCCCACTGTGTGCAGGGCCACCCCACTGCCAGAGCAGGAGGGCAGACAGGGACACTCCTGTTTGGAGCACGAAGCTGAAGAGGAACTTCCAGCAAAAGATAGGAGGCTCCTTAAATATGAATCCTACAGAGATCAGGTATTCCCTCCCACACAGCTAAGGTAAGAGCTCAGCTCACCTACAGGCCAGTAGTAGTTACCCCCGTGCCAGCTGCTGTACAGAGAAACCATCAGCCACATCCCCCCCTCACAAGCACCTTCTGAGCCCAGCAGGACATTACCTGTAGAATGCAAGAGGCAGGAGCCTGATGTGATGGTCTGAGGCTGCACTGCGAAGGACACAGTACTGCCTAGAGTCTGCAGCGGACAAAAGAGAAGCACTAAGCATCTTTCATGATCCTCATGCTACTTTGCATGCTGCTATAGCAGCACAGGGGCAGCACAGTTTCCTTCCAGGCCACAATAAATACTGGTGACCAGTGAGAGGAGGAAGCTGGCCCCACTGAAACTTTCTCTACCAGAAGGAACAATACTGAGTTTCAGTGACTCCTGCTCATCAGCTGGGTCACCAGACTGCAGGGTATTAGCAGGACATTCTGTTTTACTGAAGCAAGTATCTTTTTGTGCTGCCAACAGAGGCCCACTTTGTACACTCATCGATCAGAGACAGAACATGCCTATCCAGCACTGAACCTCACCTTCCCACCCCTTGGCAGCAGGACTCACTCACCTTTCTCTGCTGAATGGAAGAGCAGTGGCCAGGATGCATCCCTCTCTTCCAGGCACTGCAAAATCTCCAGGGACCATTCCAGAGACGTCTGAAAATCCACTCCTTCCTGGGCATCAGAAAGGACAGGTCTAGTTTGTCTTAGGCTTTAGACGCACCAAAGCAGAAAGGAACTGCTCACAAGAAATTGCGTACATGAAGAGTTCCTTTAAAGGACCTTCAGGAATTTGGCCTACGTCTTTCCCCTCTCCTGGCAGCCTGGATTCCCCTTGGCAATCAGGCACCAAAGTAGCACAGTGCCTTCATCACCAAACAAGGCCACCACAGGGCTCAGCTGAGAATGATTTGTGGAGGAGGGGAAGTGGCATCAGTGAGCAACTGGCTCATCCCCAGCACACTTCCCAGTGGTACTCGGCATGGAGCTACTGCATGTCCTGCACCAACCCACCCTGCTCCCCAGAGCAGGCTTTTTCCCCCTCTAACCTTTCTAGTGACAGCACGTCTTGGGATTGTGGGGTTGGGTTTTTTCTTTGCATTACTTATTTTACTTGGAATAACCTCCCAGATGTTTCTTTCCTCAACAACTCTTTCTCCAACTCTCCCAAAGGCAGACTATGAGACCAACTGATTATGTTTCACTGGAATCTGCTCTCTGATCCAATCTGTAGGTGACTACGCAAACGGCTGCACTTCAAAGCTGTGAAGACAGCAAAGGGACAGAAACTGGCATTCACAGGCAGGAGGGTGCTTAGGGCAGGCAGCTGCTGGAAGAAACCTGTATTTTTGCTCCTTCATTTAATAGTGTTAAATCATTTGGAAACTAAAGTTCTCCCTTGCTGGTGACCCTTTCTCCTGTGAAACATCATGTACGTTCCAGCCATAGGAAAAACATCATCTAACAAATGTGAAATGGTACAAAAAAGAGAAGATAGATAGGAGGTTCCTGCACTACCTGGGAGGTGTAAAGTCTGGACAGGGAACTGAAAATAGTAAGTCATTCAGGAAGAGAAATAAAAGCTACTGTAGTGAAAGGGAAGATAAGGTCAGTTAGAGCAAAATACAGGTTTAATAGGGTCAGAACAGAAGTCTTTCAGCAGGCCCTGTCTGGGACATCACTGATGCCTTCCTTCTTGCAGAACAAGCTACCAGCCTCCACAGTACCGGTGCAAAGCGTTTTTAGGCAGCAAACCAAGAAGATCAGACACATTTAGTGCCATGAGAATTCCCTCAGGGTTGAATTTACCTTTGGTGCTATTTTTGCTGAGATGAGATCCATGAGTGAGAAGAACAGCAGAGAAACAAGAAGCTGCAAGGAAAAGAGACCGCCTGTTAGCTGTATCCATGGCAGTGATTCAGAAAGCACACCTTCCCATTGGGAAATAACATTTCGCTGAGTATGTTCCCAGGATGGACCTGGACGAACCACAAGCACTGCTGTTCCTCCCAGGTGAAGGCAGCGTGTTTGGAGAGGACAGCCTGACATTGTTTTTTGCTTCTAAGGGTGTATTACACACCCAGTTCACTGTTCTCAAAGTCAGACAACAGATGACAACTTCTCCCAGTGAAGGGAAAACTGAGTGAGCTACCACAGACATACACCTGGAGGACAGCTAGTGTTGGTCCACAGCCAGCATGCCACCAGCAGATGCAAGTGCATCATAATCCTGTCCTGACATACACTGCTTATTGCTTTTCTGGATCCCTACTGCAAAAATCAAAGGATGCAGTGGCTCTGTGATCCTGGAAAGTTAAAGTAACTTCTCTATTTATGCTGCTAATCTAGTTGTAAAGCTAACCCTCCTTTCTTATCTATGTCTGAGAAAGGAGAGGGCCAAGCCAGACAGCACTTTCCATGCACAGCAGGTCTGCCTGCACATTCACAGTGGTCAGGGCAGGAAATATGGCAGTGAGAGACCTTTCCCTTCAGCTGAGAGCTTTCCAGAGGCACAGACTGCTGCACATGGATGAATCAAGCAAAAAGGAGAGGCACATGTGAAATAGTTGGGTTCCCTGGATTTAACCAAAGTCTCTCAGCCCCAAAAGGTGGCTAATCCCACAACACTCCCATTTCTGACAGAGATTTGCTCCTTAAAGCTGCCACCTGAAGGGATGTAGCACCCAACACCAGTGCTGTGCATGGAACTAAGTCCCCACCACATAGAGATCTGTGCAGTACCACAGGCACCAGAGCAGCAGTTGAGGGTGTGAGCTGGGACCTGAACACCAGTCAACCGCCAGGACTCCCACTATTCTCACTCTTCCTGGCATCCTCCTCCTCTCTCAAGGCAAGTTTTTGAGGTGAAAGCTGCTGTTACTCCACATGTACCAAATGCTCACATCAACTCAGTGACACTAGTTTCTGACTAGCAGCTTTTGGCTCTCAGCCAGTATAAACAGTAGAGGAGTCAATCCCATAGCAAAAGGAACTGCTATCCTCACTGCTGCCCCAAGCAACAAACTGGAGAGTAAATAGTAAGACACAGGTTCTGCTTCAACAGTGTTTGCCTGTGAATATCCTAGTACAGTGACACTTCCCATATGGAGCTCTGGTCCAAGCTATCCCCTGGAAGATCAACAGACAGCACTGCAGGGCAGGAGCCCAGCTCCCTCCTCAGCAGGGTGCTTCATATAATTCCCATGCACTGAGAGCATGGAGCATGGGGAGGCATTTCCTGGAACAGACTTGGGAAAAGCCTCCAGAAATCTCTCCCTGGGATTCCCAGAATGTCTTTTGAGAGCCCTTGAAGCATGTGCATTCCTGTCTCACAGACTTTCTGCATCTCCTTAATCTTCCAGCCAAGTTGCCTGAGCTAAAATCCACAGGGACTGCTCCTTTGTCAGAGGGAGAGGTGATCCTGGCACACCATGGATTGAGCTCTTGGTCTCTGCAGGCGCTCTCTCCAGCATCAGCTTTTAAAGCAGCTGCTTATTAGTCCTCCCTGGCTTCACAAAGGAGTCAATAATGAGTTAAAAGTTAAAGTTTGGAACAGCTTTGCCTTTAGGAAAAGTATTTAGCAACTGGTAATCCACAGCTTCACTTTATCAACTAGCCATCACTAAGATTTCACATCAGGGTTTATCAGGGGCACAAGCAGTATCTCAGAACAACCATTTCTCAGCTAAAGACATTCTACTTGTAGTATTCAAGCGCTGGGAACAGCAGACACTTAAAATGTGCCCAGTCTTGCCTGTTGTGTGTCAGCCCCCAGCCTCTTCAGTGCCTCTCTCTCTTGTCCACGTGGTGATTGCTGCTGAACAGCACAATGGAGGAAGGCAGCTGAAATCCAAGGAGGCTCAGAGGGAGAAAAGTCCACTCCTGAAGAAAGGAAGCTAGGAAACAAAACCAGCGTGTCACGAATTTGGAGGAAAACAAGGCAGGGGAAATCAGCTTTGAATGAGGAAGAAATCAGGGGCTTGGGCAAAGGTGTAAGTTTCTGGCCAAAAATTCTCCTAACTTATTTCCCCTGCAGTTGGAAGCTACAAAGAGACAATTAAAAAAAAATAAAAGCCCAGAAGCAGGCAGAAGCGTGCCCAAATATCAGATGTTGTACAGGTCGTTAACTGTACACTACTATACAAGCAAGTGATTGTCACTTGCAATAACCTGCAAGGAGATTCTTGCACTGAATTCCCAGCTTTTGAAGAAAACTATCAGTCTGCTGAACAGACAGCAGAACACCTAAAGAAGGAAGCATACAGCAGCGAAGCAGTGGGTAGCTTCAGAAGACCAGGGATTCACCAAATCAGGGAGCAAAGGGTGGGGCAGCTTAAGCAAATGACTCAATGCTATGCTAAAGGCTATTTCCAGTGTTTCTCTAACAAGGGCTCTGCCTTCCAGGCTCCTCTAAAAAGATTCTTTTCCTTATGGTGAAACACTCTAACCCATATTACACAGAAGGCCAGACTAAATCATTATAATGACCAATTTTGAGTTTAAACTCTACAAAGGAATCCGTATGCAGCTGTCCTACAAGCCTCAGTCCACATTAGCATCTCATACAGCCTGCTGAAACCCAGCCTGGCTCAGAGAAGAGGCCTCCTGGGTGCCCATAACTCAGAGAGCAGGTTCTCCTGCTGCAGATCCACACTCAGTTGCTCATACACACCTGGTAGCTGAGGACTTCAATTCCCTCAGTCTTTCCAGTTCTTCTGCAAGTGGAACTCCAAAGAGTCTTTTCCACTGAGAGAAAAGTACTGGCTCCAGGTTCGGCCACCAAAGCTAGGAAGAAAGACAAACCAGCAGCGTTAGTGGTGGTGTACTCAGTAGTTGTCTGCAATTAGGAATGCATACTACCTCAGCCAGGTATTTGAGATAGACATCCCTTCCCCTTTTTGAAAAAGTCCAAACTATACATTCACACATAAGAACCATGAGAAGTTTCACATCCTGGAAACGTGAAGAGGGTCATATGTGACCATCATAACATGGTGCTCTGAAACTCCCACAGCAGGACCAGTCATAGAATCCTAGAATGGTTTGGGCTGGAAGAGGTCTAAAAGTTCATCCAGTCCCAACCCCCTGCCACGGAGTTGTCAACCTGGCCTCGAACACTGCCAGGGATGGGGCAGCCACAGCTTTTCTGGTCATCCTGTGCCAGCGCCTCACCACCCTCACAGTGAATAATCTGTGCTTTATGGACTTTTTGGTTGCTTGGCACATAACAATCAGCCACCTTCACTGTGCATCTGAAACCCAGACAAGTCCCCCAATCTCTGTTCCTCTTGTATAGTGATGCTCCAAAATCAAGGCTGAATGCCCAGAGCTGAAATCAGAGACACAAGGGTACAGAAACACTTCACAATTTCCCAAAGGCATTAAGAATTTCCCCACATGTACTTCACAGTTTGCATTAAATGAAGTTTAAGACAAGTGTTCTGAACTGGTACTTATCTAGTGATGAAATAAAACAGTTACCGCTGCAGACAAAAGCAGAATGGGACACTTGGTTTGACACGCTGTTAGAACATCATTGATTGCTTCTGCAAATTTATTGCAGCCCAAGCTGGCATTAAGCAGGCCCTGGAAGGGGATAAATTATATGATGACTACACACATATATATGTCTGTGCTGCTTTGAAGTATCTCACCAAGCTATGTGCAAACTAATCAAAGGTAACTGTAGGGGTCAGCATGGCCCAGCAAAAGAAATGTGTTGCCAACAATTTCTCCTTCCCCTGTCAGCTTTGGTGTGTTGTATTAGAATTAACCTCTACCATTACTTCCTCCTACTACTCCTCTGCATTTTCCTGGATTACTGCTTTTCTTTTTGGAATTTACAACAATGATTCTCAAAACAAGAGTATAAATAGGACATTTCATTGTCAAGAATATCTTAGCCTGGTATCTGGTGAAGAAACTACTCTGGTTAGCGGGGACAGTGGAACAGAACGACAAAAGCAGCAGTTACCCTAAAGAAGTGAGAAGTGATGTCATAGGAAAGTGCATATCCTCTGGAACAGACGTTCTTCTGTGGGAAGAGGAAAAAAAATTTCATTCCATCCCCTTTAAATTAGGATTTTCTTTGAATATTTTGGGTGTCTGGCCCAACAGGACTCAGCACAAAATCACCCTGTGAGATCGTGAGCATCAGTTCAGACTGTAGTAATTTCATTTCGACATAAAGCAACACCACCGACTAGGTGGTGCTCTACATTCCAGCACCAGGAAACAAATCAGACAGCCCTCCTCACCACTCATGGATGGCAGAAGCAGTTTGATTAAGTCTTGGAATGAATGAAGGTTTTTGGCTGTGGCTAACATGACAGTGCAGCAGGGCTTGAGAAGGCCAGTCAGGATGAATAAACAGAAAGGATAGCTATCCTCAGAGCACAAAACAGTGCCTTGGGGGACCCATAGGTCAGCTGATCTCCCAGGAAGCTGCAGAGATATGCTTATCCTCCTGTGTTACGTACACTAGAGAAACATTTGACAGATGACACACAAGGCAGCAGCCCCCAGGCTGCTGTACACGTGTGCACACCACAGACATACACTGTCATGAACAACACAACTGGAAAGAACACTCCTACTGCTCAAGAACTGGCCAAGCCACCACCAGGCTACTCTGTGATCGCCCACTGGTGGCTCTGCTTCTGGACTGTGCACTCACAGCTCCAACTACTGCTGTGCTGGCTGGCTCCACCTTAGATTTGCCTACACTATTTCCCAAGGATTCTCTCTCCAAAGTGTAAAATGCACCACAATTCCAAATGAACAAACCCAAAAGTCATCATCCTACAGCAGAGTGCTGAGAGAAACCCTGCAGAGTTAGGGGCTGTGAAATCTTGAGCTCGATGAGTTGAATGTCCCTATGATCTAAGTTAAGGTTGTTCCAAGTTTAGCTGCATTTTAACTCCTTTCCTAAACCCAAGTTTAAGGTCTTAATCTAGAGCATTTACCAACAAGAAATTACTGTTTGGCTAATGACACATACCAGCTCTGAGTTTACAAAACGGAAAAAGTCTTCACAGTCCAACACTGTTTTCTTTCCTTTTTGACATGGCATGATCAGAGTGGATGCAGGGAGCTCCACCAGGATCCTTACAAAGGGAAAAACAAAAACAAAACTGAGATTCCCACAAAGAAGAGAATCAGACTCCATGCACTCAGAACACATACCTACGACATTGAGGGAAGTTTGAGACATGTCAAAAGCTATCTCAAACACATAGACAGAAACTGCACAAGGAATTTTTCCCATACCCAAGAATCCCCCCTGCATTTCCATGATACACGGACAACTTCCAAAGATACCAGCAATGACTCAAAAATGGAAATGCACGCCTAGCTGACAGCAGCAAATAGAGTAATTTCACAACAGTTACAAATGGTTGCATGAAGAATGGCTGTAAACATTGCCCATGAAGGCATGTGGGTCTTTGAAATCCAGTCTTTTGGCAGGGCCAACCAAAGCCCAAGACAGCAAGACACAGTTAATTCACATGGGTACCAGCGAATATATATCTCTTGCACAGTTGTTACCATGACAATAGTGTCCTCCTCACTTGTGGTGGAATCACAGGAGGGGCTACCCAACTGCAGTAGAATTTCTTTGAACAGCAGTTTTGTTCAAGATATTCCCAGCTGTTCAGACCTGCATTTACCTTCTGTGAAGTAGCAGCTCCTGCTGCCTCCACAACTGCTCACCCAAAGCAGAGCCAGGTTTTCTGTCTTTCAGTCTTTCCTGGAGAATCTCCAACAGGAAGTGCCTGGTGCAGTCAGAAAGCAACCTCTGCCTACACCCCAGCTCCAGCACCATCTCCTGAACAGGCAGATGGGGTAAAAAAAAAAAAAAAAATCAGTGTTTGCCAGGACTGTATACTAGTTTGCATTCAGACTGTCTCTGTTTTGCTGAAGTAAGACAAAGAGATCGATAAGAAAAATCTCCCCCCCTCAGTTTCCACGCCACTGCCGATGTGGAGAACTGAATGTCAGCCTTATGTACACTGAGGTATTAGGAAATCATTTTTGACTTCAATGGGTCAAAATCAAGGATTGAATGTATAGATACACGGAGTCTGAAATCACCTGCAGCTTGCAGAAGATGCCAGGATTAACAGATGTCTTTGACCGGCTGCAGATACCCGGGTCCAACCTGAAATTAAGAGACACACCAGGTAACTAACCCTGTTAGCCCAGCAGGATAACACCATTCAAATAAAGTCAAATGGCTTCAGATGAAGATAAAGCTCTAACATTAAAGTTCCTTAAACAAGCTGTAGTTGAGACAGCAACTCTCCTCTATACCTCTCTCATTTTCCAGCTTCAGCCACTTCCTCAGGGGCACTGGTGCTTGTCTGGCCAAACAACCTGAATACAAATTCAGCATAAAAGCAGACAGACTAGGGACTCTGTGACTGCAAACCCAGACCTCTGTCACCCGAAACAAGATTCTTATGCAAAAACTGGCAAGTCCTGCAGGGCCACCTCCCAGCTTTCACTCACAACCAGATCTGTGAGAAGAGAATTGTTTCCATAGCCCCATGTGAGGCACAAGCTCACAGCTCCTATCTTGCACGGTCATTAGCAGAACCATTGCTTCTGCAGAAATGCAAGTCATGATGCAGAATACCTTTGTGAGGAATCCAGAATGGTATTGATAATAATGCCACATGCCTTCTCCAGGTCTCCATCGCAGCCACCAGAAGCAGAAGGTGCAGGAAGATACCACTGATAGATGGCCCAATAATAGAAATCCTGCCTGCAGTATTAAAAAGGAGAAGACAGAAAATCTTATCACAGATGTGATTTTAATGGTGGTCTTTCCTTCACGTAAAGGGAAGCTCACACAGCAAGTGGAATAACAGATCAAAGCACCCATACAAGTACAGATAGAAAAGTCATCCACCCAACACATGTCCTCATGTCAGTTACTTGGAAGGACTGCACGTGCAGGCCAGAGCTTATCTTGATAAACTTCTTCAGTTAAACATGCCTCATTCTAGCATTGCTGCAACTCTGGACAAACCATAGTAGTCAACAGGCATTTCTGCCGCACAACAGCTGGTTTATTTACTTCCTGATCTTCAGTACTTTTTCCTCATATGGGTGGTAAAGACTCTTGAGCTATTCCCTTTTCAGCAGAGCCCCTCTGCACTTACCTTTCTGAAGCAGAGAGAATATCCTTTTCAGAGTACACTTCCAGCTCCAGTAGCAGCCACTCTCTGAAAGACAACTGGGAAAAGCAATGAGTTAGATAAGAGGGCAGACCAGCAAGGCAACTTGTGCAGAACAGCCACCTTCCTCCCAACATAAAACCCACCTTCACCCGCCCTCAGACACAATCTTGCACGGGTTAAGAGAGATGAGACAGGAAACATCAACTAAAAGTTCTTGCACTGTTCCCCTTGCAAGAAATCTAAACTAAAACCGCACTGGCATTAAAAATTTACTGAAAGCAAGCCTATAAAACATCTCACACACCCCCACACCCACCCACCCCTCTGACATTTCCGAACATGCTCATCATGTCAAAGTCTAGATACCAGAATGAACGCATGTTATTAGAAATAAATGCTAAAATGAACAAAGCACCATAGTCAGACAGACTCGTACAAGCATCAAAGAAAGGTTTTAATGCAAAGCTATTTTAGCCGCATACATCAAGCTAGCCAAGCACAAGGAGTCATTCTAGTAACATGACAAACTCCTCTGCACAAAGACAAACTGGTTTTATGTGAACCAGGTTAAGAAAAGAAATCCTGTCCAAGGGTGGTATAAAGAGAGTAGCTGTGACTTAAACCTGCTTTGCAGCAAGGCAGAGCCAAACAATCAGAGAAACACAGGTGATTCAGGAGAACATTGACATTTAGACAAAGCGCCAAAAAAAAAAAAGCAAGCATTTTCAGTTATTTGACTCACCATCACCTCATAGGCAGTACACAGCAGGAAGCTGAGACTGTGGACAGGCCTCTTCCCTACACTTCCTGACCATTTTCTCCCTATTTACAGTATAACTTATCAAGCTTTCTGCTTTCACAATAAGCAGGATGAAAAACTTGCCTCTAATTTTCTATTTCTACCTTACCATCAGCATCAAAACTTACAAATAACACTGAGCATGTGACATCTTCAGCGGTAAGGCCAACTTTTAGGCATTAAGTTTTTACAAGCAGCTTTTTATCACCAAAAAGAAAACTGCAAAGGGCAGATCTGAAAAATGAGAACTACAGTGTGAACTGAAGTAATGGAAAATATTTATACCTGGAATGCTTCTTCCTTCAAGAGCTCTTGAAAGCGTGCTTGTTTCCATAAACAGAGGCTGGCTCTTCTGTAGTTCAGAGAGGGATGTGACAGGGAATTCCAGAGCAGGTCAGTTTTTGCCTCTTTGCATAGGATTCCCCGAGCTTCCAAGCTCAGCCGCGGCACTATGTACTGCAGCTAAAACAAAGGCACAGACCCCTGTAGGTTTCCATCACAAAAAAAAGGCTCAGTGCAACCTCTGTTTGTGTGACTTTGCCAAACAAGCAAATACATGAAATGGTAAGCTGGGAGGATACCAAGATGCACTTTTATATAGTTTTCTTTCTATGAGTTAGAGTTGCATGGGAGTCTGCAGCAGGAAATTGAACCGAGTCTGATCATTCTCATAAGTAAAACTTTTTTCCTTTTACCTTTTTAACAAGGCTAGGAGGAAGCAAGGCACACAAATCCTCATGAGAGCAGGATGAAAACTTGCACATAAAGTAAGACACTGCTGCAGTGCAAAACCTGAGAGAGAAAAAGAACAAACTCCGTTATCTGGTTGGTTCAATCGTACCTTTTCCCACTCAAAGTCAAAATAAAGAGTGAGTATTAAAAATGCTTTTAACCTATGTGCTCTAAAGCATCCCTCCTGTGGCAAACCTACACCAGGGAAGCAAGGACACGTGGTGGAGGCACGACCTCACCTCATGCAGAAGGCAAATGATTCTTCTGTCCTGCACTCTAGCAAGCAGTTCCAGAACTCAGGAAGGGAAAGGAGCTTTGCAGGAACAGGCTGAGAAATCCCAAAATTGGCTTGCACTTCAGGAATCAGAGCTCTGGATTCACTTAAGTGGACCACAAAAGCTGCTAGTCCTAAAATATGAGCATTATTCAGGGAAGGACCCTGCAAGCCAAACATAAGTAAAGAACTGGAGAGACATACATTTAGTTTGTAACAAAACCACCTTTCTCAGAGGAAAAAAAAATCAGAATTGAAAAAAAAAAATCACAAGCAGCAGAACATTTACTTCTGCCCATTGACTAATTAGTGCAGTAGTATCAATTTAGCAGATGAGAGGTACCAATTACATCAAACATGTTCTTCCTTCCTTGAAATTGTGCGGCTTAGGTCAACCTGCAGCAAAATTCAGACATTTCTGTGACATAGTAACTTGAAGAAACCAGCTGTAAATTCAGCCCAGCAGAACTGGAGATTGTCAAGGCTTTTAGCTTCTATGACATTTTATCATGCTTTTAGTCTGACCTCTGCAATATCATAGGGCAAAGGAAATTAAACCAACAGTTCTTGAGAAGACACACACTGCTGCAACCCAGATTTAGGGTATTTTTAAAAGGGGTGTACAACTGTGTTATTCAGTGTGGAAGCTCAGGAACTAAGTGTTCTACTAGTTTTCTTCTGGCTTGTTCATATACTTGCTTATTTTAGCTGCTGTTAAAATGTATCTCAGAATGCATTAACCTTCTAACCTATGTATTTCTGCAGAAGAACGTTCAGCTCACACTCCTGAGAGCAGGTTCTTGCTACTGGACCAAAATTAAGGTTTTATGGAAGTCTGAACATTAGTGAAGTCCCTCCAGGGTGTAGTCCAGACAGGTACATGCCCCACAGCACAGGAAATGGAGGTAGGATAGCCTTTTGCACACTATAACCATATTATTCTTGGCTGGAAAACTAACCTGATGATAAATAAGCTGGCAGAGCCTGCCCAGAAGCGAAGGTAAGAGATTCCTGTGTCCACACATCATCTTCACAAACAAGGAGAGACATGGTCCCTGCCTGCAGAAGGGAAAACCCACCTGCTCATTTTACTGCTGCTTTTTATCCCCAGTACAGGAAGAGGTATTTAAAAATGATTAAACACAGTGAACCTGGGCCATGCTTGTAAATACAGGATAATTATCATTCCATCTAAAGGTTCAAAGAAGTGTCACTTTAGGAGTATCTTAGCAGAGGACCCCTACAAAGACACGAACACTACCAGGGCCTCATATAGTCAAACAGGTGTTCTGAGATAACAAGGAGAGGTAGAAGCTGCCTGGGGCACAGCCAGCTTTTCTCACACAGACCACAAGGTAAACAGAAGCAGAGCAATAAATGGGATCAAAAAAACAAAGCAAGAGGAAAAAAGGAATTAGTATGTCAAAGTCCTGTTGCAAAACAGGGGAAGGGACTTTCCCACCCAGATGACAAAACCCAGCACATCCTCAGAGGAGATGGGATAGGGAGTGGGGTTTTGAAACAGTTTCCTGGCATGCCCTTGCTTACCACAGCTACTTTTCAACACAGGTTTTTGATACAGATTCATTTGCTCCAGGTCAAAACAAGTCAAATGAGAGAAAGATGCACCAGTTGCCACAGCACGCTGCACTCCAGAGGGGCAGGCACCTAGCTCAGTGCCACTGGCAGCTGGGCCTGAAGGCAGCTTGTCAGCACATTGTTGTTTCCCAACAAAGCCATTTTCCACTGAAATGTTGACCAGACCACAATGTTTACAGACTTCTGTTACATCAGGAAAGAGGTAGCTATTAACAGAGTCCTTCCAGAGGCAGTGGAGTGCTGCTTCTCCCTCCTCACACATGCCAGAATCAAACTGAGTCACTTCCCGGGGGAAGAGGGGATGGGAGGAAAAGAGAAGGTTTACCATGCTCTTCCTGTGCCTGCAGTGTTAGGCTTTATGCCTCACTCATTTCGTATTACATATGGCATTAGGAATGAAGGATGAAACTGCCAAAAAGACACCCCAATGATGCATCAGTACTCGCTGTCAGAAGACAAGCATTCGCCACCCCTGATCTCTAGAGTCAGCCAGCAAGTAATTCCTGGACAAAATGAATTTGCTTCATTCCTCATCCTCCACCACCGAGCTGAAAACACCAACCTGAACACACAAGGTTAGTAGAAGGTTTTTATACATTGTCACAGAGCACAACGCAGAGCCAAAGGCCACCTTTTTCTGAAGGGATCAGTGACAAAAGAGGGGAAATATGTTCTATTTACATATATACATCAAAGCACTTAGTTCTTAGATTACAGAGCCTCAGAATAAAGCAGCCTGCAACTGCCAGCCTGGTACAGTGGCTATGGACAAGCATGAGTCTCTCCTCACCCCTGGACAAGTTTTGGAATACTAGTGCATTAACCACTTCTGCTTTCTCTACTCTTTCATCTGCATCTTACCTGTCAGGAGGGTTAAAGTAGGAAGCAGCAATTAGGTTTTGGCAGAATGATGTCAGCAGAAGATCAACAACCTGGAATTAGAACCACATTGCTAATTCCTACTTGTTGGGCTGGATATCTAGATTTCGTTTTCTGCTGAAAACCACGACAGTACATGTTTCCCAACATTAAAAGAAGGATACAAATCAGTTAATGACATGCGCTACAAGTTGTACAGATCCACTGGCACTAAGAGATGGAGAATTAAACCAGGAACGATCCTAGCACACAACAGAGAGAAGCCTGGTAGGGAAAGCCTAGCCCATTACACTAAAACTGCTCTGACAGAATGTATCTCCGGATCTTGCCACCAGTCATCCAACAACATCCAGGAGGCAGAAAGATATGAACAGTCTGTGCAGGGCAGGACAAGGTAGACAAAAGGAGAAATGTACTTCCTGTTCTCCA
This sequence comes from Ara ararauna, assembly GCA_028858755.1. NCBI lineage: Eukaryota > Metazoa > Chordata > Aves > Psittaciformes > Psittacidae > Ara > Ara ararauna. The sequence goes on along the minus strand of CM054410.1, from coordinate 3,085,882 downwards.
CAGACAAAACAGCCTTTCACACAGTACTACCCAGATGCATTTTTACCCACCCAACCCCTCATTTCTCACTCCAGTGAAGGCTGTACTCACACTCTGATGGGAGGCCTCCAGCCTGGGAGCAGAAATGTCAATTTGGATTGGAGAACGAAAAGCAGTATCTTCACTCTCATCACCACTGTGACAAAAGACTCTTGCCAGTCTGTCAGAAACCACTGCAATCTGTGCTAGCACATCTGCAGGAAGGTTAACAGGAGGAGAGGAGAACCAGGACAGAAGATATAAAAGATTTACAATTCCACAAAGCAGGAAGAAGAACAAGTGAAATATATATTCTAATTGAGCAGAGCCCAAAGTATGCTACTAAAAGCTTTAAAGAGGAAAAAAAATAACAAAAAAATTTAAAAGGAACACAGTGATCATTGCCTTTATTTTAGAAGGCAGCGCTATTTTTTCCCCAACGCTATTACCGATACACACTGAGAATAGCTTTTCACACCAGAAAGGAAACAGTCTTCAAAAGGGGGCCCAGGTCACCAGGCGAGACCCAGGAACAGGGTTGCCTGCCTTGGCAAAGATCAGTGTGGTATCAAGTACTTGTGGTACCAAGTATCACCACAGAGATCTGAAGTTCTGAACTCAAGCATGGAAACAGATCAGTCATTAATACATATATATATAGATATATTCATAGCTGGCAGGATTATACAGATCTGAAAAATTACCATCTTCAGGTGCCAGTGGCAAGTAACTACTGCTATTGCTTTGGCTATCATTAGCCACATTTCATTAATGCAGCTTTTAACAGTCAGTTATGGGTAGTTGCAACTTGCCTTCCCGCATACCTTCATGCTTAGCCTGCTCCACAATCAGCACTCTTAGTTCATCCAGGTCAGCCTTCAGCTGCTCCACAGGCTCTTTGGAATGGCTGGTCCCTGCTTGAGATCCATCTAGACAAGTAAGAGAGAAATGCAACACATTACCCTCACCTTCGTGCATTCTATCAGCTCATAAAATGCATTCATCAACCTCTGCATATATTTTCTATAAAAACAGTAACTACTTTTCTACAAGGTACAACAGATCCCCAAACTGTCAATCTGCTACATAAACAGCTTTGGTTTCACATTCAAAATGTGCTTTTGATTAATCATTTATGAGTTTACGCCTAGTTGCAGAAAGGAAATTAGTTCTTACAGGCAAGAGATAAAAGAGTTCTCCTTTCAGAGGTTTTTCCTACTTGCTTTAATGCTCTGCCCCTCGCAGAAACATTTACTGTCCTCAAACAACAGGAACCAGTCTCAAAATTCAGGAACAGCGTGAATACTACATCATCAGCATCTCCTCCATGCAACATCTCCAGATGCTACATATTCCTCTGTTCTGGTTTTTGTTTAAAAGAAAAATTAAAAGGAAATACCTTTTACCACTAGAAAGAGAGTGCCACCAGCAACAAGCTGCCACAGCACAGCCTCAGAAACCACCCATACAGTTTGGTTAGGCAGGAGCAGCATCTTGTATATGGGCCAGAAATAACTCAGCATTGAACATGAGAAGTAACAAAGGTTAAAGTTAATACTCATTATGAACACACTGCAAGGTAACAAGGAGTCTGCCGAGTCACCTTTAGGAGCAAGAGTGAGCACTAATGAATTGCACAGGCTTAGATCTGACCAACACTCGAGCCTGCCCTAAATCCAGCCTCTGTGCAAGAGCCCTATGGATGGGATTAGGATGTAGGGGTCGGGAGAGGACACACATCAGGTGCATCAGGATGCAGTACCACTAGAGGTCACTGGCAATTCAAGGCCTCTTGCCAAGCCCTGGCTGCCCCTTGGGATCCTGCTGATCCCAACCCAGCAGGTCAGATCCTTCAGCCCCGCCAGTTGCTAGGACAACCTCAGCAGCCAGGCTACTGCACATCTGCGGTGGCCCAGTACTGCTTTGTCATGCCTCTCCAGCATCTCCACAGAGCTTCAAAGGCCCCAAGTGCCCTAAGAAGGACTCAATTACAGATTCTGTGTACCCAGAGCTCACTTATCCCCACCACACTCTGCTTACCAGCCTGACCTTTCCATTTCTATAAACCTATGGCAAGGATGTCACCCATTTAAGATGCACTTGCTGAAAGATATAAGAGGGCTCATTAAATACCTATTACACTGACACACACTGCACCAGTAATGTGGATACAGTGAAGGGACCTGAAATTAGCAGGGCCCTCCCACCCAAACACATGTAAACTATGGACTGCAATCCCTGTCCTACTGGCTCTGTTCCTAGCACCTCCTGTTTCTTCAGAGCTCATTCCTATCCCCTCCTGCTTCCCCAGAGCTCCATCAGGCACAGTAATCCATTCTAAAAAGAGGACTATGACGAGTTGAGACAATGCCATTACACAAGGGATCAACACAGCAGGTTCACACCCTGGGCTAGCCAGAGCCGAGGAGCATTCAAGCTGCAAATGCTGATTCATGGAGATATCTCTGAGGTAGATTTAAATCAGCAAGCTCAGGCATTGTTTGCAGCCACAGCACAGAGCTCAACAATCCCACCCAAGCAGGATAGGCAGAGAATCATTACAAGAGTAATTCCTTAATACCTTAGTAAAGACACAAAGAACATACACACATTTATGTGCAGAATAAAGGCCTCATCAGCTGTAAATTCTTGAAAATTTTCAATTCAGGAGGGCATCAATGGAAAAATTCGATTTTCTTCAAACTGACCCAGAAGTAAATGTTCTACTTTTTACCTTGTAACATTTTCTTTTTCATAGCACCACAGGCTTGCATGTAGGTCGAGTACAAGTTGGAGGGTATTTTATCAGCTCTGTAACAAAACAGAAAAAGCAAATACATTCATTATACCACATAACCACATTCAAACTCCAGATTTATTAAGTATAAGCCCAAACAACAGCTGTGCTATGAAATGTAATTAGAGGCTCCTAAGCATAGAAAGCATCTGAAGCATTTTTTCGTCGTCGTCTGACACAAGGGGAAGAAATCTACACCTAAGGCTTTCATAGCAAGTATTATACACATGTAACACACATTACACAAAAACAATACTATATATATTATTAACACATGCATTGATACCCATTCTATATATAACGTGTCTAAGATCACATGAGAGTAAGTTGTGATGTGCAGGATTCATACATCTAAAAGACTGACATGATGAAGGCCAAAGTTTGACCTCTGATGCTTGCTGGGCAGGCACTCAGTACTAAAAACATATTATGTGAGGCTCCTCAGAACGCAGCTGCTTCTCTCACAACTTTAAACAATGAGCCAGTCTTTAATTTTAGAGGCAGACTAGAATGACGAGGCAGGAACAAATGCCTCATCTGTAGGCAGTGTCACGAACATTTTTTCTTCATGATAGGTTACAGGGGAATTACTGGATTTAAAATAAAGCTGCTTATGCAGTGCAGAAAAGCACTTCAGAACATGCGTGTAGGACAAGCCTAAGTTCTGAGAGGGTTTGTGCCCTCCTGGGGTGCCTCAACAGCAGCTCATAAAGCATTAACAAATATTCCAGTTTCATCTTCCACTTCTCCAATATCCTTTCCCAAAAAGCCCCCCCTTACCAAAAAAGGGGGGCTCATCTTCCTTATCATATTTTGTATTCAGCAGTCCTCCGAAGTCTGCATTAAAATATATCCTGCCGGTAGCCAGAGGGCTGCATGGGACTCCTAGTTAATGGTTTCACAGTGGCTAGAGGCCTAATTACAGAACTGAAGACATTCACCTGTACAAATAGACTACTTCCTCCAGAAACTCAACTTGCACACCATGAGCCTGGCCATGAAGCCCTGCCAAGAGGGCTAGCCAGGGCTCAGCCTTCTGCAAACAAGGTATCAAAGCCTCCAATAATCTGATGTGAAGACAAATGTTCTGACAAGAAAAGTCCAGAAGCACAGAAAGTTACACTAGGCAGTCACAATACCTCTTTAAAGAATCTATAAAAGCCATGTGTACATCTGGTGTTTTAGGGAGCTGCAACAGAAAAAGAGGCAGGTTAGGTACAAACTACACACTAGACACATCTAAATGGGAGGATCAAAAAAGAGAAGCCAAAAGCAAATACTAACCACGCGCGGCCTGAGCAAAGCAGGAAGGAACCGGGAAGTATAATATCGTCGCCTGAAAATACTGAGACATAAAATAAATAAAGCAAAATGTTAACCATGACAAAGCTGTGCAGTGCCATCTCTTTACCACCACAGTTTATTTGGCTCCTCCAAACAAGAAATATTCATGTTGCCATGAATAACCACAGACAAATCAAGCTCAGATTAGCCAACAGTTATTAATAGAAGATAGGCTGAGAAAGCTTGGGCTGTTCAGCCTGGGGAACAGAAGGCTGCATGGAGATGTCATAGCAGCCTTCCAGTATCTGAAGGGGGACTATAGGGATGCTGAGGAGGGACTCTTCATTAGGGACTGTAGTGATAGGACAAGGGGTAACGGGTTCAAACTGAAACAGGGGAAGCTTAGATTGGATATGAGGAAGAAATTCTTTACTGTAAGGGTGGTGAGGCACTGGAATGGGTTGCCCAGGGAAGTTGTGAATGCTCCATCCCTGGCAGTGTTCAAGGCCAGGCTGGACATAGCCTTGGGTGGCATGGTTTAGTGGGAGGTGTCCCTGCCCATGGCAGGGGGGTTGGAACTGGATGAGCTTAAGGTCCTTTCCAACCCTAACTGTTCTATGATTCTATCATTCTACAATTTCTTTAATTTTACTTTCTATTTATTATCACATTTGTGGACTTTTCCAGGTGTGCACATGCCTTTTCACTCTACACAAACCACCTCTATTTAGATGACTACTGAGGAAGTGAACAACATGGGAAGAACTTCCCAAAACCTCCTTTGCTCATATCCTCAATTTTTCTTGTTTTGTTATTTTGATTTGGACTTTGCTTTTATTACTATTAGCATCATCTTCATTATTATTATCACCATTATCATCACTACTACTGCAGCTAAAACCCAAAAGAGTTGGAAAGCACATGGTACCTGGCTTCTATCACAGATGTTGGGATCTTCCTTGTGTTTTCAAATATCTGAAGGGCCTTTTCAACATCATGAAGTGCCTGGCCCTGGGGCTGGCTCACACAAGTAGCAAGGAAAGAAAGATGTTGTGAGAAATCAAGGATGACAATACTTTCCCTGCTTGTTCTTCCAGAGTTAGTAAAAGTCATCTGTGCTGGGAAGTGACTGAACAAACAACAGAATAACAAGAACTACCTGATATGCAGAGTAAAACTGCAGGATGGAGGAGCAGAGCCTGAACCATCAGCCTGCCTCGTTAAGGCTGTAACAGCTATTCTGTGTCAGCTCAAAGGTCCATGTAGTTCTGTACACACCTCCGACAGCAACTACAGCTGACAATCCTGCTTAACATCACATCATATTTACAGTTGCACCCCATCAGGAACAGTCTCTTTTCTGCTCCAGGTTTGGCTTACTGTTATTCTATTTTAGTTTGTGCACTTAGAATTAAACCCCAGCCCATGCTACTACACTCAGAGAGAGTGCCATCCTGGGTTTCTCTTGTCTGAGCTGCAAGTATGCTTAAGACTACAACAACCTGTGCCAGTTTCTCAACAGACAAACAGATCAGACTTGGAAGAAATGACATTAAATCTTCATTTACAACTTCCAGTTCATCACGGGACTAGATTTCATTGCAGTACACTCAGTCATCCTGTTGCCAGCCTGTATGTCATGTACTGCAGTTGACTGACTGTATAAATGAGGCCCCTAGTCTACCATACTTGTGATCAAAATATAGGAAGGGATACTAAAGGCAAATGCTTCCTTATCAACTACTGTTATTACCCAAAACTTATCACAAAGCACAGTGTGAAACTGCAGAGTCCCTTCCTGAGTCTCCTTTGAGTATGAACATGTTGATAAAACACTAAAAAATGACATGCTATACTGAAAAGAATATATATATTTTATATATATTTATTGATATATTTTTATATACATTTTATATCTACATAAAAAAATGCTTTCTTATGCGATCAAATCATTTGGAGCAAATCCCTTGAGGGAGATGCTACCAAATCTGAGGAGAATCTGCATATTTATGGCCACTAACCCATCTTAAATCTGGAGAAAACTTGGCAGCATGCTTAAACTTGGTAGGAATGTCAGAGAGGTTGATAGCCTAAACTCTTTTCCAGTAGAGGGGCGTGACTGATGAGAAAACCATTAGCTACACCAGCAGTACCTGCACAGACTCATCTGTGGATGACAAGTCTTCATAGAGCCCCATATCTTCTATAGCAACCTATGTGAGGTTACAGAGATGCACATGGTCACAACACAACTCATATTTTAACAGACCCAGGAAGAACTATTTGAAAAGGACAATTTTGACTGACCTTGAGGTCATCCAGTCTGGTTTTAGCCAGAGTGATGTACTCCAAGAGAACAGACCGATGTTTAGCCGGCACAAAAGGCGGATACATTATATGGACCTGAAACACAAAATTCACAAGATTAGCCACTTGACAGTGTAGAAGTTCTGTTTAATGTTCACAGCCATGTACCTCAGATATTCCCCAAAGAACTTGTTATTGCTTCCTGTAGAATAAGCCATTTTCATGGCAACCAACAGGAAATTTTTCCCCAGCAACAACACAAAAAAAAAAAAAAAATAAAAAAAAAATCACTGATGTGCTTAAATTTAACTCCATGAAAGGAAATCTCCTTCTTGTCCAGTAAATAAAAATCTTGCACTTTCTGATTTCAGAGAGGTTTTGAATAATGTATCAGCAGTAATGCAATTACTATAACAACATCAGCAATAAACTGAGCCTAGTCAAAGTCACACACTTTGAAGTGTCTTTAGAAAACCATCTGCATTAGCATCTTCTCACCTTCAGGTACGGCGCTGGTTCAAAGGGCACCAGCTCTGACAAGAATTCAAAGAGAAAGACCAGAGCTTTCTTACTGCTCGTGTGGTGACCACCAGCATTCCCAAAGGAAGCCTGAAACAGGGAAAAATGACAACGCAGCCTTTCAGCACGAAAGAATCCCAATCTCAGCAATGCTGCAACTCAGCGCACAATTCCCAGGCGTGCGTTAGAGCTCTGCTTCCTATCAGGAGGATCTTGCTGAAGAAAGAGTCTTTCTAAAGAATGACTATAGGCCACTAGGTAGAAATCCTTTACTGAGAGTGATGAAACACTGGGCCAGGTTGCCCAGAGAAGATGTGGCTGCCCCATCCCTGGCAGTGTTCAAGGCCCGGGCTTGGAGCAACCTGCTGTAGTGGAAGGTGTCCCTGCCCATGGCAGTGGGTTGGAACTGGATGAGCTTTAAGGTCCCTTCCAACCCAACCCAGTCTGAGATTCTATGATAATTCTCCAGAGGAAGCTTATTGAAGTCCCTAGGGACCTTTTATTTTACTTTCTCTGTCCAATTTCCAGTGTCTGCCATGTCATGCTTAACACTCACTCTGATGTGCTACTATCAGAGGTAGACCAGTTAGAGCAGTTAAATAAGGTAACACTGAAATGCACCAGAAGGAGTGAGATTCACGAGGAAACACACATCAGCAGGTTTCCACACAGGTTTACCCAAGCATTGTAAGGAAAATAAGCCAGTCTGAGACTATACAGAACATAACTGATCTACTTTTTGATACATCTTGATCACTCCACCAGCAAAGGCTGCATTTCAGATTTGCAAACTCATACAAAGAAATTTACAGGTTTAAATTATGTGGAGATTTGCATACCTAAAATACCTGCATGTTTAGAACTAGAAGCTAACAACCAATTATCTATAAGGTCAAACACAGCAGTTGCAGCTGCATGCAAACATCCAGGAAACATGAATGTTTCATCTGCAATAACCCACAACTTATGCAATAACAACAGTGTTGGTTATCAAGATACTGAAATACATCCAAGATTATGATTATAACAGGAATTACATGTCTGCATTCCTGACAAATAATATGAGAAGGCAGGATGGACTTAAAAGATGAAAGGAGAGAAGATCAGAGAAAGCCAAATAACATATTCTTTGCAGACATAAAGGCAGTAATGAATACTAAATCATTCCTAATATCAATACAATCACTTATTACTCTGCTTTGGGTTGTCTCCCCTTTCCCCTCTAATTCCTGACTATCTTGTGTGAAAGTAGGCTTCCACTGTGCAGTAGAACATTTCTTATGCACAGGTTTCCTCACATACTTAGAGTCAGGCCGCAGTTCATCTTACCTTAAACCATTTAGAGTAAGGCATGAACACAGCAGGGCCCTCTAGAGCAGCCTGCCGAGCAATCAGGAATGCTGTGATCATATTTTCCACATCATAATTCCCAAAGGCCTTTATCAGAAGATGGCTCAGTAGATCTAGAAAAATAAAACAATAACCCCAAACTTTGCTCTTGATACTGTTCTGCAATTTTCTACAGTAAATGAAGCCAAATAACTGCAATAAAACATCAGAAGGACATGTATTGCAGCTTGGGGAACGTTTGAGACCTGCTTATATTTTTTCATGCACTTTCAACAGTCAACTCTTGGATTTCAACCTGCAGGAACTGCAGGGAGTCCAGCAATAAGATAATCAGTAAGAAGCTCTAAAAAACAAGGTCTGCTAGCAGAAGTGAGATATAAGAACTAAGTTCCAGTAATTGCTACTCCAATTAAGAATGAAGGTGACTATCAAATAACCATTCTTAGCTGCACACAGAGTTCGAGAAGTGTCAGGCACGAGGCCTGGCATTCACATCGCCAGACCACCAACATAGATGTCCGAAGGGAAAAGCAGACTTTTCTGCTTTTCCATGCAGGAATCTCAAAACAGCAACTATAAAAGTCTATATTGCTACACCAGTTGGCACGGTTTCCCACTCAAGTACCTGAGAAACAAGCAGACATTAGCTTGAAAGTTTGCTAATACCTACTTACCTTTGAAGAGCTGCTCAGCCTCAGCATGACAGACTGCCAGCGTGGAAACACAGGAGAGGACATGCTGCCAGTTCACTTCATGAGTCTCCAGCACTTGCTGCAGCTGGCAGATAGACTCCTTTGCACTGAATGCCACAAACAGCTGGAAGAGTGAAATCAATTCATTTCAGCTATGACATGCAGCCACCCGTAAGAGTGAAACACACCGCCAGGATTAACACGCAGGTGTCTTTTGAAAAAGCTATCCTGTGTACAACTTCTGCATCAGCTTTCCAGAGCCAGATACTGTCCCAGACTGGGACCATCTCTGGCTAAAATAAACAGCCATATTCCAGCTCTTTCAGGAGTCATGTCATGTTCTGTAACAGTGAAAATTCACATTTTCAGTTATCATCATTGTTCTCATTAACAGCTTTGCACAAATGAAAACCCCTGTAGTACTCTCTCTTCATGCCTGCCTAAAATTTCCGGCAACTGTGACTGGAACACACTATTTAAAAAAAAACCCTCATTTCAGATATTTCAGTGAACATAAACCCAACATAATAAAGTTCTCTTTGTGAAACCAGGGAGACCTACTTTGCGAAACAAGGTAGTGAGCAGCGAACAGGTTCTTGTAAAGCTCCACTCTTTCTGCATGTGGATGGCATCAGACACTGCACCCAAAAAAATGAAAGTTTCCTTTTCAACAGTAAAATAAATACAAAAATACACCCAAAACCCTTAAGTTAACCACACACTTCCACAAAAGATTTGGCTTTGGCAACCAGATACTTCAAAAACTGCCCACTAAGATAATCTGTCTCCCATTCATTTGTCTTTGGAACACAGCCTGTGGCAACAAGGACAGTATCATTTCACTATGGCACTGTCATCTCAAAGCTGTGCTTGTGATCACACATTCATAGGCCAACAAAGAATCAGTGAGGAATCATAATTTTCCTCGGTAACTTCTCCCCACTGGAAACCAGCAATGACACAGCTCTCCCACACAACAGGCAAGCAGCTCTAATCATAGCTCAGAGTGATTTTACCAGAGACTTTGTAGCCCAAACATATTTCTTCCTAAAAACATTAAACTCCACAATTACCAACTGGGGATTAGAAGCCTTCCTGTCACTACCTCTAATCTACCAAAAGAAACACCCAGCCAGCAGAGAAAGGCCACGTCTTGTGAGTAAAGCCAAACACAAGGGACCAGGCTTGCTTTATGCCCAAGCTCTCTACAGCATGGCCTCTCCCACCCAGTTTCTCCTTTGGCCAGAACTGCTCCTAGAGGCCAGAGCTCTCCCATGTCTGCCCATAAAGGCTGCTATTGAGCGTGACTCCAAATATCTGTTCACGATCCACTGGCTGAAGCTCTGTTTGAGGGTGCTGATTTTCCACATACAGTTTTCTCCTGAACTGCAGCCCTCTAGAGCCCAGATCTTAGGGAGTTTTGGTTTTGTGGGGCTTTTTTGTCTGAGCTGGCACCCTGCATATATAGACCCTAGGAAAGAGCTAGGAAGCCAGAAGCTTCTCTGGCTCCTCCAGGCTGGACTCAGTGAGGCCTGGTGGGATGGAGCTCCGTATGCACAGTGACACACCCTGGAGACACTCACTTCTCCCCACCTATTCCTACCTTTCAACAATGGGTTGTAGGTAAGAACCTCAATCAGGGTGTGTCTAAAAAACTGCTGCAAGGAATCCGGATGAACCGCACTGTTATAAAGTGACACACTGAACACATTCAGCCTGTAAATGACAAGGAAATACTCAGAAACAATGCACAGGAAGTATGATAAACCAGGTGCTGATTAGGGTGAATTACTCTTTTTCCTTATGCATCCATCTCTCAAATTGCCAGATACCCACACTTCTTTGTACGTATTTGCAAAATATCTATTAGTTAAGCTACATTATGTAGCCATCAGATTGACAAACTTGAATCTAATTTATACCCCTGAACAAGATGGGACTTTGACGTGTACAAAGTAGTTAAAACAAGTTTGGAAGCACTGGAGAAGACAACGGCACCCTCCAGGTGCTTCTGCTCAGAAGCAGAGTGAGAAAACTCAAGGACGCTCTAAGATCGGTTCTCACACTGCCAGAACACCCCTTCCTACCTGACACTTATCTTTCTACAGGCGTTTTTATTTGCACAGATTTTATCAGAGAACACTAAACATAAGTAACGCTGTTGTGCGGTGTGTGTAAATAAGTTACTAAAACCCATAACATTCACTTTATTTCAGTAACAAGTCTAGCAGTGGATAAAAAAAACTCCTCCTGACGTTATTCAGAGGAACAGCATTTCTTACCAGAACCTCCTAGCTCGCAACATGGAAACATCTTCCTGCTTCTCTTTACCAACAGCATCAAGCACCCCTGCACCCCAAAATAAAGACATAAAGCCACAGTGAGAGAAATGGAAATGGAAGGAACTGTGACACTAAACAACTGGCATGAACTAACAGGAACAAGTAATCTGTGCATCTTTGAGAAGGTGACCCCATTAGGGAAATGTGCAGAAGCCATTCAGCAGCATTAAATTCTAACAAATTTTTTCAAGAGTGACAGAGACTCAAAAAACTATTAACACTAACCTTGAACCATTTTAAAAGCATTCCCAAGAATGTGCTAATAATTAAGCCCTCTAAAAATGCACATAAATTAGTATTTAACTTCCAAACCCAGTCTCAACTGCATGCTGCATCTGTGAGTGAGAACACTGCAAAGCTGCGTGAGAGAGAAGCCTGTCTGGAGGCAGATTGGCAGAACCAAGCTTTGAATTAACAACCCTGGTAATAATGGTCTTAACTGCCGGGGCCAAAGAGGACACTGCGGTGAGTGCCACACATTCTAACTGCAGCAAGGCTTCATGTTACATTGGCTTAGCAGAAATTCTCTCAAAAGCTCAATCTGCCCCAGAATGACTGGTGGAGGTCAAACAGGTTTGCAGCTTGTGCAGCCTACATCACTCAAAGCCCATTCGTCGAGAAACCCTTTGCTTCACAGCCAGCTGCATCTGTTTCTTATCCCATCCTACCTTTAAAAGGCTTCTCTTGTAACAGTTAAGAGTTTGGTTTGTTTATTTGTTTGTTAGGATCAGTGAAGCACCCTTAAAAGGAAATTTACTGAGCTGTCCCTCACATGCCTTTCCGAGGCAGCCCACAGCATTAGTACATAATACCCTCCTCTCCTGCTAAGGAATACTTTAAGGTTAAGTAGGAGAGAAGAGAGAAAAGAAGATAAACTCTACTTATCTTCAGGCACAGGAGTTCAATATAGCATTACTATGAAGCACAGTGCTCCCCTGCTACTCTCAGCCTGTCTTTCTCCTCCAGTTAAGGTCCTCATTAATAGTGAATTATTTTACATAGAGAATCCTAATGTTCTTCAAAGCAGCTGATTAACTAAGCAAAACCCCTTAAAGGTCACCCAGAAGTATACACTAATAAAAATACCTTTTAAAGAACCTCATTTAATACAATTTTCAGATACACAGACTGCCAGTCAGCCAGTGGCAGTGCAGGCTGCAGGAACGTGAAGGTCAAATGAAGAGCAGGTTAGCAGACTACTCCCTGACTGCCAACTACCTGCTTCTCTTCCTCCAAAATCCCCCCCAGCCCTGACTTTGGAAGGGTTATTTTTCAAGTACCAACATAAGGGCCGCCTGAGATGGGACTCATTAAATAATAAAGCACTTCTTGCAGCTTTCCATTTTCAGAAACACTCCCTGAGGTCTGTGAGGCATCTCTGTCTACAGACAATGCTCCCCGTGAGATACGGGTATGGGATCAGGCTGGAAGTGCCCACCACAAGAGACACAAAAAGGAGGGAGCAGTCCCGGTGTCACATCCTGGTTTTCCATCATCTTACAGCAGAGGAAAAGCACTAACCTCTGCAGCAGCACCAAGCACATTGCAGAACCATACCAGCAAGAAAAAGGAGAAAGTGCTGTCACTAAGGAGACAGTGAAGTAACAGCAGCCACAGTCAGATTGTGCTAATACACCGGTGTAGGGCATGTGAGGAGGTGCAAGCAAGCACTTCCTCTACAGCAACTTACTGTGAAAATCATCAGTTACACAAGACAAAAATAACCCTCCTGTGTTTAGTCTTTCTGCATCGGATTTGCAATGCAAACCAGGTGTCACTCCTTGAACCCTCAGCAGCAGCACCTGGTCTGCCCTGGCCAAGACAGACACACTGTCCATGGGATAGCTTTTGAAGTCTGGCCATTTAAAGACTGCACACCTACATTAGATGTCTTTGCTCAGCATTAAAAACAAAATAGATTTCACAAAACATTAGTCTGCAAATCCAGACTGTGAGCCAGCAAAATTGCTTCCTTGCACCTAATTTTGTAAATCCAAAGTTTAATTCACTGAGCAGAAAAAAAAATTATCCTAGCCTAACCTCTGTGTTACAATTGCTTCCAATCCAACTTGTTAAAAATCACCTTGGATACCTGCCTGATGTTGCAGCTGGGAGCATCAAAATGAACTAGTATAAAATGCAAGAAATTATCTGCAGTGTCAGGAGACACTCACTTTACAAGAGCAAAGGGAAAAGCAGAGGCACAGAGAATCAGTGACACAAATATTATGCAGAGGAAAAGATTCCCAGGCAAAGTATTTCTTCATAGAGACTCAGAACTGAATAACAAACGTAAGTCGAGCAAACAGTGACTGCACAAAGCCACAAATCACAAGAATACTTACATGTCAACATTCTTTGTAAGACAGCATGACAGACCTGTTCAAAATTGACAAATTAAAACCATTTAGAGTTTAAGAGTCACAGTTATATGCAGACAAAGTCAATTGACTTGAAGAAATAATTCTGTCCCTCATAATTTAAAGCTTAACTTTTACCTCAACCTGTACTCCAGAACAGATACAAAAGACAGAGGGCAAGCACTTCCCATGCTTACCAGCACTCCACTTACCAGCCTTATACTTAAACGAAAAGGAAAAAAAAAAATGCAATCAAGGTGAAACTGGAGAAGCTTAAAAAGCCCTTTACATGCCACCTTGGAGAAATTCTCCATTAAAAAATGCTCTGCTCTGGTTTCACCATTTCCTCCTCACTCACCCTCGACCACCACCCTTCCTTTGTTGCTCTGTGCTCAGATTTCTTTATATTCAGCAAGGCACAGAGGTACATAATGGAACTACTTTTTCAACAACCATTTGTTAATAGGTTTATTTTGTCCTTACATTGGGGACCTTCTTGAATTCCAACTTCATCCCCAGCTCCAAATTTTGCTGAAAGCCATTCTGAAGAAACATGATAGCAAAGTCTGCAAATCAAGAAGGAATTAGTCTCAGCATCCCCCTTTCATTAAGATCCCTTGCTCTTTGGCCTCCTCATCCCACTTTTCCAATAATGCTAGTGTCTGAAAAGCCTCATTCACTACACAGTAGTTGGCAGGAATCATGTATTTTCTTGGAGTAAAATTACTCCCAGGCAAAAGGACCAAGAACAATGGACAGCAAGGAGCACAGAAACGTAAAAAGAATTACAAAGACTAAAGCAATTCCAGGTTTTATGCTCTATTACCACTGCAGAACTCACATGGATTGTGCCTGACCAGCTGCACCAGGTCAAAGATCTAACTGCAACTCTTCAGTCAAATTGTGTAGTGATCTTTTGTTTTCTAAACAAAACCACCAAATAAATAATAGAAAATGACAGGGGGCAAAATGGAACCGTTAAATATTTCTGGTATAAAATACCACTTTGCAGGATTGTTACACTCTCAATGCATGATCCCTACTCAAGACACCCTGCAACTACACTTTCTTGGGATACTATAACTCAAAGGGATATAGAAAAAACAAACCAATTATCTTTTAAGGGGAAAAATGGCTAAATTCTCCACAAATTTGAAAATATATTCCTCTCATTGAAACAGAGTACAATAGTACGAATCTTGGCCTCAGTTTCTACACCTCCAAGTTTTTGACTTGCACAGCCCTCACCACAGGCTGAGCAGACCAGTGCCCAGTTGTGTCTTGCCTGAGAGAACGTGTCCAGCAAGCTCCATGTCCCCAGAGGACTCCACTGCCTGTTCACAGAGGCCACAGAGACCACTGCACAGCCACTCCACTGCAGCAGGGGCAGATGGGTTGCTGAGAACAAACAAAAACACATTCAATTCAATCCCTCCTGCTTTTGCGCTTGGGTTGGGTTTTTTTTTTACCACCATCCTCTTTGACTGAGGAAAGCGTCCTCTGTGTAGGACTCTGCCCTCTATGTGGCATTTCCTTCTTTTAATTTGGACCAATAAGAGCTTTATTTGCTTTATAAAAAGATACCACAACAAACACATCCAAAGGAAAACACACATGTGAAATTGTGTGTTCAATTATTTCCTAGTCTCTGACATTGAAGTGTTTCTATTTAGAAAGTTCTGCTAGACAGAAGACTTTGGTTCCAATCCCAGACTGCCTTGTGCTGAAGGGACCTTAAAGCTCCTCCAGCTCCAACCCCTGCCACGGGCAGGGACACCTTCCACTAGAGCAGCTTGCTCCAAGCCCCTGTGTCCAACCTGGCCTTGAACACTGCCAGGGATGGGGCAGCCACAGCTTCTCTGGGCACCCTGTGCCAGCGCCTCAGCACCCTCACAGGGAAGAGCTTCTGCCTAAGAGCTCATCTCAGTCGCCCCTGTTCAAGTTCGGACCCGTTACCCTAACTTCTAAGATACTTAGATAAAAATGCTTTAAAAAAACCCAAAAAACCCACATCTTCTTAGTCTATCCCTTTGCTTTCCTTAAAGTACAGCGGGCACCGAAGGCTTTTTTCCAATCCCAGTAAAAGACAAGTAAACCAGTATTAAAACCCCGAAAGATGACTGCAACATTCCGTTGACACTAATAAGAAAGCAACCTGCATTTCACAAAGCATAACTGGGTTGTTAGCTCTGTATTGGGAAAAAAGAACATAGTAAAACCAAATCAATTCTTAGTATTCTCTGGCGATTAGCTCTGCCAAGCCTTACTGAAGTGTACAGGTTTTTGAAGACAGAAGCACACAGCTTCTGCAAAGCTTCTCCTCAAGAGCAGCACTAACTCTTACAGGCTAAGTGAGCTTCCAAAGCTGACCCGGAGGCACAGCCAGGTGAACTAAAGGAGCTGTGTTACCAAGTCCAGCATAGCACAGTAACCACACATACACACACACAGAGTGGATGAAACAAAGCACGAGGTAAAATATCACCCAGGACTCTCACCGAACCATTTCACTTCATCTCTGATTCGCACCCATCAGACAACCACCACACCTTGAACTAATTAACCCAGAGTAACCTCTCAAAACCAGGATAACATCTTAAATCCTGCTAATCTGATCACTCACCAGCATCTGACTATATTCTTAGTCCAGAATACTCATGACTAATCCGTGATTATATTTCAATAGGCTTTAAGAGATTAAATACCTCTGCAAACCTATAAACCTCTGCTCACCTCTCCAGCAGCTGTCCCAGGCCAATGATGTCGCCTCTGTACAGCTGCCACACAGCTTCCAGCACTGGAGGATCCTAACAAGATGCCACAATTAGGTCATAGTCTGCATTTTGCAGTTAACATTTGTCTAACAAATTTTATATTAAAAATAAAGCCAAATTCACTTTATTCAAACTACCCAGAACTTACTGAAATTTGAACATGACAACATAGGAAATACCAGCTGAGGAAAAATTCTTTTTCCTTCCTACAAATTTTAAATGTTTTTAGGTTGAAGATGCTTCACCACTTTAAATTTTCATGGTCAAGTAATAAATAGATCCATCATTGTCCCCCAGAATAACACTGATTCTGCATATTCACAGAAGCAGTGGACACCCCACGAAATGGTAACACCACTAAGTTTCAAGTCTTGTTAATTCAGATCCAGAAACAGATTAGAGAACTGACACGTGGCCTAGTAACTGTTTATCAGCCTCTGTGAAACAAGTTCACGGCTTTCAAATCCATTTCCCAATAGGAGACTACAGAAAGAGACGCTACAACCATTCGGCCAAGAGGCTGATGGACACAGAGGGAAAAATAAACCCCACATGGGCTCTAGAGAGAAACACTCCCAGATAGAAACAAAGCTTTCACACCTCATGAAGGAAGAGGTACCTGGGAGTTTTGGGCACACAGGCCCTTCAGAAAAAAAGCCAAACCCCAGGAGTTTCCTGCAGCAAGCAGCAGCTGCCTCTCAGCATGACCCTGGACTCACCCACATACTTTGCCTTTGACAACCTAGTCCTTTATTGTAATGATCTCAATTACACAGCAGCACTTGATCTCCTTGTCTACCCCAGAAAAAGGAGATCTTGATCAGCCTACAGAACACACAGAATTCTATTTTCAGCCCAGGATGGGATATTTGAGATTGGTGCATGCCTCTTTATCCTGGCAGATCAGCCTCTTCCTTGTTTCCCACCAGGGCAGTGAGCAATCAGAACTGCCCCACTCACAAAACATCCTCAACTCTTCTTAGAGCATCGCTTATCTTAAGGGAAAAAAACACCCAGATGAAATCAAGACAACACATTTGTAAAGCAATGTGACCTGTTATCCCCTATCCTTTTTCTCTCAAGCCATTTTCTCCGTGAACTCACTTGGGCTTATCACCATTCCCAGATAAATGGAGGGGTAAACCAGAATACCACTGAATATTTTTGGCAAAACACATAAAGGACTTCTGGGGCCTTGCCACTGCACAGCCAGCTGGGAGGCTCTACACTGCTTGGTTAATTGACCCAGATTGCTTAGCCCACACAGCAAACCTATGTGTCAGCTGATGAGTACTTCAGTGGTAGCAGCAGGGCAGCGAAGCTATACAGGAAAGAAAATTATACCCCCACAGTGTCTAACTGCAGTGTCACTTCAGATGAGTTTAATCCCATCACCCATGCTGTAACTCCAGGCACTGACACGCCATGCCCTTCCCTAGCTGGTTCCTAGTGAGGACCAGCTGTGCCAAGGACAAATGGAAACAATTCAACATCTCTTCTATTAAGTCCTCTTCAAAGCAGCAAATCGTGCTACAGGGGCAATGAACTTGCTTTAAAATAATAAAAAACAAAGAAAAAACCCACCATTAACAATTCAGCTCATGCTTTTGAAAATTCAGAAAGACCACAGTCATCCTCAGGAAGAGTTCATGACTGCAGTTGAGCAGAGCAGGGATGAGCAGTGGCAAGACTGCTCTAGGTCACCAAAAAACCCACCAAGAGAACCTGAGCAGAAGTTACAGCACTTCACTAGTCCATTTAACAGTTATCCCCGGCCATCATGGGAGAGATGGGATGAAAACACACTACCACATTTCATAGGTGAAGTCTAAATGGTCTTTAACACAGCAACATTTCTCTTACCTTCATTTTCCACATTTCTTGACAGAAGAAAGAGCGAGAGAACACATTGCTCGCCAGCAAATCCTTGATTGATTGAAGCAAGGAAGACAACCTCTTCTGGAAGCACCCCAGAAACGAAGAAGAAATAATGTCCTTTGTAAATAACACAGCCTTAGAAAAACAAATTTGTTGCTTTTCCCTGTTTACTGCTTTCTAAAGGGTTGAACAGTGAAGAGAATTCATAGGAAAGGCCCAAACTTTTCATTTTAAGGCTGAACTGAAGGCAACCTGGCTGACATCAGCAACACCTACATGTTTGGGTGACTTTATCAGAACAGACAAACTAGGTTTAAAGTCAAACCTAACATTAACTGTTTTCTTGATAAACTAAATGTAAACCTTTTCCCTTACTCTCTGGTCCATGTTCAGCAGTGGGACTGTAGAGGGGCTCGCAGAAGCCTGGCAGATCCGTTCAATGCTGGTAACCACATTTTTGGCTGCCAGTATTGCTGTGGGCACACCCAACCTTGAGGCCTGTTCCTGCAGAACAGAGACTAGAAAAAAAAACAATCAAAACAGAAAGCTGTCAGTATGGCAGAAAAAAAAGGCTCGAAAACATGACTATGAAGACAGAATTCCCAAGTCTTAAACCTCTTCCAGCACAGATGTCATTTGTTGCACTGGGCAAGTCACTTTCATTTCCATGTATCATTCATTTACTGCACATAAAACTGATACAGAACAACCACAGAGGTGGAATTTCCCTGTGAAGCAGATTTCTGTATTTTAGTCTCATGGGGCTCACAGTAACACTTTCAAATCAAATCAAAATACTCAGTGGGGTGCCATCACCAAACAAGAAAGACACACATAGAATCATTGAATCATTTAGGTTGGAAAGGACCTTTAAGATCACAGAGTCCAACCATTAACCCATCAGGTTTGTCATCTAATAGTTTCCCTTCCACCGCAGGTCAGATTGTACCATTTGTTTTGCTTATCAAGATGCATTGTTTGTATCAAATGTTAAAATTCAAAATACTTGGTCAGTACTGAATAACATATGATTTTATCTGTACCTTTTATTTCCAAAGGCTGTCATGCTTGCAACATGCAGCTCCAACCAAAAAAGGCAAAAATTAATTGTAAAAATAATGTGGAAAATCAAATAAAAAGCAGATGGGTGGGAGACCAGAACAATGAAAAGAAAGAAAAACTGGTATCGCATTTAACAGACAGAAATTCATTACATGAAGAAAGTTTTTTTCCACATCTGTCTCCAATAGATACTCTTTCACTCACCTAAAAATGATTCTGATGGTGCTTCCTGGTGCTCTGCGCCATCCTTTCCAGCTGGCTTGACTGGATCTTGCACCTGCAAGCCAAACAAAAAACTAACAGTCTTAGATGTCTGTTACACTCATTTACACACCTACTCTTTCCATAGCTCTGGCACTCCTGGGGGCTGGTGCAACTGAAGTGAAATTAACACTCCCAAGCTCCCATATGGTTATGGTAAACCAGAGATTTCAGGGCATCTTACAGGAGACATAGGTACAGCTATTGTCATTTTATGACGAGAAAAGGATACAGGTCACCCAACACAGCAGCAGCAGCACCAGGAACAGAATTTCTATCTTTCAAGTCCCTTCTGTGAAGCCACACTGCCATAAATATTTGGTGAAACATGTCAAAATGTTGGATCCTTCTCTAGTTAAATGCTCTTTTTATAAAGACAAATGATCTCTAGAGAAAGAAACATCCTTGTAGCTGAACTATGGCAAGCATTTGAGCTGGCTACTGCAGTTAAGGAAAAAGCTTTCTCCAATGGATGAGAAAAGGGTAGAACATGGCCAAGTCAGAATATTGGCTCACGTGTCTATACCGGCAGATTACACAGGTTTCCATAAAGACAGTCACATTAGTTGGAAGCAGTTGGCAATTCAGAGGAAACCCAAGTCTCTCTTGATTTCCTCCTATCCTATATTCATAAGAAGCCAGTTCTGACCGCAAGAAAAAGGGGCTGGATTTTCCCTCTCACAAATCCAAACCATGCTTAACCATTTTTAGTCTGTAACAATAAAATACGGAGGAACAAAGGAAAAATAAAATACTAATTTAATTTCTACAACACAAACCTCTAAACTACAGATTACTTCTATAGCACTGTTTTTTCTTTCCATGTATCATGGTCCTTTCCAACCCTACCTATTCTCTGATTCTGTGAGAACTGTGCTCCCAGGACATCCACTCTACTGCTGCCCTAGGAAGGACACCTTCGACTGGGATCTCCCACCACCCCCAGCCTGACCTCTACATCCCAAGCCACCCCACTCCTACCTCCAGGAGGAAGTCATTCAGGTTCTGATGTTGATCCAGAAGGCGCAGAGCTGCTTCCTGAAGCTCTGCTCCGCTTCCAAAGGCACTTTTCCGTTTCCTGGCTCTCCCTGCTGAGAAGTTGGATTTACTTTATAACCCTAGCTTGTTCTGGCAGCCTCCCTGAGGACACCTCCCTCTCTTTGCTGCCATAGCACACGCCACTGGCCCAGGCTGTCATTATAAAGCAGCATGCCAGGAGCAGCACGGGATGTTTGGGTATGGTTGGATGGGCAGCTCTGCACACAGAGCCCCATGGCCTTCAGCATGAGCAGCCCAGTGCAGGCAAAGCCCTGTCAGGCACTGCAAAGGCCCTCGGCACAAAGCAACCACAGCGGTGCCTTGACACCACCACCCCAGGGCAGTAGCCGCGTCAGGGCCACCAGGTTTTGGAATAGGGTTTATGGGGGGCGCAGGGCTGAGAAGGAGCTGAGGGGCTGCCAAGCAGCCCAGCGCACCACAGAGGAGCCTGGAGGAAGAGGGGTATATGAAAGCACAGAGGGCTCATTCACCCCTCCGTTCGCCTCCGCTGTCCCTGCGGGAAGCACCGGGCCAAGAGACCCCTCAGCGCAGCCCCGGCGCCGCCTCAGCCCGCACGTACCCAGCAGCTCCCGCCACGTCCCGCAGCCCCGGCGCGCCATGACCGCCGCTTCCCGCCAAACAAACCCGCCCGCTCTGCGCCGCCATTGGCTGCCTCGCCGGGGACCGCCGCCGCCCATTGGTTGGAAGCGCGGCGTGGGCCCGCCCACCGAGTGGCGGAGGGGGCGGCTGCCGTTGTGGGGAGGGCGCGATGTCGGTGTGGATGGCGGCGGAGTGTGTGAGGTGGATTGAGGGGAACGGCGCTGGGATAGGGCACGGTCAGAAGGGACCGCTCCACAGCGGCTGTTTGTGGCGGTGTGTGTGGTGCAGGGGTAGCTCAGGCTGCAGCCATGACATGGCGGCCAGGAGAAGGGTTTTTCCCTGGCAGGCGCTGAGGGGAAGCTGCCCGCCTGCGGGGGCATCAGCGCGGCAGCGACAGACGGGACCCCCCCAGGGGCTGCCCGGTCCGGGCCACGAGGGCTGGGGACATCCATCCGTGCCTCAGAGCTCTTCCTGGTGCAGCATTCCCAGGACCAGCTCTGTCCGCAGCAGCATTCCCTTGCTCCTGGGGTGTCCTGGTTATCCTGAGCACCGGACCCGTTGCCCCGTGTGCAGCAGAGACAAGGTATTTGTGCCGAGTTTGCACAAAAAGGGTGCTGGGTGGTATCCCGCAGAGCTAGCACTCCAACCATAATTTCACCTATTTCTACAACTCAGTAAGTCCCTGTAGCCCTCCAACCATTTAACAACCTGATTAATACGTGCAGTTGCATCACTGATTTCTTACTATGCATGCTCAGGAAAAGGTCTTTTAACCTGGCCTTGGGTCTTTTGACCTGAAGGTGTGATTTTTATTATTCTATTGAGAACAGTTCATCTAAAAGACACCCTAATGTTGTGCTGACCATCGAAGCCATGCCTTGACAATGTCCATATATTTTCAGGATGTTCCACTCTCCAAGGGTAGTTTTTTCTGGGATTCATTAGCCCTGTTTCTTAAACTGCCTATGCGTGGCTAAAGCCTCCTCCCCACCTATCAATGCTCTTTGTTAGTCAGTATTGTTTCCAGGTCATCTTGACTTTTTAGGAAGCCATTATCTGCTCAAACATTTCTGTAGTGACACAAATACCAATTGTTTAACTGTGTGTACTTTGAGCAACCCGGTCTAGGTGTCCCTGCCTGTGTCAGGAGGTTGGAACTGGAAGAGCTTTAAGGTCCCTTCCAACCCAAACCATTCTGTGATTCTATGACAACATAAGTCCAATCTTTTTTAACCATATTTTAGCTATATCCCAATTTTTTTTAGCTAAGGATGCCTACACCATCCTTGCAGACAGCTCACATGGTGAAACAGGCCGATTGTAGCCCTGCTCCCTTGGGAGCAAGGGTGCTGTGTACTGAGAAGGGGACAAGAGGAGTCTGGAATTCCCAAGCAGGGAAATCACCAGCCACATGCAGCCAGGTGTTGCTGAGGGCCTTAAGGGTTGCAGAGGGAGCAGCGTGGAATTCCCACAGGGATTTTCCCCGATTACCTCTCCCCTGATCCTTCCTGAAGGTGAAGCACTGCTGGCTGGCTGCTGTTAGCATGCCTTGCAGAGGGTTGGGAGGAGGAGGTGGTAAGGTGTTTGGAGAAGGATGGCAGGGTATGGGCAGATGAACAACTGCAGGGTGCTCCTCACTGGGAGATGAGCTGCTGTTTGCAGAAGTTGGAGTTGTTGTGCTGGCATTGGCCGTGGGATGGTTTTATTGCATTGCTGGCCCCAGGAGCCTGTGAGTCAGCAGCACTCGCTGCCGGGAGCCAGAGAAATCCCTTCCTGGAGAAAACCCTTCCCGGCAGTGCTGGCGGGAGACTCTGGGTCCTGCCACCATGCCAGGGAAGCTGCTGGAAGTCACCACAGCACGAAACTGTGGCTTGGAGTAAACCCTTTCTAGAATCATGCTTCTGAACTGCTTTAAGCCCTCAATGCCACCATCAAGCTCGTGGTAGCCCAGGTTTCAGAGGAGCATGTCGAAAGAGGAAGCGTTTGTTTCCTCTGCAGCCAGCGGCTCAGTGAGCTCTGGTGCTGGCTGGAGAGCCCTGAGCTGGCAAAGCAAACTAAACCCTGCCCCACAGCAACCCTGTGGTTGGGGGGACACATGCTGGAAGGGGATGGCCTGCACAGAGGAATGGAGATGAGGTGGTAGCAGCTGAGGGAGCAGAGCTGTGGGACCTGGCACCTCTGTGTTGTCCCTGGGAAAGCACAGCCAGGGGAAACAAACTTCAAGGAGTGAGGGAGTACTTGGGGGTCGATAAGGGGAATTGAGGAGAGCAGACCGAGGTTAGAGCCAGTAATTAACTTGATTAAGAAGATGGAAAGAGGACTCATCTACAATGGAATGAAATATTTGCATCAGGAAGGGAAGGGAAAAAGGAAGAGAAGGGAAGAATTTGCCTGCAAACATCCTGGAGATAAGCAGGGAAGGAGAAAAGGAATTATTCAGCAAGGTACAAACAGAGTGTGGGTTGGGGCAGGGAGGGGAAGATTCTTGTCCCTGAGCTCTGAGGTCAGCACTGCACAGCTCAAGGGTCTGAGGTGAGCTCCCACCTCCAGGACATGTCCCAGGAACTTGGGGGGCTCATGGCACCGGGATGTCTCCTGCCCTGTCTTCCCCGAGCACCCCTGGCTCACTGTGGAGAGCCCGGTAGAAGAGCCATCGCCTACAGAGGGAATGGAACAGCAAAGGTCTCTCTTATTAGTACTGCTGGAGGTCTCTCTGGCCTCACTGTTACACTGCCGTGCCAAGAGCTGTGCTCACTTTTAATCCTTCACTTTGTTATCTGTGCGGTACACTGAGTTAATACCGTCTGCACAGAGAATTGGTTCTAATTAAAATATTAATGAAGAAGACTCAAGAAAGGAAAAGGAGCTTTAACAAACTGTGAATTCATCTGTCTGCTTCTCCAGCCTGCTGCGGTGCATTGCTCTCCTCCTGCAGCAGGGCAGATCTGGCAGAGCCCAGTGGTGCTGGGCAGCAGGACCAGCTATGAGAGCAGAGCCCAGCTCAAACCAGGGCACGTGTGCTTCTGCAAAGGGATCCCCCAGCATGGCTGGCCTTGGCAGGGCGTCAGGCCTCGACCTGGGGCTTCTGGGGTACTCCAGTTGTTTATTCATGCAGAGAATAAGGGGACTGGGGAGTTCTTCCAGTGTCTGTGCCCTGAGAGCCTGGTGCCTCCTTGACAGACAGTGGTGTTGCAGGCCCACTTCTGCCCCAGAGCAGGGTGGGGGGCAGCAGTAGGGAACGCAGCAGGAGTTGTCAGTCTCAGAAAAGGGGCTCAAATGACTCAGAGTGCGCTGGGGTGTTTCAAGGAACCAGAAAGCCTTGGAGCAGCTAATGCTGCTGGGCACAGTCAGGGACTTGTCTCAGGTTTGACCAAAGAAAAACCAGGGGGAAACCATCACCACGATGGTCAAACCAATGAGAAATGCTCTGAGGGGACGTGGAGAGATGCAGCTGAGAGCTCAGCATTGCTGTCCAGAGCCAGGGGCAGCACTCCAGGCAGACACACTAGGAAGCTCCTCATGCTCTGGCCACATCTGAGGCTAGCATGCAGCAAGAGCAAGCTGCATTGTCAAACACTCCCTCCTTTCGTGGCCCTCAGTTTATTGCAGCATCTAAGGGAAGTGCGGTAGGTGCATCCCACCCCACGGGTGCTCTGTGTGCTCATCTCATCTTCCTGTGGCTTTTTAGGGAAATTATTTTGCATGTAACAGATTAAACCCATGGGAATGCATTACTCACAGAGCGTGCAGCACGCAGCCCTGCTGCAGGCTGATGGGGAAGGCTCTGCCCTCTGTTCCAACTCTCTGGCTGTCTCCCTGCAACTTGTCCTGCTTCAGTGCCAACGGTGGCAGGGAGCTGGGAAGTCTAACCCACCTGTACTGCTCTGCAACCATTCCCAACCTGGTCATTTTTTTCCCCACATTTCTTTAATTTTTAATTGTATTTCCCCTGCGCACATACACACTAGGCTTTTTGTTTTTATTTTTTCCAAGACAGTAGCCTTTAATTACAACATGATTTCATATTAATTACAGTTTTACCCAAAGCAAAAGGCTTTGTGCTTTCTAATTCAAATGCATTCCCCATTACTGCTGCAGGTTGGGTTATTGCCTCTTTCAAATGCCGCGCATCCTCCCTGCTCCTGTTGCTGACGGTGCCGCCCTGGCTGTGTCCGCAGGGGGTGCGGGAAAGTCAGCAGCCGGCTCAGCCTGGTGCAGATCTGTGTGGTGGGCAGCACAAGCAGCTTTCCTCCTTCTAAAGGTGCTTCCCAAGCAGGCTCCAAAGCCAGATGATTACGGGGTAAATGTTGCATTCAAATCTCCTTTGTTGGTGTGCAAAGCCAGAGCCAGACATCAGCATCGCAGCCAAGAGCTGCTCCATGTGCAACATGCAGATCCAGCTGCGGCTGAGGCCAGCACTGGGCTCCTGACCCCTGCAATGTTTTCTTACCCCACTGATGGTGTGCTTGAGCAATCCCAGAGATGCATGGCCATTTTGGATCACTTGTATCCATCCTCCCCCTTCCCAAACCCCAAAGCACCATGCAGGGCTGCATTTCCCAGCTGTCCAACTCTGTTCTCCAATTTCCTTCCCCAAAGATGGAGCTGATAGTGCTCAGGTTCTCTGGGAAGAGCACTGGAGGGCATTTCCCTCCCATGGTGTTTTAGGCACTCAGTCTTTGCTGGAGGACTCCATCCCCAAGGCAGTTTTTCAGCTATGTGGGAAAGGTGGCACCCCTGTGTCAGCTCTGTCCCTCTCCCAGCCATGCCAGCATGGCTCAGGGGTTCATGCTCATGGATTAATGTAGCTGAGGCAGGGCTTTATGCTCCTTCCATCATGGAAATGGGAAGCTCATCATGACAAGAACTTTAATTTGCTCTGTCTGACCTTTCAGCTCCCATTTTATCTGTGCCTGCCCATCAGGCATGTAGGCTTTGCTGGGCAGCCACTGGGAACCCAGGTGCTGGGGACAAGCCATTCCCCATGGCTACCCATACGTCATGGCCAGCACATCCCTTGTGGTGGGGTGTCCACCAGTGGTGCCCTACAGCTCACCCCCAGCACTCATCCTGGGCACTGTGCTCTGCGCCCTGTCGTGTGCCCAGCAGCCCATGCCCTGGGGGCACCCACATCCTGCACTCTGTGCCCGGAAGCACCCATGTCTTATGCTCTGCACCCCACGCCCTGGGGGCACCCATGTCCTGCACCTGAACCCCATCATGTGCCCTGCACCCTGGGGGCACCCATGTTCTGAACCTTTCACCCAGTCCTGCACCCTGCACCCCATTACATGCACCGCACTAGACACCCTGCACCCTGATTCTCCATCCTGACAGCTTCGGCAGGCAGTACCGAGTTGCACCATACCGTATTGAGCCTTACCATGTTGTACTGTGCTGTACTGAGCCTTATCCTTCCATACCAAGGCTTACCATGCTGTACCAAGCTGGACTGAACCTTACTGTGCTGTAGCGAGCCGTACTGAGCCTTACCATACTCTACCAAGCCATACCGAGCTGTACTGACCCTTACCGCACCATCCTGAACCATACCATGCCACACTGAGCCGCACCAGCCCATACCAAGTCGTACCCTCCTGAACCGAGCCACACTGTGCCTCACCAAGCTGTACCCAGCTGTCCCGAGCTGCACGGTGCCGCACCAACCTGTACCAAGCTGTGCCGTGCCGCACCAAGCTGTATCGAGCCGCACCAAGCAGTACCGAGCTGCACCATGCTGTACCGAGCTGTACTGAGCTGCACCAAGCAGTACCGAGCTGCACCATGCTGTACCGAGCTGTACTGAGCTGCACCAAGCAGTACCGAGCTGCACCATGCTGTCCCGAGCTGTACCAAGCGGTACTGAGCCGCTGTACGGAGCCGCACCAAGCTGTACCAAGCCGCAGCAAGTGGTACCGAGACGCACCATGCTATACCAAGCAGTACAGAGCCGCACCATGTTGTACCGAGCTGTACTGAGCCGCACCAAGCGGTACCAAGCTGCACCATGCTGTACCAAGCTGCACTGAGCCACACCAAGCGGTACCGAGCCACACCATGCTGTACCGAGCCACTGTACCAAGCCGCACCATGCTGTACCAAGTGGTACCGAGCCGCACCAAGCGGTACTGAGCCGCACCATGCTGTACCAAGCTGCACTGAGCCACACCAAGCGGTACCGAGCCACACCATGCTGTACCGAGCCACTGTACCAAGCCGCACCATGCTGTACCAAGTGGTACCGAGCCACACCAAGCGGTACTGAGCCGCACCATGCTGTACCAAGCGGTACCGAGCCACACCAAGTGGTACTGAGCCACACCATGCTGTACCGAGCCACTGTACTGAGCCTCACCAAGCGGTACCGAACTGCACCAAGTGGTACCAAGCCACACCAAGCTGCACCGAGCCGCACCATGCTGTACCGAGCCGCACCATGCTGTACCAAGCAGTACCGAGCCGCACCATGCTGTACCAAGCAGTACCGAGCCGCACCATGCTGTACCAAGCAGTACCGAGCCGCACCATGCTGTACCGAGCCACTGTACTGAGCCGCACCATGCTGTACCAAGCTGCACCAAGCAGTACCGAGCCGCACCATGCTGTACCGAGCTGCACCATGCTGTACCAAGCGGTACCAAGCCGCACCATGCTGTACCAAGCTGCGCCAAGCGGTACCGAGCCGCACCATGCTGTACCATGCTGTACCGAGCCGCACCAAGTGGTATCGAGCCGCACCAAGTGGTACCGAGCCGCATCATGCTGTACCGAGCTGTACCGAGCCGCATCAAGCTGTATCGAGCCGCACCAAACTGTATGGAGCCGCACCAAGCAGTACCGAGCCGCACCATGCTGTACCGAGCTGCACCAAGCGGTACCAAGCCGCACCATGCTGTACCGAGCTGCACCAAGTGGTACCGAGCCGCACCATGCTGTACCGAGCTGTATCGGGCCGCTGTACCGAGCCGCACCATGCTGTACCGAGCTGCACCAAGCGGTACCGAGCCGCACCATGCTGTACCGAGCTGCACCAAGTGGTACCGAGCCGCACCATGCTGTACCGAGCTGTATCGGGCCGCTGATACCGAGCCGCACCATGCTGTACCGAGCTGCACCAAGCGGTACCGAGCCGCACCATGCTGGACCGAGCTGCACCAAGTGGTACCGAGCCGCACCATGCTGGACCGAGCTGTATCGGGCCGCTGTACCGAGCCGCACCATGCTGTACCGAGCTGCACCAAGCGGTACCGAGCCGCACCATGCTGTACCGAGCTGCACCAAGTGGTACCGAGCCGCACCATGCTGTACCGAGCTGCACCAAGCGGTACCGAGCCGCACCATGCTGTACCGAGCTGTACCGGGCCGCTGTACCGAGCCGCACCAAGCGGTACCGAGCCGCACCATGCTGTACCGAGCCGCACCATGCTGTACCGAGCTGTACCGGGCCGCTGTACCGAGCCGCAGAGTTCCTTCCCGAGCGGCCGTGCCCCTCTTGGCGCGCACCCCCGTCGGCGGCGGGCGGTGCCGCAGGCGGGGCCGAGCCTCGGGAGCGGGGGGCGGTCCTCTCCGCCGCCAACCTCTCCGCTTGTCCCCGCTCCGCCGCGCCCCCCCCGCTCTCTCCCGCGCCCGCCCCTCCCGGGGGCCCCGCCCGCCCGTGCGGCGGTGGCGGCAGCAGCAGCGGCGGCGGCGGCGGCGACGCGCGGGGATGGGGCCATGGCGCGCGCGGGCGGCGGATCGCCGCGGGAGCTGTCCCTGGAGGAGGTGCTGAAGTGCTACGAGCAGCCGCTGAACGAGGAGCAGGCCTGGGCGCTCTGCTTCCAGAGCTGCCGCGCCGCCGCCGCCGCCGCCGCGCCCCCCGCCGCGCCGCTCCGCACCGCCGACATCCGCCTCCGCGGAGACGGCTCCGTCGTCCTTCCCGCGCCGCCGCCCGGTGAGCAGAGCGACCGCCGCAACGCGGGGTGGGGCTACCGGGACTTACCGGCACCGGCAGGGGGTGCTGTACCGCGCCGCCAGCCCCGGGAAGAACCGGGATATCGGCGGGAAGGGGGGGGACAGCCACAGCGGCGCCCCGCGGCGGGAGGGAGCGGTACCGGTGGAGAGGGACCGGTACCGGCAGCGAGGGAAGGAGGGGGGCAGCAGGCACCGGCTGCACCGGCAACAGGGAACCGGTGCGTGTCTGGGACACCGGCTGCGCGGGGGCAGGACCGGAGAGGCTGGGAGGCACCGGGGGACAGGAAGACGGCACTGGCAGGGGCGGGGGTGAAGCCCCAGCTCCGGTCTGGCAAGGGGGACCAGCATCGGCACCGGCGCTGCCACAGCCGGGACCGGCGCTGGCACTGCGGGTGTTGGTGCGGGTGTTGGACCGTGACTCGGCTGTGCCATCGGCACTAGCACCGGCACCGGCAGGGCCCTTCTGGGTGATGCGGTGAGGCGGAACCCAGGGCGTGGGGTGTGCAGGGTGCCCATGGGTGCAGGGCTCACCGGGCCAGACCCACCGTGGGGCTGCAGGACACACGGCAAGGACAGACGCGGGGACACACACCTACACACACTCCTATACACAGCACACCCGCCGCGCACCCCCGAACACTCAGAGCCCGCAGGGGACCCGGTCCTCAGCTCAGTGTTGTCACCGCGGGGCTCCCACCCGGCCCTCGCCCTGCGACCCGGAGACAGCGTCGTGGGGCAGCGCCAGCGCCGTCCCTGACCTTCGGACCCACGGCCGTGCCCTCTCTGCGGGCGGTTGGTGCTGCTGGGCAGGGCTGTGGTGGTTACAGGCTGTGATTAAGCTCGGCCGGCTGCCAGCAGCGATGTCGGGTGCTCAGTTCAGCGAGAGCACCCCTGAGCCTAATGACAGAGCGCGGCACACGGCTTCAGGCGTCTCGCCCGGGGGGAGTCCGTTGTTCCCAGTGATGGTGTCCGGTGTTCAGCACTGCCGGACGCTGCGGAGCCTCCTGGGGACACATGGACAGGCAGGGATGCTGCAGTGTCACTGCTTGTGCTTGCCCATGGCCGGGCAGGGGATGCTCCTGGAGACAGGAAGATGAGTGTGGAGCTGGGAGATGGGGAGCAGGGCAGAGGCAACCCATAGGTGCTGCGGTGTGCAGGGCAGGGCCACGCACAGGTATGGCATGTGCCCATTGTGGCTGGGCATGGTGTGGTCACACCAGCTCTACCAGTTGCACATGGCTCTCTGAGCCACCACGGCCACGTGCCGGAGCCAGCGCCGCTGTGGCACCCCATGCTCCCAGGTGCCTCCCATGGCAGCCAGAGCCATCTCCCCAGGAACCAGTGTGGACCCCTCACAGCAAAGCCCAGAGCTGGAAGGTCTCTGGATGCCTCTCAGTACCGCTGCATGTGGTGACACTGGCCTGGCCCATGGCTTGGCACCTCCACCTGAGCACAGGGCTGGATCTGGTCTGGGTAAGCCAGCAGCGCCTGCCAGAGCCACTCCAATTCCCCATCCCATAGGAACTCCCTGCCCAAGCAGCTGGAGGGAGCTCAGCCCACCAGCATGGCACCCAGCATGTTTGCTGAGCCGTGGTCAGCAGGAGGGGACTCCAGCCAGGCTCTGGGTCCAGATATCAGTGTCCCAGGGGATGTGCTGCCGCAGCCTCTCTCAGCCAGGGCAGAACATCCCAGTGTTGGCACAGCAGCAGGAGCCAGGCACGACCACGTGGCGCAGGGGTGATGTTAGGCTCATGTGTGGCCCCATGGCTGGGCTGGACCCTCTGTCAACACTGCTCACGCTGCCCTTCCCAAGCAGCACCCGGCCTGGCTGGCATAGGGCTGGCACATCCTCACAGCTGCCGCTTGCTGCCGCATTGATCAGCTAAATGGAGAGCTAATGGCCATCGCTCCTCTGGGCTGGGGGAGCAGCTCTGCGGCTGCTGTCGGGAAAGCAGAGCCAGGGGCCTGGTGCATGGACCTTGGGGACACTGCAAAAGCCAGTCCTGCTCCTCATCCCATGGCCACGGCTGCTGGGAGGGTGCGAGCTGCCCACAAGCTGTGCTCGTGAGTGTGTGGGCACAGAGCTCTGTGTGTCTGTGTATGATGCTCCAGCACTGCTGGCTCTGCAGTGGAGAGCAGCGTTGTTTATTGGGCACAACCTGTCACTGCATCCCACACTGGGCACAAGGGCCGTGTCCTGTGCGTGATCTGCATCCCTGCCTGATGGTGCCCACACTGCTGGTGCCCGCAGCCCAGAGGGGTTCAGAGGGCATTTCTGTGCAAGTGCATAGCTCTCAGCTCCCTCCAGCCCCAGGAGTGAGGGGTAACAGGGGGACTCTGCCCCAGCATGTGCCTCCTGGCTTCTGTGCCTCCAGAAGCAGCAGGGCTGAGTGGCTGGTGCCTGTTTAGGCTCAGCAACAGGTCCCCATTGTCCTGTGGAGCTGTGTCCTGAGACCAGGTCAGGATGGGACAAGCTGGGGATGCAAGTCCCAGCCTGGGGCAGCAATTGATGGAGCTGGGACCCACTCAGGGTGGTCCCAGGGTGCCCTATGGCTGGGGCTGGGTGGGTGCAGCATCCCTGGGGAGTGGGACAGGAGGTAATGCTGATGGGGCTGCAGGTACCAGCAGTGACTGTCTTCCTCCCCACAGAGCTGCCCCCACTGCTTACACCCTCCGCTGAAGCCCAGGTATGTGGGTCTGGACATGGGGTGCAGCGGGGGGGTGAGAGCCAGCACCAATGGCTGAGGGGCAGCTGGTGCCGGCCACACGTGCTGAGGGGCTCCCCATGGTGCAGCCAGTGCTGTCTCCCATCAGATGGTGCAGTCGTTGGGCTTTGCCATCTACCGTGCGCTGGACTGGGGGCTGGACGAGAATGAGGAGCGTGAGCTGAGCCCGCGGCTGGAGCAGCTCATCGACCTGATGACCAACAGCGACTCGGAGGACAGCGGCTGCGGCACAGCCGACGAGGGCTATGGGGGGCAGGAGGAGGAGGAAGAGGGGGGCGAGGGGCCGCTGCGCGCCGTGCGCACCTTCGGGCAGGCCATGCGGTGCTGTGCCGCACGCCTGGCTGAGCCCGCCGAGGCACAGGCGCACTACCAGGCTGTCTGCCGTGCTCTCTTTGCCGAGACTGTGGAGCTGAAAGCCTTCCTCGCCAAGATCCGCGATGCCAAGGAGGTGAGTGTGGGTGCCCACCGGCATGGCCAGCCCCACTGCCCGGCCAGGAAACCACCCATGGGCCCAAATCACTGGGGTGAGTGCGGCACAGCACTGGCAGCGCTGGCATTTGGCAATACACCTTCTCCCAGGGCGCTGTGCTGTGGCACTGCCAGCTCCAACCTGCCATGGTGGGTGCCGGCAGGGCTGGCTTGTAGCAGGGATTGTGGTGCTTTGGGGTGCACATGAGTGCTGTGGCCCTGTGGCACAGTCGCGGCTGGACTCTCGGTGCCACCAGGCAGGTGATGATGTCTTGTGTGGTGGCAGATGCTGCAGAAGCTGAAGGAGGATGAGGAAGCGGAGGAGCGGCCAGTGGCAGAGCTGGGCAGCCTGCGCAACACCGACTGGGTACGGCAGCGTGGCTGGGCGCTGGGTCTGTGCCAGGACTGTGCTGGGGCTTACACCGTGTCCAAACCCCCCCAGGCCCGGCTGTGGGTGCAGCTGATGCGGGAGCTGCGGCACGGTGTGAAGCTGAAGAAGGTGCAGGAGAAGCAGTTCAACCCCCTGCCCACGGAGTACCAGCTCACCCCCTTCGAGATGCTCATGCAGGACATCCGTGCCCGCAACTACAAGCTCCGCAAGGTCATGGTGAGTGCGGCCAGGCTGGCCCGTGTCAGCTCCCTGTCCTGTCACTGTGCTGGCCTTGGCACCGACACTGCCCATGGTCCCTCTGCCCTCTCCCAGGTGGACGGAGACATCCCTCCCCGGGTGAAGAAGGATGCCCATGAGCTTATCCTTGACTTCATCCGCTCCCGGCCCCCACTAAAGCAGGTTAGTGCCAACCCCAGGACACCTCCGTAGCATGGCAGTGCCTGGCCTGGGCTTAGCGGGTCCCATGGGTGCCATCCTCACCCTGTGTGCAGGTCAGCACCCAAGGTGCAGCCACCGCTTGAGGTCCTGTCTGTGTGCCCCACAGGCGTCAGAGCGTCGGCTGCGACCGCTGCCCCAGAAGCAGAGGACACTCCACGAGAAGATCCTGGAGGAGATCAGGCAGGAGAGGAAGCTTCGGCCTGTGGAGATGCCATACCATGGACAGAAAGGTGCCAGAACCCCCTCCCTGCCATGTTGGGCTTCCGGTGATGTGCCCACCACCAGGGCAGGTCCCTGTTCTTCTGTGACTGAGCCCCATCCCCATCACAGGCTACAGCTCCCTCCCCTGCATCCCTCACGCCTGCTCGGGCCGCCTGGCCTCCAGCTCCTGCCTCGAGCTGTCCCGGTGCCCAGCGAGTGCTGCGCCGATGTGCCCACGGCCCCGTGTCCTGCTCAAGGCACCCACCCTGGCCGAGATGGAGGAGATGAACATCTCCGAGGCAAGAGAGGAGACCTGGCAGGAGGATGGAGGTCGGGGGGACACAGGAGGTTCCGAGGGGACAAGGGGTTCCCCAGGGTGATGTGGTGCCCGTGGCCTTGCAGGAGGAGGACTCTCCAGGCACAGAGGTGCCGCTGAAGCGGGATCGCTCCTTCTCGGAGCACGACCTGGCGCAGCTGCAGAGCCAGATGGGGGTTGGCCAGGCTGCACCCCAAGAACCAGAGCCGCTGCAGCCCGAGCCCCGGCCCCGCTCAGGTACCCACCAGGGTTCCACCAGCCCCACCCCAGGGTGGCCATGTTGTGCCCTGTGGCAGAGGTGGCACCGGGCAGTGTGGCCGTGCCATGATGTCCCCATCTCTCCCCAAAGGGTCAGTCCCTGCTAGCTGCCACCCACTGCCAGACAGCTCAGCACCACCCCAGACTGCCCTCAGTGCCGTGGAGGAGAGGCCAGAGGATGGATCCAGTACTGCTCCTAGCACCAGCTCCAAGCACCTCTGGCTAGTGAGTGCTGGTGTGGGGCTGGGACACTCTGTGAGCATGGCTGTGTGCACACAGCAGCCCAGCATGAAGACACAGGGTGGTTCATGGGATCTGCATGGGATCTGGATCTAGAAGTACACCATGACCTGTGCCCTGTGCCTATGCGCATGGCACAGGGATGCTCCAGGCCATGCCCTGTGCCACAGCCTTGCAGCAGACCAGGCTGACATTCCCCCTCACCGACAGGAGTTCAGCCACCCCGTGGAGAGCCTGGCCCTCACCGTGGAGGAGATGATCAACGTGCGCAGGGTGCTGGTCAAGGCCGAGATGGAGAAGTTCCTGCACAGCAAGGAGCTGTACAGCAGCCTGCGGAAGGGGAAGGTGGGACCTGGGGCTGGAGGGGCTGAGTGCTGCCCGCCCGGCCCCTGGCTCTCACCCTGCTTTGCCCACAGGTCTGCTGCTGCTGTAGGACCAAGTTCCCCCTCTTCTCCTGGCCTGCAGCATGCCTCTTCTGCAAGCGGTAAGCACCACACCATGCCATGGGGCTGGGAGGGTGCCAGGAGGGTGCCTGCAATGGCCCCATTCACTGGCCTCTCTCTGTGTCCCCAGGTCTGTCTGCAGCTCCTGCAGCCTGAAGGTAAGGATGCCATCATGTCCCTGTCCCTGTCCTGCCCCTACCCCATCCCCATCCCACCCTGACCACCACACACCCGGCAGATGAAGATGCCCTCCAAGAAGCTGGCTCACATCCCCGTCTACGCACTGGGCTTCGAGAGCCTCCCAGGCTCTCTGCTGGCCAAAGCCCTGCCGCTGCGGAGGAGAGAGACCTTCCAGTGAGTCCTGCAGCCCTAAGCCTTCCTCCCCTCTCCTCCTCCTCCTCGGGCCGTGGCTGACCGCGTGCCCTGTGCCGCAGCTCCCTCTCGGGCACGTGCTGGCGCCGGGTGGAAGAGGAGTTCCCCCACATCTACGCCCAGGGCTCCATCCTGCGCGACGTCTGCAGCGACTGCGCTGGCTTCGTGACGGACGTCATCTGCTCCAGCCGCCGCAGCGTGGCCGTCCTCAACGCCGCGCCACGCCGCGCGAAGGCGCGCTCACTCTACAGCGACTCCTGGCACAAGTGAGGGGTGCAGACCCCACTGGCGGCCACCCAGATGTACATATATACATAGGACATATACGTACAGCCTCTATATTTATATACCTTACGGACCAGGGGGAGGCGAAGCACAGTGACACTATAGCTGCCTGCTGTCCCCCCTGTCCCCTCATATCCCCGCCACCGGCAGGACGCTGCAATGGCTACTGTGGGGATAGGTCCTGCCGCGGGGCACCCTCCATTGCCCGTTCCCCTCAACCTCCGCCTCCCCCCACCGCTGCTTCTGTGCCAAGCCCTGGCTGCGCTGGGGCAGCCAGTGCCGGGGGCTGGCACGGCTGCTCTGTACGTGCCCACCCCCGCTAATAAACCCGCTGTGCTGCCCCTGCGGCCGTGTGCCTGGTGCTGAGTCGGGTCCTGGGTGGGTGGAGGCGCCGGGTGTCGCACCCCACCGCGGCGGGCTCGGCCATGCGCATCCCCCCCCCCCCGGCCACCCTTCCTGTACCGGTCCCAGGCTGTGCCCACGACAACATCGCTCCCCCCGGGGCTGCCCCCGCTGTGCCCAGGGCCGCGGGAACGCGCACGTGGGACACCTCCCCCCCCCGCGATACATTTGGCGCGGCGCCGCGCGCGGGGCGCGAAACAAGCGGCGGGCGGAGCGCAGTGCGCCTGCGCGGAGAGGGAGGGGCGGGGCAGCGCTCCGCGGCGGGGCGCGCATGCGCAGTGGCGCAGGACGCGGGGCTGGGGGGTGCGCTGTGGGCTCCATGTCGCGGAGGGCTCTGCGGCGGCTGCGGGGCGAGCAGCGGGGCCAGGAGGAGCCCGGCTTGGGCGAGCTGCGCTTAGCGCTCGGCTGCCAGGGGCCGCCGGCACCCGCCGCCGCCGGGGCTCGCCACGGGCCGGCCCGCGGCGCTGTCAGCAACCGCTTCGAGCTGGTAGGGGGGGACGGGGGTCGGGGCCTGCGGGGGGTGGCGGCGGCGGGTGCAGGGGTTGTGACCGAGAGGGGTTGAGGGGCCCCGGGGGGGGTCACTGAGGGTCCGCTTTGGGAGGGGCGGTGTGGGGTCAGTGCCTGGGGTGGGGGGGACGGGGTCGGGGGGTGCCTGGGGTGGGGGGGGTGAAGGGAGGGCTCAAGGGGCAGCAATTGAGGGGGAGCAGGGGGGGCTGGAAGGAGGGCCCGGGGGGACCAGGCTGGGATGTGCTGGAGCTGGGCCTGCGTGCTGGGGAGGTGAAGCACGGGGTGAAACCGGCTTTAGAACAACTCTGTCACCTTTCCAGGGCTGCTCGGGTTTGGTGCTGGGGATCAGGGGCCTTAATGGCACAGATGAGACCTTGGGGTTAGGGTTAGGGTGATGGATTCCATCACTTGGGGTGGTGGATTCTGGTCACTCCTTGGCCAGTTCTGGTGTCCACTCTGCTTCCCCAGGGGTTGGTTGTGTGAGCATCAGCTCTTCCCACGTTAGAGCCCAGACAGCGCCGTGCCATAGATGTGTTGTTGTGGCCTTGTGCACCCCTCCAGCCAGTCAGTGGGCGCAGGGCTGTTCAGGCACCTCCTGGGTGACACATGGAATAAGAGGTCATCCTCGTCCATCTGCTGGAGAAGCTGCTGTCATGGGTTCAGCCGCAGCAGTCATTCTTCTCCTTCTTGGTAGCTGTGCAGCGCTGTCTTTTGACTTTCAGCCTGGGAACAGCGCTGATAACACCAGTGTTTCAGTTACTGCTTAGTGATGTTTTGGTCTGACCAAGGACCTTCTGAGCCTCATGCTCTGCCAGGGAGGAGGGGAAGCCGGGAGGAAGCAGAGACAGGGCACCTGACCCAAACTGACCAAAGAGGTATTCCATGCCATAGCACGTCATGCCCAGGATGTAAAAGAGAGAGCAGAGACCCGGAAGGGTGGGGGTGCACTGCGTGGTCGGGCTTGGTATAGGTAGTGAGCGACTGTATTCTTTCCTGGTATTTGCCTTGTCATTATTATTATTGGTGGTAGCAGTAGTGGCCTTGTGTTATACTTTAGTTACCAAACTGTTCTTATCTCCACCTGTGGGAGTTGCATTCTTTCAATTCTCCTTCCCACCCACCTGGGAGAGAGGGGAAGAAAGAGAGGGAGTGAGTGAGAGAACGGGCTGCGCGATTTACAGCTTAAACCACAACAGCTGCTCAGGCAGCTTAGCGCTGCGCTGCTTCCGCAGCATTTCTGTCCTCTGTTTGCAGGTGGGAGAGGAGCAGACTGGATCCCTGGGGAATTGTGCTCCCTGAGCTCAGGACAGGACAGAGCACAGCCCCGTGCCGGTGGGTTCTGCTGCTTATTTATCTCTGTGTGCAGATCACTGCTGAGGAGTCGGAGGATGAGGCACCGTCGAGGGAGGAGCGAGTGGACACTTGGGTCAGCGTGCAGGATGCAACAGAAGGGAGCAGCAACAGGGCTCTAACTGAAGAGGCTGAATGCAACAGGCAGAGGGATGGAGAGGAGGCAGAGCAGCCAGACCAAACGGTAACCGAACCACAGAGGGAATGTTCCTGAGAAGGACCTGGTGCTGTGTCCTCATGAGCGCTGAGGTCAGGAGGAAAGCACCCTGGGGTTTTCAAACTGAGATTTCTTCTTTGCTCCTTTCACTGCATACCAAATGGAGCTCTACGCCACACACTGTACGTGGAGCTGGGCTGACAGGTGGATACTCAATGAAGTGTTTGATTTGGAGAGGAAGGTGTGAAGGCTCCAAGCAAATACCAAACGTAGTCTTCCCTGTAGTGTTGTGTCATTCCATGTTAACGTTCCCTCCTGTGCTTTATATCACTTCAGAAGTGTCTCCTTGCAGAAGCTGATAATGAAAGGGGCGCTTTAATCAGCAATTTGACATTGCAGGTCTGGCCTGTATCTCACCAGAGATGAGGGTCAGGGTGAGAGAAGTGGAATTGTCCTCCTGGCCTCACCTGTTGTGACTCAACCTTTGGGGTTTTGGTTGCCGGGCACTGTGGCCAGAGGAGCAAAGACCTCTGTAGTGCTTTCTAGCAGGTTTCTGTGGAGATCTGAGTGACTGGTGAAACCGTCATGTTTGCTAGAAAAGTAGAAATACAGTTTACCCTGGAGACTGAAGGAGAAGTCACAGAATCATACAATACTTAGGGTTGGAAAGGACCTGAAGATCATCCAGTTCCAACCCCCTGCCATGGGCAGGGACACCTCACGCTAAACCATGCCACCCAAGGCTATGTCCAATCCAGCCTTGAACACCACCAGCAATGGAGCATTCACAGCTTCTCTGGGTAACCCATTCCAGTGCCTCACCACCCTTACAGTAAAGAACTTCTTCCTCATATCCAGTCTAAACTTCTCCTGTTTCAGTTTGAACCTGTTACCCCTTGTCCTGTCACTACAGAAATGAAACCTTTACACCTCACCTGGCGTATCTAAACTGTTTCTTCCCTGATTTTCTAGTCTGACATTGATATGAAAGACAGCTGAGGCTTAAACCTTTGTAAACCTTTGGTCCTTTTCTCCGCTTTCTCCTGGTGACATAATTTCCTGTCACTGGCAAACCTGAAGAAATGAATATTGGTTTTATTTAAGGGCCCTCCTGACATACTAACTGTTACCCACTTCTAGTTGTCCATGTGGGTGCTAGTGATCTAGACAGCAGTAGCCTGGAGAACATAAAGAAGGACTACAGAGCTCTGGGAGAGGTGGTCAGGGGCTCTGGAACTCAGATTGTCTTTTCATCAATTCTCCAGGATACAGGGCAGGACCTCAAAAAGGCTAGGAGGATTGGCCAGGTTAATAAATGGTTAGAAGGGTGGTGCTATAGTCAGGGGGTTGGGTACCTTGAATATGGGACTCAGTTTGGGAGGCCAGGTCTACTGGGGGCTGGTGGAGCTGGTCTGACAACGAAGGGGAAGAGCGGTTTTGGTAGGGGGCTTGCCAGGCTGGTCAAGGATGCTTTAAACCAGATGTGTTGGGGGAGGGGGCATCATTCCATCCCTACACTCCCAGTCACTGGCCAGCACCTATAGTAAACGTTCAGAGCTATGTAGAGATATTCCAGCTGCTCCAGCCAATGAGCCAGCTTCAACTGGAGCTCGGCTCAGATGTCTCTATACAAATGCCCGTAGCATGGGGAACAAACAAGAGGAATTAGAGATGTGTGCACGTCTAGGGGGGTATGATATCATCGGCATCACAGAAACATGGTGGGATGGCTCCTATGACTGGAGTGCTGGAATGGAAGGTTACAGGCTCTTTAGGAAAGACAGGCCAGGTAGGCAGGGAGGGAGAGTTGCTATTTATGTTAGGGATAGGCTGGAGGGAATGGAACTGTGCCTGGGGACAGGTGAGCAGTCAAGAGAGAGTTTGTGGGTAAGGGTTGAAGGGAGAACAGCGATGGGAGACATCATTGTGGGGATCTGTTACAGACCGCCTGACCAAGAGGACTCAGTGGATGAAGCACTCTATACACAGATAGGAACAGCCTCATGCTTGCAGGCCCTTGTTCTCATGGGGGACTTCAACCACCCTGATATCTGTTGGAGGAATGGTATGGCCCGGCACAAGCAATCCAGGAAGTTCCTCAATTGTGTGGAAGACAGCTTCTTTCTGCAAGTAATAGAGGAGCAAACAGGGAGAGGTGCCATGCTTGACTTCGTGCTCACCAACAGGGAAGGGCTGGTTGGAAATGTGATGCTCCAGGGCAGCCTTGATTGCAGCGATCATGAGATGGTCGAATTCGAGATCCTCAGGACAGTGAGAAGAGCATGCAGCAAGCTCACTGCCCTGGACTTCAAGAGAGCAGGCTTTGGGCTCTTCAGGAGCCTGCTCAGTAAGGTTCCATGGGATATAGCCCTAGAGGGCAGGGGGGCCCAGGACTGTTGGTTGATATTCAAGGATCACCTGCTGCAAGCTCAGGAGCAGTACATCCCTACTAGAAGGAAGTGCAGCAGGAGGGCCAGGAGATCTCCTTGGATGGATAAGGAGCTGCTGGGGAAACTTAGAAGCAAAGAAGAGGCTTATAAAAGGTGGAAGCAAGGACAGGCAGCC
Source organism: Ara ararauna (assembly GCA_028858755.1). NCBI lineage: Eukaryota > Metazoa > Chordata > Aves > Psittaciformes > Psittacidae > Ara > Ara ararauna. Next base: position 3,045,531 of record CM054410.1, on the reverse strand, counting down.
TGGGAAGAATACATGAATGTTGTCTGGGAAGCTAGGGACCAGGTTAGGAAAGATAAGGCCCAGTCAGAATTAAACTTGGCTACAGATGTTAAGGATAACAGGAAGGGATTCTATAGGTACATCGCGAATAAAAGACAGACTAAGGGCAACGTGGGCCCCCTCCGGAAGCTCTCAGGAGAACTGGCTACCCTGGATTTGGAGAAGGCCTCAGTCTTCACTGGCAAATGCTCTGACCACACCACCCAAGTCTTGGAAGGCAGACACAGAGACTGTGAGAATGAAGACCCTGGGCCCACTGTAGGAGAGGATCTGGTTCGAGACCATCTTAAGAACCTGAATGTGCACAAGTCCATGGGACCTGATGAAATCCATTGGTGGGTCCTGAAGGAGCTGGCAAATGAAGTTCCATCGTATTTGAAAAATCATGGCAGTCAGGTGAAGTTCCCGACGACTGGAAAAAGGGAAATATAACCCCATTTTCAAGAAGGGGAAAATGGATGAGCGGGGGAGCTACAGAGCAGTCAGCCTCACCTCTGTGCCTGGCAACATCTTGGAGCAGATTCTCCTGGAAGGCATGCTGAGGCACATGAAAAACAACAGGGTGCTTGGTGACAGCCAGCATGGCTTCACTAAGGGGAAATCCTGCCTGACCAATCTGGTGGCCTTCTATGATGGGGCTATGGAACTGATGGACAGGGGTAGAGCAGTTGATGTCATCTGCCTGGACTTGTGTAAAGCGTTTGACACTGTCCCACATGACATCCTTGTCTCTAACTTGGAGAGACATCAATTTGATAGGTGGACCACTGGGTGGATAAAGAACTGGCTGGATGGCCACACGCAAAGAGTTGTGCTCAATGGCTCAATGTCCAGCTGGAGACCAGTAAGGAGCGGTGTCCCTCAGGGATTGCTGTTGGGACCGGTCTTGTTCAACATCTTTGACGGTGACATGGACAGTGGGATTGAGTGTGCCCTCAGCAAGTTTGCCGATGACACCAAGCTGTGTGGTTCGGTTGATACGTTCAAGGGAAGGAATGCCATCCAGAGGGACCTTGACACGCTTGTGAGGTGGGCTGATGCCAACCTGATGAAGTTTAACCATGCCAAGTGCAAGGTCCTACACCTGGGTGGGAGCAATCCCAGGCACAGCTCCAGGTTGGGCAGAGAAGAGATTCAGAGCAGTCCTGTGGAGAAGGACGTGGGGGTGTTGGTCAATGAGAAAATGAACATGAGCCGGCTGCAGTGTGCGCTCGCTGCCCAGAAAGCCAACCGTATCCTGGGCTGCATCCAAAGGAGTGTGACCAGCAGGTCGAGGGAGGTGATCCTGCCCCTCTGCTCTGCTCTCCTGAGACCTCCCTTGGAGTATTGTGTGCAGTTCTGGTGTCCTCAACATCAAAAGGACATGGAACTGTTGGAACAAGCGCAGAGGAGGCCATGAGGATGATCAGGGACTGGAGCACCTCCTGTATGACGATAGGCTGAGAAAGTTGGGGCTGTTCAGCCTGGAGAAGAGAAGGCTGCATGGAGACCTCATAGCAGCCCTCGAGTATCTGAATGGGGGCCTATAGGGCTGCTGGGGAGGGACTCTTCATTAGGGACTGTAGTGATAGGACAAGGGGTAACGGGTTCAAACTTAAGCAGGGGAGGTTTAGACTGGATATGAGGAAGAAATTCTTTACTGTAAGGGTGGTGAGGCACTGGAATGGGTTGCCCAGGGAAGTTGTGAATGTTCCATCCCTGGCAGTGTTCAAGGCCAGGTTGGACATAGCCTTGGGTGGCATGGTTTAGTGTGAGGTGTCCCTGCCCATGGCAGGGGGGCTGGAACTGGATGATCTTAACGTTCTTTCCAGCCCCAACTATTCTTTGATTCTATGCTGATCCCTGTAGCAAATGCTGGTCTCCCTGTGGAACTCTCATCCTTACTGTCCATAGGCACACTGACAGCTGTCCTGTTTATCTTTGCAGGCCATGTTGAGCAACAAGCCACGAAAGAAGAAAAAGAAAAGGAAAACCAGGAAGACTTTGGCAGAGGAGGCTCTGGTATGTCTGGATTTGGTCTTAGAGTTAGTGATTGTGCAAATTTCTCCACTGGGTCAAAGTGATAACTGGGGTAGCTGCAGAAATGATTTCAAGGCAGAAATGCTCCATTTTTGCATTGTACTCCTTGAAAATCATGAAACAGCAATAGCAGCTTTTGACTGTGGTCCTTCAAGCAGCCAGGACTGGCACAGCTCTGCAGGTGCTTAGGGCTGTGGAACACTTTCAGCAGCATCTTCTTTCATGTCTGCTTCAAGATTTCACACAGGAGGGGTCCTGCGTGAGACATTTAGCTGTTTTCATTCTATTTTCCTTGCCCTGCTTAGGCAGCTTTCCTGGCTCTGCAGAGCCACACAGAGCTACTACTGTCAGATTCCATCATCCACATTCCCTTCTTCTCCATGCACAGCTGCACACTGTTTCTGCAGTTGAAGATCTGATCACTGAATGCTGACAGAAGCATCTGCCACACAGGACCTGCTCCATCCCCTCAGTGGTGAAGGGAGCAAGGGGACAGTGATTCTCACTAAGCTTTCTACCCCTAAGGAAGCATGCTTGGAGCAAGGACTTTGTCCAGTATCTCTGTGTGTTGTAGATAGAACTTAAGATGAATCTGTGTGCTTGAATTTATCTTTATCTGACTGAGCTAGGCTGAGAGTCTACTCAAGCTAGGCTAGGAGCCTAAATGGACCACGTTATTGGTCTTCTCAATTGAAATAAAATTCAAGTGGGAGCTAGCTTGCTGCTGAAAGGATAGTGAAATCTTACTATGTTAACTATGTCTTAACTACTCATGCAAGTGAGACCCTTTGTTCAGCATCCTGAGCCACACTGTGTTGCAGTGCTAAAGGGTGAACTGTGGCTCCAGTGTCAGTGATTGGCTGGCCATCTCCTGCCTGGGAATTCAGCTGGATGAGCTCAGGAGTGAGTTACCAAGGCAGAGAACCCAGAGAGCTCATTTCCTCTCACAGTCTGAGAATGACAAGCAGCAGGGTGACATCTGCCAGCTCTAGGGAGAACTCATACCTAGAAACAGGCATTTCCATTTGCCAGCTCGAGGTAATACTACATTTGATTGAGCGCTTAAATGCAAAGCACGTTATGCACTCTTCATGTATCCCATCCATGCGGAGTAGCTATATTTAGCTGAAAGAGGCAAGCTTGCAGTTCTGTTTGGGTGTCTGAATGGAGTTCTGTGTTCCACCCACATTGATCGTGAGGAGTACGTGAAGCGACCATGTAAGGAATGTGTCACTTGCTATTTCTGGGGAAAACCAGAGGAAAATCAGGATAAAAGTGTTCTACAGCTGTTGAACGTGCGCTGCTGGATGTATCCTTTGGGTTGTTGGAAGATAGGAAAAGTGAGAGTGCAATGCGTTAGGGCTGGGTTAAAATTAAGCGGGTTTGATACCTTATTACAAGGGTTACAGCAGTAGTGTCCTGCATTCAGCTGTAACAGTTATTTTTCCTGGTATCTGGTGCAGTGCTGTGTTTGGGCTTTAGTCTGAGAACAATGCTGATAATACATCAATGTTTTTGTTGTTGCTGTGTAGCATTTACAGCATTTTCAGTCTCATGCTCTGCCAGTGAGGAGGGGCACAGGTAGCTGGGCGGAAGCAGAGACAGGACACCTGACCCAAACTAGCCAAAGGGGTATTCCATACCACAGCACGTCATGCCCAGTATAGAAACTGGGGAGAGTTACTAGGAAGGCCCAGATCGCTGCTCAGGTTGGGCTGGGTATCGGTCCGCAGGTGGTGAGCAATTGCGCTGTACATCACTTGTGTTAATTGGTTGGTTTTTTTTTTGCTTTCCTTTTTAGTTTTACATTCTCTCCCATCATTATTATTATTAGTTTTGTATTATACTTTAGTTGTTGGACTGTTCTTATCACAACCTATGGGCTTTACATTCTTTCCATTCTCTTCCCCATCCGGCTGGTAGCTGAGTGGGAAGGAGAGAAGTGAGCGGCTGCGTGGTTCTGAGTTACCAGCTGGGCTTAAACCATAAGTAGCTTAGTGTTTCCATAGGAAGTAGATGATAACAGACTAATTTTATAAGTAATTTAGGATTGAAATCATCACTCCAACAGTTGAGAATGTTCTAGGGGTTGTAGTGGAAATAAACAAAACAAAGCAGGGCGAAATCTGGGTAAGAAGGGGCAGACCAGAGACCAGACCTCCTGCCAGCTTCTACCCGGGATAGATATATTCAGCTGGCATATTCAGACTCAGGATAGCAACAGCCCTGTGGTACCTTGAGCCAGTGGGGAAGAGCAGCCAGTCCTGGGTGCAGCTGGGAAGGGAAGGCAGGCTCTGGGCACCATTTCCAAGTGCTGCATGAAGAGCAGGAGCCCGCAATATGAGAGTACATAGGCAGTGGGATAGCAGCAGGGCGAGCAGTATATGCTGCACTGGTATTGCACAGAGATTGGGATGCACCAAAGGACCTGGAGGCAGTGGGGTGTGATCTCTGCTGTGGTGACTTGTTCTGTAATAACTGCCTTGTCTTTACTTATCTTAAGGACGACAATGACCTGGAAGACATTGACAGCTTGCTGGAGAAGATTGAGGATACCAGTGGGCTATGGCAGCAGACCCAGAGTGGAATTATTGCAGACAACAGGCCTCTGCTCTACGTAGAGCACAGGTAGTTCCTGTTCCCTTCCTGATTTTGGCTTTTGGTGTGATGGGGATATCTGTTCCCCTAAGGAAGGGAGCTGGGAGCCTTCCACTGTGATCTGTCCATGAATTCAGGACCTTGCTTGAAGGGGGTTGTTGGAGTGATTGTGCAGACCCCCATTTCTAACTGTTGCTCTTAGAGCTGTGCTTGGTTTTGAGCAGTGACTAATATTCTCTGCTGTCAAAACCAGGTTGGAGTGGGTTACTGGACCAGATTAGCCTCCAGCAGTGACTTGCAGCCTAACATACACTGTAGGAGAATCTTTCCAGAACTGCTGAGAATACCGGTGCATTAGCTTTGACATCAAATTGACCTTGCCAGGTGACAGGCTGCATTCAGCCCAGCACTGGGAGAGCAGGTCCCAGTACACTATGTGCTGTTCTCCAAGGAGGGCTGTGCAATGCCAGAAGCTAATTTTGCCAGGAAAGCAAGTTAAGACTTGTCTGACCTTTCCTGCATGTTATCATCAACAAAGTGGGCTAAGCACCAAGCACGTCCAGGAGCTGGAGAATGAACCTGTCTCAGACTTGACATCTGTAACATCTGGGCCTGTATCACACTGGGAAACCTGCTGGGAATGGTCTGGCTGGTATGTCCAGTGTGTTTCAGAGCCCTGGGCTGGGGCAGAAGCTGGCAGCTCTTTCTGTTCTTGGAGATAACATTTAAACCTGTAGCTGGGTCAACTTAACCAGTCCTGGTTTTGAAACCCCCAGTAACACTGCATCAAAACTGAGTCTAGACTAGCGCAGCCAGCTCAGGGACACTGCAGTAAGACTATAATTTGCCCAGAGGTGGTTTTGAACTCCAGTGACTTCTCAGGTCAAATAAACATTCAGAAACCTTTGAGAGCTGGATAATCTCCCAGTAGGTGAGAGTTGGCAGTGCTGGATCTCAGCCTTCCCACTCCGTCTCTTCAAGCCTGGCTTACTGGGCAGCAGAGAGAAACCCCTCTCAAATACATCTCCCTTCTCTGAGCCAAATGTTAGATTGAGAAAACTGTAGGTGTTGTTGTGCTTTATTATGAGATCTCTCTATTAATTCTTGCCAGCCTCCATGCCGTGGTTAGGATGCTTGCCCTGAATTGTAGGCTGCTACTGCTAAACTCAGCAGCTGGTAGCTCGTCTTTTCCAGGCACACATACCCCAGCTGTGTGCTCCTGAATGGAGGCTGACGCGGGACTATCCCACACTAAGGCCTCAGCTGCCCTGGAGAGGGCAGCAGAAGTATGTCCCAGCTCAGTGCTGTCTTTGGAGCAGAGCAGGAGGGCAGCATGCTCCTGGTGGAAAAGGGCTTTTGATGAGCCCCATTCTTGACTGGCGTAGTCTCCTTTCTGTGTGTTGTGTAAGATCCATGGTGTGTGTGACAGACTGGGGGCTTGGCCAGAGGCAGTTTTAGGTACAGAGCACTTGGGGTTGATGGAAAGTATTTGAATGTGAGACTTTGGGCTGTGTTTAACTGCTTTTCTTTCTTGTTTCAACCTTCTCAGAAACTTGAATCCAGAGAATGAGTTGAAGAGATACTTCGGGGCTCGCACTGTACTTGGTGATCAGAGGTTAGTCCAGAACTTAATATTAAACTCTTTCAAAGTCCAGATTGGTGTGTCTGTCCTTCCCTGGGTGCAGCTTACTGAGCCCCCAGTGCCACACCTGGGCAGGGAGTCCGGGTTCAGGGTGTCTTACTCATTTAGTAGTGCTTGTTGGGGCAGGAGAATATTTATTTTGTTAGGGGGTTGGGAGTAAGACTTCTGCAGGTTTTTTTCTAGCATTTGCTTTTTTTTCTGCTGATATCCCCACTCATTTACCATCAAAACAACCTTCTAAAGTCCTTTCACTCAGGTTCATAGGGTGTAGACTCTTAGATTCTTTCTTCCTTCTCCAGCGTTTGTCTCCTGGGTCTGTCCCAGAGTCTGATGTCTTACAGAGTGCACCCTGAATACGTTCCGGGGGGTCTCATGCACTGCTTTCAAGGGCTTAGGAAACCTGCTCTTTGGGCACAAGGTCTCTGTGCAGTTATCCATTGCACTGTGGTCAGCATCATCCATAAACTCCCTGCTTTCATGAGCTGGTTAAAAAACATGCTTGTAAGAAGGGACTAAGATGAGAGCAGTGATGGTGGAAGCAGAAACTTTCTGTTAGAGAGTCTGTGGAAGAATATTTAATGCTTGAGGAAGAAGCAGGAGTGCCTTATGGAGGTAGCATGACTTTATTAGAGTAGCCTTAATTTTTGGTTTCCTTCTACTGTGATCCACTGCATTGGTTGCATTTGTGAATGCAGCTTAAACTGAATCAGTTGACATTTGAAGGCACTGCTGGGAAGCAAGGTGAGTCAGGGGATTGTGGGGCTCTCTTAATGGGACCTGGAAAGCTGTTTGAAGCAAAGAAGCAGCTGAGAACTTGGCAGGAATAAAAACAGGGGAGAAGCTATTGAAGTGGAAATGCTGGAGGCACTGGCTGGCCCAGAGAGAAATGCTTCAAAGTGGCAGAGCCTGAGTGAAAGTATGTTGTGTCTTGAAGGCAGACGTGTTAAACTCCTGGGCAAAAGCCCTGTGGCAGGGCTGCATATGGGGAAGAAGTTGGATCTCTTTTTTTTCCCCCTGAATCATCCTTTTTCCGGCTGGTTTCAGCTCTCCTCATTCTGTCAGTACAGAGAAACTGTAACCTGTCATGTTTTGTTTCCCCAGGCCAAGGCAAAGGCAGCGCCAGCACGTCCGCAGCACGTGGCTGACAGTTCCAAAGAATACCTGGCCACGCTATGGCAAAACAGGTGAGGCTTTTGGTACTGCTGCCTTGGCACAGGCGCTGCAAGAGCCTCAGTGCATGGAAACCAGAGCTGCTTTCATCAGCTGCCAGGCTCGGGATAAGCACTGGCTGATGTGGAAAGGGAACTGCTCTGCAGCTGATGGAAATACCTCCTTCCTCACAGGGAGAACTCTACCATGTTGTATCTTGGTATTTGGCGGTTGTTTTCCCCCTTACTGGAGGTAGCAGGTGATGAGAACTTCCTTTCTTAACAGCAGTGTTGCTGAATAATAAGAAATATATATATCTATGAGGGTGCTGGAGAGAGAGTGTTCATCAGGGACTGTAGTGATAGGACAAGGGGTGATGGGTTCAGACTGAAACAGGAGACTTAGGTATATAAGGAAGAAGTTCTTCCCTGTGAGAGTTGTGAGGCTCTGGCACAGGGTGCCCAGAGAAGCTGTGGCTGCCCCATCCCTGGCAGTGTTCAAGGCCAGGCTGGACACAGGGGCTTGGAGCAAGCTGCTCTAATGGAAGGTGTCCCTGCCTGTGGCAGGGGTTAGAGCTGGATGAGCTTTAAGTTCCCTTCCAACACAAACCATTCTATGACAGATATCCTTGGGGAAAGCAAGCGGCGTGCACTTCTATGGTGGGTTTTGGACTTTGGCTCATGAGAGGAGGGAAAGGAGTGAAATTCTCTAGGAGTTTCTGAAGACACGTCTGGCTTTGGACCTAGTGACATGAATGAGCTTTCTGTGTGATAAGAGAGCAGAAGAGCTGCTCTTGCTGCTATGCTGGCAGTGGTGGTACCCACGTCTCCCATGCACCCTGTAGGTATCACCATGCAGCTGGTGGACACCAGGAGGGGAATCCAGTACTTCACATTCGAGCACCATCGCGAGTATCAGCAAGTGCAGTTCAAGTTCCTGGATGCTGTAGAGTCTATGGACCCCAATAACATTGTGGTAGGTTGTGAAGTTGGGTTGCCTGTGCTTTTACCTCCTGCAGCCCCTTTCCCTGGCAGGGGAGGTGGCTTCCCTTTTTTTGCCAGTCTCATTTTGAGCAGTAGAGCCCTGTGCCCCCTCCATGTGGGGTGAGGTAGCGTTGTGTACTGAGCTCCCCTAAGTGAGCACCTTGGTGCAAATTAAGTCCAGTGGCTGATGGCGGAACCTTGGTAGCTCTGCCCAAGAACATGCCATGTAGCCATCTGGAAGAGGAGCCCCTGAAAGGCTTTGGCTGAAAGGGTAGGAATAAAGCTCCCTTGTCTCAGCTCTTCAGCTGAGGAAAAATACTGTATAAACAGATCTTTAAATGGGAATCTAAACTACAGCTGTTCTATTTATAAACTTGAATAAATGAAAAATGTGTCTTTACTTGGTATTTCAGCAAAATTTTGTAGTGAAAGTTCATGTGTGTCCAAGCTTGTTCAGTTTAATGATAACATTTATGGTCTGTAGTGATAAGCAGCAGTAAAATTGCTCTGCATGCTGCAGAACCATAATGGAGGTATTTGAGCTCTGAAAACCCTGGCCACATGAGCTCTGATACATGCCCTGGAGACGTTTCTTAAGGAGGCCATTGTCTACTAAATAAAACTTAACTTCTTTCAGCTTTCCCACCCTCTGTTCATGGCCACTGCTCTCTCCAGCTCATAAATTCTGCCTGCTGACTGGATGGAGGGTTTTGCATTAGATGATGCAAGGTAATTCCTCTGCAGCAGCAATCCACCAAAGAGCCAGTGACTCTTTGATGCACATCAAAGATCAATGATGCACATCAGCGATCACTTTCTAAATAAGGGCAGCTCAAACACGGTCTTGCTTTGCAGAGCAGGCCAGGGTTTCCGTGGTGCATTTTAGTGTTTATGCTCTGTCCCTGTTAAGTGGTCTGGCTGTGTTTGAAGATACTGGCTTTTATCTGACAGAGGGGAGATTGAGATGAGCTCTTAGGCAGAAGTTCTTCCCTGTGAGGGTGCTGAGGCACCGTCCTCTGGGCAGGTGTCCCTGCCCATGGCAGGAGGTTGGGACTGGATGAGCTTTAAGTTCCCTTCCAACCCAAACCATTCTATGATATTCCTACAGCTTTAGTCTTATACTTTTCTGTTAAGGGTGAAATTTAACCTATGGGTTTGCTGATGCTAGAAGTACTTCAAACCCCAACCAGTTTATCTGCAGTAACCATGGTCTCAGTGTAATTGGAGCCCTGATCTGCCTTGCTGCTGTCACTTCAGCATACAAAACCTTATTCTGGGGGGGAGTCCTGCTCAGTGAATGCTTTTTCTGCTCTTGCTAGTGGATTGAAAGGGTTTTGCTGGAGGAGTTGTATGTAAAGAGTGCTTTTTGACATTCCATGACCATTGGTGCTTCATCTCTTCCAAAATGGAGTGGAAAAGAACTTAAGAGCAAGCAAAGAAGGGTTAAAACATCAGGCAAGTGGCACTGAGGCAAAGGCACTGGGCTGGGACAGCCCAGAAGATAAAGGCTTTGTACTGTAGGTGGTTGCTCCGGCCAGCATCCTGCACAACTTCTGGACTTTCTGAAGCTGCATTTTTCAGTTTGTGGGAAAGAAAATCCTCAAACTAAACTGTGAGGAAATGTAAGGTAGTTTCACTATTCTAATATTGAAACTGAATTTGAGATGCTTGGGAAAAGTAGCCCGTTTGTAATTAGTGCATGCAGAGGGGTTTTGTGATTAAAGTCCTATTCTGAAGTCTGGAAAAAAATTAATCCATTACTGCTCAGGAGCTGGATCCTGCAGTTGCAATGGATGTGTCAAAATGTCCTCCTGATACCCAGAGGAAGCAAAAGGCTGACGAAATGCCGAGAATTATTAAGGGATAGAGAATAAACCAAAAATGTAACTATGCCTGATGCCTGCCTCTTGACTCCTGAGTGCAGTCCTGGGCCCTCTCCTTCAGAAGGGAATGGAGGAGCTGGGAGAGATTCAGAGGACAGTAGAGATGATCAAAAGCCGGGCATGGGCCTGGCTCTGCAAGAGCTGGGTTGGCTGGAGAGAACTGCCTGAGGGAAGCTGTGATCAAGGGCTCAGATTGTGCTCTAAGTGGAGAGAGATCTCTCTGCCATCCCTTTCCGCACAGGGGCAGAACTGTCAGGTTGGGATTAAAAGAAGTTCTTCACGCTGTGTGCTTAAGCGGTAGCTTTCTGTGTTGGAGAGCTGGGGTGCTGGAAAGGTACCTTTGTCAGTAAGGGAACAAATTCATGAGAGGAGATGCCACTAATGTGAACAACATCTTTGATAGAGGGGTCCCTGAACCCCTAAAAGTTGGCAGCTTAGGGTGTGCTGGGAGCCATCATGTGTGCCCAGCCTTGTGCCCTCTTTCCCAGGTATCTGTTTTTGGAGACAGGGCAAGATGGACCTCTACTCTGACCAATGCAGCTATCCTTAGGTTCTTTTAATCCATAGTTTCAGCTTTTTATGTGAGGTGTGTCCCCAAGCATTGCATTACAGTCTGATCATTGCTTCTCTGATGGTGTGGGGCTTGCTTTACCTTCAGACCCCGGAGCAGGAACAGCCTCTCTCTTTCTTGTGTGTGGTGTTAAGGGCATTTGCCTCCCTGTCAGGCTTTCAGAGCTTGCCTTATAAGCAGAGTGCACGAGAATCCAGTGATTGGTGCCATCGTCTAATAAAGCTCATGTTCTTCTGTAGCTGCTGCTTCAGATGAACCCATATCATGTGGACTCCCTTCTGCAGCTCAGTGATGTGTGCCGGATGCAGGAGGATCAGGATATGGCCCGTGATCTCATAGGTAAGAGCTGAGGTGAGGAGCAGAGGTCCTGGTGTGAATTAGTGATCAAAGGCTTTTTGTTTTGGTTCATAGGAAAGCAGCAAGCTGGCAAAGTTGGCTTGGCTCTGTGTTTGCAACTGAGGCTGTGAGCCCTCAGCCTTTCATTGTCCTGCAGACCAGCAGCTTTTGCTGGAGGCTTTTAAACAGAGCCAGACATGCTTGTCTGGGGCAAAGCACATCAGCGATCACTTTCAAAATGAATAGAAGGATTGTCTGGACGTGGTGGAGTCCCACCAGCAGGAAATCTCTTACAGGAGGAGAGTCTGACCTAGTAGCTACAACATACACCAGTGCAAGGGGCTGCTGCAGCAAGCCTACCCCTCTGCAGGGTGCCAGCCCTGCCCTCCAGGTCAGCCTGCCTTGCCTTCCTCTGACCAGCATCTTGCAGGTCAGGCCCTGCTTGTTCCTCAGGGCTGCATGGAGCAGGAGGCATCCCAGAGGATGCTGTCCCTTGGATGGCTGTGCTGCAGTCTCTGGTGTGCGGTGGGCTGTTTGGTGTTAGATGAGGCATGTGCTCTGCAGCATGGTAGCAGAAGCAAGAGGTAAAGTGAGGATGGGATCTTTGGCTTCCCCTTGTGAAAATAATTGTGGCAGAGGCAGCCATACCAGTGTCAATCCCAGACCTCCAGAAAAGTTACTTTTCACGACTGGAGCATCATCTAATTTCCCACAGAAGGGAAGAGGGGTCACCTCCCTGGGTGTTTCTGTTGCAACCACATAGTCTGCAGGAGCTTTGTGCTTTGCTAGGCTGTGAGCAAGCATATATCATCGGATCAGAGCTCTCAGTGTCCTCTGGGCTAAATGAATTGCCATCCTGTGAGCTCTGGGACTGCGTGGTGTGCTGGGGTGATGGCGTGCCTTAACGCTGTCCTTGCTGCCTGCAGAACGAGCACTGTACAGCATGGAGAGCGCCTTCCACCCCGTCTTCAGTCTGACCAGTGGGACCTGCAGGCTGGACTACCGGCGGCCCGAGAACAGGTATGTAGCACATCTGCCTGCCCCACGTCTGCTGGAGAGCCGTCACAGCGTGTCCTGGCCTACTTTGGACACGGAGACCCAGATTCCCAATGTCTGCTGCATCATCCATGGTGGCAGGAGGACCTTGAATGTCCCTTTCTGTCAGATGAGGCTCTGGCAGTTGGTGGCAGTGCCCTTAGCAAGGCAGCAGCTGCTGAGAGGCAGCTCTTGTTTCTTTACCAAGCTCTTTCCCGAGGGGTTTCTTACTGTAGCAGTCGCTGTTCCTCCCTGTCACATCCTTCTCCTGTGATCAGTGCCCCCTAGTCCAAAATGGCATTTATTGTCACAGTGTGTTTCTGACTGTGCTTGGTCACTTTGCTTCGTGCCCGGCACTCGCCTGGCTCTTTACATAATGACAGCTCTGCAGCTGCAGGAAAAGGTGACTTTATTCTGGGGATTTTCCAGTCAGCTGACCCATGTCATCTCTCCCAGACTGCTGTACCTGGAGGTTGCTCACATTTCCAGGACCTGCTCCCTGATGGGCTTTGTGCCATTTGTGACCTGAACGCTGCTATCTGTAACACCAGGTTTGGTGCTAGTGCTCCTCTGATAACACATGGTGCATGCTGTGTCACTGTCCCTGTGGCTGGGCAGGCTGGGACAAGGCATGATGCAGACTTCATGGATTTACTATTTTCTGTTGTCTGAGTTGTCAGCCCTGATCTGTGGAGTCTATGCCCTGATCTATGCTGGCCCTACACTTGCACAAAGAGATAAAAGCAGTAAGAGGCAGGAACATGGAGAGGTCTGTGGCACCCTGTGCTGCACCAGACCAGGCTCCCTGGACCCTCCAGGCTGCACCCCTATGCTGATGCTCAGGAAGCAGGGAGCTGAGGCTGTCTCTGTGTCCCCATTTGTGAGCTCTAAATGTGGCTTCTGAAACATATTGTTGTTCCCCACACAGGGCTTTCTTCCTGGCCCTCTTCAAGCATCTGATGTTTCTGGAGAAGAGAGGCTGTCCCCGCACAGCTCTGGAGTTCTGCAAGCTGATTTTGAGGTAGGTGACCTTGCCAAGGGCTGTGCCCCATTCACCGTGGGACAGGACAGGACATTGCAGGCTGGGGGGAACACACTTCTAATAATGCACAGAACCTAACCTGGGGAGAACAAAAGCCCTGGAGGTGCTCTGCTGCTCCCAGGCTCAGCGAGGGCTATTTCCACTCCTTATGGATGCAGTGTTGCAGGCTAGCTTTGAGCATCTTGACCACTGAGCTGCGTGCCTGGCTGGTTGGTAGAGCAGAGCTCAAACTCTCTGTGGAGCAGGTGTACAGTGGTGGCTTCAGGCTGCTCATTTTGTGGCCATCAGTCTTCCTCATAGGTGGTGATGGGGCACTGTAACCTCTCTGCAGGGACACAGAGAGGGCAGGGCGCTGAACTGTCATCCTGGCCATATAGGAACAATCGTGTTCCTGTTCCCCCTGCTTGCTGAGTCACAGAAGTTCTTTGGATGCTAGTGGGAAAGTCGTGTTTGACTTAGAAAGAAGGGCAGCTATTTCAGCTGTTGTGACACTGATTTTTATTTCCCTTCCTTGTGTTCTCTCCCCCTGAAGCCTTGATCCAGAGAATGACCCACTGTGTGTGCTGCTGCTGATCGATTTTCTGTCCCTCCGAGCTAGAGAATACACCTTCCTGATCCGCATGTTCCAGGAGTGGGAGGTGAGATGCCAACAGGCAGCCCTGGTGAAAGAGGTGGGGGGGAGGGAAGCTGCTTCCTGATGATCTCCCTGCCTGGGCTGTGCCACAGTGCACGAGGGATTCCAAAGGAGGTTAGCCCTTTGCAGCTGTCTGGCAGCCAGGCTGGCATCCTGACAACATTGGAATGACCTGTAAAGGCTGGGGGGGAGGGTCGTTTTTGTAATCCTGGTACCCTGCAAACAATTGTACAGACTCAAATTGCTTACTCAGTGTTGGGGGCACCAAGCCAGCAGCTGTAAAGTAACTTAATCAAGTGAGCAAGAGCCTGTGTGCAGCCCAGCCCCATCGAGATGGTTCTGCATAGCATCATTTCTCGTTAAATATGTCCCTCTGATCTGCAGAGTCACCGGAACCTGTCCCAGCTGCCCAATTTTGCCTTCTCAGTGCCGCTGGCCTATTTCTTCCTGAGCCAGCAGGAGGAGCGCTCGGAGCTGGAGCTAAGCCAGGCCCGGGAGAAAGCCGCCCAGCTCATCCAGCTCGCGTTGGTCATGTTCCCAAGCGGTAAGTCTGTCCCCACCGGTAAGTCCGTCCCTGCAGGCTTTGCTGCTCCCTCCATCTCTGAGAGCGCAGGCTGGGTCCCAGGCAGGCAAATGCAGAGACAGCGGTTTGCCTGTGGCTTGCAAATGGCATTCACCTCTGTCCGTGGGAGGTGGAGCCCTGACTCAGAGGGTGACCAGGCAGGCTGGCTATAGCAGCAGGTAGAATCCCAAACTGGTTTGAGTTAGAGGGGACTTTAAAGCTCCTCCAGCTCCAACCCCCTGCCATGGGCAGAGACACCTTCCACTAGAGCAGATTGCTCCAAGCCGCTGTGTCCAACCTGGCCTTGAACACTGCCAGGGATGGGGCAGCCACAGCTTCTCTGGGCACCCTGTGCCAGCGCCTCAGCACCCTCACAGGGAAGCAGTGGTGGTGGGATTCAGCCTTCCTGCACCATGGCAGGGCTGGTGAGAGCGTGGTGAAGCTACACAGAGCACCCCGCAGCTGTGAGCCCTTGATGTGAGTGTTAGGAAGAGACCAGTGATTGTTCTCTGTGCTGAACAGCCTCCTTGGAGCAGCTGATGCCCCTTCATTAGAGATGGTCATGGGCAAGTTGGGGGAGCATGAGAACCAGGGTCTTGGAGCAGGAAAATATTTCACCGCAGGGTTGCCCAGACCAGAGACAGCAAGTCTCTCTTGGCTTTGCCTCCCAGACACTGCTCAGCTTTAGATGTGCTCTTCATGGGTGCCCATCTCTCTTGCTTTCATCAAGTTAGTGCTGCTGTCCATGAAAGGAGATGCACAACCCCTCTGGGCCCAGAGGAGGGTGTGTCTTTATAGGCAAGAAAAACCAGCTCTCACACAGAGGTTTAGCTTTGTGTTGGCTGAAACCATCTTTTTCGTCATGGTGACTGAAATAAAACCCTTGTTCAAGTTCAAAGGCCAGCAGTGTTAAGTGCAGAAAATTGCACCTTATTGCACCAGGGGAAAAAAAGTTTGTTGTTCTTTTACATTTACCCTGAGTCTGTTTCCATCATCCACACAGAGATCAGAGCACACCATAACCCCCAGCAGCATCCTCACACCCCAAGTGGGTCCTCCATCAGTGCCCTGATGGGGTGCTGCCCCCCAGGCTGGGGCTGTGTCCCTGCAGCCCTGGCCATGCTGTGGTGCTCCCCACCAGGCTGCTGATAATGAGTTGTCTGTCCTTCTCCTGCAGTTCTTATACCGTTGTTGGATCACTGCAGTGTGCAGCCCGATGCCAGGGTCATGAACCATTCCTTTTTCAGGCTGAATGCTCAGATCAGGTAAGCCCTGGAGATGTTCTCAGTAAAGGGAAGGAATTGATCTTACTGGTAGTGAGGCTTTTGCTTGCTCAGGCAGCTAATGGAATTACAAAACTGCGGAGGAGAATATTTGGTTTTCCTGAGTAGGCTCTTAGATGCTTTGATAATGAATTTCCATAATGGCCATCAGATAACGCTGATAGATGCACATCACTTTAATGTGGATGGGTCAGAAGTTCACACTGAAGCTTGTTGCTGCCTGTAGTGAGAGGGAGCAATGCGTGTGTGCTCTCAGGGCAGGCTGTCTCCTACCAGTCTGGATTTCCCTGACATGTGGTCCTCCTAAACACACAAATGGTCCCACCCTAGTGTCAAGGCAACGTTAACTTTCATCTCATGGTTGTGCTTATCCCAAAAATAGAGGGAGACAGAAAAACTTGTGAAGATTAGATGGAAATAGCAAAACAGGGAGCTTGCGATTCCTCTCTTTGTGTTCTCGCGCCAAAGCACAGTGCAGAGACGAGCTCTTGCCAGCCCTCGCAGGGACCTGCAGGTGGGAAGCAGGAGAGTGCCATGAATAACAACTGTCTTCCGTAGCCAGCCTCCTGCCTTGAACCAGCTGACATGCCTCTATGTGGGAAGGACTCACTCGCTGTGGAAGGACCCAGCTGTCATGGCATGGCTGGAGACCAATGTCCACGAGGTGCTGTGCATGGTGGATGCCCAGGATCCGCTGGTGGAGGAGTCTGAGCACAAGTGAGTGCAGCAGGAGGAGGTGAGCGGTGCTCACATCAGGCATGAGTGATTGAACCTGGGGACAGAGGGGGTCAGGGAGCCCCTCAACTACCCATCTGATGGTGGCTGCTGATGCCAAATGTTACGTAGTGGGTCTAGGGAGGCAAAAGCTCTCCTGTATTTTATGCACATATGAATTAAGAGCTGTACCTCTCACTGGGGAGTATGTGCTACATAGGCTTCCCCAGCCTTGGCCAGCGCATGTGCTGGGGAGGGCCAAGGGGCTGTTGGTTGGTAGAGGCAGGAATGATTGCACAGCTCACATGCATGTGCTGCACAGGGCAAGCTTAGAAACACATCCCAGCTCTAAGAAGCAGGAAAGAGGCATTAGGTCTTGTCCTGGAGTTAGTTTGCTCTGCTGTCCCTGTGAGAAAGGTCTGTACATTGTCCCTGAGCTGTTCTGCTCTTTGGTCTGGAGGTCAGCAGCTGCCAAGCAACTTTGGCTTGGCTTCAAGCTGGTTCCATCCAATACAGCATGTGTCCCCAGAGCCAGGGATGAAGCTGATGATGCACATAGAGAAGCAGAAGTGAAAATGTGGCTGTGCTGAGCTGTGCTCAGTGCGGTCCTCTGTCCCTTCCCCACTTTAGGAGGAAGATGCGGTACCAGAGCGCACCCAGGAATATCTACCGGCACATCATCCTCTCGGAGATGAAGGAGGCCACGGCAGCTCTGCCTCTGGTGAGGGGTCTTGATGAGGCAGAGGCATTACCACTGTGTGCACTGTGGTGGCACTCGCATCCCTGCTGTGCACACAGATGCCGAGCACGTCTTAAACCCCAAACCCAGCAAAAAGCATCCACCTGACCCTGAAGTATCCTCTCTGTAGCTCAGCTTTGCAGGCTGAGCTTCCACAGGGCATGTGTGGACAGGCTGGGCACTGCACTCCCCCAGGCCTGTCCAGCTGGTCTGACCATCCCCATGCCTCGGTGCTTGCTGCTGCTGGCAATGCAGCTTCACCCCTTCTTTTTCCTTCCCCCCAGGAGGTGACCTCACAGCCTGTGATGGGGTTTGATCCATTGCCTCCTTTGGACTCCATCGTTTCCTACACCAGACCAGAAAGGTACCTCCTCCACCCCTTGCTTCTGGGCTGGCACAACCAACATGCTCCTGGCGTGCCCTCAGCCCGAGGCCTGGGTGCACGTGGGTGTTCAGAGCTGATGGTTCTCCTCCATCTCTGAGGAAGAGCTGCCTGGCTTGTGGCACATACAGGCAGGACTGGTCCTGCCACTTCTCGATGGTCACCACTGGAGGCGGCGGCTGTTCACAGCCACTAAGGCAAAGGCCGCTGAACAGCTTCAGCTGTTTCTTCACCATGGTGGTCTGGGATAAACACAGGCTGAAGAGCAGCCAGCAACAGTGTGGACGGCCTGTTGGGGTGAACCCATACATGTCTTATGCATTGACTCAGCTCAGAGCAAACCTGGCAGTCGTTTTAGGGACTGCTGTAGCCAGCTACTGGCTGTCCAAGGGGGAAAAGATCCCCCAGATCCCCAGTAATCCCCCAAATCCCTGCTTCAAGGCTGGCTCAGGGGCAGCTGAGTGCTCCCTGCTGGACAGTGTGGTTCTCTCCAGCATCCCTGCGCTGCCTCAGCCCCACTGTGAGGTTGAGTACCAAGCTGCTCCTGTAACCCTGATGCGACTTCTGTCTTTCAGGACGATTCATCCATCCAACGAAAGCACTTTATCTCTCTTCTTCCGCTCGCTGTTGCCAAATTTTAACTTGCAGGTATGTGCATTGGGCTCCTGCAGGCAAATCTGAGCACGCTTCTGCTGTTGGTACACAGTAGTTTCCACTGCACAGTTTCTGCAAAGGGAGTGGCTCTTGGCATATGCAGTGTATATTAAACATCAGGTTGCAGAGCAGCCTGATGCCTTTTGGCAAGCAGCAGCGTCTCTCCCTGCCTGCTGCAAGCACGCAGCTCCCTGCACAGCTGCTCCAGCTCTGCTGTCTTGCAGGAGGAACTCAGGCCTGATGGGGATGAAGAGGCTGGAGCAGGGCAGGACCTGAACCAGGGGGTGAACAGGCTCATGGCAGCCATGCGGGACATGCTGGCGAACATCCAGTTCCAGGAACCCCCCCGAGATGACAACCCTGAAGGAGACGGTGAATGGGACTGAGCCGAGAGCACGTGTCGTTCCCCACCCCTCTGTGACCGCCCCCGACTCATGTCCACTCCAATAAAGTGGACGCAAGCTCCAGGAGCCCACTCTCTGTGGGGATGTGCTCTGGGGGGAAGGGGCGGGCCTATCACCGTGGCGCCTTCCACCTCTCAGCAGGGGCTGAGGGCTGTCTGAGCGGGCAGAGCTAATCTACAGCAGCTGTCCCTCTGCCCCGTCAGCTTAGTCCCTTCTGGCCTTCTCCAAGTGTGTTTGCTGCCGCCTTCCTCTCTGGCTCTTGTTTTGTTTAATGGTGTCGTGGTTTAAGTCCAGTCAGCCACGCAGCTCGTTCTCTCCCTCACTTTCCCCTTTTTTTTTCTTCCCCCCGCTCCCGGAGGGATGGGAAGGAGAATCGAAAAGAATGCAACTCCCACAGGTTGAGATAAGAACAGTGTAGTAACCGAAGTATAACACAAATCACTACTGCTACCACCAATAATAATGACAAGGCAAATACAAGGAAAGAATACAATTCTCGCCACCTAATACCAAGCCCAACCACGCAGTGCACCCCCCCCCTTCCAGGTCTCTGCTGCCTCTTTTTCATCCTGGGCATGACGTGCTGTGGTATGGAATACCTCTTTGGTCAGTTTGGATCAGGTGTCCTGTCTCTGCTTCCTCCCGGCTCCCCTTCTCCCTGGCAGAGCATGAAACTCAGAAAGTCCTTGGCCAGACCAAAACGTCACTAAGCAGTAACCGAAACACTGGTGTTATCAGCGCTGTTCCCAGGCCCAAAATCAAAAACACAGTACTGCACCAGCTACCAAGGAGAAAAAATGACTGCTGCTGCTGAACCCATGACAAATGGCTGGAGGCTTTTTTCCATGCTCCTGAGCCTGAAGCCTCCTTCCCTCTTCAAAATAGCAGTGACAAAGAGCTCAGGGTCCCTGCTCTGGTACCATTGGGGCACAGCAGAATACAGAATGGTTCCATTTGGAAGGGACCATAAAGGTGATCTAATCCAACCTCCCTGCCATGGACAGGGCCACCTTCCGCTAGACCAGGTTGCTCCAAGCCCTGTCCAGCCTGGCCTTGGACAGTACAGGG
Organism: Ara ararauna; assembly: GCA_028858755.1. Taxonomy (NCBI): domain Eukaryota; kingdom Metazoa; phylum Chordata; class Aves; order Psittaciformes; family Psittacidae; genus Ara; species Ara ararauna. The sequence continues at coordinate 3,025,794 of CM054410.1, read as the reverse complement.
CCTCCCTCAGAGCTGTAGCTCTCACTATGCTCCTGGAGGGGTGAGTGGAGCGGCTCTTCCATGTGCTGCGGCCATTCCATCATGCTGGAAGCAGAAATCATCCCTTCTCTTTGTTTTCTCCCTCCATCCCTCATCTCGCCACCTTCACCTTACAGAGCAGCGGATGAGATCAGCTGCACTCAAACCTTTTAACTTGGCCTTGCTGCCTGCAAAGCTTTTTCCCCTTTTTCTGCTGTGTAACTCTGTGTATCCGGCTCCGATGCTGAGCCAGGTTGTGCTGCCCGGCATCAATCCGGGAGGGCTCCCTGGGGAGCAGCCTGGATGCTCAGGGAGGGGGCTGGGGCGGGCACAGGCCCCTCTGGATCCTGGCTCTCTGTGTTGTGCCCTTGCATCACTCAGTCTTGCAGATGCAGTGTTTTCCAGCTCGGCTCCCAAAGCCTCCATTTGTGAAGCTAAACACATACCGGTGTGCCCCAAAGTCGAGTAGCAGCCGGGAGGGGGGGCAGAAGATTGGGGGCTGTTGATCCCTATTCCTCCTGTTTATATTTCCCGGGGGGCGAGCAGGATTTTGCCACTCCTCCGGCACCATGTGTTCACCAACTTCAGCTCAGCGCATGTCACATGTGAGCTGTGCTGGTGTTTGCAGTGAGGAAGGCACCATGGCAGCCTGGGACCCCTGTTCCCAGCGCATCCGAAGCCGCAGGGTGCTCTGTGCCCTGGTGAAGGGCTCCCAGAGCCCCACAGGAAGGAGCGGATGCAGCTGACCGCAGGATGGGCCTTTTCATGCGGATTTGAATTGCCTCTTTGGCAGCCCAGCGGCTCCAGGCATCAACACCAACCCAAGGCACATGATGGTCACATGGGCCCCATGTCCCCCAGCCCGCCGGGGCTCCTGCGGGGGCATGAGTGCAGCATAGCATTTAATGGTGTTTTGATGATCCCTATCGCACCGATCGCCTGCCCCGATGGTGCAAAACGCCTTTCCTGGGGCTAGGCCAGGCCATTGGTGCGTGTGAGGCCAGTGGTAGAGATGGGGACTGGGAGAGGCTCCCGTAGCAGGGATGATCCTGCCGGCATACTGAAAGTGCGTGGACACCCGAAGGCGCACAGTCCATCGGGATGCTGGGACCTCCCAAGCACACGCAGGGCTGCAGAACACAGAACTCGGACACAGAGGACCTCTACAGCACACACCATGCAAGCATCACAGCATAGGGGTATGTGGACTCCCTGGGACCCCAGGGCACGTGGTGACCCCAAGCCCATGACTCCCCAGGGCTGTGCTGGGGGTCTGGCAGCCCCGGCCTCTGCAGTGGCTCCTCTCACTGCCGGGGTGCCGCCGTCATGTTGGTGCCCACCCTCCTCGGGAGGAGGAGCTGCGGAAGCCGGCTTTAAAGTGGGGCAGAGAAAGAGCCCTTTCTTCCTCAACACCCTGGCCCGGTGGGTGCGTGGCTGCGGGGCACTGGGTAGAGCTGGCGAGGAGGCAGCCGTGACACTGGGGTCCCTCCAGGCAGAGGGTGGGAACCCTCAATCCCCAATTCCTCTGCGTCCCCTCGGACACGCTGCCGGGCATCGCGGCAGCACTGGTGGGACACAACGGGGATTCAGGGGGTGTCCGGATGCTGTAGGGGCCCTGGGGCTCAGTTGGGGCCATGTTAACATTGGCCCCCCTACGGCTGCTGCGTGAGCCCTGGAACGCCAGCGATTGCAATCAGAGCAATGCCACAGCTGGGGCCAGCAGTGGCTGGTGCCAGGGGCTCAACATCCCCAACGAGCTCTTCCTCACACTGGGGCTGGTGAGCCTGGTGGAGAACCTGCTGGTGGTGGTTGCCATCCTGAAGAACAGGAACCTGCGCTCGCCCACATACTACTTCATCTGCTGCCTGGCCGTGTCTGACATGCTGGTGAGCATCAGCAACCTGGTGGAAATGCTCTTCATGCTGCTGATGGAGCATGGCATGCTGGTGATCGACACCAGCATCGTCCGCCACATGGACAACGTTATCGACATGTTCATCTGCAGCTCCGTCGTGTCCTCCCTCTCTTTCCTGGGGGTCATCGCCGTGGACCGATATATCACCATCTTCTACGCCCTGCGCTACCACAGCATCATGACACTGCAGCGGGCTGTGGTGACCATGGCGAGCATCTGGCTTGCCAGCACAGTCTCTAGCACTGTCTTCATCACCTACTACCACAACACCACTATCCTCCTCTGCCTCATCAGCTTCTTCCTCTTCATGCTGGTCCTCATGCTAGTGCTCTACATCCACATGTTTGCCCTGGCCCGACACCATCTCCACAGCATCTCCAGCCAGCAGAAGCAGCCTGCCGTCTACCGTGGCAGCAGCCTCAAAGGAGCCGTCACCCTCACCATCCTCCTGGGCGTCTTTTTCATCTGCTGGGGCCCTTTCTTCTTGCACCTCATCCTCATTGTTACCTGCCCCACCAACCCCTTCTGCACCTGCTTTTTCAGCTACTTCAACCTCTTCCTCATCCTCATTATCTGCAACTCTGTGATTGACCCCCTCATCTATGCCTTCCGGAGCCAGGAGCTTCGGCGGACGCTGCGGGAGATGGTGCTGTGCTCCTGGTAGGGAGCGGGACACCTGTAATGGCCCGGCCGCCCTGCCGCGGGACAGAAGGATGGATGAGATGGGACGCACCGCAGGGTTTCAGCTCTGGCGCCCGATGCGGGCTCAGGGTGTCGCGGTTCCCAATAAAAGGCTCTTTGCACTAATGCCGTGGCTGGCGCCACCGTGCAGCTGCTGGGGACCCTTTTTCGGCCCCACCGTCTCCTCCTCGTTCGATTGCTCCCGGTTGCCGCCTGCACCGGCGGCGGGGCCTTGCTGCGGGGTGCGGCCGACGGGGCGCTGGGGCCGAGCCCGGTGAGGGGCGCAGCCCGGACAAAGCGCCCCTCACCGCCGCCTTTGTTCTCGGGCCGCGCCCGCCACCGCCCGCCCGGCGCGGGGGGATGCCCGGGGCACCCGGGACCCCCGGAGAGGCCCCCTCCGGGCCCTGTCTCTGCCCCCCACCCACCCCCCCCCGCGGGGCGGGACGCGGGTTAGGGGGTGCCCCCCCCCGCCCGCCGCCCCCCCGGGGTGCTCCCTCCGCTGCTGGGGGGTCCCTGCTCCGGTTCGTGTCGCGCGTCCCCTCCGGTGGGTGCCGGGGTCCCCCCCGCGGTGCGAGGTCCCCGCTCCGGGCGGGGCGGGGCGGGGCGGGCTCCGGTGCCGGTGCCGCAGGGCTGTTGCAGCGCTGCGGCGGCGGCCGCCGATTGGTTGCGGGGCGGCGGTGACGTCAGCGCCCGGCCCGGTGCGGCGCGAGGCTGCTATAAAGGAGGCGGCGGCTGCGGGGCCGCCCCCCGCGCTCCCGGTGCCGCTCCTGCTCCTGTTCCCGGTCCTGCTCCCGGTCCCGCTCCCGTCCTGATCCGATCCGGCCCGGCAGCACCATGAGGGAGATCGTCCACATCCAGGCGGGGCAATGCGGCAACCAGATCGGCGCCAAGGTAACGGCGGCCCCGCCCCGCCGCTGCGGAGCCGGGCGGCGGACAAAGACCTCCCCCCGTTCCGCTCCCCCCCACACACCCCCCACACCCCGCGCTCCCGCCGCACCGGGCGGACAAAGGGCCCCGCCCGTCCCGTCCCGTCCCGTCCCCCCGCGCCTTTGTCTGCCCTTCAGCACCGCGGACAGCGCCCTGCCCGCCCCGCCGCCAGGGGGCGCCCCGCCCTGCCCTGCGGGTGGGTGCGGGAGGGGGGGATGATGAAGGGGCCCCCCCGGTCCCTGTGCCCCTCCCCCGGTACCCGGTGCCCCCCCCCCGCTGATCACTGTCCCCCCCCCCAGTTCTGGGAGGTGATCAGCGACGAGCACGGCATCGACCCCAGCGGCAACTACGTGGGTGACTCGGACCTGCAGCTGGAGCGCATCAGCGTCTACTACAATGAGGCCTCCTGTAAGCCGCACACACGGCCCCTGGGCATCCCTCAGCATCCCCACCTTGCGCTCGGGGGGACCCCCCCACCCCTTTCTCCCCGGCGCAGGCAAGGCCCGGGGCTGCAGGGTGGGGCAGGTACATGGAAGATGCATGCAGGCAGGCCCCGGGGCTCTGGGAGGGGAGCAGGGACATGTGCATCCCCGCCCTTGCAGCCCCATAGCTGGGGGGGAACTGTGCATCCAGCCCTGTGCGATCCCCTCCACGTGGGGGGACACGAGGGAGCACCCAGCCCCTGAGGGACGCAACACATGTACGTTGCCCCACGGGACCCCCATGGTGCAGGGGACACACCGTATGTGCACCCAGCTCCGCAGAGACCCCACGGTGCAGGGCAGACATGGCACATGCACCCGGCCCCATGGGACCCCGTGGCGGGGGGGGACACAGTCATGCACCCGGCCCCATGGGACCCCGCAGGGTGTGTGCAGGCTGGGGGTCAGCAGCGGGTCCCCCCCCCGCACGGGCTCTCCCGCAGCTCACAAGTACGTGCCTCGCGCCATCCTGGTTGACCTGGAGCCGGGGACGATGGACAGCGTGCGCTCGGGCGCCTTCGGACACCTCTTCCGCCCCGACAACTTCATCTTCGGTAGGTCCCTGGGGAGGGGGGGCGCTGCCACCCGCGTCCCCGCACCCCTCCCGGGCCACGGCTGTGCCCGGGGCGCTCTGCGGGCGCATCCCCGTCCCTCGCCGCGGGGCCCGGCGCAGCCGGTTCGCTGCCAACCCTCCGCCGTTCCCTCTTCCCACCCCACCCCGGCCTCAGATCTCGCCGGTGCCGCCGCCGGCAGCGCCCGGTCCCCTCCCTGGCGTGGGCACCACGGTGCCAGCAGCCATCGGTGCCTCTCGTCCCCCCCTTGGCAGGGCAGAGCGGGGCCGGGAACAACTGGGCGAAGGGGCACTACACGGAGGGGGCCGAGCTGGTGGACTCGGTGCTGGACGTGGTGAGGAAGGAGTGTGAGAACTGCGACTGCCTGCAGGGCTTCCAGCTGACCCACTCGCTGGGGGGTGGCACCGGCTCCGGCATGGGCACCCTCCTCATTAGCAAGGTGCGGGAGGAGTATCCCGACCGCATCATGAACACTTTCAGCGTGGTGCCGTCCCCAAAGGTGTCAGACACGGTGGTGGAGCCCTACAACGCCACGCTCTCCATCCACCAGCTGGTGGAGAACACAGACGAGACCTACTGCATCGACAACGAAGCTCTGTACGACATCTGCTTCCGCACCCTCAAACTGGCCACCCCCACCTACGGCGATCTCAACCACCTCGTCTCGGCCACCATGAGCGGGGTCACCACCTCCCTGCGCTTCCCTGGTCAGCTCAACGCTGACCTCCGCAAGCTGGCGGTCAATATGGTGCCCTTCCCGCGCCTCCACTTCTTCATGCCGGGCTTCGCGCCGCTGACGGCCCGCGGCAGCCAACAGTACCGGGCCCTCACCGTGCCCGAGCTCACCCAGCAGATGTTTGATGCCAAGAACATGATGGCTGCCTGTGACCCCCGCCACGGCCGCTACCTCACCGTGGCCACCGTCTTCCGGGGCCGCATGTCCATGAAGGAGGTGGACGAGCAGATGTTGGCCATCCAGAGCAAGAACAGCTCCTACTTCGTGGAGTGGATCCCCAACAACGTCAAGGTGGCCGTCTGCGACATCCCTCCACGGGGGCTGAAGATGTCCTCCACCTTCATCGGCAACAGCACGGCCATCCAGGAGCTCTTCAAGCGCATCTCGGAGCAGTTCACAGCCATGTTCCGCCGCAAAGCCTTCCTGCACTGGTACACGGGCGAGGGGATGGATGAGATGGAGTTCACCGAGGCCGAGAGCAACATGAACGACCTGGTGTCCGAGTACCAGCAGTACCAGGATGCCACGGCCGAGGAGGAGGGCGAGATGTACGAGGACGACGAGGAGGAGTCAGAGGCGCAGGGCGCCAAGTGATGCCCGTTGCCCCCCTCTGCCGCCCGCAGCCCCCCTGGCTTCGCGCTGCTGCAGCCCCGGGCCCTGGCCGGGCTCCCCCCGCACCCCTTCATTGTCTCCTGACCCCGTCCCACCCTGAGCCGGTTCGGCCCCCCCCCGCCCCCCCCCCCCCCTTTTCGTTTTTTTTACTGGGTCGTGTCTTTTATTTGTTTTGAATACTCAATAAATTTATTGCTGTCCAGGGGCCTCCTGTCCGCGCCTCTGGGGGTGGCCATGGGATGGGGACACCTCTGCTCTCACACGCGGCCCCCACAGCCGTGCCCGTCTCGGAGGGTGCTTGGGGGACCCCACAAGCCCAGGCCATGGCAATGCACTGAGCACCCCTGGGGCGTGTGGGGTCCCACACCTTCCCGCCCCACAGATCTGGGGTTGGAGCGCGGGCACCACCTTGCCCGGCTGTGCCTTTGCTCCCACTGTCACTCTTCTCCGCACTGGGAGGGAGGGAAGCGGGGAGCTGCCCCCTCCCTGTGCCGGGGCAGTGCTGGCCCTTCATCCCCCCAAACCGAGCTGGGGGCACGGACCCCGCAGCGCTGCCCCAGGGCTGTGCCTGGGGTTGGGGGATCCAGGACATCCCCAAACAGTGCTAAGCCCCAGCTCCTGCTTGGGGGCCGGGCTGAAGCCGGAGTGCGGGGCCGGGATTTGCTGCCATGGAGCTGCAGCCCCCCAGGGGTCCCCATGGGGAGAGGGGCTGTGCTGTGGGATCTCGGGGGAGGACTGAGGGCTATAGAGGTGGGAGCTATGGGGCTGGGGGCTATAGCGACAAAGAGCTACGGGGCTGGGGGCTATAGGGACAAAGAGCTGTGGGGCTGGGTCTATCGGGGTGAGAGCTATAGGGACAAAGAGCTATGGTGCTGGGAGCTATAGAGACATGGAGCTACAGGGCTGGGTCTGTCAGGGTGGGAGCTATAGGGACAAAGAGCTATGGTGCTGGGAGCTATAGAGACACGGAGCTACAGGGCTGGGTCTATCGTCGGGGTGAGAGCTATAGGGACAAAGAGGTATGGTGCTGGGAGCTATAGGGACAAAGAGCTATGGTGCTGGGTCTATCAGGCTGGGAGCTATAGGGACAAAGAGCTATGGTGCTGGGAGCTATAGGGACAAAGAGCTATGGTGCTGGGAGCTATAGGGACAAAGAGCTATGGTGCTGGGAGCTATAGGGACAAAGAGCTATGGTGCTGGGGGCTATAGGGACAAAGAGCTATGGTGCTGGGGGCTATAGGGACAAAGAGCTATGGTGCTGGGGGCTATAGGGACAAAGAGCTATGGTGCTGGGGGCTATAGGGACAAAGAGCTATGGTGCTGGGGGCTATAGGGACAAAGAGCTATGGTGCTGGGGGCTATAGGGACAAAGAGCTATGGTGCTGGGGGCTATAGGGACAAAGAGCTATGGTGCTGGGGGCTATAGGGACAAAGAGCTATGGTGCTGGGGGCTATAGGGACAAAGAGCTATGGGGCTGGGGCTATAGGGACAAAGAGCTATGGTGCTGGGGGCTATAGGGACAAAGAGCTATGGTGCTGGGGGCTATAGGGACAAAGAGCTATGGTGCTGGGGGCTATAGGGACAAAGAGCTATGGTGCTGGGGGCTATAGGGACAAAGAGCTATGGTGCTGGGGGCTATAGGGACAAAGAGCTATGGGGCTGGGGCTATAGGCACACGGAGCTATGGGGCCGGGGCCATAGGGAGCGCTCGCCATGGGGGGGCTCTGCGGCTCTGCAGACGCAGCAGTCGGGGCCGTTCCCGGGGTCGCGCCCCCGCTGTGTCCCGTGCGCGCCCCCCCCCCCGCGCGGCCCCGCCCGTGCGCGCTGCGATCCGCCGGCCAGCAGGGGGCGGCAGCGCTGCGGGGCGGGGCAGCGGGGCCGGGGGGGCGGTGGCGGTGAGGACGGAGGGGGCGCTGCCCCGTGGCGGGCGGTGCCGGTGCCGGTGCCGGTACCGGGGGCAGTGCGGAGCGGGGGGGGGGGGGGGGCAGAGAGCGGCGCCGGGGGGGCGCTGTGCCGCGATGGGGCGGTGCGGGGCAGGGCGGGGGGCGGCGGAGGGGCGGGCTCGTCCGGTGCGGGTGCGCGGCTGAGGCGGCGGCCGCGTCCCGCAGGGCGATGGCGTACGACGAGCGGCTCGCCCGCTTCCGCCAGGCGCACCTCAACCCCTTCGATAAAGCCTCGGAGCCGCCGCAGGAGCGCCCCGACGGGGGGGACCCGGACCCAGGTGGGTGCTGACACTCCCGCCCCCCCCCCCCCCCCGCGCGCTCCGCACCGCCCCGGTACCGGCACCCGCTGGCACTTGGCCCCGTTGCAGGCCAGCGGCTGGACCCGCCTTCGGGGGACCCCGGGAGCGCCCTGGACCTGGGCCTGGCCGAGGATCACTTCTCCCGCCCCGTGGTGAGCGGGGCCGGGGGGGGGGTGCGGGGCCTTGGGGAGGACGGGGGTGGGGGGGGTGTGCGGGGCGCGCGGTGCCGTCTCATCGCGCTCCTCCCCGCGGTGCCGCAGGGCCTGATCCTGGCGTCGGACGTGCAGCAGCTGCGCCAGGCCATCGAGGAGTGCAAGCGCCTGATCCTGGCGCTGCCCGAGCACTCGGAGCAGCAGAAGGACGCGGTGGTGCGGCTCATCCACCTCCGCCTCAAGCTGCAGGAGCTGAAGGTGCGGCCGGGACCGGGGCACGGCAGGAGGGGGTGTCCTGGTGTGGGGATGCGCTCGCACTCACTGACATCCCCGCACACATCCGCAGGACCCCAGTGAGGATGAACCCAACATCCGGGTGGTGCTGGAGCATCGCTTCTACAAGGAGAAGAGCAAGAGCGTGAAGCAGATGTGTGACAAGTGCAGCACCATCATCTGGGGCCTCATCCAGACCTGGTACACCTGCACAGGTGGGGCTGGGACCGCTGGGGACCCAGACATCCATCCCGTGTTCCCGTCCCCCCCGCTTCCCCACGCTGACAGCCGTCTGTGCCCCCTCCAGGCTGCTACTACCGGTGCCACAGCAAGTGCCTGCCGCTGGTGAGCAAGCCCTGCGTGCGGGCCAAGGTCAGCCACCAGGCCGAGTACCAGCTCAGCATCTGCCCCGAGAGCGGGCTGGACAGCCAGGACTACCGCTGCGCTGAGTGCCGGGCCCCCGTCTCCCTCCGTGAGGCTGCGCTGCCGTGGAGTGGGGCTGGGCTCCTCTGGGGCCTGTATGGGGCTTGGTGGAGCTTGGGGTGCAGTGGGGCTGGGGTTGCATGGGGCTGGAGTCCGCCTCCTGTGGGGCTCTGTGGAGCTGGGGGCCAGGGGTGTTTGGGGCTGGGGGGCTGAGGAGTGGGGATGTGTGGAGCTGGGGTGTGATACTGCATGGGCTGGGGCACAGGGGCTGGGGTTGTGCGTGACTGGGCTCCCTTGGGGGCTTTGTGGGGCTGGGGGGAGCTGTCTGGGGCTTGGAGGGGTGGGGGATGTGTGGGGCTGGGCTGCTTTTGGGGTTGCAGAGTGTTGGGGTGGAGTTGAAGGTTGAGGCTCTGGGGGCTGTGTGTGGCTGGGACCTATGGGGAGATGGGGGGGTCTTGGCTATGCAGGGCTGGGGGGATCCACAGTGCATGAGAAGGTGACGTTTGGGGCCTCACTGGGTGCTGCTGTGTGTCCATGGAAGGACATGGCATGGGGTGAGCAACGCATGGCGCGGCGCCGGTGCCAGTGCATGTGCCAACATGTGTGCCGGTGTGTGCCGCCGCAGGGGGGGTGCCCAGTGAGGCCCGGCAGTGCGACTACACCGGGCTCTACTACTGCAGCAGCTGCCACTGGAACGACCTGGCCGTTGTGCCTGCCCGCGCCATCCACAACTGGGACTTCGAGCCCCGCAAGGTGTCCCAGGAAGGGCCTTGGGGGCACCCAGGGGGCTGTGACCGAGTTCAGGGCAATCCCAGGGGCTGCATCCCTTTGTGGATGTCATTTGTAGGGCCACCTCCCTCACCGTGGGGGTCCCTGGGGGCCATTTCCCTGGGTTGAGATCGCTTGGGGGCCATGTCCCTTGTCATGGGGGTCCATGGGGACTGCATGCCTGTGTAGATAGGGGTCACTCGGTGGGGGCCATGGGGTGACAGTGGCTGCGGATGGGCAGGTGTCGCGCTGCAGCATGCGGTACCTGGCGCTGATGGTGTCCCGGCCTGTGCTGAAGCTGCGGGAGATCAACCCACTGCTCTTCAACTACGTGGAGGAGCTGGTGGAGATCCGGGTGAGTGATGGGGGGGTTCCACTCTGGGGAGATCCCCCCTGATCCTACCCTGCAGGGCTGTGGCTGCAGCTGGGCAGCAGAGGGAGCATGGGGTGAGCAGGAAGGAGAGGGGGACTCTGTCAGCACCCACTGGGTCCCACACAGGTGGAGCAGGGCAGAGGTGGGGGTCAGGACAGCAGGTGCCCAAACTACTGCAGGTCTGAATCTGACCGAGCTTGGCTTGTCCCCATCACACCCGTATCTCCATTTCTTATCTTCATTCTGTCCTATTCCTACACCATCCCCATCTTATCCCTGTACCTGTCCCCATCCTGCCTCTGCCACCGCCCTTTCCTGTCTTGTGCCCACTCCTATCCCCATCCCCATTCCCTCCTGCGCTGTCCCCCCACAGAAGCTGCGCCAGGACATCCTGCTCATGAAGCCCTACTTCATCACCTGCAAGGAGGCGATGGAGGCACGGCTGCTGCTGCAGGTCAGGCCCAGGGGTCGGGACTGCGCTGGGGGGACCCTGGGACTGTGAGGGGCGTCAGGAGCCTGGTGCAGCGGTGATGGGCGCAGGGGTGGCAGGCACGGCAGTGACAGGCTCTGCACCTGCAGCTGCAGGACCGGCAGCACTTTGTGGAGAACGATGAGATGTACTCGCTGCAGGACCTGATCGACATCGAGGCCGGGCGCCTGAGCTGCTCCCTCACCGAGATACACACCCTCTTTGCCAAGCACATCAAGCTGGACTGTGAGGTGAGCCATGGGGCAGACCCACAGCACTGCTCCCATGGGGGGGCGGCCGGTGGGGTCCCCTCAGGGCAGCGTCGGGACCTTCCGTGCTCCTGCCCTAGCGCTGCCAGGCCAAAGGGTTCGTCTGTGAGCTCTGCAAGGAGGGCGACGTCCTCTTCCCCTTCGACAGCCACACCTCGGTCTGCACTGACTGCTCCGCCGTCTTTCACAGGTACAGCACCCACTGGGGTGCCCGTGACCGTGGCACCGGGGGGGTACACGGTGTGGGGTGACCATTGCTGTCCCCTCCCCACAGGGACTGCTACTACGACAACTCCACCACCTGCCCCAAGTGCGCGCGGCTGAGCCTGCGCAAGCAGTCCCTCTTCCAGGACTCCACCATGGAGGCAGAGCCCTGATGGGGGGAGCCGGGCCCCACGGCCACCCCACGGCACCCTGGGACAGACACAGGCACCCCACGGCTGCTTGGGGGCCAGGGTGACTCCTGGCTCCAGAAGGACCCTCTGCCTGTGGGGACAGCAGCGCTGGCGCCCTAAGGGGCGAGAGGGGATGGGGGGGTGTAGGGTCACTGCAGACCCCAGCTGCTCCCCGTAGGGGGAACCAGGACCCACCGGTGACCCACAGCAGCTCCTGCTGTCCCGGCACTGATCCCACCCACAGCAGCAGTGCCTGGAGCTCAGGGGCAGGAGCCCGCAGGGCAGGGGTCGCATGTTATGGGCCAGCGTTACTGGCTGAGCCAGCGCTGCGGCCGCAGCAGGACCATCCTGATCCGAGCTCCCACGGGCTGGGCAGGGCTTCAGGAGCCGGGCGAAACCCCTTCCACGGACACACATTATCGGGATAGCGCTGCTGAGTCGGGGGCAACAGCCGGGTTTCCTGTAGCATCAACGAGCCTCTGTTCAACCCAGCACTCGTGTCCCTGCTTTGGCGCGGAGGGACGGGGCGGGCAGAGGGATGTGGGCTCTGGTGTTGTGTGTCCGGCCCCGCCGTTGGCAGGGGTAAAGCAGCACTCACCGGTGCGGGCCGGGGTCCCTCTCTTACCCCCTCCCCTGGCCGGCTCCGCACCCTCTGGTGCTCCCGGGCCCGACGGGAGCCCCGTGTCCCTCCCCAGCAGCGGCGGAGACGGGTGGTGGGTCGCTCGGTTTTACCGGAACACGGCGCTGCTACATGAGAACCGGGCAGGCACCGGCCACGCTCCGCCGCGGGTCTGTGGGGGCGCCGGTCCCCCGGGTCCCCCCGCGGGGCTGCGGGCCGCCTCTCCCCGCGGCCAATCCCCGCTGACAGTCCTGCGGCCCGGGGCGGGCTCCAGCGGTGTCGGAAAGAAGCGGTCGGTCCCAGCGGGTCCCGGGGGCCGTCCCCCGGGGCAGGGACCGTCCCTACGGCTCCCGCGGCCGCTCGGCGGGTAAGAAGGCGTCCGGGGGTGCCGGCGGCAGCTCGGGGTCGCTGAGGTGCTTCTTCTCCCGGCCCTGCTCCCGTGCTCGGCTCCAGGAGGGCGAGCGCAGGTACCCGGCCCGCGGCACCGGCTGCAGCCCTGCGGGGCAGACGGGGGGCTCAGGCGGGTGGACCGACCTGGGAGCGGGATGGGACCGGAACCGGCCCCTCGCTCACCACCGGGCGCTTCCCCGGCCGCGTTCTCCTCGTCGGAGTCGGCGAAGACCTCGGCCAGCTCCTGGTCCGACATGTCGGTCAGCTCGGTCAGGTCCAGCAGGTCGAAGTGCACCTCCAGCGAGGACACGCTGCTCAGCGGCTCTGCGGGCGGCGGCCGCGCTCCGGGACCTGCCCGCTGCCCGGCCCGGCTCCACGAGGAGGGGGGGGCGGCGGCGGGGGGCACCCGGGGAGAGGGTAGCGGGGGCTCGTGCTCAGGGAGGATAACGGGGTCGGTGGGGGAAGATGACCGGCTGGGTCTGGCTGGGGAGCCGGGGGCTGGCGAGAACCTCAAGGGATGCTGAGGGCAGGCAGGGGACCCCAGGGACAGGCAATGGACCCCTGGGGGTGGCAGGGGGGACTAGGAACAGGCAGAGGATCCCAGTGGCTGTCAAGGAACCTCAGGGACAGGCAGAGGACGCATGGGCTGTCAAGAACGTGAAGGGTAGGCAGGGGACCCCAGGGGTGGGCAAGAGATGCTGGGAGCAGGCAGGGGACCTCGAGGACAGGCAGGGGACAGGCAGGGCTGTACTCACGTCGGCGCTCGGTGACCTGCAGCAGGCCAGTGCTGGGGATGGGGATGCTGCCCTGCTCCTCGGTGGGGGCTCCAGGGGGCTGCTGTGCTGGCCCATGGGTGGGGGTCCCCGCCGGGTGCTCCGGGACGAGTGTCTCCTTGCCGAGCTCTGCGGTCATATCGGTGATGACAGCTCCATCCCAGGGCACCACCAGCCCTCACGGGCAGCCCGGGTGAGGGGAACAGGGACAAGGGGCCCCCCCGGTGGGACAGAGGGGGCTGCCCAGGGCCATGTGCTGGCAGCCGCAGCCCTGCGCCCACCGCCCCAAGCAGCCCCTTTGTGTCGGAGAGACAAAAGCGCGGCCTGTGCCGAAGCCCAGACAAGGGCGGCTTGTCTGCCTGCGGTGGTGGCGTGGTGATGGCCACCGAGGGAGGGCAGGAAACCTCATGAGCCTGCTGCAAGGGCACCCAGACCCCCGGCTCACCCGAGGGTGGTGCTGGAGCAGGATGGACCCAGCTGCACCTTGGCACTATGTGCCACCAGGCCCTGCCATCACCAGGTGAGACAGCACAGGGATGGCCTCACCATGGGCTAGGCACCTCCTTGTCCCCCCAGGATGGTGACAGTGGGACGGGGGATAGAAATGTCCCCAACCCAAAAGAGCTGGGATGGGGAAAGGGACATTGTGGGGTGTTGAGTTCCTGTTTCTGGCACACTGAGCTGCAGGATTGCCCATGCCCCAACACTGGCTCCACCACATCCTGACCCCACAAGGTGGGATAGACGAGGCACCCCACACTCCCAGCATCTTCCAGTGGGGAAATGGGGTCCTCACCCCACTCCAACGCTGGGAAGAGCTCCCATGGGATCACAGGGGCTGCCTGCTCCTGCCCATTTTCAGCCCCCCACCACCCAGCACCGATGGGTGACATTGGGGCGTCACCCTACGGAGCGTGTGACGCCCCCCCCCGCCACCAGCAGCCCCCTGCATCCCCACCCACCGGGGCACTGCTCCCTGCCGCAGAAATCCCCGCTGGCCTCCGCCTGCATGGTCACACCACGACACCGGCCACGTCGCCCCGCTCCAGCCTGGGCTCACCGGCTGCCTGGGGGGAGAGGGCCCGGTGTCAGGGCTCCCTTGCCGCTGCCTCCGCCGCTCTGCTGACTCACGTTAAACTGCAGAGCCCGGCGGTAGCCGGCTCCGGCCACCCCACCGGCGGCGGCCCCGCTCCCGGCCGGTGCCCGTCCCGGTAGCACTGCCCGCCTGCCAAACTTTCGGTGCCTCGGGGCTGCCACCGGGAGGGGGGCCGAGGTGCAACCGTATGCAGGGCAGTTGTGGGAGGGAACGGTGTGTGCGGGAGCCACCTGTGTCACCATCCAGGGACCTGCCGCAGCCCTCTGTAATACCGGGGACCCACCAGCGTGGCCACCACCCTGTTCCCCGTCAGCCACCCAGCCCTCCACACTCCCCCTACAGCACCGGCACGTCTGTACCGGGGCTCTGCCCGGTCCTCCCCTGTGCTTCAGCCTGCCACCGGCCCCCCAAACCCCAGTTTGGCATCCTGCTGCTCCCTCACCCGCCCTGGGCACCACACTGCACCCCTACATCCTTTGGACATCCCACTGCTGCCGGTTGTCCTCTGGACATCGCACTGCATCCCTACACCCCCTGGGCACCCCACTGCTCCCCCATCCGAGGCTCCCCCTGAAACCTCCCATCCCCATCCCAAGCCCCGCAGTCGCCACCCCAGGGGCCGGGCAGCCCCAGCTCGGCCCCGTGCACCCGCACCTGGGTGTACGAGCACGCCCCGTGCACGTCTGCACCCCGCTTGCACACACCCCCCTCCGTACCCCCCCGCATCCCCCTGCACCCCCGTACACACCCCCGTTACACCCCCCTGCACACACCCCCATTAACACACCCCTCTTCCCCCCCTCCCGTCCCGCATCTCCCGGCCCCCCCCCCCTACCCCCGCTCCCGCCCCGCGGGGCCCGGCCCGGTTCCGCCCGCTGCAGGCTCAGAGCCGCCCGGGCCGGGGCCGCGGTGATGGGCGCTCACTGTCCGTTATCCGCCCTCCCCCTCTTCCCCCCAGCGGCCTCACCTACGGTGTCGGCCGCTCCCGGAGCCGCCATGGGCCGGTGCCGGTGCCGGTGCTGGGCGGGGCGGGCCCGGTGCCAGCCCGCAGCCCGCACGGTCCTGCCCGCCGCGGCGGGGGCGGGGCCGGGGGCGGGTCGGGGGCCGGGGGGGGGTGGGCAGGGGCGGACCGGCGCAGCCGGGACCGGGGACCCCGGGAGGGGCGGGAACGGGGAGGGGAGGGGAGAGGCACGGCTGGAACCGGGGGTGCGGAGGGGACTGGGTCCGGGATGCGGGGGGCACCTGGGGCACGCACACACAGACACACACGGGGAGCGCGGGTGCAGGGGTGGGGAGGGGCGGCAGCGGCGAGGCCGGGGCGCGGGGCGAGCGGCTGAGCCCGGTGTGGAGGGGGGGGGTCGGGCCCGGTCACACCGGAGCTGCCCCCGGCGGGCCCGGACCGGATCGGGCCCCGCTGCCGTTGCTAGGGAGGAGCGCCGCGTTGCTAGGGGGCGTGTCCGAGCCGGCGCGCTCCTCTCGCGAGATCTTCTCTGCTGTTGCCTGGAGACTGCGGCGCCTGCAGCTGCCGCCATGGTGAGAGCGGGACCGGGACCGGACCGGGACGGGACCGGGGCGGTGCAGGTGCATGGGGGGCTCTGGGCCCGCTGCCGAAGGGTCCCTGGAGGCGGGGGGTGCGGGCAGTGAGCCCCGGCCCGCCCCTGGGAGGGTCGCGGGCGCCTCAGGAGTCTCCCCGGCTTCATCGCTTCTCGCTGCCCTCCTCATCTGCCCGGCCGTGAGGGCCTTCGTGTGTGGGCTGAGACAGCCTGGACAAGAGAGGGCTCCTGAAGGGGAGACCTTGGAGCAGCTCCAGGGCCTAAAGGGGCTGCAGGAAACCTGGAGAGGGGCTTTGGACAAGGGATGGAGGGACAGGACAGGGGAATGGCTTTAACCTGCCAGAGGGGAGACTGTGATGAGCTCTTAGGCAGAAGCTCTTCCCTGTGAGGGTGCTGAGGCGCTGGCACAGGGTGCCCAGAGAAGCTGTGGCTGCCCCATCCCTGGCAGTGCTCAAGACCAGGTTGGACACAGGGGCTTGGAGCAAGCTGCTCTGGTGGAAGGTGTCCGTGCCCATGGCAGGGGTTGGAGCTGGAGGAGCTTTAAGGTCCCTTCCAACCCAAACCACTCCGATTCTGTGATTTTGTATCTTTCCTCAGGCACCCAAAAAGAATGCCAGGAAAAAAGGGGCTGCAAGCAAAGGTCCAGCAGTGCAGGATGCCTTGGCACCAGAGGACATGAGCAAGGAGGAGGTGAGAGACACCCCATCTCCCAGCCCACGCCTGTGCAGGAGGACATTGCTCTCAGGACCACTGCTCAGCGCCTGTGTCTTGGGACAACAGGTGGCAGAGAGTGATGGAGACAAGCAGCTGGGTTCCATTTGCTGCCTAATGCCCATCCGGGCTATGGGTGGGAAAGGAAGGAGCAGCCTTCTCATCCTACCCTCCCTGCTGCTGCTCTGGGGTGCTCTGCTCTCTAGCCCTGTGCCCTTGCTGCCTTCTTCCTGACTGCATCACCCCAGCATCTGGGTGATGGCTCAGCCCAGAGTTCTGTGACTGCAGCCTGCTGCACCCCTGGTCCCATTGCTTCCAGGGCAGGAGGCTCCCGTAGGCATCAGGAGAGCAGGCAGAGGGGGAAGGTGCAGCTGCTGCCCCTCAGTTGCTTCAAATCCCACTTGTATTGCTGGATATCATACAGAGGAGGAGGTGGCCCTGGCCTGGGGACCTTGCTCCTGCAATAAGGTCTTAGACATCTTGGTGCAAGCTGTGTGCCCACATGGTCAAGAGCATCCTGGCCTATGTCAGCAGTGTGGCCAGCAGGACTAGGCCAGTGATAATCAGCACTGGTGAGGCCGCATCTTGAATCCTGTGTTCAGTTCTGGGCCCCTCACTACAAGAGAGACATTGAGGTACTGGAGTGGGGCCAGAGAAGGGCAACGGAGCTGTTGCAGGGCGTGCAGCACAGTGTGATGAGGAATGACTGAGGGACCTGGCATTGCTCAGCCTGGATTAAAGGAGGCTGAGGGGAGATCTTACTACTTTCTTCAACATCCCAACAGGGGGATGTAGTGGGGTGAAGGTCAGTCTCTCCTCCCAAGTAACAGGTGGTAGGACAAGAGGAAACAACTTCAAGTTGTGCCAGTTGAGGTTTAAATTGGATATGAGGAACAATTTATCCCCCAGAAGGGTTGTCAAGCACTGGAACAGGCTGCCCAGGGAAGTGGTGGAGTCACCGGCACTGGAGGTATTTAAAAGATGCATGTCATTTCATAGAATCATAGAATAGTTAGGGTTGGAAAGGACCTTGAGATCATCCAGTTCCAGCCCCCCTTCCATGGGCAGGGACACCACACACTAAACCATGTCACCCAAGGCTATGTCCAACCCGGCCTTGAGCACCGCCAGGGATGCAGCATTCACAGCTTCCCTGGGCAACCCATTCCAGTGCCTCACCACCCTTACAGTAACGAACTTTCTCCTTATATCTGATATAAACTTCCCATGTTTAAGTTTGAACGCGTTACCCCTTGTCTTATCACTGCAGTCCCTAATGAAGAGTCCCTCCCCAGCATCCCTATAGGCCCCCTTCAGATATGGAAGGCTGCTATGAGGTTTCCATGCAGCCTTCTCTTCTCCAGGCTGAACAGCCCCAACTTTCTCAGCCTATCGTCATACGGGAGGTGCTCCAGTCCCCTGATCATCCTCGTGGCCTCCTCTGCGCTTGTTCCAAGAGTTCCATGTCCTTTTGATGTTGAGGACACCAGAACTGCACACAATACTCCAAGTGAGGTCTCACGAGAGCAGAGCAGAGGGGCAGGATCACCTCCCTCGACCTGCTGGTCACACGCCTTTTGATGCAGCCCAGGATACGGTTGGCTTTCTGGGCTGTGAGCACACACTGCAGCCGGCTCATGTTCGTTTTCTCATCAATCAACACCCCCAAGTCCTTCTGCTGAGGGCTGCTCTGAATCTCTTCTCTGCCCAACCTGGAGCTGTGCCTGGGATTTCTCCCACCCAGGTGTAGGACCTTGCACTTGGCATGGTTAAACTTCATCAGGTTGGCATCAGCCCACCTCACAAGCGTGTCAAGGTCCCTCTGGATGGCATTCCTTCCCTCCAGTGCATCAACCCAACCACACAGTTTGGTGTCATCAGCAAACTTGCTGAGGGCGCACTCAATCCCACTGTCCATGTCACTGACAAAGGTGTTGAACAAGACTGGTCCCAACACCGATCCCTGAGGGACACCGCTCGTTACAGGTCTCCAGCTGGACATTGAGCCATTGAGCACAACATTTTGCATGCGGCCAGCCAGCCAGTTCTTTATCCACCATATTCATGACATGGTTTAGTGGTGGACTTGGCAGTGCTGGGTTAATGGTTGGACTCAGTGGTTTCAAAACCTTTTTCCAACCTAAATGAGTCTATGATTCTATAATTCAGGAGTATTTAGGCACCTGAGAATGGTGTTACTGGACGTGGATACTTTGAATACCTGAGCTCAGGCTGTCTACAGTAGGATAAGTTTTTGTTACTGCTTTTCCAGAGCCTGATGGGTTCTGTTGAGCCCAGAGTGGGTCAGGGGTCCTCCATTTCCCTCCTGCTCTTCTCCATCCCAGTAACTACCACTGTGTCCTGCCAGGTTTGCAATGCAGTTTGTCATGGGTGTCTTGCAAAGGCACCTCTCTAAGACCTCTCTGTCCCCCTCCCTAACTCTTCCTCTCCCCTTTGCAGCTGGAGAAGCACGTTTTGCGTCTCCGGGAGGAGCTGAACCGGGAGCGGGAAGAACGCAACTACTTCCAGCTGGAGCGTGATAAAATGCACACCTTCTGGGACATCACCCGCCGGCAGCTAGAGGAGAAGAAAGCCGAGCTGCGCAACAAGGACCGCCAGATGGAGGAGGCGGAGGAGCGGCACCAAGTGGAGATCAAGGTGGGACAGAAGAGGGCTGGGAGGTGCTTGGGGTGAGCCTTGGGCAGTCCTGAGGAGGAGAGGGAAGAGGAGGAGGAGCTGGGTGGGATGTGATCCGGGAGCATCTCAGCCAATATCCCAGTTCTGGGTGTCTCCTGCTGAAGCCCCTCGCCTGGTCTGTGGCTTGTCTTTAGGTTTACAAGCAGAAGGTGAAGCATTTGCTGTACGAACACCAGGAAAACCTCACTGAGCTGAAGGCAGGGGGCATGCTGTCCCTGAAGCTGGCCCAGAAGGATCACTGGGCCCAGGAGATGGAGATGCGGAAAGAGAACTGCTCCTTGAAAGTGGAGCTGAAGGAGCAGGAGCTGGCCAATGAGGTGGTGGTGAAAAACAAGCAACTGGTATGTCCCTGGCCAGACTGGAGCTATGTGTGAGGTGCCTCTGCTGCACAAGGAGGTGGTGGGGCTGCAGGCTGAGCCCTCCCAGCCCCAACATGTGAGCAGCAGCCTCCCTGGCTCTCTCCATGGGTTGGGATGCACTTGGAGGCACTAGAAAGGGCAGGAACAGGGAGGAGGGATTCTGGGGCAGCTCCTGTGAAGAGGAGGAGGGAGCTGTGAGAGCAGCTGGAGAACCTATGAGACACTGTTTGCATGGATAATGTGGGATTGATGCCACTTCAGGAACCTTTCCCAGGGAGCAGGAGGGAATCCCTCAGAATGTAGCTGACTCAGGATTTGATTGTCTGCTTCTGACACGTAGCTTCTCCCTAACAGAAACAAGAGCAGGAGATCACCCGGCTGTGCAACGACTTTGAGAGACAAGTGAGAGGTCAGGACGTGCATGAGCTCCCTTTGTCAGTGTGCTGGGGAAGACTCCTCTGAGCCTCCCAGCACAGTCTCGAGTAGAAAGGGGGATGGTTTCCCGCAGTTCTGGCCAGTTCTGCAGACCCCTAGCATCACACAAATGGGATGAGACTGGGTGCCTGTTTTGCGGGCTGCAGGGTGCAGCTGGTGGCAGAGCACCTGTGGCTGGAGCTCTTCTCCATGCAATGAGGTGGCTGGAGGAGTCCTTGCAGAGTCCTCACGCCACTGTCCTCCTTGGGGGATGTTTCAGGTTTCTCATGGGCTGACTTGGAGGGTTTCCATGCCCTCTTTCCAAGGATGCTATTTCTGGGCTCTGCTCTGCGTGGTCCCAGCATAACTGCTCCGCAGGTTGGTGGCCGCTGCAGTGATGGTGCTAACAGGGGCCTCGTCCTCAGGCTGGTGCTGGCTAACAGAGCAGGGTCTGCTGGAGGGCCTCACCGAGCCCCTCTGCTCTCCCCCAGAGATCGAGGCCAGGTACACTGAGAAGATGCGTGTGCTGCGAAACGAGCTCGACTTGCGGAGGAAGACTGAGATCCATGAGGTGGAGGAGAGGAAGAACAGCCACATCAGTCAGCTGATGAGGAACCATGAGAAGGCCTTCAATGACATGAAGAACTACTACAACGACATCACCCTTAAAAACATGGAGCTCATCAGCCTGCTGAAGGTACTGCCAGCCCCCCTGCTGCAACCAGCCTGGCCTGCACAGTGTCACCCTGCCACCATGGGGGTGATCCTGGGAGGATTTTACCAGGATCTGGCCAGTTCCCAGCTGGTGGTGCGGGTGCTGCTGGTCTTCTGAAGGTTGTACACTGTTAAATGAGCAAAGCTCTTGAGCCCAGGCAGTTGTGCTTGCTGGGCCAGAAGCAGGAGCGTGTCTGACAGTGGGGGAAGCTCTGAGGACCTGGGCAGCCCCTGGGAGTTGGCACTTGTGTTCCCAAGAACAGGAGCAGATCGAGGACTTGCAGATTAGAACGGAGCACTTGGAAAGGGAGAAGGCAGATGCACTGCTCCAGAACAAGCAGCTGAATGAGTCCCTGCAGCAGGCTCAGGAGCACATTTTTGAGCTGGAGAAGAAGCTGGTCCGCTATGACAAGGACAAAGAGGCCCTAATGGTGAGTGGCCAGCCCTGTCCATTCCTAAGCTGCCCTGGCTTTCCTGGAGGGAGTCGCTCAGCATTGACCTCTGCCACTCAGCTTGTCTGGGTTGCTGAGCAAAGTCAGTCCTTTCAGCTTGGCGGAGTGCTTGTGAGATCTCAGATGGGATTCACAGAACTCTGAGAAACCAGAGTAGAGGGCAGAGAGATGGCATGGGTGCTGCTTCCTGTCTTTTCCTACCATGTCTCTGCTGGTCACTCTCCTCCTGTGCCAGAACATCTCCCGCACCTCCCAGAGAAACTCCTGCTCTTTAACTGTTCCCGCTTGCAGAATGCAAAAGCCCATCTGAAAATCACCCAGAAGGAACGGAAGGATCTTCAGTGGGAACATGAGGTGCTGGAACAGAGATTCAGGAAGGTGAGAGCTGCATGCGGGTCTGGGCATTCCACTTCCCTCTCCAAACCGTGTCCCTGCTGCAGAGGACTGGGCACAGGGGCTTAGCAGGAGAGTGTGCATAGCTGACGGCTTTCCAAAGCTGTAATCCAGAGCCGTGTGATAACTGCTGCTCCCAACAAAGCTTCTCCCAGCTTTGGCCTCTCCCACGGTCAGCAGACAGGCCTGGCCTTGTACTTTGCTAAGCAGTCATGCACGCTCGGGTGATCCCTGCCTGGCTGGCGAGGGACTGTGACCACAGCAGAGCCTTGGGGGCAGAGGGATTGTCACGGGCCCCCAGCCCCAGCCCAGCTCATTCCTTCCTTCTCCTGGTGTTCAGGGGTCTCTCCCACATCACTTGTCATGCCAGGATGAGTCCTGTTAGCTGAGTTCTTCCAGACCCAGCCTTTCCTCCTGCAGCTAACCCAGATAAATCTGTGGAGGCAGAAGGAAGCTCATTTCCAATTCGTAGAAATCCCCAGGAATATGAACATTGATCTGAGGCCTCGTTAAACAATCCATCATTAAGGCAGCAACATATTCAGTGCATTCAGAAATAGGCTTTGGAGGAGAGATTGTGTCCTAATTAGGACACTTACTAACTAGCTGTGAGCCAGGGACTGCTGCCAACTGCAGGGAGGGGAGGAGAGCCCCCCATGTGGTGTGGGGCCCTCTCTGAGGGCTAAAACAGAGCTGCAGTGATTCCCTCAGCCTGTTGGGCTTCTGAGGGGTGGTCCATGCCCAGAGGGGAGATGGAAGCAGAAGTGCAGGTACCGGGCTGGGAGGGAAGGAAGGAAGGAAGCCGTGCTGCCGCACCTGCCTTCCAGCGCCGTAGGGAATAGCTAGGCTCCTGCTGGAGCAGGGCTGAGCTGCCAGACCTGTTTGTAGGCAAAGCTGTTGCCCAGGGGTCCTGAGCACGCTGTGAAGGTGGGCTGTGTTTTGGGGAGCAGGTACAAGTGGAGCGAGATGAGCTCTACCAGAAGTTCACCAAAGCCATTCACGAGGTGCAGCAGAAGACGGGGTTCAAGAACCTGCTCCTGGAGCGCAAGCTGACGGGACTCCTTGACATCCTGGAGAAAAAGGAAGTGGAGCTCAGCGAGGTCTTTGCTGCCTCCAAGCTCAACCAGGGTGCCCTCAGCGTGGTCTCGCACAAGCTGGAGGTACCTGTGAAGGCTGGCTTGGGGGGCAGAGGCTGCTTGGGGCTGAATGCAGACCTTGGAGCCTGCGAGTCTCTCATCCTGCATGGCTGGAGCTGCCACGTCACCCATTCCTGGCACTCCCAGCGCCACACATGGTGCCGCAGGGCTCTCCAGCTCTCCCTCGAGAGCAGAGCACGTGGGTGTTGGGCTTTGGCACTGCTCTGTCCCTCAGGTGGGGCCTGTTTTGAGGAGAATGGCGTCAGGCCAAGCAGCACTCACCAGCACAGTGCTGCCGAACAGCCGCTGTATGCAGGGTCACCAGCTACCCAGGGTGTTCTGTGCATGGGGAGTCGCAGCTGGGGGACCCTGCCTGGCCTCCCTGACTGCAGAGACAGTGCAGACGGGTTCCCAGGCACCCTGCAGAGTCTGCCCTGCTAAAAATACCTGTGCAGAAAACCCTGGCGCAGAGGCTGGGAGACCCACATTCCTGGAGCCTGCCGCAGCCGTAACCGGAGAAGCAGCACTTACTTAGGGTTGGGTGGAGATGCAGGAGATGTGGGCTTCACACTCGGCTTGGCCACCATCCTGGTACCCTCTTGCTCATCTGACATCAGCCTATCACCTTACAAGGGCTTTCTGTGATGGGCAGCAGTGACGCTTGTGTTCACCCTCTCGCCAGGGGTGACCTGGGGATGGGCACAGCAGCAGCCAAGGCTCTGGGGCCGTAGGATGGATGTGTCTCCTACTAGCAGGTGACACAGCAGCAGGAAGGAAAACACATTCCTGGGAAGCTCTCCCACAGCTGCTGAGGTCCTGGAATTCCTTTGCTCAGCTGCTTCCAGCATCTTCTCAGGGAGCCCCTCTCCCTGTAATCCCCCTGGTGCCGCGATGGCAGGACGGTGATACCAGAGCAGGTGCTGCCATTGGGTCCCCCTTGCAGAGGGGCAGAGATCACAGCAGGGCTGTGCTGGCACTTGTGGTGTTGGTGCGGGAGGTCTCTGTCCCTTGGTGCTGGCTGTCCCTGGCAGCGCTGGCTCGGAGGGCACAGGCTGGTGGCTGCCTGCCAGGCCCTGCTGTGTGCATCTCTGCTTGAGCCAGGCTCCAGTGCTAGCTCAGCCGTGCCACCAGGGCTGGGCAGCCACTGCCCAATGCACCCTCTCCCTTTGCAGGACGTGCTCAACTCCAAGAACGCCACCATCAAGGACCTGCAGCTCCAGCTGGCCCGGGTCTGCAAGGTGAGGGAACGGGATGGGGCTGCCCTGTTCCTCTGGCTCCAGGTTGGGGGCTGTAGGATGATGGCTGCAGCTTGGGGGGCGTGGGGTGTGGAAATGGGATGTTCTCCTCCAGGCCTTGCCCAGAGCAGAGGGGAGTTAATGCATAATAGGCCAGCTGAGGAGCTTCATGCCCTGGGCAGGCAGGACCCAGCTCAGGCTACTGTTTGCCTGGCACAGGAAGGCACGTTGGGTCCCTCGTGGTGGAGGGGGGTAGAGGGAACCCATGCCCAGGCACACAGGGGCTGTCCTGGAGCTGGGCTTCTGGGTGACCAGGGGGACACTTCTCTTGCAGGCACACAATGACATGCTGCAGACATTCGAGGCAAAGCTGACAGCCTTTGGGATCCCTCTGGACAATCTGGGCTTCAAGCCCCTGGAAAACCCCATGCTGGGGCAGGGCCCCGCAGGACTTGTTGCTGTACCCATCTGATGCCAGCCTGCACAAGGGACCTACCAGAGCCAGGCTGGAGCAGGGAGCAGGGACCCTCCCTTAAGTCCCCTTATTTCCTGTGCTGGACCCTCTGGCTGTGCTGCCCTGGGGCTCCCCCCCTCTCCCCATCCAGAATTCAGGAAAGCAACTTTTTCTAGAGACAGACGGTGCTGTTTGAAGCCTTTAATGGTGTCGGTGGCATAATTCCCCCCCCCAGTGACCTGTGTCTCTGTGGGAGGAAGGCCGTGCCTGTCCCCTAGCTGCCTCGGTACGTTGTGTAGGAGTAGGGACTGATCAGCAGCGGGATGTGCAGCTTCTTGGCTGGGTCTGTGATGGTGAAGACGACCTTGAGGGGAGGGGAGAGGAGAGTGAGGAGGCAGCAGCTGGAATCCCCATGCTGGGGCTCAGCTGGGATGGTTGGAGCATGTGTGATGCTCCTGCAAGCCTGGCCACGGCATGCGGACCCTGCAGCTTCAGCCACAGCACCCTGACCCCTGCTCCCTTCACTCTGTACCTCCACAAAGGGGTAGAGGCTCTCATGCCCCAGGCGCTGCCAGTATGCTGCTGTCTCAAAGTGCAGCTTGTAGGTGCCAGCCTTGGCCTGCCCTGGAGCCAGGAGGGGCTGGCAGCGGCCGTCCTCATCCGTGCACCTGAAGGGGAAGCAGAGAGCCCTGCCACGGTGATGCCCATCACCTGAGGACCACCGTCAGCCCTGGTGCAAGGGCTGAGCAGTCTGTGGGCTCATGGGGGCCAGGCAGCAGCACCCTCTCCCATGTCGCTCCCGCTGGCTCTCCTACCTCTGCAGCAGCTCCATCCACTGCGGCCCTGGCTCCTGCAGCAGGGCCAGGCTGAGGGCAAGGCCGGCGGCCGGCAGTCCCATGGCCGTGTTCAGCACATGCGTAGTTAGGGAGCCATTCACCACCTCGGACATGCCTTTGGCCTGGGGCAGAAGGGTAAGCAGGGCTGGGATGTGTTCCAGCAACACCTTCTGCCTCTTGGTGTCCCCCCGGCCCCAATCCGGAGGGACCCTGGGCCAGCTGCCTATGTGCCCCCTCCCTGCAGCCCATGGGCCAGTGGCTGCGAAGTCAGGGCTGGCTCAGCACAGCCACAGATCCCTGCTGCGCCCCAGGGCCCAGACGTGGGTGCCCACGTCCTTCCCATGCCGTGGGGCTCAGCTCTGCAGTGCGGGTGCTGCCTGGGGCAGCGCCTGCCTGCCTCCCCATTCACCCACCTGTCCCGGTGGGCTGCGGCACGGCAGCAGCAGCTGGCCTGGACCCAGGGAGAAAGCGGCCCCGTGTCCCGGTTGCTGCCTGCAACGTCACAGGCAGGCGGATGTTAACCCTGGAGGCACTCCGGAGCTGCTAGGGGTGGTGGTGCTTGGGGCTCCCAGGCCCGTTCCCCTCTGGGAGCACCCCCAAGTTGTGCTGGCAGGGTGCGAGCACGTCCCAGGGGCTGCCTGCCTGGAGCAGCACCATCTCTGCTGCCTTCCCAGCTCCGGCCCTTGGCTGCTGGGTGGAGCAGGGATGCGAGAGAGGCACGACGGTGAGCAGGGGTACCCGTCTGCTTACCTGGCTGTCCTCCATCCTGCTCAGCCAGGGCCCCGCGGCCGGTGGCACTCTGCAGTACGCCATCCCCAGCCCTGCACGGCGCAGCCCTCCTGGCACTGCGGCCTCTCCCCACGGAGCTGGTGCGGTTGGATGCTGCTACCCCAGCGTGGGGCTGTAGCAGGACCGGGTGCTCCTCCCCGGCTGGGCCGAGCCGGTGCAGGTGGCTTCCCCTGGGAGGTGCATCCCGGAGCCCCACCGGCACCCACGCTCCGCAGCACCGCGGCCTTGGGGCTGGTGGACCAGAGCCTGGCAAGGAGGAGCCAGGAGCAGCCCCAGCGGCACCCACAGCCCTGGAAAGCGCCTGGTGCGGTGCCAGCTGGGTACCTGGGGCTGCCAGGACCCAGCACCATCATCACTGTGATCTCGCCCTGCCCAACTGCACCTCGGTGGGCTCAGCGCCCCACCTGCACTGTGATGAGAGTGGTGGCAGTGGCCTGCGGACCATGAACTTCCATGTCCACCCCCTGGGTCTGCAGGGTGTATTTGGGGACTGTCTGCAGCAAGAGGCTGGGTCACCCCAAATGGGGTGGCAGCGAGGCTGGGGGGCAGCAGGGTGTACCCAGGGCTCACCTCTGACACCAGCCCTGCCGCAGCCACCGAGATCACCCCAGTGCTACCATTGATGGGAAACATCTGGGGCTGGGCTGGTGTCTGGCACAGGATGGAACAGACCACAACCCTGTTACGGGTGTTCACTGTGTCATCTGCGTTGGTAGCCAGCACCCACAGCACGGTGCCTGTGAGCAGGGAGTTATTGGTGACATCTATATCCCCTCACTCTCACCCGCTCACTGCCTCCTGCTCGGTGGCATCGGTCTAACCTGGCTCAGCCCCCTCCAGCACAGTGCCACGGGACACCTCCTTGGTGAAGACGGGCCAGTTATCGTTCCAGTCCGTCACGGTGATGATGATCTCCATGGGGTCCTCCACAGGCTGCCCGTTGGCTGACACAGCATGGGAGAAGAGCTGCGAGGGCACTGTCAGCTGCGGGTGGCCCCGGGACCGTCCCGTCCCCCCCATCCTGGCCCCCCACTCACGACATATTTGTCGATCTCCTCCCGGTCCAGTGGCCGCGTCACTTCCAGCCACCCCGTCTCCCGCTCGATGGTGAAGACCCCCACGGGGGGGGGGTGTCCGCTCCCTGCCCCGTGATGCTGTAGAAAACCTTGGTCTCCCTGTCCTTGTTGGATTTGATCTGGTGACGAGGCAGAGCGGGTTTAGAGGGGTCTCGGAACCCCGGCCCCCCACCGCCCTGTGCCCCATCCCTATGGGGCCACGTACCTGCACCAGCTTCTTGGGGAAGGGCCCCCGCTCGTTCTCGGGGCAGTTGATGGGAGGGATGACCCAGTCCCTCTTCTGCCGATGGAGCCCATGGCTGGGCTTGGGGAAGGTCAGCAGATCCTGCAGGACGGACAGCAGAGCTGAAGGGCGGACAGAGCTCTGCCCAGGGGCAGGGGGGTGGCTTTTCCTGTTCCCCTCCTGCCCCCATGGCCCCACAGTCCTACCGGAGGAGGAGGAGGAGGGTGAAGGTGCTGGGCCGCATGGCTGCAGCGGCGCTGGCTCGGGAATGTTCCTGCAGCTGACCATGACCTTGGCTGAGTCCTGCCAGGAAAGCTAGGAGGGAGCCCATGGGTGCTGGAGGCCATGGGCTCCTGCCAGCCCTGGAGGGGGCCCAGGAGGGACCCAGGGGGGGCACAGCACACATGGTGCTGCTCCAGGCCGGGTGTTGATGGAGCCCAGGAGACCCGTGGGCTTTGCCCGTGGGTGGCACAGGACCCCCCCATAGCATGGCTGGGGCACACACATGGTCCCACCGGGATCCTGCTTCATTCGGGGCACCCAAAGGCCCTCGAGGCTCTGAGCCCCCTCGCAGGGTGCTGAGGACGCCTCCGGATTCTCGGAGCCGACCCCAGGCAGTGCTCGGGTCCCCGTGCGGTGAGGGGAAGGGCAACGCTGCGGCGGGCGCCCGACGGGACCCCCGCAGCGATGGGATAAGCACCCTGACTCCCCCGCAGAGTGGGAGAGCCCCCGCAGCAGGGTGCCGAGGTCCCGGGCAAGGCGGGGTCCCAAGAGCTGCAGCCCGGCTCGCACAGGGGCCGGGGGGGATTTGCGGGGGCAGCGGCCGACAGTGCCCGGGGTTACCGGGGAGGTAACGGGAGCGCTCGGCGGTACCCGGAAGGCATCCAGAGGTACCGGGATGCCGGGGCGGTGCCTACGGGGCTGGCGGAGGTTCCGGGCCGCAGCGGCAGTGGGGGGCACGGAGGCACCGGGAAGGGGGGGACGGAGGGACGGAGGGCCCCGGGGGGCCGGGGCCGGGGGGGGCGGTACCTGCGCCGCCGCCGCCTCACCTGGAGGGGCGCGTTGCAGCGGGCGGGGCGGGGCGCGGCAGGAGGCGATCGGAGCGGGCGGCGGAGGCAGCAGCGGACGTACCATGCGGGAGCCGCGCTCCGGGCTCTGCCCGCTCCTCATCATCCTCCTCTTCCTCCTCCCGCCGGTGCTGCCGGCGGCCCCGCCGTGCGTCCCCCCGGGGCTCCGCCGCGGGCCGCTCCCGGCACCAGGTAATGGGCGCCGTCGGGCCGCGGCTCCACCTGCACCCCCGGGATGAGCGGCGGGGTCGGGAACGGGCTGGGACCCGGATCGGGACTTCGGGCCCGCGGGCGCTGGGCGCGGGGGGGTGCACCGGGGCCCCCTCTCTCTGCTGTGTCGGTCCCGCCGGGCCCCTGGCTTGTGAGGCCGGCGCTGGGGCCGCCTGCGAGCCCCAGGCCACGGGGTCGGTGCTTCTCGGGGGGGTACCGGTGCTGCCCGGGGTGCGGGACTGCCGGGGGTCGCCGTGGTGTGAGGCCGAGCCGTGGGGCTGGCGGTGCCCCGTCGGCCCGTCTGGTCCCACCGGGGCTGGCGGCGGCTGATGCCAGCGCTGGCGCTTCTGGTGCCGCTGCGGGGCACCCGCCGGTCAGGGCCGGGTCCCCCCAGGGTAAGCGCCCGGCGCCGGGCTGGCGATGGGGATGGGTGCACCGGGGCCGCCCGTCTGCGGCCGCGGGGAAGAGCGGGCACCGTGTGCTGCAGGGCCTGGCCGGCCCGAGGCTGGGCAGGGGCTCACAGCCGCTGGCCTTTGGCGTGTTGCCTGCGCCTGTTCGCCCGCTTCGGCATCCCGGGGGAGCGGGGCTGCTCCGGAACCGCGGTCGGAGCCAGCGGAGCACTAAAAGCCCTCCTCGCCTAATGGCTGCGGAGCACTTAAAGCCCTCCCTGGCTGTAAGTGCTCTCGCCGTGCCAGGGGAGGATTGGCCCTGACCTTCGGCCGGCGTGGACACCGCATCCAACTCCCTTCAGCCAAGCTCCAGCCGGGAAAGGGTCTGGGATCGGGCAGGGGCTGGGGTCCGGCTGCGCCGTGGTGAAACCCCTCGGTGTGCAGGACGTGGCCCAGGCACCGGCCGTCCGGCTCCACTGCTGTGCAGTGGGCACGGTGCCATGCGGGGCTCTGCATGGAGGGACTCCGAGAGCATGGTGGGGTCCGGACCCCCGAGGGCGGCAAGAACAAGGCTGCGGGCCCCGACCCCACCGTGCCTCCAACCCGTGCCATAAGTGAGGACCGGGGCTCCTCCCGGCTCCTCGTACCCCATTCCCGCTGCCCGGGGTGTCTGTGGCCCTTCCTGCCCCACTATCGCGGCCATCGCGCTAGGGAGGGGCCCAAAGTGCTGCCCTCCGGGCACGGCTGCTGGACTCCGCGTGGGAGCGAGCGGCCCCACCGTGTCCCCGGGGCTCGCTCCCCGCCGCGGTGTGGGGCAGCAGTGGGGCACGGCTCTCCTTGCCTCGCAGCATCCCCCCTCCCAG
The DNA here is from genome assembly GCA_028858755.1 of Ara ararauna. Lineage (NCBI taxonomy): Eukaryota > Metazoa > Chordata > Aves > Psittaciformes > Psittacidae > Ara > Ara ararauna. The sequence goes on along the minus strand of CM054410.1, from coordinate 2,996,037 downwards.
CCCCGCTCCCCATCCCCTCCCGGCCGCTCAGCCTCCGGAGCTGGTTTAGCTCTGCTAATCCCCTAATCCTGCCTCTGGCCTGGGTGCAGGTGCTGGGCCGTATCCAGCACCGGGGATGCAGTCCGGTCCTGGGTGATGGCGGTGTGGCTGGGGGCGAACTGTGCTCCTTGTCCCGGCCATGGAGGGCTGCGAGCCCCGAGGGGGTGACTCGGGGGGGCTGGGCAGGGCTCTGCCTGCCCAGGAATTTCCCGTCATCTACAAAACAAAGCCGAAACCTCCACCGAAACCTGCGCCGCGCTCCCGGCATCCCCTGCCCTGTTCCGCCTGTTCCGCCTCGGGGGGCCGGGGGGACACGGGGTCCTGGGGCTGGGGGCTGAGGGACAGGCTCCCCCCCCGGCCCCCGTGACCCCCTGCTCTCTTCCAGCGAGCTGTGGAGGCTGCGTGGGGCCATATGGGACCAAGGAACCCGGTGCTGGGGTGCAGGAGGAGAGGGGCCCCGTGCAGCTGCTGGGGGTGGGCAGGGAGCTCACTGCTCCCCCCCGGGATGCTGCCATCCAGCCAGACCCTGCTGCAGTTCACGTGCGGAACAGGCGCTCCCCCCAGGTAATGCTGCCAGGCAGCCCCCACCCTCTGCCCCCCCCCCATCTGGATGTGCCCTCATCTTCCTCCCTCCATCCTGCAGCTCCTCGGGGTTCGCGCTGCTCCCAGGAGGCAGAAGAGGGATTGGGTGATCCCCCCCATCAAGGTTCCTGAGAATGAGAGGGGCCCCTTCCCCAAAAAGCTGGTTCAGGTATGGAGGGCTTCTGGGTGCTGGGGAGGGGTCCATCACACCTACATCGGGGCTGGCAGCAAGGGCGGGGGGTACTGAGCCTCCTCACATCTCGCAGATCAAATCCAACCGGGACAGGGACACCAAGATCTTCTACAGCATCACGGGGCAGGGGGCGGATGCCCCCCCCGAGGGCATCTTCACCATCGAGAAGGAGTCGGGCTGGATGAAGGTGACGCAGCCGCTGGACCGGGAGCGCATCGACAAGTACCACGTAGGTCCCTGCTGGGTGATGCTGGGGTCGGGGGCCGCGCTGCTCCCCGCGCTCACCCCGCTGCCCACAGCTCTTCTCGCATGCTGTGTCTGAGAATGGCAAACCGGTGGAGGAGCCAATGGAGATCATCGTCACGGTGACGGACCAGAATGACAACAAGCCCCAGTTCACGCAGGAGGTCTTCAGGGGCTCAGTGCTGGAGGGTGCTTTGCCAGGTAGGGATCCTGTGCCGTGGGGAAGCTCTGCCTCCCACCAGCCACATCCCTTAGGGAATGCCCTGGCACCATCATAGAATCACAGAACGGTTTGGGTTGGAAGGATGTTAAGATCACCCAGTTCCAACCCCCGATGTGGGCAGGGAGGCCTCACACTAGACCATGTCACCCACGGCTCTGTTTAACCTGGGCTTGAACACTGCCAGGGATGGGGCAGCCACGGCTTCTCTGGGCACCCTGTGCCAGCGCCTCAGCACCCTCACAGGGAAGAGCTTCTGCCTTATCTCCAACCTGAACTTCCCCTGTTTAAGCTTAGACCCATTACTCACCCCACTCACTGGACACCCTCGTTCCCAGGCACCTCCGTGATGCAGGTGACCGCCACAGATGCGGACGATGCAGTGGAGACCTACAACGGCGTCATTGCCTATTCCATCCTCAGCCAGGAGCCAAGGGAGCCCCATCCCCACATGTTCACTGTCAACCGGGCCACCGGCACCCTGAGAGTCATCGCCAGCGGCCTGGACCGGGAGGTGGGCTCTGCAGCACCACGGGGTGGGCAGCTGCAGCCCCAGGCAGGGCTCACAGTGTCCATCTGTCTGTCCACTCACTGCAGCGCGTGCGGGAGTACACACTGACCGTGCAGGCGGCCGACCTGGACGGCGAGGGGCTGACCACGACGGCACTGGCGGTGATTGAGATCGCGGATGTCAATGACAACGCCCCTGAGTTCGACCCCAAAACGGTAACACTGGGTCCGTACCCCCCATGGTAGCACTGTCTCAGTGCCCACCAGTCTGTGGCAGTGACGCTGCCCCTGACCCGCAGTACGAGGCAGCTGTGCCGGAGAATGAGGCCGGGCGGGAGGTGGCCCGGTTGGTGACCACCGACCTGGACGAGCCGGGCACGGCGGCGTGGCGAGCCGTATACTCCATCCTGCGTGGCAACGAGGGAGGTGCCTTTGCCATCACCACTGACCCCGCCAGCAACGAGGGCATCCTGTGCACTGCCAAGGTGTGTGTTTGTGTCCCTGTGTGTCCCCATTGCTGCCTGCCACGCGGTACTGCCCGGCCTCTCTTCTCTCGCAGGGTCTGGACTACGAGGCCAAGAAGCAGTTTGTGCTCCACGTGGCCGTGACCAATGAGGACCCTTTCGCCGTGAAGCTGCCAGTGGCCACCGCCACGGTGATGGTCAACGTGGAGGACGTCAATGAGGCGCCCGTGTTCGAGCCGCCGGTGCAGCTCGTGCGGGTGCCCGAGGATGTGCCGCTGGGGCAGACCCTCGCCTCCTGCACGGCACAGGACCCTGACAAGGCGCAGGGGCAGAGGATCAAGTGAGCGGGGCCGGGGTTGGGGTCAGGGTCTAGAGGGGTCCCCACTGTCCCCTGCAGTGGCACCAGCTCCCCTCTGCCCCTCAGGTACCTGGTGGGGCACGATCCTGCGGGCTGGCTGGCCGTGCACCCCGAGACCGGCCTCGTGACGGCACAGGGCCACCTAGACCGCGAGTCCCCCTTTGTCAAGAACAGCACCTACACCACTGTGCTGCTGGCCGTGGACGATGGTGAGGCTGTGAAAGGAGCCCTTGTTCTCCCTTCTCCTTGTGAGGGACACATGCTGCCATCGCCAGGCGTCCTGGCTCCAGCATGGAGCAGTGCTGGGGGCTGCCTGTCCCCACCGTTGCTCAGGGCATCCCCATCCCCATGAGGGCACTGGTATTGGGGATCCACCCCTTCCAGTGTTGCTCCTTGCCACAGGCTCACCGCCTGCCACGGGCACGGGCACCTTACTCCTCACCCTGCTCGATGTGAATGACAACGGCCCCGAGGCTGAGCCCCGGGACATCACCGTCTGCAACCGCAGCCCCCAGCCGCACGTGCTCACTGTCACCGACAGGGACCTGCCCCCCAACACCGGCCCCTTTCGCGCTGAGCTCATCCACGGCTCCGGGGACAGCTGGGCCGTGGCGGCCGGTGATGAAGGTAATGCCAGGGGGATGTTCAGTGCAGGGTATGTGGTGCTGTGACCAGTGTGACCCCCACGAGCCATCCATCTCCACGCAGGTGACACGGTCACCCTGCGGCTGGTGGCACCACTGCAGCCGGATGTCTACAGCGTGTACCTGCGGCTGCTCGACCAGCCAGGCAAAGCCCAGCTCACCGTGGTCACTGCGCGTGTCTGCGACTGCGAGGGGCCGACGCAGAGCTGTCCCCAGAGAACACAGGCTGCCACCAGCCTGCCCTTTGTCCTCGCTGCCCTGGGCGCTCTCCTGGCCTTGCTGCGTGAGTTGGGGGGGCTGTGGGGCTGCACCTAACACGGGGTTGGGGGACACGTCCCCACTGACACTGCTGCTCCCTCCCAGTCATCCTGCTGCTGCTGCTGCTCTTCGTGAGGAGGAGGAAGGTGGTGAAGGAGCCGCTGCTGCTGCCTGAGGACGACACGCGGGACAACATCTTTTACTATGGGGAGGAGGGTGGCGGGGAGGAGGATCAGGTGTGTGTGTTGGGGGCGGACAGGGGGGACCGGTGTCAGTGCAGGCAGCCTGACCCTGTCCCTTTCCATCATGTGTGTGTCCCCAGGACTATGACCTGCGGCAGCTGCACCGGGGCCTGGATGCCCGCCCTGAGGTGCTGCTCCGCAACGATGTGGCCCCCACTCTCCTGCCAGCCCCCCAGTACCGGCCCCGTCCCGCTAACCCCGACGACATCGGCACCTTCATCGATGAGGTGAGACCCAGCCCTGGGACCTGGGGGGGGATAAAGTGGTTTGGCACCATCGGAGCACCCCCAGCCCAGGGGATGTGGGCACTGACCCCTCTTCTTTCCCCATCCAGAACCTGAAGGCGGCTGACACGGACCCCACGGCTCCCCCCTACGACTCCCTGCTGGTGTTCGACTACGAGGGCAGTGGCTCTGAGGCCACCTCGCTCAGCTCCCTCAACTCCTCCTCCTCTGACCGCGACCAGGACTATGACTACCTCAACGAGTGGGGCAACCGCTTCAAGAAGCTGGCGGACCTGTATGGTGGTGGGGAGGAGGATGACTAGGACCCCCCCGCCCCACTGCACCCCTGCCCCATGCCTTAACACTGCCCTTGTGCCTTGGGGCTGCCCCATCCTGCTGTGCACCCCCTCAGTGGCAGCCCCTTCACCTTCCTCTCCTGTATTGGTTATCTTTTTTGTAAATGTATGAAATAAAAGCAGTGTGATGATATGGATGAGGTGAGCGGGTACTGGCGTAACTTTTAATAAAGGATGTGGTGGTTTTTTAGATGCTACAGCCTCTGCCTGCCTTTGTGCCCTGGGGATGCTGCTGACACAGCCCCACTGAAGCCCCCCAGCCCCATCCCTCTGCCCCCACCAGTGTCTGGCTGCTCCCAGACCCAGCACGGTACCCGCAGGCAAGGCTGCAGAGTCACCCATGGTGGAGGGGCTTTACCCTTGGTCCCTCCCGCAGTGGGGGCTTCCCCAACAACTTTTCCCCATGGGGTGCAGTGTTTGTGCAGGTGAGCGCAGGCAGGGCAACCCATGCCTGTGGCAGCAGCACTGGTGACACTGAGCACCCACAGTGCCAAATCACAGTCACAGCCTGGTTTGTGTTTGTATAGACCTTAAAGCTCCTCCAGCTCCAATCCCTGCCACGGGCAGGGACACCTTCCATAGAGCAGCTTGCTCCAAGCCCCTGTGTCCAACCTGGCCTTGAACACTGCCAGGGATGGGGCAGCCACAGCTTCTCTGGGCACCCTGTGCCAGCGCCTCAGCACCCTCACAGGGAAGAGCTTCTGCCTCAGAGCTCATCTCAGTCTCCCCTCTGGCAGGCTAAAGCCATTCCCCTGTCCTGTCCCTCCATCCCTTGTCCCAAGCCCCTCTCCAGGTTTCCTGGAGCCCCTTTAGGCACTGGAGCTGCTCTAAGGTCTCCCCTTCAGGAGCCTTCTCTTCTCCAGGCTGCCCCAGCCCAGCTCTCTCAGCCTGGCTCCAGAGCAGAGCTGCTCCAGCCCTCGCAGCATCTCCATGGCCTCCTCTGGACTCATCCCAACAGCCCCTCATCCCTCTCCTGGCCTCGCTGCCCTGGTGGTACCCTGCCTTTGCTGGCCACAGGGCTATGGGGAAATAAACCCACAGATCGATGGGGCCAAGGCCTCTGCTGCTGTACACGGGCAGGGGCTGGTGGGGGTCCCACCTCTGACGGCGTCCCAAGGGTCATCCTGCCGCCCCCATCCCTCGACCAGCCGCGGGCTCCCACGGCCCCGGACTGGCACCGCAGAGCTCCCGTCGACTGCGCAGCTGGGGCGGAGGCCCTGGGGTGCCGGGGGCGGACGGCACCGCCTCCCTCGGGACGGAACGGGACGGGACGGGACGGGACGGGGCGGGTCGGGGCGGTTCCCCGTCGTTGTGTGGGGGCAAAGGCCGGCGCTGCGCTGCAGGACCGGATTCACCTGCGGCTCCGCTGTGGACGCTTCTGTCGCTCCGGCACCGCACCGGCACCCAGCTATGGGGCGGCGGAGCGGCTGCGCGGCCCCAATCTGTCTCCTCCTGCTCCTGCTCCAGGTGAGGAACGGGACCGTGGGACCCTGTCCGGGGCGGAGGGACCCTGCCCGGGACTGACGGCTCTCTCCGGGCAGGTTGGGCACCGGCTGTGCGAGCGGGCACCGTTCTGCGAGCCCGGCTTCACCTCGGGCACCTTCACCCTCGCCGTGCCGCGGGACAGCGTCGCGGCGGGACGGGCGCTGGGGCGAGGTAAGGCGGGAGCTGAGGGGACGGGATGGGTGCGTCGTGGGGACGGGGTTGAAGCCGCGGGGCGCGCCGGGTCCGTCGTACGGGAGTTGGCAGTGGGGAAGGAAGCCGTGGCTCTGTGCCGGGGTGACAAATAGGGACAGTCTGTACCTGGCTTCGTGAGTGCCTATGGGGATGGCGCTATGGGGACGGCGCCACGGCGGCGAGGACCCGAGGACCCGCGTTCTGCGCACCGCCGCGGGTAGCGCCGCGGACGGAGCCGCTGCTGTGTGTCCGCACACGGCCGTGCGAGGGCCCGCGGGGCCGCTGCTCCCATGGCGGGGTCCGGGGGTGCCTCTCCCCGGGGTGCGCCGGCGCGGGCGGCGCTGACTCAGGCGGTGCAAACCCGTCGGTGCCGGCAGCCGGGGCGTGGAGCCGCGACGGCGCCCGTCCCGCCTCGGCCGCTGGGTCCCGGCGCCCGGGGCTCATGGGGGGAACACACTGAGCCCGGTGCTGCTGGCGCTCGGCGTGCAGGGGGGCACCGGGGAAATGTGTGCCCGGGGGAAGCGGGTGCTGGGGACCCACTTTGTGCAGCCTGCACATCCCCATCCGCGATCCGTGAGTGCTGGGGGGCTGCACAGTGCATGAGGGTTGCAGGCTCCCAGAGCAGCGTTCAGGCCATCACTATCTGTGCTTCTTAATGGCTTCTGGGGCTTCCAAACGCACCCCCGGTTCCAGAAGGGCTTTGCCTGGCCGCAGCGTGCAGGCAGGAGCTGAGCCCTGCCCCACACCGCAGGAATTGCTCTTTGTTAGCTTTGTGACTGATCATTAACCAAGGTAAAGCAGCCTGTGCCCGGTACCAGGGTGACGGGCAGCCCCACGGCCTTGGCGTCAGGGCTGGTCTCCAGAAGCCAGGACCTACTGGAAATTCCCCATCTCAGAACTTCCAGTTTCAGGTCCTGGCTGGAGACAGAGTGTGGGAGGAGCGAAGGGGATGTCTGCCTGGATGGGCCATGGTCCAGCCAGGTAATGCCTGGCCATGAGGGTAACTGAGCATGGCGGGAGCTTAGCAATGCCACCCCCCACGCCATGCAGCACTCCAGAGCCTGGCTGCCGCGAGGGCGGCTGATGCGGCGGCCTGTAATTAGCTTGATGAGTTGAGCGTGGTGTTTCGATGTTTTCACTCCAACAGGTCTGGACAGGCTTGGGCTGGGGAAGCAAACATCTGCGCAGGGGCCAACAGGGACCCTATGGCTGTGTTTGACGGGTGGGGAAGGGGGTCTCTGGGGCGGACACGTGGTGGGGCTGGGATGTTCCCACATCAGCCCCAGGTGGGAGACCCGCAAGAGTGAGAGTCAGGGTGAAACTGGGGTGACGTCAGTGGGTGCCATCACCTTCACCCCAGCTCCCCGCCGGGTGACGTGAGCCCCCCCCCCCCCCCCCGCCGCCGGCTCCCTCCCCAGCAGCGCTTGTGCAAACCGTGAGTCAGGCTGTGCCCAGCCCTGGTGACACTGTGGGACGTGGAGTGGGGTGGGGACTGTGCTGATCCTCATCCCCCTATGGGGTCTCATCCTCCTGTCCTGGTCAGCAGGGGGCTTGGCTGTCCCACCTGGGGGACTTGGAAGGGGGGATCCCCCTGAAGCACCCCCTGGCTCTCTTCACCACTCTCCCCGCCATTCCCAACGAGGAGAGGGGGCCCCGGGGAGGGGAGGGCTGAGGACAGGTTTCCTTCAACTGAGGAGCTGGAAAAACAGGTTGTACGTGTCCGGGTGGGAAGTGGAAAGAGGGGGAGCGGGCGCTGAGCACACAGAACTCACTGCACCCACCTGGTGCGGGGCTGAGCACTGAGCGCTCATTGCACCCAGTGTGGGGCTGGGGGCTGAGCACTGTCCATTCGCTGCTCCCATCCAGCACGGTGCAGCTCGCAGGTGCCAAGCCCTGTGCCTGCACCCGTGGGTGCTGGGGTGCCTCCCCCCGTGCCACCACCAGCCTGTGCTGCGGCAGCTCCCGGCCTGCCCCGGCACGTTCCTGCCCAGCCGGCACCACCGGTCCCACAGCCTTTGCCGGGGGTCCTGCCATGGGGCCGGGCTGGGCTGGCAGCGCACTGTCCTCCCAGGCTGGGTTGGGGGCACTGTGTTGGCTCAGCCCCCAGCCCAGGGCTCGGTGATCACTCCCCACCCGCCTCCATCCCGTCTCTGTTTTCCTGTCTCTGTGCTGGCTGATGTAAGCCCTCGGGGTGGCCTCGTGCTGCGTTCGGGCGTGCTGCGCTGTGTCTCACCCCACCTCGTGCTCTGCGTGGTGTGGGTCACACTGGGGCTGATGGTGGCTGCACCAGCGGGGGCTCTGGTCCATGCTGCTGGCTCAAACCAACCCTCTCCCAGACAAAGGGTGTTTGTTCAGGAGCTCCAGCAGCATGGCCCCAGCTCATGTGATGCTGCTGATGGCCCAGGCGTGGTCATAACCTCCCCATGGACTGGCTGCAGACCCCATGGACTGGTCCTGGTCTGTGCTGCGCCCGAGCAGGGTGCCAAGCTGATGGTGTCGGAAGAGTGTCTGTCTTGGCCTGTGATGGGTGCTGCTGTCCCTGGAGACCCCCATCCGAGGTGTTGCAGGCACCAAAGGGTGTCTGGGCAGGATGCGTCCCCGGCTGCTGCTCTGTGCCACAGCTGCATTGGGGCTGGCACCTTCCTGCCATGCAGATTAATGTCCCCCTCCTGCAGTTGGTTGCAGTCTGGGCTGTCCCTGCTGCAGACATCTGGCCACGGTCCCTGGCCATGCAAGGCCTAGGGACCTCTGTGTGTCCCCAGGCACTGAGGCACCGTAACTCACCTATCTTCAGAACCCTGAGGATCAGCGCTGGCAGCCCCTAGAGCCCTGCTGCTGGAGTGCTGGGTGCCAGGGTGCTGGGTGATGGGTGCTGTGTTTCAGGGCACTGGGTGTCACTGTGGGTGAGTGGGTTCTGCCCCTGTTCTTATTTGATAAGCAGCAGTAGCAGCAGCTCAGGGCACAGCATGGGTGACATGCCACACTGGGGACATGCTGCACCGCAGAGATGCACCATGCATGGGGCTGTGCCACTTAGCACAGATGTGGCAAGTGTGGGGATGTGCTGTGCACAGTGCTATAGGCAGAAACATGCTGCCCTGCATGCCATCTGCCTGTTGTCATGGGCTGGCAGGGATCCAGCGGTACAGCCAGTTGTGCCGTACCCATAGCAGGGATGCCCCATGTACTGTGCCACACAACATGCCCAGGACAGAATGCTGGCAGAACACGTAGCAGAGTACATCCCTGCCATGCCTGTTACCCCATGGCCCCCCTGGGTCTCTGTGCCGTGGCTGTGTAGTGTGTGCCTGTCTCACCCTACCATGTGCCCTCTGGCTCTGCCACCTGCCCTCAGCAGCTCCCCAGGGCAGCATCAGTAGCCCCATGCCCACCCGCTCTCCCTGTCCGCAGTGAGCTTTGGGGACTGCGGCGAGCAGCGGCATGCCCCGTACCTCTCAGATGACACGCGCTTCAAGGTGAGCAGGGATGGCGTCGTCTCTGCGACCCGGCCCCTGCAGCTCCAGCGGCAGATCAGTTTCTCCATCCACACATGGGATGCTACGGGCAAGAAGCATTCAGCCAGAGTGACCCTGCGCAGGCGCTGGCACCATCACCGTCGCCACCATGACCAGGAGCAGCAAGAGGTAAAGTGCGGCCCCTCTCTCAGGGTCAGCACAGGCCCTCTCCCCAGAGCAGAGCATGCAGAGGCTTGGCAAGGTGCTGGCACAGAGCTTAGACACCCTCCCCACAGGACACTGCACCCGATGTGCTGACCTTCCCCAAGCCCAGCCATGGGCTCCATCGGCAGAAGAGGGACTGGGTCATCCCTCCCATCAACTGCCCCGAGAACGAGCGGGGGCCCTTCCCCAAGAAGCTGGTGCAGGTACGTGGCCCCATAGGGATGGGGCACAGGGCGGTGGGGGGCCGGGGTTCCGAGAGCCCTCTAAACCCGCTCTGCCTCGTCACCAGATCAAATCCAACAAGGACAGGGAGACCAAGGTTTTCTACAGCATCACGGGGCAGGGAGCGGACACCCCCCCCGTGGGGGTCTTCACCATCGAGCGGGAGACGGGGTGGCTGGAAGTGACGCGGCCGCTGGACCGGGAGGAGATCGACAAATATGTCGTGAGTGGGGGGCCAGGATGGGGGGGACGGGACGGTCCCGGGGCCACCCGCAGCTGACAGTGCCCTCGCAGCTCTTCTCCCATGCTGTGTCAGCCAACGGGCAGCCTGTGGAGGACCCCATGGAGATCATCATCACCGTGACGGACCAGAACGATAACCGGCCTGTCTTCACCAAGCAAGTCTTCATTGGCTACATCGAGGAGAATGCAAAGCCAGGTACGTGGGGGCTGGCGAGGTGGTGCCCCCATGGCTGGGACCATGTAGTGATGTCCAGTGGGTTTTGTGCCATGAATAATATTTCTCCTGCTTGTCCCTGTGTCCAGGCACATCTGTGATGACCGTAAATGCCACGGACGCAGACGATGCCATCAATGTGAACAACGGCATCATTGGCTACTCCATCCTCAGTGAGGAGCCGAAGAGTGCACAGCAGATGTTCACCATCGACCCAGAGAGGGGCATCATCAGTGTCATCGGCACGGGGCTGGACCGGGAGGTGGGAACCCTTGCTGCATGCCAGGGGACAGTGCAGCAGCTCAGTGATAAGACTTGCTGCAGGGAGTTGGGGGTGCTGGAAATCCAGGGTCTGGCTGTTGTGGGGACTTGCCATCCCTTGGACACCGTCCCCTGCTCTAGGGGTGTCTGCAGCCCCAAAAGCTCATTGGGATCTGCAGTAGGGATGTTGCAGGGGTCCCTGTCTCTGCTGAGCCCCAGGAGTGGTGGACTGCCAGCCCTTTGGGTGTGCAGTGGGGACATCAACAAGTGTCTGTGCTGGCAGTGAACATGGTGGCTGGAGAAAGGTGGAAGAGCAGTAGCCAGTGCCCCTGGAAGAGGGGGCATGCCAGACCCCATCCCTGCCCTAACCATGGTTATTTTGGCTTGCAGACCACTCCCAACTACACGCTGATCATCCAGGCTGCAGACCAGGAGGGCAATGGCTTGACCAGCACTGCCACTGCCATCGTGGAAGTCACTGATGCCAACGACAACGCCCCTGTCTTTGACCCCACCATGGTACCTGAGCTGGCTCCCATGAGCCGCTGCCCTCCCTGGGCCATCTTGGTACAAGTTCTTCCACCCCAGGGTGTCCGGGACCACAGGGCTAACCCTCCCCATTTCCTCTTTTGCAGTACCAGGGAACGGTGAATGAGAACCAGGTGGATGTGGTGGTGGCACGGCTGCATGTGACAGACCGGGACATGCCAGGCTCCCCAGCGTGGCAAGCTGTCTACAAGATCAAGACGGGGAACCAGGATGGCGAATTCAGCATCACCACTGACCCCAGAACCAACGATGGCATCCTGAAAACAGCCAAGGTGGGTTGTGCTGTCGTGCAGCCACCCCAGTGCTGGCTGCCTCCCTGCCACCACTGCCCAGCTCCTCTCTCCTGCTGCTACCCACCAGGGCCTGGATTACGAGACCAGGAACCAGTACAACCTTGTGGTGACGGTGGAGAACGCTGTCCCCTTCACCGTGTCCCTGCCGCTCTCCTCGGCCACTGTCCTGGTGACGGTTGTGGATGTGAACGAAGCCCCAGTCTTTGTGCCCCCAGTCAAGAGGGTGGAGGTGATGGAGGACCTGCCGCTGGGGCACCAGGTCACCTCCTACACTGCCCAGGACCCTGACAAGGATCAGAGGCAGAAAATCACGTGAGTATAGGAAGGTTAGTGGCAGGGGCTGTGCTGCAGTGTCCGAGGGGGTGCACTGTACCCACTGTGCCATGCGCCCCTTCCTCCCCCTCACAGCATCCTCCCCACTGTCCCCTTCTTGCCCTAGGTACCGCATGGGCAGTGACCCTGCAGGGTGGCTGGCCATTGACCCTGAGAATGGCATCGTCACTGCAGCCCAGCCGCTGGACCGGGAGTCAGTGCACGCCATTAACAGCACCTACAAGGCCATCGTCCTGGCTGTGGACAATGGTGAGGAGCACCACTGCCCATTGGGAAGGGGCTGCTGCCACCCACCTGTGTCCTACCACAGTTCCTGGGGGAGGGACTGGGCTCGAATCCGCTCCACAGGTGCCACTAACCCCCAGGTTACCACTGCAGGGTCACCAGATGCCACTGGCACGGGGACGCTCCTCCTCCTCCTCCAGGATGTGAACGACAACGGGCCCATGCCAGAGCCCCGGCTCTTCGATGTCTGCAACCAGCAGCCCGAGGATCAGACGCTGACCATCATCGACAAGGACCTGCCGCCCAACACCTACCCTTTTGAGGCAGTGCTGGAGCACGGCTCTGGCACCAACTGGACTGTCACGCTGAAAGGACAAGGTAGGTGCTGCCTGGTCTGGCCTGGCCACCTGCTCTCAGTGTGGGGTGGTAGGGAGACGATGAGCGAGGGCCCATGCCAGGCCCCCTTGGCTTTCTGTGCTCCCCCCCCCGGCACAGCTGGTGTTGGCCTTTGTGGTGGGGGACTGCACCAGTGCCAGCAGTGTCCCCAGACCAAGGAGCGAGGGCACACCTCTGAGCCCATCTGCTCTCTCTGCTGCCAGACCAGCTGGTGCTGAAGCTGACGAAGGAGCTGGAGCCGGGGGAGTACAGCATCTATCTGAAGCTGACGGATGGCCAAAGCAAGTCGCAGGTGACACAGGTCAAAGCTCAGGTCTGTGACTGCGAAGGGCCAGCCAAGAACTGCGAGCGGCGAGCATTCATCGCCAGTGGGCTGGGCGTCCCCGCCATCCTGGGCATCCTGGGGGGAATCCTGGCACTGCTCAGTGAGTACTGCGGGATGGGGACAGGATGGGGATGGGAACAGGTCACACTCACCCTGCCACCCTGATGCGGTGCCCTGTGCTCCCAGTTCTGCTGCTGCTGCTGCTGCTCTTCGCCAGGAGAAGGAAGGTGGTTAAGGAGCCACTGCTCCCACCTGAGGATGACATGCGGGACAATGTCTACCACTATGATGAGGAGGGTGGTGGAGAGGAGGACCAGGTGAGATGACTGTGCCGGGCTGGCCCTGCTGGCTCCCTGTGGCACCTTTGGTCCTTCCCACAATGGTGCCTACAGCATCCCTTGAGCGTTGTCTCCTCATATTCTCCCTGCTCCATCCCCACACAGGACTATGACCTGAGTCAGCTGCACCGGGGCCTGGATGCCCGCCCTGAGGTCATCCGCAACGATGTGGCCCCGCCGCTTATGGCTGCCCCTCAGTACCGGCCTCGTCCTGCAAACCCCGATGAGATTGGGAACTTCATTGATGAGGTGAGCACCAGCCCCATGTGGTGCCCCAGGCAGGACTGGGAGGGTGAAGCCACTGATCCATGCCAACACCATCAGGGCACCCCCAGCCCAGGGGATGTGGGCACTGACCCCTCTTCTTTCCCCATCCAGAACCTGAAGGCGGCTGACACGGACCCCACGGCTCCCCCCTACGACTCCCTGCTGGTGTTCGACTACGAGGGCAGTGGCTCTGAGGCCACCTCGCTCAGCTCCCTCAACTCCTCCTCCTCTGACCGCGACCAGGACTACGACTACCTCAACGAGTGGGGCAACCGCTTCAAGAAGCTGGCGGACCTGTATGGTGGTGGGGAGGAGGATGACTAGGACCCCTGGCCTGGCTGGCAGCCGCCCAGCCCAGGCAGCTTGCCTCATTTCACCCCACCGGACTGACGTTGGTCTTTGTCTCCAACACTCCTCAGCCTGATGTCCACGTCCCCCTTAGTCGGCACAGGGGAATCGCAGGGTCACCAGGGCTAGGGAGGGATTTTTTTTGGGGATCTTCCTTATTTCCTGCCCCCTTCAGCTCCAGGCAGGGCATGGAGCCATCCAGCCCCTTACCCATCCTGGCTGTGCAGACCAGGGTCAGCTCCTCTTCCCCAGTGGGGACAGGCTCCCACTGCCCCCCTCCATTTGCTGCAGGGGAAATAGGATTTCTCTGATGCTCTCCAAAATACCTCTTGCTCCCTACACAGACACAACCACCAACTTGCCACTGTGCTCAGCTCACAGAGCTGGTGCTGGAGAAGCAGAGCGGCCCTGGCACGGTGCCTCTGCCGGAGCGGGGCGAGGTGATGCATAAATGCAGGCCAAAGATGCGCTGTCACGCGCTATACATGGGGGATTTATATTTGATACAGTACATACAGGCAGATTTCTATTTTTCTGTATCCCAGATTATGATGATTTCCTGCTGTGTCATGCCAGGTGTAATTATTGTGCAATGAAAGGCGCTTTCGGAAATCAAACCGGCTTCACTGAAATTCTGAATTTAGCTTGTTTGTATTTTTTATCATGGGAAAAGGGTCTAATGCAGGCTGGGAAGCCAGCAGTTGTCTAGTGTTGATTGTATGGTTTTTATATAAGATTGAAATAATAAATTGTCTTAAAACCAAAAGCAGCTCTGCTGGTTACACTGCCTGTGTCTGTGCTTGGTGGTCAGCCTGCGTGCAGGGAGCCATTCCTCCTTGTGGCTGTGGCCACTGCTGCCTCCAAAGGGCAGATGGAAAACGCCCAAATCTGTGTAAGAGGGATATATCCATACCAGAGCGAGTGTGTTTTCTCATCAGCAGGGGCTGCCCACTAACAGCGGGTCCCAGCTTTGCCTTGCACCAACTCTCCCTGGATGAGTCCTAGGGAAAAAGAGAAGGGCAGAACATGAAAACCAGGCTTATGCCTTACCATGGTGGCGGCATGCACTGGCCCGACACCTTGACCCGCATGCAGCAGAGGTGAAGAGGCTGTTAGCAAGAGTGAGAGATTGCTGATGTTTGTCCAGCCCTGGCATTGCTGTGACCTCCCTTCAGAGGCCCTGCCCTGTGAGGAAACACAAGGGAGTAATACACCCTGAGGTGCTGGAAGGCTTCATGGCATAAGAGGGAGGCAAAGTCAGTCATCCTGGGGAGGCGAGCTGCTCTTCTGTGCGCTTTGCAACATGCACACAGCCTGTGTGTTCCAAAGGTAGGTCTGGACACTGACCTCAAGCGCCGGCACCAACACCGTTATCCACCAGCGAAAAAGATATCATAAAGGATTATGTGTGTGGAGCCTTGCAATCTGAGTTTAGAGTTGGTGTAGCAAGATAAATCGGTGCTTCCTTACAAGCTCACTACACCTTGAGGAGAGGTAGAAGAGCCATCAGTGAACCATCTGGACGAGAAGAGTAACAAGTCACTTCAGAAAGATGAGGACAGAAGTGGTTTTGAAAAGCTCATAAAAACTGAAGACAACTGTGTTTATAGGAATGTGATTCATTGAGTTCTCAAAATCACACTCCGAGTTGAGACCCTTGCTCACAGAACGTGCATAGTGAGGCGTGCACTGCGGTTTTAAACAGACAAGAGGCAACGGTTGTAGATACAAATGGTTGTAGATACGGTCTGTTTTATACAAAGGAAACGCCGCTTTTCCCTGTTTGAAATGCGTAGCAGTGGGGAGCTGGCGGACACGCTGTGACAGCTCCGCGGGGTCACCACCGAGCACCCACCGCTGCGCAGACACGAACTGAACAAGCACCTCAGCTCCTGCGCGTTAGCTACACCTCACCTTGTACACCTCCGCCTCCCCAAGCCCATTGCAACCTGCGCTTGGGCCCTCCCCTCGGGCCCTCCCCTCGCAGGACTGATGCTTTCCCTCAGGAAGCTGTTAACTTTTAGCCGGAGGCCGCGGGAGCTCGCGCTTGGCGCAGGGACGGGACTTGGGGCGGGAGCTCCCACAGAACCTCCCCCTCCGGAGGGGCCGCTGACACTCGCGGGGCGGAGGGACGCGTCCCGTCCCGCCCCGCCAGCTCCGCACACGCAGCAGAGCACCGCCGCGGTCCCTCCGCTGAAGCAGATGGCCCCGCGGGAGGGCTCCGCTGTCCCCATCCCCACCCCGGGAGCGCCCCTCCGCCCCGCGCCCCTCATGGCGGCTCCTCCCCCGCCCGCCCCAAGATGGCGGCGCCGCGCCCCGCCCGCCCCTCAGAGCGGCCCCGACATGGCGGAGCCGGGGCCGGGCTTGGAGCGGGTGCTGGAGGCCCTGGAGCTGCTGCTGCGGCCGCCCGGCGGGAGCGCTGAGCGGGGCGGCGGGGCCGTGCCCGGCCCGGAGGGCGCCCCGCGGCTGGAGACGCTGCGCAGCAACGCGTCGGCGCTGGAGGAGCGCCTGCGGCGGGAGCCGCGCTGGGAGGCGCTGCGCGGGCTCCGCCGTGCCGTGCTGGCCCGGGCCCCCGCGCTGGCAGCCGGGGCGGCGGACGAAGCCGACCCGTGCTGGGCCGCCGCCTGCGCGCTGCTGGCGCTGCTGCTGTGCCTGAAGGAGCGCTTGGCCGCGCTCGCCGCCGCTCCCTCCGCCCGCGGGGCCGGGGCTGGTCCCGGCGGCGCTCCGCCGCCCAGCGCCGACACGCTGAGCGTGGCGCAGGGCCGGGCGGTCGGAAGGGCGCTGCGGGCCGCCGTGGGGCTGGGCCTGGTGCCCTACCTGCCGCCGGGCGTGGGGCAGCTCCCCGGGCCCCCCGCACCGCCCCCGGTACCGCGGGCCACCGGCGGGGCCCGGCTCCACGCTGCCACCGCCGCCCTGACGGAGCTGGCCCAGCACCCCGCGCTGGGCGCCCCGCTGCTCGCCCGACACTTGGGCCTCCTCCTCGCCAGCCTCTGCCTGCTGGGCCATGGACCTCCTGCCTACAGCGAGGTCCGTGGGTCTCTGCTTCCGTCCGCCCTGGGGCTGCTGTTAGCGATCAGCCGCTGGTGCCCCATGGCTGGAGCCCCGTAGCTCCCGGTGGCATCTCCCGTGCCGTGCAGGGGAATAGATGGGAAGCAGGGAGCCTGGAGAGGGGCTGGAGGTTCTCCGGCACGCAGTCGGGACCAGCGGGTTTAATGACAGCGTCCTCACCACCCTGGGGTTTGTTTTGAACAGGGTGTTTCGGAAGCAGAGCGAGCACGATGCCGGGAAACCCTGCAGCACATCCTGGACCGCATCTACCAGCCGCTGGCAGTGCGGGAGCTGCTCATCCTGCAGGGACGGCCTAAGCAGGTACCCAGCGGTGGCAGGGAGTCGCTGGCACGGAGTGCATGGACTGTGTGTTCCCATGCTCTGGGGGTTCCTTTGCTGCTCCCCTGTTGTCACGCCTTACAGACGGGTTCGGTGCAGCACGCCAGTCCCGGGGTGCTGTGCGAGCGCACAGGCGAAGCTGCTGGGTGTGCTTTCCTCGCATGGCAGCAGCTCAGGCCCTGCTGTATGGGTGTGTGGGTGAGTGTGATCTCTCCTTGCAGCACATGCTGCCTTGGCTTAGCAGTTCCGTTGCTGTGCCTGGCCAAGCAGAGCGCCTTCTCTTCCAGAACCTGCCCCTGTCCATCTGAGGGGAGCAAAACAGTGCTGCCTTAGCACTGGCTGATGCTTGAGGCCTTTTCAAAGGCTGCCTTGTGGTGGTGGGGAGGAGATGGGAAATATTGATACTGCTTTTAGAAAGTCCCTAAGGAAAGGAGCACACATCCCTGCTCCAAGGATGCTGTGGGGGGGTGCGTGCCCACCTGCCATGTCATGGTTTGGGGGTCAGGTAGTGCAGGGTCACTGGATTAAGTGCAGCTCTCTGCCACACACTGATCCTCCAGCTGGTATCACAGCAATTCCCAAAGGCAGAAGCTGGCTGTCCCACCTGTGAGGGATGGAGAGGGTCTGTACGAGGTGCTTGCTTGTGCAGGGCCTTGCTCTCAGTCCACACTGGTTCTGCAGAAAACCAGGGATCTCCTGGTTAAACAGAAGCTGAGCTGACATCCCAAGCTGTTCTTTGGACAATGTCCTTAGTAACGTGCTGTAGCTTTGGGTCAGCCCTGAAGCAATCAGGCATTTGGATTAGGTGATCAGTGTAGGTCCCTTCCAGCTGGAAATGTTCTATCTCACTAAGCACAGGGGTACTGGCCTGTCTTCTCAGGGTGTCCAGGCAGACACCTCCATTCAGACAGCTCACACTATGGGTTTGCAGCTTCCTGACAGCTCTGCTGTTCCTGCTGTCCTGGGGCATTGCTTTGCTCAGACAGGGACCCTGTGGGCTCACCTCTGCAGCCCAGTGCTGTGTGCCACATCCTGGCAGGGGCCACTGCTGCAGGCCCTGTATGTGCATCAAGCCTGACTTGGCCCCCAAGCTCCCTGCGCTTCATTTTGGTAATGAGGCAGTCAGAGCTGCTGCCTGATCCTAGGAGGTGCTAATTAAGGAGAGGGGCTTAATTAAAGGGGCTGCGCAAGGGGCTGTTTCTGGGAAGGCTGGCCTCTCTCATTAAGCCTTAATTTGCTTTGTGCTGCTGGATGAAGAAGTGATTTATTTAAAGCCTTTCCCCATCCTGTGCTCCTATCTGGTCACAAGTCGTGGAGGGCAGGGTGCAGGCTGTTTGCCTGTCAGTGGAGGGTTGCACAGGGGTGTGCAAATATGCTCCTTACCCAGCTCCTTTGTTTCCTTTCAGAGTCCTCCCTCTCCTGGCGAAGAAACAAAGCCAGCCCTTGTGCGGGCCCCAGCTTGGCTGCGGCGCCTCTGTGGTCAGCTGCTCTCTGAGAGGCTGATGAGACCCAGTGGGGTTCAGGCTGTGGTTCGGGGCATCATGGAGGGAACAGACGGTGAGTAGGGTGCTCTGACACTGCTCTTGGCTTCCAGGGTCGCAGATTAGAAGAGGCTGTGATGATGTGTCTGAGATGTTTGATCCCACAAGAGGCCCAAGGCAGTGCCATCAAAACACCAAAATGGGAAACAGCTTTTGTCAGGCCGGGCTGACTCTGTCACATACACGCAGATTCTGCCTCTGGCTATGCTGAGCTCCCAAACGGTGAATGCCTTCCAACTGCAAATGCTTTTAGTTTGGGGTACACCATCATGTTTGACGTACAGATAGAAAGCCCCTGAACTCATTTAACCTGTTTATACCTCCGTGGGGTTACACCTTGTATGTGTTCATTCTGAGGAGCTGTGCCAGTGGTGGTTTGGTGGGAGCTGTGCATGGTGCTGGGCTGTGAGCAGCTGCAGTGAAGACGTGTCCTGCTCTTGGGCTCAGCAGCCTTGCTCTCCTCCTCTCCATTTCCTGCCAGGGAGGGAAACTGTTGCTCTCTAAAAGCTGAATCCCACAGTTTTTAGTGCCAGAGTCACCTCCAGACAATACCAACTTGATGACACCATCCAAGCACGACTTTCCTCTACTTTTTGGCTCGTGCATCTATTTGTAGAAGCTGTTTTTCCATCATCAGATGTCTCGGATAGTATTTTTTCCCTTTCTGTCATTAGGTTTAGGTGTCTCCTGAAAGATGCATGGTTAAAGAGAGTAATAAAAGCCAGAAGTGCTTTTTTTTGTTTGGCCAGAAACATCTGGCTTCAGCCAAATCTGTCCATGCTGTTTGCTTTCGGTCGGAGCTGATCTTGGCTCTGTGCTGCTGTAGCAGGTGGCGCTGGTGCTGAGGCAGCAGCTGTGGACTGGAGAAAATGCAACGCGGTTGCAAAGATCCTGGCTTCCTGCCCGCAGCAGTGCCGTTCCCTCCAGGAGTACTACAGGCTGGTTTGCCCCCAGGTAGGTCTGTCTCTTCCCTTCCCTGCTGGCCCTGGCTGGGAATGCAGAGCCAGCTTCCAGCTTGGAGAGTGTTGGTACTGTCACATCTGCTTGAGTGTGGCCTGGCTCAAGCCAGGACAACGTGGAGTTGTGTTTCTGCTGCTCTGGCAGTGGGATGTGTTTCTTCCCTACTCCTGAATTTTCCGTATTTGATTGAAATGCTGCATAATTTTTTCTGATGGCACAAGAGCTGTTCAGCACTGTGCTACAAGTTGCTCTCTGCTGTGGAGCTCTTGCTTCCAGCCTTTGGCTATGGGAATGGTGCGGGCTCTTGATCTGAGCGAGAAACTCATCCCACATTAACATGCACACAGGAAGGAGAACAGCTCATGGAATGTTACAGCATCCAAGAGGCTTCTCAATGTGCTGTTGGCTGCAAGAAGCTGTCCTGGCCCCCATTTGAGGGGCTGCTGGTCTTTGTTCATTTGTCATGGACTTTCCTTCCAGGTTCTGGGCTTGCTGCACATCCAGGACAAGCTGACCGCACGCCAGTTCCAGCGTGTGGCCACCACAACACTGCTCACCATGGTGAAAGAGCACCCTCAGCTGGCAGAGAAGTACCTGCTCCAGCCCCTGCTGGCACCGCTGCTGCGGTGCTCAGAGACAGCAGGTACTGGCTGATCAGACAAGAGTCTGTTTTCTTTTCTCCGTGGTCTTCTGTCCTTCCATCAGAATTTTCTCGGGCCAGTTTCTGGGCTGCTGAGCATGCAAGTCCAGCCCTGCCAGTTGTGAATGTGTCTGTGTGGCTGGGTGCACCACACGTACTAGCACTCGAGTCAAATTACTGCAGTGTAAGAGCTGAATAATGGGGCTTCTGCCATGGGCTCCTTGGGGAACTCTCCCAGTCTGACAGTCTTGTTTTGGGCTTCTGGATGGAAGCTGTCGGTTCCCCACGCTGACCAAGCAGCTCTCCAGGGAATAATCCATTGAGAAGTTGTGGTCTGCTTTAATTGGCTTGTAACCTTGAGGTGTTTACAGCAGTGTAGTGATATTTAGAGTAGCTAATGAGGGCTCATTGGTTTCCATGCTGCCTTGATAGAGGGAAGGCAAGAGAACTGTCAAAATGCTTTCTGGTGCTGGGCATGGTGGGGTTGCTGTTCTGTTGGAGACTCCCCAGAGTGTGGAGGTGCTGATGTTTCTGCCCTTTGTTTGCAGAGCTAGTAATGGAAGATCTGTCAGCAGGGGCTGTGCTGGTGACAGAGGCAGAGCTTGGCAGCTGTGTGGAAGATGTGCTCAAGGTATCGTATCTGATTAAGGCCTGAGGGTAGGTGAGAAAACTACTCTAAGAGCTGCTTTGAGACTTTCTGAGCAGTTCAGTGTGTGACCATGACAAAACTCAGTGTCCCCTGCAGTTGTGATGCTGAGGTGAGGCCAAGAGCTGCGCAGAGTAACCTCCTATGCAGTGCTGCACTGGTGGGACTGCAGCTTTATGTTGGATACCAGAGGCGCTGCCTGAATCCCTTCAAACATTCTCACCCCATAATGTTCGGAGGTGGGAGTGAGTTCTTGCTGTTTTTTCCCAGTGTCTTTCTGGTGTGTCAAAGTAAGACAAGTCTGAGCAGTGGGCTGGGAGCCAGGAGTCTCCATGGTGCTTTCATATCCTTTTTCTCCGTGAGCTGCAGCAAGACTTTGTGAGCATTGCTAAGTTATGCATCTTCTGCAGGACTGCAACACAGCAGGAGGCCCTAGTCAGGAGTTCCATGGGCCTGGCACACGTTGCCTCGGGCTATCAGTCCCGGTCTGAGGTGATGCTGCTGCTCACCTTCCAGCATCTCAGTTGTGCAGCTGGTCAGGGAAGGACGGACTGCAGGGAATCTGCAAGTGCTGAATCTTCAGAGGATGCCTGATCTCTCCTCCCAGGCTGTTGCTGATCCCCTTCTCTTTAGTGGCTCTGCTTCAGTTTCCTTCCTGTAGAGCATGGATAATATGGCTCATGTTGAGCCCTGTGTTACCTGCGTGGGAGGAAGGTATTCCCAGGAATTCTGGGAGCTGTTCTTCCTGCCTCTGAGGTCTGCAGAGGGCAGCCTGAGCCAGTGCTGGAGCTGAAGCCTCTTTACAGCTCCTGCAGCATTAATTCCTCACAGAGGAATGGATGGCAGCCAACTCCTGTGCTGGGCCAAAATGCTTCTGAATGAGTGACCTGGGAAAGAGGGCACTTGAGGTATCAGCAAGTGGCTGGCTGTGCTGCTTGGTCCTGCAGTGAGGGCAGCTTGGCAGGGCCCCGGCTTGACTTGGTGGTTGTGCAGCCAGCTGGCAGTGAGGCATTCGCAGTGGGTGTCATGAAATGAGCAGATCCAGTGTGTCTCTAGGGCTGCTGAGCTGTTGCTGTGGTGTAAGGAGAACGAAGGTGAGCTTGGAGGCATTGCAGAGCCATGGGGAGAGGTGGGAGAGCTGGCACAGTTACCCTGATGTCTGCTGTTAGGAAGAGGAGAATGTGTGGGTACGGGGCAAGGAGGGTGAGCAGCAGCTGCCCAGCCACAGGAGAGATGCTGTGAGTGGCTGTGTCCTCAGATCAGGTGTCCCAGAAAGGGGAGGGCAGTACTGTTAGTTCCCATGGGGTGCCCCCCATGGTTCATCTTCCCCTGCTGTCCCTCAGGGAGGTAAAAACTTCAGTGTGCGTAGTCACACTAGACAAGGAAGGTAAATTGGTAATGATACATAAGGAAAAATGCGTATCCTGTTTTGCAGGGACCGTTCTGAGCTGAACCCAGTGACCCATGCATTTCCATGTTCATGAAATCCATTTTAAAACTGGGTGGGTAATCCTTCAGCAGCTGCTGGTGTCCAGCCACGTCCTCTGGAGCTGCCTGTGGTGCAAGACAGTACCTGGAGGCAGTGGTGGGGCCTTGGAGCTGATCTGTGTGCCCAGCTTCCAAAGCTGAAGGGTTTGTTTGAGCTCAGCAGCTCTCCCAGCCTGGGTCAGGTGCTGGGGATGGGGAGGGTTAAGGAAAATGGAAGGTAACTTGGATCTCATCATAAAAGCACTCTGGCTTTGCCAGTAACAGATTACTTTTCTGTGTTAACAGGATGTGTCTTGTGGGCAGGACAGTGCAGGTTTAGCAGCTTCTCTGGAGCTCCTTAGTGCAAGAGGTCCCTTGGAGTTACAAACAGGGTGTTCAGCAGTGTAGATCTTAGGTCTGGTGTTCGGAGAAAAGGTAGGGTCCATCTTGTGATCCTTACTAAGGAACAGGGGTTTCTGTGGAGAAGGCCTCTCTTCAGAAACCTTTCCTCATAGCTCCTTTTTCTGCCATTCCCACCAGTGCCACAGGCTTTGCTGCCTGCTCTGACAGCACCCCAGCTCTCTGCTGCGCATTCCAACCCAGAAGGACATCTCCAGCCCAGGAATTCAATTTTAAGAAGCTGGTGACTTGCTTACTGGCATGCCCCTAGGCAGGTTAAGCTCTTAAATGCTGTGATTGTTGTAGTATTTTGTGTAGTAATGATTTGTTGTAACTAGCTGGCAGGCAGAGACCAGTCTGGAGGGCTGCTCTGTGGCTCCCTTCACAATGAGTGTTGGGGGAGTTTGGGGCGGATCCCTCCTTAATGGCATAGTGCTTGGAGGCCTGACAGCTGCCAGATTAGTGACAGAGGCTTCAGCCTGTGGATTTGTGGGGGTTTCTTGCTTGGCAAGTGTCATTTGATGCTGAGTGAGAAACCATCCTTGGGGCTTCATCGGGGAGGCTTTGTGTACAAAAGGTTCTGGTTAGGAAGAATGGCTCCACAGGGATTAGCACAGGAAAAAAGGTCTGTTTGCATCAATACAGCAGGGCAGAATGTTATCAGGACAATCTCCCTGCTAGCCCTCCTACCTGGGTTGTCACACTGCCTTGAGCAGGCAAAAGCTCTTTGGTTTGTCTCTTGGCCACCTCTAGCCTTGGAACAGGGATTATTCTCCAGCTGCAGAGGCTGGAGGTGTGGGAAGCACTCTCGTGTGAAAGAACAACAGCTTCTAAACAGGTGGTTCACCGGCTCACACAGCTGGAAATCTCTTGGAGATGTGGTAAAAGGACTTTATTTCCCTGCACCACCCTTTTTTCAAAGCTAAAAGCTACAGAAGGAGGTGGAGCCTGATAAAATGAGAAGCTGAACGCATCAACCCTGTGTCCAGCTGGGTCAGGGTTGGTGTTTAACCATTTTCTAGACCGAGTTTTCCCAGCATTATGGCTTTCACTGAAAGCATCCTACCTGGCTTCTGGTTTCAGACAATTCCTTTAAAAGGATTCAAAAGAAAACACAATGTCATAAGACTCTTGTGAGTGTTTTTCCTCTGCTCTGTGGGCAGCGAGGTAAGACTTGTGTGCAGTGGGCTGGTAGCAGTGGCTTGCCTGGGAAGGGTGTGCTGGTTTCGTGGAGGAGGGCTTTGACCATGTTTTGGGAGGGTGCTGCTTGAGATGGAGGAGAGGCACATAGCCCTACAAACTTCCTTAGAGCCGCTGCAATCCACTTGCTCTGCTCAGCCCACATCAGCCCAGCTTCCCTGCTAGGGACTGATGTCTGTATTTGAGATTTGGCTCTAAGTGCAGTATTTCCATAAAGATTTGCTAATTCAGAGGTGCCTGTTGCATCTCTCTTAACCCAAGACATTACCCCTAAGCAGCAGACTTCCTGAACAGCTGTCTGCAGTGTTCCTGTAGCTTGGAGCCCTTCTGTGGTTAAGCAAATGCTAGGAGAAAGATGGTGCTGAAGGCTGCTTTTAAAACAGAATACGGCATAATCAGGGAAAACGGGCTCCAGACAGAAAGGCACAGAGCCTGAAAATCCTCTGCCCTCCTCCCTGGCAGCAGCTATTCTGTGCACAGACATTCTTTGTCCTTCACTTTGCCTTCCTTCTGCTCTATGCAGGTGTTTGACTCTCCTCCCTGTGCCCTTCTCTCCGTAGGTGTATGTGGTTGGAAATGACAGCTCGAGCCTGCTGCTGGGATCCTTACAGTCAGTCCTGGGAGTGGTTTTTTCCCTCTATTCCTTCGCCAAGCAGAATGTGTCATACTTACGGTAAGGAAGGATTGCACACAGCTCCTTCTTGGGGTTTCGTCTTCTCTGTTCTGCCCACCTCCAAGGGACGTGCTCTATATGAGCACATACAGTAACTGAGACCAGCTCTTTCATCCTGAAGAGTTCTCATTCAAAGTAGGCAGTAACCGCAGGCAGAGGCATGATGCACGACCTTACTGGTAGACCTGTGCCCAAGGAAGCAGCCCTCACATTAGATTTTGTCTTCCCTGAAGCCCAAATGTTTGGTGTAGAGGCAAATGTGCCCTGTGGGAGCCTTGGGAGCACAGTTTAACCAATTAATGCCCGCTTCAGAGCAGGGATTGTGATTGTATGTGGATGGAGATGATGACACCTGGCTGAGTGGTGGAGAGATCTGTGTACTGGGGATCTAAAAACAGGATAAAACAGCTTGAGCACTGGCTCTTGCAAATACAAGATTGCTCTTCTTCTGTCTGGGATCGCTCTCTTCCGATGCGTAGCTGTCCTTCACACTGTTCCCAGCTCCCCCACAACTGGTGTATGATGATAAGCACCACTTGTGTCAGTCATGGTGGTAGAGACCGTGGTGACCTGTTGCTGGCTGTCCTCTATCCTTTCCCCTCCCAGGCTTTCCATGGGCTCCCCTGAGTTTGGACCAGGCTAGTAAAATTACTCCTGGTGGATTTACTCTGCTTTGGTGATATCTGCATGCGGGTGCTGGAGGCTTTCCCTAAAAGGTTTGTGTAGACACAGCCTCTACTATTATTAAAGACATCGTTAATCACTTCAAAGAGTAGTGACTGCTGTGGCAAGTCCGGAGAACAAGCCAAGTTAACACTGCTGCTGGGTGAACAGAGTCACTCCTCGCTTTTCTGTTTGCAATGGAATTTGGCAAGGGTAACTAAAACCACAGCTGCCTGGAAGCATTCAGGTTTCCAGACCCCTGGCACAGTGCAGCACTGCTACTCCACCTCATTAACCTGCATCTTTCCTTGGCAAGGGTTCCCACGCCGCCTTTCAGTGCTCCCTGTCTCCTTCCTCCTCTTCCTTGGCACAGCTGACAGCTCTGTGCTTTGTCATGTTGGCTTGAAGCACCAGGCACATTGTGCTGAGGCTGCGTGGAAGTGGCTGTCCTTGTACAGACACGCTGTTCAAACAGAGTGCTCCCTTCCTCACAGGGCTGAAGTCTTGAAGGACCCAAATCCTTCCATCTGGGAGTGCCAGAAGGACCGGAGGTGCTGCTGATCCCCTTATATACTTGCTGCACAAATGCTTTCAGTTGACAGAACTGTCAGCCAGAGCATCCCAAGGGGTGCCCATAGTTGATGCAGAGAACTCTAGTCTTTGCCACCCAGTGATGTGTGGTCCCATTGCAGTGCTGGGGTGCAGTGGGCAGAGGAAGGTCACTGCTGCTTGCTCTCTCCTTGCCAGCTCCCCATGCCAGGAGATCCTGCTGTGGTTCCTGGAGAAGTCAGAGCGGGAGGTGTCACTGGCAGTGCTGGAGGGCTTTGCAGGGCTCAACAGCATCGTGCCCACCCTCCACCCAAGGTGCCGGTTCTGCGCAGGCAGCGAGGGTGGTGCCACCATCGCAGTGGAGGAGACCATCAGGTGAGTGCTGTTGTGGCAGTGCCCAGGCATCATTTAGTATGTAGGACTTTTCATGGTGCTTTTCTGTGCCTGGTAGAGAGCCCAGGTGAGTGTGGTTCTGGCAGAGCTGTCCCACCACAGTCTTGTCCCCCCCAGACACACAGATAGCTGCTGTCTGCTCCAAGCTTGGGCAAGTGATGTTTCTTGTCTCTGGATTCCCTGCACACCACAGAGCTCTGACTTTCAGCCCTTAGAAGCAGCACGCTCTGTTAGTGTGTGCTCTTACTGTGCTTGTCCTGAGTCCCATGTCCTGCCTGCAGGGTGTCTGGGAATGGGACATGCTTCTTCAGTCCCAGTACTCCCTAAATGCAACTTCCACCCTCCAGCTTAAGCCTGTTTCATGGCAGATTGTAGCTGTGTGTATGAGTGAAATCCCTCAGACACAGGTGGCACCACAGCAGCAAGAACTCTGATTATGCCAGCACCTGAACTCCCCTCCTGCTCTTGCAGATGGTCTGTATGAGAAGAGACAGAGTGTGGCCATGTGGGAAATAAACTGCAGCGATTAGACGCCAGCCAGGCAAACTGGGCCTGTTCAGCAGTATGGCATTTGGTGTCAAGAGGGGTAGCTGTTAGTTGGCAGGTACAAAGCCGAGGCAGTGCGATTGAGCAGTCAGAGCACACGGCTCCCGCCCAAGAGCGTCCGTAACAAAACCCTGTACAAATACACAGTTTGGCTTCATTTCAGTGTGTTCCTGACCTGAATTTAAAGAAGGTCTGCACTGGTTAAACTAGGTGTACTTTAAAATTACTTCTTAACAGCCATGGCTCTGCTCATGTCTGTCCTACTTTCATGGTTATGACCACTGTGTGAATTAGCCAGCCCTAATCCCGTTCTTTGTAGGATGGCTGGGTTAAACGTGTTGTGCTCATGGTTTCTGCAATGTTACTCCCTTAATGAATGCAGGTTAATTAATGAACTGAGTGTGTGATCACATAGACCAAATGAACTGAGCAGTAGTTTGGCTCAGGTGCCTCCAGGCTTCTGCTTTCTGGTAGTGTTGTGAAGTGAGATTTCCAGGAGTGCAGAAGCAGGATTTCACCTTGCCATGGAGTACTTTAGAGCCAGCCCTGGAAAACGTCTGGGTACATTCATGTAGGTGACACAGGGACTTGTTTCAGTGATGAAGATGATGCCCTCTACCAGAAGATTTCCTTGGAGCAGTGCCACATAGAGAGCTTGGTGGAGCTCTTGTCTCACTGTCAGAAGAGTGGTCTAGCCGGAGACTTCTTCATCCGCTGCCTGCAGGTAAGGGCAGACAAGTCACTGGATTGGGGCACATCTGTAAGAACAGCTTCCTCAGACCGAGTGGTCTGTATGGCAGATGAGAGAGGAGACCAGTGATCCCCTTACATGGCTTGGGAGCTCTGAAGCAGGCTACTGCACATGTTGGGGCAGTCCTGCTGTGTGCTAGGCAGAATAGCATAGGTGAGGGAGGCAGCCCTGGTGTCCCTGAATGGGTTAACCCTTGTTCCCCCTAGTCTCTTTTAACAACCAGAGCATGTCTGAAGTTTAATGGTGTGTTTGAGGCCATGAATGATCCCTCTTGGTTCCTTGGCTTTAGCAGAGGGGCCCAGGCATCTGCTCCCTTTGATCCTGTTCAGAGTCCCTGCAGTTCCCTCCCGGCTGTGCCTGGGCTGTATTTTCTGTGCCCTTGCTGGCAGATGAAGCCCTAGCCCACAGTCATGCAGGTTGTACAGCTTCATTGGTGTAGGGATGCTGCTGTGATGCAGGTGGGACACACAGGAGCTGTGGGCAGCTCTCAGAGACCTTGGTTATACCCAGTGGAAAGTCCTGGTTGCATGAGGAGTCAGCATGAGCTCTGCAAAGGGGAAGGGGACTCTGAGTGCCTTTATAAGAAGCCACTGCCAAAATCAAGGTTGCCAGCAGAGACCCAGCCAGCCTCCCAGCCCAGAGGATGGTTTGCCCTAGGACAAGTGCTCAGTGGTGCTCATTGTGGTGTCCATGGAGGTTTGTGAGGGTTTGGCCTGGTGACAGGTGTGCATCTGGAAGGGGAAAAGGCTGGAAGAGGGGAGGTAACCACAAACCCTTTGCAGCAGCATGGAGGTTTGGATAACATGGGCCTGCTGTGCCCAGGACTACTGGCATGGTGACCACAGTGTTCCTGGTATGAATTTGCCTGTGTCTAACCGCTGCATGTCCATGTCCCGTCCTTTCTTCCCCACAGGCACTGACTCATGTGGCTGTGGAGGATGAGGTGGCTTCAAACTTGGCTGCAGCGCCTGGAGGGAGTCTCTTGGAACTGGAGCAGTACCATGCTGGGCAGAGGAGGAAGCTGCTGGTCCTGCAGCTTGTGGCCACGCTGTGTGAGAGCATCTCTGACACTGTGTTCACAGACGTTGCTCAGGTTGGTCATGGCAAACCCCTGGGGGATCAGCTGGGGCATGTGGCAAACCGAGCTCTGGACTGCTGGGCTCTAGGGAGACAGTGTCTAAGAAACAGCTGGAGACAGGTAGAGCATCCCCAGGAAAAGCAGTTTATTGATTCAATTGTGTCTCAAAAAGACACTGTCCTGTGCGATGCCAGCAGGAAGGGCAGAGTCAGCTGCAGAGACAGGACAGAGAAGCCCAGCAGATACTTTCATGTATGTGTCCGTGATTGTGTATTAAAAGCCAAGAGAGCAGCCTGTGTGTTAACTGAACTGACTTACCATGTTCTCTCCTTTGAGCAAAATTTATTCCCAAGTTTAACAAAGCTTAAAAATGTCTGTACCCCACAGACTTTAAGCAAGTGCTGGCTGCCTGTCCATGGTGTCAGTCCTATTTTTAATGACACTGATGCCACATCCTGCCACAAAATGTATTATTTGTGGTTCCCAAGGCCGGCTGGGGCTCCTTGAGCCTGGTACCAAAAAGGATTGGGAAGGCACAGTATTCCCCAGCTGGTCAGTGCATTTTAACTTCCTCATCCTGGTGTTTTGGAGTAGTTTTGGGGTTGGGTTTTTTTGTTTGGTTTTATGTTTCACCTCAGTGACCTGGTTATGCCAGTTAACTGTGACTGGCCTGAGCAGAGGCGGTCACTGCTAACACAGGTGTCCTCACTTTTTCCTTTGGGACAAAGGAGTCTTTGTGTGTGCTATGCAGTGACAGAGGGGACCCAGCCAGTGTCATTGCAGTGCCAGGGGGTGTGGCAGCCAGCGGTGCTTTGTCCCTACCTGCCTCTCCATCACACCCACCAGCACGGACCCGCTCCACTGCCTGGGTCACAAAGTCAAGATGGCAAATGGGGAAGGATTTGCCAGGTTCTGGGTCCAGTGTGAGTCCAGTATAAAAAGAAACAACCACCAAAAAAGAAACCCAGACAAAAAAGCCATTACACTTCCCCTGGGGTTGTGTTTCAGGGAGGGACAGGCAGTTGCAGAACTGATTTTGAGCAGGTTCTGCAGTGCAGGGTTTCTTTGGGGTTTTTGCTCTTCCTGTGGGCACTCTGGTGCATGGCTTTATGCTTAGTGGAGTTGGAGCAAGCATGATTTGCTTTCCCAAAGCCAGAGCCAAGGAATGGCAGCAGCTGTGGACTCCCTCAGCAGCACAGTTTAGTTTATTTGCATCCCCCCAGCTTTCATTGGACTGACTTGATTTCCTTGGTACTCCAAGGGTGCTCTCCTCCTGTGTAAGACTTAAATATGCCACAGTGTTTTACTTTACAAGCTTTTTTTCCTCCTTCCAGATTAAGATGGGGTATTTTTCCCTCTAGATTTCTTTTAACCTTTTGTTTTTCTCAGTAGCTATTTACTGAGAGATTATTTAGCCATAATGCTCCTATTTTTTTTTTTACATGAAATATAATTTCAACCCATACAGCTTGTATGTCGCTGTTGTGTGAGAGCAGATGTTCTGACATTTACTTTCTTGCTGTTTGATGACATGTCTTTTCTGGACTAATCAGGCCAGAAGGTACCTAAGCCTTTTCCACAGCTGCTCCCAGCCTGCTTCCCTCTTCACTGCAGCAGGGATATGCTTAACAAAGCTGGCAGTGATTGATCAGCTCTTCTGATGAGGAAATAATTTGCCTTCACCCAGTGCCCATATCCTGGAGGCCGGAAATGGGTTTGGTGCAATAGTACCTTGTTGCTCTCATACTTGGGAGAAAAGTAGTTCCTCCTCTTTTGCAATATGCCTGTTCCATTGGAATGACCCTGGTGCAGGCCCTTCCCAGCACAGCTGGCAAAGGCATGGAGAAAATAAACTCACTGATTTCAAGTTCCATTAGAAAGGCAGGAAGCCTGTGGGATCACGGATGTTGGTGTTCAGTGTTGAGAAGGCCAGTGGCAGCCAGGCAGGATCGTTATGGGCTTGGGGAGAAAAAGCCCACAGAATATGTAACACATGTGGTAGATGTCCCAGATCGAGTGTGGCTGGAAGGGGGTAGTTGGTGGCTGAGGTGGGGGGGCCACAGCCAGTGTGCAGGAGCTGGAGCTCTGTGGAGCTGTCCTAGGCAAGGGCAAGTGCTGGCAGCAGCCGCTGGGGCAGGGAAGGGACACTGTCTGCATCTCCTTGAGTTTTCCAAGCCTAAGCCTTTTTCTAGCACAATTTCATACAAATGCTTTGTGTTTCCCTGTTGTTATCACCATCACAACCTTCCCTCTCAGCCCCATCCCAGTTGGCTTCCCAGCTCCCATCCCATGGCCATAGAGCAGGGACAGGAGGCAGAGAAGGGGCTGTTTTCTCTCTTCCTGCTCCTGCAGCCCTCACAGGGGCTTCTGCTGCCAAGAGTAGGCACCATGGTTTAGGCATCACCTTGTTTCAGGCTGTGGTGGGTGGACAGTAGCCCAGACCATGCTGGATCCCATTGGCTGCAGGCACTGACGAACTGGGCTGCTTGGCTCAGGCCTTCTCCCAAAATCCTCCTTTAGACCGTCTGGTGTGGGGCTGGGGACTGTGACCACAGAAAATTAGCCCAACTATGCTACTGCCAGAGGGGTAGAGAGTGGTTCAAGTGTTCCAGTCCCATCAAGGAGTCCAGCTCCCTTCTGCATCCCCAGTGGATCCACACTTGGACTGCACCAATGTCCCAGCTGTCCCCCAGCTCACTGTGGCTCCCCAGTGCTGCTGATACCACTCACTGGACAGGGGGATGGAAAGGGAGTTGGGAAGGTGCTGGTCAGGGATGGGGCTGAGAGGGAAGTTCAGGGGGGTGTTACCACCAGGGAAACACAAAGGGTTTGTATGATACCATGCTAAAGAAAGGCTCTGGCTGAGAAAACTGAAATAAATGCAGAGACAGTGAGAGCCCAAGAGCTGAGGGCTGCAGGAGGGCACCCCAAGTTGCAGGAGGCAGCAGCAACGCAGGGATCCCTGTTCCTAACCGTTGTTACCTACCTCTCTTGCTGGCAGGTGCAAGAGTTTGTGGCAGCCACACTGCAGCGGGCCTGTGCCAGCCCAGCACGGGGCCCCGGCGCGGCCGTGGAGGCACAGACCCTCTCCATGGCCATGGGGCTGGTGGCTGCCATGCTCGGTGGAGCCGTGCAGGTGAGGGGTGATGCTGGGTGCTGGGTGGCCTTGGGGTGTGGGGAGGGGACACCAGGCACCATCCCATTGTGTCCAGCCACGGAGTGTTGCAGCCTGGATGCTCACTCGGTTGCAGTCTCTGATCAGTCCTAGCATGTATATATGTGTATATAGATATAATTTTTCCTTGTGGCACTGGCTGAGAGTTTGGCCTTGTCAAGGCAGCCCTAAGAGCCTGGGTAATTAATTTATAATCCAAAATGTGGTTCCAGGAAGGCTCTGACAGAGCAATGCAGTCATGTACAGCATCTTTGTATACCAGCAGTGCATCCTCTGCATCCCTCATCCACAAGCTCGATCTCCGGAGCACAGTGAACTTCCCAGTATTGCCTGTATCAATATGTATGATGTATGAATATCATAGAATCAACTAGGTTGTAAAGACCTTTAAGATCATCAAGTCCAACTGTTACCCCCAGACTGCAAAGTCCACCACTAAACAATGTCACTAAGGGCTTCTCTAAAGACATCCTTTCCAAAGCTGGTACATCACCCGGTTGCCCCATGACACAGTGACTGAGCTGGGATCTGGGAGCAAGCACATGTTCATTAGCACGCTGTAATCCCTCTGGCTTCCACTTACAGCACTGAGCTGTAGGGGTTGCTTCATCCCCGGACATGCCCAAAGGACAATACAACTGTTAATGGAAAATGATTATTTTTTGTGTCTTATTGCTAAATTTCTGACACTGGGAAAATAACATTATTTAGCTGGAGAAAACTTAAAAACCAGAGTCTTGCGGCTCTAATGGGCCCCCTCCCGGGCAAGCTCTTTCTGTGCTTAGCATTAATGGGAGCAACTTGACTTCACAAATTGAATGCAAAACAGCTGAAAAGCTGTTGGGATTTCAGTGGGTGAGGGTTTTTTTACAGAATCATCCAGAAGCTCCCCAAAATCTCTACTAAAGCATCACTTTTCAGGTCTTACAGCCCAGATTTTGCTTTAGCAGTTAAATCCAAGTTAGGGCAGGAATTTCTCCTGCTTGGGTGTTGCAGTCTCAGGACAGGTTGCAGCTTCTTTGCCTGGAGCTTCCTTCCAAACAGAGCCAAAGGCAGGAACAGTGGTAGAGATGTCCCCAGCTCAGCCCCTATGCTAAACAGCAGGGTCCTGCATGGACACCGCTTTCGTTTGGGCTCCTGCCCTTCATGCCTTCTCCTACAGCACCTTGGGACAGGTCCATGTGCGTTGCTCCCAGGAGCTCCTCAGGGACCAGACCTACATTGCCATTGCAGTGATGCCAGTGCTGCTTCTCTCCCCCCACAGCTACAGTCCAGCGACTTCACCGTGCTGAAGCGGCTGGTGCCGCTGCTGGAGGAGCTCTCCCGCACCTACCCTGAGCCCGTCACCCAGGAGCTGGCCTCAGACCTGCGCATCGCCATCTGCACCCACGGGGCCTTTTCCCCCGGGACACTGGGTGCTGCTGCTGACGGCGTGCTGGGGAAGAAGCCAGGGACTGGAGTGCAGAGGCCTACTGGTATTCCCAGTGGAGCATCAAGCCTGGGAGGTGGTCGGGCACCATCATGGCACAGCCACAGCAACTCCTCAGCTCCTATGGAGAGGAGTGAAGAGCAGACATTGAGCCATGAGCCCGGCACCACTGGTCCTGCTCTAGCACCATGTACTGACAGCCCGGCTGGGCTCCAGGAGCTCCTGGTATCAGCCTACGACCCACAGCCCCCGAGCCGGGCAGCCGCGCTGCGCTGCCTCACCAGCCTCATCACACAGCGCGATCCGGAGGCCCTGAGGCTTCAGGAGAAACTCCTGCAGGTATCAGGCTCACACTGTGGTCCCCATCCTGTGCAGAGCCGGGGCTGGGGGTGGTCCCTATTGGCTGAGCCCTCTGACTGTGCCATCGCTGGTGACTGAAGGCATCAGGCAGGAGGGACCAGGGCTGTGGGGCTGCTACCAGGGGTGCTGTTCTCTCCTTGCAGGTGTTCCTGGAGAATGTGCAGCACGAGGATGCCTTTGTCTACCTCTCAGCCATTCAAGGTGAGTGGTGACTGGCCAGGGCTAGTGGCAGTGCTTTGTAGGAAAAAGTTTTGTGCTGGGGGGGTTTTGGGCAAGGAGAGCAAAGCTCAGGGGAGCTATGGCCAGGCTGGGGGCTCAGCATCTCATGTCCTCCTGGACTGTGTCTTTGTGGTGTTTGGTCAAGCCTGGAGCCATATGCAGGTTTTGTACCACGTTCACAAAGCCACTGGGCTTCGTCTCTCAGTTGTGCTTACTCAGTGGGTAATTAGTTCATTAGTTCATTTCTGACTGAACTGCTGGATCTGCCCAGACCACAGGTGCCTCCTTGATGGAACCAGCGCCTGAGGTGAGGGCACGCTGGGCAGGCTCGCCCTCAGGGCATCCCCTGGCTAGAGAACACCCATGCCCATTCCTGTGCCAGGTCCATACCACTGGCCTGAGGCTGCAGTTTCAGTGTGATGTGAGCACCCTAGCCCTGCACCCAGCTGACTTTCTGGCTTGCAGGTCTGTTCTGCTGAGGCTGGCAGAGGAGCCAGGGCTGTGGGGACCCACTGGTGCGCCCTCAGGGCTTTGCCACATCCATACCTATGGAAAAGGCAGTAACAACCCAGTGCTGCCACTGCTAATGCTGCTTCCCAGAAAACCGTTGGGTCCATGCTTGTTCCGGGATGCACAGCACAGCCGCATGGCATTGGTGCCATTGGGATTCACAGACAGGTGCCTCCATACCCAGGATAATGCAGGCAACCTGTGCGACAGTGGGTCATGATGCACAAGGTTACATGGAAGGGAGGTGCCATTCCCATGCCCAAAGCCATACCAGTGGTGCCAGGAGCCCCAGCTGCCTTGGGTAGGGAACCTCTAGCAGCAGCTGGAAAAGGAGCTTATCGCTGTGCTTCCTTCTGCCTGTACGGTCTTGAGTGGGATGGGTTTGTCCTTGCCCTGCAGGTGAAACACAAACTCCTCAACCGTCCCTCGGTGATTAATTCTCCCTCTTCAGCTGCCTCCGTGTTTCGCTGCGGCTGTGATTAACCCTGACGCGGTTCCTTGTGGCAGTGACTCAGGCAGCCCCTGCCACGCTGGCACTGCAGCGTGCCACGCATGGTGCTGGACACGACAGTGGGGTCCCTGCTGCCCTGCTCCAGCTCCTCAGTGCAGGGACAGGGCTTGCCTACCACCATGCTGATGCTGGGACTAGTGCTGGTTGTCATGCAGCCAGGCTTTGGCAAGGTAAAGCCAGAGGAGAGGTCGCTGCCCTGCTGGATATGCCTGGGCTTGAAGAGGGTAACCAACTCTGGGCACCCTCCGATAACCAGGGAATGGGGTTGGAGGTGAAGGCGGATGCTCCTGGAGGGCAGGGGAATGGGGCTCACTGTGACTCACTGCTTGGCACTGCTGGGGCTCCGTTTGCCCTTTCCCTGGAGAGCAGCTGCCTTTCCTCATCAGAGAGGCGCCTGCTGCCTGCGCTTGCCCCCAGCCTGCATCTCTAAATGGATGGTAAAGCCAGCACAGCCCTGCAGCATAGCACGGCCTGTGTCCCATGTCTGGGGTCTGACTTCTCTTCATCCCTGGGGAGATGTGGCAGGCATGAGGTGCACTCAGGTTCCAGCTCCCAGCTGAGCCAGGCAGACTCAGGGGCTGAATTCTTGGAGCTCTGATGGGCACAAGGGCACACCAGCAGCATGTGCCTCATGGCCAGGAGCAGGGAGCAGACACTTTCTGCGCATCACCTGCAGTACCCAGCTATGCTGTTGCTGGACCAGCCCAGGGCAAACCCTGCAGCTGGCAAGCTGAGTTGATGCTGGGTTGGTGAACGTTAACCAGCAGCAATTAGTGGGCACTTGCTGCCAACTTCTAAATTACTTATTTTTCAGCTTGGCACCCAACCAGACCCAGCACTGGGCTGCCCCAGTGCTGTGGGTTTGTGTGAGGCTGGGGCAGTGCAGGGGTCCTGCAGGTGATGGCTGTACCCAGGGTATGGGGTGGCACAGCCACCAGTGGTTCGTCTGCCAGCGGTGATGGAATGTGTCAAACTCACGTCTGGCTCTGACCCACACTTTCTTCTCACTGCCCTCAGGTATTGCCCTGCTCTCCAGCGAGTACCCAGAGTGGATCCTGCCCATCCTGCTGGCAGAGTACCGGTGTCCAGCACGTGGCACAGAGGACGCCGCAGCCACCATCACCAGAATGAAGCTGGGCGAGGTGCTGATGCGTGTCACCCAGGCACTGGGTGAGTCCATAGCCACGTCCATGAGCATGGCAGTGCTGGATGCTGACAGCAGGTGCAGCACTGTTCAGCCCTTCGCTGTGGTCTGCTGTGCCACCAGCTCCAAGGGGTAAAGCACATGGGGGATTTTGGTTGTCCAAAGGTGAGAACCAGGTCCTACAGCCTGGAATGAGCAGGATCAGAGTGGTGGATCCTATCAGCAGCCCACCGTCCCCTCAGTAGGCCACACTGGGTTCGGAGACTGCTGGGAAGCGCCTGGACATGCAGGGCTGAGGGGTAAAAGCTGGATGAGGCCTTTCCGGCAGTCACTGTTGGGACATGTCCTACAACGCCTTGTCTTATTCCCAGCAGAGGCCAGAGCAGCGAGAGCAAGCACTGAGAGCTCTCTATGGCCAGGGAAGGTGGCAGCCATTGTCCTTGCTGCTGGACAGCCAGGCAAGGGTTCCGCATCAACAGTGGGTGCTTTGTTTCCTGGTTAGCCATGGCAGAGCCAACCTCCTCCTGCAGAGCCCGGCCTGCCTGAGCGCCTGGGACCTGTGCTGGCTGCCTGGCTTGCTGGTGCTCTCTGGGGCACAGCGGTGTCCCCTGGCCATGCTGGCATCCCTGAGCAGTGCCACTGCAGGCATCCCACGGGGGCCAGTGCTTCTAGGGCCAGGTCATGCCACTCCCTTGCCCTGCTGCCAGGATGAGGACAGCATTGCAGCCAGTAGTCCCATCATGTCCCAGTGGAGCTCCGGTGAGCAGTGTGATAGGTAGCAAACCCTCTTGGTGTCTAAAGGCCCTCAGGCGATGTCGGTCCATCCAGCCCTTGCTTTGCATGGCACTGCACGATGCTGGGTTTCCCTTGGCAGGGCTGGCAGTGGGACGGTGGCACAGCCTCTGCTGAGGTTCTCCCCCCTCTCCTCAGTGCCTCTGCTGCGGGCAGTAGCTCCGGCACGTCCTGGCTCGCCTGTGTATTTATAGAGCAAATCGCACAAAGTTGTTTTTGTTGCAAAGCTTCAGGATTTAAGAGCGAGGACTTATCCGGTGCTTCCAGAAGCGCTTTGCTCCATACAGCTTGGAGCTCCTGCAGCTGCTCTGGGACCACTGTGCCTCCCTCCTGCATCATCCCTGTCTCTATCTCTGCCTGACATCCTGCTGGAGTGGCTTTTTCCCATCCAGGAGGGGACTTTACAGCAGGCTCCTATTGCCTGGCAAATCACTGAAGCACAGTCCTATCTCCAGCAATGTCGGGCTAAGTGCTACACAAGGATTCATAGACACCTTGCACCAGCACAATTAGGTGTTGCTGCAAACCCATTAAATCTGCTTTGGGTGCACCGCAGCAGACCTCCCTTTTCTGTCAAGGGAGCATGTGCCTGGCTTGCTCCAGGAAAGGAAGCACTCCATGCTCTTTCTGTGGCTGACCAGCGGTGCGCTGTTGGATTTGGAGGAGCCTGGATTATCCAGTAGTGCTTAGACTGACTCCTGGGGTGCAAGGACTGAGCGGACTGCATTCCCAAGCAAGCATGGCCATCCTTGGCATCACAGTGCTGCCCTAAGCTCTCCCACCCTGTACCATACAGGAGCCATCCCTGCTTCTCCAAGTGCGTGGTCCCTTAGTGAGAGGGAGGGCCATGTAGGAAGAATTAAGCTACAATGGAATGGTCCTACAGAAGGACTTGGTTTGCCTGTTCCTGCCCAGCTCTTGGCCATCACATGGTTGCACACGACCCAGGGTTGTCGGTGTGCCAGTGGTGCAGGGGCTGGCCAGCCCTATTCCCTCACAGTAGAAGCCCTGAGCCCCCATGTGCAGGGTGATGGGGTTCCTCCACTGCCCATGGGGCTTATTTCTATCCCTGCATCCTGGGGCATCCCACTGCCTCCATTGGCTGCAGGACAGATAGAATCACAGAATGATTAAGGTTGGAAAGGACCTTTGAGCTCATCCAGTTCCAGCCCCTACCATGGGCAGGGAGACCTTCCACTAGAGGAGGTTGCTCCGAGCCATGTCCAACCTGGCCTTGAGCACTGCCAAGGATGGGGCAGCCACAGCTTCTCTGGGCCCCCTGTGCCAGCGCCTCAGCACCCTCACAGGGAAGAACTTCCTCCTTATATCCAACCTGAACTTCCCCTGTTTCAGTTTGAACCCATCACCTGTTGTCCTTTGCTACAGTCCTGGATGAAGAGTCCCTTTCCAGCATCCTTGTAGCACCGTCAGACACTGGAAGCTGCCCGGAGGTCTCCACGCAGCCTTCTTTTCTCCAGGCTGAACAGCCCCAATGTTCTCAGCCTGTCCCCATACAGTGCTCCAGGCCCTGATCATCCTCATGGCCTGCTCTGGTCTTGCTCCAGCAGCTCCGTGTTCATCTTATGCTGGGGACACTGGAACTGTAATCAATACTCCAAGTGGTGTCAAACCAGCGTCCAAGGAGTGTCCAGAGCTTGGGAGAGCCAGGAAACCACCAGACTCACAGGGTGGGAGCTGTGCCCATGCCATGGCCACCCGCCATCCATCTCACACGGGAGGACCGTATGCATGGGTGATTGTGCATGCCAGTCACGGGCTCTGTGTTCAGACCCGTAATTAGGCGGCTCACACATCCCCGGGGCCTCCATGTGCTAATTGGGGTGGGGGTTTGTGCAGCTGAATTATGTGAGAACTTGGGCTTCACACATTGTTTCTGTGGCTGTTGCTGGGGTCACCTCTGCATGGCCCCAGGGGAGCTGAAGGATGTGGAGGGCAGCCCCACACAAAGGTCTTGGCTGTGGGGTCTGTTGGGTGTTGCTGGTGTCCTGCAAGTCCCCGCTGAGGCTCTGTCCATGCCTCACACAGAGCTGCACCAGGGTCCCCATACTGGGCACAATCTGTTCTCCAGATGTTGCATACAGCTGTTTGGTGGTGCTGTAAGGAACAGGGAGCAATCTAGTTGCTCCTACTGGAGCCAGGGATTTGGCAGGCAGGGGCAATGGGTGTTTCCTTGCCCATGACGTGCTGCTCTGCTATCTGTTGCAGGGGACATGGTGTTCAAACACCGGGAGCCACTGGTCCAGGCCTTCCTGCAGGGTGCACGGGACCCTGACAGCGCACTGCGGGCCAGCAGCCTCTCCAACCTGGGCGAGCTCTGCCAGCACCTTGGCTTTCAGCTGGGCTCCATCGTCCAGGAGGTACCGGCTCCATCCCAGCACTGCCAGACCTTTCCCTGGTTCGCTGCCTCCCTATTGAGAGTGGTTTGTTGGCGGATGCGGAGCTGCTGAATGCTCATTGCTTGGGACATGACAGCTTTGGGTTTCCATAAAGGACATGAGTGATAGTTCCTGATATTGCAGGATATAAAAGTCATTGGACCTGCAGCAAACCCTCAGGAAATTCTAGCCTTGATTTTCAGGGCTAAAAGCTCTACAATCAGCTTTATAATCAGATGTTGTTTGTGCAGAGAAGGGATAGCCCAAGGAAAAGCTGTGGTGCCGCTCCACCCATGGCTGTCTGCAGGAAGAGGCCTGGGGGCACATTTATTACCTGCCAAAGGCACCTCCTCATGCTTAATGATAACTCCTTACCAGTCCATTATCAGCATCAACACCCAGCTGATAGCTGGTGGGGTGAGACATGGGTGCCGGAGCCACCAGAGCTGTGATCCTGGTGGGGTGAGCCTTGCTTCTGGGATAATCTTCTCCCAGATCTCCTTGCTGGGAGCTGCCGGCATCACATTTGGCAGCCCTTGAGCCGGTGGGTCTGTGACCCTGTAGGAGTTAGACCTTCAGCCCATGTTGCCTCCTGGGGTGGGAGGAAGGTCAGGAGACATCAGTGACACAGGCACAGGGTTCTTTCCCTGCTCCCCACTCACAGCCACGCAGCATCAGTAGGGTACCGGCAGTCTGACGAGATGCCAGCACACCACACGCTGCTATTTTGGGAAGCCTTGAGCTGTGTTAATTCTCCGGCTGTCACTGCTGGGGTTTAATTAGTTTCCTTTGACTATGCCTGCTTTTTAGAAAGCTTCCCGACGTAGCTGTGTGGAGGGAGAGGGAGGGCTGCTCGCTGCCCTGTGCTGTGCAATAATCACACCCCCCTGGTTGGGTGCAGGCAGGGGAATGTCCAGCTGGGTGTAGGGGTCCCATCCTCATTGTCACCTGCTGCTCTGCTGGGTCCCTTGCATCCCTCTGCCCTTACTGATGGTTCCCCCACCCTGTCCCCGCAGGTCACCTCCTGTGTGACAGCCATAGCCAAGACAGACCCTGAGGCAGAAGTGCGAAGAGCCGCTGTGCACGTGGTGGTGGTGCTGCTGCGGGGGCTCAGTGAGAAGGCCACTGAGGTGGGTCACATTGCTGCCTCTCCCTCGGGCCAGTCTCTGCCAGGCTCCTCAGCATCCCCAGACCCTATGAGGGCTGCAGGGCTCATTCCCAGGCAGCTTCCAGGGAAAGTCTCATAGGACTGGGGCCTCCAGCTTATGCCTCCACCACCGAAGGGACCCTCTGCCCTGGATCCTTCTTGGGATAGATAGGACACCATGGGGGCATCTCCCTGAGCTGCTTGGCTATGCTGTGGGGCAGAGCCGTGCTGTGGGGCAGAACCATGCCATGCCATGGGTAGTACCAGCTCCTGGGAGATGTGGGAGTTGCTCATCACTGATTTGACTTGGTAATGCCCAGTTTTTCCACGGGCTGTGGCCTCCCTCCCCACTTCCCATCTCTGAACATGTTGGGACTCAGCACCCATGGAGGAAAAGGCTGATTCCCTGGGGAATACCCACAGCCAGCATCTCAGCTTCCCCTCATGCCCCCATGCTGGGGGGCACCGCAGTGCACCACTGCTGAACTGTGCTGCTGGTGTGTGGGGAAACTGAAGTCACTGCCTGAGGCAAGGGGGGTGGTGGTGCCACCGTGTCCCAGCACCAGCAGTGTCAGCGGAAGGGCCAGCACCGCGCCTGCTGGGGCATGCTTGGGGTTGCTGTTTGGGTTGTTGCGGGTGCGGACGAGACACCGGGGGGGGGGGTGCTGAGGCGGGTGCTGACGCTCCTTCTGCCCCCAGGTGCTGAGGGACGTCCTCCGGGACCTTTACCGGCTGCTGAAGTACGTGGTGGTGGCTGAGCCTGATGGCGCAACGAAGCTGCATGCGCAGCTGGCGCTGGAGGAGCTGGATGCAGTGATGAGGAGGGTTCTCTTCCCCCCACAGACACTGGAGAAGAAGATCGTGGTGCTGCCATAGCGGGGCCGTGGCTGCAGAAATAAGCTCTTCCTGCTCCGGAGTTGGGGCCAAGCTTTCTGAGGGGAAGGGTTTGCTGTGCCTCTGGGATACCAGAGATGGCTGGGGCAGTGTGGACCCACTGGGATGAGGCGGGAAATAAAGTGGAGATGTGCTCAGCACTGTGTCTATGATGTCTCTGGGAGCTGTGTGAAGCTTCTGGGTGCCATCGTGGCCATATCCCAGCTCTCATGTGCTTGGGCTGGTGGCAGTGACCAAGGCCCTGGGAGAGCACTTGGGTCCCATGGAAGGGTGGGTGTCAGCCAGGGGGACCAGGAGGTGGGGGGTCTGCACAGCCACACAGCCTGGCCCGGCCCTCCCTGGCACTGCGCTCATGCCATGAAGGTGCTGGAGGGAGCTGGGACTGCCGGGATGTTGGCAGAGCCTGCACGCTCCCTGCTGGGTGCCCGCTGGCATGGAGGGAGCTGTTCTGGGTGCCAGCCCTGGATGAGGGACACGGATGATCCCTGCAGGCAACAGCTGAGCCAGCTTTTAAATACTGTGATTTTAGCCAAATCTGAGTGCTTTTCCCAGGGGTGGGAGAGGGAAGCAGAACTGGGATTGCCAAGGTGGTGATGCCACAGGGGTGGGAGTGGGGCTGCATTTGGGACCCATTCCCCTCTGCAGTGTCTCTGGGGAAGGCCCTGCCGTGGCACTGCCCTTCTGCGCCTGTTCCTGGGGTCTCCCTCACTCTGAGGTCTTAGGATGGGGCCCTTCCACTGTGGCACCAGGAGCCCCATCCGTGCCTGTGTGCCGGGAGCGTGGCTGAGGGAGCCCTGCTGGGACCACCAGGGTGCTCTGGGACATCCCAATATCAGTATCACCCATCTTCCTGCAGCCAGGGCAGCCCCCATGGGTGCTGCAGCACCATGGGCCCCACTGCTGTGCCATGGACCCACCGGGTGGCAGGAGCAGGGCTGGGGACTGGGATAACACAGAGCCCCCAGGAGCCCAGCCCAGAGTCCCCCTTGCACTGGCCAGCCCCAGCCCCACTGTGCTGAGCCCCGGGTACCTGATGCCGGTGGCAGAAGGCGTGAGGTGCACAGCATCCCCGTTCCCCGCAGGATTGGGGGTGCTGGGCTGTGTCTTCCCCCCCAGCGAAGCCGCCTGCGCCGAGCCCACGCCGCGTCGTGCCGTGCTGTGCCGGGTGCGCTCGGGCAGCGGGAGTGCATTGTCCTCACCGGAGAGCGGCTGCAGCCCCGCGCTCCTCACTGTCGCTGCCGCCACCCCACACCGGTGCCGGTGCCGCGCACGCCGGGATGCAGCCGTACGGGCTGAGCATCCCCGGGGCTTGCCGCAAGCAGCAGGGGATGGATTCCGAATGAAAAGTCTCTTTTGACGCCGCTGGGCGGGCGCCGTCCATCCGTCCTGCCGCAGGGAACAACGGGGTGGCTGTGCTGGAGGAGGAGGGAGTTTGGTTTCCACCTCAGCAGCCCAGCCGGCAGTGGCGAGAGACACCCGGCAGCCACGGGCGTAAGGAAAGGTAAGGGGCAACCCAGGGGCTGGGACCCTGATGAGAGGTATGGGGAGGGCTGCGCGGTGTGGACACGCTGCCCTTGTCCCCTGCTCCCCTCCCTGCTCCCTGCCTGCAGCCATGGGCACCCTGCATGCGCCTGGCAGCAGCAGCACAAGCACCACCACTCGAGGTCTGATCCACCACGCCGGGTTTCACACCTCCATGTCCCACTGCTGCTGGGCTCAGCCACTGCACGTGGGAGCCCCACTGGTGATGCCGAGGGTCCTGGTGCTTCCTTGCCCCTTCACCAGTGTCCATGGGCTCATCAGTTCCTCACCACCCACTCTGGACACTGCACACCACCTACAGTGGGGAGATGCTCTTCAGCATCACAGTGGTGCTGTGGGTTCTAGCTGAGGGGAGCCGTTTGGGTGGGGTGCTCCTGCCGGAGGGATCCACTTCCCCAGACCCCGGAGGGAAGAAGGGTCAGGGCCTCATCACAGCGTCAATTCGCAGCCAGCTCCCAGCCCACATCAGGGTGAAAACCCAAACACCGGTTTTGAGCTCAAAGCTGAGGCTGCAGCTCCTCTGGGCTCTCCATGGTCCCCCCCCCCGGGGCTGGTTGTCCCCTGCCATCAGCACAGTGTGGGGACACTGTGCGTCACCAGCACAGGGCTGCTGCCTCCCGAGTGACCCTGGTCCTGCCCTGGGACCCTCTGGCCATTAGGACAGAGTGAACGGTGCGGGGCCGGTGCTGGGCACCCCCAGGGGGTTCATAGCCTTGCGGGGATGCCGGGGTGTGGGGATGTGACAGGTAGGTTACAGGCGGTGTTACGAGAGGGGCCCCGAGAATGGGGCAGGGGGATGGGGTGTCCCAGGGTGGCCGCTGAGGTGTCCTCAGCCACGCTCAGACGAGGACCTGCGGCCGGCCCCGGCCCGTGGCGCTGAGCCGGTGGCCGTGACGCCTGTGCCGGATGCTGCCGGTGCCGGTGCAGCGCAGCGCCG
The DNA here is from genome assembly GCA_028858755.1 of Ara ararauna. Taxonomy (NCBI): domain Eukaryota; kingdom Metazoa; phylum Chordata; class Aves; order Psittaciformes; family Psittacidae; genus Ara; species Ara ararauna. The sequence continues at coordinate 2,952,384 of CM054410.1, read as the reverse complement.
GGTGATGCCGGTGCCGGTCCTCACTCCCGCAGTGCAGGGCTGGAGCCGGTCCCAGGTGCTGCCGATGCCGGGAGAGTCTCCGCTGTCTGCGGGCGGTGCCGTGGGTGGTGCCGGTGTCGGTGCCGGCGGTGCCGGTGCCGGGCGGAGCCCCCGCGGGCTGCGGGCGGTGCCGGCCCCGCCGCGGTATAAAGGGGCCGCACGGGCCGGGCCGGGCTCACAGCGGCGGCGGCGGCGGCCGGGGCGAGCGGCACCACCGGCACCATCACGGTGAGTCCCGGTACCTCCTACCCCCGGCTTGGGGCGCCCCGACTCTTCCACCCCTCCGTCTGTGCCCCCACGCTGCGAGACCGGGAGCGCGGAGCCGGTACCGGAGGCTGCGGGGCCCGGCGAGGGTCTGGGGCTGCCCGGGGGGCGCTGTCGGTAGCTCGGGGATCCCCGGGGCGGGCTCTGCCCAGGGCTCTGCGCCCTGCCCGCACCCCCTGCCTGCACCCTCCCCCACGTGCTCGTTCTGCCCCCCCCCCCCCCCACCTACCCGCACTCCTTCGCCTGCCCGCACCCCCCGGCCATGCCTGCGGTACGGCTCTGCGGTTCCCACCGCTGCCCGGCCCCGGCCCTGGCCCTCACCGGGGTGGGGGTCCGGGAGCTGCCGGCCCCCGCTGCCGGAAGGTACCCGGGGACGCGGGGGGCCGTGCACAGGCAGGGTGTCTCCCATGGGGACAACCCGGGGCTCTCACGTCCCTGTGTCCTTCTCTGTCCTCCAGCCTGGAGGTTGCCTGGGAGCTGATGCAGCCCCCGCTGGGTTGGACGGGGCTGGGTGGTGGGTGCAGGCACTTTGTACAGTGGAATGCTTGGGACCTCCCCACCATGGAGCCACCTGGGAGGTCTCACCCCCAAACTGATTACTGGTGAGGGACAAGGTGGCCATGGGCCAGCAGACAAGCAGCATCCCCACGCTTTCCCCTCCTGGGGATCCAGCAGTGGGTCTGGCTGTGAACTCTCCCCTGCCCTGACACTGTCTGGTCCCCCCCCAGATGCCAGTGAGCTTCTCCACAGCCCTGCGCGTTGTCGGGACCAGCCTCTTTGCCTTGGCGGTGCTGGGGGGCATCCTCGCTGCCTACGTCACAGGCTACCAGTTCATCCACACGGAGAAGCACTACCTCTCCTTCGGGCTCTACGGGGCCATCCTGGGGCTGCACCTCTTCATCCAGAGCCTCTTTGCCTTCCTGGAGCACCGGCGCATGCGGGGCGAGGGGCGGCCGGTGCGGCTGGGGCGCTCGGTGGCCCTCTGCATCGCTGCCTACCAGGAGGATCCCGACTACCTGAAGAAGTGCCTGCGCTCCGTCAAGCGCATTGCCTTCCCCGACCTCAAAGTGGTGATGGTGGTGGATGGAAACGGCCCCGACGACACCTACATGCTGGACATCTTCCATGATGTGATGGGCTCCGAGCATTCAGGCAGCTACATCTGGAGGAGTAACTTCCACGTGTGGGGCGAGGGAGAGACAGAGGCCGGGCTACGGGAAGGGCTGGCCCATGTCCAGGCGCTGGTGCGCGGCACCACCTACTCCTGCATCCTCCAGAAGTGGGGTGGGAAGCGGGAGGTGATGTACACGGCCTTCCGGGCGCTCGGAGACTCCGTGGACTATATCCAGGTGGATACATGGGCTGGGTGGGCAGGGGGAATGCAGGCAGCAAGCGGGGGCCAGGCAGAGGGGCTGCGGGTGGAGCAGGAGCAGGTCATGAGCCCATTGCAGCACCTGCTGCCTGGTGCTGGATCCAGTCCCGTATGCTGGCTGCAAGGCAGCAGCACCGGGGCTGGGAGGTGAATTGCTGCTGGCCCGAGGTGTCAGGCCCTGCCTGTGAGGGTTTCGCATCACCTCTTGGCGCATCCCCTGCCGCGGGCAGGTGTCAGGTTGTGGGACAGAATGTTGTGGTGTGGGGTGCCAGGTCCCCACGCACGGGTGAGGGGTGGTGGCCGGGGCAGGTCCCATGGCGGTGGTGGGGCTGGGTGGCCCAGGGCAGTGGTGCCGGTCTCGGGGCTGTGCCTGGTCTCGCCGGCCGCGGCTCGGGCTTGCCCTGCTGCGGGCTGGGCTGTCTGCCGGTGCGTGGGTGCAGCGGGAGCGGGGCTCGACGTTCCCTCTGCCCCCAGGTGTGTGACTCAGACACGGTGCTGGACCCCGCCTGCACCGCGGAGATGCTCCGCATCCTGGAGGCCGACCCCCGCGTTGGTGGCGTCGGAGGCGATGTGCAGGTACCCCCATGCTAGTAGGAAGGGCGCCCTGGGGTGGCGAGGGGGGAGACGCAGCAGTACCAGGGCTCATGTCAATCTCTTCCCCAGATCCTGAACAAGTACGACTCGTGGATCTCCTTCCTGAGCAGCGTGCGGTACTGGATGGCCTTCAACGTGGAGCGCGCCTGCCAGTCCTACTTCGGCTGCGTGCAGTGCATCAGCGGGCCGCTGGGCATGTACCGCAATGCCCTGCTGCAGCAGTTTCTTGAGGACTGGTATCACCAGACCTTCCTGGGCAGTAAATGCAGCTTTGGGGATGACCGGCACCTCACCAACCGCGTGCTCAGCCTGGGCTACCAGACCAAGTACACGGCTCGCTCCAAGTGCCTGACGGAGACTCCCACCCGCTACCTGCGCTGGCTCAACCAGCAGACCCGCTGGAGCAAGTCCTACTTCCGCGAGTGGCTTTACAACGCCCTGTGGTTCCATAAGCATCACCTCTGGATGACCTACGAGTCTGTGGTGACCGGCTTCTTCCCCTTCTTTCTCATTGCCACTGTCATCCAGCTTTTCTATCGCGGCCGCATCTGGAACATCCTCCTCTTTCTGCTCACGGTGCAGCTGGTGGGCATCATCAAAGCCACCTATGCCTGCTTCCTGCGGGGCAATGCTGAGATGATCTTCATGTCCCTTTATGCCCTCCTCTACATGTCCAGCCTGCTGCCTGCCAAGATATTTGCCATCGCCACCATCAAGAAGTCTGGCTGGGGCACGTCGGGGCGCCGGACCATCGTGGTTAACTTCGTGGGGCTGCTGCCGGTGTCGGTGTGGGTAGCAGTGCTGCTGGGCGGGCTGGCCTACACTGCCTACAGCCAGGACCTCTTCAGTGACACCGAGGTGGCCTTCCTGGTCTCAGGTGCCATCCTCTATGCCTGTTACTGGGTGGGCCTCTTTGCCCTCTACATGGCCATCGTTGCGCGGCGCTGCGGCAAGCGGCAGGAGCAGTGCGGGCTGGCTTTTGCAGAGGTCTGACTGCAGCAGGGGCTCTGCACCGGGGTGATCATCACTGGTCCCTCCTTGCCCAGCACAGTGGGTGCTGAGCTGTTGGTGCTGGGCAGTGCTGAGCGAACCCGCTGCTGCGTTTCTGATCAAGTCTTGCTGTTTCTTTTATCATTGTTTTGGGTTTTTTCATATATGTTAATTTTTCTGTACAAAAGCTGGCTGCTGAATGGGGAGAGGCCGGGCTGGTGCTGCCTGGCACTCTGCTGGGCACAGCCTTGGTGCTGCAGGGGTGACAGAGGTGTCCCCCCACCAGTGCCATACTGGTGTGCTATGTGGAGCGCTGCTGGCCAGGCTCCCCCACCCCTGTGTCCTACACCCTTTGGTGCTTTCTATGGGGATTTCATGGTCCAACCACCACGGTGCTATGGCAGAAAGGTCCCATGTGGCACCATGTGCCAGCACCACTGGCTGGTGCTGCCTCTGCCCCACAGCTGTTGTATGTGTGGGCATGTACCCAGGGGAGCCCTCATGGCTCCCTCCAGCCCCTTTTGGGGGCCTGGCTGCCCCTGGAGGGCAGCACCTCCTTTTAGCTTTGCCAAAGAGCCAAGGGGGGATCCCAGCACACGGAAACTGGGGGCTGTGGCTTGGCCAGAGTGTCACTGCAGCCCCATCATACCAACCCTGCTGCCTTCCTGGCACCTTGTCTAGACAGTGGGGAGACGCTGGGTTTTGGGCTTTGGCATGCAGAGGAGGGTGGGGAAGAGCAGGTTCCCAACCTCTCCCCTTCCTGGGGAATTCACCCGGTCCTCTCCCATGGGCCCTCTTTTTTTTCAGGGCTTAAAAACCTTTCTACAATTGAGCTTTTAGATGGTTTTGTTTAATTTAATATAAGGTTTTTTAGGAGACTTTTGTAGCTCTTTGGTATTCAGACTTGCTGCGAATTGTTTGTAAATCTATTTATTTTTTAACCCGCAGTTGATTATTTTTTTTTTCTTTCGTATTTTGGAAAAAATCTGTTTTTATATCCTGATGGATTTGTCAAAATAAAGACTTGCACCAAGGAAAGGTGGGGTGTGTGTGTGTGTGTGTGTATGGAGTATGATGGTCCTGGTCCCCTGTCCTGGTTCAAGGGAAGCTGGGACTGGAGTCCTTGCCCATCACCAGATGTCCCCATAGGTAGAGGTGCTTTTAGAGGGGACCTATCAGCAGATGGGCCCTGCTGTCACTCTCTGCCACAGGCACGGGGGACAGGCAGAGCTGGCAGCACACGGGGAACTGCTGAGTCCAGGCCCTGGGCTCAGAGGATGTACCTGCTCATCAGGACCCATATCACCTAGGACAGCACTTGGGTTTGTGCCCAAGACCACGGCAGCTCTCAGCAATTGAGTCATTACAGGGGTACAAATGACCTGGGAAGTGCTCTGGGCACCCCAATGCAGGATCTACACCATGAGGTGGCCCTTGGAGTCCTCTACACAGGATGGAGATGCCAGCCCTGCATCTCCCTGAGCCCTGGAGCGCACGGCCACCAACCCAAGTCCTCACACTTTCTTGGGCACGTTGGTGATGATGGGCTTGGGGCGGGTTTTGAAAAGGAGCTTGGTTTTGATGAGGGCAGCGATGGTGTAATACGTATCCGGCCCCGCAGGGCCTGGCTCCTCGGCTCCCTGCTTCACCAGCACAGCAAAGGGCTTCTCCAGCTGCACCACCTTCCCATAGAGGATGTGATGGCCCACGATGAGGACGGGTACCCCCTGCAGAGAGCAGCGAGAGGCGGCGAGTGAGGGCGAGCAGGGTCCCCGTGCCCGGTAGGTGCTGAGCCCCGGTAAGGCTCGCGGCTGGCTCACCTCGCGGGTGTAGTGCAGATCTCCAAGCAGGCTGCCCGCCAGCCCGCCGCTCTGCCGGGGCTCCACCTCGCCCTGCAGCTCCACCAGCACCCACTGCGCCAGCCCCGCGGCGCCGCCGCTGCGGGCGAGACACTCGGTGGCTGCACCCGACGGCTCCTACGGCGCGGTGCCGCCGGGGCAGTGACCCGCACCCCCCCGGGGCCGCGCGGTGGCCTCACCTGGAGATGACGATCTGCACCATGCCGCGGGCCCTGCGAAGCGCCCGTGAGACACGGTCAGCGCGAGGGGGCCGGGCCGGCCCTTCCCCGGTACACACGGTACCGAGCTCCCCCTCCCGGGGCCGGCGGCTGCCCCCGGGCCCCACCGACCCCCCGCTCCCGGACCCTGCACCCCCTCGGGCCGCTCCGCGGTTGCGCGGGGCGCTGGTGCCCTCCAGTGGCCCCGGGGCTGCGGGACCGGGTCAGGCCGGGGCAGCCCGAGCCCCTCCCGCCCCCACCGACCCCTCGCAGCCCGGCCCCGGCCGTTCCCGGCCCCGGTTCCCCCCGCCCCGCTCCCGCACCCGCCGCCCGCCCGGACCCGCCGTCCGGTAGCGCCCGAATCTCCCGCCGCGCCGCTCCTCCGCTTCCGTTTCCTCTTCCTTCAGCAGTTCCGTTTCCTGGTGCGCGGAGCGCACGTGGGGCTGCGCGGGGCGGAGCGGTCCCGGTGCCGGTGCGGGACCGGGGAGGAGCGGGGAGGGGGCGGCGGGAGCGCGATGGGGGAGTTCGAGGTGCACCGGGTGCGGTTCTTCGGGCTGGTGCCCGCGGGCGTGCGCTGCCTCGCCTGGCAGCCCCGCGGCGGCCGCCTGGGCCTGGCGCGCACCGACGGCACCGTCGAGGTTTACAACTTCGCCGCCAACTACTTCCAGGAGAAGGTGAGGGCGTGGGGCCGGGGCCGCGCCGCACCGGGGGTGGGAGCGGCGGTAACGGGTGTCCGTCCCCAGGTGATCCCCGGCCATGAGGCCCGCTCGGTGGAAGCGCTGTGCTGGGCGGGGGAGCGGCTCTTCGGGGCCGGGCTCAGCGGGGAGATCACCGAGTACGACCTGGCCGGGCTGTGCGTGGCTTGCTCCGTGGATGGCTGCGGGGGGCCCATCTGGAGCATGGCAGTCAACAGCAGCGGCACGCAGCTGGCGGTGAGTGGACCGGGGCTGGGCTGGGATCGGGGCCGGGGTGGCTCTCCCAGCCCCGGAGGAGGGTGCAGTGGATGAGGAAGAGGGTCCTGGCATCCTGCTGGGGCTGATCCCAACCCTTCTGCAGATCGGCTGCGATGATGGCTCCGTTAAGCTATTCCAGGTTGTACCTGGTGGGATCCAGTTTGAGCAGAATCTGGACAGGCGGAAAGGTGAGTACGGGAGCGCTCAGTACTTCAGTGCATCTTCCCTCTGTTCTTCCTGTCCATCCTGGTGACCAAGGGGCTGCAGGCAGTCACATCTGGAGCTTCCTTCCCCACAGGCCGCATCCTGTGTCTCTCCTGGCACCCATTGGACACTCACATAGCAGCCGGCTCCATCGACAGCTTCCGCGTGCTTGATGTCCGTTCAGGTAACTTGTGCTCTGGGAGCTGAGCCTGGCCTGGCCCCTGGGACTGTCAGCACGGGCCAAGCACTGTCAGGGAACCTGTTTTCACTCCAAACCATCGTTCCCCTATCTCAGGCCAAACTGTGCAGAGGATCATGGTGAATTACCACATAAAGAAGGTGAAGCAAGAGTGCATCGTGTGGAGCATCGCTTTCCTCTCCAGTGGCACTGTTGTCACCTCAGACTCCTTCGGGAGGGTGCAATTCTGGGACTGGGAGCAAGGGACACTGCTGGACTCCCACACCGTCAGCAACTCAGCCGTCCTCTCGCTGGCTGTGTCAGAGGTAAGCAAGTCTCCTGTGTCATTCCCAGGCTTCGGTGTGCTGGGGCAGGAGTTGCCTGGCTCTGTGCCTTGGGGCTAGGGGCAAGGCTGCTGGTCCCTGTCTGCCTCCGGGCAATGCTTTCTCCTTCTTTCCAGTCTGCACCCATAAACGCCTTCTGTGTTTCTCTCACCAGAAAGAAGACAGCATCGTTGTGGGCACCTCAGCCGGGGCCACGTACCAGTTCCAGCTGCTGCCGGTGAAGCTGAGCAGTGAGGAGAAGCGCTGGATACGGACAAAGCCGTTCCACTATCACACCCACGACGTGCGAGCTGTGGCACACAGCTCGACAGCTCTCATCTCCGGGGGTAGGATGGGCTGCGGTAACCAGGAGGGCTTGAGTATCCCTGCCCCCAGACCTATTTTGGCTGACTTGTGCTTGGCTTCCAGGCCTGGACGCCCAGCTGGTGATCCGCCCGCTGATGGAGAAGATGCAGGACAAAGGCTACGAGGCAGTGCTCCGCAAATTCACCTTCCCCCACGTGAGTGCTGCTCTGAGCCAAGGCAGGCTGGCAGAGCTGGCTCTTCCTGTGGGAGAAGGTTGGTCCTCCCTGCCCCGCTGGGTCCCCTCCTTGGCCCTGGCGTGTCTGGAGGCTCCTGCCACGGAGGGTGTAGAAGCTGGCAAGCTCGTCTTGCTGGTCCTGCTGGCTTTCCATCTCCAGGCTCCCATTCCATGGGACCCAGGTCCTTCCTCTCCCCCACCCCAGAGTCTCTGGCACCCCAGGGCGTTTCAGCTTTGGCCCAGCCCTTCATGCCAGGCTGTGGGTTCATGATGGTCTGTTCTGCACGCAGCGACGCCTTGTCTCCTGTGCCAGGGAAGCACGGCTGCTCCTCTTCCAGTTCTCCCAGCACCTGGAACTCTGGAGACTTGGCTCCACCAGTGGGACGGGTGAGTGGCAAGGCCCAGCTTTCCAGTGCAAGCCGTGTGGCAGAGCCTGTGCTGGGTTTCGGGCACAAGCTGTCCTGCTGCTTGGGCAGCAGAGGTGGCTTAGTTCCGGTCCCTTCCTTCACATGGCCCTGCACTGGTGGTGGCCTCGGACAGGGCTGTGATTCCCAGCGTGGCATATGCCAGGGCTTTCTTGTGCTTCCAGTGGAACTGGGCCAGGCGCTGGGGGGTTCAGCCTCAGGGGAGGCTGGGGGAGGGTCTGGGTTTTCCTTTGGGTGCTGCTTTCCATGATCCCCAGCTGTGCTTTCCCTGCAACGTGGGTCCTGTGGGATGGGAGCCTGGAGATGAAGACCCGTGTGGTTTCACCACCATCACTGATGTAGCGTGTGGTTTCTTATTGACCCAGGAAAGGACGGCGACGTCCTTCCACTGAGCAGCATGCCTGAGCACCTCGTGCAGCTCAAGAGCAAGGTAGGGCTGAGCTGGGGCTTGGGGTCCACTATGGCCACTCCTCTGCTCTTCCTCTGATAGCTGACCCCTTTTGCCTGGCTGCGGGGATCTCACAGACCCTGTTTGGCCCCTCTGCACTTCTAGGGCCCAGAGCACATCTACTGCAGCTGCGTCTCCCCATGTGGCAGTTGGGTCACCTATGCCACAGCCTCCCGCTTCCACCTCTACCGGGTGCACTATGAAGATGATGGTGTCCGAATTGAGAAGGTGAGGAGGGTGATGGGCTGCCCCGCTGCAGGGATGGGTGATGGGTGGCTGTGGGGTTGGGGCATGGTCAGTGTTATCACAGGGATGAGGGTGGCAGTGGTAGGTGGCTGCCAGTGCTGCTTTCTTCCCGTCTCAAGATCCCCAAAGTGTCAAAGCTGCTGCTCCCAGCCTACCAGCTCCAGTTCTCCTCTGACTCCAGCAGCCTCTTCATTGCGTCCGCTCGAGGTTCTGTCCACGTTGTCCTGCTCCTAGAGCCGGGGGGCTGCAGACACCTGCACACGCTTCAGCCACCATCAGGTTTGGGTTGGGGGCAACTGGTGGGGTTGGAAGGTGCTGGGGGTCCTTGGGCTCTGCTGTCCCTCCCTGGGCTGCTGTAGCCCTCCCATGCAGGACCGAGGGCATCCCCCTTTTTCTGCACTGTGGCGTGTGTGTCCTTCCCCCTCTGCCCTTTGTGCTGCTCTATAGGTAGGGAGCAGGGTGCAGATCAGTAGGGGGAAGACATGGGTCTGGATGTCCCATGGTGGTAGGCCTGGGGCTCTTTGGAGGCTCAAGCACCGGTTACATGTGGGATGGTGCTTCCACAGAGTCCCCTGAGGCTGTTTACCTGCTGGCACTGAGTGCAGATGGGCGCTGGCTGGCTGCAGTCAGTGGGGACTGGGCAATCCACATCTACAAGCTGAAACGCTTAAAGGTAGGAGCAGGAGCTGGAGAGCGGCTGCAGTAAGGGCCCTGCTGCCTCCTGCCTTGAGGGTCTGGGTGACGGTGGGCTTGATGTGTAGATCCTCTCCCCAGAAGGGGGATGGCTTTATCCATGGAGCAGGGCTGGGGTGTGTGTGTCTGAAGGGGGGTTGGAGGCAGCTTTGGGTGCTCCCGTCAGCATGCTGTCCTCCTGCCTTGCAGCATCACTGCACAGTGCCCATGTACAGCTGCGCAGTGACGGCTCTTGCCATCCACCCCGTCACCAACGACCTTGTTATTGCCTACTCGGACCAGCAGGTAGGAGCTGTCCCAGTCCCAGCCCTCGTGGCCTCAGTTCCTTCCCTGTGTCTCTCCCTGACCTGGAAGCTTTCTGGTCCCATGAGAAAGCTGCCACTCTGGGCAGGAGCAGGGACCCACTGTCTGGCTCACAGCCTGGCTGGAGCCAGAGCCGCCATGCACCAGCATGGGGGGGAAGCAAGAGAGGACCAGGCCTCATGAGCCACCCCATCGCCCTTCTCCTGCTTCTCCAGTTGTTTGAATTCAGCATTCCTGAGAAGCAGTACACGGACTGGAGCCGCATGGTGCAGAAGAGCGGGCTGCACAAGGTCTGGCTGGAGAGGGATTCGCCCATCACCCACATCACCTTCAACCCCAAGAACCCCTCGCACATCCTGCTCCATGATACCTACATGTTTTGCATCATCGACAAGTCCCTGGTGAGCCTGTGTGCCCGGTCAGGAGGTCTGGGTTTGTTCCCAGGTCACAGGTGTCCCTTGGCCATTGATACCAGTCCCTGCTGGGAGTGCTGGTGAGCTGGGCAGTGCTGACACGTGCTGTGCACTCCTCATAGCCCCTGCCAGACAACAGTGCCCTCCTGATGAACCAGTGCATCCTGAAGCAGCTCCCAGAGAGTGCCAGGCAGCAGCAGCTGCACGCCTTTAAGATATGCAAGAAGTTCCAGGTAGGTGATGGTGTTGCTGGGAGTGTGCTGTGTCGAGGAGTAGCGTGCCTCGTGCCTGTGGTCACTGTGATCCTCCCTGTACTCATGCCCAGTTGCTCCCAGTGCTGTGCCAGCACCGAGCAGCAGAGCAGCTCTCAGTCCCTGTCTCGGCACAGCCGCTTGCTGTGATCTCGTGGGCACAGATCCCCAACCAGTGCTGGCTCCGTGTGGCTGAGCCCAGCAAGCTGAGGCAGAGGGGACCTGACTCTCATCTCCTGCCCTTTCTGTGCCTCACAGCCCCTGCTCTTTGCGGATCTACTGGACGAGAAGTGCCTTGTGATGGTGGAGCGGCCCATCATGGACATCAAGACCCAGCTCCCACTGCCCATCCAGCGGAAGAAATTTGGCACCTGAGAGCAAAACAGACTGCTCTGGCCCCATGGAAACTGTGTATGTTGTTTTCCTAGATTGCTGTACAAAATAAACCCCACTGTGCTGTATACCTGTGGGCTCATCTTTGCCCTGCGGGGCTACCCTGGTGTTCCAGGCATGGGTCAGGTAGGTGCTGGCCTGACCATAAGGATGCAGCCTGCTCTTGGTGTTCCCATGCTGGTGATCCTCCCAAGGACAAGGCAGCACTCCTGATCTCCCACCTTCTCACAGCATTGTGTCCTAGGTTCCCATGCAGGCCAGCAGCGCGGTGGTTTGGTAAGTGTATGGACACCCATCCCCTAATGAGGGAGGGGAAATTAAGGATCTAGAAGTAGCTGGTGGATCAGTTCCCTTAGAAATCATAGAATCAACCAGGTTGGAAGAGACCTTTAAGAATATCAAGTCCAGCCTTTACCCCAGCACTGCAAGGCCACCACTAAGCTGTATCATTGGTGGCCTTGTCTCCACCACTGTCCTGGGCAACATGTTCCAGTGCCTTACCACCCTTCTGGGGAACAGATTATTCCTGATCTCCAGTCTAAACTTCCCCAGGCACAGATAGAGGCCGTTTCCTCTTGTCCTATCCCTTGTTACTTGGGAGGAAAGACCACCCAACTCGTCCAGCTTCCTTTGAGGCAGTTGTAGAGAGCGATAAGGTCCCCCCCGAGCCTTCTCCAGAGTAAACCCACCCCAGGTCCCTCAGCTGTTTCTCACCATGCTTGTTCTCCCGGCCATTCACCAGCTCCACTGCCCTTCTCTGGACCCCCTCCCGCCCCTCAGTGCCTCTGTTGTAGTGAGGACCCCATAGCTGAGCACGAGGTTCAGGAGCGCCGGGTCCGGGGGCAGTCACTGCCCGGTGCTGCAGCTGCACCGCTGCTGATAGAGGCCGGGGGGCTTCTGGCCACGAACCAAGGGGGGGGGGGGGGGGGGGATTTTGAGCCGAGCCCGGGAAATGGAGCGCGGGGCCGGGAATAAAGCGCGGGGGCGGGAAATCGCCCGCAGGGCGGAGCTTCACTCCCCCTCCCTCCCGAGTGGCCAATCACAGCAGAGGCACTGGGAGCCGCCTCTGCTACGATTGGTCTCCCGGCAGAGAGGGGCGGGGCGTCTTAGCCCCGCCTCTCCCTCGGCGTGCAGCCTATCGCGGCGCGCCATGCGGGCGAGGGGCGTGTTCGCATGGCCACGCCCCCCTCGGTAGACCCCGCCCCCTTTCCCGGTACGCGGCGGCGGTGGCGGCGGCATCACCGGCGGCATGGCCGTGTGGACCCGCGCTTGCAAAGCGGGGCTGTTGGAGCTGCTGTTACGGGAACGTTGGGTGCGGGTAGCGGCGGAGCTGAGCGGAGAAGCGTTGAGCTTAACGGCGGAACCGGGAAGCTGCGAAGCGGCGGTGGTTAACGGCGTGGTTAACGGAAACCCGGAGGCAGCGCCCGGTTGCGTGCGGAGGGTGCGGGTGGTGAAGGCGGAGGCGGGAGGGCTCGGTATCAGCATCAAGGGAGGTCGGGAGAATCGTATGCCGGTGCTCATCTCACGTATCTTCCCGGGGCTGGCGGCGGAACGGAGCGGGGCGCTCCGGCTCGGCGACGCCATCCTCGCCGTTAACGGCGTCGATCTACGGGATGCTACTCACGATCAAGCCGTCCAGGCGCTGAAGCGTGCCGGGAGGGAAGTCATCCTGGAAGGTACTGACTAAACCAGCCCCGTCCGCATTCCCCGTACCGGCCCCTTCCTCTCCCGGGTGCCCCCCAGCCCCACTACGAGGTCTCACAACACTTCCTTGCCTGCTGTCACTGGGCTCCTGGACCCCTCCTTGGGCCCTTTTTCCGGTTGCGGGACCCCACTCTCCCCGTTCTCCCACCCTTCTCACGGTACATGTGTGTCCCCCCAAAACTCCCAACCCTGGTGCTGGGTTCCGCTGTGCCCTCGCCTGGCATGGGGACAAGGACAATATGTCCTCTCCCCTGGCAGGGGTGCTCCTGCTTGTGGTGGGATGGGGACCCCTCCCAGCTGGTGACAAGGATGGGCTATTTCTACTGACTATGTCCCCCACCAAGGCAGAGCTGAGGTCCCCGTGGGCAGAGCTGGGGTCCCCCGGTGCAGAACTGGAGTCCCCTGGCTGCAGTGTCCCCCCATGGATAGTGTTCCCAATCTTCAAAGACAGAGCCCCCAGGGTGGGCACTTGTGCCTCCTGAAGCCCTGGGAGGGCTCTGTCCAGGGTGTTGGGGTCTGCCCGTGTCCCTGGGGGCTCTGGACCCACCATACAGCTAGTTTGGGGCTGGCTTTATGGAGCCACCAGCTCCTGCCCAACCTGTTCCCGGCAGCCCAACAAGCTCAGGCAGGACCCGCCTGCCCTGTTGGTGTGCGGCACACAGGGCTTGTGCTATGGGGTGCTGTGCCCCAGGCAGCTGGCAGGACACAAGCCCTTTGTGTTGTGTGGGTCAGAGTGTCCCAGGCAGGTCCATGGTGCCGCACAAGGCATCCTGTTCTCTGGTGCGTGGAGCTGCTCTGTGGACACAATGCCCATTGGGTGCTGGAATTGGTCACCTGTACCAGGCAGGGCTGGGCTGATGCTGGCGATGGATGCTTCCAGCATGAGGGCAGGCAGATGGGCTCCTTGGCACAGGGCAGCTCTCTGCACCTCAGCCATGGCTGGGCAGCTGTAAGGACCAGGGTGGAGCTGTGTCACTGGGATCAGTGTTTAAACACCCACTGGTTTAGGGCCACTGTCAACAGCAGCAAGAGTCCTGCCAGGACACCGTGCCCGATCCGCCACCTCCCCACCGCATCCTTTCCCGTCTGTTTGATCCTGTCCCACCAGAGCTCCAGCCCCGTGGCATGTTTATCCTTTGCTTCCGCCGCAGGCACAGGCGCCACAGCAGCCGCCCCTTCCCTTCCTGGTGGGGAGGCTCATCCAACGGCTGCGGCTGGCCCAGGGCCTGGCAGGACTGTCCGGCACCTGCAGGCGCTGGAGAGGACATGGGGAAGGCCTTGGTTGTGCCATCCCACCACGTCCCTCCTCACCAGCCCCTGGAGCTGTGACAGCCCTGGCAGGGCCCTGGACAGTGCCAGGCTTCACCTGGGCCGGCAGCTCCTGCCCTGGGCACTGGGTTTGGCTGCAGGGACCCACATCTGGCGCTGTCCTCTCGGGGTGCCCACAGGCACATGGCGTGCTCTGGCACGCTCCGGCGCGCTGGGGGCAGGGAGCCCTTCCGCCTGTGCTGGGAGCTGCGGGCAGAGCTGTGGCCGGCAGGCGCACGCTGGGCAGGCAAAGGGGAAGGCCTATGATGGAGCCGACCCATGTGCAAATGTGGGGAAACCTCTTTGGTGTTTCCCCTCTGGGTGAGGGACCAGTGGCAGGAGGGGGCTCCAGCCCTGAGCACAGGCTGGAGGTGTCCAGGCAGTGCACGGGGGCTCAGCCCCATCGAGGCTGGTGCTAACTCGGCATTGCTGTGCAGCCAGAGCAGCTTCCTGCAGCAGGTTAGGCGAAGGGTGCCGGCAGCAGCCGGGTTTCCTTTGTGGTGAGGTGTAGGTGGGGCAGCACAGGCTGTGTCGGGGTGGCTGTGCTCCGGCCACTGCCTCACCAGGAGCAGAAGGAGTGTCTGCAGATGCCATTGGCCCGGCCTTTGGTGAGCTGGTGGCCCTGTCCCGGTGGACACGGCACTGGCACTGCAGAGTTTTGGCACAATGGTCTGGAGTCCGGCCATGGGGGGTTGGCTGGAGGGTGCCAGGATCCCGTCCAGTGCCGAAGGCGGCTGTCCACATCTGGCAGAAAGCCCCATGGCAGGACCTGCAGCCTCTGCCACTGCCCTGCGGCACGTCCCTGCCCTGCCCAGCCAGGCAGCAGGATTAGGGGTGCGCGGGGACGGCGGTAATCCCGGGATCAGTGCGGCGGGAGGCTAATATTAACTCATTTGCTGCCCGCAGCAAGGACAAGCGTCTCATGGCAGCACGTCCCACCCTGCTGTGCTGCTCCCTCAGCAAATCAGGCAGGTGGCCGGGGGGGCTGAGAGCCCCTGCACTGCGGAGTGCAGTGGGTGAACCATGGGCTGTGTCATGCTCATGGACCGGGGGGGTCCGGTGGCGGCACAACTGCCGAAAGCAAGACCGGGGCCCCATCGCTGCTGTTGTTCCCTCTTTGGCAAGGCGTCGGTTGTCCTGGCTCCGCGACAGGGAGTTTCACTTCACGGCGGATTACGGCTTATTTGCCTTTTTCTGTTGTTTGGGTTTAACTCCCCGCTGCCCTGGGGTGCGTGAGCGTTGCTGTTCCCAGCGCGTTCCTCCACTGGCGAGGGGCTGTGGGGCTTGGCACAGACGCGCTGCTCTCTCACGCCATGCGTGCCGGGGGGTAGCGGGCGGGCGAGGGTCCAGCCCCAGCTGCAATCGCCTTGTCCCGGGCTGCTGTCAGCACTCCTCGCAGCTTTCCTGCCTCATCCTGGCCCTGACATCGGCTGCGCTGACGCTCCCTGACATCTCGGAGGCGTTGGCTTTCCCTCGGCGCGGCAGCTGCCACAGCCTTGGCGCAGGGTGAGCCCGTGGTGGCACCGTGTGCAGGGTGAGCCAGGCGACTGCTTGCCCCACCGGAGCTGGGATGGGCTCCACGGTGCCGGCGCCTCGCTGGGGCTCTGCTTCATCCCGGCTGGGTGGTGCTCACGGAGGGACGGTCTGCGGGGAGTAGGAGTCGGTGCCTCTTTCCTTCCTGCCCAGCCTGGAGAGGAGTGTGGAGCCGGGATGTCCTGGCTGCAAACTCTTCTCCTCGCCTTCATCCCGCCGGGGGCGGAGGCAGGCTGCCGGCAGGTTGCTGGCAGGCACAAGCAGCAGCATGGGGTCAGCTCGCCGTCAGCGCTTGCGGCGCTGGAAACTTGGCTAGTGCTGTTCTTGCAACGCGGCAGCCAGGATGGGCTGCAGCCTGACCTCCTGCCCGGCCCCATTGTGCTGCGCCGCCTTCCCTTTCCTACAGCCGCGCCGGCAGCGGGGATGAGCCGCCAGCGCCTGTCCTTCACTTGGGATATCTCTGTCTCTGGGCAGGGTGGAACCCTCCAGGCCATGGCCCCATGTCCAGGCCTCTCCAGCCGTGCCGCACCCCCGGGTGGGAAGGAGGGTGCCCCTTTCCTGCTGCCTGTAGCATGAGGAGGGAGTGGAGTTTAGCTCCCTGGCACATGGGCTGTGCTGGTGCTGCCGGGGGGGTCTGCCCGAGACCCTCTGTGTGCTGGTGGGGACAAGGCACCCCCATGGTCAGAGCATCTCCGGTGTGCAGGGCTCGAGTACAGGGGTGCAGGGTCCCTGCCCGGTCCTAAACTGTCCCTTCCCCTTTCCCCCCTAGTGAAGTTCATGCGGGAGGTGACCCCCTACATCAAGAAGCCCTCGTTGGTGTCGGACCTGCCCTGGGAGGGGGCTGCCCCGCAGTCACCGAGCCTGAGCGGCAGCGAGGA
Organism: Ara ararauna; assembly: GCA_028858755.1. Classification (NCBI taxonomy): domain Eukaryota; kingdom Metazoa; phylum Chordata; class Aves; order Psittaciformes; family Psittacidae; genus Ara; species Ara ararauna. The sequence continues at coordinate 2,936,275 of CM054410.1, read as the reverse complement.
CTCAGGCTCCCCCCAGCACCAGGGCCCCCGTGACCGCAAGGTGATCCCCTTGAAGATGTGCTTCGCTGCTAGGAACCTCAGCATGCCCGACCTGGAGAACAGGTGAGGGGCTGCCCGGGCCCCCCCAAACTCCAGTGGTTGCTGGTGGGGGGATCCGCTCCCCATGGACTCCCCCAGGACAGGGCTGGGTGCTGCCCATGACCTCCTGCTTCCCCTGCTGAGCTCTGACAGGGGAGTTGGGTGGTTTGGCCAGGGCTATGCTGTGCACCCCCTGACCCTATGGGGTGGCTGGCAGCCTCCCCTGCCTATGGAAAAGGGGCCCCTGCAAATCCCCCCTGCTTTGCCTGCTGGCAGGGCTGGCACCAGCCTCCCTGGCACAGCCAGAGCCCCAGACCAGTGCTGCCCATCTGCTGGGCTGGGCACAGGCTCATTGGGGTGCCCCCCCTCCCATCCCCTCTCAGGCTGATCGAGCTGCACTCGCCGGACAGCCGGAACACCCTGATCCTGCGCTGCAAGGACACAGCGACGGCACACTCCTGGTTCATGGCACTGCACGCCAACATCACTGCCCTGCTCCCGCAGGTGCTGGCGGAGCTGAACGCCATGCTGGGCACCAGCAGCCCTGTAGCCGGTGGCAGGGAGGTGAAGCACATCGCGTGGCTGGCAGAGCAGGTACGTGTGCCGGGGCTGTGCTGAAGCTGCTGCTGTGAGGACAGCAGTGACAGCGGGGCTGTGGGTGCAGCTGCATGGCTGATGGAGAGCTCCATCACCAGCCTGGACACCAGGCTCTGCTGTTCTGGATGCACCGTGGTGGTGTGGATTAAGCCCAACTGGTAACTCAGAACCGTGCAGCCTCTTGCTTCCATTTTCTCCTTTCCATCTGGGCGGGATGGGGAGGAGAATCAAAAGAAGGTAAACCGCATGGCTGAGATAAGAACAGTCTAGTAACTGAAGGATATATAAAACTAAAGTATATATAAAACTACTGCTACCAATAAGGGAAGTAACAAGGGGAGAGAATATAAAACTAAAAAGGGAAGGGAAAAAAGCCCCAATAAACAAAAGTGATGCTCAGTACAATTGCTCACCTCCCACTGGCTGATACCCAGCCCAACCCAAGCAGCAATTTAGGCCTTCTGGGTGACTCTCCCCAGTTTCTATACTGGGCATGAGGCACTGTGGTATGGAATACCCCTTTGGCTAGTTTGGGTCAGGTGTCCTGTCTCTGCTCCTTCCCAGCTTCCCGTGCCCCTCCTCACTGGCAAAGCATGAGACTGAAAAGTCCTTGATTGGGGTAAGTGCTACTGAGCAGGACTAAACCAACAGTGTGTTACCGGCACTGTTCTGAGACCAAAGCCCAAACACAGCACTGCACCAGCTACTAGAAGGAGAAATACAACTGTTACAGCTTAAGCTACGACACGCAGCAAAGAGTGCTCTCATGCCCTCAGCACCTTCTCCTGCTGGGATTTCCTGGCTGGAGATGTTCATCACCCTCTTGTTTTTCCATGAATTCACTGTCTGGGAGCCACAGCCTGCCCAGGTACCGCAGTGAGGTCGGCCCCAGCAGTGGGGTCCCCTAAGAGCTGCTCCTGGTTTGGTTTTGTGAGCTCCGCACCCTCAGTGGCACCCGGCACATGGACGCTGCTGAGAGCCCTGCAGCGTGGAGCCACTGGCTTGGGGGTAGCCTGGTCATGGGTGCAGTGGCCCTGCCATGGTCCTCACAGTGCCCTCATGTCTCTTTGCAGGCGCGCCTGGATGGAGGGCGGCAGCAGTGGCGGCCTGTCCTCATGGCAGTGACAGAGAAGGACCTGCTGCTGTACGATGGCATGCCCTGGACCAGGGATGCCTGGGCCTCCCCTTGCCACAGCTACCCGCTGGTGGCTACCAGGTGGGCTGGCAGGGCTGGATCCATCCACCTTCATCCTCTGAGCACGGTTCTTGCTGGAGCAGAGGACATACACTGAAACACTGGTGGCATGGTGCAGCATTGTCCTGATGCTGCCATCGTGCCCCTAACTATCCCATCTGTGTGTTCCCCCCGCCCAGGCTGGTGCACTCGGGCTCGGGCCTCCGCTCGCCCGCCCTGGGCTCGGAGCTCACCTTTGCCACCCGGACAGGCTCTCGCCAGGGTGTGGAGATGCACGTGTTCCGTGTGGAGACGCACCGGGACCTCTCCTCCTGGACACGCATCCTGGTCCAGGGCTGCCACGCTGCCGCTGAGCTGATCAAGGAGGTGACTGTGGGTGAGTGCTGCGGGGAGGGGACACCCCCGGGCTCCCCCCTTCTCTGCAGCAGGATCCTGGTGCCCTGGCAGGGACCGGCACCCGGGGGTGCAGCGGCAGCAGCAGTAGCTGCGCAGGCAGTGGGTTAAACCCTGCCTGTGCCCGCAGGCTGCACACTGAGTGGGCAGGAGGTGCTGCTCTGCATCCACTACGAATGTGGCTTCACCATCTGCCGCGAGGAGCCAGGCGGCAGCATCCTGTTCCGCTATCCGTACGAGAGGCTGAAGATGTCGGCAGATGATGGCATCAGGACCCTGTACCTTGACTTCGGGGGCCCCGAGGGGGAGCTGGTGAGGAAGGGAGCTGCCAGGTTCGGCCCTGGATTTGGGTGGGCTTCCCATTGTCATTCACTGTGAGGGTGGTGAGGCACTAACACAGATGAAGCTGTGGCTGCCCCATTCCTGGCAGTGTTCAAGGCCAGGTTGGACACAGGGGCTTGGAGCAACCTGCTCCAGTGGAAAGTGTCCCTGCCTGTGGCAGGGGGTTGGGACTGGGTGAGCTTTAAGGTTCCCTCCAACCCAAAAAACTGGGATTCTTTGATCCCTGCAGCATCACCATGGCTGCCTGTACCTGCTGGGTACCACTGACTGGGAGATCCCAGTCGTGGGTGTGAGATCCTTGTGCCCCCATGGGGTCTGGCATCACAGTGGGGGGGCTGACTCTGCTCTCCCATCTCCCCCCAGGCGCTGGACCTGCACTCCTGCCCCAAGCCCATCGTCTTCGTCCTGCACACCTTCCTCTCAGCCAAAGTCACCCGCATGGGGCTGCTGGCATAGGTGGTCCTGCCGCCCCCGCCTCTCCCCATCATAGACCAGGGGGAAAGCAGAGGGGCCCCCCCACCAGTGCCTTTCCGGGGCTGGGACTCGCTGCCCCAACAGCTGCCGGGGCAGTGGCAGAATGGCTGCTCTGGGTTGTGAGGGTCTGAGCCTCTCCTGCTCTGCACTGGCAATCCCACCCCCCCCAGGTTCTGGGGGGGGGGGGGGGCCAGGGCATAGACAACAGCTTTAACCCCTCCGGGCCTAAACCCATCACTCATCTCACCAACTGTGCCTTGGAGCACCCCAGTGCTCCCCCCAGCACCCCTCCTGCCTTGGGGCTCCCCCCAAAAGGGGTCACGTTGTCCCCACATGGGATGGATCTGGGGCTCTGTGGTGCCCCCATTGCTGTAGCATAGGGTCCCTCTGCCCCACTAAGGGTGGGGGACACATACTTGTCTTACTTGGGGCACTCATGGGTACAAGAGGGGACCCCCTGCACCCTGCTGCGGCTCGCAGGGCTGTTGCAGAGTGCAGCAGTGATCCCCCCAAAACCTCCCAAAGCCAGAAAGCAATGCTGTGTCTCTGCTTCCTGCAGGGCTGGGGCTGCCAGGACCCCCGCAATGGCACCCCCAATCCTGCAGCCTGGCCCCCTGCCCGGGAGCTGCTGGGGATCTAGCCCCCCACGGCTCGGGGGCTTGCAGGCCCTGGGGATTGGGGCAGTACATGTAGATTGATGCACTTTCGCTTTTGTACTTTCTCTCCCTCTGGGGGGGCAGCTCCGTGCTGTGGGCTGCGGGGAAGGCCCCAGTGCAGTGGGACCCCCCCAGGGCTCCCTGCTCCTGGCTGAGGCCCTGTTGCTCCTCAGACAAACTCCTCTGCTCACTTTCTGCTTTCTATGGGGCTGTGCTAGACGGGGCTGTGGGGTGCAGGGGGATCCTGGGGGGTGCCAGCCCCCACTGGGGCTGCAGCTCCCACACAAGCACTACAGGCCCTGCACGCCCCTTCTATTTTTGTATTCTTTGTAAATCGCTATTTATATCAGATTGCCTTTGATGGGGTGTCCGGGTCTCATTCTGGAGGGGCTATGGGTGTCATGGAGGAGGCCACAGTGATGTGTGTGCCTGTGCCGGGGGTGAATTGATGGTACAGCACATGGTGGTGGTGGGGTGAACAGTTCTAGGCTACCCAGTATGAGAGAGACTGGGAAGGACTGGACAAGGGGATGCTGGGGGGGACACTGGAGTGTCACAGTGGGGGTGGCGGGGGCAGTGGGGCCGTGAGGGTCATTGGTGGGCACAGGGACACACACCCATAAGGATGTTGTAGGGGTGCGCACACATACATAGGTGGTTGAAAGGGGGGGATGCGTATCCACGTCGGGTGTCTGTAGGTGCAACCACGTGCCGGGGGTGCACACGTGTGCCTTTGTGCATCCGTGTGTTGTGATCAATGCGCTGAAGGGAAGAGATGGGATTAAGAGTGTCCCGGACGCGCTTGAGAGGTGAAGAATGCCAACCTCATGGGGTTCAACAATACCAACTGCAAGGTCCTGCACCTGAGTCGGGGCAATCCGAGGCACAGCTCCAGGTTGGGCAGAGAAGAGGTTCAGAGCAGCCCTGCGGAGAAGGACGTGGGGGTGTTGGTTGATGCGAAAATGAATATGAGCCGGCTGCAGTGTGCGCTCGCAGCCCAGAAAGCCAACCGTATCTTGGGCTGCATCAAAAGCAGCGTGACCAGCAGGTCGAGGGAGGTGATCCTGCCCCTCTGCTCTGCTCTCCTGAGACCTCCCTTGGAGTATTGTGTGCAGTTCTGGTGTCCTCAACATCAAAAGGACATGGAACTGTTGGAACAAGTGCAGAGGAGGCCACGAGGATGATCAGGGGACTGGAGCACCTCCCGTATGGAGATAGGCTGAGAAAGTTGGGGTTGGTCAGTCTGGAGAAGAGAAGGCTGCGTGGAGACCTCATAGCAGCCTTCCAGTATCTGAAGGGGGCTTTAGGGATGCTGGGGAGGGACTCTTCATGAGGGGCTGTAGTGATAGGACAAGGGGTAATGGGTTCAAACTTAAAGAGGGGAAGTTTAGATTGGATATGAGGAAGAAGTTCTTTCCTGTAAGGGTGCTGAGGCACTGGAATGGGTTCCCCACGGAAGCTGTGAACGCTCCATCGCGGGCGGCGCTCAATCCCGGGGCGGACGCAGCGCGACCTCCGCTCCCCTTGGAGCCTGCGCGTGCGCGCTCCCCTCCGCGGGGAGGGAGCGGGGGAGGAGGGGAGGGGCGCGGTTCAATGCGGGGGGGGGAAGGGGGAGGGGGCGAGGCCCGGCCCCGCCCCGCGTGTGCCGGAGGCCGCCGGCAGGGGGCGCTGTCGCTCACAGCCGCAGTCCCGGGCGGTCCCGCGGCCCCCGCTCCGCCGCCGCAGCGGCGACCCCCGGCGATGCGATGACCACGTCCACCCTGCAGGTACCGCGGGGCCTCCGCTCCGCCGCGGGGACCCCCCCACGGCCCCGGTGCCGCTGCGGAGCCGGCGGGGAAAGGCGTCGCCCCGCGCCGCTGCCGGGCCCCGCTGGGGCGGCCCCATCCTGCCCGGGGGGGGGGTGGGGTGGAGGAAGGAGGCTCCCGCGGCGGACGGGGTGCGCAGCGCCGGGTGCGTGCCCGGCCCCGGCTCACCGCGCTGCCCCGGCAGAAAGCCATCGACCTGGTCACCAAAGCCACGGAGGAGGACAGGGCCAAGAACTACGAGGAGGCGCTGCGGCTGTACCAGCACGCCGTGGAGTACTTCCTGCACGCCATCAAATGTGAGCGCGGCGGCGGCGGCGTTGGGGGGGCCCGGGGGAGGGGGGAGCGGTGCCGCGGTGACGCCCGTGGGTCCTTACAGATGAGGCGCACAACGACAAGGCGAAGGAGAGCATCCGAGCCAAGTGCATGCAGTACCTGGACCGGGCGGAGAAGCTGAAGGAATACCTGCGCAGCAAGGACAAGCAGGGCAAGAAGCCGGTCAAGGAGTCCCAGAATGACAACAAGGGGTGTGTGGAGGTGCTGGGACGCCCCCCGACGGGGCGCACCAGGGCCAGTCCCGCTCCTGACCCGTGTCCCCTCTCCCCAGGAGCGACAGTGACAGCGAGGGCGAGAACCCGGAGAAGAAAATGCTGCAGGAGCAGCTGATGGGTGAGGGGCTGTGCTGGGCGCAGTGGGTACGGCCCTGCCGGCTGGCTACAGGGTCAGCAATGGGGCTCCTGAAGGGCCGTTGCAAGCGGTGGCTGTGGGGAAGGAGGCAGGCTGTGGGACTGGGCACCAGGGGTGTGTTGCTGGGGTCTGGTAACCCCAGAACCATGCTCTGTGCCCAGGGATGGTGGGGTTGGTGGGAGTGGAAGGCACAGGGTTAGGAAGGGATGAGGGCTCTGGCTCCCCCGGCTTCCAGCAGATGTTAGGAGCGTATTGGCCTGTCTCTGTGGGGCTGCATGAGCAGAGCTGCCTCCTCACAGGTGCCATCATGATGGATAAGCCTAACGTGCGGTGGAGTGACGTGGCCGGCCTGGAGGGAGCCAAGGAGGCCCTGAAGGAGGCTGTGATCCTGCCCATCAAGTTCCCGCACTTGTTTACTGGTGAGAGGCACGGCAGCGCCACGGCTGCTGCTCACCCATGGAGGAGGTACCATGGGGCAGCAGCTGGGGCAAGCGTGTCCTGGGATGTGACCCCAAGCACAGGAACGTGTGTCCCTGTGAGCCCACACGGATCTGGCCTGCACAGGGACAGGGGAGCTGTGACACTGGCCTCTGTCGCAGGGAAGCGCACACCCTGGCGAGGGATCCTGCTCTTTGGGCCCCCTGGCACCGGCAAGTCCTACTTGGCCAAGGCTGTGGCCACTGAGGCCAACAACTCCACCTTCTTCTCCGTATCATCCTCTGACCTGATGTCGAAGTGGCTGGGAGAGAGTGAGAAGTAAGCTGGCAGCAAGGAGGTGTGGCTGGTGCGGACTGGCTCCCAGCCTCCCCACTGGAGCTTGGCTGGGGCCCTGTTATTGCTGATAATGGTCCCAGGGGAGAGCATGGGCCCTCACAGAGCTCCACAGGGGATGGTCCTCCCAGAATGGTGCTCGCTGGATTGCGAGCATGGGCTTCCCGAGATGGGCTGGAGGAGTTTGGGGCTGCTCACCTGGAGCTGTCACAGGCACTAAGTGCCGCTGGTGCTGTACAGGGTTCCTGGTGGGGACCTGCATCCCTTGCTTTCTTTGTTCGCAGGCTGGTGAAGAATCTCTTTGAGCTGGCAAGGCAGCACAAGCCCTCCATCATCTTCATTGATGAGGTGGACTCACTGTGTGGCTCACGCAATGAGAACGAGAGTGAGGCGGCCCGGCGCATCAAGACAGAGTTCCTGGTGCAGATGCAGGGTGTGTATAGGGAGAAAACAGGGAAAGGAGGGAGCAGGATGGGCAGGCAGGCACAGGAAAAGCTGCCAGATGCCTGTATCATGCATATCATTCCTTGGGGATCACACTGAGCCATCGGTACTGCCTTCCTGTGCAGGTGTGGGGAACAGCAGCGATGGGATCCTGGTGCTGGGTGCCACCAACATCCCCTGGGTGCTGGACTCTGCCATTAGGAGAAGGTGAGCAGGACCCAGCAGCCCCCCAGCTCCAGCCCCAAAGCCCTGGCAGGGTCTGGCAGCATGGGGCTCACCCCCTGCCTGCACTGCCCATAGGTTTGAAAAGCGCATCTACATCCCGCTGCCTGAGGAGGCGGCACGGGCCCAGATGTTCAAGCTGCACCTTGGCAACACCCCGCACTGCCTGACTGAGGCCAATATCCAGGAGCTGGCCCACAAGACAGATGGCTACTCTGGGGCTGACATCAGCATTATCGTGCGGGATGCCCTGATGCAGCCTGTGCGCAAGGTGCAGTCGGCCACACACTTCAAGAAGGTGAGTGGGGACGGCTCCTGGCCTGGGGGACCTGTCCTGGGGTGGTGGGGGAGCCCCGTGACTGGTGCTGGTGCTGTGGCCACCATCCCACCCTGCCGCTCTGCTGCAGGTCCGTGGTCCCTCCCGCACCACCCCTGGCACCTTTGTGGATGACCTCCTGATGCCGTGCTCACCTGGTGACCCGGGAGCCACTGAGATGACCTGGATGGAGGTGCCAAGTGACAAGCTGATGGAGCCCATGGTCTGTATGGTGAGTGTGGTCACTGCCGCAGTGCCAGGCACCCGTCCTGGTGCGTGGAGGCTGGTGCAGGCCAGCAATGCTGCAGCCCTGGCCCTGCCACATCGCTGGTCCTCCTCCAGTGTGCCTGTCCCCTGGCCAAGGGTTGGGCAGGGCTGGGGTGTGTTAGGGGTCATTTTGCTGGCACCCCCTTGGGACACTGTGGCCCATGGCAGCCCCCTGGGTGGGCAGAGCTGCCTGTACTGCTTTGGGGGGGTCCGTACCCCGTGCCAGCTTGCTGCTGCCTGTGTTGCAGTCGGACATGCTGCGCTCACTGGCCACCACCCGCCCCACTGTAAACACTGAGGATCTGCTGAAGGTGAAGAAATTCACGGAGGACTTCGGACAGGAAGGTTGAGGGTTGGGTAGGGCGTGGGGCTGGGGTGGCCCCTGCCCTGCTGCCTGTGCCAAACAGGTTCATCTTCTGCTCACCGCTCACCCCATTGCACTGCAGCACCTGGCGGGGCCCGGATATACAGCCGGGGGGGGGGGGATATCTGGGCATGGCCTGGGGGCTGATTGCCCCCCCGGCTGCACCCCACTCTTTTTCCTGCTTTTTCTTATTTTTTAAATTAATGCTGCTTTGAGTTCTGTCTTGTTTATATGAAAATAAAAACAATCCAAAAGCTTCAGGTGGTGCCTGGCCCCTTCCATGAGGATCTGACTGCACTGGCAGGGGTCAGCCTGGCCCCTCAATCCCACCCAATAACACACTGCCTGTGCCACTGCCATATGCAGGCAGGAGCTGTTGGGAGCTGCTGCCTGTTCCCAGGCAGAGTGTAGGGCTCTGCCCCCTGTGACAGCAGCCCCCAGCCAAGGGAAGAGCCACAAAGGCTCCTGCCAGCTTGCCTCCCCCTGCCCCCCCACTGCATGTCCCATCCCCAGCTCCACCTCAGACCACAAACAAGCCCTGTAAAAGGGGTTCCCTCGTCCAGCACAGCCCTGGCAGTGGTGCTGGTTCCTAGACCCATAGGATGATACAGGAGCTGGAACAAGGAGGGCTGAACCCCTGTCCCACCCCCAACCCAGGAGCAGGAAGGGCCAGGAGCCAGGCTGAGGCTTCACTGTGTATTTTGGCTGCAGTAATGGTGAGCAGGAGCCCATGCAGTGCCGCGCTGCCCCTCTGGCCAGTGGCCCGTGCGGAGCCTCACTGCAGCTCTTCTCCGGTGGGATGAGTCCCGAGGCTGTCAGTCCATCAGCTCCATCCAGCTGACATTGGTGAAGGTACGTGTGTCCATGCGGTCGATGTAGAGGATGCCATCCAGGTGGTCCATCTCATGCTGGACAACACGGGCAGCCCAGCCTGTCGCCTCCCAGCTCACCGGCTCCCCGTGCTCATCAACCCCTGCTACCAGAGAGCAGCGGTCAGGGAGAAACCACGGTGCTGGGCAGACGCTGGGGGTGCAGGCAGGGCTGCGGGGTGCATACCCGACACACGGACGGCCCAGTGGCGTGGCACATAGGCAGAGAAGCCGCGGACGCTGGCGCAGCCCTCGGGGCCGGTGACGAGGCGCGCGTCGAGGACGGAAAGCACGGGGTTGACGAAGAGGCGAAGCGGGAAGGGCTCGATGCGGTGCGCGCGGCGCATTGCCGCCGGGTACCGCTGGCAGAGGGCCGGGGGCAGCTCCGCGGCGAACACCCGCAGCGGCACCCCGAGCTGAGGGGCGCTCAGCCCCAGGCACGGCCCCCGCCGCAGCACGGCCGCCAGCGCCGCCGTCAGCTCCCGCAGCTCGGGGCCGCCCATCTGCTCCGGGCCCACGGCGGCAGCGGCTCCGCGCAGCACCGGGGCTCCCACCTGGCACGGGGCGGCGAAGGGCGGCGCGGGCGGGCCCAGCACCCGGCGCCGCAGCGCCCTCCAGTACGAACGCTCCCTCCGGCCCCAGTCCGCAGCGTCCCCGCACCCGCGCACCGCGCCGGGCACCGGCAGCGCCCGCACCGCCCCGCGCCGCCCCGCTGCCAGCGCCGCCGCCATGGGCCGCTCCGCGGGGAAGGAAGGGCGGCACGGCGACACCTGCCGGCGGGGAGGACCGAAGGGCGCGGAGGGGGCGGACGGCAGCGGGGGTGACACTGCCCCGGCCCCAGCCCCGGCCCCGCTACTCCGTGGTTGCTGTCGGCAGCAGAGCACCTTCGGGGGACCCCTCCTGCCCGTGTGCAGGCAGGGGTGCGGGCAGGGTCTCGGCGTCCTCTTCTTCCTTGGGGCGCAGGGGCTCCTCCTCGTCTGGCGGAGCCGGCAGCAGGAAAGCCAGTGAGTCCCTCAGAGCAACCACGTCGATGCGGCCCAGGTGGCCGAAGCGCTGCAGCTGGGTAGGGGGGACGCCTGCCAGAGAGGGAAACGGGGGCTGGTGGGAGCCTGTGGGCAAAGGGAAGCCCCACAGAGGTGGGAGCAGCGGAACGAGGGGGGGATCAGGCTCACAACCCCCCCGGGGCCTCACCCAGTGCCTGTGCGACCTGTGCCGGCGGGAAGAGGACCTGCAGGCAGCGGTTCAGGTAGGGCAGCAGGTCATCCAGGAAAGCCATGCAGAACTGGGCGAAGAGCTCCTGCTCCCGCCTGCTGAACGCCGCCTCCTCCGCACGGTGGAAGGCCAGGATGGTTTTAGTCACCTGGGGTGAAAGGCAGAGTCATTAATGCTCCCCACAGACAACCCTACACGTAAAGTGGACGCTCCTCTCCCACCCAATTGCACGAGGTTCAACAGGGCTCAGTGCCAGGTCCGGCACTGGGGCCACTACAACCCCATGCAATACTCCAGCTGTGGGGAAAAGTGACTGGAAAGCTGCCCACAGAAATAACCTGTGGGTGTTGGTCAACAGCAGCTGAACATGAGGCAGCTGGCACCCAGGTAGACAAGAGGACCCTGGCTTGTATCAGCAATAGCATGGCTAGCGGGGCCAGGAAGTGACTGCTCCCCTGCACTGGGCACTGGTGAAGCTGCACCTCGAATCCTGTGTTCAGTTCTGGGCCCCTCAGTACAAGAGTGACATTGAGGTGCTGGAGCAGAGCCAGAGACAGGCAATGGAGCTGGTGCAGAGCCTGGGGCACAGTGTGATGGGGAAGGGCTGAGGGACCTGGGGGGGTCAGATGGAGAAGAGAAGGCTCAGGGGGGACCTGATCACTCCCTACAACTGCCTGAGAGGAGGATACAGTGAGGTGGGGTCAGTCTCTTCTCCCAAGTAACAAGTGATGGGATGAGAGGAAATAGCCTCAAGCTGTGCCAGGGGAGGTAAAGACTGGAGATGAGGAATAATCTCTTTCCCAAAAGGGTTGTCAAGCACTGGAACAGGCTGCCCAAGGAAGTTGTGGAGCCACCATCCCTATAGGTATTTAAAGGACATGGATACATGGCACTTAGGGGCATGTTTAGTGGTGGGTTTGGCGGTACCAAGCCAACACCTGGACTTCATGATCTTCAAAAAAGTCTCTTCCAACCTAAAGACTCTGTGATTCCATCCTACCAATATCCAGAGCAGGACGAGCCTGCCCCCATGTCCTCCTGGGACAAGGCACAGCTCTACCCCCTGGCACCTCACCTCACCAAGAGCATCCTCCAGGCAGCTGGTGACATCCTCTGCCAGGGCGATGGGGCAGCAGAGCCGCAGGTCATTGAATGCGACGAGGAGGCTGTTGAGGAAGCAGGCGAGGGGTGGGAAGTCCAGCAGCACCATGGGAGGCTGCAGCGTCCCCGGCTGGGCCATGGGCACCGGGACCCCCGTGCTGCCCCCCAGCACTGCCGGCGTAGAGATGAGCGTGTAGGAATTCATCTCTTCCTGGAACTTCTCCACCGCCTCTTCCACCGCCTTCCTGAAAGCGGTGGCGGCCACGTGCTGGAAGAGGGGCGCCAGCTGCCCGCGGAAATCGGCCCCTACCCGGCTGAAGGAGAGCCCGAAATACATGCACTGCCCCAGCAGCGAGTCCAGGCGGCCGCCCACCCCACGCCGCAGGTCACGCTCCAGCGTCCGCAGGAACTCAGACACCTTCTGCAGCACCCAGCTGTGGAAGATGGCCCCCTCGTTGAGGGCCTGACCCTCGGCGGGCAGCAGCGGCTCCTCATCAGAGAAGATGGCGCGATACTGGGTGATGATGTCGAAGAGGTGGACGCGACAGGCTTCAATGGTCTTGGTGATGTGGAAGTAGGGGTCATCGTCGGGGATGGAGGCCTGGATGGAACGCAGCCACGCATCCCGTGCCTGCAAGAACTTGATGCGCAGCTCAGCCTCAGTGAAGACATCCATGCGCCGCAGGTAGCCTATGACCCGCAGGCAGGCCGGGAGCTGGATGTTGGTGCGGAGCTGCTGGATGAGCTGGTTCAGCATCAGCTGGGTGCATTGGCGCACTTCTTCCACAATGCCCTGGAATGGGACAGAGGTCTCAGCCACAGGAGCTGGGTCCAGGGTGGCAGAGGGCAGGGGCAGAGCAGATCCTACCTGGATCACAGGAATGGTGCTGTGCTTCCTCTCCAGCCGTCGCACGTAGGCAGCGAGCTCCAGCGCTTCCTCGTAGTAGCCGTTGCGGACGCAGGTGTCCATGAGCTGCGGTATCTCCAGGATCTCCAGGATCTCCGTGTGCCGGTTCAGTGTCAGGCTGTTCATGCGCCGGCTGCAGGCAATCTCCTCGGCGTCACGCATGAAGTTCCTGCGGGATCAGGGTGGGATCAGCACGAGGCTCTCCCCTGCGGCAGGTAAACCCCGGGATCCTCACGCCCTCCATGACTGCTCCTCAGTCCCATCCTTCCCAGCTCAGCACCAGCTCCTTCTCGCCCCCCAGCCCAGCCCTCCACTGCCCCCAGGGCCGCCTGTGCTCCGTCGTACCCTGTCCCAGCCTCCCTCCGTCTCCCCCCACGCCCTCACCGCCCCCCCCCCCCCCCGCCGTCCCGGTGCCCGTTCCGCACCGGCAGGCGTCCTGCAGCGCGGGCAGGCGCTCCAGCAGGCTGCCGAGGCGGCTCTCGATGCCGCCGAAGCCGTGTCCGGCGCTGCCGGTGCACTCGGCGGAACGGATGAAGGCGCGGTAGTGCTCGAAGGCCAAGCGCCGGGTCTCCGCCCCGACCCGCGCCCGCTCCGCCGCCAGCCGCGCCGGCTCCCGGCCCAGCTCCGCCAGCCCCAGCGCCGCCAGCTCGGACACGTATGCGGAGAGCTCGGGGCCCGCGGGCGCCGCGGGGCCGCGCAGCCAGGCCAGCAGCCGCGCCTCCTCCGCCGCGGCCATCGCGCCGCTCCGACGGGGCGCCGCCACACGTCCGTCCGTTCCGACGCTTCCTCTTCCGGCGTCTGTTTCCCGTTCCGGTGGGGCCCCGCGTGTACGGCGCGGGGCGATGCGGCCGCTGACGGAGGCGGAGACGCGGACGGTGTTCGAGAAGCTGGGGCGATAGTGAGGGGCCGGGGACACGGGGGGGGGGGGGGGGGGGGGGGGCGGAGGGAGAGGGGCGGCGGAGGGACCGGATGGGGCTCACGGCGTCTGTCCCCGCAGCATCGGTGAGAACATCCAGCTGCTGGTGGACCGCCCCGATGGCACCTACTGCTTCCGCCTGCACCGCGACCGCGTCTACTACTTGAGGTGAGGCGAGAGCCGGCGGGGGGGCGCCGGGCAGCAGGTGCTGTTCCCGGAGCTGCCCCAGCTCTGCTCCCCATCCCCGCAGTGAGAAGCTGCTGAAGGTGGCGGCGAGCATCCCCCGGGAGAGCCTGACGGCGCCGGGCACGTGCTTCGGGAAGTTCACCAAGACACAGAAGTTCCGGCTCAGTGTCACGGCTCTGGACTTCCTCGCGCCCTACGCTAAGGTGGGATCCGGCCCCCGGCAGCCCCCAGCCCCCGACGAGCCCCGGCCCTTCATCGGGCTTTGCCTCTCTTGCAGTTCAAGGTGTGGGTGAAGCCGGGCTCGGAGCAGTCCTTTCTCTACGGCAACCACGTCCTGAAGTCAGGCCTGGGCCGCATCACAGAGAACACAGCTCAGTACCAAGGAGTGGTGGTGTACTCCATGGCTGATGTCCCGCTGGTGAGTGGCTGCTGTGGACCCCGCGCTTCCCAGGGCCGGGGTACAGGGTTGGGGGACAAACTCTTATCTCCTGTTCATTCTCCTCCAGGGCTTTGGGGTGGCTGCCAAGTCCACGCAGGAGTGCCGGAAGGTGGACCCCATGGCCATCGTGGTGTTCCACCAGGCTGATGTTGGGGAGTATGTGCGGAACGAGGACACCCTCATGTAGGAGGACTCCGGCTCTCCAAAGACACAAGTGTTCCTGGCCAGAACAGACCTTGTCCTGCTCCTGCACTGTCAGTGCAGCAGTGTCACAGGGAGCTCACGCTGCTGCTGGGGTGGGCTCTGGTGTGAAAGGGCTGGGAGCCACCAGCACACAGCCCCGTACTCTGGGGGAGCTGCTACCTAAGCGAGGAGCTGTTCCGCAGCACCAGACCTGCCCCTGCTCTCAAATAAAGCCCGTCCCTTTTTCTAAGATGCCTGTTGTCTACTGGAGGACCTCAGGGGAGGTCAACCCTTGTCTGTGGTACAGGCTGCTGCCTTCCTGAGGCAGCATGATGCACTGGGGTGAGGCACCAGAGGGGAGAAGCTGCACATGTAGCTCTGCAGAAGAGATGGGGGGAGGCACACAGCCTAGGGCTGGGTGAACAGGCTGACCACTGAGCTGAGGGGAGAGAAGGAGGGCGCAGGCAGCTGCCTGAAAGGCAGGACTTTGTGCAGGCTTGCAGAAGATGGACAGAATCTATCATGCTGCTGTCCCACCCCAGATTGGGTGCCAGGGGCTCTTTATTAAGTGCCTGGTAGAAATGACATTATAGGACGCCATAATGATGGGTAGGAAGGTGACAAACTGACCTAGCGCACAAAGCTCAGTGTTGTGCTTTTCTTCGGTTGGGGTGATTTCAGCCAAGGGAGGAGCAGGGGATCTCTCCTTCCTCAAAGCAGGATCTGGCCTTTCCTCTCTCTCTGTGAAGGGTCAGAATTAGCTGTTGGCTTTGTTAGAAGCGCTGCAGATGCTGGTCCTTCCCATGCTTTTGGACACCGCTAGCACTTCTGCCTGCTGGAGGCTTGCACATTGAAGAGGCGCTTCAGGAAGTAGAGCTGCAGCACACCGGAGAGGACAATGGCGCAGCTCTGAGCCATCGACCACCAGTTGACATAGTTATAGTTGGACTCCAGGAGGAAGGAGTCGGATGCTTTTCGCATCCGGGCAAAGTTGTAGAACCGCCACATGTGGAAGATGTGGAGCTGCAGTCTGTGGGTGCTGACCTGCAGGAGAGGTGGGTGCTCAGCAGCCAGGCTGCAGCAGAGCCTAGAGCTGGAAGAGCTGCCCTTGGAGCTCCCCCAGTGCTCAGAATGAACTTTAAGCTGCAGCTCAGCCAACAGCAAACACCCTTCTTGGTTCCCTTGGGAGAACCTGCCCATCCCCACGGCATTGGAGCACTGTGGTCACTTTCACACTCACCCCGATTGCCTCCAGGGTGTCATTCAGCTCCTTCCGCTCTTCTGGCTGCTTGTTGTCTGTGTCAAAGGCTTCGTAGTAGACACCAAAGTTGAGATACACCTGCATGAAGCCAAAGTGGTTTTGCTGGTTGTTCAGGCACAGCTGGTAGAAACCTGTGGAGAGAGATGGGAATTGTTGTTCCCTGAGCAGAAGAGCCGCTACCAGGCAGACCCATCCCCAGCGCTTGATCCTCATCATCCCCACTGGGGAAGGGAGATGTGATCAGACTTGTAATGCCCCTGGGAAATGCTGGCTGCCTGGGCAGGACCGGGGCAGCAAGGACCTTTCTCCTTGGTGAGGAAGTTGATTTGTCCCCGCGCATGCTGGGAAGCGCCAAGCTGGAAGCCACTGGGGTCGCTCGCTGTGACCAGGATGTTCCTGTTGTTGCCGATCCCTGTTGCACGCTGGACCTGGAGGCAGAAAACACCCAAGGGGCATTCATGGGCCTGATTCTGAGCTCAGGAAACAGACAGGATCCTGTAGGAGCCCTCGTGTGCAGGGCAGGGGCCCAGTGTGGTCCAGCCTCTACTGAGGGTTGTTTTGGGGTCCATGGGGAGCTGCCCCCTCCATTGCTGTGAGCTGGGGCCAGGAACAGCCTCCAGTGAGCTGCCAGCTACACATAAAAGGACCCCAAAACCCACAGCCCTGGATGATAAACCGCAAGGATCCCAGTGCCTGCTCACGGTGCTGCAGGCTCCCGAGCACACCCCATATCTCCCACCCCCTGTACCTAGCCCATCTTCCTGCTGCCTGGATGGGGTGCTCGTGGCACTGCTGGAGTGGTGGGAGATGGAGCTGTGCTGAGGCCCAGGGCTGTGCCATGCTCCTGTGGGGCTGCTCTGCTGCGAGCAGAGCTGGAGGAAGCTGTCAGCACTGGGCATGGCCATGCTCTTGCTCTCCTTCAACCAGCCCTGTGTAAACAGGTGATAAAAGGCTGCCGTTTTCCCTTTGGGAAGGGAACAGAGTGCGAGGACAAGTACATAGGGCTGTGCCTGAGACCTCTGGCATGCCTTCCAGCTGCAGCTCAGAGACCAAGGGCCGTGCAGCAGCCTTTAGCCAGCCCAGCAAATGGCAGAGCTCCCCCCAATGCCAGGACACCATGCAGCTCTCTGCATGCTCAGTCACTACATCCAGAGCTCTCAGTGCTCCTTTAAAACAGGTATTTAAAAAAGGAAATTGATTTATGATGGAAATTGCCTAAAAAAAGTAGAGTCCCTGAGGTGGAACACCCAAGTGACTGAAACCATTCCTGTCTTAACTTAGGACCTTTGCGATGCAAGGCAAGCCCCCTCTGCCCTGGGGCTGGTGGATTTGGAGTTCAGCCTTAGCTGCCCTTCTGCACATAAGCCTGGTTGTAGGACCACGGTGATGGAGGAATTCCCACTACAGGACCTGCCATGCCCTTGGAGGAGGCAGCGGCCAGCACTGACTGGAGCTGCAGCACTGAACCCAGCATAGCCATTTGCTGACCCCATCAGCAGCTGCACAGCTTCCTGGGATGCATCTCACAAAACTCACCTCATAGTTGAAGAAGAAGTTCCCATTCTGATGTGCAAACTGCCAGAAGCATTCCGTGGTGCCAGCAGCAAGGATGATAGCAAAGTCGTAGCGATCTGCCCCATGGAATAGCGGGTCGTGGCTGGATCTGCTGAGGGGTTCAGTGCTGGGGCAGCCAGCAGAACCCAGCAGAGCCAGGAACACCAGCAGCAGCATCCTGCTTCCCAGCCCTTCCGTGCTTCCTCCAGCCAGGGCAGGAGTGGAACTGAAGGTGTCAGGGATAATCATTAACTGCCTCAGAGTGGCACCTTGGCAGGGCCAGGGCTGGAGTCAGGGGAATGAGATCACCCCTGGGGCAGAGCAGAGGCTTATCCAGCTCATTCACATTACAGCTCACCCAGCTGAACCCTCTGAAGAGGCTGTTGTGAAGAAGCTCCACAGTCACCAGCAACACTGAGCCAGTCCCCAGCCAGCCCTGCTCCTCACTGACCAACACTCCACCAGTCTGCATCTTGTGAACAAGAAAATTAAGCAGGCGAAGTCTTACCACCAGGAAACACACACAGCCCTAAAGTGGGTTTGTGGGGGAATGTCCTTCCTACCTGGCTCCTCCCTGCCTTGGCTGCAACACTTTTCCTTTATAGCTGAGGGCAAGTGCCTGGTGCAGAAAAGGGAAGTATGGGTGAATCCATTTTCTCCAACTGGGCACAACCAATGGGCATTGCCTCACAACAGCAATTACTGGTCCAGCTTGTGGCTCACATCAAGCCTCAGCAAGTGCAAGGTGTCCTGTCCACCCAGGGCTGCTCTGACCCCAGGGGCCACAGTTTTACAAGCAGAAGGGGAGGGAAACACACAGCCACAGCCAGGTGACGAGGCAGGCTCAGTCTGGCAGCTCCTGCTGAAGGACAGAAGGGAAGCAGGTGTTCCCAGACAGGCTTCTTCCAGCCCCAGCTCTGCAGGAATGCTGCCTGGAGAGGCTGCTTTTAGCAAATACCGCCATAGCTCCTCAGTCTTTGACTTCAGCAGAAACCTCGTCCAGAAGCTTCTGCTCTATGCAGCACCTCTCGACATCACTGTTCCACCCCAAACAGCAGCTGACACAACAGCTCAGGAGGCAAAGGAGGAGCCCCATGTTACTGGGGTGCTGCCTCCCCCAACTGCCACATTTCCACCCGTACGGTACAAGCTCACCCTTACAACTCAATCCAGCCAAGGAAACACAAACTTTATTTATGAAGACTGCCAGGACACGAGCTCTGGCTTCAGCTGCTGGATATGCAATGCCCTGGGCACCCATACGCTTGGAGGGATTGCACACCAGCAAGAAGTGCTGGTAAGATATGGCCCAACTTTTAATACAGGAATGACCATCAGTTAAATACTAAGATACAAAATTATGTTTTTTAAAGCCTCAAAGCTGGGAGGGAGAAATTCTCACTCCCAGGCTTGCTGCCGCTAAAAGCAGAAAGAAATCTAAGACTGTTTGTCTCAATCTCCTCCCTATAAGCTGTGGGGCTACATGCTGCCTCCCACCCACAGAGAATTGAGTACAAATGGATTAAATAACTGACAGACAGTTTAGACAACTGAAACACAGAAAAACAGCACCTGAGGGGATGAGCCTGCTATTTGACAGCATCTGAGCAGAGAAAAGTCA
The DNA here is from genome assembly GCA_028858755.1 of Ara ararauna. Taxonomy (NCBI): domain Eukaryota; kingdom Metazoa; phylum Chordata; class Aves; order Psittaciformes; family Psittacidae; genus Ara; species Ara ararauna. Next base: position 2,917,418 of record CM054410.1, on the reverse strand, counting down.
CTCACTTCAGCCAGGATTCATTCTACAAAGGCTGCAGTTGCCAGGAGAAGAAAGTCCCAATCCAGGCAATTTCCAAGCATACGCTATCAAGCCTGCACAAAAACTAAAACCTGCAGCTAGAGCTCAAGGCTCCTTGGTTCTTGCCACCTGATTTCTGTGTATTGTATCAGCTTCAGGGGCCATGAGCCATAGGGGCTCCCCACACACACAACAGAGATAAGCACAGCACCCTCCCCTGCTGTGATGCTCCAGTCCATCTTCGCAAATAAAAAGGTTTTTGCACTGGAGGTCCTGTGGCTCCCAGCTTTAGAGGATTCCCAGTTTTTTCATGGTCCGCCAGCGATCCTTAACCATCACTGCTGTGCGGTTCTGGAAGGGATATTTCTGGCAAATGGCCTTCCATCTCCCTTCTCCAAACTTCTGCACACCGTCTTTGATCCACTCGCTCTCTTCCACTGTCCATTTCTACAAAAGAGCATGTAAGCAGTGTCCTGTGAGTACAAAGTGTAGCTTCAGAATGCCACTAGCAGAGAACCACATGGTAACTCCTCCCATGTGTGCTAGCTCCCCTTTACTATCTATGCTAGTAACGTGTAGCAAAGGCACAGATGTCCTGTCAACAGCATACACAACACTCAATCACTCCTCTGTGGATGTGCTCTTGTACCCGTTACAAATAACAGAAGTGCTCAGCTCCAGCAGAGTGATACATGGTGTACAGCAGCACAAGAGCCAGCAGCTCTCCTACAAGCCAGGCTGAGAGCTCCCAGCATTATCAAAGTGGGGACCTCTTCCCAAGCAACAGCTGCTGTATGTGTGTCCTTCACCCAAACAAGATGGTGAACCTCTCCAGCATGGGGGGAACCTAGCAAACCCGGCTCTGAACCACATGCATCAAGGAAAAAAGACTTCATGCACATACTCAGTGCCCAGCACACAGCTGTACCAACTACCAATCTGGGCTGTTTTAACAGAGGAACTCCATGCACCTCCATGAATGCAAAGGCCTGCACAACTTGGATCAAGCTTGGATACCACAAGCACCAGCCTGAGGAAGCACTTTCCAACCCAGCCTCCTCATTTAAAGCATGGCAGCAGCTCACCCTGCTGCAGTGAACTGCAGGCTGCTGAGGAAGCAGTCTGAGCAGCAACCCCCATCAGTGCATTTCAGATTGTCTGGCAGTTTGCTCTTCTATGCAGATATATCCTGATCTCAGCCCTTGCTGAAAGGACTTAAGGGCTCCACATTACCTGTTTCTTGGAACCAAAGACAGTACTGTTATAGCTTGCTGTCTCAAATGATGCTGAAAAACAAGACAACAGGGTTACATTTCACCTTAACTGAAGAGGTACAGACCTTCTTGACAGACTGCCTTGGGCTTAACTGCTGAAATACAGAGCCTACAATGACAGCACACCATGACAGATAAACCAAACTCCTTTATCCCTCCCTTTTCTGCAGCCCCAGCTGTTTCATGTGAAAGCTTTCCAATAGGATCTGATTTATTTTAAACTAGCCAGAAGAGGGGCATCCACAGGATGTGGCTACACTGTAAATTGAAGCTGGAATTAGACATCCATTATCCACTCCTTTTCACCAGTTAAGCTACATACCTAGCTGCAAAAAGGACTGGGCAATTGATCTGACTGAAAACATAAACTGAACCTTTATTTCATGGCACTAAAGTAGGAACAAGGAAAAAGCTGTATTTCTGATGTTTACATTCTTTAAGCTAAGCATGATTTATCTGATACTGGAACAGGCGGCTTTGGCACACGTTTCAAGGCAGATGTACAAAGAGCTGGACAGTTACCTATTTTCCTGGGTTTTCAGGATTTCTGGTTTCAAAATTCAGTCACACAGAAGGTAGCAAGAAACCCATAAATGAGCCCCACAGCCAGGATTAGCATCAATTAACACCCACAGGAGGGGCTCTGTTCTTACCGGCCTCTGGGAAAAGCTCCTCCTCCTCACTCCAACTCTCTTTTTCTTCCAACCCATGCGTGCTGTTCCACTTTCCTCTGAAGGACCTGAAAGCAGGCAAGCATTTACTTTGGCTGCTGCCCAGGGAGGATGTTTTTAGGGGAGAAGGTAGGGATACAGAGAATACAGCAAGCAAGCCTGTGATGAGGGTGCAGTGCTGAGAAAAGTGCCCATAAAGTGATATATAAACACACTGCCACCTCCTCAAGTCCCCGCTGAAGGGGGATGAATCTTTAGCAGCCTCCATCTGAAGGTACAGTGTGCTGTACGTACTCAATACTGGTGGAGCACTGTGTTTTGTAGCCAGCATTTGCAAAAACAAGCAAGAGGGTATTAAGTACACAATGAAGTGCTTACAGCAGACACAGCGCTGGACTTCCCAGGCCTCTGTATGTGGCACAGACTTGCCGACAACCTGGGGGAGAAGCCTTTAGACTTCCAAAGGAGCGTTTAATTCTTACTGCTTTACTGCTAGCACTACTGAGGTCAGGCAAACTAAGGAGGCCTCTCAGTGAGATCAATTGCCTCAGTGCTGTCACCTGCTTCCAGTCTTCACACAGACTTGTGAAGTTAAAATAAGTCTGTTAAAAAAAGCCTTCAAAAGGTTCAGCCAAGGATATTGCATCCAATATGACTGAAGCCACTGGGAAACAACTGATCTCTGTTCTTACTTCAGGTTGCACTGTTGAACACCTCTTTCTTGCACATAAAGATTTGTGAAACAGCCTCTGGCAGATGCACACAATGAGATTTCTAGAGAGATGTCAGCACCACTGCTACAGTAAGTATTGACACAGAAAGGCTTCAAGACAGGACATCCACACAAGCAGCACAGACAATAAATCACTTTTCAGGTGAACTGGAAACCAACTTGCACAGCATCAAGGCTTGAAACTCAAGAACTGCCTACAATAGCATCAGCAGCCCCATTCGTGGCTCCCTCCCAGCCTTGGAGAACCCTCACTTTAGCTGGTACAGGATGGGAAGGCACCACGTTCCTATCTGTGTCCGGATCGCTCCCATGGCAGTCAGGCACAGCACATGGCCTCGGATGAGTTCATGAAACATCATCCTATTCTCACAGGGCTCCCTAGCACCCTCAGAATAAACTCCAGACACCCCAGGACAGCAACATCAGCTGCAGTATATCACCAGAAAAAAAAAACCAACCCAAACCAAAAGATAAAGCATTGTCACTCAAGTCCCTGAAGAGCAGGAAACTTATCAACTGAAATTCCCCCATCACTCTAAGACAATGCCAGGGTAGAAATCTCTTCCCAGCATCACCTCTGACAGCTTAACCCTGAGCAGTGCACACCAGCAAGAGTTTTCTCCACTGCTTGCACCGATGCCAGCTGCGCTGCAGCACATCTCAGTTTGTGGCCACTCTCCTGCTCTTCAAAGACAGTCGTCTCCAAAGCAGCCAAGTAATGCAGAACACCAAGGTCATTCCTGCCTGCCCTTCAAAACCAAACCTTCATGTTCTTGACATTCTTAAGCTAGAAAACAAAGGAGATGGTGTTTTATTTATCTTTCCAAAGACATCAAGCTCTCCTCAGTCCTTCCAGTTTCACTCCTGGGGATCCAAAACATCATTATTGCTGGCTGCTCTGCAACTTCACTAAACAGAAGAGGAGCAACTCAGACGTTTAAGCAGGAAGCTTTGCTACAGCCTTTTTACAGCCTACAGGAGCTACTCATGAGACTAACAGCTTTACAGTCTCCTAACAGTGCTAATTTTAAACTTCTGCCAGTAAGCCTACTTGGCTGTCTTCTGTGGGTAACCCTTATAAACAGGAAAAAAAACCTAACATAGTCCCACATCTTACTGCAGTCATTTCAGCTGCAAGGTTGACAACTCATACTGAAAGAGAAAGTTACAACTAGGACTTTCTTAACCAACACTGGTGTCGGGGGGGGGGGGGGGGGGAACAAGACAAAAAATTCCCATAAAAACAAAAAACTGGAGACCTTAAGCAAGGTGAAGAGGTAGAAAGGAGAGTTTAAAACACTCCACAAGATGCACCCATGAACTCTTTCCAGTGTCAGCATCACTAACCAAAGCACAGAGAAACACACATTACCTGCAATACGCCCACTGGAATTGCCTACCAGTACTACCTGCAGTACCTCCAACCCATTGCCAGTGGAAAATTGATAGTTTTCTCCTCTCCATTTCCCAAATAGTTAAGTGTAAGGACAAAGAATTTACTTTGTCCAGTTGCACATATGCTAGCAGACAAGGATGGTCAATACATGCATCTCAAATTCAAGAGAAAGGTTTTTGTTCATGCCACCAATGTCAGCTGCAAGTCAAAAGATTGGGTGCATATTAGAATATACTAGAAGAGATGGACTTCATACTTGACACTCTTGGCAGATACAGGCTGGTCATGCAATTTCTGAACAGGTCTGGAAGCAGAAGACACAACTGGCTCCTGGGAAGAGTCTGGCCTCTCACTCAGCTCGCTGCACTGGCTGTCTTCGTCCATGACCAGTTTGCTTATTGTGTACAAGCGCTTGGTCTTATGGATAATTTCAGGAGGGTCTGAGATGTCAGAATGCTGTTTCTCCGCTCCTTTCCGTTTCTTGGTTCTGTGGGATATAGAAGGAGACAGTTGCTTGGGGAAAGAAAAGTCTGTTTCATCCAGTTTGGTGAAGAGTGCACCAGAATCCCGGGAGTCAGACAGGATCTTGAAAGCTTCTCTCAGAACAGAAATCCCATACGTGGTTACAGTTCCAGAGGGCCCCCTACAAAACAAACAGAACTGAGGAGGTTGTAGAGATACCACCAAGGTGGCTCCAACTCACTGAAATCAGGCTTTTCCCCAGGGGTGTGACCCTCAATAACTGACCCCAGGGTGCAAATAAAACGTAGTGAAGAAGGCATTCCCAGCCCTTCAGTCCTCCCTCCTTTTAAAAGAGCTGGTGCAGCAAGGCAGGTCTTTAGAGAACATGCCCATGCGCTATTCTCAAATAAGGGTTGAGCTGTATGGACACCAAATGCTGCTCTGTGAGAGCACACCTGCTGGCAGCTGCTGCCCTCCCTCCTGGTTTGCAGTATCTCCAGAAAAAGCCCAAATCAACTGAACACTTTTACTGTGATCCAGACACAAGTCTTACACTGAGCGCCTCCGGGGCTTGCTGGGGCAGACCTGCTGGGGCTGGCACTGGGGAAGTTAAGAGCTACCTGGAAAGAGGAAACTACTGACTGGAAGAGGACTGCTGCCACACTGCATTTACAGTGCAGGGCCAGATTCCTCTGCTCACCTTTCCGAGCACCTGGAAGACACTCCCGGAGGCTGTGGCGTTGCTGCTGGGTCAGCAGCTGGAAGTTCTGGAGTTGCTGCTGCTGCTTCTTCAGATATTTGCATAAGCTCTGATGCTTCTTCCAAGTTATTATCTGCTGGTGTTATATGATCAGGAGTTGCTGCTGCATCAGTATCCTCTTCCGCAGGCTCGGAAGCTGTTGCAAAGTCACTAGTTTCTTCCCTAAGATCTGAAGCTGCTGTGGGGTCATGCGCCCCTTCTGCAGGGCTTGGAGCTCTCTCCAGGTCTTTTGCTATTTCTGCAGGCTCTGCAGCTCCTGCTGGGCCCTTTTCCCCCCCCGACGGCTTCAGAGTGTCATCCTTTGGCCCATTTGCAGACTGAGAAGTCACTGATGGGCGTCTTGGTTTTTTTGCATGTTCTGATCTCAAAGTCTTTTTAATCATCTTGGACAGAGAAAAAGCACATAACCATCACATGATGATTTCTTGTACTGCTACCCAACTTCATCTCCTCTCAAAGGCATTTTTAGCTGCCACGTGCAGCTAAATCAGCAGCAGGTACAGAGTTCACGCCTATCAATTAAAACTCGTTACACAGACTGAAAGATGCGTTCACCTCTAGAAACTTTTTTGGAATAGACTGATTTTGTGGTATTTTGGATTTAATCCACCATTAATTAGGTGCCTAAACTCAAACTCATTAACTGATACAGAAGGCATGTAAAAGCAAATTCCTGTATTTCATAGCCTTCTGGCAAAGTAAGCGTTGGTTCCCCCCACATCTGCACCCTGTGCTGTTTTGGGAAGCCAGATAAGCAAGGCAGACACATACCATTTGCAGCAGGGGCTCTGAATCATCCATGTAAGTCTCCAGGAACTGAAATGTGCTCCGCTGGAAGTTCTTGTAAGAGAAGTTTCTGACCACTGGATGACTGCAATCCTTGTCCTGGATGACAGCGAGCAACTCATTCTTCTTTTCCTAGAGGAGAGGTAAGAATGCTCTGAATAGATACAAGGATATAAATACAGGAGCTAGGATCTGGGCAAGGTCTGGCCCCTTCCTATTTGAGATTCTCCAGGCACAACTACTTTACACTGACAAAAGGCTGGGAAAAAGCTAGAGGAACAGGACAGTCACCTTATTTCAGCAATCCTGACTTTCTGCTCCAGCACCCAAGACATTTCACTGCCTACAGAAAGAGGAACAGGGACTCCTGCTTTCAGAATCAACGCTTCTTACCAATTCATGCTCTACACATGAGCTTGAGTTTTCCTTGAGGTAAAGGATGAATACCAATACCTGGAAGACCCATGGAGATATGTGAGAGAACGCAACTAACAGAGGGAGCTTCAGAGACGATCAATATGCTTGAGAAATGCAGAGCACTGAGGGTCCATCATTCAAGGAGGACTCTTAACTCCAGTTTTGGAACCTTTACCATTTTTTCTTGTTTGAGTATCCCTAAGGGGCGTGCTTCTCAAGGAAACCTCTTACACCCTCAGGGGTCATGCTGCCCACCCCATAAGACATACCAGAAACTTCTCCAGGTACCCCCTGTTCCCCAACACCCCATAGGACATACCAGACAGTGCTCAAGCAGCTGCCTCTCATTCCAGCACAGACTCACCTGGCTTTCGGGCTCCTTCCCTATATGCCTCTCGACAATTTCTGCAGCTTTCTCAAACTCTCCGTTTCTGATGCAGACAATAACAGCCTACAGGAGAAAACGAAAACCATTTTCTCTGCTGACACTGAACTGATCATACTCTGTAGATCAGCTTTGGAAAAGCATATATGATCATCAAGCACAGCACAGCTAACAGCTTAGTACCAATTTACAAACAAACTCTTCTACATTAACTGATGAAGAAGCACATGCACTGAAGATACACATTTGCAGACAAGCCACCCCTAATGATGGTATTCTATATCTGAGGCAATTTTCACCGGCATTTACACAACACTTTTGTAAGACAGAGTATTTATTCAAAAAAATCTTACAGCTTCCTTCACCATTTCCTGAAGAGTTTCCATTGTCTCCTGAGTCACACCGAATTCTGTGTGAATAAGCTCCAGGACACCAATTGCTGATTCCAGAGGGGTGAGGTCCGACTCTTTATCAAAAGTGCAATCTACAAGAAACCAGAGCTGCTGGTTTGTGACTTCACAGATGTCTTACAGAGACCTAGTCACTTGTTTGCTTGTTCTGACTGCAAATCCTACAGCTACTGAGGATGAAGGTGAGAAGGAATGGAAGGCTGTCTGCCAAGGGCCTAAACTGCAAGATCCACCCCAAGGCATAGGGAGCTACAGAAGCACCATGAGCCTATTAATAACGGACGTGGGGGAGTGTTGCAAAAACAATGAGGCTGAGCCAAAGCCACAATCACAGAACTGTAGAATCATGGAATGGTTTGGGCTGGAAAGGACCTTAACATCAACCACTTCCAATCCTCTGCCATAAGGGCACCCCACACTAGATCATGTCACCCAAGACTCTGTCAAACCTGGTCTTGAACACTGCCAAGGATAGACCATTCACCACTTCTTTGGGGAACCCATTCCAGGGCCTCGTCACCCTCACAGTAAAGAACTTCTTTTTTACATCTACCTCAATATCTAAACTAACGTTGGTGTGTGTCTGGCTAACAGGACAGGCTGGGAGCTTGGGATCTAGGACACTGCTCCTGTCTATGGCGGCATGATGCAGACATGAAAAGCCACGTTCTTCAGACCCTTGCCTTCAGTGAAAAGCTACTATAGCTGAACAGCTTCAGCCCAGGCTTCTGCTCTGTGCAGGAACGTTGCTCCTGGGAGCTACTGGGACAGGGGGCTGCAGGCCCACACTGGGGCTTCTTCCCTCAGGGCATTACTGGCAGGTTTGGGGACGCACCGAGGTTCTCTCCTTCCTCGACCCGTGACAGGAACTGCATCAAGCGCAGCAGCCGGGCCATGACTTGATCCTTCTTCAGGGGCCGCACAAGCAGCGCTGCGGGACAAAGCGGAGGTTACACGTCGCTGGCACGACACAGTGCGGCCCCGCCTCCCCCTCCCACCAGCCGGCGCTCGCACCCCGCCCTGGCGCTGCCGCTCCCCCCGGTCCCCCACAGCCGTACGGCTCCCCCGCTCGCCCCGGTCCCCCCCCTGCTCCCCCAATCTCCCCGCTTCCCCCCCGGCTCCCCCGCTCGCCCCGGTCCCCCCGCTCGGCCCCCAGCTCCCCACTCGCCCCGGCTCCCCCGCTAGCCCCGGTCTCCCGCTCGCCCCCCAGTTTCCCTCTCGCCCCGGTCCTCCGCTCGTTCCCGCCCCCCCCGCAGCCGTACGGCGCCCCCACTCGCTCCCCGGTTCCCCGCTCGCTCCCGTTCCCCCCCGGTCCCCCTCAGCGCCAGCGCACCCTGCATGACGTCGCGGAGCTGTCGGAAGTCGCGGTTGCGCCCGGCGCGGTAGGCCGCCATGGCCTGGTGGAAGTAGAAGCGCAGGACGTGCCCGTTGACCACCGCCTCCTCGGGGGGCCCGCCCCGCGCCCCCACCGGGTCCTGCCGCGGCGCCCACCGCTGCTTCCCCGCCATGGCCCCGGCAGCGCCCCGCGCCCCGGTCGCAACAACGACGCCGCCGCTCCCCTCCGTCCACCACCCCGCGGCGGCTCCAAAGCCCGCTGGTACCGGCATGCATCGCGGCAAGCCGCCCGCGCGCCGCGCCTACAGTCCCCGGCCGGGCTGGCGCCCTCTGTCGGTGGGCGGTGCTCCTGCCAGCCCCGCGCCCGTTGCGGGCAGCGCGGAGCGCGGCGGCGCTGTGCTCTGCCCACGGGAGCGCCGGGGCTGCTCCCTGCCCGCATAGGGGGGGGCCCAGCGCAAGGGACGGGGCTGTGTCGTTCTCTGGGTACAAGCAGCGTTTTCCCGGGGCCACGGATGCCCTGTTCGGGGCGGGAGAGGTGGAGCGGGAGCGATGGGAGCCTGGGGGAGAGCTTCCCCGTGCGCCTCATCCCTTCAGCCTGGCCCACCCCCAGGACAGAGCCGGTGCCCTTGCCACCAGCACAGAGGTGCTCAGAGCCCCTGGCTGTGTGCCCGAGCATGAGCCATCCCCATGGAGCCATCGCACCCACCATTCCCGATGGCACTGGGAGCACCGGCACGATGTCAAGGCAGAAGCTAAGACAAGGGGGGCACAAAATCACAACGTGAAATATATAAACCTTTAGAATCAGTTTTAAGTAATGTTAAGTTTGATGGCTTTGTAATAGTACCAATGGAAAATTACTGAGGTGCATGATTCACAGAAAAAAATAGAGTACAGTTAGAGAACATACCAAGAATTCTTGTATAAGACAAACCGTTGTAGTTTTAGGCCTTTATGACCTTAGTACAAAATGAGTGTAAGAAAAACAGGCTAGAACAGGAGGTAAGGATAAGGAGTATCCGGAAAGGCATGGGTGCAGAATGGGCTGCAGTTAAACTAACTGATAAGTAGGACAGGATGATTGTTGTGTCTATGGTGTTACCAAACCAATTAAGCTGGTACAAGCATCTACTGTACCTGCTTCGAAGGCTGCCAGAATTGATGAAGATTGTTGGAAGAAGTAAACGACCCTCAGAGACCACCACCACATTTTTGTACTCATGCGGGGAACTTTCTGGAAAATGATGTAATCCATATGTAGCCTCATCAATATGTATGTATGCCCAGCGGCTATACAAGGACAGCTTGTGTAACAATACAGGGACACACACGTTAGGAGGAGCAATCCCCTGTGCCTCCCGGTGCCGCAATAAAGAATACCTGCTTGTCAACTTAAAACTTCATTGGCAAGTTTGTTCCTGGAGTTTTCTCCGAATCAAAGCACAGCCTGTGCTTGTAGATATGATTGAACACTTCATGTATTAGAGCAGTGTCGTTATTTTATGCTTTATTTGGGGTTTTATTTTACTTTATACTCCTTATTCCACTCTTGAACACCTGGATGTTTTCTACACTGCATACACCCATTGCCATGCCAGGGTGGCTCCCACTCAGACACAGCATCTCTGTGGCCTGGGGAGCATCACAGACACCTCCAGGGAACATCACCCAATGCCATTCTGGAGACCATATCACCTGATGTGGAAAAGCAGGTGAAAACTCCTCTCACATTAGGTGAGCCGGAGGAGGAGAAAATGCACATGAGCAAAAGCCCTGTCTCAAATGGAAAACAGTAAAAGTGGGAGGGAGTTTTATGGGCAAACAAATTGAGGTAAAAATGATCTCATCAGGAAAGGAGGGTGGCTGCTCACTCACCAGGCCATCACGGTGCCGCATGAAACACATGGCCATTAAACGTTAGGAAGAATGCGGCAACAGATACCACCGGCTGCTTCTTGGGCTGAGGGGGTGCTGGAGTGACACGCTTTGGAAAGACACTTTTCCGTAGGAAACACTCATGCTCCTGCACCTCAGACACACACTGCTCCAACCAGATGAGGCAGGGCTTTAACAGATCCCACCAGCTCAGTGCAGGATTCAGGATTTTGGAACTATTTTTGCTCAAAGATTCGGAAAGAGGAGTCGCTGGAGTCCTCTCCCAAGGGAAACAAGCTCTGTCAGAGCTTCCTTTCCACATGTTATGGGGCCTGCCCATGCCAATTGTGTGTTCACAGCACCCAGCCCTGGAAAATGAGCCTGAAACTGTGGTTTCCAGAGTAAATACAAACCAGTTTTACTCTCTCAATCTTGTACAATGAAAGGGAAGCAGGGAATACGGAAGCAGGCGGTGGACCTGGAATGCTGGTGGCCTTCCTGTTCTTTTAACTGAGTCGTTGCCTGGTGTCATCACCAATTTATTTCAGAAAAAGGTTTAGGGTTCACGTGCCTGTCGAAATGCTGGGCAGGAAGGCACAAATTACAGTCATGTTTGTGCTTTTTAGCTGTAACTCATTGATTTATAGATTTTGATGAAGTGATTACGGATTAAAGAAAACATTCCAGGGAACAAGATCAGCACAGTGCTGGTCTCGTGTCTTTCTGTATGAGTTACAGTGGAAAATAAAGAAGAATCACTGGGGGCACCTGGTCACTGCACTCTGTTCTCTTTGCTGTTGTGGAGCACAGGCTCCATAAACAGGAGATAACAGCAACTGAGCCCAGGGTTTTTTGCTCTGCAGACAGACACACGACAGATTTCTGACTTCTCTTTGGGCTTGATAATGGTTAAGAGCAGTGACTGGATTCTGTTGCTCAATAAGTAGATAAATACAGAGCTTGTTTGTTACTGTGATCATTAATGGTATTGCTAATGTGCCTAGAAAGTCTGGACATGGACCAGGGCACCACATGTAATGCACAAGTGCAGTTGTCTAAGAGAGGCAGTGAGAGTTGCCAAAAACCAGGCAGCAGTTGAACAGCAGGAAAGGGGAATGTTGAGGAGGATCATGAGACTGCTGTGCAAAATACACAGCAAACCCTCCAGGTGTGAGAGCTGCAGAGAAGCACAAAGGCACTTACTAAAGAGATTTATCGAGTAGGTTATAGAAATGGATGTTGTGAACCAACTTGAGGCAGAGGTGAGCACTTTGTATTGAAATCAAGACAGGTGGGAATAAGCTGGGATCTACAAAAAGAGAGAGAGTTTCTGATGCAACCAAGGACTGGGACCAACTGAAATGTGCCAAGAGACGGGCAGCCTCATGAAAGCAAGAGAGCAATGATCTTTGCTGCAGCTCTTTGTGTGAGATGAGAGCTGGCTGCCCTTGCTAAGGCCAGGCAGAAGGACGTTGGGTGCATGATGATGAAATCCCCTTTAGTTTACAGTCTATGGCCTGGCTGGGGAAGCTTCTCTCCCAGATGTGTTACCCAATAAGGGACCTGCACACTTGTATGTTACATCAGAGCAAGGAGCTAAAAGGCTTCCATTTCAGAGGGTGTACTTTGGTTACACAAAGACTCAAGGAAACCTCCCTCATCACTGGGAAAGGTACACAGAAAGAATCAAAAGGAGAAGAATAAGCTTAGGGTTTCATCTGTGCTCAGACTGACCTGTTGATGAGGGGACTGCAAAGAAGTTTCAGAACAGGCCAAGACTTTAACAATATACAAATACTTGGTTACGTAAATGCATGGACTTGCCTTGGTAGAGAAGATACCCAAATCTGTGTTTGCGGGCAAAGTTAGAAATAGCCAGAGAGGGAGCTGAAAGATTTGTGCGCTCCAGCCTGCAATAGAGCTCCATAGGAGGAGGATGATTTTGGGAACAGCCTGCTACTTTGCACAGTCAAAGCATGTATGGACAGAGCACGTGCTCTGACACTCAGCTTGAAAGAAGGCACTGCACAATTTCTTGGGCAATGGTGGTGAATGAGTGTATATTTAAAGGAGGATTTCAAGTGTGCATGTGTTGCCTCAGTCAAAAAAAAAAAAAAAAACCAACAAAAATATCCCAATATTATAGATTAAAACACCAAGAGACAATATTGTAACTCTATGGCTGTGTCAGTAAATGTCATAAAGTTTAATATAGAGGGTGGCCACACAAAAGCGTTCAGTTCACCACAGCAATATTACAAAGGCAGTAAGTGAAGCCACATACTGCACTACCCACCAGGCTTTGGAGGAGCAGAAATCCTGGTATGCGGTACTAGCAAAGAACGAGTAATAATTGAGGAGATCAAGAACTCGCTGGGAAGCACAGGGCAGTAAATGTCCTTACAAAAAATACAAACACTGCTACAGCAGTGAGAAACAAGCATCTTAAGGAACAACATGAGTAAAAGTTGCCAGCACAGCAGGTCCTGAAGGATGTGAAGCAGTCAGTACTGTGGTACATCCAGGTTTGCAGTTTACCTTTTTAAGATAGAGCATATCAAGACTGATGTGCATTGACTCCAATGCTTCCTCTCCCTGCACTCAGTTCTTTAGCTCTTAAGGTGGCTTTATTTCCTTGCTACTTTGATTGTACTTCGATCCCCGTTTCCTGGTACAAAACTAACAGAACAAGGTCAGGATAACCTGGTGTATGAAAACCAGCTGCCAATGCCAGGCCTCAGCCCAGAATTGCAGCCATTTGCAAAGGTTGTGCCTTACAGCAGTAATTGGATTAGAGACGATGATTGGCAGGCACCACTGGAGCAATTCCTTTCTCTTTATAATAAAAGACCTCTTTCTTACCAGAGACCCACCTCAAAAGCTTTTTTGACCCACAGCCTGGGATATTCAGAGAGCTCACCTGTTTTCTTACTGACGTGGATGTGGACAGGCAGTGTGGTTTGCCAGGGTGACATTTCTGAGCTGATACATCTCCCAGATTGTGCCATGAGGTATGTCTCATATCCATGGAGATCTCAGCTCGGTGGCACAGGTACCTATTTCACCAAGCTCCTTTTAAAGTCCCAGCTGCAGCAAAATGCGCAGCTGTGAGCCTGCTTGAATTCTCCTTGCAGATACCTTTAATCTTTAGTCAGTGTAGGCAATGATATTAGCGTATCTTACAACACAAGGCTTTTCTGCCTCCTCAGCAGTTATGTTAAAACAAACAGTCCACTGTCCAGCCTCACACCTGCAAGTGCAAGAAAATAAATTCCATAGCCACAAATGTCAGTTTATAAATGTAAACCATCAGGCTTAAAAATTACTCGTGTTTCTGAGCTTTCAAATAGCCTCTTTGGCCCTAAATCTGTTCAATAGGGCTGGTAGTGAAGAGTTTACCAAGAGCCTCACATTAGATCTGCATGTGAACATCTTACTTCTGGAACTGGTGAGAACACAGCACCTGCAGGTGTGCTGCACCTCCTCTGGCTGCTTAAAGGTCTGAGATGGCCATCTATTTTATGTACATAAAGAATACACCAAAAGGAGCAGTACAGAAGCTCCTTCCCCTTGGCAGTGGAATCAAAAGCCTACCAAAGGAGTGCTACAGCTCGGCCAAGGGACCCTCACAGTTAAATAAGCCTTACCAGCACACATCCCATGCACTTCTCAATGGAAGTACCTGTGGCTCCCTGGCCCCGCACTAATGTGCATGGCTGGCACCATTCATTCGCAGCGTTTACTACCGGAGCCAACCCCGAGGTGGCCTGCGGCAGACAGACCCCCTGCGGCCCCCTCCTCGGGAGGGCTGCACCCCCGGCCGCGGGCAGCTCGGGTAGTCCCTGACAGGAACTACTACCAGCGGCTGGAACGTGCAACAGGCTCCCGGTGGCCCCAGGGCGCCGGAGAGGGCGGGGGCGGGCTGAGGGGGCCGGGAGGGGCTGAGGGGGCCGGGAGGGGCTGAAGGGGCCGGGATGGGCTGAGGGGGCCGGGAGGGGCTGAAGGGCCCTCGGCTGCCTGAGGCGACGCGAGGCCCCGCCCCGCCCCGCCGCTCATTGGCCTGCGCCATGGGCCGGCAGCGGGGGGGCGGGAGGCGCGCTACCGCTACGGCGGCCGCCCTGCGCCGAAGCCGTCTGTTCGCGAAGCTGCCGGCAGCCGCCATGGAGCCCGGGCAGCGCGCGGAGGCAGCGGGCGGCGCGGAGGCCGGGCCCGTGTTCACGCTGGAGGAGGTGGGGAAGCGGAACTCCAGCAGCGAGGCCTGGTTCGTTATCCACGGGCGCGTCTACGATGTCACGCGCTTTCTGGAGGAGGTGAGGCCCCGGGGGGGGGGGCGCACGGTCCGGTCCGTCCGCGGAAGGAGGTGCGGGGCGGGACGTACGGGTGCTGAGGGAGGAGAGCGCCGGCGGGAGCGGGGGGGGGACCCCGGGGCTGACGTTTGGGGATGAGAGGGAAGGGGAGGGCCCCGCGGGTGTGGGAGGGATGACTCGCGGGGGAGGGGCTCCGGCCCCAGGCTGTGGGGGCCCAGCGGTGGCCGAAGGGGGGTCCCGGCAGCCCTGACCCCGCGGGGCCGCTCTCCGCCGGGGCGGTTCGTGTGCGCGGGGCGGCGCCTGCCGCTGCTCGAAGTACCTTCCGCGAGCGGGAGAGTGACGGCGGGTCACGCTGGCGAGGGCCGGGCGGGCGGAGGGCTGCGCTTGGACTCTGAGTCGCGCTCTGCTCCCCATGGAGCCGTTGGGGCGCGCCTCACCTGCGAGGCAAAGCTCTCCGTAAGCGGTGTTACTTCACTTGTGGCCCCGTGGGGGTAAACCGCGTCGGGCTGGATCAGTGGTTTAAGCGTGAGATCTCCAGCGACGCCCCGTAACTTGGAGGAGAGAGTAACGGTGGTTCAGTAGGTGAGCACCTGCTGCAGCGCTGCCTTCCCGCAGGGACAGTGCATGGATGGCTTGGAACCGATGCAGTCTCTGCTGCCTGATCTCCAGTTCTCTCTGCTCTGTGGACAAACAGTGCTTCTGGACTCGATGCTTTTGCCTTCTGTTTTTGAGAAGGCTGAGGTTGTATTGTTAGCATTTGGAGATGAAAACAGACTGGGAAGAAATGGCAAAAACCTTCAAAGGGGTTTATCCCAGCTGAAAACACCACCAAACCCTTTGTAGCGTCTACAGGGTAGCGTACGAAAGTTAGTATGAATTGGCTTTAAAAGCAGAGCAACCCATTGAAAATGCACATGTTGCTGCTTGTTGATTTGCTTGTCTAAATTAAACTACTATTTTCCTCCAGGCATGTATGAGTAAAGCACGTCTGCTATGTAGTCATAACATATAATGGCAAAGCTACCTTGGTGAGGTGTAGAGGCTTACCAGAGGAGGAGGGAACCACAACCTGGCTGCTTTTTTGCAGTGGACTGACAGCTGAAGGTAGTGGCTTTCTGTGGAGGTTTTGGTATTTTATTATAAAGTTGGAGACAATCTGTTTTGTTCTTTGGGTCCAGCATTGTAATACTTCATTCAGGATCTGACTTGTGCTTTGCGTCTTGCCCAGACATTTATTTTAAGAGACCCTCTAAGGTATTTAAGTGGCCAAATTAGGGAGCTCTCTTTTACTACGGTGGCTTGAACTGGCCTTTGCCATAGCCAGTTCTGCACTGTTTATAGGTTTTATAACAAAACAGATCTTGCTTCCAAAGGACCATAAATGGATCCTGGCTGCTCTCTCATTTGCTCACCAGTGTTTGCTGTTGGTACTCCAGCACTCTTTACAGGGACCTCTGTGTCAGGTCCAGAAGCTGAAAGGCAGCTGCTGCTCTTGGGTCTTTGATACTCAAGAGAGACTTGAGGCCCCCAGTATGGTGCAAAGGCCTGTGGGACAGTGGGATGGTGCCTGGTGGAAGCATGGAGCTTTGGAGCTACAGAGCAGCAGTGGTGTGAAGAATTAGCAGCTGATGCTCAGCTGTTGGTTTTACCTGAAAGGCCATAGGTCCAGCTGAGGTGAGGGACCAGTTGCACGTTTAGTTGCACACATCTACAACAAGATGCAAACTGTACTGTACAGCTTATTCTTGGGGTGGGAAAGAGAAGACAATAATTTTGAGTGTGACTCTTAGGAAGCCCTGAAGTGGTGGAGCTATGAGCAGAATTAAGGTCCGGTTCCAGGTTAGTTCGCAAAACCAGAAGTTTTCCAGATGGTACGTGAGGGTTTTTTAAGCAGCTGACTGCTTCCTCCTACCCGCACACACAACCCACCCCCCGGCCAGTGTTTGGGCTCCCCCGCACTAGGCCAAACCTGTCATCTGGCATCTCTGAGATTCCTGAGAATTGGGGTGGGTGCAGAGGAGTACAGAGCTGTGAGCCCAGCTAGCTCTGCTGAGCAAGTCAAACTGGCAGAGTGGTGGCTGTGTTCTGAAGGCTTGTTACTCCACTAGGTTTTTAAATCTTCCATGTTTGCCTGCAACTGGAAGTCTAGTACAAGAACCAGGGGACGTCAAAGAAGCTGGAGCCAGGTCCAGAACAGACAAATGGCATTTCTTCATGCAACAGGGACCAGACCAGTGGAACTCCTTGCCAAAGGTCGTTGTGGATGCGAGAAGGTTAAGTAGATTATGGGGAAGACTAGGCAAAAATGTGGAAAAGCAATTCACTGCTGTTTTCTGAATAGCAAAGCACTCTGCGTTTAGGAAGAGCCAAAACCAGCTGGAGGCTGGGACAGTGATTGCAGAAACCATCTGCCTTGTGTTACACTTGCCTCTGTGTTCCAGGTATGGTTGCTAGTTACTGCTTTTCAGACTTAAGGATTCGAAAAATGTTTCTGAGATACTGACCCTGGTGTGAATGATGATGTCTTTCAGAGCAGGGACACTGTGTGCTGGTCAGTCTTCATCTCAGTGTTCTCTGTTGCATCTGGGATATGCTCCCTGAGACACCTTCTGTATTATAAATAAGCCCAGAAAGACACTTTGCTTCCCCCCTGCAAGCCAGGTTTAGCAACGCCTGAATTTTACCTTTAGATGGTTTTTCATATTGCCCTTTCCAAGCTCTTTATCCCATTTGTGTCTTTTTCCAATGCGAAAAAGATCTACTCAGACTACTGAATGAAGAATAAGGCAACTGTTTTAACTGTGCCAGTGTGGCTGACACAACAGTCTGCTGTGTATGCCCCCTGCTGATGTAGTGAGACTTTTAAGGGTAGATCAAGGCCTAATTTATTCACAAAAATGCACTTTATATCTCTTACCCCATTGCAATCAGTTGAGTGAGCGGGGAACAATGTGCAAATGATTGGAACCAGGGATGTTTGCCTTGTTTAAAAGTTGAAGTTGATGATAAACTGTTCTGCTTTGGAGCTTTGATTGCTGTAGCTGCAACTATCAGGCTATCAGTGGGTAGTGCTTCCCCTTCATCCTGTGTAGTCACTGAAGCTGTGTCTAACTGTTGCCTTTTCTGGCCTTTGGTCACAGATTATTTGAACAGGATTGCTGAATATCCATCAGAGCATTACCTCGGAGTGCTTATGTAATCCTGAAGAAGCCTCACTGCTGAGAGATTGCTCAATTCTGCTTCATGGTTCCTGCAAACTAGGTACAGCAGGTCAGCCATTAGCTAGCCAACTCACAATCCATATGTTTGAAGCATAGATCGCTTTAAACTCCCAATTTACATTATTTACTATGTAATAGGAGTAATAATTAAGACACCATAGAGCAAAATTTTGCTGAAGTCTGAGGTGAACAAAATGCAGGTGAAGTGCAAAGAAAGCAACTGATATTTCACAGGAGTTTCTGAGAGGCTGCAATCTACTGTGCTTCAGAAGGCCTGTAAGTGAATTCTGAGATAGCCTGTGGCAACACTGTAATTTTCTCCCAAATCAAGGCAGCTGGACCACGAGAATGTTACTCCTCATTGCAGTAGTCTAGAAAAGCAAGGGTAGGCTATGGTTAGAGTAGAAAGGGCTGGCTGCTCAGGTAGGTGTAAATGATGAGTCAGGAAGCAGAGGAAGGCAGGTCTACCTCCCTGACAGGCACTCTGAGGTCTGGTCTGCTCGCACATACACCCTCACAATCTGTAATAGACTTAATTTCACAAGCATTCTAGTGATAGTGGGACATGGTTTATCTCTATTTTTACGCAGGACTAGAAGAGTCTGGAGGTACGTGTTTCTTCAGCGTATGCCTTTTTGTCTGTTGCCTGAGTCCACAAGACACAGCAGCCACCACAGCTTTGTGTCTTGGCATATGCTGCTGCTTCTGGTATCTGTGAGAAGTGTGGCTAGAAATCTATTTGAACTGGTTTCCAAGTGGCATGAGCCTGGGTTGTAACAATTCTAACCCACATTGATCGGTTGGTTTTGAGTATAATGTTCTTCAAACTGTGTTTCAAATGAAGGAAATACTCTACTACTGACAGCTTCTCATTAAAATTATATGGTTCTAACAGAGCATATCACTTAGATGGTAGTGAAGAGGAGGGACTTATCAGATGGTTGCTTTCACAAAAGAGGCAGCAAGTTTGAGTACCTTTCTTTGTCCTTTTGCATTTGAGTCTTGCGTACTCTGGTGTATCTGAAACCAGAACTCTGTAAGGGAGAAGGAGGAATGTCAGAGATCTGGTTTTGCTCATGCTGACTTGCTCCAGCTTTGCAGAGATATTTTTGGGGGAACCTGTTCCACATTTAAAAAAAAAGCTTTGAAGGATGTGTGGCTGATGAATGCCATTGGTGTCTAGGTGGCTGCTTGTCCTTGTGTTCTGTCTTGTGTCGTACTGGCACCTTATTATGGCACCTTATTACTGCAATGTTATTATTACATTATTATTAATATTTATTATTATTTTATTATTATTACGGTGATACTCTTCCTTTCCTGGCTTACTTAATACTGGGGGCTAGAAATGAAAACTACTGCATCCCTCCTCAACCTGATGATCTTGTGTCTTACCTGATCCAGCAATCTAATTAGTCATAGAGCTTAGCTTTGCTTCTGAGTTCATTTGTAGTCTGCAGTGGGTCTGTAGCAGCAGTTGCCAGGCAGACATACGCAGATGGGCGCTTGGAGTCCGTGGAAAGGCAGCTGGCTGTTGGCTCTCGCCTTCTGCAGCTAGTTTCTGTTGTGCTCTCACAGCCCTTTGCTGCGTGCCTCGGTTCTGACTTGCTGCTGCTTTGTGCTTGCTCCATATCCCTTCTAAAGGCTACACAGATAAAGCATCTTCTTAGGTCTCATGAATAAATACAGCCTTGCTGCCTGAACACTGGAGATGGACTATATGAGTTCCTAATTAGGGAGTGAGTCATCAGGGGCAAACTTTGCCATCTTAAGGGTGTCATTAACACTTCAGTAAGTGAGCTTGGTATGAATATGGAGTTGCACACTCCCTACTCTGCTGTTCTCTGGGCCCAGTTTGGAGAGCTCAATTGAAATGTCACACTGAAATGGTGCTTTTGAGAGCACCTCTTGTAGTTGTGAGTGCCGCAGAGCACGAGGAAGTCTTGGGTTTCCTCCCCCCAAGTCTCCTGACTGTGGCAGGAGCAGGCTGGCCTCCCTTCTGTGCTTTCCTGGGCCAAGGCCTCTTAAGCTGGTGATGGCTGTTGTGTTTTCACTTCCAAATGACAGGGTTCTCCCTGTAGAAGTGTTTTCTTTGCTCAGTAGCGTTGGTCATACCCTTCCAGAACTGGTGCTTCAAGACTATTAATGTTGCTGTCAATGCGTACTTTATTGTGTGTCCTGAAGGTTTCAGTGACAAGGAGGTTCCACTTCTATTGCTATTGTTGAGGAAGACTTCTGAGGACTGGCACTTGAGCCCACCTCTCTTGTTCTTATTTGCTTTCATCCGTTTCTTTTCAGAAACACATTTTTCAGTCATTGTTTCCTCTGGAAGTACTTCCCTTTCCCTCCTTTCCCCTCTCCCCCAGTTGCAACATTTCCAGGTTTCATGTTTTCCTGCACAAACTAGCTTTGAGAAGTTTTGTGGCAGCGTAAATTACTTCCTGTATAAATCATCGGGGTTCACATTAGCTCAGGTACGACAAGGTAAGAATTGTCTGGTTGCAGTTGTGGCTGTCTAGACTAGGGAGTCCTTTCAGAAAGATGATATGCCAACATGGTCTGAAGTCTTTTGGTTTGGGGATTACAGCAAAGGACAGATGCATGTGAATAATTCTTTTTTTGTCATTGTGGATTTAGCAAGTATGTAGAAAGGCTTCAGACCCAAAGAGGAGTAAACTTCACCTTTCTTCTTGTCTCTCCTATGTGCAAAGACTCGATGCCACCAAAAGCCAATATCCACTGCATGTTCCCCATTACTGCAGGGTTTTTTCTGCCCCTTTAAGGTGGATGATTAGGAAAGCAAAGGTGTTGTCTTAAAATTCAGTTCTGATATTTTTCCATCTGAGATGAGATTCCTGGTTAAACATCCCCAAGGAGTTCTTCTAGAAGGCTTGAAGTAGAAGGCCAGTTTTTATCCCCTAGTTTCTGCAGGTGCTTTTATAAGCACCTCAGTTAGCATATTCAGTGCTTGTTGCCTGATGCTGTAGAAAACTGGGTTAGTCCCTGTGTGTGCACTCAGAAGCCAGACTTTATTGGTTTAACTGTATTAGCTGATTGTTTAAATTTAACTAGTTGTTCACGCTGTAAAGACATTGCACTTTGCTGGCTTTGTGGTTAGCATGCCTGTTCCTGGACTTACGGTATTGACAGTGTGTCCTGGGTTCAGCAGCAGCAGTCATTTTTCTCCTTCTTAGTAGCTGGTGCAGTGCTGTGTTTTCGACTTTTGGTCTGGGAGCAGCGCTGATAACACCAGCGTTTTCAGTTACAGCTTAGAATGTTTGGTCTGACCAAGGACTTTCTGAGCCTCATGCTCTGCCAGGGAGGAGGGGAAGCCGGGAGGAAGCAGAGACAGGACACCTGACCCAAACTGACCAAAGAGGTATTCCATGCCATAGCACGTCATGCCCAGGATGTAAAAACGGAGAGCAGAGACCTGGAAGAGGGGGGTTTGCTGCTGGGTTGGGCTGGGTATCGGGTAGTGAGCAGTTGTATTCTCTTTCCTTGTATTTCCCTTGCCATTGTTATTATTGATGGTAGCAGCAGTGGTTTGTGTTATACCTCAGTTACTGGACTGCTCTTATCTCAACCTGTTGCATTCTTTCGATTCTCCTCACCATTCCCCTGGGAGTGGGGGGAAGAAAGAGGGGGGAGTGAGTGAGCGAAACTGCATGGCTGACTGGGCTTGAACCACAACACAGTGCTAGACAAGAGTCCAAACCATCAAGGAGAACAGAATTGCACCGGCATTCTCTGTCAGTTCATAGTGCTTGGTCTGTCAGTTTTCTGTGACCATCTGCCACCACAGAAATGTCAGTGTTGTTGTGGAGCATCTTTGTGGATTTGGTACTTTTGTTACAACTTCTGAATCTGAGGTCAGTTTGTGATGTCAAACTGATCATTTTTCATGGCACTTTTCTTCTCTCCCTGGTTGTTGTGTGGTTGGTTGTACACTGGATGAATGCAGTATTGTTGGTGCTACACTAGAGTTGTAGCCACTTATGCCACTAGAAAACGTGATGCACTTCTCTGTTCTTTTCCATTCATTTGACTGTCAGCCAAATACTATTATTTTCTGAAGTATCTGAGGAAGTAGAACATCCTTTCCTGGTGCCTGTGAAGGCAGCGCTGTCTTGTAGCTCCACTAGCAGCTGAGTTGCCTCAGGACAGTCCTTGCGAAAATCGTGAAGGAGAGGCTCCTCTGCAAGCGGGGGAGCCTGATTTGTGCAGCAGAGCCCATGAAGAACTACACGAGGATATTCCTTCTTCTCTGTTATTTTCTTGCCTAAATCCATACGGAATCACAGAAGGGATAGCTTTGCTGCGGGGGACAAAGCTGTGCTGCCTGTGTACATTGGGGATTTGCTTCTTTGGAAGGATTTTTATTATGGAAGGTGTTTTCCAGGCTGTGCAGCACACGTCGTTCTCTGTGAATTCCTGAAGGAGAGGTTAGACAATTGAACCTTTGGAAGATTTTCTTGATGATGCTGGTTTGAGGCATCCGTGATGAATGGAAGAAAGAAAAGGAGGCAGGCAAAGGTACTCTTGTACCTTTTGCGCATCTAGCCCTTTGCTCACCTCAACTTTTCTCTTCCAGCATCCAGGTGGGGAAGAGGTTTTGCTTGAACAAGCTGGTAGCGATGCCACGGAGAGCTTTGAAGATGTCGGGCATTCCTCAGATGCCAGGGAAATGCTCAAGCAGTACTACATCGGGGAGATCCACCCGGTAAGGACCAGCTGACTGTCACAGCCTCTTTCAAACACAGGATGGGACTGTGTGAAAGTGTGATTCTCCTTTGTGTAACCCACAGAACACATAGACTAAGATGTGTCTTGTGAAGTATGTAAGTCGTTAATGGTTTTGGGCAGTCTCTATGTTGCCCAGAATTTCTGTTGAGGAAAAACAATCTCTGTTGAGGAAACAAAACTAAATTAGTCTTCTCTTCCCACCACTTAAAAGAGATTTCTCACTACAATTAAATAAAGGACACTTAAAGAATGTCATCTAATCGGTGTGCTCCTTTAGTGGTGGTACCATAACTTCGCCTTGCCTTGTAATTTAGAGTTCAAGAGGGTGAGAGATCACAGGGGCATGACACAAACACTGCTTCCAGCCTGCTGCAACAACTGGGCCTTTGGGTGCTGAAGGAATGACTCCTTTGAAACCTGAGCCCAGGCAGTTGCCCCTTTGATGAGGACTGTGTACAGAACAATTCCCTTGTCAAGACTGCAGGTTTCTCTTGAAGTCAGTGCTTATATTTTTTCTTCTTATTTTTTTTCCCCCTTGACAGCACGATCGTAAAAAAGAAGGTTCCAAGGTAAGCTATTAGTATTTTACTTTCCTGTTTTAATTTAATGCTGTGGAAATGATGCTCATAGAAGGAAACAAAGAAGTTGTCACATACCTCTTTTATTTTTTTTTTCTGTGGAGCTTGTGGCTTTCTGTTTAAACAAGCTAAAGTAATGAATAAATCTTCCAAGCAAATTATACGTTCGTTTTTGTTCTGAAGCTCAGCAGTCACCTTGGTGTGAAATTGGAAGGGTTTTTTGTGCCCTCTCTCCCCTGACATCAGCAATGTTATTTCCACACCTTGAGCCACAGACTGTTTTTTTGTACCACTCGCTATGTCCTGACCACTGAACTGTTGGTGTTGTTACATTCAAGCCAGCAGACAGGCACAGCCACTGTGGGGTTGGCTGTAAAACAAGAATTCTCTGTTAACTGCCCTAGTAATTATTGGTCTTGCTTAAAACTCAGGTACTCCTGGGTTACAAGAGGGCACAGTGTTGCAAAAATGTCTTTGAAATGGATGGAGAGAGGGAAATGGTAATAAATAGAATCCTGTAGGAGAGGTAAACATGTGCCTTGCAGCTGGCTTCTCTTCTGCTTGGCTTGAAGGCTTAGACCAGGTGCAGCTTTGCCTTCAACAACACTTTCATTAGCTGCTGTTCAAAGCAGGGCCACTTGCAGGGTAGCAGGACCCAAGAGGGAAACTGTCAACAGAGGGAGCGGTGGCTAAAGCCCTTGAGAGTGTTTGCTTGCTGTAGTCATAGAATAATTCAGGCTGCATGAAGCCTACACTTAGTTAAAACATGGGACTGCACAATTATGCATATATTCACCTTAAAATTTATTGTTTTGTTTAACTCTGTTTCATAAGCAGGATCATAAATGTGTCTAGAAATAAGCAGTAATCTGAGTGGCTCCCTTGGATATGAGTTAAATACTTTTTCTCTTCTGAAGAGAAAGTCCAGTGAGTTATATACTGCTAAGACCTTTCTCCGGTGTACATCACCTATTTTAAAAGCAGGCCCAAGTATAACTTAAAAACAGCAGCAAGAGGTAGAAGTCAGTAATGTGAAAATAAACAGGTGGGAGCAACAAACAGATAAAAACCCTGTACATATATTCCTTGTGGTACAGCTCAAGAGGTAGCTCCCCACAGGTAAGTGCCAATGTTTAGCAGCCACTGAATGTATTAGAGCAGAAGAGAAGCACTAAAGCTCTCAGGAAATTGAGGTAATTCTGTTCAGGATGGGCAGGAAAGGTGTTTTTTGGTTGGTAGTTATTGATTAAACTGGAGAGCAGCAATCGCCATTGAGGCTGTCAAGTTGATGAAAGCCCAAGTGAGAATTGCAGCTGACTGGAAGGAGGATTTAAATTCACAAGAGCTCTATGAAAGGAGGAGCACAGAAGTTTGGGAACAGGTTGTGTGCAAGGGAGAGCCTACGAGAACGCTGTGGTTGTATGCTTCAGTGGTCAGGGAGCAGGATGGCAAATGGGAATGTGGGCAGGGGTTTAGAGAGGGCATCACACTGAAAGGATGGTCTGTATCGGAGTGCAGGTCACAGTCTCTAGTGTCTAAAAGGAACAGGCTGCTTTGCAAGGTAATGAGCAAGACCTTTTATTGTGAGAATGCAAGTTACAGTGTGAAGTTGGTGACTGGGTGGGAGGGATTAGATTGGATTGATGGAAAGAATGTGGAGGTGAGGACAATGGCAAACAGCCCCAGAAACATCCGTGCTTGTGATAGAGGGTGACTGGGAGAGGAAGGGAGGGTTATTTTTACTCTGAGTTTGTAATCACATGTTTAGTCTTGTAGTCTCATTAGCTCATGTTTAACTCCCTATTTCTTCCTTCAGAATCCAAGTGTGACATCCTCAGGCCAATCAAGGTATAGTATCCTCTAAAAAAAACTGAGTAAGAAATCAAGGGGTTAGGACTCTCCCTTCATAAAACTGCATTATTAACTCTAATGGGCAGAAAGAAACACCTGGGGGTATCAGTGCACCGTAGTTTGTCTGCACTGTCGGGATTATTTCAGTGGGTACTGCAAGCCACAGGGTGACATAACGCAGTGATGTGCATGTTTTTGGAGGTTCTTCACCATGACCAGCCCAGTTTATTTGAAGATCCTTAGAGCCAGAACAGGGCCTTAGTCTTTCATAGCTGATGCAGAATGTTTTAGCTAAGGAGGCTGCTGAAGGTGAGCCTGTGGCCTCTGGTTTATGAGTGAAGAAGATTTATTGTGGGATGGATGTAGCAATTTCCATCCTGCAGTCAACTCAGCTGTTTGTATAGCACAAATTACAGTCTGACTTATTTAAGGAAAAACAAAACAAGACAAACCAACAGCAAAAAAACCCAAATTGGTTTCGGTATGTGCCAGGCTGGAAGCTTCAACAATTCAGCTGCTGTTTTCTGAGGCACCAAGCTTTTGCAGGCATAGGGGACTCTCATGGGGCTGAGCACTGAGCACGGGGATGGCCAATGCTGCCCAGCCCTGAGTGCCACAGTCCCTTTGGCTGGTTTGTTAGCTGATGAGAGACGGGTTCATAGAATTCCCTGGGAGAAAACAGACATGTAATAAATGATGAACATTTTGAATGAATTATTAACTTGCTATTTTCTTCTATTTTATGTGTGTGTTTTGGTTTGTTGTGTGTTTGGTTTTTATTCTCCCTATAGTTTCTGGTCAACATGGCTAATCCCCGTCTTTGGAGCACTGGTCTTAGGTTTAATGTATCGCTATTACATGTTGGATGGGAGAAGCTCTTGAACTGACCTTGCTGGGACCTCAGAAAGCCTGAAGAGGAGGGTGTGAGAGAGAATGCACACATGCAACACATGGAGTTCTGCTCCCCTTAACCTTTCCTGCCTTGCTTTTAGCTTAGTCTGTCAAGTGATGTTGAGATCCATGGGACCAAGCTAATCCCAACCTGTCCTAACTCTGGAAGCTGCTGTACTTTCCTCCTGCGGTGGCCGGGCAAGTGCAGCTTCCTGGTATTCTCTCATTTGTGTGTGATCTCCTCGCATGTGCATGCTTGTGCACTCTCTCTCGTGCTCTTTCTTGATTTCTGAAGTAAACCACAGACAACCTTTTTATTTCAATGCCTTTTTGTTAAGCCAGACGACATGAGACAGCTGCCAGTGAGCCTGTGGAGTCCCTCAGTCCTTCACATAGCATCGTCAGACATAAACTGCAAGTTGTCCAGAAGAGATGGCCAGAGATTCGGTTTCATAGTAACTATCCCAGTGCATGCAGGCAACACCAACTGGAGCAGCAGGAAGTTGTTAGCTTTGCTAGCTCTTTCTATACATGTCGTTTTTAACGGTTAAACAAATACAAGTATTTTAAAAATGATTCTGTTCATTTTGTAGTATTTGTACTTGTCCCTTTTAAAATGTATATTCTGTGAAACCATGTACACCTCTGAAGCCTGGTTTGTTTGGGTGCTTTTGTGCTGTGTGTGCCAGTGCCAGAAATGGGAACTGACACGTGGCTGCTCAAAATGCAGATTTTTCCCTTTCTCCCTGAGGTCTTGATCCAACACATGTATTGGAAGCAAAACTCATTATTACTGTGAATGTGTACCATATGGGGGGGGGGGAGGCAAATCCGGTCTTTTCTCCCTGAATGAAAAGGGAAAAAAATCCATTTGGGATTTGTGCATAATGCTGGTTTTGTCTTGGAATAGAGGAGGATAGTCCTCTCTTCTGTTTTTTTGTGTGTGATGTGGTTGGCCTCTAACAGTGCCGAGACAATATAAAGTACGCTTTGTGCATTGAGGCACAAATCTTTCCAGCTCTTCCAGCATGTTGGTCTGTGGCTCCAGGAACTGCTAAATACAGGGAACTCCTATCCTGGTGTCTGGTACCCTTCAGTGGAGCTCTACAACACTGCTCTGACACAAAGGTTACAGCAAAACTGATCATCTCTTTGAATTGCTGCAAAAAGGGATGCAGTCTGCTGGGGTCCTGTTTGTGAAAACCTCCTGGAGGTTGTGGCTTCCTCTTCCATGAAACTACTCTGTGCCTGTGAAGGTCATGTAGAAGAATTTATTGATGTGGGATTACACTCTGCCTGTTTAAAGCAGAAGGCAAAGGAGCTGCTTGGTCCCTGGGAATGGAAAGCTCTGCTGGCGCTGACTTAGTCCCTCTGCTCCTCCCATGGGCATGGCAGTTGCTGCCAGCAGCAGCTTAGCTTTTGGTGCTCACTCTGAGCAGAAGAGTGACAGCAGTCCCTATAGGTATCTCTCTTCCCATGGGACTTTTTCCACTGCCATCGATTGTTTTACAGTGAATTGTCTGGCCCGAGAAACCTGGAGTTCACCACTGCTGCAGTGGGTCTTGGATATCCCTCCACGTCCCTCATTAGGCCTGGGCTGCTTCCATGGTTTAGTCTGAGTTTATTCTGCCCTAACGAAAGCGTAGCAGAAGGTTATAAATCTGAACCAAGGAAAAGCCCATAGGAAGGACCTGGGATATTCTGTTTAGCTACATGATAAACAATAAGGGTGGCAGGCTGCAGAGTCATACGTTAACATAGGTCTTAAACTCAGCAAGGGGTCAGTCATTGTAAGTTTATGGAAAATAGACCTTATCTAAAATCATATTTTTATATTGCAGACTACTGTTGGCAATACCGCCTGTCAGTTTCTATCTCTTGCAGAGCTTCTGTGTTCTGCTGGTTCCTTTCAGCAGATTAACTGCCTGGGGGAGGCCTTCAGTCTTGTTCCAGGGCTTCTCAGAGCTGTTCAGAGTCTTGCCCAATACCTTGTGGAAACCCAAGCAGCCTTTGCCAAACAGCTGTCCCTTTTCCGCACATGCACTAGCTCCCTCAAGCATTTTGAGGAGCCTGAGATGCATGTACAGAACCCACACCCAAGTCTTCTCTCTTCTCCATCAGTTACAAGCTTAGAACAGTATCAGTATGACCAGCACAGGCACCTGTTTTACTGGTCCATGGTCCTGCAGATCCTCCCTGCAGCTCTCTGCACATGGGACTGGTTTGAAGGGCAGCTGTTTGGAGGCAGGCTGGTGTGAGCCTTGTGCTCTCCTGATGCTGAGCTCCCCTGCCCAGGGCTCCCTCTGGCAAGGTCATGGGCCCAGCCTGCCTCCCCTCATCCCTTTCTCCCCTGGCATGATGAATGATGGGTCCCACAGGTGTGGAACTGCTCAGATGACAAGGGAGGCATTAACAAAGCTTGTTTACCTGTTTTATTTGAGGATTAAAAAAGACAATTCCAAATCTTTGTCCTTACACTGAACTTCTCTCTCACCAATGTTTGGTTGCCAGATTCCGGGCACAATGCAGGCACTGTCTCAGCTTTCAGGCTGTGAGAAAACTCTCTGGGTGAAATTAAAGCTGTTTATGTGTGTTCTGCTTCCTTCAGGTGCTCTGGAAAAGGAGTTGAGTGAAGAACTGCAAGCACGAGCACGAAGGCAGCTTTCGCTGTTCATGTAACCATGTTGCCGGCAGAACTGTACCGGTCCCTTTGCCTCTCCACAAACCAAAATTCCTTGACAAAGTAGAATGTAACTGTTAACTGAATTGATGGTTTGCAGATGATGGGTACGAGGTCTGAGCATATTCCTGGTTTTGCTGAAATTAGCTGATAAAAGGAAGGAGTAGCAAGGGAATGTGATGTGGAGCTTTCCGTGCTGCAAAGGTTGGAGTTGGGAGCTGTGGGCTGGGTCTGGCTGGGCACTGCTCTGTTATGAGATGAGAGTCCCCACAAAATGCTGCTTCTTGCACACAGAGTAATAAAGGTCGCAGAGCTCTAGTGACCAAACTCCTGCCCTGGGTCATGCTTTGACAGTAGCAAAGCCTGTGTGGAGCCAGATGCTTGCTCTGCTGCCAGCAGCCCATGGAAGACTCTCTGCCTCCTGGTGTAGCCGACTTGTGTTTGCCCATCACATCTGCTGCTCTGGGAGGAAATGCTGGGGATGCTGTGGTGGCTTCATCCTGGGATTGAATGGGAAGACCCATTTCATCAATGGTTTTTAAGTCTTTTTTTTTAAAGCCCTTACAAGCTAGGCAAATATTCAGGAAACCAGCAAATCACACAAACTGGGTCGTTGTCCCTAAAACCTTGCCCAGCCATCAGCCACACAGGCTAGGATCCCCAGTCATCCCGTTCCCCGCCTCCAGCATGGGGTGCAGAGGTGCTGGTGTCTCATGGCAGCAGTAACCTGACGTCTCCCAGCTGCCCCGTACCTCCATTATGAGGATGATGTTGATGTCAGTGTCATGCCCCACAGTGTCTCTTCTCCAGGGACACCGCCAAGAGAAATTACTACAAAACAAGTTTCCTGCCAACTTCAGCAGCTCTAATGAGTCAGGAACCAGAAATCTGGGAATAGGGGAACTGTTGACAGAGCCTAATTATTTCATGACAGTCTTTCTAAAACAGTTAGAAAATAAAACACCTACACAGGCTTCAAAATTGGAAATGGGGTTAGCAGTACTACACATGTACCTGCTAATTTATCCCCACAATCCTGGTTTAGGCTCCTTCCCCGTCACACCTGCTGCTCTCCAACTGCTTCTGCAGGCAGAAGAGCTTCATTGTAAACCAGAGAAAATACCTTAATTACATAGAACACATAACTTTACATGGGAAGTCTCCTGTTCAGGTGTCTGGCAGTTAATTTGTTAGGACTTCAGTACATTTTAGTTCCATGTATTCCATATATTATTTCAAAAAGCACTGCCACATTTCATAGACATGTGAGCAAGAACAGACTTGTTGAGGTGTCATCTTGGCCAGGCCCCCTTGTGCTGCTGCTCTTCAGTTCATTCATGCTTTGAGGATCAGCAGTTCCAGACTCCAAAGGCAGAATGCCAACTAGAGCCCATCTTCTCCTAAATCTCTGCTGCAGAGACTGGAAAACCCCATCATAGCTCATACCACCCCCAGCTGCAATCCCTCCTGCTCCTAAACAGGGCACTGATTTCCTTTACTGTACTATTTCAACTTCCACTGTTTGTGTAACTTCCATATTTCGGATCCTGCTTACTGTTTCCACCACAGGCACTGTCTGGAGTTTGCCCTTTCAGGACATTAAAGGTTTTGCCCATCAGCCACTCTGACATTTGAAAAGGATCTACAGACTTGTATAAAAGAATTCCCCAGCAAACCTCCCCAGGGCTGGCACTGAAACTGTATTGTTTATCCAAAGCAAGAGGCAGAAGATGTTCAAAAATCACAGAAGAAACATACATAAGCAGCTTAGTGGTCATTCATCTATAACCTTTAATATACAATAAACCTCCCCAGCTTCCAGTTTTACTTGTGATCAAGACCTATAGCCCAGCACCAACAATGTGTTTGGAGGACTCTGTTCCACACTGGCTTTTGGGGTTTGGTACCAAAAAGCTATGCTGTGCCACCCTCATGAGCAGCTGGATTGAATCCCTCCCAGACTGTCCCTTAGTTTTCCTGGATAGGGAATACAAGCCAGGTTTCATTTGCTGTCAACACAGCACATCATTACAGCAAGGTACGACGTGTGTGACCTGGGGCTGGTGAGAACACCCAGGAGAAAGATTTAATTGAACATTGTAGTTGCTTTTGTAGCTTAAACCTCACCCTGATCTTGGGCAAGTAAAGGGAGGTTGGAGGCTAAGGTCTGACTGAGAGTCATTAGCGAAGGTAACCCTCTCTCTTCCCTTGCTTTATCAAGTTCAGCCTGTTCACATAAACATTTTCTCTGCCTTGGGAAGCGTAAGCAGCTTTTCTTTCCCTGGATAGTCAGTACCAGACTTCCACTGAAGGGTATCAGACATCAGCGACTGTTCAGTGCTGGGCTTCTGCAAGCAGCCCAGAAGCTCCCCTGTGATTCAGTGAAAGGGCATGTCCACAAAAGTAAAAACATAAGTAAAACCAATCCTATAAGTCCTCGCTGCCGCTATCTACCAGCAGAGACAAGGCACAATTAATGTGCTACTTCATGGCATCCCCTGAACAGCCCAATTGGTGCCCTCCCTCTGTGACACAGGATCCTTTGCCATGGGCTTTAGCTGCTGCCTCCTGCATTGGTGAGACCCTTCACTGGTGTATCCAGGCTAACTGGAATTTTGTTTTTCATGTATTTCCATCA
Organism: Ara ararauna; assembly: GCA_028858755.1. NCBI lineage: Eukaryota > Metazoa > Chordata > Aves > Psittaciformes > Psittacidae > Ara > Ara ararauna. The sequence goes on along the minus strand of CM054410.1, from coordinate 2,885,984 downwards.
TACATCATTCAGGATAAGCATTCGTCTTAAGGTTTGTCTAAGGCGTGGGAGTGGGTCACTCCATGGGCTGGATGGGCAGTTCAGCAGCTCTGCTTAATGAAACATGTTTTATTGCCTTCAGTAAATCTGTGTCCTGGCTCAGTGTGTCAACACTGGGTATGTGCAATGTCCTGAACACACTCCTGGGCTCTGGCTGCTGAGGTCTTTCTGTTCACCCTATTGTGCCTCCTCTTTTTACCTCTCCGCCCCTTTCACTGTATCTTGTTACTCAAGCTGGATTTCAAAACTGTTAGATAAGAAGGTGCAGTCCTACCTTCCCTGACAGCACCTCCGCTCTATGCTCCACATGGATTTTTTATGTGCTGAGGTCCATGGGAGGAGTTTATGGCTTCAACTGGATTCCAGTAAACCTTGTACTTGTGTTTTGCTGACCTGTCTTGCTGCAGTTATTTCCCTGAGTCCCATTGCTAGGTACTGCTCCATGCTGCACCCTGGACTAATTATATTTAGTCATTAGAATTCTAATTACATGGGACTGCGCTCTCCTCCTGAGGAGTGGATTATCTGTTTCTTCAAATTTGGCCTTTGCCCATTGCCTCCGCTTCTCCAGTGCCTCTCCTCCCATTTCAGGTGTGCGGTCAGTCCGGGGGACACACGGGAGGGAGGTCTGCCTAGCAGTGGCATTCCCAGCACTCAGTGTCCTGATCACACATGGAAGCCCAGGATAACACCAGGGTAGCTGCAGGACACTGTGCTCTGGACACAAACACAGTCTGCATTGGTTGGGCAGAGGTGTTTAGCTTGTGCCTTGACCATGAAGAGTATGTTCTTGCGCTACCTGCAAGTGTGCTGGCAATCAAACCAGTCACCAGCTGTGGGGTGACCTGTCCCTGCTGCAGTGGGAATACTTCAGTCGTGTAGCTGCTGCTGTGCCAGTACATTTGGGATTTTGGCACTGCCCAGTCTGGCTGGCCAGCAATGAATTCTTGTGCTCCACAAAGGCAGGGGAGCTACCTGCTGTGTCCCAGACTGCTCTGTCCCTCATCATTCCCCTCTCAGAACTAAGATGTGTTTTTCTTCTCTGCCACAAACTATCTGTTAGTAGCACCTTCTCAGAAAGTTTTTTTCCCATCATTACTTAGACAGGAGGTGATTATAGCACAGTCTGACATTTTTTATCCTGCATGCTTCCCAAATGGTTTGATTTTGTACTGCCAGAGTAGGAGTACCTCATTCTCTTCTCAATGCATTCCTCCCTTGCAGGCAGGGCAACCCTCGCCTGGCACAGAGCAGCTCCCCAACCCTTCCAGAACTGGCATGTACATGATTGCAAAGGAGGGATCTTTCCCTTCAGCTCTTCTGAATATAACCACTCCACCACCTTTTTTTTGCCTCTCTCTGAAGTTCCCACCATAAAAAATAATTGCCAATTGTTCAGTAAATTTATCAGCAAATCCTTTTAATTTCACGATCATATAATCTGAGCCTGCCAGTCTGCGCAGTGCCATGTGTATTCACCCTCCTCTTTCCTCCTGCACACTCTGATAGCTCTACAAGCCCCCTGTGCTGTTCAGCCTTTAGATTTGGGCTTTGAAATTATTTCTTGGATTTATAGTATGTGTTTTACCTGATTTCAGTCACTCAGCATTGCTCCATTTGGGAAATTGCTTTCCTGGTTTTCATATTCTTAGGTAGCTTAACAGCTGAGGTGGGCTGTGGTCCTGCAGTCACGTTGAGCTGTGTTGAGCCGAGCTGAGTTGAACTGGGCTGAGCTGAGCTGGTTGTGTTGCTCTGAACAAGTCTCACGTCTCTGCTGCACAACCTGCCCTATGCTGGCACTAGCGCTGAGCAGGATGGACTCCAGCTGCAAAACTGAACCCACTACAAAATAACCTCAGTACTCCTCCCCCAATTAGCTTTCGACAGCTTCAGCAGGCAGTGGTGATCCTGCTGCCTGCAGTTCCTGGCTATTTCCTATTCCTTGTGCACAGGAATGAACCAGAATCTTTTCAGGACAACCATCAAGTGGTAACAGCTAAATGCAGCCTGTGAGTGCCGTGGGTGATACACAACACTTACTGCACCCCTCATCCTCCACTAAGGACCCCCACCATACCCACATCAGCTGTCCCTCCTCCTTTACAGAGTGCTGCCCACCCCAGCTTCCTGTGGCCTTGTTCTCAGGGTCTCAACCGCTTTTGAACATGACACATACCACCTCTTGCCCCCCATCGACAGCTCGTATCACATACAGCTTATCAGCTATGAGACCGTGAAACTGTGCATGAAATGCCTTCAGCTGGGATTCCACATCTGCCTCACATTGCTTCCCTTTGCTCCATTAACAAAAGGAAGTTTTTGCTCTGGTAACATTTCCAGAATCAGCCCCCCAAACCGCTGCTATCTGTATGCTCCTCATCCTTCAGTCAGGGAATTTTCTGCCAAAGTTAAGAACTGCCATGCAGAACCTGTCAGTGGGACATCAACCTCTAAGAGTCAGCAACCCCTCTGCGCCATTGCCATGGCTTCAGAAAACACAGCCACAGGGAAATGTTGCCTGTAAACTGATAGCAGAGTCCTTACAGGAAAACCCTCAGGAAAATGTTAATCTGGGAGGATACCTGTGCCTGGCTTGAATATGAGGAAGAAATTCTTTACTGTAAGGGTGGTGAGGCACTGGAATGGGTTGCCCAGGGAAGTTGTGAATGCTCCATCGCTGGGGGTGTTCAAGGCCGGGTTGGACAGAGCCTTGGGTGGCATGGTTTAGTGGGAGGTTTCCCTGCCCATGGCAGGGGGGTTGGAACTGGATGAGCTTAAGGTCCTTTCCAACCCTAACTGTTCTATGATTCTATGATGCTGTCTGCCCACTCCACTGGAGAAGGCTCTGGGGAGACCTTAAAGCAGCTCCAGTGCCTGAAGGGGCTACAAGAAACCTGGAGAGGGGCTTTGGACATGAGCCTGTAGGGACAGGGCAAGAGAATGGCTTTAACCTGCCAGAGGGGAGACTGAGATGAGCTCTGAGGCAGAAGCTCTTCCCTGGGAGGGTGCTGAGGCGCTGGCACAGGGTGCCCAGAGAAGCTGTGGCTGCCCCATCCCTGGCAGTGCTCAAGGTCAGGTTGGACACAGGGGCTTGGAGCAACCTGCTCTGGTGGAAGGTGTCTCTGCCTGTGGCAGGGGTTGGAGCTGGGGGAGCTTTGGGGTCCCGTCAACCCAAACCAGTCCGGGATACTGTGTTCCCACGGTTTCCATTCTGTTCGCTTTGAAACATACGCTCCTTTACCCGGGGCAGCGCAGAGCTCCCGTTCCCCCCCCCTCCCGGCTCCCTGCCCCATCCCCGCTCCCCTCAGCGCCCGTCCCCGCCCCGCTCCATTCTAGACGCTTCCACGCCCCCCTCCGCCACCGCGGCGGCTCTTCCGCCCGTCGGCTCCCCCACCCTCCGCCACCCCGTCCCGCATGCGCACTGCGACGCTGCCGGTGGCGGAGCGGCGCGCGGCAGCGCGCTCTTCTGCGCAGGCGGGCTGGGCGAGCCCGGCGGGGCTGTTCCGACTCGTCACCACCGCCCTCCGGGACGCATGCGGGGGAAGGCAGCGCTGGTGTTCCGTGTGCGCGCTCCCCCTCCCCCCGCGGCCGCGCAGGCGCAGAGCGGCGGCTGAGGAGGCAGCGGTCGGTTCCGCGGGGAGCAGCCGGTGTCTGTCAGCGGTGGCGGGGGGTGCCCGGTCCCGACAGCGAGCGGAGCCCCCGGCCTGGCCCGACCCGGCCCCATCCGCGGCCCCGACGCGAGCAGAGCCGCGCTCTCGCCTGCCGGTGTCTCCCCTCCCTCCCCCGGGGCGGCGGAGGCAGCAGCGCCCCCCTCCCGGCCCGGCCCCCTCCTCCCGCCGCCCCCCTCGCCCCTGCCGGGCCGCGGAGCTGCGATGCCCTCGGACTTCATCTCTCTGCTCAGCGCCGACCTCGACCTCGAGTCCCCCAAGTCCCTCTACTCCAAGGGTGAGTGTGGCACCGGGCCGGGAGGTGGGGCCGCGGAGGGGGAGCCCCGTGCCCGCGCCGTTACCCGTTGTTCACGGCTGGCCCTGCCTCCGGGCCCGCGCGTCGGCCCCCCCCCCCCCCCCCCCCCCCCCCCCCAGCCCTTCTGGCGCCGTCGGGGAGCTTCGTTCGCCCCGACCTCTCCCCCCCATCCCCCGCCGGCGTGCGGGCCGCGCCGGGATGCTCGGCCGAGGGGCCCGGGGCCGAGTCCGGCTCCCCCGGCCGCATTCCTGGCCCGGCCGCGGCGGCCTCAAGAATGTGTCCCGACAGGTTCCTGCACTCGTGGCCCAGCGGCGGCCTCCGCGGGAGCGGCGCCGCGGTGGGGGGCTCCCCCACCCCGCTTCCTCTCTCCCCGCTCCCTGCCTCCCCGCCGGTGCTGGCCGGGAACGCGGCCGCGGCCCCGCTGCTGCCCGCTTGACCTCGCCGTTTCGCTGCGCATCCGCAGGGATGCGGTTGGAGCCCGACGCTGCCCGTTGGGGACTGGGGGGGGGGGCGGCAGCGGCTTCGGCCTGGAGCTGCGAGCGCAAAGTAACGGGGCGCGGGCGGCTACAGGCTCCCCGAATTTCTCGGGAGGGGGCTTCGGTCTCGGAGCGACCCTGAACCCTCTGATTTGGGTTACAAACTGGCAGGGGGCCCCGAAAGCAGAGGGCTGGTTTCTGTCCCGGTGGTGGGTACCGGTGCCAGGGGGCTCGGAGCATCTCTGGCTGTTGACTCTTGGAGCAAGTGTAAAACGGCATCGCTGGGGCGTGGGAAGTGGAGCCTAAGGGAGAACGTGGGGAATGTTAAACGAAGAGAATGCCTGTTTTCATAGAATTCCTGTTTTGAGAAGCGCACGCTAACCGAGGGTGTGCATGTTCAAGGACCTGCTATATGCCACGCAAGTTCTTACCTCACCATTGCTTATTTAAGACTGAAGTCACTAGAAGTAGTTTGTTGAGCACATCTGCCCACAGCACAGCTGGTGAGGAGCAGCTCTGTGGGTTATAACAGAAGAAGTGGACAGTCTTCTATTAGCCGGAAGGTACCTAAGCAGAGTTCTATATTCTGATGGGAAAGGTTAAACTTTTAAAGAATTTCTGGAGCTAGCTGCAATGTACTCTTAACTCAGAGTTGTATGTTGTTAGTGGTGAAGCTATAAGAAATAGAAGAACTTCGACCAAATCAGAGCACACATTTAAAGCTCTCAAAGTGCTCTAGGTCGTTGTCTTGCTGTTTAGAGATCTTAAAGTTAGCGCCAGTTTGTAATAGTCTAGAAATTTTGTTTAAGACGTTTGTGCAGGGGCTTAAGGCTCTCCTGTTCCCTAACACATATGTATTCCAGTTGGTTTCAGTCCTAGTGAGGGTGGCAGACGGGAAAAAAGTGTTTTGAAGCAGGGCAGCTTGATTAAAAACATCGAGGTGATAAATCCCCATCAAAGTGACCGTTTATTATATTGGATACTCGAGAATTGTGCAGTGTGAATTTGTAAAACATTTGAAACAAAAATGTTCCATGTAAGTTACTAAAATTCTTTAAGAACTTGTGCGTAACTGAGCAGAACTTTGGAACAATTTGATCTTGCTGTGATTTTCCAGCTTTTTTTATATTTAATGGAATGGCTGAGATCCTTTTCCTACCTGAAACAGACACTCAGACCGATTAATCAAGAGTGTATTTTTAATTCTGGTGGTGTTGATGCAAGTTTAGTGACAGAAAAGATCTAGAGAAGGAGGTTTGGTCCATCTCCATCCTTTTCTTGAGGGATGTTTAGAAGAGGCCATAATGAGTTGTTAGATCCAGCAAGATGTCACATGATAGAGGTGTCTGGAGCAGTGAGTGGTTATAAAGAGATTAAAGCAAGGTTGGTTTGTCATGTTTTGTCATAATAAAAGATCAAGGAGATGTTAAGTTGAAATGCAGTTTAATTAGAATTTAGAGCCAGTGAATACATTTTTCCAGAGCAAATAACAAAGCAATTGTCTCTTTATTGTGATATATATTACTATGATTTCTAGCTGGATTTAGGAAAGGTGGTTAGTGTTATCTGGTTAATCAGAACACCCTTCAGTGTGCTTTTGGTTTTTTTCTCCTCTATATGTATGGATAAACTTACCCTGTGGACAAATGTTCTGGATCAGAGTATGAATACAGCTGATGCGATAAAGGGGAAGGTCTCAACGCAGTGAGAAAGCCACAAATATGCATTTGTGATGAGGGTGTGTTAGGAACATGTAGCTTCTCATAACTGCTCTCCATTTAGAAATGCAGCTACCCTGCAGTTTGGAAACCATCTTGCAGATTGAATTGGGGCCAGTAACTTCTCCTCTGAATTGCATTCCTGTGTGTGCGTCAGGATGGTTGTGGTTTAGTGATACCCGTCTTGTAAGTTTGTCAGTGGTGATCTCTCTCGTGTTCTGGAAATGCAGAGATCATGAAAGCAAGAGTTTGGGGTGGTCCCGGGAGTAACGGGGGTTTCTAACATACAAATTTCAGTGAAAGTGAAAGAGTTTTAGTGTGTTGATTAAAGCACACTTGCCTATTCTTAAAAGTGAGGTCCTATTTGAAACCCCAGTAAATCAACATGCAGCTTCTGCTAGTGCAGTTGTTAATGGCACAGTTTGTCCCGTTCTCTGGAGATACCGGGTTATGTCATCAGTCATGCTGCGTGTGAAAGTTTTGGCTTGTGTGGCCATCTCAGTTAAGATTTTTGTTTTCGTATTCCTCTAAAAGTGTTAAGCAAAACTGAAAGCACCCAAACCTAAGGTGACATGGCAATACAAGCAAAGGAAGAGTCATTAGTTTAAAATTTGAGTTATTTCTTTTAATTTATGTGTGGCTTAGGAAAAGGAATATTTTTCTTTTGAGTATCTGAATACTTCCAGTTTTCACTCTTGTAGCGTGGTTTCATGAGCTGTTCCAGCCGGTATGAGTTCCCACTTGCTGAGTTCAAGCAGTCTTGTCCCCTGCCTGTTCCTTACTGCTCTGTGCATACCAACTCTTGTGGCCATGTAGAATGCTGGGTTGGGGAACTGGCCATATTAAAATGAAATCTGCTCTTCCCCTGTTTCTTCTGAACAACACCACAAAGGAAAAAGGGAAGAGAAATGTTGATTTTTAGTGAGGTGAGTATCTTTGTCATGTTTGCTGTGGGTCTTTGTGAATGGCTTGTGCTGACTCAAGGAAAGGACATGTGGAAACTAGCAGTGGGGAAGGGTGGGACAGCTTCTTTCAGCAGCAGTGCCAGCTTTTATATTGGCTTAAAATGATAGTGAAACCATACTTAAAGTTGCAGGCTTCTGGAATTTGACTGGTTACAGCTGCTAGAAATAAAAGAAATACTAAGTACTGATTCCAAGGCCTGTTTTTGAAGCTTGTCTGCACAGTTCCTGAATAACTGAGTTGTGCAAAGGACTAAAACCTGTCTTGTGATGTTTAATCAGTATTTTTTTTTTTTTTAGAAGTATATCCTTTGTAACCATTGTAGAAGTATGATATCTCCTAACAAGAAAATAGACATATACAAAAATGTATGCATTTTTGAATGCTGAAAATCTTTAGAATGTAATGGGTTTAATTCCCATCTTTACATAACATACTGTCCTATTTGAAATAAAACAGCCCAAATGTGCATGCAAATTTAGTAAGGTAGTAAAAAATCACTGGAGCATAAAACCTAAAACCTTGAGGCTAATTTTCTGTGGTTGAATATCATATGCACCATTCAGATATAGCAGTTAGTTATTCATTGTCAGCAGGCAGAGCTGAGAAACTGGGATGAAAGCAGTTCATCAGGTGTCAGGTACTAAAGCCAAATTGATTAAATATGTGATTAATTTAGCAAATACATTCATTTTGAACAATTAAAGTAACGTGTGTCTATTAATAAAGTTGCATTTTTGAACTGCAGCAAGTACAACCAGAACTTTTTATTCATCGTTTCCCCCCTCTGATTTTTCTTTACACAGCCGAGTAACTGTAAAACTGTGAGAGGTTTTTGAAACTTGGAAGCATCAAGAAAAATGTTTGTAGTCTTCTAAATAACTCTTTTGTCCTAAAAATGTCATATAGTCAAAACTCAATTTTCTTCCATGATTAAATGTTACATGACAGTAATCTACTTGTATTTACTGAGAATTACTGGTACAACACGTGGTTTTGGGTGACTTTTTCCTTTTTCCTACCAGAACTTTTTTCTTTCCATGATCCAAAGGATAACTCTGGTAATTGAATTATCAAAGAGGGATGGAGCAGATGCTTTATAAAAACAGGAAGAACCTGCTTTTATTTTTGAGCTTTAGCTAGTACTAGCAGTTTTTACGAATAGAAATAATACTTAGCTTCTTTTTGTAATAATACTTAGCTGCTTTCTAGCTCACAGTAGGTGCCATGCTGGACAAGCAGTGCCGAGGGGTGGACAGCATGCACCTGTCTGTTGCAGCTCTGCCAGCTGACCCCAGCACCTTCTGACTTAAGTCAAGGAACTGGTTAAATTTTATGTCAGCCCTGTAAATGTCCATTTCTACTTTGAATCTTATTAGTTTATTCGCTTTAAAAACAAAAGTATGGAAAATGTTGCTTCGAGATGAGTATGTGTGGTGCTGGGGTAAGGACAAGGATTTTGAATTCACAGCTTTCCACACTGTAATTTGAATATTCTGGTGACAGAGCTGTTTTAACAGACCCCTTTCCCTCCCATCTGTTCTCACCCATGTACTGTTCTCTGCATTGTGCCAAAACAATTGCGTTTTGTGGTGGCAAGATGAATGGGGTTGAGAAACCAATCTAGAATGAGTATCCTATACTTCTGATAAGACTGGGGAGAACAATGTTAGAAAATCCTAAGTGTGCAGCGGCACAAGTGGTGGTGTGAGGGCAAGAAAAGGAGGTATTGAGGACTGGGATTAAATGGTGGAGGAAGCAGCAGATAAGGTAGAACTGAAAAACTGGCTTCGGGATGGAAAGAAATGCTCCTCATGTTGTACCTTCTGTTGCATTTGCTGTGCCTTTGCTCTTGTGCTTAGAGCCGGAAAGCCAGGCTTTCTGCCTGGGCTGGTTTTTTTTTTTTTTTGGATAGATGAGGGAATCCATGTCTGGAGCTTGGGAAACTGGGCAGGATATAGCAGCACCTCCCCTGCTACAGGTGTGAGCAAAACAGTGTGAGACTCTTCCTGCCATAGGCTCTCCAGTGCCTGCCTGGAGAGTGTATGTAGTGTAAATGTGTGGTGTGGATCAAGGAGTAGAGGGATTAAGTAAACTTTTTCTTTAGTTCTAAGACTAGTTGGGTTCTTTCATTGTCAGTTTTACTAATTTTAGATACTTAAAATATGTGGGAGTAAAGATGTTTTATTTTCCTTTTGGAGGATCTCCATATATTGCCCAACACTCTTGTCCCGTTTAAGTTTAGATGTTCAAAGAAACCGTGATTGGAGAGAATGTATTTCAGTCCCCTGGAAAAATCTGAATATTGAAGTGAGGAGCTGGAATTTGACTTGGTGTAGTGAGATCTCAGCATCAGCACAGCCACTGTCAGAGTAGTGTGTGTGCAGCAATGATTTCACAAGGAAATGAGCTCTGGTGCTTTGTCAGCCAGGCTGCTCCTTTTGAAGCCTGTGGGCCATGAATGTGTGGTTCCCTGCAACCAGAGGTGTTTGGTCCATACTTCTTCCACTTGCAGCGTTAAACGGGTATGTTTTATTATGTTGTCTTTTATTTCAGCAATCTTGGAGAGTTCTCAGGGACCCAGAGATTAGAAAATTGGTTTAAGTTACTGTGCAGGTATTTCTGATTGTGGATGTGCTTTAGAGGAAGACGCGGTTTCGGAATGCTTCCCATCCATTTTAGTCTATTTTCTGCTTATCACATTCCTTGATGCCAGGTTATGCCACTCAGCATCCCTTATATCACTCAGCGTCATCACACCTTGCATTGTATTTTGTTCTGGAAAGTTCTTTTTGCACTTTTGATGCTTAGCAGAGATCTGAGAATCTTTAGAATGTAAAAATATGGACGTCAAGAGTGCTTATGCTACAGTTAATTCAGGATTGTGCTTCATCATATTTGAAATCCATTGTAGCTGCTCGTAAGGGGAGTCCATAGGGAACTGCCGGTCAGTAGTCAAGAGGTATAATTTTTTTATCTCATGTTTCCCAGATTGTAGGTTAAGATTTTTCTCATTTTTATAAAGCATCTGATTTTTATTAATAAGTTTTCAACAGCATAGTTACCTTTTGGGGTCTGTGGACCAAAAATTGTTGTCAGTTTGAAGCTTGGATTATTTTTTTTTTTTTTCAGATTTTTGCACTGGTATGCATACTACTTAGTTTTATGTGGAAATATATTTCTTTTGAGTTGGAGAAAACAAAAGAGAAGTAATGCTTTCTTTTATGAAAAAAAGGCAATGGTCTGAACTCATTTTGAAGTGTAGATAATGCTGGTAAACCCTAGAGGGAATTGATGAGTGTCCAAAGTGCAGGTGAAGTAAGGCATGTGATCATGTCTCTGCAGTTTATCACGTTTGTTATCTTCTCTGGGTTTATGTAAAGACCAAACTGATGAGGTTGAATATTCGGACAAGTTTTGGCTTTCTCATCTGCAAGTACAGCAATTATTTTAGGAACTGACTGAAATGAACTCTTGGATCTAACTTTGAACTCTGGTGTAAGAGCAGATTCTGATGGGCACATAAAATCTTAAGTATCTGCAGTTCCCGGAAGCATGCAGTGCTTTAGCTGTGTTTGATGGAAATGCTCAGAACCAGTTACATTATGTTATTAACTTGTGTAGTTCTGAGTGATTTATATAGTGAATATCATCAACTGAACTAAGAGGAATGTTTTCACTGTTTATATAAATGAACTCTGAAGAGTTGTTCTCCAGTTCCCTCAATTACTTGTCCCTCCAGTAGTTTGAAAGGTAGCCTTACAAAGTTTATAAAACAAGTGCAGTATGCCAAAGTAATGCAAAGTTTTGATGCTGAAAGCAGATTTGCTGTGAAGTTCACGTTGTTTGGCAAACAAAGGGAAGCTGGACAGCAGTTCCTGTTAACGTCCAGACAAGGTGAAGCATATAGGAAAGATAAAGACAGTAATAAATTTTTTCAAGTATTGGAGTTCCATTCCCGTTCAGAAACTTTGACATTACAAGCTAGTTGTTTCAGTCTCTCATTGTCTAGAGGCCTGTGGTTTTTTGTATGTATTCACTCAGCAGAAGAATCTAAGTTTTGATAGCTGCAGAGTTCATTAGCTTCTATTAACTGTGACAATTTCTGTTGTCCTCTGCTGAGGGAACATGACCCTCTAATGGGACTGTTAACTGGTAGTGGTCATGCAAACTGCTTTGTGAAGTGGGGCAGGAAGATTTGAGTTGTAAGTGCCAATCTGCCTCTGCTAAAAGTAAATTCTGCTTCCCTGTGTGCTTCTCCTGGGACAATGTTGATGGCAGCAGCAGCTCCTCCTGAGCTGCAGGTGGTAGCGGAGTTCTTGTTGAGCAGGACTGCACACCTACACATTTGAGGAACGTTGAATACCACTATTAACATGTGTTTCACAGTTCAGGCAGTACATCTGCCTTTGCAGTGAGGTTCCTTTGTGTGTATGTGTTTACACATTTAACTATCAAGGCTGGCTCTTCAGGCATACTCAGCAGGTTCTAACAGTTTTAAACTCCTCTCTGCATTTGTCAGAATCATAGAATAATTAGGGTTGGAAAAGACCTTAAGATCATCCAGTTCCAACCCCCCTACCATGGGCAGGGACACTTCACACTGGACCATGTCTCCCAAGGCTCAGTCCAGCCTGGCCTTAAACACTGCCTGGGATGGGGCAGCCACAGCTTCTCTGGACAGCCTGTGCCAGTGCCTCACCACCCTCACAGTCAAGATGAATGCCACACCACCCTCATTCAACCTAAACTTCCCCTGTTTAAGTTTGAACCCATAGTAGGTAGTAATAAGTGATGAAGAACTTCCATAATCTCTTATTTGTGAGTATATTTGAATGTGATCAGTGCCATTCCTTAGCCTGTGTGCAGATATCACTTGGGAGTAAATCTTACTTTGTTTTTCTTTCAGGGCATCTGAATTCTAGACAGGGCCATCTATCTTGCCTTGAAACTTGAACCACCCCTGGAATGTAGTTGCTTTTTAATCAAATGGGAAGATGTCGTGGTTCAAGCTGTAAATCACGCAGCCCATTGACTCACTCACCCTCTTTCTTCCCCCCGCTCCTGGAGTGATGGGAAGGAGAATCAAAAGAATGCAACTCCCACAGGTTGAGATAAGAACAGTTCAGTAATGAAGGTATAACACGAGACCACTACTGCTACCACCAATAATAATAACGACAAGGCAAATACAAGGGAAGAGGATACAGTTGCTCACCACCCAACGACCGAGCTGTGAACTGAACTCTTCCGGGTCTCTGCTCTCTGTCTTTACATCCTGGGCATGACGTGCTGTGGCATGGAAGAGCTCTTTGGTCAGTTTGGGTCAGGTGCCCTGTCTCTGCTTCCTTCCAGCTTCCCCTCCACCCTGGCAGAGCATGAGGCTCAGAAAGTCCTTGGTCAGACCAAAACATTCTAAGCCATAACTATAAACATCGGTGTTATCAGCGCTGTTCCCCAGCCGAAAGTCGAAAAAACACAGCACTGCACCAGCTACTGAGAAGGAGAAAAATGACTGCTGCTGCTGAACCCAGGACAGAAGAAAATAAAAAAAAAAGGTTTCTTATTTTGTGGTCTGAAAGGATTCAGTTTAAGCTTCCATAATTCAGTTATTTGCTGCCACTTAAGTAAAAAAAGTTCTTTTGGAGGTGTGGTAGCAAGGAAGGGATTATATTGTTTAGAGTACCCCTTGCTGTGCAGGTATTTCAATACATTAATACAATAGCAAAAGAATTCATTTAGGAGGATTACTGCCATTCTGCACCTGATCTGAGGAGTCTACAGGCCTACATATAACTTCTGAGAAGCTGGTCATAGCAGCCTATAATAGCTCAGTTTCTTGGGGAGCAGGGTGGGATAGTCTTTGGGAATGCTGGAATCCTCTGTAGGAGGTAGGCTGTATCCATCCAGATGTAATCATCTGCACGCTTGTGATTTATCCCCATGAACTCTAACCCTCAGAGGACTTGCCTTCTGTTACGTTGTCTTTCCTTGAATTGGTGTCAAGGTTTAACATAGACAAGGTCTTGCGTGATTTAACTGGAGATACCAAACTGAAGATGATTTAAATGAGGGGGAGAGGAGGACGAAAGCCAGGAATGGTACAGCACAGATATATAGGCTGTGCTTGTTTATTATTTTTTGTGGCTTCAGAGATAATAGGTGCCCAATGCAATGTCTGAGCAGCAGTTTAAAACAAAAGATGATGTTGTGGTTTAAGCCCAGCCGGTAACTCAGGCCTGCGCAGCTGCTCTCTCCCTCCCCCTCCCTTCTTCCCCTCCCGCTCCCGGAGGGATGGGGAGGAGAATTGAAAGAATGTAAATCCCGCAAATTGAGATGAGAACAGTCCAGTAACTAAAGTATAACAGAAAACCACTACTGCTACCACCAATAATAATAATGATAAGGGAAATAACAAGGGGAGAGAATGTGAAAAGAAAACAATAAACACAAGTGATGCACAATACAACCACTCACCACCTGCGAACCAATAGCCAGCCCAACCCGAGTAGCAGTCTGGGCCTTCCGGGTGACTCTCCCCAGTTTCTATACTGGGCATGACGCGCTGTGGTATGGAATACCCCTTTGGCTAGTTTGGGTCAGGTGTCCTGTCTCTGCTTCCTCCCAGCTTCCTGTGCCCCTCCTCACTGGCAGAGCATGAGACTAAAAAGTCCTTGATTGGAGTAAGCATTACTGAGCAACAACTAAGACATTGGTGTGTTATCAGCATTGTTTTCAGGCTAAAGGAGAAAACTCAGAACTGCACCAGCTGTTAAGAAGGAGAAAAACAGCTGTTACAGCTGAACCCAGGACAGATTTTTTTTCTCCTTTTCTGTGTACGACTTAGTTGTGGAAACAGTTGAAAAATGCTCGGAGTGGTAAAAGGATAAATGGTTCAAGAAGTTGTTAGATTTGTAGAGGATATATCTATTTATGGAAACCTGTAAACTAGGGAGTTAGCCTACAGTAGGGATGCTCTCAATCCATTCTCCACCTAGTCTGTAGTTGTGCTTGGGATTGCCCTGACTCAGGTGCAGGACCTTGCACTTGGCCCTGTTTAACTCCATGAGGTTCACGTGGTCCCACCTCTCCAGCCTGTCCACATCCCTCTGGATCCCGTCCCTCACCTCCAGCGTGTTGACTGCACCATACAGCTCGGTGTTGTTAGCAAATTTGCTGAGCGTGCTCAACCTCATGGTCCATGTCTCCGACAAGGATGTTAAACAGCACGCACCCCATGAGTTGCATCTCTCTTTATCTGCGGCCTAAGGGAGCCTTGGTGTGTATCAGCAGCGCTGCTTGTTGTAAAGAGCATAGGGCTTCTAGATGCAGAGGCTGAGATGGAACTGTAGAACCTTGGGCTTGATAAAAGCCTACTTTGAACAAACGCTGTCCATAACACTGCTATTTTGCTAAAATAGCTGCTGTAGTGCTAAATGTGACAGAAAGCTGAGCAGGTGATATGGGACTTGTGTGCCATGCTCTGAGGTGCCTTGTGACTGCACGAAATGCGTGTGAAATATGCAGGCTGTCTCTCATTACTTCAGTGTTCTTTAACTTTGACACAGTTTCACCTCCTTATCTGGGATCTTGCAGTACGAGCAAGAGAAGTTGGTGAGATTCAGGAGTCTTGGGCTCCATCACTTGGACACATCATATCTTTTATGTGCCTTATTAACCAGTTTATTAGAAACGGTGTTACAGACATCAGGCCTTAAGCAGAGCTTTCTTTTAGCTGTGCTGAGGAGTATTGTTTGTTAAACATTGTGTTTGGTTTTAGAAATAGTGTTTATCATCAAACATAGTACTTGAATTACTAGTAGAAAGCAAAATGCTGGTAGGAAGTATAAATATTTCTCAGTTTGGGGGGTGACAAAATGCCTTTTAATGTCAGTATATTACTAAAATGAGTAAAGGGAAGGAGGTGTGAGGATGGTTAGCAAGCTCAAGATGCCAGACATCATGCAAGGACATGTCATGTCTCATGAACGTAGCCTCTACACCCAGTTTTATAATAAAATCCTGAATCCAAGAGATGGTTGCAGTGTATTGAAAGTCTGAATACCTGTACGTTTTTGTGCTTCAGGTTAGATACTGTGGTATCACATGAAAAAAGTGCATGTATTTTTCATTGCTGCTGTTGCATTTTTTGTTCTACAGCAAATATAAGAGATGGCAAAAATAACACTGGGGGAAAAAAATGTGCAAACCTGAAAGGGCTGAGAAAAGTCATTTCAAGACATTAGTAAACTGAGGGTTGGGTGGACTCCTGTGTGCCTCCAAACTTGGATGGTGCTTGCATCTAAGGAATGAGCATAACTGTGTTTCTGGTGAACTTTGATTCTGAAAACAATCCTGATGTTTTAACATGGTTGATAAATAGCTAATAATGATACTCCTTGGTTGTACTGTATTTGGGTTTCTTTGAATGTTTGAGAAATTAAGTCTTTGTGGTGGCAGAGTGTGAAGTTGGGAGGAAAACCAGCTCTCCTTAAAATCCATTGAAGTGTAGCATCATAAATAACAAACTGCCATTGTTATAACAACTGTATCTAAGAGTGTTACATGGGAAAATGAGGTGATTTGAATTCCTTAACTGAATTTTTATACCTGTCATATTTGGATTCTTTCCAAACATAAGCTTATCTGAGTTTCCTGCATGCCATCAGGTTAAAACATGACAACATTGGATTTACTGGTTTTAATTCTTACGGCATTGTGAACGGATTGATATCTCCCCCCCTGTATTTTTATTTCCACTACCATTTTGGGTTGTTTGAGAGAAATGTTGTCTTTAAATGCTACTCCTTATATGTGATTAAAGCCTTTCAGAAATATTGCTGAAGTGCTGAACTTCATCAGAGCGGTACCCTGTTGTGTGCATGTGCGTGCAGTACTCTTCAGGATGTCATTACTGATCCATTTCTTGAAGTGACAATTACTAGATAATGATGTTCTGTCTTTTGGAGGTGTGTAAAATGGCATGCAAACAGATTTATATTGCCTGTCTGCATTTAGAAAAGTACTCTGAGCTGTGAATGGGGATGACTGAAACACAGCCAGGAAAGCTTTATTTGATATTTTGGATGGATGCCATAAATAGAATTCAGCTAACACATGCCTTTGTCAGTTGTTGAAATTCAACTTTAAAAGGGTTAATTTCTCAACCCTATCCTGCTGTTCAGAATCCTGGATATTGAGATTAACAGCTTTTCTGAAGGTTAGTGGAATTCTGCAGTAGCTGGTTTTGTTCAGTTGTGAGCTGCTTGCAAAATTACCTTTTTAATACCAGCGATTTTTGGTACTCATACTTGTGGTTTAAAAAAAAAAAAAGATAAGAAGCAACATTTAGGTTTCATTTTTAAGTACGAAAAATAATGATATTATAGCTGTGATAAAAGTTTAATGAGTTTGCTTAATAATAATTACCGATCATCTTTCTTTTAAACAGAAGGTCTGTTTTCCAGCAAGCTCTTCCCTCTCTTTGCTAACACACTGTAACGTGCATTTCATTAGCAGCATTTGCAGGCAAGATTTGGATTTTACAGTGTCTGGTTCTAGATAATCAACACAGAGTGCTTGGATCCTCTGCTGATCCTTCAAAGTGGAGCTGCACTGCCATAAACTTTTTAATCATGAAGTTTTCTAGTGTGGGCAGAACCATGGCATCTGCCTTTCCCTATGTGCTTGTGAGTTGTGTTGATTTAGGGTTTGCTGCTTTTGTCTGAAGCCAGAGGGAACTGGAAGGAAGATTTTCTGTTTGGCTGTGTAAAGCATCCTTGTATACACTGCAGTTTCTTTGAAAACCTGCCACTGTTGCTGTAGCGGCAATATAATTCTGCCAGCATTGATAATAACAGGAGCACTGGTGGGAAGACTTGCTTCCAGTCCTTTGCTGCTTTACCATCTACAGATGCTCTGAATATAACGTGGCAGATAAGAGGGAGGGAATAGTACTCTCTAGTTGTTTCCACTGGCCTCTCCTTAGGCATGCTACTGAAATGAAAACGCCAGTACAATGTCAGGAAGCATGCCAAGTGTCTTCACACCTTCATTTGAGAGATGTGTGAAAAATGGTGTTTTGGGTACTGCTGGAGAGCCTGTTCAGAATACCTGAATGTCTACAGGAGCAGAAGGCAGTAGTCTTTACATATTTTAGGTACGTTGTTGATTTGATTAGAGTCCTGTGTTTAACCACATTATTCTGAGATATACTTGAAGACATGAAATAAAGACATTTTTTTTTCGTGTTACCTAGCGGATTGAGCACTGGATAAGATCAATTTGACTGTGTCCTGCTGCTGGCTGGTAGGGAAGCCTGGGAAGTTACATTCTTCTTACAACTCAATTTCTGCATTGGCAAAAGTAGGAGTAATCAGGCTGACAACTCTGTAAAATGTTTGAAGGTGTCTGCATCAAGACTGTAAAGTTGAGCATCATCTAACTGTTCTGGGATTCTATGAACTACAGTCTTTTTCTTGCTCTTTGACTTTTTTGACTTGCAGTTATGTAACAAGTATCTTTATGGTGTAGTGGGACTTGGCAGAGTTGGGTTTATGGTTGGACTCAATGATTTTAATGGTCTTTCCCAACCTAAATGAATCTGTGATTCTTTGAAGAGTTGCTGCTTTTTGTCTGTTCTTATGTGTGCTCAAGTAGGGTCTTCCCTTGTTGCTCGGTATGAAACTTAAACCTGCCTTCAGGGCTGTTTGCCTCATTTTCACTACTGCTAAGCAAGCCTGTGTTAAATATACTGAAGTTGTAGAGATGTTAGGCAGTGCAGAGGCTGTGATAGTCTGTAATGTATCATAAATCCTCTTTTAACAGATACAGAACAAAAGCTGATTTACTCTTTATGTTGTCTGCTCTTTTCTTCTTCCACATCTTTCTTGTAACTTTGTAATACAAAATCTCTGCTGTACCTCAAGCAGAGCTGCCATTGCCTGCAGTTGTGGTGGTTCTCACTTATGCACGTGAAAGTTTGGGTCTCCTGTGGAGTACTTGAAAAACACAACCAAGCTAAAAAGAAAGGGGAAAAAGCCTGCACAAACCTGAACTCCCAACAGCAACACAAACACCATGCTGGAGGAGAAAGTACTTTAGTGGTCACAGATTCATCTGGCCTGTGCCTGTCTCAAGCTGTTTCTGTTCTGGTTTTATGCACTTGTCTGTCTCTCAGTCTGCTAGTTGCCTTTCTTGACTCTCAAAGCTTCCTCTGTTGAGCTTCTTACTGAGTCCTGCTTATCCTGCTTTGGCTTCCTGTCTGTACCGTCCCTGTTTGGTTCAGGATACCAGTCCTGGCATCCCGTCTTATGGTGTAACAACGTATTCTACAGGCTGTGTACAAATTGTTTCATTTGCACAAAGGTATAGGTATGCATTCTCAATGTAGCTGAAGTAATATTTTGTCTTGTTTACTTTGAGACAAGCTGTATTTTCTATATTTTTGTTGTCCATTTATGTCTCTTTTTTCACTGAAGAATTTGCTCCAATGTATCCTGATGTTAGTTCCCCCAGTTTACTCCAGATGAAGTGAGAGCAGTCACTGTGCTGTGAAGGATGGACTATCTCTGTTGGTTCTCATGCCTGTTATACTTAAGGGGGGCCAAAGTTTTCTGAAACATATCCTCTGTCCTCTGTGCTGCAGTAACCAAACCTGCTTAGTAAGTGTGTTTTTTGGGTTCTGCAGAAAAACCTGCTTGTCTTTAGTGAGTGTATGGAGGGAGCCGTGGGGAGGGCTGAGGACTGGAGAGGCCCATCAGCCACCTCTTAGGGGTTCTTCCTGGAAGGCAAAATGGTTGCTTCAGAGTATTCCCACACCAAGCTTTTGCATACAGAAAAATCCACAAGGGTCACATGGCACTAACATTTAGCAACAAAGCAAAGCTTTCATTAGATGTTGAATATTTAGAGCTGATGTAACACTCTCCTTGTTCCCTGCATCATTCTTTAAAAAACTCTTTGTGAACTAAGCTATGGTGGTGGAATCAGTGACACACAATCAACTCGACCATGTAACTGCATTGTTTATCATAGGTACTTGGCTTCTGAGTAGAGCAGAACTTGAAGTTAAACAAACAAACCTCAGGGTCTTCTGACAGATTCAGAGGACTGAATTTTTCAGGTGTAGAATAGATTAAGGTTTTAGCATCTCTTGCCCACAGAAGTTTCTGAAAGATACACAGCTGCACATTCAGTTTTATTGAGATGCAGCTACCTTTGGAGTGTGGGGTGACAGTCAGGCCCTTGGCTGACATTTGGAACGTTGGTAATATAGGTTTAGCCCCAGACTCTGTCTTTACATAAACTGATTGGCATCACAGAATCTGTATACATGTGTGTATAAGTACTCTGAACCTGATTTGTGTGCTTAGCTGGGGACGTGGTGAAATATGAGCATCATTATTTTTTCTTTTATAGAGTTTTTATAATTTGCTGAGTATGTGTGCCCCACTTTCCTCACCTACCTCCTGTGTAGGAGAGGCTACTTGAAGGTTCATGTTTTTCTAAT
This sequence comes from Ara ararauna, assembly GCA_028858755.1. Lineage (NCBI taxonomy): Eukaryota > Metazoa > Chordata > Aves > Psittaciformes > Psittacidae > Ara > Ara ararauna. The sequence continues at coordinate 2,866,314 of CM054410.1, read as the reverse complement.
TGATTTTTAATCTTAGTTTCATATAAACAACTCTCTTTGCCTGCTTGCTTGGTTGTTTTTTTGATCAGCTTAGAGTACATCATTAGAAGAGATTTCTGCTAGATGCTGCCAACTGATTAGAAGAATACACCAAGGTTTTTTCTTAATCTCTGGTATGACTGTCATGTGCTGCCGCGAGGAAATGGCCTTGGAAGAAGCAGCCAAATCTGTACGGGTATTAAAACATGTTGAGATGAGTATCAGTGGGGATCAAATGCACAGCGTCCAGTGCAGGGAGCTTATTAAAAGACAAGGATTAACTTTGCTGTTCTCCAGGAGGTCATGGAAGTGGTGAACTATTTCCCAGATGTACCCACCCTTAAAGGCAAAAGCCGCTAACAAGTAGAAAATGCCCTGTCTCCACCTCTGTTTCAGACAGTGTGGCTAGTTCTCATTGTCACCCATTTATTGATTGTGCTCTTCCACATAATTGCCTTTTGAGTAGGAAGGTGGTCATTACCATTTAGCCTATGGCTGGGATAAAAGAAGTGCTGCTTAAGGATCCTCCAGCATTAGAGGGGGTGAAGTCACAGGAGCAGATCCCCATAGTGGAACAGGCAGACAGATGGGTGGCCTTTGGGAGAGCAAGGAGAGTTGGAATTGAGGTAGGAGCTATAGCTGTAGCAAAGTTAAATGATGTCTGACATCTTTGTTGTTAAGAGGGAAGGTTCAGCAAAAAATGGGATTTTCCACATCGTGACCAGAAATTGATTTAGAGGCCATTACGTGCAGTGGAAGGATGTCTTCATGTAAAGGCAGAAGCAATACTGCTTTCCTGGGTTCCTTTTTTTTGTATTCATAGCTATATGTTGTCAAAAATAACCTGCTAACCTTCCCCCCTCTTTCATGTTTAACTGATTATTCCACTGAAATTGATTACTTGAACCTCCCCAGAACAGGAGGATATAGGGGGAATTGCATGCCTAAGAAGCAGAAATGGCTGTTTTACTGCATATTGCTGTCTTGGTTCTGTAGCAGGGTTCTCTGCACCTGTAGCAATCTGGAGAAGATGACCTTTCCAGATGGTGATACCGGTCTCCCTCTGCGTTAGTTATGACCTCATTTGCTAGCAGGTCAGGGCAAAGTTCTGCATCGCATTTGTAACTTGGCTTCCATGTGTGGAAGTTCAGGATGGCCTGGCCTTGCTCCTGGTACGAAAGAGCAAAGCGCAGGGAAATCATTGGTCTATAGAAGCCCATTCCACAACATTTAAGGTGCTCGTGGCAAAATGAGGATGCCGGCGTTTATCATGGATGAGCCTGCTGTTGCTTTTGAACATTGAAAATGGGTATTCTCTGCTGTTTAATGTATCTTCTGTGCACCAAGTGCTGAGTTATAAGAAGAAGCTCTTTGGTCAACCACGCAGAAGGAGCTCAGTTAAATTTATGATAGGCTAAGAAAGCCTCATGAATGTTTGAGGACAGACAAGTTCTTGGGTAACATCATGCACTAGTCCTAGCACAGTGTGAGTTAATGAGGCACTAAATTACTAGAAATTGCCGTTCTTAATCTGTACAACTGAAATTCCTGTGTAGCTGCAATGGAAAAGTCAGTCAAGATTCATTGTAGTAGAATACTGGATCCATGTGTACTTTGCCGTGTTACAGCTGATTATTTGCAACTACTTTCAAGCACAAAAAAAGCTCTTGGCAGTCCTGGGGTAATGGTAGGACTTGATGATCTTAAAGGTTTTTTCCAACCTAGTTGATTCTATAATTCTGTCCTCTTGAAGTGACAGAATCTATTTCTGTTTGTGTTAAACTCACGTTATTTAACAAGAGACCTTCTACTTAAAGTGGTTTCTGTTGTGACCCTAAAAAGTCATTCTAAAATGAGAATTTGTATTTTGTGTTACGAGGAAGAGCCCTCTCCGTGGTGGGAATACGTATGTTTTGGAAAAAGTGGGGCTCTCTTTGGGATGTGTCCAAAGCTGGTGACTTCTCACAGAATCTTGGAGTTGTCTTAGCACTTCTAGGCAGGAAGCAGTTGTGTTGTGGTCCCTTTGCTCCCTTAAGCTTAACTGCTATGTTCTGAAGAATAAAGTTTAAACAGAATCACAGTTACTTTCTTATAAGGAGACATCTCATGTTGCTGGTCGCAAGGCATGGTGTGTTCTGAAAGGTCCGTTGATACTGTGGTGATGAGAATGGTTTAAAAATGTCGGTGTAGCATTTTCTGTTGATGGTAATGGGGGAAAGCTGGAGTACTTTAGACGTTGGTGTAAGCCCAGATACCTGTCACTCAGCTGGGTTAGTCTGTGTGTAGGAATCTAAAAACATTCCTACAAAAAGGACAAATGTCTGTATGCAGTGAGATGAATAGAGTCAAATAGGAAGAGGAGGAGCGCTTACAAATGTGAGCTTGCCATTGTGATGCACCAGCATTCATGCAATCACAGAATCCCAGGCCGGTTTGTGTTGGAAGGAACCTTAAAGCTCATCCAGTTCCGACCCTCTGCCATGGGCAGGGACACTTTCCACTAGAGCAGCTTGCTCCAAGCCCCTGAACACTGCCAGGGATGGGGCAGCCACAGCTGCTCTGGGCAACCTGTGCCAGGGCCTCAACACCATCACAGGGAAGAACTCCTTCCTTACATCCAACCTAAATCTTCTGTGTTTAAGTTCGAACCCACTGAGATCAGATCAGCTTCACCCACTGTTTCCTACCTTCTGTGTGGTATTTTGCCTAAATCTTTCTGAGGCCTCTCCTCCTCAAAGACACAGCTCCTGTCACCACCTGTTGGGACTGACCCAGATACATGTTGACCCAAGGAGATGTTTTTGTGCAGACTGATGGTGATACATCCAGCCTTTTCACAGATAGTTTTTGTTCAGTTCCTTCAGTTTAAAATGACCTGATTTCAGCTATTTGCAGCAGTTTAAATGAGGTGAACATACCTTCTAGGAGTGCTGTATATCCTTTTGTTAATCTTCAGGTTTTGTTGCTGCTCTTGCAGCACTTTGGGAAGAGTGGTGGGGATACCTTTCACCTGAGACAGGATGCTGGCTTCGTTCCCATTGATAGCTAGGTGTGCTGGAATGCTGATTATTTGGCTTAGGTGCACTGTTTTTGATGTGCTGCAAAACCAAGCAAGTCTGGTATAATATTGTCATGGGTTCAGCAGCAGCAGTCATTTTTATCCTTCTTGGTAGCTGGTGCAGCACTGTGGTTTTGACTTTCAGCCTGGGAACAGCACTGGTAACACCAGTGTTTTGGTTACTGCTTGGTAAGGTTTGGGCTGGCCAAGGACTCTGAGCCTCATGCTCTGCCAGGGAGGAGGGGAAGCCAGGAGGATGCAGAGACAGGGCACCTGACCCAAACTGGCCAAAGAGGTATTCCATGCCATAGCACGTCATGCCCAGGATGTAAAAGAGAGAGCAGAGACCTGGAAGGGTGGGAGGTGCGCTGCTGTGTCGGGCTTGGTATCGGATGGTGAGCAGTTGTATTTGCCTTGTCATTATTATTATTGGTGGTAGCAGTAGTGGTCTTGTTATACTTTTGTTATACTTTAGTTACTGAACTGTTCTTATCTCAACCTTTGGGAGCTGCATTCTTATGATTTCTCCTCCGCATCCACCTGGGAGCGGGGGGGGGGGGAGAAAGAGAGGGGAGTGAGTGAGAGAACGGGCTGTGTGGCTGACTGGACTTAAACCACAACAATATTATTTTTAATTAATATTTCAGTTCTGAACGCTTTGTTTCAGGCAATACACTGACAAAAACCTATCTTCCCCTGACTGAAATTTGGCTTTTTTGGTTGTTGACCTAATTGTTCTGCTAAGTATAACCATGTGAATTGCAGCTTTCTGAACTGTCAGTGTTAACTGGCAGGAAGATCAAAGTTACAAGCAGCTGATCTCAGATGAGGGGTTATAAGGATAGGATAATTGGATAAAGGGCAGTTGAAGACATTTGACACTTGCTGTAAATCTGCCTCTCCCCATGTGTCGTTGATTTCAGTAGTAGAATTTGCAAAGCCTGGGCTCATCTAGTTAGTTTAGTTATTTTGAGGGAAGGTATGAGATTTGGGAGTTTATTATAAATAGGGTGTGTACTAACTTATTACATGAATGCAGGTGAAGGTTTGTATGTGGAAATGAGTTTGTGTGACTCAGCTGATCATTAGTAGCTCGTTATATTGTTTGTGTTGATCTTGTTTAAATTTATATATCCTAAAAAAAATATATAATATATATATTTTATATATTCTGAAACACATGTTCCTTTCTTCCTGTATGGTGAAAAAACATGTGTTTAGAGGAGATGCTGGATATAAATGGAGCTACTGCTAGCAAAACCAACCCAGAATCTTGAGGTCAACTAATGTATTTGTCAAGAGGATTTGAAATGAGCAATAAGTTACAAGACACCTTTTGCTGTCAGTGACTGAAATTTCAGTTGTTGCTTCAACAGAGTGCTAAAAACACTCCTGCTAAAAGCAGGATTTTGTCTATGTATGTTTTTTTCTTGTTAATTAAGTAGAAATATGTAATGGTGCTGAATTTTTTCTTTTGCCTTCAAATGTAATACTGCATTTACATACGTCTTTTATTTTTTTTTTGGGTGTTTTCCACTTGAATAACCATAAAATTGTAGCAGATAATTTCGTATACTTAATGTTCATGTGTGCACACTGGTGTAAAACATGGTGATGGAGGTGAGCTGATCAATAAGAGCTTTAGCTATTTAAATAGAGTATCTGGTGTGGAGGGAAACTATATCCTCTGGGGAAGAATTAGTTTCCTTGCAACAACTCTAATCTTTCTGGAATTTGTCAGTTTTTGCTTTAATGCTATTTATAGTGCAGCATATATAAACATTGGCCTGTGTTTAGGTGAAAACACAAAAGTTTCATTTGAAGTCTGATGTGTGCAAAGTAGGTTTATTGCAGCGAGCTTTCTTAAATATACCCGAACAATTTCAGGTTCTTCAGAGAAGTGTTGAAGCGATAGTTTATAATAATACAGTGCACTAAAGATGTGTTTTACACCATGAAGCTACATCTGTTCTCATGAAAGGTCTGGCGTTTGTTTGTTTTTTTTCTTTTTTTCCTTAAAGTTTGGATTTGACCTAAAACTTCAGCCATGTGTTCATAGAATCCCTGACTGGTTTGGATTGGAAGGGACCTTAAAGCTCATCCAGTTTCAATCCCTGCCACGGGCAGGGGCACCTTCCACTAGAGCTGCTTGCTCCAAGCCCCTGAAAGCTGCCAGTGATGGGGCAGCCACAGCTTCTCTGGGCACCCTGTGCCAGAGCCTCAGCACCCTCCCAGGGAAGAGCTTCTGCCTAAGAGCTCATCTCAGTCTCCCCTCTGGCAGGTTAGAGCCATTCTCCTTGACCTGTCCCTACAGTGAGTTGTGTGAGTTTCTTTGATGGCTTAGCAGGAAGAATTTGTTGCAGGGTGCACCTTGAGCTAAGATCACTCTTTGTCAACAAAGCTGACTGGGCATAATTTTCTGTATGGGAGGTTGTGGCGAATACCTTGGGTGGCATTTAAAGTGCAGCAGCTGCTCCAGCACTGAGGATCTGCCTCCGGCTGGTTCTTCAATGTAAGCAAGCCTGGATTTTACAAACCTGTAGCACCAGTGCCACCCAGAATAAAGGCTGTTGCTGATTTACAAGGGATTGCTGTCTGGAGCTATTGTATGAACTGCTGGCTGCAGGAGCAATTATAGTTCAAGGCACAGGGATGTCAAATAGGGAAGCACCCTCTCATGTCATGACCGTATTTTTCTTCAGCTCATATTTGTGCTTTTTGTTACCGGGACAAAATCTGAACCTTCCATTCTTTAGTCTCTTGAATTAAGATACTCATCTCGAAGAAAACTTGCAGTTCAGGAGGCAAGAGGACCACACACATGTTATGGTTTCCAAATGCCACATTTTATTTGAAGTATTTTTTGATGTATTGAGGCTGTTGGCCAAGCTTACAGGAGCCATTCAATGTGGAAATAAGTAAATGTTTTCTCTGAAACTGCTTGGTATTTTGTGGTTTACAGAAGCTTTCTCAGAATCCAGCATGTCAAATAATGAGCATGTGCAAGTATGCAGCACTGGCTGTGCTTCAGGGGCTGCAGAATGTGAGTGGTTTGGGAGCGTGAGTCAGACTGGCTTGTTTTCAGCAAGGTGCAGACACATGTTTCATTCTTTCATTTAACTTCCCTGGGCTTTGTACATCAGGACTGGCTTCACAGCTTATGAAAGAAAAAGGTCTGAGACTGAAAATCCCCAGTAGCAGTCAGAAAGTATGGTAGTGGAATTATAGAATAGTTAGGGTTGGAAAGGACCGTAATGTCATCTAGTTCCACACCCCCTGCCATGGGCAGGGACACCTCACACTGGGCCTTGTATCTCAAGGCTCAGTCCAAGCTGGCCTTGAACACTGCCTGTGATGGGGCATTTACCACTTCCTTGGGCAGCTCATTCCAGTGCATCACCACCCTCACAGTAAAGAACTTCTTCCTTATACCCAGCCTGAACTTCCCCTGTCTAAGTTTGAACCATTACCTATTGTCCTGGCACTACAATCCCTGATGAAGGGACAGGGTTCCCACTCTAATGATTCCATCTATTAAACCTGATTTGAATTTACAGTGACACCTGTTGATAAATTGTACTGGCCTTACAGTGCTGAAACTGCCTAATAGTGACTGTTTGAAGTAGTAACTGGGCTTCTTGGCTTAAAATTTCTGGACCTTCCACTTTCTTCCCTGTTGTTAAAGTTTCAAGCAACTGCATAGAGTCTAAAATGTTATTAGATCAGCTGTGCTCCTTTTTTGCAAGCCAGGCGGTACGCAGACTGCCTCCTCTTCTTCCATGGAATCAGTACCATCCAGAACTTGTCTGGTAGGTTTTCAGGTTTTTTTAACCATGGCAGAGTTGGGTAACAGTTGATGTCAGTTGATCTTTCAGTGTTCTGCTTATTCCTGCGGCGCAAGGAGTAAATACCTATTGCATCTTTCCCATGAATTTAGTATTTGTGGTTTGTTGGCAGAAGTACATGCAATACAATGAAAAGAAATTCTCTACTTCCTTCACCTTCCTCAGACATTCTTGTTCAAATAGCAGTATAACTTCTTTTTGATTATTTAGTTAACAGATTTTTTTCCTTGTACTTTTTGCACAGCATTCTCATCTTAAAACTGACATAAATTGTGCCTTTGGAGCCTCCTTTCTTTGCCCATTGCGGTCATAAAGATACAGTATTTGACTAGTAGCAATTCAAAATGCAGTTTAGTTTGGATTTCAGTTTTTGAATCGGATTCAAGTCTGTATGCACATGCAACTTAAGTAAAAATTGTAATATGTAAAGGTAAAATTCACCTTTAATACAGTCATAATTTAGAATATATTTAGACTAATGAGTTTCTCATACACACAGACAGTACACAATGCTGCTTAGTAAAATGTAGTATATTGACACTAAAAAGGAACTAAGCTTTTTTGAGAAAAGTAAATGAAGTATAAAATGAGAAGCGTCATTGTGACCATACCTTTGCTCAACCACTTTTAAACTGGTTCACAGCTGTGCCTGGTAGCCGCTTGTGATGTGCATAACAGACAAGTAGTATCCTGTAAACAGCATTACATTTTCTTGGGCTCTTTTTATGCTCCACCAGTTGGTGGTGGGAGAGTTTGCACTCTTACCCAGTACAGTAACTGTTTTGGTTTGTTGCATAGCCAGCATTTTGTATGGGTTGTGGTTTTAATACAGTTATATTTTGCTGGGTGTGTATATAACCGTGCATTTGTCTAGAATATGTTTCATTTTTTATGGGGTCTGATGCAGCTGAAGCTCTTTGAAGCTCTGTTGGAATTCAAATTTTTACAGAATTGGTGCGCAAATATATTTTTCTTTAGGATTGAGTTATAATTGTTGCTTCATAGGAGGGAAAAAACCCTTTAAAAGTACACATTGATTTTTCCATATGTGTTTCAGGCACCTAAACACATAGAAACAAATTTTGTAAAGTTTTGTGATGTGGAATAGCTGATCCAGTTTATAGCTGTTCATCTATAGCTGTTTATAGCTATATTCAGTTTATAGCCCTTCATTTATAGCTGTCCCTGCCCATAGAAAGGGGGTTGGAACTGTTTGATTTTTAAGGTCTCTTATAACCCAAACCATCCTATGAGTTGATGTTCAAGGTTATTTACATCCCTGGATTGGGGGTTTGAAACAGGTCATCTTTGGGGTATCCAGTGGAAAAGGCACACAAAGCTATGTGCTCATGCCTGAGAGGAGCTGTTTAGATCACTTAGTGATCCCGAGATAATTTCTCAACAGAAATCATAAAAAGAACGTCTTAGAGGTTCTACTACTGTATGATATCTGCCAGAGCTGTATCATGGGTCTTTCTCTGTAAAATGGACTGGGATGAGCCATTTTGTTGGTGGAGACACCTTTCTGTGGAACATCTGTGTGAGTTTACAGGGAGTTTGAAGAAAAAAGAAATGTTGCCAGATAAATGGAAGTGAAGGATCTTACGTAACAAGAATTGGCACTTAATACGTGGGAAGAGCATAAGGTGTTGTGTGGATGATGGTACTAAATTAATCTCTTTCTTTGGAAGTTGCACAGCTTGCTCTGAGAATGGGTTTGTCTTTGATTCTCATGTACATGCTGTCAACTCCTTCGTTCTAAATGAGGGCTGTTCCTGTGGAAGTTCATGAATTATTTCTTTGTTTGAACAAGATTGTGTCCTTTTGTTTCAGTCTTGAGAATGTGCATCTTAACATTTTTGTGGTTGGTTTGTTTTCTGAAATAACTTTATTCCATGATGTTGAGATCTCCAAGTGCTTAATGTGACCTTTTCAAAGGCTGGTTTATTGTTTGTATCTTAGGCAAAGACGTTATTTCTTTTCCCGTGCAGAACATGAATAACATTTGAATAAATCCTTTCTGTTCAACAGAATCTGTCTATGACCTTCTCCCAAAGGAGCTGCAGTTACCACCTTCCAGAGAAACATCTGTAGCATCCATGAGCCAAACAAGTGGTGGCGAGGCAGGTTCGCCGCCTCCAGCTGTAGTTGCTGCTGGTAAGTATTCTCAGTTATTCAATTACTTTAAGGTTGGTAACGTTCTGGCCAACATGAACAGTGCTGACAAAGTTTTAATTATGAAAAAGAGCTTGTGGAGAAGTATCAGAGTTCATTCTAGGAGAACTTAGTATAAATTACACTGGGTGATCTAAATGATCAGGTATTCTGTATTTCATGCGTATAAATATTTATTTTCATAAGAAATAAGTTACTTGTGCTGTTACTATGCAGTGCAGACCTTTTAACTCCTAGAATGCTCTCTGACTTCAGAGGTAGTAAATACCTAATTGGAACTCAGGGACAATGCCGACAGACTGTAAACCAGCGAATTCTAGCTAGGATAAAAAATGGAATGGGAGATTACATTTTGGGTGATGAAGATTTTGCCAGACTTAAGGAGGAAAAAAGGTTGTGTTTTCCTTTAAGAGGCCTGAGGAAGCTTAGTATTTAAATTCCATTCACACATATTACAAAATTCTCAAATACATGAGAACAGAATATATGTCAGGATGGCACTTCCATAAACTGTTAGGTTAAAATTAGTTATTTTTTCTAACTGACAGTGTATAAAAATGAGGCATGACCTTTTTACCTTCATCTTTATCTTACTCCCTGTCATGTTTTAGACTTTAGTCTAAAGATGCTGTCATTGATCTTCATTAAACATAAAAAACTGAGGATTTAAGAACAAAGTGAGTATTTAAGGACAGAGTTAGGTTAGTGTTGGTGCTGGTTTGCATCTGGAGTTCTTGTCAGTAACTTGTATATTCGGGTAAATATATGTGCAACGGGGAAAAAAATTATGCTCAGGACAGATGCATTTTTCTTCATTGGATAAGGAAGTTTTTTGCATAATTTGATCCCCATATTTCTTACAAAGTCATGTTCCACTTTCCTAATTGGCCTTAAATTGTTTCTTGAGAAAAATGTATATATTTAAGGTGAGGATTCAGATAGCTGCAGTATTCTTTTTTCTCTTTATGAGTTCATATGCATTAAATGTTTTTGTGAGAATGTTTCCCAGATTTGCATGGTACAGGAATCGTGATCAGAAACTGAAGTGATTGTAGACGTGTCAGAGAAACTTTGCAGCACTGCTCACCATTCATGTTTTGCTAGACCTCTTCTGAGAGAACCTGTGGATTTAACTGTGCACAGTGGAACTTCGGTTATAGAAAGAATTTGATGGGTTTATTTATTATATTGAAAGGATTTGATATTTTTCTATCACTTATTAAAAATAATTTGAGCATATATATTTCTAAAATCAAGATGCTTAATGATCAGTTTGGTTCAAAGACACAGAAGCAGCCAAATCCTGTAGAAACATGTATTGTAAAAACAAGTGAACAAAAGAGAACAATCACACAAACCCTGTTACACTCTAAATCCACAGATAGACATGAACTGCTAATTAATTCTGAATCTAACAGAGAAGACTTAAAAACTTGAATGGAACTAAATGTCTGTTACCTCCAGGTATTTCGTGTCTGCTAACAGCCAGTCCAGTTCCTTTTAAAAAACTAAGAACACATTAGCTGTGTTTGGGTTAAACTGCAGCACAATTTTATTGAATGAAAAAGTTAAATAGCATTGAGACTTTTTTGTTAACAAAACCCCCACAAAGGACAAAGTAGACCCACTCGTTCAATTAAGAACACATTTCGATGTCAGAGAGTCATGTAGTTTCACAGAGACTTCAGGGTGATACCGCTGCCCAAAGAAGAGCTTTTCATGTGTGTGCTGCATCAAGAACCTGCTCCAGGTTAGAGTTGTCACTGGTGGGTCCACTATGGGTCAGCACAACTGCTTTTGATGGCGCGGGATGAGGAGTGATCTGGAAAAGAGGAGCCAGAAAAGGTGGATGTAGCTTCTCTCAATATCTGTCAGCTTGTGCAGTTTGAATTGTTCACTGACCCATGGCTTTGAAGACCTTCCATAGGTGTGTTGAAACAATTTCCTGGGTGCTATGTAAGTGAGAAGTATTAAGCACAAGCAACTGCAGCTGTTAAAAGTTGTGTTCAAAGAAAACTAACCCTCCAGACAAGACCCCCAAACAGAGCCCAAGACTAGTTTTGTTTTCATTGCTTATGTCACTGTCCACTACAGCGAGGACAAAACCAGTGTGCCCTCAGCAAGTTTGCCAATGACACCAAGCTGTGTGCTTCAGTTGATACGCTGGAGGGAAGGAATGCCATCCAGAGGGACCTTGACACGCTTGTGAGGTGGGCTGATGCCAACCTGATGAAGTTTAACCATGCCAAGTGCAAGGTTCTACACCTGGGTTGGAGCAATCCCAGGCACAGCTCCAGGTTGGGCAGAGAAAGAGATTCAGAGCAGTCCTGCAGAGAAGGACTTGGGGGTGTTGGTCGATGAGAAAATGCACATGAGTCGGCTGCAGTGTGTGCTCGCAGCCCAGATACCAACCGTATCCTGGGCTGCATCAAAAGGCGTGTGACCAGCAGGTTGAGGGAGGTGATCCTGCCCCTCTACTCTGCTCTCTTGAGACCTCCCTTGGAGTATTGTGTGCAGTTCTGGTGTTCTCAACATCAAAAGGACATGGAACTGTTGGAACAAGTCCAGAGGAGGCCACGAGGATGATCAGGGGACTGGAGCACCTCCTGTATGGAGATAGGCTGAGAAAGTTGGGTCTGTTCAGCCTGGAGAAGAGAAGGCTGCATGGAGACCTCAGAGCATCCTTCCAGTATCTGAAAAGGGGGCCTATAGGGATGCTGGGGAGGGACTCTTCATTAGGGACTGTGGTGACAGGACAAGAGGTAATGGGTTCAAACTGAAACAGGGGAAGTTTAGATTGGATATGAGGAAGAAATTCTTTAAGGGTGCTGAGGCACTGGAATGTGTTGCCCAGGGAAGCTGTGAATGCTCCATCGCTGGTTGTGTTCAAGGCCTTGTTGGACAGAGCCTTGGGTGGCATGGTTTAGTGTGAGGTGTCCCTGCCCATGGCAGGGGGGTTGGAACTCGATGATCTTAAGGTCCTTTCCAGCCATAACTGTTCTATGAATCTATGAATCCTGGTCTTTTGTAAGAGGGTAACTGTTGACTAGAGTCACTCAGTAGTGAGCTGTGCTGCGGACATGTGTAAGGAGAGGCAAGCCCCAGCCCAAAGTAGTGGGGGCTGGTTATTGGGCAGCAGGTGCCGAACCCCATAGGTATTGGGGAAGGTTCAGCCAGTGAATGCTATCAGACAGATAGTTTCAGTGTAAGATGTTAGGGGTGTCTTTGGTTTTGTGTGTGCTTTGTCATAGAATCCCAGAAGGTTGGAAAAGACCTCTAAGATCATCAAGTCCCACCATTATCCCAGGACTGCCAAGACCACTACATACTTTTGTTTTTTTCCCTACTCCTTGACCACATCCTTGAAAAAAACACATGCATCTTGGACAAGTGTTTACCAAAACAGGTCCATAGACTGCTCCAGAACTATAGGGACAGAACAGAAGGCTGAAAAGAACAGTTGCTGCTCCTTCCTCTGGTGTGGGAAGTTAAGATATATAGAGAGATAGATAATATGTAAGATATAATATAAATGAAGGGTGGACAGGTCCTTCTTCTGGTAAGTCTGAGGCCAGACTTTCTCTTTAAAGCTGGAGACAAACTGTTAGGAATAGAGAAAGGAATATCGGTGTGAACAAAAGTTGTAGGTTGGGGTACAAGGAGAAGTGGACCTCAGTAGATTGTTTTATAGTCATAGTCCCCCCTCACACAAGTTCCTGCTGTGTAGTGGGCAGCTAGGATTCCTTGTGTAAGTCATCTTGAGCTCAGCATTTCTGATCTGATGCTTGTAACTGCAGCACATGGATACCTTGGAGCAGGAGCCTTCTCCAGTGTTGTCAGTTGACTTTGAGAATCTCAGGAGTGCTTTTGCTTTTCATTGAGGTTAGCTTTGTGTTCTGCACCCAAATCTCTGATTTCTCAAGAAATTAAATTCAAGTGTTTTGGCTCCGTTCTGACTGTAACTGTACCTATTTATAGATAAAAGGGTGTATTGCATTTTCCTATTTTCTTTAGTTTCAGGATTGCTACAGTGTCTGAATAGTTGCTACCACATTTTCAAGACCCGGCACCCTGCCTTGTCTAATAATGAGAAATCTGGCTGGGCTGGGCTCTGATTTCTTAACAGGAAAATAAGAGGAAAGTCAGCCTGGGCTTTGTGCGTGTCTGTATGCTTGCACGGGAAAACAGACTGTGCATGTCTATTTTAAAAGACCAAAATAGACTATTAATTTGCTGATGTCAAGTCCTAATAGCAGACTTGTAGGCAGATTTCTGAGGATCTGACACTGTACAGATGAGAGGGTGAGGAGGAAAGATGACTTTGGCAGCTAAGTGTTCCGGAACTGGAAATCTTTGATTTGTGCAAGTCTCTCTTTTTCACTTATTTTCTTCTTTTTTTGTGTCAGCTCTTGCTCTAACCCATCACTTTATTTGGGAAATGGCAGTTCAGTCTCCATAGCATTGCAGGTGATCTCATTTACTCTTGTTTTTCAAAGGAAGGAGTGATTTGAAATGCTGCTAGCAACAGTGTAGGTAGAAGTCAGTTGCAGACATGATTACTCTCAATAATGAGAGGATTATGTTACAGGGAAGGAACCCAAGTGGTGAGAGCATTTTACTACTTTCATAGTTAACACAGTTTGTTCTCTTTCCCGAAACACAGAGTAAGGTAGTATCTGGCTGAAATTCAGCTTACTTGTGGCTTTTCTGTCAGTCACTGTGCTGTAAGGTTTTGTTCCACATAAATCACTTTATAGGTGAGAAATAGATATTGCTGCAGTTAACTTCTCTTTTTTCAGAGGAGCAGGATGGGCTGTTTTTAGCAACGATGACCTTGCAGGGGCAGACTTCTAGTTCTTCCATTTGGAAATTTGTTTTGTGATTTACAGAGCAGTTTTAAGAGTATTATGTTGCTGATTGGATTTTAATTGTTAACAAATGTGTATCTCATATTAATTAATCCAGACAAAAGGTATTACCCACTCTCTGAATATCAAACAGGCAAGTGTCATTTAAAAGAACTCTAGGATTTTGAGTTGTGATGTTCACAAACTGAGCTGCTCTCTCAAGCCTCTAATTGTGTTATTCTTCTGGAAAGCAGAAGGGAAGTAAAGGATCTGGTTTTACTGGTAGAAACTGTTCTCTGCGCTTGCTATTGGAATCACAAGTGTCTTTGTTCAGGGGACAGGAAAAGGAGGATTTTGCCTGGTGCGGTACCATAAGCACATTAAATATGAATCATCATCTAGACTCTTGAAATGCATGAGGCTGTCATGCTGAGAAATGTCATTGTAAGCTGTGCTTGGAGATTTCTACACAATATTTTTAAGCTCCAGTTGCAAGGGGGGGATGCTTGATCCTTTCCTGTTGGTTCTTAAAGGTTAAACAAGTTTTTTCTTGTTGATCAAGACACATTGAACAAGTACTTCAAATGCTCAAAATTCACACTGCTGATTTAAGCCTTTTCTCAAAGGTGTCTATTTTGTTGGTAGATCAGCACCTTATTTTTGTCCTTTGGGGATGATTCAGGAATATTTTTGACCATGTAGTTTAAACAAGTCTTGCATTTTCACCTTTTATCTCTGCTTAACAGGAATGCTCAAACCTACTGAAACCCCAGTGAAGAAAACTGTTGCAGAAACTTGCTTCTCTGCTTACCATCCATTCTTTCTGTAGTAGATCTCAGGATGAGCTGCTTCAGTTTGTTGTTGATGTTTTAAGCTGCTCTCCATTTGCCACAGAAGCGAATATATTTATTTTTTCATATTTTTTGCACTGCTCCCTAGGACAGTATTTCTTGCTTTGCTTCCTTCCTGGCAGTTCCCAGTTCTTAAATTGAATTCTTTGGAGCTGTAGCAAAAGGGGAACAGATTTTGTGCTATTATAATGTATTTACTGATCTCTCTTTGCATTTTTCATATTTGAATACAAATAACCTGTCATTTATTGATTTTTTTCTGGCTCTCAAACATCTATGTTTATGTCCTGGGAAAACATTTGGTAAACAATGAAGCATTACCTTTTTGTGGTCATGTCAATTTTGTACCCCTTTTTAATTAAAGGGACAACTACTTGTCCCAAGCAGGCATAATTGGCTTTTTTGATTAGAGTCATTATTGAAGTACTTGCCATAAGCATTTTTTGTCATTTTAATTATGAAAATAAGGCTTTGCTTCTCAATTGCTACTGTAGAGAAATGGATAAAAATACTTGCATCCTCTGTGGGGTAGAGGCTGGGTACTAAGGGGTGTGGGTCATGTTTTCCACTGCCAAGACAAGGCTTTTTCATCATTCTCAAGCCAGAGCTTCTAATGAAGCCTCAGAATTTAGATGTGGGGGGTTTGTTTTGTGTGGGTGTGGTTGTTTTTTTTTTTCCCTGAATAGGTAGTAGAGCTTCTTTATTTTTATTGAAAATATTTTGTCAATTTATCATCCTTCCTGGTGTCATTAGTCAGTTTTTCCTGTTGATACAGAAATAATTACCAGAGATTTCAAAGGGGATGCAGTGCTGCTACTAATTCTATTATCCTGGGGTTATAAGTACATATTGTAAACAAATTACCAGAAAAAAACATTATTCTTTGTCGTTGTTCTGTAAAAACTTCCATTTCTTTGTAGGCTTTTCCCTTCCTCTTCCCACCACCCTCCCAGTTGGAAATGCCTTCCTGTAATTTCCTAGGAAGATGTCTTCCAGGGATTTCTGTCTGCAGCTTGCTTGCTTCATTCATGTGTCAAATGCTTTTTCCTTACAGAATCAATTTAAACCAGATCCTAAAGTTCTTTAAAAATGCACCTTCCTGGTGCTGTATGTTGGTACAGTGCCTGGCTGCCCTGTCTCGCTAGTGCTAACACAGATGTGAGCAATTTTAATGATTTTTTGTGCTTTGAGTGCATGTATTCTCCTCTGCATGGAGCAGAGCTTCCTTATAATTACCTCTAAAAGGTTATGTAGATGTACTCTAGATCATCTCTTTTTTCCTAAATTAAGCTTATTTCAGGTCTTCCTGAATCTCATGCAGTCAATAAACTCAGCTTTCCAGAACTGCTCAAACACAAGTTGTTTTATCCTTCTGAGAGACTTTTTGTTAATAACTAATTCTTGCAGTCAGTGACTCCTATTCTTTCATCAAAAGGCTTGAGAATTACTTTGCAATAAGAGAATTCCCTGTTCCTTAATGAATAATGAAAACAGAAGCCAGTGAAGGGCAAAAAAGGAACAGCCTTATTGTTCTGTTGTGGGGGCACCTCCTTGCATCAAAGACTTTGTGAAGGCCAAGAGGAGTCCTTAATTTTCCAGGAAAAGCCCAGGAACAAAAGAGTCTGTTTCTTCAGTTGGGGTGTTCTTTGTCAGATCCATCAATCTTGACACAATCATACAGTCCCTCTTTTAGGGTGGCAGGAGCTGAGGAGATGGCAGGTAGAGCTTCCAGAGAGCAGCTGAGGGTCCTAGAGTTCTGACTTGCTTGGACACAGCTGGTTATTGCTCTGAGTGGGGAAGGATCTAAGATACATGGAATTGGTGTGTGTGAACCACTAACAAAAGCTCTACTTAAGTACCTGGAGTGTTAATTTAATAATGGATGTAATTTATAATAAAACCAGATTGACTGATGTATTTACCCAAAGTATAATACACTGCTTGGTTCAGCATGTGAATGTAAGGGGAATTTACACTGTTGGGCTTAATGTACATTAAATTAACCTACCTATCTTGAATCTAAGTGTTTTTAATAACTGGTGAATTGGATTGCTTTATTTTATTTGCTGGGATGCTAGTTTTTTTCTCTATTAATACACTTAACTTGCATTCTAGCTTCGCCATTCAGAGACAGGCATCGAGTGGTGGGTTGTGTGACAGTGTCTGTCAATAGTGAAGACAAATAGTGCCAGAGACATTTAACCCATCCAATCTCACCCAGGGTATAGGTCGGTCTTGTTTTCAGACTTCTTCATAAGTCTCTTTTCTTTCTTTCTTTCTTTCTTTTTCTTTTTTTTCTTTTTCCCAAATATTTTTTATTTATTTATTTCTAAATAGTGAATTGATACTGATTTGAAACTTAACATTTTGGAAAAGTTTTTGACATTACATCAGTAATATGAGAAGAAGAAAAGTAGAAACCCAAGTTTGGCATGTGAGGTGTTGAAAGCAGGTTTGCAGCCACTTTGTAAGTTCTGATGTTTACCTTTCAAACCTTTCGCAACACAAGGGCTGATGGTGGAAATTTTGCACATAGTACCCTCTGGTTTTGTTCCGAAATTGTCCTTCTGTGTTCAGATAAACCCATTAACACAGGAAAGTCTTATTCAAGAATATGACGTTAGATAAATTAACAAATGTAATAAATGTGTATATGTAATATATTAAGCCTATACATCACCTGAACCTCACCCTGTGACTTTTGTTTTTTGACACTTAATTGTTTTCTCAACCCAGTATAAGGATCATGTGGGATGCAGGTTAGGCTCTGAGGAAGAGTTCTTTAATGGCTTTTTGCTAGTCCTGGCTGTTCATGCACAGGTGGCTGAAAAGCTCATAAACCCGAAAATATCTCCACTTATTTATGTTCACAGTCTTAAGCTTTCCAAGCTGGGAAATTACTTGCTTTGCACTCCAGCTGCAATTAAGAAACAAAAGTCATCAGGATGCTATTTGTTTGGTTTGGAGGACTTGGTAATCCTTGTTGTATTAAAGGATCTCTTTGGAAAGAGCAAACAAGGATTTCAGGATTGGCTCCATGTAAGTGTTATCTAAACAGAAGATTCTCTCAATGCCAGGTAGTGATTTTTTTTGCTTCCTTCTGCCTTTCAGACCTTTTTTTAGAGGCTGAATGCCTTGTTTTGACTTCACAAGTTAATAGGATATAGAACTATGTATCATTGCCTTCATTGCTAACTCAGGGGGTAGTAAGTTTTCTATGTACAGTTCTTTATGTTACTGAAAAGAAAAAGACTGCACTGATTTGCTTAATGGGATGCTCTTTTCTCTGTGTTCCCTTAGTCTTTGATATTATATTAGCCTGTGATTTTTAGCAGCATGCATTTGTGCCACATGCATGTTGCAGCCCTTCTTCCACTGCCTGCTTTTTGGCTGCTTTTTGTTTTCAAAGGAACCTCAATTACTCAGTCCCTTGGTTGTGAATGTTATTCTATTCACTGCCTGAAAATGAGGGAAATGGTTGGGAGCAATAGCCACCTCTTTTGATTTCCTGGGAGGCAAATGTACAATGACTGGTAAGATGAATGACTGGAGTTGCTTTGAACTTTAATCTTCCTTGGAGTTGTGCGGACTAATTGGTTATCTTTATTTGCATTCTGAACTCCAGCACTAAGCACTTAGTTTGTTAGCTCTTGGTTATTTCCTCTCTTTGATTTACACGTTACAGAATTACTTATTATTGATATGTAAATTATGAAGTCCAAAACAGAACCAGGACATCCTTACACTGAACTGTGTGTTACCATTCTGCCTCTCCTAGAGAAAAAAAGCTTGTAGGACAGGCAACAAATTCTGAATTACTTATTTTAACTACCATACAAGTTACAGTGATGGCAACGAATAGATTCAGGAGGTTTATTTTCAACAGTGATCAAACTTGCTCTAACTTGGAGACAGTCTTCTGTCTTGATTTTAAAATCTACAAAAAAAGGGAAAAAGCCCAGCCCCCACCTTGTGATGCTGGTGCACCTTTCATTTCAAATAGTGTGGCTGTGCTCTTGCCATAACATGCACTTGGCTTCTATTCAGTGCTAAAAAGCCATTTTTATTTTGAGGTTGTGCTGAAATATATCCAGTCTTATATTTCAAAATGTACATACTCACTTAACCTTTATACTTGTCATTATGAGCACTGTTAAACTGCAGTTCAAAGAGGCACCTGTAACAATTCCAGTTATTATGTGTCTAAAGAAAATAACCTCAAATAAAAGAAATGCTGAAACTGGGGAAGGTGTGTGTGTTTCCATTCTAACTTGACAGACCAGTGACAAGGTACACCCTGCATTGAACGGCCACTGTCTGTATTTGCGTGGTGTCTGCACTTCATTCTCAAAACCAGGAAATGCAAAATGCTCTCCCCTTTTAAAGCAATACGAGTCAAGTTTGAATTACTGAAAACTTCATAATATTTTTCTTTTTTTTTTTTAACCCCCTTCCTCATGCAGCGTATTCAACCAAGAGATCTCTTTTGGGTATCAGATACGTCTGTGGCAGTGTGTTGTCACTGGCTTAAGAATAAACTGATAAAACCAAATGGGAGCCATGAAATATCCAGGGGTTTATTCTTTACAGTGACTTCATTAATTCTTTTTGACCCCATTTACTTACTAGATGTTTAAAAAAAAAAGTTTGAAAGAGGATGTGTTGGCTAAAGGCCTGCAGACTCTGTGAGAAAACATATTTTACTATGTTTGTCAGTATTTGCAACTTAAAATGTTGCTAAGACAGTTAATAATTTATCTCCCCAATTGTTTTTTAGAACAATCAAATACACAGGTTTAATATAGCTAGTGCATTTCATTGGCTGTATTCCTTTCTTATATGTTTTTAATTACTATAATAGAGAAGACACTGGCCTGTACATGCTTTAAAACGCTTGCATGTTTATGGATGGTAATGACATTTATCTGAGAATATATAAGGCTAAAGAGAGGTTTTCTTGCCATTACTGTTTAGCTTGATGTTGTTTTGAAACTCTAATCTTAGTGTTACGCAGCGATGTCTCTGGTAAATGGAAGAGAGTATAACCAATTTATAATGGACAGTGTTTCTTTCCTTTTTAAAGGTACAAAGGAAAAACATACTCATACACATACATGCTTTTTAACTTCTAGGCAAAAAAAAATTGAGGAGAAGAAATGGAGGAAACAGTGATTTATTTATTTTTTCCTAGGAAAGTGAGGGAAAAGTACAATTGTTGTATTTCTGGGCAGGATATGCATTGAGCCATTTGATCAGCAGGGTATGGTCAGTGATAGACATACTTGTTCCAGGGCAGACCATGTCCCTTTTAAGTTTTTCTTTCAGGTATTTTAAAAGACCTTTCTAAAACATTCTCCATATTTGCTGCAAAAAGAGAAGTGTTTGATAATCTTGGAGGAACAGTCTTCCAGTTCGAGAGCCCTGCTGCCTGGGTCAATGTACATAATTACTGATTTGTTCAAGTCTTTGTCATGCGCAGGCAAACATGAGAGGTACATACACTTTGATGTACTGTGCATGGTACTCAGTTTCATCCATTAAAAGAAGAATTAATTTGAAGGAAAATATTACTGTTCAGTAATCCAGTTCTGCAGCATTACTGCCATGTGCTATGTGTTACCATTTGCCACACTTGCATGCAGCATATATGCTGTATGTATGCTGCTCATTTCCGCAGTGTGGTTTCTTTCTGTTTGAGTATATAAATGACGAATGGAAACTAATTCTATTTAACAAACCAAAGTAAACATCCCGAATAGCAAAGGTCTTTCACAACTCAAAGTGGCTGCAAATCAGCTCCTAAATATTGTCACTGAAATGAATATCTGGATTTAATAGTTCTTGCCAATTCTGTGTTTTTGAAAAACAGCATTGCATTAATGCATGATATAGAAAGGATAAATTCGCCTTTAAATCGGAATGCAGTTCAAAGTGACTGAATTCTCCCAATTTCAGCCACTATATTTGCCGAAGAACAAACTGGAAAATGGAACTGGTATCATTCATCTGCTCCTGCTTCCCTGGGAGGTTTGGGGAAGGGACTTCTTATGAAGTTAAGAGCAGAATAGTTTATGGATAACTTGTAATGACCACTGAATTTGACAGTCTGAAGTAGCATAGGTTTACTTTTAAATTCACTTAGCATGGAAAAGTTGTAAGAAATGGTACTGTTTTAAAAAATCTTTATAATCACTCATTGATCCTCCTGGTAATCACAAGTAGGCTGATTTATAGAAAGGTTTGCTGCGTTTTACTGTTAACTAAATACATACATCATGGCTGAACGTACTGTATTTTGTTACTTTTAAATTGCTTAAACTGGATAAGATAGCTCAATTATCGCTGAATCTTTTAGTCTTGAGAGATTAATATAATATTTTGGATTTAAAAAAAAAATCCACAACAACAAGGAAGCCATCATATTATTCTTGATGATAGGTATTACCTCTATGACACCAGTAGTTACGTGAAAAAACATACTGGATAAGTATGTAGATATATGCAAGTTGTTTGTAAAATTAGATTATTTCTGAGGTTCTGGTTTATTGTGCAAGATGTGGTCAGCAGGGCAGAAATACAAAAAATAGCACCTCCCTCGCAGGAAGCTGAAATCTGACTATAAAATTCAGTTATCTATTTCTTTAAATTAGCTGTAGTTCACTGAGGAATAAAGACTTAATGTTTGTCCATACTGCTTCCTCTGAAGTGTTTCAGCCTAGGCTTTCCACTAGTCTGTCTATTAAAATTCTTCAGTGGAAATGATTCTGTTGGTGTCCAGAAATATTCAGAAGTTTGTTTTAATCATTTAGTTGTTCTTCCATGTTTCTAAACCAGATTGATATGTGCGACCTCTGGAAGATTCACAATCACGTTCTTTAAAATACCTTATTTCATGTGAACTTTTTGGAGGTCTGTCCCGAGCTGTCTCTGCATAAGGGACTCGGCTGATAAAGTCTGAGAGAAATCTCTCAGTGTCTGAAAGAGTCAAATTTCAGAAATTTCACATTGTCTTGTATCAGCATGTCACCAATACAGATACTTCATCCCTGTTTTGAATGTTCGAAACAGCTGTCATAGTGACTGATACCAGTTCCATTTTGCCTACCAATTCAGTTGATTTTATATTTTATTTCTCATTTATGATGGAATAATCAGCAGCTCTTTTTCTCATTTATTTTCTCATATTTTTATTCCAGGATTTGCCTCTGAAGCAGGGAGTGTCTGCATTAAAAATGACCTGTAGTTCTCTGCTTCATAGGTTAGAAACTTATTTTAATACTTTGTGGCTAAGCACAGTCCCGTCTCTTTCAAAAATAAAAAATTCCAACAATAAATGGTTTAATTGGCATTGAATGTGGATTATCAGCATTTTGCATTGGGGCTTCCATTATTTTAGATGAAACGGCTTCTACAAAAATAATTACTCCAGCCGAGGCAATGAAAGCTGTGTTTGCTTGCAGCCATTTTTATGAATTAACATTAAGCTTTAAAAACGTTGATTCCAGTGGATCATACTAAGTCTCATTTGGACATTTCTAAAGTAATGTATTGGTTAGGCTGTATTGCTTTAAGCATTTACATCCTAAAATTTACCAAATTCCAAATATTTGTTGGGGGAAAGAAATCGGTTTGTAAATCGCTTTGTGTCAATGGGACTGCTATAGCCAGCGCACACAGAACCATGTATCTTGTATTTACTTCTGAATTATACACCGCAGATGCTTCTTCAGCTCCTTCCTCTTCCTCCATGGGCGGTGCTTGCAGCTCCTTTACCACCTCTTCCAGTCCTACCATTTACTCTACCTCAGTCACCGACAGCAAGGCTATGCAAGTGGAGAGCTGCTCCTCAGCCGTGGGGGTAAGTACCAGAGGGGTAAGTGAAAAGCAGTTAACCAGTAACGCAGTCCAGCAGCAGCAGTCAACGCCGAAGAGACACACAGTCCTGTACATCTCGCCACCACCTGAGGACTTGCTGGACAACAGTTGGATGTCCTGCCAGGATGAGGGGTGTGGATTGGAGTCAGAACAGAGCTGCAGTATGTGGATGGAGGATTCACCCTCCAACTTCAGTAACATGAGTACCAGTTCCTACAATGATAACACTGAGGTGCCACGTAAATCACGCAAACGAAATCCAAAGCAGAGGCCAGGGATCAAACGTCGAGATTGTGAAGAGTCCAACATGGATATATTTGATGCCGACAGCGCCAAAGCGCCTCACTATGTCCTTTCTCAGCTCAGCACGGACAGCAAAGGCAACTCAAAAGCAGGAAATGGGTTGGTATCTGTTTTTGTTTTTTTTGTTCTTCTTTTTAAATAAAGTTTTATCACCATATGTAAAACCAAGCTAATAAAACTCTCCCCATGCACAGTCAAGTGTTCTACTTAGGTTCTCACATAAATCCTTTCTCTTCTCTTCTCTTCTGTCCTCTTTTGCGTCCTAGCCTTGTGATAAGGTCTGATTAGACTTGGTAGTCGTTATTTAGAAGATAAAGCTGAACTTCCCTACAATTGACACAGCACCGATGAGCACATCTGTATTGTTATTTAAGTGAAATTCTTCAAAGATTGCACAATTCCATTTATAAAATGGCACTGAAAATGTATTTGGAAAGAAAAGCGGAAGTGGACTGGACGCACCTTAAATCTTAGTGGGTTTTGCAGGATTTTATGTGAGGATTTCAGTCTGTACACTTTACCTGCTTCTGTTTGTCTCTCTATTTATCAAATAGAGAGAGTGATGAGAGAAGAAGCAAATGGCTTGTTAGGATTTCTCATCATTGGACTTAACACATGCTTTACTCTTTTATAAAATGTTAAGATGATATGGTGAACCAGATTTTGTTTCCTCTTGTGAATTCACTTCTGTATTTTGATTTTTTCAGAAATAAATCTCTAATCCTGTTTCTCTCTGTGCTTCTGGGTTCTGTGCATGCGTGTGTCTGTGCGTAGGCACGCCTGGGTGGTAGTCTCTCATCTCTCCCACTTTCACACTCTTCACTAAACGCATTTCAGTAGTTACTTAAAGAAGAAAAACTCCATCAGTTTACAGTACTGTGTTGATACATTTTTATATTTTAACCTGTGGCTTCTTTAGTACTTTTAAGATGGTTGAGTGGATAGATTTGGCTTTTTTACTTTGGGGTTTTTTTGGGGGAGTGTATTTTGTTTGTTTTATGTATGTGCTTGCAGTACATTCTAATGTTCATCACAGTAATGGTGAATATGAAAATCTGACAGGTGGGAAAGATTACGAACTTCTCATATTCCAAAGGGAAAGAGCCTGGAGTCTGTATTCCCAGGGTCATTGCAGTTCCATACTTAAAATTTCACTGTGAGAAAGTGATTCTGAGAAACTCTCCAGAGTACTGCTGCTCCCTGCCTGCTGGGTACCACATCAGGGCACATGGAGCTGCCTGGTACCAGGAACGTTGGCTCTGTCATTGACCCGTGTGTCTCCGTATAACAGACACTAAGCTTGGCTGCAGTTGTCCAGCATCTCTTGTTTTCACCAGCTGAAATCAATGATAAAAAAGTAAAACCTTAGTACATGGTAGACTCAAAGAAGCAAATTAGTGTATGTAAAGCAGCTGCTCGGCAGGAGGAAGCTGTCTCCACTGAGCAGAGGGGGTCAGGTGCTCCCCTACAAAGGAAAGACACTTACTGAAAGGCAAGAGCTGTGTGACTGTAAATATGATCTCTGGGCAGAGAGGAGAGATTTAATAAATTCTGTAACAATATGAAGGCTCCACACCTGGCAGTGTTTAAGGCCAGGCTGTAGAGGACTTCAAGCAACCTGGTCTAGTAGAAGGTGTCCCTGCTTGTGGCAGTGGGGTTGGAACTAGATGAGCTTTAAGGTCCCTTCCAACCCGGCCCATTCTGTGACTCTGTGATCTCAATCTAAAATGTCACAAGACTGTAGCATTCCCTAAAATATTAGTGGCTACCCAGTGATCATTCATCAGTGCTGTCAGCAATACTCTGAATGCGGGGGAAGTCATTGTTTTTTCCCTAACATGTCAAATACAGGCTAGTTAGAACTGCAGCAAAACTCTTATATAACAAAACTGTCCTTTTGAATAAAAGCTCTGGGGCAAAAAATGTCTGAGATACTAGAAAATGTAATTTTGCATCTGGAATACGGAGATTTAGTGTTAAAAATCTAGGTCACAGTGGTGACTGGTTTATTTGCTTGGCGTTTTTAAAACTTTCCAGCCCTGTGGAGTTCAGCCAAGGGAGTTCATTTACTTTTGGCTTTAAGAAAAGAGCAAGGAAAGCAGCCTTGCTAATTTGTGAAGTGGAAGTAGCATTTGCCTTAAGAGACTTCTAATAGGTCTTCAGAAGCTAGGAAGAAAAAAAAGTGTATTCCTGTGGAAACTTGGAATTTTTGAAAGCCTTTTTTAGAAGTGAATGAATTAATAGTGATTTAGGGCAAGAAGGCTCAGATTTCCAACATGCTTGGCCTCACTTTCACTTGCAGGTCTTCACTGGGAATAGCGCTGATGCCAGTGTGGGACCAGCAAGTCAGTTCTAGTAGTATCATAGGGTTTGCTACTTGGCACTTCTTGTTTAAAGAAGAAGTGCTAGCTTTTGGTAGGCCTTGTCTGGTAATGGTTAAACTGATAAACCTGTGGTGTGAAATGTCTTACTGTCTGTATGTGCACAAATTTTAGCATTATGAATAAACTAAATTAAAAGGATGTGTAAATGATATCCTTGGAATTTGAGAAGACCGCTGAGAAGTTCTGATGAAGTTTTTACGATTGGTTTCAAGTTCAGCTAATCTAATTGAAAGTAATGATTTCTTTAGGTTTCTAGAGGGAAGACTTTCAAAATAAAGCTTAGGCAGAGTAAGTGTGACAATGCGTAAAATAATAGTATGTGGACAGTTTAGCTGACTTGGGTTTTAAGAGCGAAGTACTCTCAGGAAAAGAGAGTTGTGTTGAAGAGGCCAGAGTGT
Source organism: Ara ararauna (assembly GCA_028858755.1). Lineage (NCBI taxonomy): Eukaryota > Metazoa > Chordata > Aves > Psittaciformes > Psittacidae > Ara > Ara ararauna. The sequence continues at coordinate 2,840,560 of CM054410.1, read as the reverse complement.
TGACATCACACTGCTAAAACGTTGCATTTTGAGTGTTGAAAGTCAACTTAGTTTTGATGGCTGCCCCATTCAAAGCTCAGTAATATCTCAGCCTCTGTTAATTTAGGGAGTGGGAACCTCCATGTGTGGTATCTTTCTGTGGAGCATTCTCCTGTGCCAAGGTGTGGGAAGGTTGTGGCCCAGGCACTGTGTTGGAAAGGATGTGATGGTGCCTGCAGCTGCTGGGGTTACCTGGTATGATTTCTTTGTGTTCCCTGGTAGAAGCCAAGAGGCTGTAGCTGTGTGATTGAAAATTCATAGGGGGGAAAAAAGAGAAGATATTCTCTGCAAGTTCATAAACATATTCCTTTTAATTAGTAGTCCGTTTGAGTAATGTCCTGACAGGAAGAGTAGAGAGTGATTATCTAACGAGCTTGAGTGTGATTAGTGGTTTTGCTTAACATGTACAGAAGCAAGGAGCACAGTGCTGTTAATTACAGTTTATTTAGTGTATCACAGGTTTTGTCTGTGCTACATTGAAGGAGAATTTTGTCCCTTTTATTTTCCTGAGAGGAAGTATGTTTTTACATAGTGTTTTTTTTTTTAGACAGCCTGATTGACCAGACTTTGGCTGAATTATTACGACACGTTTGCAGAAAGATAATAGTCTTGTGGGTTTTTTTTAATGCTGTTTTTTTATCTATGTCCTGCCTCTCTGCTGTTACTTGGTTGAAGACTAGTGTGTGAAGCAGCCGGGGCTGCTCAGGGCATCTGTCCTAGGCTCAGCTGGATGAGCAGAAGGCTTTGCTGGGCTGTCTGTGAAGTGCTTAACCTTCACAAACAGAAAAACATGAATGAAATTCATCCAAAGCACAGGGCTCATAACTGCTCAGCAGCGTTCATTTTAACCATTTGTTACAGGTATTTAAAAGGTTTTGAAAGGCTTAGTAGGAGATGTGGAACTGGGGCAAAGTGTTTGACCTTTTCTGGAGCAGAAGGCCCTTCCATAGGAAAAGACGGGCTGAGAGAGCTGTGGACGTTCAGCCAGGAGAAGAGAAGGCTCCACGGGGACCTTAGAGCAGCTCCTAATACCTAAAGGGGCAACAGGAAGGTTCGGATAAGGGCCTGTAGGAACAGGCCAAGGGGGAATGGCTTTAACCTGCCAGAGGGGAGACTGAGATGAGCTCTTAGGCAGAAGCTCTCCCCTGTGAGGATGCTGAGGCACTGGCCCAGGGTGCCCAGAGAAGCTGTGGCTGCCCCATCCCTGGCAGTGCTCAAGGCCAGGTTGGACACAGGGGCTTGGAGCAAGCTGCTCTAGTGGAAGGTGTCCCTGCCTGTGGCAGGGGTTGAAACTGCATGAGCTTTAAGGTCCCTTCCGACCCAAACCAGGCTATGAAAAATGCTGGGACAGGTTCTGCAGGGCTGGGAATGACTTGGAAGTGTTTGCGTACCACGTGGTCTTGTGCTGTTCATTGCACAATAGGAGTTGTAGAAAAGGTGCTGATAATGTTAGTATAAATCATCAGATAATTGGGAATGAGAGCACTATGGGTTACCCCAGCTGTCAGGTGAAAACGTCTTGCAGAGGCAAAGCTCTCAGTAGACAACTTTGAAGAAAAAGCATTTCTTTCACCCCCCTCCTTGAGAATTAAAATCCTGGATAAACTACTTCCGTGTGTTGCACATTAAAACAGGATTTGCTTTTTAAGCAATTCACACCTGTTACTTTAAACTGCTTTCTTTAGAATCATTAGCTGTTAGAAACTACGTTTTGGTAGTAAAGAAGAATATTACATTTGCATAAATCCATTGAACCCTTTTTCTGCCTATACCATTTGCCATGGCATGTTTACCTTTGCTGGTGTTAAATAAGGTTATTAAACTTCATTATGCAAACCTGTTCTGTATAAAATCACGGGTTATTTTCCATTGTGCTTTCAAGTGAACGAAAATGGATCACACAATGTTATACTTTGGAGGGCTTCTTCATTCAGGTTTTAATTATGGAACTGGACACAAGATATATCTTAAGGTACACACCTGGAACAAAACAGTCTTTTTGCATATGCTGCAGATTTCAAATTGGTGCAATTTCATCACAGCTTTTTACAATAACCAAATTGGTTTAAACATCGATTTATCAATCTGTTTTGACAGAAATTAGTGTTTGAGTTTGCATGGATATGCAAGTTCAGGTGAAGACAGGCATGAGGCTGTTTTCCTATTTAAAGAATTATCATTTAACCTTAAATCCATTCAGTATGTGTGTCTATGTATGTATATTTGTTACAGAAGCAAAACAGCTTATTTATACAATACCAGGCTGTTTTATATACTGTGAGAAAGCAGATTATAAGCCTTCTTCTGTTTAACATAGTTTAATGCTAATTGCTTTTCCCTTCCTTTATGTTTACTCTCTGAAAAGCAGTTCCTATTTGCACTGGATGGAGGAGGCAGGGAAGCACCGTTCCTCTTCATCTTGCAGGTTTCCTTCTCTGTCAGAAAGAGAATTCCGAAGTTTTCTCTCAACTATAAATCATCTATCCATTAATATACACTCTTTATCTTTTTAGCTTTTCTGTGATTTAGTTTGTTTTTATTGGGGAGCTGCTTATAACATCTTTTTAATGGCCTGCTTTGACTTCCCAGAGCATCAGAGAACCAGAAAGGAGCTGGAGGGAAGAAGACCCCAATGTTGTGTGGTCAGTATCCAACTAAGAGTGAGGGGAAGGAGCTGAAGATCGTGGTACAGCCAGAAACCCAGCACAGGGCTCGTTACCTGACTGAAGGCAGCCGAGGCTCAGTGAAAGACCGGACACAGCAAGGCTTTCCAACAGTCAAGGTAGGCTGCTTAGTGTTGGGTGACTCCTTCCCAAGTGATGCTTTAGTAGAATGGGAACTGGTGCAAAAGGCCTAGAATCTCTGTTTTTAAAGGGAAGGAGGGAGACTTTGCAGTCTCCTTGCTGTACAGATTATTGTTTCTTGCAGGTACCAAGAGGTCTTACTTGCATCCCAGTTACAGGAGGAAGGAAGCTTTATGTCAAGGCAGTGATGTATGATCTGTGATGCCTGTACCTTTAGACTACAATTACAGAAATTCTCTAGATAGACGGACACTTGAAGCATACAAAAGTAGGATACTGAAATGCTGTAACTTCATGTAACAAATGCAACTTGTTCCCTGTATAGACCTGAAATCTTCAGGTGTTGCTGGTCAGTCAATCTGAGGCAGGAATGAGCAGCATGCAGGTTTGAATGGTGTCCTCAATCCTTCTGATCAAGGGAAGGACCTGGATAGAGCATATGCAGTCAGGAATCCAGACTCTGGCTGCATAGCTGGTTCTCCAGCATGCATGTAGCTTCTTGGTTCATCCTGCTTCATTTGGAGAAAAGGATGACTAATGTAATTCATCTTGCTCGGAGAGGTGAAAAGCTGTTGGTGGTGAGGCTTGCCAGCCTTTGGTGCCAGGGGGCTTTACTGTAAGTTCTTCAGAGGATGGGGACCAAAGCCCAGAAGAAAAGTAGGAGTTACAAATAGAGAAGAAACCTGAGGAAGAAGGCTACAAAAAGATCTTTTGCCTTCCTGCTCAGAAGGGGGACATTCAAAGGCTGTCTGCCAGTGCCTGCACATTAATGCCCAGAGTGTGAATCTGCAGGTCCTGTTTTTTCCCTTGCATAGTCAGAGAGATGTGACTTGACTGGAGTCACAGAGACCTGGGGTAGTGTCTGCAATGCAGTCATGGATATGTACCAGCTGTTTAGAAAGAATAGGGGAAGTCATGTATCATGAGATGCTTCTTGACTCCACAGATCTTGAGCAAGAAATTGGAGACCAGAGGAGGGAAGAAGTTAGGAATAATGTTTTGGTATCTGTCTGAGAAGACAGTAGATGATGCAGGATTCTCCTGCATACAGGCCTCTTTGACTGTTGAAGGTTTCAGGCATCTGTCCATCTGTAGGGTTACATAGGCTGGTAGAAGCAATCGAAGAACTTGAGGACTGTGCTTGTGAAGGCTTCTTGATGCAAATGATAGAGGGGCTTACCAGGAGTATTGCTTTACTTGACTTAAAGAGGAACAAACAGAAGAACTGATGTCAGACAGAATCACAAAAGTTGCTGTGGCCAGAGTATAAATGTGGGGGGGACACACTGAACTCAATACAGGCTAGTGCTGTGTGCTTATTGAAACTGAGGTGAATGTCATCCTGGTCATACTGGGTGGAGTGTGGCCAGCAGGTAGAGCAAGTAGACAACTTTCTCTGTTACACAAATAAGTAGGGGAAAAGACATTTCCTTTTCTATTTTTTATGAATTATGACGCTTTGAGAAAGCAGCAGGTAAGTTCTTAATCCAACCTAATTTACCAGGTCCACGAAAGAGTGTTGTTTATGATAAAGCCCTTAAAATTTGTGCTGACTACTGCTGACAGAGTATAGAAGTATACTTATCTTTAAAGTCCTGACAGCGTTAGAAACATTTCCAACACTTCACTCAGAAATGTAGAAATCTGTTCCCCAGAACAGATGTAGAAATTCTGTTCCTCAGAAATGTAGAAATCCAGTTAAGTTTCATAAGAAAAGAGTCTGTTCATATCATCCTGTTGCTATGGTGATTTAGTGCTTATTTATGTGCAATTTCTTAATGGGCCTTTGTTCGTCTGAATCTCCTTTTAATTCCTTTCCAAGTCATCCCTTAGTACCTGTCAGTGAAAACTCTGTTTGGAAGAGTCTCATGTTACTGAATTTGTGGAAGCTCAAGCTTGCCTTACCAGTAGGTAAACTAGTTCATATGCTGCATATAAAAGTCTGCCAGGGCTGGACAGACAAAATGAGTGGATCTTCAGGAAATCTGAGCTAGTGATGAAAAATCTGTAAAGGACAAGAGGGCTTTTGGTTTGTGTTTTTTTGGGTTTGTTTTAAAGATGGGGAAGAAGAATGTGAAAATGTTCCTAATTCAGAAGAGATCTGATGCTTGCTCTTCTCTGGCAACATGGGCAGCCATTCAGATGCATCACTCCTAAGTAGACTGAGGAGAAGGAGAAGGTTCTGTGGTCTAAGAAAAACCATGTTACTTGATGACTTAGAGCTAGAGAGACTACAATCAATATGCACCATTAAAATTGCATAAACAAACCTTAATTAAGTGACTTGGCTGGCAAAAGAAAGATTATCCTGAATGCACAGTGTCATCAGAGGTGTCTCTGCCATCAGTAACCTCTTCATGTTGTCTTGCTAATGGTATCTCAGAGCTGGAGCAGTTACCACCCAGATGATGTGAGATACTCTTGCACACTGTTCATACCTTCTTCTAACAAGAACACGAGGAAGAAAAGCGACACTACTTAGCTGTGATGATGCTGTTTCTGGCCAAGGAAGCCTTGGTGATGTGAGACAAAGACTGGTCATTCAGCTTTCCATGTAAATGGTAGAATATCAGAGTACCCTTTACTTCCCCCTGCCTTTTGACTGCCTGGTGAACATAAGTCCCCTCATAGGCTGTTTTCATGGTCTCTTCACTTGTGCTTTCTTAGCTCCTGAGCTCTCTACTAGGAACCCTGCCTGTTAGCCCTTGTTTCCTGCTTGGAAGCCTGTCAGCTGGCCACCTGCAGAGATCTTCTAGCTTTGCCCATCCATAACGGTCAGGACACCTACCTCATTGCTTATTGTTCCTTTTGGACATGAGTAGCATTCTATTTTTACCAGTGTTTGCTCATTTTTCCCTTTTCCAAACTTGCTGAGAACTTCAGAACTTGATTTTCCAAGTTGACAGGGATAAATCCTCTAAAAGATCCTGGAGGATTCTGCTCTCATTTGCATCTCCTTACTAGTAAAATTTGAGCTTCTTTCTGTAAGTTTTGACTGTGCTTCCAGGCCTAGGATGAAACGTAGCATTGGCACCCAGAAATTCTCTAGCAACAATTGTGGCTTAATGAAAACATTGCAGGTACTGATTTCATCTCCTCTTAGAATGCTCTGGCAAAGAATTTCTCTCTCACATGGGAATCTGGCAGTGACCTCATGTTTCTTTTTACTCGGGAATATTTTTCTTAACTACGACCTAAAGAAAATAAAATTATTTCGTAACACAATGCCCAGATTTACTTCAAGACTTCTTTTACATCACAGTAAAAATAAATTTTACCTGTTTATTAAATGGCTGTCTTTTAATGAAAGAACGAATGGCAAAAGATAAGTTAGTTTTGTTTATAAACTAGATGACAAATTTGTGTTCCTTCTGCCCTTAAGATTGTTTCCAGCAACACTGGGAGCTGATTTATTTCAAATTCAGCTGCATAAAATGTTTTGTGTTTTAATTAAGAGGAGTTCTGTTGAAATGTTTGATTTGTGTTGCTGTGTTTCAGCTGGAAGGTCACAATGAGCCGGTGGTGCTGCAGGTATTTGTGGGTAATGACTCCGGTCGAGTGAAGCCACACGGGTTCTACCAGGCCTGCAGAGTTACGGGGAGAAACACTACTCCCTGTAAAGAAGTGGATATAGAGGGGACTACTGTTATTGAGGTTGGACTGGACCCAAGCAACAATATGACACTTGCGTGAGTAGCTTTTTTTTTTTTTTTTTGGTAAAGAAATATAAATTAATTTATTAGCCTGTTTTCAGAAACTGATTTTCCTTTTTTGATTGGGTGGGTTAGTAGTTTAGAGTCTGAACATCTTGGAGCACGCCAGGTACTTGGTGAAGGTGTGGGTATAAGAAAAACTTTTAGATCACATTCTCAATTTGTTTATTTTATTTAATTCTTAACCTGGTCTTCCTTAAACTTTATCAGTTAACTGTTGCATTAGTTTCATATTGCGTTCGATCAATAATGTGCATATTCAAGCATGAGGTGAATTATAAGCTGGTTGGTGATTCTTCTTGTTGTTTTGTCTTTTAACAAGTAAGAATTGCTGGATCAGGTGCAAACTTCAGATACAAGTGATTTCCTAATAGTCTTTTCACATGTATCTTAACATACAGAAAGGGATTGATCTTTTTTCAAATAATTCTTGTCAGTAAAATGTGTTCTTTTCAATGGGTATGTGATTGAAAGCTGCCACTCTTTGCTTGGCAGCTTGTCTTGTTTCAAGAGAAGAAATGTTTATTCAACTGTCAGTGTCCACTTCTCAAGTAGGATAATACAGTTTGTTGATAAACTGTATCAATTTGATTTTTTAAGGTAAATATATTCCCATGATAAATTTTGAAACTGCCTCTTGGAGAGTAATTTTGTAATTGTCCTCAAGTGTTAATGTAAAACCATGTAAGTATAGAGATGCTAGAAAGATGAATTTGGAATTACCGGGGAAGCAAAGCTTTGCTTAGGCTGTTCTTATGTAAGAAATCTTGATGTCTCAAAAGAAATCTTCCTGGTATTTCAATGACACTGTAGCACCTCTCTACTGATGGTAATGCCAGTGCCACCTTCTGAATCACGCTTTTCCCTCCTCTCTGCTCCCTAGCTATTGCTTGTTGGCCCTCATGCAGCACAAAACTTTGTTGTACTCAGATTAGATATCAGATGGTCCTTGTACTTTTTGCATGTAGAGCCCGAGATCCTGGTAAAATTACAGTATTCTTTTTAACACATCATGCTGTTTGGTTGGAGTTTTTGTTCTTTTGTTTGAAATAATTTCGCATCTAGCATGCCTTTCTGAAAGTTAGCGCTGCCTCTCTCTCACCCTGGCCCTGTAGACATTTCTCAGAGGGCCACAGTTATCTTATGACATAGCTATCACTTCCATGTTCCACTGAGTGTAAAAAATAATATCACTACAATAACTTTTCTTCTACCATTCTTAAAGGAAATGCAGAATATTTTGTAGTAGTAATCCTACAAACCCAGATCTAGCCCCTGGAACAGAAGAGTGAAGTCCTGTGATTATTAACTGAATGCTAACCGGAATGACTTGTTATGTCTCATTTTCTTTTTTATTCATACTGCTTTATTATTCTTTCCTTCCATAACCCATCGTAAAATGGTTTGGATTGGAAGGGACCTTAAAGCTCATCCAGTTCTAGCCGCCTGCCATGGACAGGGACACCTTCTACTAGAGCAGCTTGATCCAAGCCCTTGTTTCCAATCTGGCCTTAAACACTGCCAGGGATAGGGCAGCCACAGCTTCTCTGGGCACCCTGTGCCAGTGCCTCAGCACCCTCACAGGGAAGAGCTTCTGCCTAATATCTAACCTGAACTTCCTCTGTTTCAGTTTAAACCTATTCACCTTTGTCCTATTACTACAGTCCCTGATGAAGAGTTCCTCATCCAAGTTATGTAATGTGGAATTGAAAAGCAAGCTATGTAGTGAGAAAGGTTGTGTAGAGATTTCATTTTTAAAAAAATAAATAGAATATTTCAGTAATTACTTCCAGAGTTTTGACTTATGGCCTGTGTAACTAGTTGAAAGTCTATTAAAGATGCTGAACATATTGAACTCTATTAAACGTTCCGCTGTTTTGTGTTGATAGGGTTGATTGTGTGGGGATACTGAAGCTAAGAAATGCTGATGTTGAAGCTAGGATAGGGATTGCTGGCTCGAAGAAAAAAAGCACACGTGCTAGGCTGGTATTTCGTGTTAACATCACTCGCAAAGATGGTTCAACTTTGACTCTTCAGACACCCTCTTGCCCAATTTTGTGCAGTAAGTATTAAAAAGTTGGTATTATTGGACTCTGAATTTTAGTGTGGTTGCCATAAAATGCCTCAGGGGAAAAAAGCCCACCCCAGTGTAATTCCATGACTATTTCAGAATTGCTATGGCTAAGATCACATGGATTAATTTTTATTTGGAGTGCGATGTTAGATAAATGACTGACCAGTATTTAAAAGTAGTTATGAATTTCCTCATCTTCTGTTAAATGAATCTTTGCCTTTTAAACAGTCAGATTTTTTGGTCCTTTTTTTTTTTTTTTAATTAGATATGATTTTTTGAAAGTTTTGATCTCTTCTGTATTGTGATGTTCATCTAGCAGCTTTCAGTGACCGAAAAGACTTCTAATGAGTTAGTGAGCATGGTTCTCTACAGTTGTGATAGCTCGCTGTGTCAGAGGCTGAATCTGTTCTGGTTCAGTGCAAGAATGGAACATTTTATAGTTCTTTATTTAAATGCTCTATTTAGCACTGAACACAGATGGCTGCACTGACTAGTTTGGTTATGCTGAACAACAGGGAAAATTAAACCAGAAAGGGCTGCATGTGCCTGTAGAGTCTGTAGCAGCTTCCAATTACATGGAATTCTGCTCATCTGCAAAAGAGAAAAAATAGGGAAATGTGTTTAATACAGCTGTTGATGGGGTTACAGATATTTCTCAATGAATAAGAAGATAGAGCTTTTTCTCCCCATGCATGGAAAATACTGTGGTTATGCAAGCTCCTTGTGTTGTGTTCTTTCCATTGTAAAAGAAGTTCTTGGTTTTGGTGGGTTTTTTGTTTTTCTAAACCCTGTCAGTACCTATTGTGTCAGGGCTCCTATTCAACTCATCAGAAATTGCAGCTTTGTTGCCAGTGAAAGAACAGATTGGAAGAGGAGATAATTAAAACCATGTGAGCTTCCACATCAGCTACCACCATGCGGTTCCAGTGCTGTAGGCAACAGGCGATTCAGCAGATGTGGCATGTGACCCATCCGTCCTTCCAGTCTTCTGCTCTTGCAGAGAATTCCTGTGCAAGACTCGGGTGGAAACCCTTGTAAAGCTGATAACCAAAGACATGCCACTGCTGATGCAGGGGGGGGCTCTCCTGTCCTCAGCCATGTTCTCTGGTTTAGGCAGTAGTTTGACTTTTGGTGTGCTCTCCCAGAACTTGGTGTTCCCCTCCCTCTCTTTTCCTCCCCTGCCACTTTTTGCTAAATCTTTCTTTTCCCAGTGTTTTTTTAACTGGTGGAGCTCCCAGATGTAGGCATTTATGTTGTTGGAAAATATGTAAGTACATTTGCAAGAGCTATGGTTATCTCTGTAGCTCTATTCCAGTCAGTGCAGCGTTGTAGTATGTGATGCTAATTTTCAGATTTAGGAGAAAAGCATTTTCTATAAAATCTGCATGATCTCTGTCTGCATACATTTTATTCGTATAGTTAATTTACTGGTTAAAGATAAAGTTATTTAAATCCTAGCAGAAATGGGAATAGAAATCATCTGGTGTTTTCTTAAGTGCGTAATAATCCAAAACTTGCTCCTGTAGATAGAAGCTGAGTGTCTGAGATGTTTTAGGAAATTTAAAGATAGGCTGTTCAACTAAAAAAGCTGTATTTGATGCAATTTCTGCTCAGCTTGTTAGTATTGCCATTCTAGTACTGGCTTATGAAGGTGTCCCTTGTAGTCTTCTTTCTGTTTGTTGAATGGAGCCATTTATACCTGTAACATTAGTAGCTGTATTTTGAGATACGGGCAGTGAGTAAAAAGTGGAATATATGACATGCTAAGGGCCATTATAAGAAAAGGAAGAAGGAAAGAAGGACATAAAAGTTATCCTTCTATAAATAAAGTTCTAAAAAAAAAAAAAAAGATAAGAAATTCTTCCTAATTGTGTAAGTTGCCAAGAGATTACCCAGGAATTTTATATCATCTCCATTGCTGGACACCTAAAACAAAGAAACAAAATACTCTGGTTAGATTCGTGTCTTTGAGTAATAGTGTAAGTAAAACTAATCATGATGTGAAGGTTGAGAGGGGAATTCCTGAGCCTTTTCCAAGGCTTCTGTGCTTCTGCTTCTTAACTTACACCAAAGTCAGTGATTTCCAGCAGACCTTAGCCAACCAGACTGTGCCAGTACGTACATACTGGCTGATCCATATGGCATAAAATGTTGTTTATGAAGTTACTCGTTTATATAAATCATATCCTCAGGCACATTACACCTGGTTTGTTTGCTACACGCATGTTATTACAGATGTATACTTTACTTTCTCATAATGAGGTTTACATTATCACTCATCACAGCCTGCTTATATTGTGTTCTGTCACTAATATTATTGCCAAAGCTGCATTACTGTTCCTGAAACTGTAGGAAAGATGTTGAATAGGTGCAGGCTCTTTATTTAAGGTCAGTGTTTTAAATAGGCTTTGTTCACTTGCTAGCAAACCTAAATCCAGTTACGCTTTTCAGATGTTCATGTGTCTTTAGCATATTCAGTAGCTGTGTAATGGTTGCCTAGGAACCCGCTGCAACACTTGTAGAAAAAGCCTCTCTGAAAGGTCATCAGATAATTTGGAATGTTAGAGTGTTACCTTCTTCTGTGTCGTAAGCCCACAGAATATTGTTAATAAGCACTAAAAGTAGTCCATGTAAATGCAAAGCACAAGTACAAGCTTATGCCACTTGGATTTTTGTGGTGAATAGAAAAGGTCGTTGAGAAACTTTTATTAGAAGCTGGAACTACTTTATAAAATATGAAATGTGACAAAGTCCATAATTTTAAAATGTATGTCTATTTAAATTGCCTTTGGTGCTCATTTTCATTTAACACACTTGGCCTTTACGCTTTAAGAAGCATGGAAATAGTTTGCAGCAAAGATACTGTAATATGTGTTATTGCAAATCATTATCTGAATGGCTGGCTGAGAGGTATTAAGTTTCCAGGGGTGTGGAACTGTAAGCTGCATTCTCTTTGCTAGGATATAAATTGCTGTAATCCCTAGCTGCATGCACATGACTCTTGCAAGGGTTTCTATTAACTGAGGTATATAATTCTAGAAAGTCATAGAATCATGGAATGGTTTGGGTTGGAAGGGGCCTTAAAGCTTATCTGTTTCCAACCCCTGCCATGATCAGGGACACCTTCCACTAGACCAGGTTGCTCAAAGCCCTTGGTTAGTTCTTGCACCAGCTAGGAAGCTACCTCATGTAAAAAAACCAACCAAACAAAAAAATACCCCAAAAAAACCCCCAAAAAAGGTTGAAAAAAAATCCAGGAGAATTACTACTGACACCCTTTCACATAGGAGGACAAAATAAGCTTTATATCAAGTGGGTGGATTTGAAGATGTGCTTCAGGTATTTCTTAAGGACTGATGCATTTGTTTATTGCTCTCTATGCCAGGAAATTACAGGACTAAAGTTTCTTGAACTTTACCTCTACCACTGAAAGTTTCATTTTGAGGATTTAATAAATACAGGAGAAAAGGGAAAATATTATTAGTGGAGCATTTCTCTAAGTGTGATTTTTGAGGCCATCACATTTAGTGGGGAGATAATAGAAATGGTTATTGTCTGAAAAGCTTTTTAAATTAGTGATATAGCAAAGGAAGAGCTGAGGAATTGTTTCATTCTTTCCTTTATAATCCTGTAAGTAAAAGCTTTTTGTTTTGGATGTTGATATTTTCTTGATTTCAGACTAGTTTTTTTCAATTGCAGCTCAACCAGCAGGAGTTCCAGAGATCTTGAAGAAAAGTCTGCACAGTTGTTCAGTGAAGGGTGAAGAGGAAGTTTTTCTGATTGGCAAGAACTTTCTAAAGGGAACAAAAGTGATTTTCCAAGAGAACGTTTCTGGTTAGTGTGAAAGCAGCAACAGCTTGGGATGCTGAAGAGGGCGTGATGCTGGGGTTTACACTGGGTGATAAAGTTTAGTTGTAGAGAACAAAATGGCAGGCAGAATCAAAGGCACTAAAATAAATTTCTTTGTATGGATGCACAATAAATTATGCTTTTTAACTTTCATTTAGATGACAGTTCATGGAAGGCAGAAGCTGAAATAGACATGGAATTATTTCATCAGGTACTTCTGTGTTGTCATTGTTACTACTATTATTATATTTAAATAAGAAAAAATACTCTGTTTCCAAAGAAAAATTAAGTAAGCCTTTCCTTTTTACTGTGTATTTTTAGAAATAATACTCCTTTTCCTAAAATAAGTTCTTTAGTGAATCTGGTTGAATATCATTGGTTTGGGTTTACACAAGTACAGTTGTTCCATTTCTAATTGAGACTTTCAGTACCACAAGTAGGAGTGTGGTATATGGAGCAGGTCTTTGCCCTTACATACAGTTTAATTAAAAGGCCTAATCCAGTTTTTCCAGTAGCTTTCCTAAAGCCGCATTAGATTAGTACTGAGTGGAAATAGATGGTGTACACCATAGTCTTTATACCTGGCTTGATTTCTGTTCCATTCTGAAATGTTTTACAAAATATTTGTTTCTTCTTTTTGCCATAGCTGAATGTCATTATGGGCTATTGGGCTGAAATTGGAGAAATTATTAGATATGCATGACATTTGACAAACGTCACCTTGCTTCCATCTCCGTAGGCAGCATTCCATGTGTGCACTGGTAGAAATGATTTCTCACTTCCAGTGGCTAATTGGGGAATAGAGAGATCCCTCATTGCTGTTCCTGTTGGTGAATAACTGCAGACCTATTTTTTGATGACTGCTCAGTGTTAAATCTGCTTAAGTGTAACATGAAACTGCATCCTCCATCTTTTCACACTGAATACAGAGACCTGAGTCAGCAGAACATGAAGTGTCTGAATCCGGCAGAACTTGATGGGAAACTGACTGCAGTTCAGTAAGGCATGTTAGGCATAAGCTTATGCTTAAAGTACTGGACTTTGTCTTTCCATTTGAATTGTAGGTTGCCAGTGAGCATCATATAGGCAGATTATTCAAATCTCTCTTCTAGCACTAGTTAGTTATCAGTTTACTTCACTGAAAGTGTAACTTGATCACATCTCCCCCAATGTCTTTGTTTTTTATGGTGTTTTATCAGTCTGTTTCTCTGTGTTGATGGATATGATACAATTAAGGTCAGCAGTGGTAAAATTAGGTGTCCAACGTGATCTTAAAATTATTTTTGTATTGCAGAATCACCTCATTGTGAAGGTGCCACCATATCATGACCAGCAAATAACCTCAGCTGTTTCTGTGGGAATATATGTTGTGACCAACGCTGGAAGATCACGTGATGTGCAGCCATTTACATACACTCCAGATACATGTATGTGAAATAAAAATCTGGAGGAAAAAAGGGGCAGTTTTATCTGAAAGTATTTTGGGTTTGATTTCATAGCATTTAGTCCATGCAACAGAAACGTTAAGTAACGTGGACCTTTACAAGCTCATCTTGCTGGCAGAGTTTACTCTGTTAAATAATAAAATCTAAAGGCTTGGCCTTTGTCATTTATGTGGCAGGTATCTCAAAATTTCAGCTGCATGGAGACAGCTGTTCTTACGAAGTAGCATCCATTTCTAGCCTAAGGTTCAAAATGAAGCTGAGCAGGAAGAAAGGAAACACATCACATACAGTGCACCAAATCCAAACAAAAAATAGCACCAAGCTTTATCCTGAGGAAAGTTGAAGTTTGACCATATCACTGTATTTTATTTATTTATCTATATTACAATACACAGTCCAAAAGTTTGTTTGGGTTTCAAAGAACCTAAGTTTCTTTAGGATATAAGTAGCTGTTTTGGTTAGCTTGGGTTTTTTTTGCTTGTTTGCTGTTTTAACATAAGGAAGTTCTCAATGTGTTTTGTCTCAACAGCTGGTACTCTGAATGTTGATGTGAAAAAGGAAATCTCCAGCCCAGCCCAACATTGTTCTTTTGAAGAGGCTATAAAAGGTACTAAATTGATTCTTATCATTGTTAGTAATTTAACTATAAATTCCTACTCAGATTTTGAGGAATGTATCAGATGTCCTGTGAAGATAAGTTTGTTCTTATACAATTTGGCCACATTCTTACAGTGAGGTTTGTTTTCTGGTTCTGAATATTTTACTTTATAGCAGTATTCTTTTACGTATATTTTAACATGAGCTAGTATAGAACAAAACCTGCAAAAAACAGTTGTGTTTTTTTCTTCTGTTTTTTATTTTTCATTTTTCGTTGCTAAGGCCCTGAAGTCTAGTCTTCATTTAATATGATTGCAGGTGAAGAAGAAAAAAGAAAGAAGCCAAAGATTTAGAAACAAAGGATTTAGAAACAGTTAACTTAAGCAAAACTATACGTAAAGGTAGTGGTGGGAAAGAGCTGAGTACTGAAAACACAAACATGCCAGCTGGTATTTTTTGGATGCTCTCCAATGGTTTTATGAGGTTGCTTTCAGTGGGTCTAGTTAAGAATGCTACTTCTGGCACTTTCAACTTGTTCCTTTCAGTGAATTATTGTTGGTTTGTTTGTTTGTTTTGGTTTTTTTCCCTTCTTTTTTTTCTTTCTTTCTGTCTTTTTTTCCTTTGTTTTCATTTTTTTCTGACCATTCATGACATGCAAAGTTTGTTGTTTTGTTCCAAGGGAGCAAGTTTTTGGTTTGCCTGGTTTTTAAGTGTGAATTAAATTGATCCTTTTGATAGTGAAATAAAGTAGAGGAAGGAAATGTTTCTTAGTTGGCTGTTAAAACTATGGTAGTGTACAAAGATTAATGGAAATTTCCATAGCCTGCTCTGGTGAAAGCAGGTTGAAAGTAAGCAAATTAACAATGTGATCACAAGTTTGATAGGAATCCATAGCTTCAGGTTAAAATCATGAAGCTCATGTTTGAAGTTAATAGCTTGGTCTTGGCAGGGGATATATTTATAAGTTGACTTTACAACTTGTTAGGGAGGATAATACAAGATATGATGAGTTTAAACCTGCAGAGAATGTTTGGGGGAGAAATATGCAAAAATATTTAGGGCAGTGAAACAAACTGATAAAAGGACTGGTAAGACCTCTAGTAGCAAGATCAAAAAGATGAGGAAAATAACTTATTTTTATATCAGGGCAAGCTTGACATCCAACTAATTTAGCGTGGAGGCTTAACAAGGGAGGATACCAAATGCACTGGGAGAACATCTGCTGTTCATAAAATGTGCTATTTCTATTACTTCATGTCCTCCATTTAAATTTATGTGATAAATCTTAATTTACTTTCTTGTGTGGGTTTTGTGCTAGGCAGCTCATTTTGATGGCTCGTTCCTGTACCTGTTCTGCTCTAGGCTGATCATGAACCAGATAGTTCATGATCAAAACCAGATCAGTTTTGTCCGCTTCATGTACTTTGTATATGCCCCAGATAAAGGTGGGGATCCAGTGGGATGCTTTATGTTAAAGATTAATCCTTTAATGTATTTACAATTATATGGAACTAGATTTTTACATGCTTTCCCATTGGTTTGTTTTAAGCTCAATTTGAGCAGTATTTGAAATCAAGAAAGTTAATTTTATTTACTGCAAAGATCTCAGCTTATGTTTTTTTTATAATGTGGATCAGGAAAATTCAAAATTAAAAAGATCTAATTCATTTGAAGAAGCCACCTTTCTACTTTGAAAAGATTGAAGAAACTAGGCACTACAAAGGCAAAATTACAACTTGCTTTTGTGACAGAGCTGACGTGCAGGTTTATCAAGGTTTGCATGATTATTCTTTTAACAGAATAAAAATGCAGTCTGAATGCTTTGAGCACTCTGTTCACGTGGTTATCTGAAAGCAGACATGTTTGAAAATGAAATAGAGAAGTTGCACAGTTAAAGTGCAGTAAAGTTTAGAAGGTGAGAATTTGTGGAAAGATGTCTTAAGCTTCTGTTTGTAGTTCAGGCAGTTGTTGGATGGCTCGCCTTGGTCTAGAAATATACAAAATGGAAGAAAACCAAAACTATGACATTTTTATTAGTCTTAAAAATAACCTTTGATGGTTGTGATATCTCATCATATTAGCGTCTTGTATGAGGATGAGAGCTCTTGCGGTAAGGCTGAAAAGTGAAATGGCGAGCAGGCCACCACTAGAAATCCACCCTCTGCATGATGGATGTTAACATTCCATTGCCCTTTGTTTCTGTGTGTGACTGCAGCAGTGAAAGCCACTGGTTGTAACCTGGAGAAAGTCAACATTCTTCCTAGTGCCTTGATAACTCCGCTTATGCCAAGCAGCATGATTAAGAATGAAGACGTGGCTCCAATGGAAGTAAGTGCAGAAAAAAGATCTCCCCCTGTCTTCAAGGTAAGTTTGATTGTGATCTGAAGGCTGTAGCTTTAATGGTTATATCTACCCATCAGTCCAAGTTCTAATAGTGGAGAAGCATAATACACGGGGAAAATGTCAGGTCTGAGATTGGTCTGGACAATCACTGAGCATGATTAAATAATTATTTAATAATAAATATCTGTAATAATTTTCTCTGAAAGTAACTTACCTTGTTTCAGTCTCAATTCCAGGGTTGATTGGTTAGTGATACTAGGATTTTTTTTTTGTCCTGTGACACAGAACTTGTAAATCACTGTAAGAATATTGTTTTAATCACTTTTTAACTTTGTTTTCATGAAGTTGTACCTTAATTTCTTCCTTAAAGTAGCATTTCCACTGCTCGTCATTTGCTTATTTGTTTGGTTATGTATGGATAGATACATAGCCATCAAATCTTCCATCCGATCTTTCATGAGGATTGTGATAGGTGGAAATTTTGTAAGCATAACCCAAGTAAGCTTATGAATTGCTTAATGTCTGGCTGTTTTCAGGCTTCAAGTGTGGTTGGACCAACTCAACAAACATTGGAAAACAGTATGTCTGGCATATCAACTTCTGCTTCCCATTTACCTTCTGAAAATGAAAACCAGCAACAAATACAGCCGAAGGTGTATAATCCAGAGACACTAACTACTATCCAAACACAAGACATTTCCCAGCCTGGTAGCTTTTCAGCAGTCTCAACTCCAGGTCAGCTGCAGAACAGTGATGCATTATTGCAGCAAGCTGCACAGTTCCAAACAAGAGATGCCCAAGCCAGGGAAGTCTTGCAATCAGATGGCACAGTAGTCACTTTGTCACAGTTGACTGATGCATCACAACAACAGTCTGCACTCTCAGAACCAGCACAGGCATTGCAGCAACAGATTTCATCAAGTATTTTCTCTTCAGCAAGCGGTGTGAGTCAGTTACAAAACACTATCCAGCAACTGCAAGCTGGAAATTTCCCAACAAACACTGCCACTGGCAGCAATAGAAATGTTGACTTGGTGCAGCAGGTATTGGAAGCTCAACAGCAGCTATCTTCTGTTTTATTTTCTGGTTCAGAGAGCAGTGAGGATGTTCAAGATCAGCTAAATGCTGATATCTTTCAGCAAGTTAGCCAGATACAAAATAGTGTAAATCCTGGCATATTTTCCTCATCAGACACAGCTGTCCATTCCAGACCAGAGAACCTTTTGCCTGGACGAGCTGAAAATGTTCACTCACAGCCTGAAAATGCATTGTCCACTCAACAGCAACAACAACAGCAGCAGCAACAGCAGGCTATGGAGACTTCTGCAGCAATGGTGATAGGAATCCAACAAAACATTTGTCAGGCTGCAACACAGATGCAGTCTGATTTATTCTCCTCAACAACGTCAGGGAATGGAGCCCTGCAACAGTCACCTGTTTACCAGCAGGCTTCCCACATAATGAGTGGGTTGTCAACAAGTGAAGACATGCAAATGCAGTGTGAATTGTTCTCTTCATCTCCTGGTGTTTCTGGAAGTGAGACTACTCCTGCTGCTCAGCAGCAGGTCTCCAACAATGGACCTGCTATGTTTCAGACCTCAAATTCTGCAGATGGAGAAGAAGCTTCAGGACAGAATAAACAGATGCAAAGCACTGTATTTCAGACCATGGTTCAAATGCAGCATAGTGGAGAAAGTCAGTCTCAAGTTAGTCTCTTTTCATCTACTAAAAACATGATGGCTGTTCAGGCAAGTGGAACTCAACAACAAGGAGGTGGTCTCTTCCAGCAGGGCGGAGAAATCATGTCAATTCAGTCAGGAAGCTTTATGCAGCAATCTCCACATTCACAAGCTCAGCTTTTTCACTCTCAGAATCCTATTGGTGATACTCAGAATATATCACAAGAAACCCAAGGCTCTATTTTCCACAGTCCAAATTCCATTGTCCACAACCAGACCAGTGCCAATTCCTCGGACCAACTGCAGCCTCCAATGTTCCACTCACAGAACACTATGGGTGTATTGCAAAGTTCTGCAGTTCCTCAAGACCAGCAGTCAGCCAACATGTTCCTTTCCCAGAGTTCAATGAGCAATGCTGCAACTCAGGAAGAACAGATGTCATTCTTTACAAGCCCAAATTCCATTTCTCCTCTTCAGACAGCAGCAAACACTGAACAGCAGACTTCTTTCCAGCAGCAGACACAGATATCTCATATCCAGAGCACAATGCTTCCCCAAGAGCAGCCTCAGACTCAGCCTACTCAGCAAGGTTTGTTTCAGTCTCAAGTGTCACTAGGCTCCATACAGTCCAGTTCAATTCCTCAGAACCAGCAAGGAGCTATCTTCCAGCCTCAGCATTCAATAGTTGCTATTCAGAGTAGTCCTCCATCCCAAGAACAGCAGCAGCAACAGCAGCAGAGTCTGATGTTCAGTAATCAAAACGCAATGAGTACAATTGCTTCTCAAAAGCAGAACATGATTTTCAGTCCAAACCAAAACCCAGTTACCAATCAGGAGCAACAAGGCCAGTCCATTTTCCATCCGCAGACTAACATGGCATCAATGAACCAGGAGCAGCAGCCCATGCAATTCCAGAGTCAGAGTACCGTATCTTCTCTTCAGACTCCTGGATCCAGCCAGGCTGAAGCACAGCAGCCAGCCATCTTCCATAATTCACCCCAGATTCAGTTGGTCCAAGGATCACCAAGTTCTCAAGAGCAACAAGTCACCCTCTTCATCTCTTCAGCTTCCATGTCTGCCCTGCAGAATAGTATGAGCCAGCAAGAGCTGCAGCAGTCTCCTATGTATTCGTCTCAAAACAACATGGCAGGAATGCAAGGAACTGCTTCTCCTCCTCAGCAACAAGCTTCTTTATTCCACAACGCAGCAGGAGGTGGTATCAACCAGCTGCAGAATTCTCCTGCTCCATCTCAGCAAACATCAGGAATATTCCTGTTTGGCATTCAGAACAGTAAGTGACAGATGCCCGATTCTGAGTTTACAATTTAGAGGAGCTACTGATTGGTGTCTGCAGGACAGTGATAACTTAATTCTAAGGTATTTAAAAAGAATTAAAATATTCTGGAATGAGTAACATAGCACCTCAATTGAGAATATGCATACTCGACATAGTGCTCTGAATGTTGCTTAGCTTAAATACCTGTTGGTTGTCCTTACACTTAGGATTAACATGTGACAAAATCATCTTATATGTGTGTATAACTATATAGAAATAAGTATCTATATGATATATTCTAGAAATATTATTAATAACTCTATACGAATATTTACATAAAATACATATACACACATGTTAAAGGGTTATGCCCTCTTAAGGCAGCTCCACTAATCTTTCTCTTGCTGCATTATGTTTCCTCAATTTACACAGTGGCTTTCTGGAGGAGGCTCTGGGAAGACTTCAGAGCAGCTCCAGTGCCTAAAGGGGCTGACAGGAAATCTGGAGAGAGGCTTTGGACAAGGACCTGTAGGGACAGGACAAAGAGAATGGCTTTAACCTGCCAAAAAGGAAATGGAGATGAGCTCTCATGCAGAAGCTCTTCCCTGCGAGGGTGCTGAGACAGTGGCACAGGATGGCCAGAGGTGCTGTGGCTGCCCCATCCCTGGCAGTGTTCAAGGCCAGTGGATGGGGTTTGGAGCAACCTGCTCTAGTGGAAGGTGTACCTGCCCATGGCAGGGGTTGGAACTGGATGAGCTTTAAAGTCCCTTCCAACCCAAACCATGCTGTGATTGTATGATTCAACACTTGTCTTCCACTGTGTGTTTTGTTTTTCTTCTAGCTAAGTGTTCTCCTCTGGGGTGTTAATAGTATTTGGTTATAATACAGTATCCATATATGCAATCTATATACCTTGAACCACTGCTCGCACCCTGAGGGAGTGGTGAGTATGGGTGGCCTTGTGAACAAAAGTGCATGTAACTTTCTAGACAGATCATATGTGAAGAAGTTGGCTGATTCACTGCATGTATTAACCCGATTTAAGTGGTCCTTTGTCCTTCATTTACTGTTTAACAGACTGTGGCCAGCTGCTAACTTCTGGACCAGCGACGTTGCCCGATGAGTTGATGGCTATAAGTCAGCCAGGTCAGCCACAGAACGAGGGACAAGCAGCCGTGCCAACGCTTCTCTCCCAGCAGATGCCTGAGACATCTCCACTACCTTCAGCTATGGCAGCCAACCAGAATATTGAGAAAATAGATGATCTGCTCGTGTCATTGCAGAACCAGGGGAACAATATGGCTGGCTCCTTTTAATTGGTCGAGTAAGTGACATGTTTGGTCTTTTCTTTTCTGGGCTCTTTGCTGCCACATAGACTTTTTTCAGTAAGTCTTTACTTTGAAATGTATCACCATGCCTTTTGAAATGTTATCACCAGCTAAAATACCAGTGAAGATGAATTAAGAATATAGTACTGGTGGCTAAAATGAAGAGTTAATTTAAAACAGTCAGAGGTCCGTACTAGATTGAAGCGGATGGTTGAGATTGGTTCTTTTTGTTCAGTTGCTGTATGTTTTGTCATCTGATGTTAGGGTGTAGTACTTTATTAGGAAGGAGAGTAGATCACTGACAGCTTGGCAGACAAAAGTGTAATGAAATACAACCATAGTTAAAAACTTAAGGCTTATTGAGTAAATAACAACTCAAGTCTGTACTATTCTGAAGTTGCCCCCCGGGTTCCAGTAACATATGTGAAAACAAGTTTTGGTAGAACATGGCATCTATTGAGAGTGTGCAACATGCTGAGTCTTTGTGAAAACACCATCAGCTGTTGCTAGGAAACAGTCTGCTTTTAGAAGGTGCCTTTTTCAGAGAGGTGAAAGAGGCTTTGACTACAAATGAGTACCAAGAACCAGGAGGTCTCTGGAATATAGTATTGTCCACAGTGTGTAACTTCTCTCTAGTTAACTGCGAGGCTGTCCTAATTCCCTGTAAGTTTTGCTTAAGTGATACACTTCATTTTCTAATCTGAACAGTTTTGTATATGAAGTTATGAACTGTGGAAGTGTCCTGGGTTCAGCAGCAGCAGTCACTTTTCTCCTTCTTGGTAGCTGGTGCAGCGCTGTGTTTTCAACTTTTGGTCTGGGAGCAGAGCTGATAACACCGATGTTTATAGTTATGGCTTAGAATGTTTTGGCCTGACCAAGGACTTTCTGAGTCTCAGGCTGCCAGGGAGAAGGGGAAGCTGGGAGGAAGCAAGAGACAGGGCACCTGACCCAAACTGACCAAAGAGCTACTCCATGCCACAGCACGTCATGCCCAGGATGTAAAGACAGAGAGCAGAGACCCAGAAGGGGGGGGTGGGGGGGTGCACTGCTTGGTCGGGCTGGGTATAGGTGGTGAGTGATTGTATTCTTTCCTTGTATTTGCCTTGTCATTATTATTATTGATGGTAGCAGCAGTGGTCTCATGTTATACCTTAGTTACTGAACTGTTCTTATGTCAACCTGTGGGAGTTGCATTCTTTCGATTCTCCTTCCCATCCCCCTGGGAGCGGGGGGAAGAAAGAGGGGGGAGTGAGTGAGCGAAACTGCGTGGCTGACTGGGCTTAAACCACGACAGGAAGGCGAGTAATGCTACTCTGTGAAAGAGTGCTGCATTTTGATAGTTTCATGTCTGCTGGTGAGCAACACTTTCAATATGAAGGAACTAAACTGAATTAAGGGTATGGCTTTTGTTATTTTTTAACTGTTTTGCTTGCTTGTTTTTTTCCTGCAGAAATTCTGTGAAGAAAAAAGTGATGATTTCGCAGATCTTCTCAGACCTTCCAGCTCTGGATTAGGTTGTGTGGAACTGATTGCTTTTGTCAAAGAGTAGCCCTCCTTTTTAAAGAGCACACACATGGCCAATTGCAACATCTAGCACCTAAGGCTGTGACCATAGTATTTGGGATTTGTAGTGCCAATAATGCTGAAAAGCTATGCTTTGTTTTACTAGGGCATGGGATTGTACAATTACTGGATTCCTAAACCTCATTAACAGTGGGGTGCTCTTTGAATTTAAAGCATATCTGATCAGCTATTATTGCTGGTAGAAGGTAATACACGTCACCACGTTTACTATTGTTTCCTCTTCTTTCTTCTTTACATCTCTTCTTTTGACAAGAAAAGCTTGTGAAGCAGAAACGTCAAATGCCTGTGCCATGAGCCATGACTCATAGCTGTCAGTCCGTGAAGGGATCATGTTTTAGAGTTGTGTGGGAGAGCTAGTACTGCAATTTGCTAATTGCAGTAGGCAGCAATGACAAATATTGATAACTGTAATCAGCAAGCAGAGAATTATTTGCTTCTGTAGATAGCCAGATGTGGGTGCTTCCCATCTGCAGATGTAATTAACGGTTCTCCATGTCTCTTAGATGTAACTTGTACATGGAGCAAGGGTTTGGTGGCTCTAACAAAATGAAGGAATGAAGAGGAGCTTTCAGTTTTACTCTTAAAATCTTAGCCTCTAAAATGTCTTGTAAAGAGCATTCTGCCTGGCTGAGGAAAGAACTCTGTGTCTCTGACTGGATGGGTTAAAACTGTAAAGCTGCATTGACCATTCTCAAACCAGTCTTCTCCCTTCCATTCTTTTCATGGTTCTCCTTCTCTCTTCCCGAGTTTCATATTGTGTTTTAAAAAAAGACATAAATATCCTACTGGTTTTAAATACCAGAAGCAGCTTTTAGGAATCCATGGCATTAAATTGCTTAGTCAGTGAAAGCTTTGACAAATAGTCAAGGATTAAGGAGAGAGGAAGCAATTTCTCCACCACCTTCTAAATGCAGGAACCCCCCTTAACCAGGGTTTTTCCAGCTGTTATTGATGTGAATCTTCAGCTTGTGACTTTATTCCAAGTAGGGGACAAATTACATGATTTTTAAGTGTTTGGAAAATTTCACTTCATCCTGAGCTGTTGCATCTTTGTAGCCTATTGAGCTCACTGCAGTTTTGAAGTGATTTTTTTTCCCCACCTACCAACAGTCCCCCAAGTCTAGTTTCTAGATTGTCATGTTTCAATTAAAGAAGAAAAAGAAAGCATTGTTGGATGTTACAGAATGTAATAACAACCCACTCCAGACCATGCAGTTGTATTGTGAGGCATGTGCGTTTTTTGGGTGCTCCAACTATCCAAACAGTTTTGTGAATTTTCACTACAGCTTCATTCAGATCTTTGTTTCTTCTGCACGTAGAAAGCTGTTGCTGCCTTTAGAGCCAGACAGCTGTCATGTATGGCGATTATGCCTTGGTAGTGTAGTTGGTATCATGTCATTTTACATTTTTGTTATTTTAAATAGCAAAGACTAGTCTGTAAATGTTTTTTTAAGTTCCTCCAGTCTGTTTACTGTGTGTTTTTTCCCTTAACTCGTGTGCTTAGTTGAGCCATGTAGAGTTTTTGTTTGTTTAATGGATTTTCCTGTTTGTCAGTCTGTCCTACCGTTCACTTTCTCTTTCTGTCTCTCTCTTTCTCTCTCTCATTGAGAGGCATTGAATTACGTTTTCAGTAGTAAGGCTTCTTGCCGATATGAAGGGAACTTTTCAGAAAGAGACCTGCTCTGGGTCATTTAATTTTGAATACAGTTTTCAATCGTTCAAGTTTTGGATGGTTTATATCTAATGTGTGTTTCATTTTTTTGGAAAGCTATATTTTGTATTTAGGAAATGGTATACTATTTTGCTATTTGTACTGAGTGAGTACATTGGCATAAATATAAAAATTTATATATATACATATATATAAAATATTCTTTTTGCCACACATTTTTGTGGTAAATTTGTGAGTTTGTCTGATGTTCTACCACAACGTGGCGTCTGATAACAGTGGGGTGGGATGGGGTTTGTTATGTCTTTATTGAGTATTTAAGTACTTTTTGCAACATAAATAACTTGTTCATCTCTTGCCATTCCATCAGGCATTTTATTGTTCCAACTGGCTATGAGAAGCTTCCCTGTATGTTTTGATGTGTCTGTCACTCAGCAATACAATCTAGCAAGGAAACCTGTAGGCATTTAGGCGTATATAAAGTAACAGGGTTTCGTTCAGGATCAGCCATTCAGCTTTTATCCACTATCACTGTCTATTTAATATTTTTATTATTAGCGCGTATGTGTTTTAACTCTTAATTTATGATTATGCTAAAATGTTTAAAATTTTAATCATGATAAATACAATTCCCTGCTTCCTAGTGTCCACAGCTGCTTTAACCCTGAACCATAATCTTTCTTTCTGTGATTTATTTTTTATATCCTGCTAAGACGAGACATTAACAATCTCATTACGGTTTGTGACATGAAAGCAGCAATCTAAATGCTATTTGAAGCTATGTAGAAGGCAGAATTATGGACCGAAGCAACTTCCAGGTGCTCGTGGAAGTCAATAGCCAGTTATTTGAAAATGAACTAGTGGCTTTTGCAGGATTGTAGTCCCAGGACAAGCTGCTGGGTGTCGTCCAGGGCCTTCATATACAGAAGAAGTAACAGGAATGATAAATTCACTTGTGTGCTGCTTCAGTTTGTTCCGTTGTTCCAAAGGGATGTATCCTTATGTGGAAGTGGTATGGTTGATCAGTGCCAAGTCACCAGGGACCAATTCTACATTTAACAAAATGGGTGTCCAAAAGAGAACTTCATACCAAGACTGCTACAGCTCCAGGGGAAGGGTATGTCTGAATTGTGTGCATGTTTTGGGTCGCTCATGAAGAGATGAGAAAAAAATGTAAAATAAATAATGAAAAAGGGCTGTGCTATCAGGTTTTTCACTTCTGGATAACACCTTTTCTTGTGTTAAACTTACCGTGTTCATTTTAGGTCAGTGTTTAAATGTACAACACTTGGAACATGTGGTTTGGATACAAAAAGTATTTGTCTTTTGAATAAAGAGATTGCTCAGTGGTTGATCAGTGCTTGCAGAGAGCTGTTTCAGAAGATAAAGAGAGGTTTGATAAGCCAGTAAAGAGCTTAAAGACGGGCTGCAGGATTTCATGGCAGAAAGACCCAAGAACAGTGTGAGCCACATCTGTATTTTATCAATCCTGAACGTTTACTTCCGGCATTTAAGCATTTGGTATTGATAATTGGAGCTTACTCTGATTTTTTTCTTTTATTTTAATCCTGTCTCTGTATTTAGTCCTCTGCATGCTCACTCTGCATTGCCTGGGATCTGTGAGTAGATGGATGGAGCGTTGCCTGCAGAAAGGGGTGGTGGCATCATGTCCATTTTGGGTGAGAAAGAAGGTACTGAGACATTAGTCTATAAATTTAGAGTTCCCAATGGCATTACTCTAAAGGGGAAGTTACTGTCATATCCACAGAGCGGCAATAAAGTGTAGACGATACTACTAGGTGAAAATAGAAAACTATAGAGCTGCATTGCTGGGGTGGGTTTTAAGTGACTTGTTTTTTTTGGCTGCTGTAAGGTCACTTCTGAAAGAACCGTAAAGTTTAAACCTCCATGTTCATTGTTGGCTTTCCCCTTGAGCTGTGCCTCTTAATGCACCCGTGGTCCACTCTGGACTGCATCTGTCGGGTGCTGGGTTCACAGAACACCCATTTGTTGGCACAGGTTAAAGTCTGGGGAGACTTAACCTGCCTGCTGCCAGTCATGACTGCTGGATGTGTTCTTTTGGCTGCTTATACGCTGGGTGTATGTATATATATGTATAAGAATCATATGAATAGCACATAGTACACAGTTACCAGCTAAGCATCTCCTCCGGCAGGAAGTTCTTTGTGCTTAATTAGCAAGTCTACTTTTTGTTATTAATTGCCTCCTCAGTGTCTGATTTTTCAGCAGTTATTCAAGCCAAATGCTTTGTTATTATTTTAACATAAAAGTAGTTCCAGAAATTATTTCAGGCTTGTTGTTTCAAAGTGGATGTTTAATCACCAGTCTTTTCATTATGATTACTTTTAATTCCTGATAGGGTGGTTACTTCCTACTTAGTTCTAAGGTAGAATAAAGCATGAGCAGTTCAGCATTTGTCACTTTGGCAAATGTCAAATTTGCCACTTTAACTGGAAAAACTGAGAGTCTGGGCAGCTGTTATTAGTGGACATTCCCCTAATTTAGATAAGTTGATTTATTTGTATTTATTTGCTTTTTAAGCTTCTATTGTGATTTTGGTTTAGGATGTAGTTTCTAAATAGAAAACTTGTCTGAATGTATTTTCTATTACCTTTCCAGAGTCTTCAGAAAGACTACTAATCAAGTCAGAAGCTTGCGTCTGTCTTAATATGTAGTTTAAATCATTATTTGAGTAGCAGGAAAGATGATTTATTAAAAAGCAAAATCCGAAAGTTGTTACTGGACTAAAAAAGCTGCACATGGTTTCCTCTAAGGGTACGTTCGTTAAGGCAGAAAAGAGTTTGCCTGTCAGTATTTGACTCTCTACAGTGCCTCTGTATGGCAAACAGGGGCTGCTTTTTCAGGGTAATTCCAGGAAAGGGGTGTGAGGGATTACAGACAGGGACAGAGGCAAGAACAAGGAGAATGAATTGCTTTGTGTGCTCTGAGCTGTGAGTTGTGTGTGGAGGGTGAGAAGAACTATTCATCACTGGTGGCTTTTCATTAGTGCAGTGCTTACTTTCAAGGAATAGGTGTTGTGTTCTGGAAGGGTGGTGGCAGCTCGAGTCTTTTAGCAGCTGAAAGGAAACGAGAACTGAGATACTTTGATCAGCTTTTTTTTTAATTTGGAGAGTCTTTTGAGATAGACTGTGAGCTGTTGAAATGGGATAGATGCTGTTTAAATACAAGGAAATGTTGCAGCAGCAGATAAACTCCGGTAGAAGTGTACTTGCAAAATTCTCTAATGGGGTTTGAGGCTCTGAGGGGTCACGCAGGAGGGAGCAGCTTTTTCTTTCTTACAGTCTATATAAGTGTGTAAATAGGCAATGCCTGTATATTCTAGGATTATATATATGTATATAGAGGAATCATATCTATTATATATAAATAATTAGTAGACACGTGCATAGAATACTGTTATATTTACATTTTCATAAACCTGAAATACTATTACTTTTCCTTAGTATGAGGTCATTTACCAAGGGTTTTGTAGTAACTCAGCAAGTTTGCTGATGACACCAAGCTGTGTGCTTCAGTTGATACGCTGGAGGGAAGGAATGCCATCCAGAGGGACCTTGACACGCTTGTGAGGTGGGCTGATGCCAACCTGATGAAGTTTAACCATGCTAAGTGCAAGGTCCTACACCTGGGTAGGAGCAATCCCAGGCACAGCTCCAGGTTGGGCAGAGAAGAGATTCAGAGCAGCCCTGCAGAGAAGGACTTGGGGGTGTTGGTCGATGAGAAAATGAACATGAGTCGGCTGCAGTGTGTGCTCGCAGCCCAGAAAGCCAACCGTATCCTGGGCTGCATCCAAAGGAGCGTGACCAGCAGGTCGAGGGAGGTGATCCTGCCCCTCTACTCTGCTCTCCTGAGATCTCACTTGGAGTATTGTGTGCAGTTCTGGTGTCCTCAACATCAAAAGGACATGGAACTGTTGGAACAAGTCCAGAGGAGGCCATGAGGATGGTCCGGGGACTGGAGCACCTCCTGTATGGAGATAGGCTGAGAAAGTTGGGGCTGTTGAGCCTGGAGAAGAGAAGGCTGCGTGGAGACCTCAGAGCAGCCTTCCATATCTGAAGGGGACCTATAGGGATGCTGGGGATGTACTCTTCATTAGGGACTGTAGTGATAGGACAAGGGGTAACGGGTTCAAACTTAAACAGGGGAAGTTTAGACTGGATATGAGGAAGAAATTCTTTCCTGTAAGGGTGGTGAGGCACTGGAATGGGTTGCCCAGGGAAGTTGTGAATGCTCCATCGCTGGTTGTGTTCAAGGTCGTGTTGGACAGAGCCTTGGGTGACATGGTGTAGTGTGAGGTGTCCCTGCCCACGGCAGGGGGGTTGGAAGTGGATGATCTTAAGGTCCTTTCCAACCCTAACTAATCTATGATTCTGTGATTCTATAACTCATTCAGAGTTGTCTGAACACCTTTGAGTACTGTATGTGTGGTGCTGTTGGTAGTGTTGCTCTGCTTGTGAACGTCACTGATAGCCGCGGGTTGGAAAGAGCTGTGCACTTTTGTACTTTTGTATGTTTTTATTCATCATTTCAGCTGTGGGGTGGCAAAGCGAAGCAGTTGAACTGGCAGCCCTGGGCAGAGCTGCCGCTGGATGGGCTCTGGAGATGTGGCAGTGACACGGGCTGTCTGCATCCGTGTGCTCCCCTGCCAGCTTTCCATGGGTGACTCCTGACCTGGGGACCTTTTCACATTATCAGTCTCCCACAGCTCATGCAGGCAGGGAATGGTGGTGGCCATGCTGCTCTGGAGGAGTTGGGCTGACACCAGCAGCTCTTGCCTGGTGGGTTGCAGTTGTTGCCAAGCAGAGGACCCGGCTGCAGCTCACCTGGGTTGTGTTTGGATTGAGAAGGTGAAGCTTAATCTGATCACTCCTCTTTCTTATCATAAAGGCAGGCACCTTTATTTTGTTTAATCTGACTTTTTACTGCAGCAGTCCATATCTAGAAAACTCCTTGGAAGCTGTTGAGAGCTCTCCGTGGTTTTCGGGCATGAGGGACCCTGCGCACTGATCTCTTGAGTTAGATTGCATGAGGAGCTGAACTTTCTCAAAGAAATCCAGATTGTGTCACTGGTGTGTGTTTTATCCACCAGGTCCAGGATGACAAACCAGGTGCAGTTTGACACAAGGTTGATTAATGGACGTTGTTGTCCTGGTACAGGCTCTATCCAAGCACCTCTGCCAAACCGAAAGCGGATGCCCTGATTTCCATTCTTTGAGCCATCATCTTGCAGGTCTCATTTTTGCTATTTCAGAGGTCTGTAATTTTTGCTGTTACAGTTCATCAGATTGCCTCACACTATTCAAGTGCACTGGGGTGAGGAATCCCAGGATTGCCTTGCTTGCTGTGGGCCATTCACCAACACTCTGCTTGTTTGACTCCCAACTTCCACCACTCAGCAGCAGCCCACTGTGATATACTCCAGTTGTGTGTGTTTGCTCCAGCACTCGGGTGAGCCAGGGGCCCTATGTAGATGTCCATGACTTCACTGTGGTCCCTGAAGCTGGGGACAGTCTGACCCGAGTGTTCCTTGTTCAGGAGCGTGGCTGTTCTGAGGTTGGGATAACAGTGCTCGGGAGAAGCTCCCTTTTGGAAGGATTGAGAGCAGTGCCTTGGGGCGTTGCAGAACTGAGCACACATTCCCGTGTCCTGCTTAGACCACAGTATTCGTGAAGCCTTTTTATTGCGGACGCGATTTGAAATCCTTATGTTTGAGCTCCTTATTAAGGAGTAAGCTCCAACCAACCTTGAGAGCAGAGCTTTCTACCTCTGTCACTAGCTGCATCTTGGAGTGGCTTTACCCACCTTTCTGCCATGCGTTCCTGGGGCACCGGTCAACTGCTGAGCTGCCTCTTCCACTGTCCTGCAATGTGAAAGTAGCACCAGGTATTCCTTTGTGCATTTCTGTGTATATGGCTTTCGTAGTTGGGGGTTTTCCAAGCACTGATATCCAGTGTTTTCAGTTTGTTCAACGAGGGGATATTTTATTTGCATCTATGTTTTTAGCTATCCTGTGATAACTTGTTGAATATTAAAAAAACAAAAATATTTTGCTTCTATTGGGACATTTGTATACTCGCAACTATATTTCTGTAAACAGCTGCAGTCAAGAATAAAACAATGAAAGTTTTCATTTTGCAGTGTAAAGTCTTCCTGTGGTTTTTGCAAGAGCATCTCCTCTCTGCTGGGAGAAAATGCTGTTCCTCAGTACGGAATGGACCTGCCTGGGAACCAGTGGAGCTGGGTCAGGAAGTACTGGGATGACAAGAGCCTGCTCCAGCCAAGTGTCCCACTGGAGCTGCTGCATGAGAAAAGGCACCATGTCACACCTGTTTCTTCTTCACTTTGTGGCATTGAGTCCAAAGTAACCTTTGGGCCGTGCTGCTGCAACCCCAGCCTGCAAATGGCAGCGTGTTCAAGGGAATTAATTCCTTTCAGTCAATCTGAAGCAGAATTCCACCTGTGAGAGGGACCGCGGTGTGATGCAGAGGGCTCCCTGCGGTGGTCCAGAGCTCCTCCCCGAGAGGTGATGCCAGAAATCCTAGGCCAAGGTGATGGGAGTTACACCCTTCATCTGCACCCATGGTGTATTTATACTCGTGCTAGAAACACCCCCGAGTTGCTGAGGCTTTGTGTGTGTCCCATTCCTGCTGCCCCCCCTGCAGGAACAGGCGCCTCCATGGGGACTGTGGGGTCCAGGAGCCAGTACTGGTCATGTAAGAAAGTACAACAGGGGTAAGAAGCAGCTGCAGTTACCCCAGAGCTGCGCAGAACATTTCACTGCCAAAAGGCTTTTCCCAGCATGTACCACTGCCCCAGCACCTCCCCCTTCAGACCTGCACCCACTGCCAGGGTCAGATGTGGCTGTGCCACAATGGGGCAAATGCAACCCCCTGGCATCTGCCCTTCTGGAGCTGCTGCCCCTGCTGCAGGCACTTGATACCCACTGGCCTTGTTAGTGCCAGGGGACAAAAAAAACACTGAGAAGCCCTCCCGGCCTCCTCTTCCTCTCGAGGCTCACAGAAAGGCACATGCCAGCCCGAGCCCAGCCCCGGCAGACAGAGACACGAAACAACCGCGGTGCTGTGGGATTTGGTGTTTTTTAGCAACACAGCCATGGCTTGGGGGGTCCAGGGGATAGAGCAAGGAAACCAATACATTCCTGCCAGGTTATCCAGGCTGGAGCTTCCCCAGCATCTGTCATCCCCTGGTCATGCTGTTTGGGCATCAGAGAAGCACGGAAGGAAAGGCCCAGCCCCTCCGCAGGGCAGCTGCCCCTTCCTAAAGCCATCGGCAGCAACATGCAGCACCCAGGGGGCCGATCCTTCCCTTGCGGCAGCGGCTGCAGGGACCCCTCCGACCCTTCACCGCCTCCTCACAAACTTCTTGGTGACGGCGTTGGGGTTGAGGCGCCGCCTGCCCGCGCCCAGCGCCGCGTCCCGGATCTGCAGCGTGGCCGCGCGGCTGTAGACGTCGTTCTCGGCAAAGGGCGAGGCCCCGGCGATGTAGTCGGGATCGAAGACGTTGGTTTTCTGCCTGGCCTTGCGGGACAGGCGCTGCTGCGGGAAGGGCTGGTCAGCCACCAGGTGAGGGTTGTTGGCGTGCTTCCCGCCTCGTGGTGCTGGCAGCGGGTACTGCGAGGGAGAAGCGGTTTTAAGCTTGCTTACAGGGGCAGCGTGTCACCTTCAGGGACTCAACAGTGGCCCCAGGCTGCTAGGGATGAGCTGAACAAATGAAGCTCAAAAGCCATGGGGTTGAGTCTAACATCGGGAGAACAATCACGGCTTCACTTTGATTCCCAAGAGCCGACGGTTCCCTCCAACCCCACAGACACAGGCCAGGCTCTTGTCCCAGCGCTCGGCGTGTGAGGTACAGACACTCACCCTGAGCCCTCGGGGGTTCAGCACCTTGGGGTTGCGGGAGAAGTGCATGTGGAGGCTTCCATCATCGCTGACACTCACTGCGACCTTCTTCAGGGTCTTGTTACCACAGTGGGGACAGAAAACCTTAGCCATGTCTGAAGTGGTCCTGCAAGACAGGGGCATGGGGTTTAGTGCTCCCCAGGCCATGAAATATGGGATCATCCAAGCAACCTGTAGTGACAGGACAAGGGGTGATGGGTTTAAATTTAAAGAGTGGAAGTCCAGGTTTGATATTTGGCAGAAGCTCTTCCCTGTGAGGGTGCTGAGGCGCTGGCACAGGGGGCCCAGAGAAGCTGTGGCTGCCCCATCCCTGGCAGTGCTCAAGGCCAGGTTGGACACAGGGACTTGGAGCAAGCTGCTCTGGTGGAAGGTGTTCCTGCCCATGGCAGGGGGTTGCAATTGCATGAGCTTTAAGGTCCTTTCGAACACAAACCATTATATCAGCCTCTAATTCTAAGCACTATGCCAAGAGCACAGCAGCTCTGCACACAAACACTCACCTGAAGCAGCCATGGCAGCGCAGGATGTAGCTCCTGGCCTGGCGGATCAGCATGCCATTCACTGCCAGCACGTGGAGGCCCATCTGTAGCAGCACATTCTGCAATAAGGAGGGAGAAACCAGGATGCTGGGAGCTGGGTCTGATGGGAGCCTTCACCGGGATCTACCAGCCCAAGCAAGACAGAGGACAAACGGCAGCGACACCAATGGGCTTTGTACAGGGGCCTCTGCCACAGAGAAGGGGCTGTTTTTAAGGCAAAAGAGGCCGTTACAAAGCTGTGCTCACCCCGTCCAGGTGCTCCTCTGTCTCCGTGCACTGGTTTAACCAGCCCAGAGGTTTGAGTAGTTTGAGAATCCACCAGCCCCACACATGCCTGAGGCTGGAGCTGTCCCATGCAAGACAGCACTGGCACCCACCTGCATGGCGAAGTCTGTGGTGACGCAGCCGACCTGGATGCCATCAGGAGCAGTATCACAGTGCCCCGTGTCCTGCTGGACCTGCCTGAGATTGCTGGGTGTTATCCAGCCCTCATCGTCGCTCTCCTCATCTTCCTCTTCATCAGCACTGGCCTCATGCTCAGAGCTCTGGTGCTCCTCAGTGGTCTCTGGGCTAACAGAGAGGGCTTGAGCGTTCTGTAGTGGAAGATGATGGCAGTCAGTGATGGCACACGCAGTGGAGGAGGTGGGAAAAGGCCGCCAGACACGAGGGTAGCATGGACAGCAAGGAGAGGAGGCACTGGGTCTCACCAGCAGCTCCTGCAGCTCCTCCTCGATGCTGGGCAGGGGCACTCGCCAGTACAGGAAGGAGCTGAACTCGTTACTCTCAGATGGGGCTGTGCTCCCCCCAGGGCTTGGCTGGTGCTGGCCCTTCCCAGGGTGCTTGTGCTGCGGAGGACACATTGCAAGGGGGTCGCTTGCCTGCTCCTGCCTCGGGGCTCTGCAGGACTGTACCCCATCCCCAGCACTTTACCTTGGAGCACTGCAGCCCCGTCCCTTACCTTGGAGGGCAGGTGGAAGCCAGCGAGGTGTATGGGGGCCTCAGGGTGCCGCGGGGTGGAGCTGAGCTGCACCTGGGGAGGGAACAAGGGGCTGGGGGAGCGCTCCAGGGGTGGCGCCACATCCCTGGGGATGTGGGGCACGGACCCACCTTGTCCTGGGGCTCCCAGCGGAGGCTGTCGGGGCCATTGGTCTCAACATGCAGCTGGCAGGTGAGGGCGAGAACCTGCAGGTCAGCGGCCGAGAGGCTGGGGTAGTCCCCGGTCTTCTTGGAGAATTCGGTCACTGCGGGACGGAAGGAAAAGGGAAGAAAAAGGAGAAAGGAAACAAAAGAGGAAGGAAAAGAGGAGGGAGAGAGTAAGGGAAAGAGGATCAAAAAAGAAGGGAGGGGAAAGGGAGGAAAAAGGGAGGGGAAGGGGAAGTGAAATGGAAGGGGGAAGGAAGGGGGAAGGGGGAAGGGGAAGTGAAATGGAAGGGGGAAGGAAGGCGGAAGGGGAAGTGAAATGGAAGAGGGAAGGGGAAGTGAAATGGAAGGGGGAACGAAGGGGGAAGGGGAAGTGAAATGGAAGGGGGAAGGAAGGGGGAAGGAAGGGGGAAGGAAGGGGGAAGGAAGGGGGAAGGAAGGGGGAAGGAAGGGGGAAGGAAGGGGGAAGGAAGGGGGAAGGAAGGGGAAGTCGTAGGGGAACGGAAGGGGCCGGGGCCGCACTCACCGAGGCGCAGGAGGTCGTGGCGCGGGCGGCGCAGGCGCAGCTCGCACGGCAGCGCGGCCAAGCGGCGGCGCGCGGGGCGGTCTCGGATCTCGGCGATCACCTCCGGCACAGTGTACAGCACCCGCGCCACGTCCTGCGGCGGCCGCGGCGTCAGCGCGCGCCGGAACCGGCGCCGGGACCGCCCCTCCCCCCCTCGGCCCCGCGCCGCCGCCCCTCCCCCCCCCGTACCTGCAGCGGGGCCGCGCTCAGGAACGCGCCGGTGTCGGCCACGACGTGCGCCACGCGCGCCATGCCCGCCGGTCACGCGGGAGCGGGGTCACGTGCCCGGCCCCGCCGCGCTGCACGC
This sequence comes from Ara ararauna, assembly GCA_028858755.1. NCBI lineage: Eukaryota > Metazoa > Chordata > Aves > Psittaciformes > Psittacidae > Ara > Ara ararauna. The sequence continues at coordinate 2,805,648 of CM054410.1, read as the reverse complement.
CGGGAGATGTAGTCCCGCGCTGGGGGCGCGCCGGAAGCGGCGGAGGCCGCAGCCCGCGTGATCGCTTCCGGGCGGCGCGGTCAGGTGACCGGTTGGTGTCATATGACGGTGGACGCTGGAGCCGGAAGCGGGAGTGGAGCGGTCGCGGGTAACGGGGGGGGGAGGGGGGACCGGGGCCGAACGGGGCCGGACCGGACTTAACGGGGCCGGACCGGGCAGGGCAGGGCAGGGCATCGCTCCGTGTACGTCTCGGTCCCGCTCCGCGCTCCGGTCGCTGGTAACGGGGGGAGAGGGGGGGGACGGGACCGGGACCGAAACCGAAACGGACTGAACCGTACCGTACCGTACCGTACCGGACTTAACGGGGCCGGACCGGACCGGGCATCGCTTTCTGTACGTCTCGGTCCCGCTCCGCGCTCCCGCCCCTTTCCCGGGTCCCAGTGCCGCTCAGCCGCGCTCCGGTACCGGCGCGGCGAGGTGAGGCCCTGCTGGGGCGGCGCGCCCCGTGGGGGGATTTCTGCCTCCGCCGCCCGCCCGTCGCGGTGTCCCCCGGCGGAGTTTGGCTTTGGCCGCTGCGCTCTGCCCCTTCGCGCCCGCTCTGGGGTCCGTGGCCGTCGCTGCCCCTCCCGGCTGTGTGTGGGGCGAACGTGCCCCGAGGCGGGACCCGGCGGGGTCCCGGGGCTGCTGCCGCCGCTCGGTGCCGTCGCGCTCGCAGGGAGGCGCAGGGCTGCCCGTGGGGACTCGGGAAGGGTGGGAGAGGGGAGAGGTTGGTCAGAGTGGAAAGCTGTGCCCGGGGGTCGGCCCTGAGCGCTGAGGCGCTCTATGGAGGTCGAGCGGTATTTAACGTGACCACGGGCGTTGGAGCAAGCGACGGAGAAACGGTACAGAATGGGGAAAAGAAAAACTGGGAAGAGCCAAAGGTTTAAAAGGAGAAAGGATGGACCCAGCCCGGACGGGACAGGTCTCTGATGGCGTCTGATGTGGGAGGGTGCAGTGAGGAAACCGGTGGCTGGGTCTTGGTGTCTCACGTATCATGGGGCGTTCAGGCTGCTTTGTAGGGCTGTCGCAGTGGTCCCTGCTGTGGGGCCTTGGCCCTTACCACAACACCCCAGGTGTAGGTCAGTAACGGTGGTGTGAGAAAGGCCCCAAAGGACAAGTTTGCTGTTGGTCAGCCCCGGGACCTGCTCACGTCTCGTGCAGGAGGGGCACCTGTGCCGGGCTGAGTTCTGTGGGTCTTCTTAATGGCGCTAATGAAGTAAGTGGTGACGTGAAGCTGCGGACTCAGAACAAACTCAGGAATAACAATAACCTAAGGGAAGGTTGGGGTGATCTGCGGGCTGGGATACTTGGAGTAGGAGTAACTGTAGTAAGAGCAAGTGCAGTTGGTCTTGCGTCAGCTCTCCCCAGTGGTGAGCTGGTGGGATCAGCATGTGCTAGTTAGCATCCTGCCACCTCCTGCCCCGAGACAGGGGCCGTTGTGGCACCAGGTGAGGTTTTCCAGGCAGAGGTGGGGATTGTTCCAGGCACTGGCTGGCTCTGGGCTGAGCATGAGGTGCTGGGCAGGTTTGCTGTGCTGAGGGGGTCAGATCAGGTCGTGTGGGGCTGGAGAGTGGAGACCCTGGTTCATGAGAGGGGATTAAATAAGGATCCTGGCTTTGGGATGAAGCTTGGTAAAGTCTAATGATGGCGTGGGGAGAGAGCAGGGATGAGAGTGAGACTCCTCCGCAAGGAGGGAGCTGGTAGAGGCTGGAATGTTGGAAATGCTCTTATTTCCTTTCTGTGTTTTTCTCCTGCCATCAAGTTGGCAGGTGCTCCAGCTGAGGCTGGGCAGGAGGGGTGACCTTGGCTTTGGTGGCTGTGGAGGAGGCTCAGACTTGGCCTTGTCACTTCCCCTGACAACAGGATTGAGGACCCTCTTTTCTCCTGCCCAGGGGTGGACAGCAAATGCCCCCATCTGCCCCACTGTGTCGGGGGCTTGTGCAGAAAGGGACCCTCTGCTCCGTGACCCTGATCCCCACCACAGGCACGTCCTCTCTAGCTCCTCAGCCTGGGTAGTGCAGAGAGGAGGGGTGCTGCCCACAGGCTCAGGAGGATGGGGTGAGTCATTAGCTGCCCCTGTGGTCCCGGACCGAGCACCTCGTGCTTCTGTGTGATGCATGACCTCATCCTTCTGCTCCCTGGTCCATCGTTTCGGCCGAGCCACGTGTTCTGCCGGGTGCTGCCGCCTGTGTCCTTCCTGCTGCCCGCTCCCTGTCCTGCTGGGTGACTCCAGGGGGGAGCTGCAGCTGAAGGGGCAGGGGGAAGCGCTCTGACTGTGGTGACAGTGAGGAAGCGGTGAGCGCTTGAGGAAGTGGAGGTCTGGGCTTGTAGGCTGCTCTGCGGTGTGATCCTGCCTATGTTGAGAGCAGCTGCGGTCCCCGTCCCCTCCAGGCTGTGTTAGAGTAGATGGGACTGATTTTCCAGTGGGACTTTGCTGCCAGTAAGAGACCCGGGCTGCCCATGAGGATGTGGCTGCTTCCCCATGCTGTGACTGTGCCTTCCTCTGTTCTGCTGCCGTCACTGCACTGTCCTTCCTGAGGGATCCCCTGCGTGGTGGCCCTGCAGGCTGCTCCGGGGCAGCTCAGAGCAGGGCGTCAGACAGTGTTTTTGGAGCTCATGCTGGCTGTGATCAGCAGCGACCTTTGGGTTGGGGTGAGCTGTAGCCACCAAAATGAGGTGTCCAGAGGGCTGGCACTGCCCAGCTGGGCTCAGATCCGCTCAGGCCATGGCAGGGTATTTGAGGAAGGGTTTGTCTCCCTGGGGCACAATATTGCCGTTGCTGGTGCAGGGCTGATTTACCAGCAGTGAGAGGGAACCTGTGTTCACCAGGCATATATGCCTGTCCATTGCCAAGTCTCCCCACCAAGTGGGTCACTTGCAGTAATATCTGGGCTACATTTGGCCTCAGAGGAGACCCTAGCGAAGCTCTGGCTTCCTGCGCACAGTGGGACTGGTGCTGAGGGCTCTCTTCTCTCTCTGCTTCCAGACGGGGGGAATGCCATGGCCGCTGCAAGCGCCAGCAGGGCCAGGGCTGGGCCACCCTGTGAGAAGTACCAGCTCTCTGTCAAAGGTAGGTCCCGCTGCCCCAGCGAGGTGGGGCCGGAGCGCCCTGGTGGGGACCCTGGATTTGGGTGCTTCTGGTGTGGGTGAGTGCTCCAGGGTGGGAGACCTTCGGGGGGAGCCGGGGATGGGGATGGCAGCGCTGCCTTGTGCCGCATGGACCCCCGGGTGAGCGGGGCGGCTGTCGGCGGGGCTGCGCTGCTTCCGCTCCTCGGCTGCCGCTGGGACGTGGCTCCATGGCCCTGCCAGGGCTCCAGTGGCCGCGAGGTGGCTCCCGACTCCTGGAGCTGCGGCCCCAGCTCAGCCCCGCAGCCCCCTTACGGGCACCGCTGGGCTGGGGGCGGCTGAACCTCACCTGGTGGGTGCCTGTACACAGCGGCTCCGCAGAGCCCCCTTGTCCCCGCCTTGCTCCTAAGCTCTGGGGTAGGGCAGTGTCTGTGGGGACTGTGATACTCCTGCAGCCTTCGGGTGTGGGGCTGAGCTGTCGGTGTGGCTGGGGACAGGCAGTTATCCGGGACTGCTGATGGGAGCACCCGGATCCAACCATTGCTGCCATCAGAATCGCTTCCTGCTCCCCCTTCTTCCAAAAGCAGTTTGAGTGCAGTGGGTCGTGGCACCCTGAGCTAGCAGAGATAGGGAGGAGCTTGTGGGGCAGGGAACAGGGTCTCCCATATGGCTTCCTGACTGTCTGCCCCCCTACCCAGTGGTGTCCCTGAGGCCCAAGGTGCACAGTCGCCCATCGCGGATGACCTGCTATGTGGAGGTGACAGGCGACGGGCTGCCCAGTGAGACCAAGAAGACTGGGAAGCAGATTGGGAGCTCTGAGGTGCTGTGGAATGAGATCCTCATCCTGTAAGTCCTTGTGAGCCCCTGGTGTGGGGCTGGTGCTAGGCCTGGCCCCATAGAATCGTAGAATCGTAGAATAGTTAGGGTTGGAAAGGACCTTAAGATCATCCACTTCCAACCCCCCTGCCATGGGCAGGGACACCTCCCACTAAGCCATGCCACCCATGTTCTCTGTAACCCTCTGTGTATCCTCTGTGCTGTCTGGTGTAACCCCCTGTTCTGTCAGCTGGGGCCACTTGGGTGTCAGAGATTGTTGCCCCCGGATAAGGATGCTGCAAAGGGCAGCCAGGCTGGGAGAGCGGTTGTGGGGGATGTTTCCCGTTGCCCTATGCCCTTGCTTGCCTCCCTCTGCTCCTTGGATTTGGCCTGGCACTGCCTGCTCCCCGAACATGGAGTGGGGTTGGTACCACAGTGATGACCTCCTTCTTTGGTCTCTGCAGGAACGTCACAGCTCAGAGCCACTTGGACCTGAAGGTGTGGAGCTGCCATACCCTGAGGAATGAGCTCCTGGGCATGGCCTCCGTCAGCCTCGGCAACCTGCTGAAGAACGGTGGGAAACGTACGTACGAGCCGGATGCCACGGGGGCCCAGGCCTTTGCCCTGCCTGGGGTCCTACCCCTCACCTACCCAGAGGTGTCTGTGGAGGAGAGGTGGTGGCTGCAGCAGCTCCCATGCAGTGCCGGGTGGGAACAAGGCACCACTGTGCGCCCCGTCAGGGCCGGGGGGCCGGGACATGACGGAAGCCATACCTCCTCCGTTAGCCAGGGTGCTGCAGCCTCCACGGAAACACAAACCCCACAGCTATTTGCTGCCATTTCTGGTCTCCAGAGTGTGGCTCATGACAGCAGCTACAGCATAAAGGTGGCCATTCAGGGCTTGGGCTGCACAAGCGGCTGCGCAGGGCTGCAAAAGGCTCACTCTGTCTTTTCCAAGCACAGCTCTGCTGCTTGCGAGACACAGACCTGGTATTGAGCAGGGAGAGGGGCCTCCTGTGCCCTGGGGGGATTTGGGGCTGGTTCAGACTCTCCCCAGTGCCAGGGGCTGGGATGAGCTGCTTCCCCTGGCACTATGGAACTGTCAGGGTGTCCCCTGTGCGGACAGGCTGCTGTGCCCCTGGGTGGCACCTTATCTTGCTGGGGCAGTGAGGGCCCCATGGGGAGCTGTGCTGCTGCTGCCACTGCCTTCACCTCACAAAGCCAGTGATGTCCTGAATGTCCCCCTCCAGGCAGTTGCAGGGCTGGGCTGCCTGTTGCTTGGGCTGCTGCTGTCAGGTGGTCTGCATTGGGGGTCTCTGCCCCAGGGCACCCTCCCCTGCAGGTTTTTCTTCCTGAGGTGTGCAGATGCCATGCTGGGCTCCCAGGGCTGCTGCTGCTCCCGCTACCTGCCTGCTCCTCTGCAGGGGCACAATCGGCTCTTTCATTAGCAGGCCTCCCAGGGGGCCGTGTGGAAAATGAATGGAAAAGGCAACTGGCTGCTGTAGCTTGTCTGTTAACATCCACCAGAAAAAACGTGTCAGATTTTTCCTTGACACCAAGAGCTGGGAGGGAGGATTCTTAAAGCTGCAGAGCCTGCCCTGCCAGGAATGTGCTGCTGTGGGCTGGGGGCAGCTGGCACTGCTATGGTCAGCCATGTGCTCTTGTCTGCACATCTTATCTAGCCTGAAGCCTGCTCCCTCCTCTCCTCTGCAGACTTGCTGGTTGGCCTTTGCTGCAGCTCTCAGTGGGCCAGAGACTGCTGCTGATCCCCCAGAGCTCCTGTGTGAGCCTGCATCCCTTAGAGACCCCTTCCTTGAGAGGGATTGCCAGCCTGGGGAATTGGCCAGGTCACACAAGGGTGTGCAAAGGGCATTTGGGATTTCAAGCCATCCCAAGTTGGACATTTAGTGCTCTAATGCAGCCCACAACCCTCTGCCTGGGAAAGGCAGGAAATGCTTGTGGATGCTGCTGCTGGTGGGGGCCTGGCTGTTCTCTCAGCGATTCTTTCCTCTCCTGCATGCTCAGCAGGAGTGTGTGGACCCCAAGGCTTCTGCTGGGCAGCAGAGATGCTTTCTGGTTTAGATGAGTTTGTAATGGCTTTGGAGAGGTTTGTTGTAAGTTACTGATAATTCAGTATAGCTGTGCCCTTTGGTTTATGTCCCTGTAGTTGTTCTACTTGGTCCAGAAGAATTGTTCTGATTGCTCTGCTTTTAGGTAGGGGTGGTGTTCTTGCTGCTGGTGACGTCCGTGGCAGTGCATGCAGGGCTCCTGCCTGCCAGGAAGATGCTGTAGCTCCCTCTGGTCTTTACTTATGCTGGCCTTTTTGCCGAGCATGCCTCACTTCAGGTGGAAGAGTCTCAGCTCTGAGGTTTGGAACCTGGAAAAAGAGCTCAGTGACGAGCCTGGTCAGGGCTGAGCTCCCAGGAAGATTGGGAGAGCTGCTGGAGGTTAACAGCCCAAGCTGTTGGACAAGAGCTCCTGCCCCTGGTGGGTCCAGCCTTTGGGCTTGCAGTGCTTCCCAAGGCCTTGGCAGCACCTCCAGGGCCTCTCCTCTGGCAGGCAGCACCTTCCTGCTTTCAGAGTTGATTGCTGGGGAGAGATGGGCAAGAATGGGCTCAATCACGGAAATCGAGCTGGAGCCTTCCACTGAGCTGAGCTGTTCCCAGGCTCTGGTTAAACAGCCAATCCATAATGGCAGAGCCCTCTGCCCTGGTCCCCAAGCACTGCCTGCTGCAGAGGCACCTCTTTGTTCCCAGGCTCCAGGAGCACCTCTCCTGCTCCTCCTGTGGGGCTGGCCTCGTACCACAGTCTGTGTGGAGGGCAGTACTGGGTCTTGCTGGTTTCTGCTGGTCGTGCTGTGTGCCTAGCAGTGCATGGCTGACCCAGGTTGCGTCTCCTAAATGAAAGTGCTCACTTCTATTGCTCGCCACTCAGGTTGCAAGTTCCACCAAGAGGCTCCTGTTCCTGGAGTGGCACCACGTGCCAGGGCTTTACAGGCCCTGCACAGCCTTTTCCTTCCCTCCTGCTGTGCCTCAGGCAGAGCTGCTGGAGCTGGGCCATGTGGGACCCTCCAGGAAGCCAACAGTGACCCCCAAAACCTCTGGAAAGCTGCAGCTTTTCCCCCTGTCATGGATGGGATTTCAAGGGGGCTCTGCTGCGTGCCCCAGCAGCAAAGACTGTTAGCAAGGAGTAATGAAGGCAGAGGCTCAGACCTGCTGATGTGACTGTTAGGTGAGCTGGCTCTGTAGTGGCTGGGCCATGGTCTCATGGAACTGGTCATCCAAGTGAGGAAGTCACAGTGAGGGTTGGACTGTGCCTGCCCTGTGTCACCTTTTGGGTGTTGTATCCTGAATGTCCCGCATAGCTGATGGGACCATGACCACCAGCACTGTCCCCATGCCCTAGCCGTCTCTTTAGATGGGAGGCTGGTGTCTGTGCCCAAGCCAGCATGTCAGCAGGGTCCACTGGCTCTGGTCCTCCTGTAACGTCCCAGGGCTGTTTTTGTAGACAACCAGCCATGCCTGGTCGGAGCCAGTGGGCCTCTGACCATTCCTTCTCCTCCCATCCTGTCTTCTCTCCCAGGCCTGTGATGGTTCAGAGAAACGAAGCAGAATTCTGAGGTTCTCCAGGTTATACCTGGCAGATAAATGGAGTGGGACACAGTTGTCTTTAAGCTGCTTGTGGCCAAGACTGCACCAGCAGCATGAGCAAAGCTTCCCACTGTCTGAGGAGACTTAAATTTTACCCAGGACAGTAAACATTATCCCTTCCCCTACACTCTGAGCTCCTTCTTGGTTTAGGGATGGCTGTAGAAGTCCAGCTTTCCCCCTGCTTCTTCCTGGGGGTGCCTCTAGCCGCAGCACAGTCATTCCTTTGGCTGCAGTGTGCACAGTGGTTAAGGAAGGAGCACCATAGAGATGGGTGCTGCCCACCCCCCAGGCCTGAGCTCTGGTTAGCATGGGGGACCCTGAGACTCCGCGCAAGCTGGCGTGGCTCGGTGCTCCCACTGATGTATTTGCTGCCCTACCTTTTCTGCTTGGTGCTAGGGTGATTTCAGGGCATGGTTCTGGCTCTGGGATGTGATTCTTCCTTGGATTGATGAGGGGACAAGTAGGTTGGTGCTTTTTGGGTAGCCCAGAGGATCTGCTTATCTTCTGTGTGCATAAACAGCAGTCCCAGCTGCTCTGGAGGGGTGATGGTGGGTACAGATTTGATTGCATGGAAGCGTTTGAGTGGAAACTGGCCTTAGCAAACAGTGGAGCTGTGCGGTGAGGGCTTGGGAGCTGAGAGGGTGGGAAGCACTGTCCGTCTATCTGTCTGGAAGTCTTCCTGGCTGCATGTGGGGAGATGGAGCCACCCCACCCAGGGAAGAGGCAGCGGGGCTGCTCCCTCCTGCGAGAGCTCCGTGGTGCTCGTGTCCATGGACGTCAGACGTGTGTGGTTGCTGGCGGTCGCACAGGGCTCGGGCTCAGCCCGGAGCCGTTATCAAGCTGGCTGCTGCCAGCTTCATTTCGTGGAACTGTAAATCCGCTTAATGGGCTGGGTGGGAATTGCAGCTCACCTCTGCTAAATGGGAGCTCTGATGCTGTGTGCGGGGCACTGGAAGTAGCTGAACTGAGACCTTATTGAGGCCCAAATCACTCCCAGACCTCCTCCCAAAATAATAATAATAATCCTTCTGACATTCTGGCTGCTGGCAGGACACAGGCAGCCTTTGTGCTCAGCCGCTCAGGGGACCCTCTGTTGGTGCAGCAGCAATGTCCCTTTGTGCGTCCCGTGTGCTGGATGGGGACAGTGAATGGAAGGTTCTGCTCCTGTTTATTTTCTTTAAAGAAGCTGAAGGGGGTGGAGGGGGAGAAGGAAGCTGGCTGGGAGGTTCATGTTCACATCCTCCACTTGGAGACACCTTGTCTTAGCTCCTGCGCTGCCGCCCCTCGGCTGGGCACCGGCACAATGAGGGCTTGTGCAGCGCCGGCGGGAAGAGCCGCTCACACAGGGGATAGAGGGGACCCCCGGAGCGTGCGGGCACAGCTTCCGCATGGCTCTGAGAAAGTGCAAATTCCTATGGCTTGGAGCAGCCAGGGAGAAACAGGGTCTGGATTTGTTCAGGGTTTTGGCTGCACTCTGTAGCATCTTCTGTCTCAGGCTCTTAAATCTGAGATCAGTTCCCTTTGGAAGCAAACCGAGAATAACTCATTCAGGCAGATGGGTAAGACCGGGCTTCCTTAGCAGAATCCCTTGATGGGTGATTGGTGGGTAATGAGCAGCCCCATTGAGCTGGGCTCCAATCTCCACTCTATGTCCCTGTGAACATGGGCTCCTGCTGTGCCTGGGCACTGGGGGCACCTGCCTCCTTTGCACTAAAAACCTGAGCCCCTGCCACAGGATCCATGTGTCCTGCAGCCCTGTTGTCGCTGCAGGCTCCTGGGGCCCTGCCAGTATATCTCACCTCGGAGCTTGAGATGAAATGAGGGGTCCATGGGGAGTGGATCATCCTCCTCCTGTTCCCACTGGCAGATACTGCACCCTGTCCCTGCAGGAGACTGGGACAAAGCAGGTTGCTAAAAAATGGTGCCATTGTGTCATGAGCAGTCTGTGTATAATAAGAATATTATTTGAGTAAATGAGTCAGAAAGTGTCTGGGCTGGTGTCCCAGGCTGGTACAGCCAAACTTTTCTGTCCTTCTTTGCCAGAGCTGGGTGTCTTGGTCCTTCTGGCTCTGGCAGGCATTGCTGCGATGGTGTGAGAGCCCAGCCTGCCCGTGGCATTAAGCATTATGGTGTTCTGTTGCTTGTGGGCACTGAGGATCACGTTCCATGGGGATGCAGCCCTGCAGTAGGTGTGCAGGGGTGGAGGAGGCTGTGGGAGGCCTGCAGGCAGCTCCTCTGCACTGCACCTTGCTTCAGCTGTGCTGTGTGCTGGTGGCTTCTCAGGTTGGGGACAACCCTGCTGCTTCCTGTAGGGAGCTGACAGGAAGCCTCTGGGGGAGCTGGATGGGTGGTGGGTGTCCGGGGTGCAGGGCTGTGCCTGCCAACGCGTGTCGGTGAAACAGGGCAAGTGCTGGTTCTTGAAGTGCTGCTGGGTGCCCCGTGTGTGGCACTGTGCAGGTCATCAGCTCCTCTTCCTTGTCACTCCAGCCCCTTGCTCTGTGCCCAAGCAATGTTCTTAGGGCCGTTACCTCTGGCAAAGCTGCAGTTCCTGGCTGTGCAGGGAGCTGAACCTGGCAAAAGTCTTGCCAGGCTGCTTGAGCCAAACTGGCTGGTGATGGAGGGGAGTAGAGCTGGCAGCTACCTCCAGCAGCCTCCCAGCCTATGTCACCCGCTCCAGAAGCTCCTGTGAAGTGGCCTGATGCTGCAGCAGTGTTTCTGTTCGGGGGCAGCAGCCCTTTGTGCCAGTTTTCTTCAGTAGAACTGATATGCAGGGATGTGGATGAAGGGATGTGCTTGGGGTTTTCCTTTGCTGCTTACCTAGGTTTTCTAGGTGGCATGAGGATACCCCTGATTCTGAAAGATGCCACTTCTTCTTCTGCAGCAGGACAGGGCTTCAGGTCTCCTTTAGAAGCCCTCAGCCTGCTTCATGTCCCAGGCATCTGCTGGTAGTTGCACTCATGCAGAACCCTTCTTGCCCAGTGTGTTGTTCCAGACCAGCGGAATCCCTTGACTTTCCTAACACTGTCTCCCCTACAGCTCCAGCTCCTGGATGTGTGAGCCGTGGTGGTGTCAGCTGCCACAGCAAGGGCCCCTGGGGAGGTGCATCCCTATGTAACAGGGTGGTGGGACCCTGCTTTGCGAGCAGTGGCTGGTGAAGAAGGGTCTTCCTTGGGAGCTGGTGTTGGGGCTGGCTGGGCATCCTCTGGTGGTGCTGGTAGGTACATGTAGGCGTGGGGCCATTGCTGGTGGTGCCTGTCCTGAGGGACTGGATGCATTGTCCTTTGGGGATATGGAAGTGCTTGGTGGGGACCAGGAGGCTAGCATTCCATCCCACTGGGGAGCTGGGGTGGTGGAGCCATCCACAGTTGGCATCCTGAGTGATGACTGCTTGGTCTTTTTCTCCATGTCCTCTCATCTTCCAAAGTGGAGAACAGGCAGCTGACCCTGGACCTGCAGATGGAGAACAAAGGCAGCGTTGTCTCCGGCAGAGAGCTGACGATTTTCCTGGACGGGCCCACTGTTGATCTGGGAAACCTGCCTAATGGCAGTGCCGTGACAGAGGGTGAGTGCCGCCCGGCTCCGCATGCATGCGGCAGCTCTGTGCTCGAGGCGGTGAGCAGCAGTGGGGCTGAGAGCACCCCCGGCGCCCCTGAGCCAGCGTCCCAGTGCCAGCAGCCACCTCCTCTCCCAGGTAAGGCTCCAGTCCCTGCCCGCCCTGGTCTTGTGTACGGGCTCCGGTGGGAGCGAGTGTGTGGTGGGGCAGGAGCAGGAGTGTCAGCGTCAACAGGCACAACGGCCTGAGAGGAGAGGCCCTGCTCCAGCCCTCCACCAGCTGCCCATGCAGCTCAGCCCCTTCCCTCACTGTCCTCTGTGGACTAGGAAAAGGCTTCTGTATTTAGTGCATCCAGAAAACGCCTCCCTGTGGCAGAGTGTGTGCAGAGACATTGACTGATGTCTGTCAGGGGAGTGAGTAGAGCTTGTGCTGAGCAGGGGCTGCTGCATTGCTTTCCTTTAGATCCTTCTCTTCCTCACTGGGAGATGAAGGATGCTGAGGCACAGGAAGAAGTTTTCCAAAGAAGTGGTAAATGCTCTGTCCCTGGCAGTGGTCAAGTCCAGGTTGGACAGAGCCTTGAGTGGCATGGTCTAGGGTGAGGTGTCCCTGCCTGTGCAACCAGAAGATCTTAAGGTCCTTTCCAACCCTAATTATTCTATGAATCTGTGAATCTGTGACTCTAAATGTGGGAGTCATAAATGTGGCCACTCTCCTGGTGCTGCCAGTTCTGCATTTACCTTCCTAGTGCTGCACTTATAACCATGGGATGCTTTGGGGATGGGCTGTGCCATGGCACAGAAGTGGGCAAGGAGAGCACTTCAGCATAAAAGCAGGGGTCCCCTGTGTGGTGATCCCTTCTGGAAGGAGGAAGGGAAGGAGGGTAGAACTAGTAGGTGTCTCAGTCATTTTCATCACCCGCTTTTTCTTCCCCCATTCAGGGTCCCAGGTGCCTGGAAGGGATCCCAGCAGCATGGCTGCAGCCATGGAGGGCAGACACCAGCCTCCCAGTGCAAACTTCTTTGGAAGCAGACCAAGGTAAGAGTCCTCACAATTCAGTTGTCAGAGATTGCTGGGGCCTTGAGGCAGCCGAGGAACGTATGGAGTGTCCTTGTGCAGCGGATGCCACTTTAGGTCTTCCAATGAACCCCAGCAAAGCAGCTCACAGTAGGTTTGGAGCAGGCCCACCTTCTGAAGGACAACGGAGTGGGAGGTACTGGGGGTGGCCATACAGCTGAGGTGCAGCTGATGTGAGCCTCTTTTGAAGTATTTATGTCTCAAGGAATATCAGGTCTGTGATGGCCCTGACAGTTTCCACCAGTTGCTCTATTGGCAGCTGGAGGAATGGTCCACTTGGGGAGATGGGGCAGGCTGTGATAAAGCAAACCAGCTGGTCTGCAGGGGTCCCTTCCAATTGTTATAGGCACCTTGGTTCTTGCCTCAAGCAAGGCAGTGGGCAAGGCTGGGAAGCACAATGCCCCTGCGGGCGATGATCACTGGGGGATGCTGTGGAAGGTCCAGGGAGAATGGGAGAAGCAGAGCAAGCAAAGCTGCAGTGAAATAACAGCTGCTTCCAAAGGAAATGAGCTGCTTGGGCACCAGGCCATCCTCTGCCTGGCAGTGTGCCCTTCCTTGCCTTCTTGCTGGGCTGGAGTGGCTCAGCGCTGCTCCTTTTGGAACTGTCGTTATTGGGAGACATGTCACACTGTCAACATGGAGTTGAATTTAACACCTATTTATATTTCCAGAGCATGGCAGTGGCCCAGCAGCCTATACAGATGTTCTGGTTAGAAGCATGCCTGTAGAGAGGGCGCCTGCAGCCTGCCATGTGCAGTTCTGCATGCCCCCAGGCTTAGGAGCATTCCCAGCAGCAAGCTCCATACCTTGAGCCCTTCCCCTCCTCCTTCCTCTGCCAGGCACATACAAGAGATGAGTGAAGGGGAAAAATGTTTTTGACTCTGAAGTGAGACCTTGTCCTTCCATATTGTGTGTTTGTCTCCAACCAAGGAGGGAGTGGGACAGGAAACTGGGAGCAGGTTGATGAATGCAATTTTTGCCCTTTTGTTGTGGTTGCTCCTCTTGATTCCTGCTGTCCAGGTGTTAAAGCCTTCTAAGGGGTGAGAGAGTGCTCAGTGTTCTGACAGGAGCTGGACTTCGCAGCCATTTAGCAGCTACCAAGAGGTGCTAGAAAACATGTAAGGAAGTTGTAGTCTGGGAGGCTCAGCCTGATGACTGCTTGCTCCTAATTCCTAACTGCTTATGGATGATCTGTAAGTAGTTCCTGTTTTGGTATCCTCCTGACCTGTCAGCATGTGAGATAAGTGTGGTGAGGTCTGGCCAGTGCTTCTGCAGGGGACCTTCAGGGACCTTCCAGGTGTCCCTGCAATCATTAAAAACACCATGGCTGCTCTGGCACAGGAAACTGCCCAGGAGGTTTTCAGTTCATCCTGAATTTTTAGGGTTGTTCTGGACAGAATTCCACTGGTACTGCTACCAGGGGCAGAGCACTGGTGCGGTATGTATCTGCCGTGGAGGCAGCTGCCTTCGCCAGAGTAGAGGATGGGTCCTTTGTGCTTGGGAATGCTGTTTGATGTTTGCTCTGTTTATACACAGAGCCATGTTTATTTTCATGGGCTTGGTGATGGATGCTGGCAAACTTGCTCACTGGCAGGATGAAAAGAAAAGGATCATTCTTTGCTCCTCAGCTATTTCTACACTGTCCCCTCAAGGGAAACTGCTTGGTCAGGACTTCTCTTTCTTCTTCTGAACAAATGTCATCTTGGGATTTGCTGCTAATCTTGGTGGTGGGGTGTGAAATTCCACAGCCCTCTGTTCAGAGTGAAAACAGTGCCCAGAGGTCCCCAGCTGAGAGCTGGTGCTGTGGGTGCCAAGAGAGTTGCCGCTATCTCCAGTTTGTTGTGTGGTGGCAAAAGGGGCCTTTTCTGACAGCACGGAATGAAGTAGCGTGGTTTGCTGCTTCCCTTATGGGGAGGCTACAGCTGGTGAATCATGTTGGTGTTATTATCTAGGCTTGGCTGTGAGGAGCTGCTGTCACCTGTCACAAGCTTGTGCAAGCTCCAGTGATTCCTTCAGTGAAGCATCCTTTGATTTCTGTGCTTCTGTGATATCCAAATGTCACCTCTCAGCTAGTGATGGGCATGAGCATCCCTGAGGCCTGGGTCTGTCAGATGAAGTATTTCCCTTCATGAGACCCTTGCTGTGCAAAGCCCCATATGTGGGTGCACTATGTCCCCAGGCATGTGGCTTCTGGTGTGGCACAGCAACTATAAGAGGCTGTGGTCACCAGTTGCAGCCCTGGCACAGGCAAAGGGGAGGCAGGCAGCGCTGCATGGTGGGTGTGCTGCCTGCTGCTGCGGGGGGCTACTCAGGGCCTTGGGAAGCAAGCTGGGAGATGGGTTTTGGGTCAGCTGGAAGGGGGTGGGTAACAGGAATAAACTTGGTTCAGGGTTTCAGAGCCAGGTTCAGGGTTTTGCAGCCAGGCGCCTCTTTGGGTGCACATCCTGCTGCCATGGGGCGAGGGGCTGTTCTCCTGCCCCAGCTCAAGGGTGGTGCTGCACTGGTGCCGTCTCTGCTCCAGGTACTGCAGGTGTGAGGTCTGGGTGCTGGGGACGTGGCTGGTTTCTCTCCTTTTTGCAGGTGCAGTGGGAATTTCTCAGCTCCATGTTTTGGAAGCCCGTGTGACACCAGGGCTCTCCCGGTTGTGTTTCCCAGGGGTTGTGCCTGATTCCCTGCAGCCAGTACTGGCTCCCGGCTGCGTGCGCTGCCATACCTTCTCTTTGGCTGCAGTTTGGCATCTGGTGTGCTGAGGGAGACCGAGACCAGTGCAGCCACCTATCCTGGCATCTCATGTCAGGACCTTCTGGCCACTGCAGCAGGATTAGGTGGCTGTTCCTGAGTTTCATGCTCAGATCCCACATCAGCCACTGTGGCATGGGGGGCTCTGCCTTGCCAGAAGGTGGGGAGCCAGAAGGTTGATGTCTCCCTTGCTGGCACCACTTTCCTCTTTGACATGATCTGCTCCCTTTCCCTCCAGGCCAGGAGGGGCAGTGGGGCAGAGCACACGATGGGGCAGCCACCCCTGGTCCTCAGTTAGTGAGGCACAGCAGGGATCTTGTCAGCTGCCTGGGTGATGGGCTGCCTTCCCCAAGCCCTGTTTTGTCCCACAGGCATGGCTGTAAGAGGCTGTTCCCATTTGTGCTCTGCCTTGTTTTCTCCCCACTCCTATTTTAGGAGCATGTTCCCAGCCCTGCTGCCCTCACTGGGTTTGTTTCCATGCATCTATTAAAAGACAATGCCCAGATGGGAGCACTCGTAGGAGGGCTGGGCTGGGTGGCGGGCTGCCTAATTCAGGCCTGGTAACCCTGTGCGGCCGGCTGGCAGCCTGGAAACATCCTGTTTTGGTTTCTAAAAACTCTCTGGACAGCTCTGAGCTCATCTGTGCTGAGCAGGGCAGGGACCAGATCCATCCCCTGCTTCAGGCGCTGCTCCCAGTGTGACCAGCTCCTGCTGTGGTACCACCTGCCCCACTCCCCTCTGGCCGGGGCTCTGGGGGAGCACACTGCCTCCCAGCTTTGCCGTGGAGTGAATGTGGAGAGGTGGGTCCTGGACAGCTTTTGGGAGGTGTGTGGTGCCGCTGTGCCCTCTGAGCCCCATGGGCAGGCAGTGAGGGGCAGCTTTCACCTCCTGACTGGGGGAAGAGGAGCCTGTTCTGCCTCAGCAGCAGCTTCAAGCCCTCAGGTGCTGGTGGCCAAAGCTGACCCCCAGCATGTAGTGATGTCCTGAGGGTAGCTAGGGTTTCTGAACTGGGTTCAGTGTTTGAGGAGCCCTTTTGTGGGGCTGCCCTCCTGGGAAGGTCTGGAGCTGTTTGTGGCTTCTGCTCAAGGGCTGCTCTGCCCATGGCTCTTATCTGATTTATTTTCGACAACCATCTCTTACTTTCCCATGTCTCCTCCTGATCCCAGCCCTTCCTCTGCCCACTGTTGTGAGCTGCTCCCCAAGGAGAGCAGCTCCAGAGCCAGTGGGAGGAACCAAGGGCTTGCTGGAGCTGGTGAGGGTGGCATGACTGATGATGCACCCAGCCACAGCCAAGCTTCTGTCCCCTCCCAGCTCCAGCCCTGAGATGTGGGGACAGTTTGTGGGTTTTGCCCTTTTAAGGGGAGGACTTGGCTGGGGCAGACAGACTTCCTCATCTCCGCGGTCCTCACCCGCTGTGCTCACAGCCCTCGGCTGTGATCCTGGGTGGAGGTGGCCAGGCTCTGCCTTTGGTCCCCTGGCCCTGGATGCGGGAAGGCAGCATCCCCCTCCTGCCCTGTCCACTTCCCTGCTCACAGTAACAACCAGGCCCTTCATGAACGTGAAACGCCAGCCTTTTCCTCAATGCCTCCGGGCTGTCTCAGGGGCTCAGGGCTGTGAGAGGGGGAGAGTTTGCTTTGGGGGTGCTGTAGGCACTCTGCCCACAGACGGCAGGCTGCCCTGGCCTCCAAGGCAGGGAGCTCCAGCAGAGCACGAAGAGAAGGCCCCTGGGAGATGCAGTCACATCTGAGCTGGTCACAACTTGTGCTATGGTTTAAGCGCTCATCTTTCCCAGTTGCTTGTTCCCTCCTTTGCCAGAGGCCGCGGCTGTCCCAGCAGCAACAAACACTTGCACCTTCCTCACCTTGTGCAAGGCTTGTAGCTAGGCAGGAGGCACCAGTGAGGGTTCCCACTGTGGTGCAGGAGCTGGTGCTGGCAGGGGATCTCTCCTGGGATCTCTGCTGCTTCTGTGGATGGAGCAAAACGGTTTAGTGCTGCAAGCACGTTTCTGGCCATGACTGCCTGGGGCTGTTCCTTAGCAGGTCAGGTGGCTGTGGTGAGCGCAGCAAACAAATGCAAGGTGATTGTCACCCAGGTTACTTGTCCATCGGACTCTGCCACTGGTAGGTGGATGCTGGGACCCATGGGCAGGTCTCAGTACGAAGTAGGAAGTTTGGGGCACTGCTGCAGGAGCAGTAACACGTGGCTGCATCTTCCTTGTGGGAAACCAATGTCTGTGCTGGGGGGGAAAGCAGCACAAGACCGAGGCAAAAAGGCAGGAGTGGGGTTTTCTTTGTGGTGCGTCTCACCTCCTGTGTTCCTTTCCCTTGCAGGGCACACCGGCATGTGGCAGGAGTCGCCAGGCAGAACGTGGGGAGTGGAGAGCAAAGTCCTGGTGCCAGGAGCCGGCACCGGCAGCAGACCAAGGGCACACAGCATACCAGCGTGGCCAACGGCATGGCCAATGGCACAGTCAACAGCACAGGTAAACGAACACCCATGGGAGGGGGGAACCAGAACTTGTGGGGCTCCTGTGGGGGAAAATGCATTTCTGCTAAGATCATACAATGGTTTGGAAGGGATCTTAAAGATCATCTAGTTCCAACCCCCTGCCAAGGGTTGGACACCTTCCACTGGACCAGGTTGGTCTTGTGGTGCCTGGGAAAATTCCCTCCCTGGGAATTGATTTTTAACTGATTTTACTTTTGATAAACTGGGCAGCTCCACAGAGTGCACTGGTAGAGTCTGTTCTGCCCCTTGTGCATGATTTCTGTGGCTCCTCTCTGGAGTCTCCCTCACAAAAAGGGCTGCATCCAGCTCCAGGTTTTTAGAAGGATACTGGGACAGAAATATCACCGGTGCTACAGTAAGTGATCCTTTATCAGGGTTGGGAGCGTTCAGATGAATTTTCCCATCAGTCTCCACTGGAGATGTTTTGAGCTCTTTGCCCCTTGGCGTGGGGAGAGCAGGTCTCTCTGAAGCAACACAAGGAGGCACACCCCCTCCTCAACCAGAGGCTGGTTCTTACACCAGGGGGTGTTTTTTGAAAGGTTTTGCTGTCTTTTCTTGGGTTTATCCACAAAGCCGTAAATCCCTCGTGGAGCAGGGGCTGGGACCTGCCGAGTGCCTGACTGCAAAGCCACAAGCAGCTTGTGTATTTTCCTTTTCTGGCTCGCATGGAGCCTTCCAAGCAGTGCAGCATCTCCTGCTCCTCTGCACTGCTGCTGCAGGCAGCAGTATCCTTTCTTTCCCTTTTGTCTTGGAAAAGAACAGCACAAAGTGGAGTGCTTCACTTGGAGAGAAGGAAATGGTTTGTTCAACCCAAAAGGAAGATTTTATTTTTTTTATTTCTGTTTCATTGGAAAAATCTGGACCAATATAATTTCAATTTTGCCAAACCCATTTTGGGAGTAGGGGGAGCAGAAGGCTGATGTGAAATGCTGCCTTTCAGCTCTTGCTCCTGGTCCTGCTCCGCTCCCCAGGCTGTGGCTGGTCTTTGTGGTTTGGAGCAGTGCTGTGCCGGGTGTGAATGTGTTGTTCTGTTCCCTGTGCCCACCCGTCCCTTTCTGGTGTCATCGCTGTGCAGGGGACACTCCGTCAGGCTATGGACAGAGTTTTTGTGGTTTTGTTCTCGGGGACATCTTGGCTCCTTGGCTTTGGTTTTAAAGCACATTTAATTGGTCCAGCCCCAGCCTCCCCAGTGGCTTTACAAGTGTGCTGTCTTGGTCCCTGTTTAACACTCGCACAACCTCCATGTCTCCCACAAGTCCTGATGGTGATGATTTTACACTGGAGGATAGGAAGATGAGTGTTTCGGGTGGCTGGGATTAAGGCTGACACTCTTCCTTGTACTCTGTTGGAATGCCTCTAGAAACCAACCTCTTCCTCCTCAGCTTGGTACATTTTGGTGATGCTATCATGTTTTTTGAGCAGCCTGTTGCAAGAACATTCCCCATTATATTTATCACTCACAGCTGTAATTGTCATCAGACAACAAAAGGAGACTTTTTCGTGGCCTGTTTTCTCCACAGCCACGTTGCTTAGCCCTGAGTTCCCCTGGAGTGTTTCCTTATCAGGTGAACTTTGGATCAGCTTTTCCCCTGCTTTGTCCAAGACTGAGATCAAACAGATCACAGTGTAGTTACCTGGGACATTCTGCAGCTTCCCTTTGAAGATTGGCACAATGTGATTGAAGCTTCTAAAATTGCCTGTTCCAAGGCTTCCTAGAAATGAGCAGCAGACAGAGACCCCCTCAGCTCAGTCTTACAGGACTCTGGTGGAAGTTGCTGTGAGCCTGCTGACCTGAAGTCTTCACTGCCTGTAGATGCTGCCTGCGGGGCTCCTTTAATTGCTGATGTTCGAGGATTTAGTACCAGGATTCCTCTGGTGCTGCAGGATGCTCTCCTGCTACCCTCCAGCTGCAAAGCAGAAGTGTCCTGAGCAGTCTGCCTCTTCTACAGGGTAGAAGAGTAATTTGTAGTTCTTTAGTGCCCTGTATGTTGGGGTTTATACTATTTTGAATCTTTTTCCTGCAATACTTCTAAATACTTGGGCTTGTAGACACAGGTACCTTGCTTAGTTTTCTGTGTTTCTCAGGTCTACTTGTGTCGCTCTGTCTGCATGCCTTACTTCTTTATTGTTTCTGGTTTGTTTCTAATGCTTTCATTTTGTTACTGAAGCCAGACTGTTTTGTGTCAAAAGTTATCTTCTGGTGGACTGCCAATACTGGGGGGTTTTGGCTGTCTAACAAACGCTTGTCAAACAAATTACCTTTAGTTTTATTTTGTCTGCATTTTTCTCCTTATCAGTTTGCTTTGTAATTTTCCTTTGTTCTGTCTCTTCTCTGTCCCTTTCCCAAAAGCTCAGTGGAATCCAGCAACATTTAGCTCTTTCCAGTGCTGGTGACTTGCTGAGCCTCGGCTCATCTCTGCCTGCAGGATGCTGCCGCAGCAGTTTCTGAGCTCCTACTTGTTACCTGAATTCCCGACAGGCATGCAGTGTTTTTGCAAGTTACAGAGGAGATAGCGAGCTTTTTTCCTTGGACAAAGGCAGTTGATAGTGGTTCCCAGAGGGATCCAACTGCTTGGTGAAGGGGGTGTTGCCATTGCTGCAGGCTAGGAGCACTTCGAGTCCTGTGTTTGGGTGGTAGTGGCTGTCGCCCACCAGGGCTCTGCTTCCAGGGCTGTGTGGGTGCAGTAGGTCAGTGAGGCCCCCATCACTCTTCCTGGGTGCTGACATCTCTGCTTTCTGCTTTTCCAGTGAACGGAGACGCAATGGGTGCTGCAGACATCGAGGAGGAAAGGCCGGTAGCAGGAGCAACCCCACCAGCATTGGGCATGACTGATGGCTCTGTCATTCCTGCCCTCCCTGCCTTGGTCAGCTCTGGAGAGCCAGAGGAGGCAGCCTCCAGCTCCAGTGCCCCACCAGCCCGGGCAGCAGTGCTAGCCCTGGATGCTCTGCCCCCTGGGTAAGTTTTGCCTTCTGCTTGACTTTTGTTCCCTTGAAGAGGCTAGTTTGGGGGGACATGAGCAAACTGGGGCACTGCTGTTTGCTGGAAGAAGGGGATGTTTGAGGGAGAGGGCTGTCCTGCACCAGGAGCTCGTGAAAATGATTGTCCTAAGGGTGCATGCTGGGTATCCCTGGCACAGCCTGTTCGCCCTCATTGGAGCCCCCTGCTTGTGGCTTCACTTGTGGATCCGTCCTCTGGGTTGGATCTGATCTGTGTCTGTTGTGGGTCTTGGGTAACATACAGTGATTTGCACCTCTGCAGCATGGTGTCCATGCCCAGGGGAGCATCGGAGTCCTTCCTCTGCTCTCCTGGGGCTGCTGAAGGTGTCAGTCCGAAGAAAATGCATGAGAGGGTCAGTGTGGACTTCCAGGGAGCTCCCACTGAGCAGGAGCACAGGATCACGCATTCCAGAGATGCTGTGGAGATGCTGGCCACTTCTGGGGGGAGGTGGGTAGGACCCTCACGTAGCTGTGTCCGTTGTTCTTCCTCTTACGGATGCTCTGCATCCTACTCCTCTCATGGGGAAGGAGCCAGGAGGAGAGCTGGGGCTGGCTGAGCAGTGTTGGTGGGTGCGCTGGCTTTTGGTGGGGCTGCAGTCGGTCTCTGGGCTCAGCTCCTCTGTGCTGCAGCTGGGTTGTTCTCCCCTTGTAATTCAGACACCTTTAATTCTGGACTGAGAATGCAAAGTGGTGGTGGGAGGGGGGTGAAAATGGCTTGTGTTTCGTATGAAGGGAGCTGTTTATTTTCCTTTGGCTGAGGCGATGCCTGGAAGGTCAGGGCCTCGCTTGTGTGTCAGTCACAGGTAATTAGGGTTAACGGCTCAGTGTGTCTTTATACAGGGTGTGTGAGGGTTTCTGTTCTCTGGCCTGTGCGCTTCCTGTTTCCAGGCAGCTGGAAAAGTCCAGTGCTCTGAAAAAGGTCTTTATTCCACCCAGAGCGTGTGCCCCTTTCTGCTACTACCAGGTAGACTGAAGGTCTCCTTTTCCCCACCTCTGCACAGCCTGAGGTGGAAACAGGCTGTTGTTACTTTCCTGGGATGAAGAGGAGCCCATGGGTATCTCAGGACTGGGGCTTCTGAAGCTCAGGAAGGTTGCAAGCACTTCTTTCTGAGACACCAGACGTGAATTTACCTGGCCCAGCCAGGTGGAAGGGTGGCCTGTGTCTTCCCTGTGCCTGTCTCCCTGCAGTGCTCACACGCGTTGTGCATGTCAGAGTGGGGAGGAGAATTAAGCTGTTGTGCTTTGGGAGATGGTTGGAGGAGAGCAGTGAAGGGGTAATGAGCCATCTTCCAAGCTGAGCTCAAGGAATTTGGATCTCTGGAGGCACCTTTGATTAGTGCCATGTGTATCAGTGTCCCCCTGTCCTCCCTGCAGGATCTCTAGGGTGGAAAGAAAACAAAATCCCTCTTGCATGTGTTGCTTAAACTCTGCTCATGCTGGGCTGGCTTGGGTAGCAGCTGACCTGCTTGGTCAGGCAGAGACCACGTACCAAGGTCTTCCCAGGTGAAGGAGAGTAGAGAATTGAAGATTCCATGGTGTGAGATCTGCCCTAAGCTGCCAGACCAGGCTCTGGGCTAACAGGGATTTGCTGATCACAGACCTTACAAAACACTGTGGCCCTGGGGTTGTGTAAGTGAGTTTCTGGGATCTCTTGAGACTTGATCTAGGGCAGCTGATTTTTGGCTGGCTCACTGCACCAGGGTGTTACTTTGACTAGTGGTTTGGGGCCCATCTTGGGAGATGGGGCTGTGGCTGGCTGGGCTGGTGGAGGCAGCGATGTCTCAGGCAGAAGGGATGCTGACAAACCCAGGGCGCTTCGCCTCTGGCAGCAGCATGCTCTGCAGAAAGCTGTGCAGGATAGCCCCTTGCTGGCCTGGCTCCCAAGAGATGGCTGTGCACAGAGCATTGCACAACCTGTGAGTGATTGTTCCTGCCCTGCCACTCACAGGAGCAACATCTCCTGCAGAGCTGCGAGTCACTCCAGCACTGAAGAGCTGGAAAGCTGTCATGTCCCTCCTGCTTTCGGCATAAGCTCTGCCTCATTCTGCCAGTGTCTCCTTTCATCCGTGGGAGCATGGGCAGCACTTCAGCCTCTGCAAGGGAGACAGCTCTTCCCACTGCATGCTGGTGAGTGCACTGAGCCCGAGCCTCCCTGCTTGTGCCGGGCTGCGTGCAGATGGAGCCAAGAGTGGCTGGGTTCATGTGGGGATTCAGAGCTATTTATTCTGCTCAGATAGCTTTTTCTGAGCATCGGTACCACATGTGGTGGGCACAAAGGCATCTCTCACACAACTGGGAGTCTGTTCTAGGGTCTGGGGGGTGCTGGAAGGTGTTGTGAATAATTCCAGCCCCAACAGTGCCCAGAACTTCCTTCACATCCTCCTGGCTTGAGCAGAGCTTCCTTGAGGAGCCAGGGAGCATGTGTGGCAGAGGAGCTGCTGGTCGCAGCACCCTGTGCCTTTGGTGCAAGTCCTGCTTCTCATGTAGGGGCTTCTGAACAGAGACAGGGGGGAGAGCAGGAGAGGTGCTGGCTCCTCATCTGGTTTCTATCAGTGATGATCCCGCATGGGGACAGCTGCTGTTAGCACGGTGTGTATACGCAGCACTGTCTCGCCTGTACAAAGAGGTACATTATGCTGCCTGGCAGAAGGCATGGGGCTGTGGTTTCTTACATAAGGAGGGTGCTTTGTTTGGACTGCAGGGTTGCCTCAGCGCTGCCACTTTGCTCCATCCGTTGCTCCTGGTATCCATGTCTGGAGCCCTGCAGGCAGCTGGAGGGGAGCAAGCTGGGACCAACACATACGTGTTGAGATGGGGACAGAGGACAGCAATCAGTAGCAGCCACCACCAGCAGCTTTCCCCAGTCATGTGTGGCTCTTTGCAGTCACAGAGGCACCCAGAGGAGTATCTGAGGAGGGTCCAGAACCCTCTGCCTAGAGGAGTCCACACCGTGGGATTTCTTTTCTCTAGAGAAGACACAGAAATGGTACTTGGTGCTTGAGAGCTTCTTGTCATATAGGACTTGCAAGTCTTGAGAGCCATACACACACAGAGCCTGTTGTTAATGAGTATGGAGGACCTGTCCCCTCCCTCCAGTACCAACCTCTGGCACCACCAGTTCTGTGTGCACACAGCAGAGGTCCTGTCCTTGTCTGAAGTACCGCATGTCAGTGTGGGCAGAATGGGTAGGACATTGGGCTGGGGTTGTCCTCGCTATAAGCAGGTGGTGCTGCAGCTTCTAGATCCATCTGGAGAAGGTTGTTACATACAACTGACCTTGGAAGGGTGATGCTTGAATTGATCTAAGGATCCCTTAAAGGGATGCTGACTCCTGCAAAGCCTTATGAGTGGAGTTGTGCCTTGGGGTTTTGTTTGTCAATAGTGTTCCTCCACCTGAGCCTTGTGGAAGGTCTGATTCTGGTTGCTGGTGGCAATCTGAAGTGCCTGTGGTAGGAGTCTGGGAAGAGGCTTCCGAAAGCTCAGCCTGTGATGAGCAGCATTCCCACTGAGCCAACACACTTCCTTCATCCTCCCTGATGCCCAGGCACCTTCTGCTGTCCGTCTCATGGGGTGGATGTGTTTGTGTCTTCAAGAAGCCGCAGCTATGCTGAGTTTCTCTTCAGAGATTTTAATCTTTTTTGCTGTCCGGTGCTTTCATGTTCATGGAGCACCAAGTTCATCCTTAACAACAGGAGCTTCAGGCATTTCCCCTCTGACAACACCCAGTGCTGCCCAGGGGTAACCCAGGAAAAGGGCTGACCCTGGGGTGGAGAGACAAAGACTTCCTGATGCCAAAGCAGCACCGGGTGGTGCTGGCTGTGCTCTTACGTGGTGGTGCTGGCTGTGCTCTTACGTGGTGGTGCTGGCTGTGCTCTTACGTGGTCTCTCCTTTGTGTGGTGTTATGCTTGGCAGTGCCTTGGCATCAAACATATATGGGCACTGCAGCTCCTGCCTTGGACTCTTTCTATCAGAAAGCACCACTGGTGTCCCTAGACCTATTGTAGGACAAGAAAGACCCAGTGTTGCTGACTGGTAGCAACATCTGCAGATGTTACCTGGTCCCTGCTGATGCATTGACAGTGCTTTTGAGAAGTCCATGGGAGCAAAGCCAGCAGCTCTGATTTGGGTTAGACAATCTCTTGGCTATATCCCAAGCCTGGCATTCATGTTCCTGTCCTGCTTCCGTGGAACTGACTCTTATCTTGGAGTGCAAGTGTGCCTCCTGCCCAGGGCAGAGGTTTCTGGGCTGCCTGCATGGCCGCTGGACCACTGCCATTCCCACTGCCTGGGTTTGGGAACACTGTGGAAGCTGTCCCTGTTTCTGCCTTCCCACCACTTTTGAGAGCCGTGACGAGGCTGCGATGTGCATCACCTGTGGTTGCGGCTGAGGTCACTGTTTGGTGGCTTCGTGTCCCCTGGGGAGTTTTGAGGGTGAGCAGGATTGGTGCGAGCCTACGTGAAGGGACATTAGTTCTTACAGCCTCTCCTTCACAAAGGGCTGCTTTCTGCAAGCCCACATTTCTTCCCTTGCTGTCACAAAAGCTGGTATATTAATTTTCTATAGCTTTTTGTGATGATTTGTTGAAACTGAAGATTGTATCAGGAGCTATACCTGGGGAGCGGAAGCATGGCAGGAGAACATTGGATCTGTCAGCAGCTGCCAGTTTGCCTCTTTATTGCAGATAAAAGCTAACAGGAAAGTTCAGTGCTCCATGGAGCTTTTACCTTTGCCAGGGCATACACTTTCATGAATGAATTAAGGCAAAACACGGGTGTCAGTGTAGCCTTGTAAAGCCAGGCCTCCCAATTGTACCAGCTCCCCAAAGGGACCAACTCCTGACCAAGTTCCTTGTGGCCATATGGTGTCTTTGAGCAATATCTGTCAGCAATGAGCGGGAGGGCTGCCAAGGGGAAAATTCAGCCCCAACCCAACCTCAAAGGCTCTCCTTTAAAGATGTATTAAGAGAAGCCAAATGAAAACGACATCAAAAGCTCACAGGGCATAAAATTGACCTATGTGGAATCTTATGCCGACCCTCCTACTTTCTGGAGGAAATGAGGAATTTATGCTTCAAATGATGCCTGTTTCCAGAAAGCAGGCTGCTGCAGCATCTCTCTGATCATCTTGATCTAGCAAGCCAAACAACTGCCATGTAGACCTGCTCTCATTCTTCATTTTAAATAAAGGTTAGAATACTGTAGCTAAGCAATGTGATGAGATGGGCTTGCTAATCCACCAGCTGCAGCTGCCTGGACATTCTGGCTAATAACATGATTATTAATTATTCACAGTCACTGATTTGGGGAGGAGGCTGGGCTGTGCAGATGCAAGTGGATGGGCACAAGTGCAAACAGCTAGGGAGGCCTTTTGCACAAGATTTAAAGTAGATGAAGGGGTCTGTGATGTCTCTTAGTAGGTGATGGCAGCAAGGCTCTGGCTGCCCTGAAGATGCAGGGGCTGCGGCTGCTGGATCCATATTACTTGTTCCAGTTGAAACCTTCGCTTATCTGTGTTTAGGAGAGAATAGGCACCATCTCGTCTGCCTTGGGTTTGCTCCATGTCCTTTCCCAAGAGGTGCTGCTCTCCCCCACTGGCCTTGGAGCAGAGGACAGGCACCTGGGGAGCCCTGGAGCAGGATGCAGTCGCTCTGGATGGCATTGAAGAGAGCAACTTGTTTTGGTAGCTCCCCCTCAGTGTCTGGGCTCTGGGCTTGCAATGATCAGCTGGCTCATCATTGTTTTTCTTCTTGCAGGTGGGAACAGCGAGAGCTGCCTAATGGTAGAGTCTACTATGTAGACCATAACAACAAGACAACCACATGGGAGAGACCTCTTCCTCCCGGGTAAGGGACTCTGGGGGCAGTTGGCATCTCAGATACTCAACTAGCTTTTTGTAGCAGACACACAGGAATCTGCACAATAGCAGGGAAGGTGGCAGAAAAGTCTCTTAGTTTCTGAAAAGAGATGGGGTGAAATGACAGAGTGTTTGCTGGCCTGAAAACACATGCTGTATCCTCAGAAGGGTCTTTCCAGCATTTGTAAAGAGGAAAAGGCCTTCCAATTTCTTGGGTTTTGACCTCTTAAGGAGGATTCTTTTTTTTTTTAACAGTCCACAGAAATTGCTGAACACTTGAGCAGCAGAACAACCACTTATGGGTCTAGCAGAGGGGTTGGCCTTTGGGGTGGGATGCCAGGAACGTCCCCCTGAGGGCCAGAAGAGAGAGGGTGGGCCTCATGTCCCCTGGATGCTTCTAGATGAGGGCTGAGCTCCTGGTGAGCAGATACAGGCATGCGCAGTGTGCCCTGACCTGAAGCTGGGTCCTGGACTCTCTCAGAGGGACATCTTATGTTCTCAGCCACACTGGGGTCTGTTTGTGCTTGAGAAGACAGTTCTGCTCAGCTCCATGAGACCTGCAGGAAGCACTCTGCAGAACTCTTGCCCAGGAGGGCCATGCATTCATTTGCAGGAGTAAACAGTCTCCAGGTCATAAAGGCTGTACACAGCCATGTGCTTTTCAGAAACTTGTTGAATTCTCACCTCTTTGTACTCCTAAATGCAGAGAACTCAATACAGCCAAACTGTTGTTGTTCTCTAGACTGAGTTTGTTCAAGTCTGGAATGGCTGAAGTGTGCTTTAACCACCAGTGTAATGTGTGAAAGTGAAATACAAACCTGTCCTATTCTCTTCCAGGTTTCTATGGGCACACATCACTTTCAGTTAAGCTATGATCTCTGCAGCCGCTTTCTAATCCTACAACAGCTTTAAATTTGTTTGGTATTAAAAGAGGGAGGCTGTTACCTGGAAAAGTAGGTTGTGCCTTCCCTCCTGCATAGGTCTCCAACCCAGTGCCTTGCCTGTGTTGGAGGTCTGCTATCTTGGAGGAATGCTTACAGCATCCTGGTGTGAACTCAGCTAGTGAGTAGGCATCCCATCTAGGCTTCATGTGCCCTTGCACAAGTCTTACTAGTATTTTATATTTTCTTCTGATGGATCTTTGTCCAAAAGAGCCCCTTCATCAGTGAAACTGGTGGTTATGCTGGAGCTGGGAACAGAAGCTTCATGTTCAAGGGTATCTTAGTCTTGTGAGAGGAGCCAGAGAGCTCCTCTCACAGAGAGCTCAGAGAGGAGCTCTCCTCTAGAGAGAGGAGCGGAGAGTCTGAAATCAGCCTGTAATGTCAGAGTGCAATAAAAAATCAATCTCCATTGAGATTCTGGGCCCAGGCAGCTCTTGGGTCTTCCTCCCTTGCAGGACTATGAGCTCCTTTTCTCACCTGTATTTCCAAGGGGCAGAACTCAGCCAAGAATCCTCTGCTGAGCCCCCCTGCATGGGGAACACAAGGGGAGTGTGGCAGCTGGGGAAGCGGCTTGTAACCCCATGCTCCTCTCAGTTGTACTTTCAGCATGTTCTGGGGCAGCAGCTGAATGTTCTCAAACTGCTGGACCCCCAAGGGCGTCTGGACCCCCAAGGGCATCTGGACCCTCAGGAGCAGCCTTCAGACAAGGACAGTGGGAGGTTCCTCTGTCTGCCGCCGTCATCTCTGTCGTCTTTTGCACCTCCCCACCTCTTCAAGGGTTCTTTTTGTTGCCTTCACACAAACATTTGCACTCAGTTGCTGTGTGGCAGCACCTGCCAGCAGAACCCACTTGACCCGAGGCACTGACATCTTCCTCTGGTGCTTCCAGGTGGGAGAAACGTGTTGATCCTCGAGGCAGGTATTACTATGTGGACCACAACACCCGCACGACCACATGGCAGCGTCCCACGGCTGAGTACGTCAGGAACTATGAGCAGTGGCAGTCCCAGAGAAACCAGCTCCAAGGAGCCATGCAGCAGTTCAGCCAAAGATTCCTGTACCAGGTGAGAGCCGGGGTGGTGGTGTTGGGGTCTCACCCAGCTCTCCCACCAGTCTTGCCCAGGCCTGCCTGGGATACACCAAGCATGGAGGGGTGCTTGTTGGGCTGTGTTAGAGTGCATAAGCTCCTCTGCATGTGGAGAACTGCCTGGGAGTAACTTTCCTTTAATAAAGCAGCTTGCACTGTCCTGAAGGGTGGTGGGAGGTGTCCTGAGCAGCCTGTCCCCCGTGTCCCTGCAGTGCCAGCGTGGCTGGGTACACGCTTTCTCCTGACATCTCTCACAATTTCTTTCTATCAGGCAAGCCTTGCTGCTGCCCTGCAGGGCTTGTGGAACTTGATGCATGCTCTTGGAGCTGGCATGAGGAAGCTGTAGGAGCCTGGTCTGTAGTGGGAGAGGAGGCTCTTGGGGCTGAGCTTATCCTGCCCCAGGTCTCTGTTGGGCTGAGGACAGTGTGGTTGGGTCCTGGGTGGCAGCAGGAGTCAGCAGCAGGCCCAGGGGGCAAGTGCTAACATGGTGAGTGAGGGCTGCAAGAGGTCAGGGACCAGAGAGTGCAGGGAGCAAGTACTGCTGGGCTTGGCAAGCTTCTGCTTTCTCTGCTTCCCCTCGCTCCTGGTATGGGCTGAGTAGCTGTGCTTCCTTGCTTGGGGAATGGACCCTCAACAGCCCTGCAGGGCAGTAGTTCCTGGGCAGGGACCCGTCTTGGCCTTGTCTTTGCTGCTGGAGCTGGGACCTGGCTTCCAGTGGTGGCGAGCACCCTCTGATAACCGGCATGGTGCTCGTGGCCATCATGCTGCAGGGGGAGCAGTGCTTGGGAAAGAGCCAAGCTGGAGCGTTTCCACCTCCCAGCGTAGTGATGTCCTGGTGCTGTCTGTTGCCACACGGATGAAAAACATGTCCCTTGCCAGGAGGCAGAGGTCTGGCAGGGCAGGTGTGGGGTGAAGGTGGGCAGGGCAGAGTGACCAGCTTCTCCTTGATGTTTACCTCATCTAGGAGGGAAGCCAGGAGGCTGCCATGTCCCAGCAGTGTTGCTGTGAGCTCTGTGCTCCCGTGAGGAGCCTGGGTGCTCTTTGGGACAGGGTGCAGCCAGAGCAGTTGTGCAAAGTCCGTTCTGCTTGAGATGCAACTGGGGCTCCTCCCAGGGGTGCAAGAGGCTGCTCTGCCCCTCTCCTCCCTCTTCCTGTCTCTCTGGACAGCTCACAGTCCTTCCCAGCCTGTCAGTGGGAGCAGGACTGCCACAGCTCTGCTGCCCGCTGCCAGCCTGTGCCCCTCAGCATGGAGCAGTTTACACTGGAGGCTGAACAGGGCTTGGGTCTGTTGCTCGCTCCCGTTTCTACCAGTGCCAGCCTTGGAGCTGCTCCATGCTGTGCAGCTCGCCCTGGCCAGGCTCTGTGGGGAGCAGAGAGAGAGGCTCACGCTCCAAATTTAGCCTGATGGAACGATTGTACTTTTTGTGCAATCCGCCAGTGGTGATGGCTCTGGCTTTGCCTCCTTCCCCAAGGGGCTTTCTACGTTGCCTTTCCCCCTGGTCTCCAGCGTCCACTTGCCCGCCTTGCTGGGAGAGGAAGGTGGGGGGGTGATGGATGAGCAGTGCTGCAGCCCTGGGAGAAGCAGAGCATTCTCCATGCAGCCCCCTGAGGCGACCCATGGCTTTGGGGGCTGGGATGCAGCCAGGGACCACTCAGCCACCTGGGTGACACAGGGCTCCCCAGGCTGTGCCTGCGTGCAGCATCTCTTGCACTGAGCAGTCTTCCTGGCACCCAAGGGGCTAGGTTGTTCCCTTAGGCTGTGGAGAGCTGCAGGAGGGCTTGATCCCCAGACCTCTGCCCCAGGCTCGTGTCCCTGCTCTGTTAATTTTAATTAGCTGGTTTTAGGTCACAGTGAGGTGATACTTCTGGACATGGCTCAGCTGTGGCTCTGGACAGCCTGCCTGGGCAGGGAGAGAGTGGACACTGCCCAAGTCCAAGGCACACGGTGCTGGGGCAGTGCCTCCTGTGCCCAGTCCTGGCACAGGGGATAGGGTACAAGAGACCTTGGAGTGGCACAGACTGTGCCAGCCCCATCCCTGTCGTCCCCCAGGACACCCCCGGGTGTTGGGCTGCCAGGGGTGCCCTGACTGCTGGTGCCTTGTCTCAGAGTGAGGGCCCCTGGCATTTCCTAATCCCAGGCTGCCTCCGATCGCCGGCTGGGACGCGGCCCCTCTCCGCAGCTGGTTCAGGAGGTGCAATTAAAATGCCTTGTTGGTAACAATGCGTTTCTTATTTAACTGTTAACAGCCTCGCAGGCCTCCTCCTCCCTGGACCCCGACGGTCGGGGCTGCACCTCCATCCCCAGGGACCTCCGCTGGAGCTGGGGCGGGGGGCTCCCGCTGTCCCGGGGCATCCCCTGGTTCAGGCCGGGCGACGGCCGCGGGCTCTGCCCGCCCGGGGGAAGAAGAAAGGTGCTTTGTGCGTGGCCCCCAACCTGCGGGGGGGGGGGGGGGGGGGGCGGCGGGGCGCGGAGCCGCCCGTCTGCGTGGGATGAATGTGGCCTCAGTGCGAGGGCATCCCGCGCTCCGCGCCCTGCCCGGGAGGAGGGGGCCACCGGCCCGCCAGGAAGCGCTGGGCGTGGACTGCGCCTGTGGGAATGATTTCATTGGAAAGGCCTGCGATATTTTTTCCCCTCTGGTGTGTGGCTCTCGGAGGCGGCTGGAGGTGTTTCTGGTGGGGACGGGAGCCGGGCAGCCGCGCGCGTCTGGACCGCGCTGCGCTGTCCCGCTCCGCTCCGCGAGCGCAGCCTCTGCGCTGCTGCCCCCTTGGCTGCCCCGGGCTCTCGTTTGTGCTTTTGTTTTTTTCCATTTATTTATTTTTTTTTAACTCTTTGCCCGCCCCCCCCCCGCCCCCCCCGACCCCCCACCCCGATGGTGCAAGTGGCTTTTTTTTTAGTTCTCCGGGAGCTGCGGGCCGAGGGGAGGTGAGTGCAGCCGCGCAGCTCAGCTCACTGCTGCGTTCCGCTCTTCCCGGCGTCCTGCCCTGGGTTTATTTTGTGTTCTTGCCCTCTCTGTTGCCTCTAGTCATCCGGTGCTCCGCCTGACAATGATCCTCTGGGTCCCCTTCCTCCTGGCTGGGGTAAGTACTGAGCCGCCTCACCTGCCTGCTGCCGCGCTTTCCACACAGCCCTGATGGGAACGCTCCTCTGTCACCCAGAGCAGGACCCTGGGAGCACAGGGTGATGCTGTCAGCAGCTCCTGTGCTCCCATTCCTGGTGTGAATGGGAGTGGTGACTGGAGAGCCAGTGTTCCCTGTACTCTGGTGCATGTGGGGCTGAGTCTGCCTGCGATTAGCACAAAGTCTGATTTGAAATCCAGCTTTTTTTCCCCCTTCTCCTGGAGGAGTTCCCAGCCTCTTTCAGCTGCTGAATGCAGAAGTGCTTGTGCTTGTTCTTTGGATGAGGGGAGAGGTTGGGGATCCAATTCCTTGCTTATCCCCAGACCCCTCCTCTGCCGAGAAGGGGTCCATCCTGCTACTGTATGTGCCTTCTGGGATGCTCTGCCTCAATCCACAGTGGGGCTGGGATCTGGCTGGAGCTGGGCTGCTGTCCTGCCCCCATGTGCCAAGCATCATGTGCTGGGAGGTTTTGAAAGGTCCCTGTGCCATCCCCAGACAAGAGTGGCCCCCCTCCGTGGTGAGAGCATCCCTGGAGAGGGCAGGCTGGGATGCTCATGGGTGCAGATGAGCTGTGCTGTGCCAGGCTGGGAGCATAGGAGAAGAGTTAAAACTGCAGGAGCTTAGAGCAGGACAGAGGGCTCAAGGCTGCTAAGGGGGTCTCCAAGGGCAGGGTTTGTGTCGAAACAGTGCTGGAGCCTTTGCTGCCATGCTGGGTGCTCCACCTTCTGCATTGGCAATGAGAGGGACCCCATCCCTGGTGTAGGCTGAACAGACTGGGGGGAGGCACAGCTCTGCATGGGGATGAGCGCCTTGGGGTGGGGATCCCCAGCACGGAGATGAGGTCCCGGGATGGATCATGTATAGTCCCAGTCACTATACATGAGGTCTGCCGGAGCTGCTCCCACAGTCTGTGAGTGCTATGGAGTGAGGGGGGCCTGGTGACTGGGAGGTGACGGTGTGCGTGCAGGGCGTCCCGGGCAGCATGGAGCAGGGCCCTTGCATGCGAGGAGTGACGCTGGCACATGGAGGAGGAGGAGATGTGTGTTGTGTGGGGCGCACAGGCTGAGGGGATGCAGTGGGCAGGCGCAGGGGTGAGAGGCAGAGCAGGGTTGTCGGGCATGCAGGTGGGATGAGAGGGGCTGGTGGAATGGGTGCAGGATCATCAGTGGGTCAGGGCACATGGTGCCCAGCCATGGCTGGGAGGCTTCTGCTATTCTGAGTGTTCAGCACAGCCATGCAGGAAGTTGGGATGCATCTGAGGAAGCATCTGCAGATCCACAGGGAGAGTTGTGGGCTTGCAGAGCACTGTGTGTCTGAAGGGGGGTGCATGTGTCCCCTGGCCAGTGAGGTGCATGGCCGAGCATGGCTCTTGTGCCTGCCTGGCAGTGCATTGATAGGGCTGGCCTTTGCCATGGCACCTCCTGCTTACTTGAATTCCCTGGAGCCTACATGCAGCAGCTCGTGCATGTGGAAGAAATACAGGGGCTTTATTCTGCCTTTTCCAGGTGAGCCAGGGCAGTGCTGGCAGGGGGTGGGATGGAGGGGCTGACAAACTTCTCTGAGCTGGGAAGGGGAGGTCTGTTCCTGGGACTGTGTGTCAGCACTGGCAGTGGTGCTCCAGCTAATGCTTCCTCTCCTTTTTCTCGTAGAGAAGAGACAGGACAATGGGCGAGTGTATTACGTGAACCACAACACACGGACCACCCAGTGGGAAGACCCTCGCACACAGGGGTAGGCAGCCTGAGGGGAGAGCAGGAAGGATGCTTGTGGTTTTGGAAGTTCCATGCAATGAGCTATTTGGGAGCTGAGATTTGTTCATGCTGGGGGTCTGAGCAGTCTGCGGTGCTGGGGAACCAGAAGCACCAAGAACTGCAGGCAGCACGCATGCAGTGCTGGAGCTCCCGAGGGTGGGAAGCTGTAGTCCTTGGCATTGTGGGGCAGCTCTCCAGCTTTCAGGAGCTGAGGGTAGAGATGAGGAAGTCACAGGGAAGACTGGGCAGAAAGAGGTGCTTTCTCCTTGCCCTGTTGCCTTCCTGCAGGGCTCTCCTTGGGCTCCTGAGAGGTCTGTGTTGTGGTTCTCGAGAGACCTGGCCCAGGCCTCTGCTGAGGCCACCTGTCCTGCAGACAGAGGGTGAAGCTGTAGCTGTGGCCAAAAGTGCAGCCCAGCCTGGGCTCCTGGCTTGGGGTGCAGGCAGGTGCTCGCTAATCCCATACCATGAATCCTTCCTTTGCCTGGCACAGAGCTGAGCTGCAAGTTGAAGGTGATCCCCCTAGGCTGTAATATGACAGGGGCTGTAGTTTGGGATGAGGTGTCTGCCTGGTGACCTTCCCTTGTTGTCAGGATGATCCAGGAGCCACCGCTGCCGCCTGGCTGGGAGATGAAGTACACAAACGAGGGTGTGCGCTACTTCGTGGACCACAACACTCGCACCACGACCTTCAAGGACCCGCGCCCAGGATTTGAGTCTGGGTAAGTGCTTCTGGGCTGAGCCCCTCGCCCTGCAGCCAGGCTGCACACTGGGAGCTGGGGCTGCCTGCTCACAGCTTGTGCCTTCGTGTAGTCATGACAGGGAGTGAGGGAAGTGGGTCAGCTTTGTTGCACAGACACTGAGCAGTGGGTCTGGGGGCTCGCATTTGGTTCTGATAGAGGAGGGCTGCGCCCCAGAGATGGTTCTCCTGCCCAGCAGACGATGAGGCTGCTGAGACCAGGCAGCTCACACCAGGGCAGGCAGGGATGCTGAGACAAGGCCTGTGCTGGTTTTGCAGGAGCAAGCAGGGTGGCTCCCCGGGAGCCTATGACCGGAGCTTTCGCTGGAAGTACCACCAGTTCCGCTTCCTCTGCCATGTGAGTAGAGTGGCCAGAGGGCCCCGCCAGCCCAGGGCTGCTGTGCTGATGGGTGCATGGATCCCTGACCCTGCGGGTGAGAGGAGCTGCTCTGTCAGCCCGCACAAAGCCTCGTGTCTCTGCCTTGCTTCCAGTCGAACGCGTTGCCCAGCCATGTGAAGATCAGTGTTTCCCGGCAGACGCTCTTTGAGGACTCCTTCCAGCAGGTGAGGAGGTGCCGGGGCTGCAGCGCCTACAGTGGAGGTGTGGAGCCAGCCCTTGCACCAGCCACTGGTGACAATTCCCCTTGCCCCTCCCCAGATCATGAACATGAAGCCATACGACCTGCGGCGCCGCCTGTACATCATCATGCGGGGAGAGGAAGGCCTGGACTATGGCGGCATCGCCAGGTGAGCACCGGGTGCTGGACCATGTACCTGCTGCTGGATGGGACTGTGGTGTGGAGCCCTAAAGGGCAGTGCAGGCACTGGAGTCTGTCCTGCAGCTGCCCCAAGTCCCCAGCCTTTCTGCAGCACCTGCTTGGGCAGAGGAGCCCAAGGGTGTTCCAGTGGGAAACAGTGTGGGTTTTAGGAATGGTAGGATACCCTGAAGGCGTTGCACCGGCCTGTCCTCAGCACACAGAGGGCTGGGGAACCCAGCGTGAGCTCTCCTGCTGCCCCTGGGACATGGGGCGATGGGTGAAGCTGTCTCTTCTCCCCACAGCCAACAGGCCCTGGTGTTTCCTGGGACAGCTGGTGTGTGCCAGGCATGGTGCCTACCCTGAGGGTGGTGTTACCACACAGCATAGGCTGTGTCTCAGCTATAGGGGGGTCCTGTGCCCCCATCAGGCCCCACTGGCTCACTTGGGGTGTCTGCCTTGGTGCTAGGCTGTTGCTTCCCTGCCTGCTGCTGTTCCACCACTCGGCTGCCGTGCTCTTACCCGCTCCTCCTTTGTGGAGCTGCTGCCCCCGGCTCTGGTGCAGGGGCTCCTGCTCTCCACCTCTCTGTGTCCTGCCAGTGGTTTTACCCTATGGTAGGTTACGTCATGCTGTTCTACCACAGGGTAGAACCACGGACAGGATGCCGGGGCTGCCTCTGCATCTGAGGACTCCTATCTCCCTGCACAGCCGGGGGAGCAGAGCCAGGACAGTTCCCATCCAGCGCTGCTTTGAGCTTGGGATGGAGCTCCTGGGGAGAGCCTGTGTGGGCAGACTTGGGGTGGGTGTGCACAGCAGCATGTGTGTAAGTGTGCAACAGCCTGGGTGGGACTGAGCTGCGTGGTGCCTGCCGGGATGCCCAGTTCTCCAGGAAAATGGGGATGTTTGTTGCTAGTGTCTCCAGAAGCACTTCGCAAATCAGACAGAGCACCCCTGGGGTGGAGGAGACCCTCACCAAGTCACACTAGTGTCCAGTACTTGCAGCGGCATCCCGTGGAGATAGGGACCTGGTTTGTGCGTGCTGTGCTGTGGAGCCACTGGGGCACAGCCCCTGGCTCCTGAGCTGCTCATCACTGTGTTCCCCCTTCCTCTTGCCCCAGGGAGTGGTTCTTCCTCCTGTCCCATGAGGTGCTCAACCCCATGTACTGCCTCTTCGAGTATGCTGGCAAGAACAACTACTGCCTGCAGATCAACCCTGCCTCCTCCATCAACCCCGACCACCTCACCTACTTCCGCTTCATTGGCCGCTTCATCGCCATGGTAAGAGCCCAGGGGCTGCAGAGGGAGAGCGGGGTACAAGATGCTTCATTCGCAGGCTCCCACAGAGCAGGGGCCTTGCAGGGGGTGGGGTGGTCAGTGGGGCAGCTCTGCCTGCTGTGGCTATGCTCAGTTTGGTGTCGTTGCCCTCCTTAAGCCCCTTCTTGCTCAGGTGTGGGTCTGTGGGAGATGGTCCGTGGATGGGGTGCAGTGGGGAGGCTGCATGTGGTGTGTTTTAAATCCAAGGAATGGCTGCAGGGCCAGAGGGGACCTGGTTTCCCAGGGGCGGTGCAGGGATGGCTCCAGGTCTCTGGCTGCCACCCCAGGTGCTGTCGGGTCTGCAGCTCCAGGGACTATTTTTAGCCTCAGCAGTGTGAGATTTTCCAGCTGTCCAGGCCCCAGAGCAGCTCATCCTGTTCGTGTTGCATTCCCCAAGGCCAAGGTGCTGCGGGTTGCCCTGCCCTGGGCTGGCAGGGGGCCTGGCAGGGGCTTCCTGAGTGTGGGGAGGGGTCCCTCACCCACAGCACTGTGAGGTGTGCATTGGAGGAGGCTGTGAGCTGCTCTGGACCCTGCTCTGCCCTGCCCTGTGCCTTGCAGGGTACCAATAAAACCCCAGACTATTACTCACTGCTGGGCTGTTCTAGACAAGCGTCTGCATTATTTTTGGCTGCCT
This sequence comes from Ara ararauna, assembly GCA_028858755.1. Classification (NCBI taxonomy): domain Eukaryota; kingdom Metazoa; phylum Chordata; class Aves; order Psittaciformes; family Psittacidae; genus Ara; species Ara ararauna. The sequence continues at coordinate 2,769,016 of CM054410.1, read as the reverse complement.
TTGCCTTGGGGCTCCTGGAGGCCAGGGATTCAGGGAAGCCGCAGCACAGCTCTGTTTAAACAAGTGCTCTTAATAGAGCTGTGAGGGGAGAAGGAGACACGGTGGAATTCATGGTGGGGAGGGGAGAGGGGCTGCAAGCACTGGGCCATGCTGCAGCCCTGGGGGAGCCTGAACCTCCTCATGGTGTTTGCCAGCTGGGAGTGCGTGCTGCAGCTCTGGGACCCTCGGAGCTCTGTGGCTGCCCCAGTGGTGGAGCATCATCTCGCTCCATGGGTCTGTCCTGGCATTCCCCATGACCTGGTGTCACCTTCCCATCGCAGGCGCTGTATCATGGGAAGTTCATCGATACTGGCTTCACGCTGCCCTTCTACAAGAGGATGCTGAACAAGCGCCCCACACTGAAGGACCTGGAATCCATCGACCCTGAGTTCTACAACTCCATTGTCTGGACAAAGTGAGTGCCTTGCGCTCCTTCCTGGCCCCACTGTGTTGGGCTGTGGGGAGGCAGTGCTCCTCCCCATGGCCTCTCGCTGCTGCCCGGTGCCTCCATCAGAAATCACATCCTGGTGTTCTCCTACAGGGAGAACAGCTTGGAAGAGTGTGGCCTGGAGCTGTACTTCATCCAGGATATGGAGATCCTGGGCAAGGTGACCACTCATGAGCTGAAGGAGGGTGGCGAGAGCATCCGTGTGACTGAGGAGAACAAGGAGGAGTACATTATGTGAGTGGCCATGCTGAGGCCCTTGACAGGCCCTACGCTCGCTGTGCAGTGCAGTTCTGGGGTGGGAACATGGGGCTCAGGACGTGGCTGCCTCCCTGGGCTACGTGGCCTGTGACAAGTACGGGCTGGCGCAGTCGGCTGAGCTCCACTGCGGTCTGGCTTGCTGCTGGCTGGGCAGTTGCCAGTACTTTCAGGAAAGAGGAGAGGGGAGAGAGGGTGAGACTTCTCTCCCTGTGCCGTGGCTGCTAACTCTGCCTGGCTGCTGCTGGGCTGGCTGGGGGCTGCCAGGGCCACGTCCTCCTGCTGATGCTAGGCTCCAGCCAAGGGACGTGGTTTACACCCCTCAGTCTCCTGAAGGCTGCTGGTCTGTGCTCAGGGCTGGGGCTCATCAGAGGCAGAGAGAGAAGCCCACTAGTGGGGCACCCTGGCGATCTGCAGGAGCCCCTCTCCCCCTCCCCATGCACCCCTGTGGGCCCAGAGCCCTCCCTGCTGGTGGAAGGAATGGTGATGGTTCCTGTGCTGGGCCAGCAGTGCTGGCTGCCTGCCGACCCCTGTCTGCCTCCCCAGGCTGCTCACGGACTGGAGGTTCACACGGGGTGTGGAGGAGCAGACCAAGGCTTTCCTGGATGGCTTCAACGAGGTGGTGCCACTGGAGTGGCTGCGGTACTTTGATGAGAAGGAGCTGGAGGTGAACTGATGCCTTTGCTGGGATGGGGACATGGAGGTTCCAGTGCTTCCCAGCTGCAGGCTGCCTGGGAATGGCATGCGATGATGGGCTCAAGTCACAGCCCCTCCACTCAGCTCTGCTGGTGGGGAGGCGGTTGGGTCTGTGGGGTGGCTCGTTGGGTCCGTTAGCAAGAAAACGTCTTGTTAGAGGCAAGGAATTCCTCCAGACAGCTCTGTTGCCCAGTGTTGAAGCCTGTGCCTTAGGAAGCCTGGCAGTAGGAGAGTCAGTGCTCTGAAGGGTGGGTGGAAGGCCCTGGTTCTATCCCCTGCTCACTATCCCCTGTCCCCAGCTGATGCTGTGCGGCATGCAGGAGATTGACATGAATGACTGGCAGAAGAATACCATCTACCGTCACTACACCAAGAACAGCAAACAGATCCAGTGGTTCTGGCAGGTGAGTCCCCAGTGCCAGCAGCATCTGTGACCCGCTCCAGAGCCCTGGGATCATCCTCTGCCCATGGCCTGGGCAGGCAGGGCTGTGTTGGGGCTGGCGGCCTTGCAGGCTGTCGGGAAGAACGAAATACAACTGCGAGCACGTGTTCAGTAAGAAGCATTTGGCTGTGGCTGGCAGAGGCCCCAGCGCTGCTGCTGGGGACAGCAGGCAGCACTTAGTGGTCAGCGTGCTTCTAGCAATAGCTGCTGTTCTTGGGCAGGGTGACAGGAGGGGATGACATGTAATGGAGCTGTGCTGGTTTGGGTGGTGCTGCTCTGTGCTGGCCAGGAAAGAAGCGGATTGGAAATGGCTCTGAAGGAGTACAAAGCTGAGCAGAGCTGCTTCTCGCAGGCCCTTTGGGATGCATTCCTACCTGAGGATGCAGGATGGAGGTGAGGGCTGGACTACCCTGGGCTGTATTGCAGGGCATGGGGTATTCATGGTAGGAACCGTGGTGCAGGATGGTGCCCCATGCCGGGCTCAGCTGCAGATGTTGTGGTGACAGGGATCCCATTCTTCTGCCGTGTCCTTGTAGGTGGTTAAAGAGATGGACAACGAGAAGAGGATCCGGCTGCTGCAGTTTGTGACGGGGACGTGCCGCCTGCCTGTCGGGGGGTTTGCAGAGCTCATCGGTGTGTGTGCCTGGGGGTCCCAGGGAGCTGAGCAGTGGCTATGGATGGGTGCAGGGGCTGGTGGTGGAGCCTGGGTGTCCGTGTGTCCATCACAGAGTGTGAGGCAGCCGCAAGCAGTGAAGTGGCTGTGACATCTGAGCATGGTGATTTCATCTGCTGGAGTGCTGTTACCAGACACATTCCTTAGCCATGGACTGTGCTGCCACAGTTAACTTAGTTGGTCCAGTTTGTAATCCTATTTTGAATGAGATCTGTTTTTTGATTTAGTTTTGATTTCTGTGTGGTGGAAACCCCTTTCCAGAAAACCTTAGTGTGGCATTATTCTGCTCTCATACTTTAATTTGCTGCTTTTTGGGGCCTGTACCAGCCTTTCCGTTACTTTCCTGGAATTAGTGTCGAGCTAACTTAATCCACTCATATGTTCTTGCTGGCAAATAAGGTTTTTCCAACCCCCTGAAACTTCTCCAGCATTCACAATCAGTTCAAAAGTGACCTCAGTGACTCAGACTTCCTGAGCAAGGTCCTTTAAAACTCTCAGATGGACCCGCTCAGACCTGTGGGTCCACTGGGAGATGTGTTTTAGCGCTCGTTGTTTAACCATCCTGCTTGGAAGCTGTGCCATTCCCTCTCTGTGCCATCAGTGTGCATTTCACTTTTCTTCTTTATTGTTTCTTATACATCCTCTCTGCAGAGGGGTCAGAACAGGCAATGAGTCCTGCTATGGTTTTATCCCTGATGTCTTTCTAGGATCATAAGGGGGTGTGACGGTGCTCAGTTGGCTAATAGTGTGTTGGAGGCTTTTCTTTGTCAGCTTGTGGTCATGTAATGGTATTTGCTGTGCTCGTAATTAATAGGCAGCAACGGGCCCCAGAAATTCTGCATTGATAAAGTTGGCAAAGAGACGTGGCTGCCTCGGAGCCATACATGGTAAGTCATTTCTCCTCAGCCCTGTTAGGAGAATGTGGGGACAACTGCAAGCAGCCTTTGCGAGGCTGCGTGGGGCCCTGGGCACCCTCTGTCCTGTACATCCTCATTCCCATGGGATGTAGCTGCCATTCCTGGCTGCTGTGTGCAGCTGAGGTGGGAAAGGATCCTGCTTTGGGGAGGAGGAAGGGAATTGCAGCGCTATTCACAGCCTCTGCTGTCTCTCCAGCTTTAACCGTCTGGATCTCCCTCCCTACAAAAGCTACGAACAGCTGAAGGAGAAGCTGCTTTATGCAATTGAGGAGACGGAAGGGTTTGGACAGGAATGATGGAGCTTTTGGTACTTTCCCAGACTGGGGAGGGCCCTGGAGCGCTGCTGGGTGTGAGATGCTGCCTGCAGAGCTTGGCGCTAAGCCCTCTCCGCAGGATGGTGCACAGGATGTGCATATGCTGTTGCTCTTGTTCTTGGCTGCAATCTGTATTGACGCAGCCCTGGGGGAAACTGGTCCATGTTTTCCTCCCCAAAGAAATTTGAGGGGTGACAAGAGGTGTTTACACCTCCCCTCTCTGATTCTGCTCAGCTCACGAGGGATGGGGATTGGCACAGAGGGGATGGGGGAAAGTGCTTGTCAGGCAACACATGGTGCACAGAGGTTCTCTGATCCCCCCTTGCAGACACGGTTAAATGTGATCTGATTTTGGCACAGGCTGTTTTTGTCCCAAGTGTTTTCTGCCTATTCATGGCCCTTTAATAGATGCAGGTGGGGAGGAAAAATGGTGAATTGACTCTTTGGTCACTTTTTAGGTCTTATCCTTCACCGAGCAAATGGGGAACCACTGTTGATATTGCACTGTGCAAGGGCCAGGACGGCCCCTTCCCATTCCAGACCCAAAACACCTAAAGCCAGGGCCCAGCAACACGTGTTATGTTTTTGATTTGCAAGCATGTGGCCCCTTTGCAATTGTATGTTTCCTGAGTTAAGTGGTTTATTGCTTGGAGCTGGTGCTCCACAGAAGCCTTGGGGGCTCTGGTCATATTGGGGCACATCTTTCCTTTACTTGGGTTATGGATTCAGCCCAGATTCCTGTGTTTCGTCTGCCACTGGCTGGCTGGTGGCAGGAGCTTCTGAAGCTGTGGGTGAGGGCAGGATCAGGCCTCTGTCCTTTGTCTGGTTGCCACCTCTGCGTCCCCCTGTCCCTTCTGTGCACAAGGGGATACGGACCCACGTGAGTGTTGGTGTACATAGCTGTACATAAAAGAAGTCTGTGGATTCAAGACACCGCAATAGCTTTTGACTTGTAACTGAATAGTTTTGTACTGCACCATCCTGCCTCAGCCATACCGATTTCTTGTGCAATAAATGATAAAGCAGCTGCCGAGGTGTGTGTTCCTGTCAGTGCGTTAAATGGGGGGACAGCGTGGTGCAGCCGCCCGGGTGTCTGGGCTGTGATGGGCACCCAGAGCTCCTTAGTGATGTAATAAGTATTTTTGCCATGCACACACTGTGGGTAGGATCAGGCTTCATCCAACCTCTAATTCAGTCGGCTAAAAATGGTTGCGGGGCCTTTTGCCAGAGCTGGAGCCTGCCTCCCTGCGCCACCGTGTGAAACTGAGAGCACACCAATGGAACAGAATTGGGTGCATGAGGCCAGTAGCTGCAGGCTTGTGGTGTTTAGTGAGAACTAAAGCAGAGCTAAACAAACCTGTTCCTGTCACTGGGGCAACCTGCATCCTGTAATTTTGCCATGACTTTGCTTTTCAGCAGCTGCCTTGGCTCATCAGTTCTTTGTGTTCTTTTTGAGGGTTTATTTGGGGGCTGTGTTTTGTTTTTTTTTTTTTTTAATAGCCTGTACTTTGTGAGCGATCCTTGCTAGTGCCAGCCCCATCCCAGCAGGAATACTTCCATTGCTGCTGGCACTTTCCACTCTCCTCACACCAGTGTGCTGATGCAGCACTTGTGGTCACCTGGAGCCCTGGGTGCTGTTCCACCCCTGGCCAGGGTGGTGGCAGGATCCCACCTTCCCTCCATGTCTCCAGGCAGAGCATCACACCAGGCACGAATACAGCTTTTATCTACTACTTTTTCAAGTGACAGGTAACAAGAGCCAACCCCAGCCTTGTCACTGGCCAGAAAGAAAGGACAGCAAAAAGATACAATTACACTACTAGCCCAGCACAAGGCAGAGCTTAAAAAACAGCACCAGCCCTTCATTAGTAACCGTGGGGTGCTTCTGGAACTTGGCCCCTCCCACTCAGCTCAAAAATGAAGTCATGTGAACAAACGGGTTTTCATCCAGGAGTGAAAAGTTGGTATTGGTGTAAGACCAGACTTTATCTGAAGTATAACAAAGCACCTGGTAGAAATCCTCAGCTGTTGGCCTCAGTGCTTTGGTGGCCCATGCAGGGGAGGAAGAGTGCTGCACTAAACAAACATAACACATTTCTCCCTGGCTCTCAGCCCTGCCTGGCTGGATGCTGAGGCCTCCCCGTGGCTGCCTGCTTGAGAAAAATCTCTCCAGCCATGTCATGATGAGCACAAAAAGCAAATACCAAAGTAGAGGGAAACAGAGCAGTGACCCTCCAAGAGACAGGAATCCAGCACCACAGTGATTTAGTTTACAAGATTTTTAATTTACAAATAAAAAACCTACACATTTTACTTTTTCTCCTTTTTCTCCTCTTTCTTGACATCGCTCTTCTCCTTGTCTTTCTCCTTTTCATCTTTTCTCTCCTTTTTACTGTCTTCTTTTTCCTGTCCTTCTTTCTTCTCTGCATCCCTGTTGGCAATCTTGTTGTTAATGAGGTTGTGCAGGGCAACCACAGATCGGATGAGAGAAGCCAGGTAAACCACCACCATTTGGTCATTGGTCTTCAGATAAAAGGCCTTGACAAACTCTTGCAGGTTGACATCTGGTAGCAGATTAAAGACATCCTGGAGGTGGTAGATGATCTGGTGATTGATGGGGAGTTTGCCCATGGCTACTTTCTCTAGGTAGCTCCTGATGTCCAGAAGCTTGGAGTTCAGTCCCTTCAACCCATGGACCTGATTTGTGATCCGCTGGGACAGTGTGCCCACCGTGGTGTCCTTGATATCCCTGAAACACCCACCACAGAAAGAATGAGCATTAGAGTATTATTTTGCATTCTCATTAGCAGCTGGGCCCATTAAGACCTCTTTCCAGCTTAAAAAGCAAATCAGTTTGAAGCACTAGTGAAATGACTGTGCCCAGTCAAAGGCGCACAAGCAGCTGTATGTTACAAAGTATACCTACAATAGATCACTGATGTATCCTGTGGTGTGTGTATGTTCTCTCTGGAATAACATTTGTAGCACTGGTTGAGAGGGTGAGAAAAACGAACAACAGTATTTCAGAGGGTGACTGCTCTCTTTTGTGTCCAGAGAGCTACAGAGCCATGAGCAATGTTCCAATTCAGCCCTCAAAAATGATGTGATATCCTGCAGCTTTGATCGCATGAACGTGTAGTTTTTATCATCCTGTCAGTGGGCAGTCACACTTTTCACTAGCAGCGAGCAAATACGCCAGGCAAGACGGCTAAGTGAATGCGCTGTTAACGCTTAAGTAGCACATTGAAGGAGAAGCTGCCACTCAGAGGCCAGACAGATTGGATCACGGTCCTATGCAAGTCTCCTAAGAACATCTGAATGTCAAAGGTGCTTACCGTAGCAAGTGTTCAACACCAACTTCCTCTGCCTCCTCTGCTCCAATCTCACTAGTCACATGCTCAAACGTCTTGGAGGTTGGAGTGCCGTCCTTTGGGGCACAAGGATAGAGGAGATATGGTCAGACTGAGCCACGGGGATGAAGGCACACGTGAACCAGCCAGTACAGGCATCCCCACGTGACCCGTGGGGCAGCTCATGCAATGCCACCGTCAGATTAACTGATGCCTGTTTACAGGATCAGGAAGAGGCAGTGGCATAAATTATGTATGTCAAAACAGCACCTCAGGGGACTGCAGTACACAGCTCAGGGAAGAAGGGTGTAAGTGAATCACAATACCTTTAAAGAAAACACTGATTTTAGACAGAGTATGAGAAACTGTATTAATGAAACCAGCACAGTGGTTATACAGACTTCACAAGAAACCAGAGGAAAGGCTCTAGTTGGATTTTTCTTGATTTAATGAGGGTTAACAACTGTTTCAAGTACAGAGCTGTGAGCTATTTCTTCTTTCCTGTGCTCTATGTAATTTTCAATTGATGTATTTTGCTGGTTTATGAACTGGTGGGTAGAATGGAAGGTACCTCTAAATATCACAACTATTTCTTACTTTCCTGATGCAACCTTATTACATTTTGGGATACATTTTGTCATCCTGGTATTTGCCCTCAGCCAATTAGAAACATACACAATTCCAGAAAAAAAAAAGTACCAATATGGAGCAATCATCTTATACAAAGTATAACTTACACACTGGATATTAAGAAATACTTTTAAAAGATTCCACAGGCTGAATACCTGAGAACACCTCAGAAAGGAAAAAGGATCAAACTTACTTATATATATCCAGAATGTAATTTAAATCAAAAACCTGCAAATGAAAAGCTACAGACGACTTATTACTGTATGTTGTTTGTCTGCATGGTGCTGCAAGTGATGAGTAAGTGTTGCTCATGCCTGACTGACCTACCCAGCACTGCCAGGTGCACAAATGAGTAAGCACACAATTACTCCAAGCACTCCTGCAAACAGGCTGATGTGTCAGAGTGACATCTTAAAAGCACTCCAGTCTGACTTTATTCATGGCCACGGACACATCAGAAACAGGTTAGAAGCATCTTAATCACATGGACCACTGGAGCTGTTGAATTTCTCAGGTCAAATGGTAACATAGAACATTTCTTCCAAGTGCACGGGTGGATAAAAGCTTTAATTACAAATGCATGTATCATGACTGGGGCTTAACCTGTAATGTCAGCAGATTTTGGCTGCAAGTCACAGGCCCTCACTAGTGAGTGCAACATCCTGTATGTCAAAAGCAACTGTGTGCCATGGTATGTACATCTTTCAGAAAATAAGGCAATCTTAGAGTCCGTCTCTTAACAGAAACCCAATTCCTAGGAAAAGGCAGAGAGACGTGTTGAATACTCACATCGTGAACTTCTTCAACTGAAATATAAGCTTCCGTGGGCAGCCCCAGGTCCTTTGGCTTCACATCAATAATCACCAACACCTGATGGAAAAAGCAAAGGTTTCAGAAATCTGGGTTTCATTCAGAGACCAGAAAAAAAAATCCCCACATCAGCTCTTCGTTCCAGAGCAATGGTACGCTGGCTGCTCAGAGACGCAAACTCCAGGCTCTGAGAAAAGACATCTATGGTTCTTTGAAAAGACTCTGATCTGAGTTCCTCAGTACTTTTGCAGCTACCGGGTCTTTAACATGCTGCATCACTAGTAACAAAGTTGGGGCCAAGGATTCCCAGATTTAGGGAGAGGACCCCGCTCCCCCCACCAAGGAAGTGCTGTACTTACAGAGTTAGGACAGTATCTTTTCATCAGTTCGTTGATGGCGATGTCGTTCTTGTGCAGCTTAGGGCCCGTATGGTACCAACCAACTATTCTTTCTCTAGCTGAGCAAGACCAGAAAGGATTTCAAATCAGAACTTCGTGGTAAGACAATAGCAGAAAGATTTAGGCAGATATCAAATTAGCAAAACAAAAGCGAAAATCTGGTATGTGTAGGCGGAAATAAATTCTAGTAAGCAAGGCCTTGACATGGGTAGTGACAAAAAGTTTACTAATTGTACCTATCATAGCTTACTAACTATGTATGTAATGTCATTCTTAGATTTGTAACTGAATTGGACTATTTAATATGAGTTATTAATTTTGCAGATAGCAGGATGCAACAGCCTGAAACTGACACCTAGAGACGCAAAAATTCTAGAAATGCAAACTGCATCATGAGAATGACAACTGGTCTCAGGACTAAGAAAATTCACAGGAACTGAAGTTATGACTGAACAGTCTCCTCAAACTGAGTGGTAAAGACACTTTCTACCTTCAGAGCACATCTGTACAGAATGGATTTTAGAAAGCAAGTTCTGAAATTCTTCAGAGATAATGGCATTTTGAAATCTGAGTTATTCTGAAGATATAAAGCTGTCAGGAGTCTTGGGAAAACTAGTGAGGTATAAATTAATGTGTTAAGAACAAAAACCTACCTGCACAAATTAACCAGTGGAAAACCATCAGTGAAAGTGAAGCTATGCAAGGAATTAGCATGGAGTGGCTTCTTATGTGAGTAAATAACTCTCAACCTCACTATGAATTCAATTCCCCATAGTCTTTGAAGATACTGGGAGTGTATCCCTGATGGCAAGAAGACCTCAACTTACCATTGACCTTCTTAAACATTCCATACATGTTCTCTAGATAGTCATGGTCTAGGAACCACACGGTATCATCCTTGTCATCTTCATCAAAAGGTACTGGGAATAAAACAAAATATCAGTATTTAAGAATCCAACTTCCAGAATGAAGATGCTTACAGAAAGACTGAGGGTTGGGATATATTTGGCTGCTAAAGGATAGGGGATTTTAATCAGTTTCAACTGTTGTGCAACACTGCTGCCCAGGCTAACCTGTCACGTTCTCTCAGGCAATGTCTGTCTCATCATTACTAACAGTTCAGAACTGAAAAAGGAAATGCAAAGCATTCTGAGAGTTATCCTCAGTGGACAACATCAAGCATCAGAGAGAAATCCTCCTACATACAAAGTAACTCAGTAGTGTGCATGGATATTTGATATGATAAACTATCTCAGCAGACTCTATAGCTTGTCAATCAAGAGCAGTCTACTTAAAAGAAAAATTCGTTTTCTGTGTAGAACATGTCATCAGCACATTTACGGATTACTAGAACACTGTGAGGCATTTAAGTAAGGACTATTTACTCTCGAGTAAATGGCTAGTTATTTTACCACCATGTATATGGGCACACAGGCTCAATTCTGAGAACAAAGACTAGTCTCAGTCTTTTAATTTTCAATTATAGTAAAAGCTTCATAGTTGTAATGCTGTGAAAAATAGAAAAAACCCAAAAACCTTTTTCATCTGTAATGGAAAAAAGCTTGTCCAAAAGTTGGGGGGGGGGGAAAAAAAAAAAAGAGTCCACCCTTGGGAGAAAACTCCATGTAAACTGTGAAACTCAACATATATAAACTGAGATCATTTTGCTTTGTCATAGAGCAGCCCTGCTGGGAAGGAAATGACCCAGCTAACACAAATGGGTCAACAAAAGCCATGCATTCGAGAAGTATTTTTTACGATCACATATAAATATTTAAGAAGAAACTATCTCAACACTATTAGCAATATACTTAAGGAAAGAACTAGTAATTAATTGGATGAAATCTGAGAAAAAGGAGCAAGGCTAAAATATACATTACATCTTTACAGGAGTAAGTAACAGCTACATCAGCACTGAGCACTCTGATCTCTACGTGACATATTGAGACACTGATTGCTTGGCAGAGGTCAGCAAGCCCAATGCAGCAGAACATCCATCAGCATTTTAAAAGAGGTTTACACCCACTCCTGAAACATCCCACAGTGCGCAGGCAAGATGCAGCACAAGACTGGCCAGAATAGGTATATTTTTGACAGCGGTAAGCATTTTTGTAAAGATATAAGCTGGTTTGTACAGGGAGAGAACAATCTGCTCTGTCAAGGTGGCTTAAAAAAACCCAAATGCAATTCAGCTCTTAAATAATTCAGTAGGTTTGAGGAAGCGTAGGACACCCAAACGCACCTGCAAAACTGTTGGACACATCCAGTATTTTTTTCTGCCATGAGCCCAGCAGCACACCGACGACTCGCTTCTGATTTCCAACTTTTCCTATTCTAAATGGAAAAGACTGTGAGTTCCCACAACAAAAAGCCTGATTCAGGGAAGAAGGTGACAGTGGACCCCTTGCTTTGTCCCATGAATAGCATGCAAGTTGGAAAAGAAGATGAGGCATTATGACTGTTTTATTTGATTGTTAATTTACATCCAGAAAAAGGCATCTTGGTGCCCTCAGAATCAAGGCCTGCAACCCGGAGATGCAGAAAAAGGGCTGCATGGTCCGAAGGAGCTCACGAGGGCGTCAGGACCTGAAATCAGCACCGCTGCAGCCTTTCCGCAGGACAATGCGCTATAAAAAAGTGAGTAAGCGCTTACACTGCTCGGTGGCACCCACAGCTTGCTTTCGCAAGAGCAGGCCCGTTCGCCTTGTGAGATTTTTCGGGTTTGACATTGAAACTGCTCGTCAATCAGTGCAATTAAGCTAAATCATGCACGAGTTACACACGAGGTATTTAGAGGGACATGACTTATCTTCTGCTCGGGGGCCTCAGCTTTCAGGATCAAACCCCGTTTCTGCCCTACTCGTGTTTCGACCATCGGGACGTTGTTTCCGTGCCCTCGGCGGGCCCGAGGAAGGCACCGACCGCCCCTCAGGGTACCCTCGGAACACACCATCGGCGGCGGCGGGCCGGGGGCTCCGGCGGCTCCCGCAGGCCGCGCTCCCGCCGCCACTGAGGTACCGCGGCCCTGGGCACCGAGCGATCAGCAAGGCCCGGGCGCTCCGCCCCACCGCGATCCGCCGGTCTCAGGGCCCGGGTGCTCGGCTCCTCTCACCGCGCGGGGGTCCCTCCCCACCGCGATCTGCTCGTTCCGGGGCCCGCCGCGCCGCTTCCCGCACGGCCCAGCCCGGTCCGTGACCGTGACTCAGCGCCGCGGCGGGGGCCGCGCGCCCGGCCAGCCCTACCTGTTGAAGTGATCGACGACGCTGAGGAGCACCAGCGGGTGCACCACCACCCGGTCCACCGCCAGCTCCGGCATAGCGCCCGCCCGTCCCCGCTCCGCCGCCACCACCGCCCGACCGCCCGCCCGTCCTCCCGCCCGCACCAGGCCCGCTCCGCGCCGCGCACCCCCCTCCCAGCCTGCCCCGCGCCGGGGCGGGGCCACCGCCGCCATCTTTAAGAGGTCGTCGTCGTCACCAGGAGGACGCCATCTTGGAGAGGTCGTGGGGGGGGGGGGCTGAGGCGCCGCCGCCATCTTGGGAAGGTCCGGCCCCCGCCGGCGGCAGCGCGGCGCCGTCCTGGGGAGGTCGGGAGGCTGCGCCCGGAGGTGATGGGCGGGCACACGGCACCGGGAGGCGGGAGCACGGCACCGGGAGGCGGGCGCACTGCGCGGGGAGGCGGGAGCACGGCACCGGGAGGCGGGCGCGCGGCACCGGGAGGCGGGCGCGCGGCGCGGGGAGGCGGGCGCGCAGCGCGGGGAGGCGGGCGCGCGGCACCGGGAGGCGGGCACACGGCGGTGCTGTGCCCCGTTCCCTGCGGCAGCGCCTCGGTCGGCCCTGCCTGATGGGGGCGGCTGCGGGGGCTGCGTACTCTGAGCGGGAGCGGAGGGGACAGGGTCGGAGGGAGGCGGGTAGCGCCGTCGAGCGCGTCCGGACACAGCCAGCGGGTCCCTTGCCCACCTTCCAGGGACAAGCGGCTTCCGGAGCTGGGCAGCCTCCCCAGGCTTCCTCTGCTGTTCTGGAAAAGAGCGTGACATTTGCCTTTTCCTGGTTGTCAGGAACAGCTAATCACCATGACGTTTCAAAACTAAGAGCGCAGCCTCAGAACGGTGTTGCAATCTTATCATTACCACTAGACTGGAGATTTAAAATGCAGGGGTGCTGTATGCTCATCTTGACTGAAAGTGGAAGCTATAATAACATATTGCAGGTGGTATCCTGATGTCCTTAGCTGTGTGCTCTGCCTCAGCTTCTGTGTCTGCAGCTTCAGGAGTTGTTGCAGCCTGGGCTGGAAAAACTTCCCCACCTTGCCTCTTGTTCTAGAGCTTCAGGTAACTTCAGAGTTCCCAGTACCATGGTGATAAAAGTCTATATAAATAGGCAGAAATCCTTGCTTTCTTCCAAGGGGACGGTGCTAGGCTGATTTGTTTTATAGCTATAACCAACATCCTTCAGTCTCTCATTTTGTAAATGTTTTTCCTTTCTGAAGTATAACTTTCCTGTATGTAAAGGAGAAACGGACTGACCTAAGCCGAGTGCTTAGGGCAGTCTTTGTAGAAGGGTTTATGATCTATAGACACAGAGCTCATCTCTTTAATTCTAGCAAGAAAACAGAACCTAAGGCTGTTATTCCTGAGTCCCCCATAAAGACTATTATAGAGGAATTATTAACATAAAAAGTGTTAGCAAAATTCGTGAGGATAGTCTCACTGTTTTTAAAGCATTATGTTATCCCTTATTTTCTAAACTTTTACCATGTTACATGTTTTTTGCATATTTCTCATGTCTGACCAAATGGCTGTATTCTGGGTGAGTACTAGGAACCCTGACAGCCATCAGCATTTCCAAACCTGTATCTATATAAATTTAATGCCGGGTGAGAGGTGGGTGGCGTGCTCTCAGCCCAAGCCAAGCCCATGCACAAAAGTTGCTGTGATGCCCCCATTCCTGCCAGTGTTCAAGGCCAGGCTGGACGAGTCTTGGAGCAACCTGCTCGAGTGGAAGGTGTCCCTGCCCGTGGCTGGGGGTTGGAACCGGATAAGATTTAAGGTCCCTTTCAACCCAAACCACTCTGTAATTCTATGAAATCTATACTTTTGCATTGCTGTTTAGCATCTTTTAACACGTAGCGTTGCGCAAGGGCAGCATTCATTTACAAACTCTACGATAACTGGGGACCTCTCGTGGATAGTTTTGGACGTTACATCCTTTAGGCTTATTTTTAAAACCAATTTCTGCTCGCGTTTTTAGAGGTTTCTTCCAGCAGAGGGAGACCTCTGACCGTGAAATTCAGGTACAGCCGGTGTTCTTGTCGCTTGTTTTATCAATATACATATAAAACTCAATGTTCAAATTAACTAGTTCAATAAGTAATTTAGCTCATTGATTTTTGGGCATATCCTAAGTGCCATTACAAGCTACGGATATTTTAAATGCCATTACCTAATAGAAGGAATGTTTTAAGCACCTTTTATTGATTTTATTACTGCTTTATTTTGCTGCCTTGGTTTAAAATCATTTTAACCACTCTGTCATCAAGAAGAAATATATCGTTGGTGAAATACACTCAATTTCCCAAAAACCTTTGACATTGTTAAATAAGGAATTACAGTTGGTAAATCATGTCAGGCAATAACCAAGGGACAGAAAAGGTATAAAATTTGGAGCAGTGGGCCAGCATACCAGTAAGCTATTTTGACCTTTGGCATTCAGACTCTGTATGTGACAATCACACTTCAATTCTGTTCTTGGTTCTTACATCAGTCAGAAGAGATTTAAAATCTCAGTGTGCCAGGAAGGTTGTGGAAGGGTAACGGAGTATGATCCAGAGACAATTAAGGGACATTTTAATGACCTGCTGTGACTTTTTTGTTAAAATTACTCTCTGACTTAGCACATTTTAAGTTTCATTTGCTGGATTGTATTGCTAGTAGTTTAGTGTATTGATGTTATACACAAAAGGAGTAAAGTGAGTCTGCTCATAGGGATTTCAGTTACTTCCCTTCCCAGCTCTTTTGACTTGAGAAGATTATCAGTATTATTGAGCTAATCAGCTGGTAGACTGGGAATACAGGCAATATGTTGCTTAATCAAAGAATTGAAAAGTGAGTAATGAATGTTGGTGCTCAATAAAAACAGCTAATGAGTTGATTGCATTGATGCTTGATATATTTTAACCGTAGAGTGGCAAACATCAGTACTTATATATGACTTGGCTTGTGATTGCTGAGCTGAAACTCAAAGTTTAGAAATTCTGTAGCGTATGAGCGTCTCACAACTGACCCCAAGTGGGAAGGGAGCAAGCTGCGCTGTGTTCTCTAAATGGAACAAGTGATTCCATCATTAACTGCTGGGCTTCTGTTTTGTTGGAAAAAACCAAAACACCAAAACCCACAGAAAACCCAAACACAACCCCCAAAACTTACATGTAACTGTTTTCAGAGGTTGAAGAATGAGTTCTGGATTGAAAAATAAGAATCATTAAGAATAAATTAACTTTTTTTTTTTTTTCTTTTCTCATTGTTCTCTACCTCTTGATCTGTTAGGTGTTGTAAACTCTTCTTAAAATGCAAGGTGATGCTTACTGGAGGCACAGAAAGACATCTTTGTAGGCTTTTCTAAAACAGGATCTGCTACTGTCAGCTGCTGAGAAGCAATGGGAAGAAAACTTTTGGCACTCAGATTCTGAGTGGTTTTACATCTTTTGTCATGTTTTGACCTGTTTTCCAGACTTGAAGATTGCACTTTAGTTCGGGAATCTCACTTCTATCGGGAATTAGTATTTGTCTTTAAATTGTGAACTAATTATATGCTTCAGAAATTTATTTCTGTGAAATGTCCCGTGTTATGTTTGGGCCTATTGTCCTTATTAGATTGGTGACACATTCTGTGGGGAGCAATGAAGCATACTTTTATGGAGTCTCTGCTTGCCAGCTGTTTTATAATTTAACTAATGCTGGCCTGAAAAATCACAGTAACACAGCTGAAGGACACTTTCAGTGGCCTTATCTCTTACCTTCTCCTTTCAGCCTGTCAACACTGGGGGTGAAGGGCAGTGGTGGAAATTTGTAATAGGAGAAATAAACCAAGTGGAGGTGATTCTTTTGGTAGAATCACAGAAGCATGATCATCTATGGACTAGGGAAGGCATGCATTTACTGAATACATGCAATTTGTATTTCTAGGTGTTCTTTCCAGTGATGACAGTTAGAAAAATTAGAGTGCTTTAAACGAAAATACCAGCATGTCACAGTAATGACCTCGGTTCATCAAGGCCAGGAACTGAGGCTTGGGTGGCTGTGTGGGTGGCTGTGACCTCCAGATTTTGAGCCTCCTTTGGTTATAGCTCTTGAGGTGTATTTTTCCATCTTCTCTGTGAAGGAGCTGCTGTTTGCTGGTCTGTAGCCTCTCCTTGGGAACAAAGGTTTGATTACCCAAGTCACACAGTCTCTTTTGGATAGAGGGTCTCTATCACCTGAAGGGCAGGGCACATCAGGGAGGATGCATAAGCCAGCAGATGGTGGGCTATGGGCAGGCAGGCTGGGGAATAACACAGAAGGCAGTAACACTGATTTGCTCTTTCTCTGTAGCTTTCCAGTGTTTGCAAGTGATAAGTGACATCCTTGGGATGTTGGCTACAAAGGATGGACACAGCTGGGAAATACTGTTGCCGGATACTTTGGATCGTATTCCAAAATGACACTTACTATGTGTTCTTTTATACTGGTTGTCTTTGTTTTTTTTTTAAAAAAACCCTAATTTATTTTTCTTGGCTGGGGCTGGGGACACTGAACAGTTAGAGACAATGTCCACTGACATGTAGTTTCACTGAGATGCCTTCTAAAATGTGTTTAAAACTCAGTCAAGAGAAGCTAGGCTTTATTTAGACCTTTGATAGTTTGTCACATAATACTTTTGTGCTACGAATTTGAACAGGAAACACATTTATTTCCCAATAAATATCTTTAGCTTTGTCCAAATAACTAGTTTCCTATTAAGATTTCTTTGGTCAGGGTGTGCCATAAACTGTTTTAGAAGGAATGATGCTGCCTGGAAGTGAGCAAGGATAATGTAAGCCATGGAAGCAAAACAAAGTCACCGCAATGGTAATTTTAATTTGTCTTGGTTAGCTGTAATTCAGTAGAATGCTGACACAGTATACTCAGTGCATGATGCCATAAGGAGTGTCCTTATCCAGACTGCAGCCTGCTTCTGAAGACCTCCAAATAACCATTTTTTCCTCCCAAATGCCTGTTCTAGAATGTTATCTCTAAAGCAAACTTATAAATATATAATTATATAAAATATAAATATAGTATATTTATATTATTTCATAAAAGTATTTATATATCTAGAAATATTTCTATATTTACAATTATTAAAATATAAATATATAATTATATATTATATATAATTACAAATCGATCTGTCCATTTTATGATATGATGTTTGTGTATTGTGTTGTAGTAACTTACTTGTTTCCCTATAAGGTACTGTTGTTTGACCAAAAGGTACATATATATGTAGAACTTCTGCTGCTTACCATAGTTTGGCAATCTGTGAATATTGTTGTAGTTCTGCCAATGGATTTAAAACTTTTGTCCGTACCTGTGAGTTAGCTGGTGATTCCAATAATCCTGTCTTCCGACAACACTATAACAGATAACAGAGAAAGCCTGCCAACTTTTGGATATAGAATCATCACTTTCTTTAGTTAAAACCAGTTTGTAGATGTATTGTAAACATATAATGTAAAACTATGGAAAAATCTTTCACATTTTACATCGCACAGATCTGGTTTTTGTTGCCCTTTCCAGACCTCACAGGGTACAGAAATGCCAGAAAAATGTTCTTTTTTTTTTTTTTAATAACTACATCACTGGTTCTAATTTTTATATTTCAGTGCACAGGGATTTGCTTAATTTACTCTGGTACCATTGCTACAAAATGATTTTTTTGGAAAACAGTGGAAGCAAACAGTTAAAAAAAGAATGCACAACAGGTTCTAGTCACACTCATTTTTCCACACCTTGAGGACTAGCAAATTCTTTAAAATGAGATTTTATTTGTGCAAAGCAAAACTTCAAAACCACTCAAAAGCTTTCTTATTAACTGCTGTCAGTTCTTTGATTTACAAGGGCAATAAAGATCTAGAGGGGGCACATTTATCATGGAGTTCAGCACACCAGGAGCCATTTTCTCAAGCAGTAAAGCCAAGTGATAAAATGAGTTCTTTTGTTCTATAACCAAGACACATTCCCTATTTTTAAAAATGTGTGTTGGACTTCTTGCCTTGTAGTTTGGCCATGTTCCTCTAATACATTCATAAATAATGAAAAATTGCTAGCATGCAGATACTGACTATGCATCTGGAAAAACAGACCATCTGAAAGAAAGAAACTTACTTTCAACTTTGGCTTATTTGCTATCTTTTTCTCCAGTGATAATTCTTGTGTGAATTTTTAATAACGCTTTAAATAATATTTTTTAATATTTTTTTAAATTTTTGTTTTGGTGTGGGTTTTTTGTTTTTGCTTTGTTTTGTTTTGTTTTTAAAATGATTATATACCTCTTTGCAAAGCCTAAATAATTGTGGTTAGGAAGCATTAAAAATACTCTATTTAAAATAAAGAACCATGTTCATAGAGTGTAGTGCTATTTTGCAAGCTTCAGTTTCTTCGTCTGTTTCTCAACTTGTATTGGAAGAACTCTGTGAATGCAGTTCTTTAATGTTAGCAGGTAAAAAAGTTTAGCTTCTCATCTAGACCAAAATATTGATGGCTTGTGTGGGCACTTCATTAACAGACATAGCTCTGTGAGAGGAACTGATTGCAAAAGTAAGTATCCTTGCAGGTGAGCAAGGGGCTCAGAATCTGACCATAAACTGAGTATTAAAAAAAGTGAATGCTGTTTTTTCCATATAAAAATGCTGCCACCTGCAGTCTCTTCCTGGGAAAGAGACATGTTGCTACTTTCCCTGGTCAGCTGCAGAAAGTTCTGGGAAGTCCAGTCATGCTCAGCTGTCCAGTGCTCCTGCACAGACACCTTAGAAACAGAAGCAGGAGGCCAGACTTGCAAAAGGTACTTTCTAACACAATTTTGGATAGAATGATCTTTAATTGTAAACGTGAAACTGTGTGAAGTTGCGCCTGATGTTTTGGCTTCAGTTGGGCTGCTGTTATAACACATCGAAGAGTGAGTCTGGAAAAGGTCAGAGGCATTAAACCTTGTTCATATTTAAATCAGTGCCACACTATCATACCCATATAACTACAGCAGTGCTGCAGTAGTACCTGTTTGTCCCCAGGTTATGCAAATGGTGATGGATGGGCTTGGAAGGCATTTTGGATAATAGCTGTTTGGTTTTATTCTTGGTCTCTTTTATAGACAGACTTTAAAGAAAAACTGTTCTGTAAACAGATTGCACTCATGGCAAAGTTATCACATAGCTCTTGAATGTGGTATTTTATGAACAAACCACACTGAATGAATGGACCAGAGGACTGCTACATTTTCTTTGATTGTGGTCAGTAGCAGGTTTGTAGGTAAGTGTTAGAGCAGGGCAAAAATTGTCTAAATAAGAAATGTGGAACACAGGTCTTGCCAAGCCTGTTTATTGATCTTAGGTAAATGCTCTTCAACTGTGCAAGAGGTGTGTGGGGCAACCAATTTTTTATTCACTATATGCTACATTAAAGAGTTTGGAAGTAGGACTTGTTCTATTATCACCCTATTTCAGGTGCAGAAGGAAGCAGCTGTTGCAGTGGTCAAAAGACCCCACTGTGACTGCTGTCCTAGCTTATTGAAACTAAAGCTTTGGCTGACCTGTTGTGGCAGTCACCTGTAGCACAGGAACTTTGCAGACCTCTGCTGCTCTTTTATGTTGGCACTTGAAATTTAGGACGAAAAGATGTAGTCTAAGAGGCCCACTTTTTTTGCATGGCTGTGTAGGCTACTTCTGATACTTACAATGCCAAACCTTTAGTCTCTGAGATTTAATGTCAGAAATAGTTATTTATTTATTTATCCATTTATTTATTTTAAATCCTGGGGCCTTGTCTACTGTAGTATCTTGAAAGATCCCAAAGCTTTGAGGGGGGAAAAATTTTTAATACTTTATTTTATGAAGCAGTATTGGGGGCAGTTTTTCTAAAATGAATGCTTTTATGTTGGATAGTTTAAAGACCATCTGTTAACTGAAACCAACCATAAGTGAAGTTGCAGATATGTTTCCTATTAGTCTTGTATCTTTCCTATTAGTCATGTATGAAACAGTGCAGAAACATCCAACAGAACTCGAAACAAAAATTGAAAAAGCAGATGTTGAAACTGTTGGCTTGTTGCTTTGCTTTTACAGGAGCGAGTAATTATTGATGGATCACAAAAATACAATAAGACTGGTTTTGTAAACTTTTAACCAGAATCACAGCTGAAGATGTATTTCTGGTTATTGTATAGTGCAGTTGAAAATTGGAGTATTTCACTTGGAGACACTGAAGAGGGTTTTAAAAAATAGTTAATGAATATTATGGCTGGAAACATTCAATGAAAGATAAAATATAAAATTTTAAATAGTTATGAACTTCTAGTCTCTCAGGGCTCATTTATTATGTTGTCATGGTGAGCAAGGAATAACAAAGTAAAATAAAAAGGCTGTTCCTTGGTAGTTGTGACTTATTGGTAATTCTCTTTTACAAGAGTTCCATGCTGACTTAAGTAAATATCTCCAAGAAAAAAACAAACTTTATTTTTCAAATAAATTCAGCTAAGAGCTCACAGCCTTTCGTGACACCGTGCTGAATTATTATTAGTGTACACTGCTGTGAGAATAACACTCACTGCTGTTTAACAACAATGCCTTTCCATAGAATTTCACACAGAGAGTAGGAAAACGAAAGGCAGAATTGAGTGCTGAAGCAGAATTAAACCAGTCCATCCTGAAGCCAGGATACTTCTATTATTTTTTCCATAACGAAGAACAAGAATGAACATGTACTGTGTATGCAGGTCCATATGATTTTCTTGAAAAATTTTTAATGGGTTTGAATGTTAAGCAGGAGGTCCTCTCTTGCCTGAATAAAACCACCTTAAGTGTATTTCTTTCACTCTTCCTCTTTTTTCATTGTTATTGTGCAGTCAACATCAGGACTGTATGCAATTTTGTCTATGAAAAGCTTAATTTGTCATGGAGAGGAGAGGTCAACTTTTTTTGCTTGCTTCTATTGTGACAGAAAATAATGTGTTGCACTTGGTAGATGATAGGATTAAAATAGCTTGGAATTAACAGCCATGTCTAGATGGTTCCATAAGATTGTTCAAAAAGTCTGTCCCAGAAGGGTTCCCCAACTGTGAAATGCCACTGAGCAGGCACTTGGATTCTTCAGCGTTCCCTTGTTTTCAGCTTCTGGAGGGCACTTGAGCTCATGGGCACTAAGCCTGTCCCATATGAGTCTTTCTCCTCCTGGAGGAAGCTTGTGCAAGTGGCCTGCAGTCAGAGCAGCATAACAGTATGGGCTAGTCAGGGTCTGTAAGGAGATTCCTCTGAGGACTGTGTGTAAAGTTTGGGAGCTGGGGTGTTTCCTTGGGACACTGAGTTTAGGAGCAGGTCTGTCAAGTGTCACAGTAATAATTGTGAGGGCACAGAATTACTGTTGTGAAGAATTTATCACCTCGTTGCCCTCATAGGCACAGTAATGGACAAAATTGTAACTGCTTAGTACCAATTTTTGGGGAAAATCTCTTAGAAAGCTCAGTTGTGAGGCTTGGACTGGATATTAGGAACAATTTCTTCACCAAAAGGATTGTCAAGCACTGTAACAGGCTGTCCAGGCCAGTGGTGGAGTCACTGTCCCCAGACGTATTTAAAAAACGTGGTGATGTGGTGCTTGGTGACGTGATTTAGTGGTGGACTTGGCAGTGCCAGGTTAACGGTTGGACTTGATGATCTCAAAGGTCTTTTCCAACCTAAATGATTCTACAGTTCTGTTATTCTACTTATATTAAGGCTTTACTATTAGGCAATTATAAATCCTGTATAGCCTAATTCTTTATTTTGGAACCCAAATTTACTATTCTTCTCAATGCTTGCTGTGTGATGATGGCTTCTCCCCTTGGACACTGCTCAAGTATTCCATCGTCTGCACATCTTTGGCCCCTTAGCCAAATAATGGCTGTATACACTCAACTGACGGGGAAACCAGGGTTTTGGAAGAGAGATCTCTGTTTCTCTTCTGTGTAATTATAATTTCTGTAAAGCTTCCCTCTGGTACAGATCACAAAGTCACACAGAATCACAGAATCTTTAGGGTTGGAAGGAACCTCTGAAGATGACCTAGTCCAACCCTCTGGTCGAGGCAGGGCTACCTAGAGCCGATTACACAGGACTAAGTTTTGTTGAAGGCGGTATTGAAATGCAGGTGTGTTACTGAAAATGTACCTGTACCTCTTGTGCACATCTCAAGTACTCTCATTTACTGCTAACAGCAGTAATTGATGTCAGATGAAGTACGATCTTTTGCAGGTATTTCAGAACTTCTGTGCCATCTTATCTGTGTTAGGCTATAGATAACTGTGTGGTTTGACATGCTTTGCCGTGATTTTCATGTGTAGGTTAAAC
This sequence comes from Ara ararauna, assembly GCA_028858755.1. NCBI lineage: Eukaryota > Metazoa > Chordata > Aves > Psittaciformes > Psittacidae > Ara > Ara ararauna. Next base: position 2,746,433 of record CM054410.1, on the reverse strand, counting down.
ACCCATAAACACATATATTAGTAAGCCAGTAGGTTAATGAAAATATAAATCAGCTTTTTCACTTGTGTTTGACCAAACACTGGTTGAGACTGTTGCCTTTTAGTCTTGAAGAAAATGGGTTAATCTTGTCTTGATTTTATTTTAAGGCCTTAATTTTCATTATAACGTTTTTTAAAAGTGCATCTTGTTTGTACAGATATACAAAAAATTCAAAACACATGGCATCTAAAGAATTTATTTGTTTAAGGGTTTTGATATTATCCTGCTGTTGTTAACAGTCCTGGCTAGGTGTTGGGAACAATTAGGTGCAGGGACCTCAGCTTCGTACAGGTAAATCTAGCTGGATGTATGGCTCTCAGTCTGTAGGTTTTTAATAGGTGATAATATTTAAATAGGACAGACTTACAGAGTGGATATTTTAATCTCAAGAAATCCTGCACCTCTTTGGAATCAAAATAGAAAGAATAGAGAATATAAAACACACTCTTGATTTGACCTGCCTTGAAAATCTATTGATGCTTTTTGTTTGCTTGCTTGTTTTCATGAGAGTCTACTTAGGTCAGAGGAGAATCATAGAATCATAGAATAATAGAATAGTTAGGGTTGGAAATGACCTTAAGATCATCTAGTTCCAACCCCCCTGCCAGGGGCAGGGACACCTCACACTAAAACATGCCACCCAAGGCTCTGTCCAATCCAGCCTTAGGCACCGCCAGCGATGGAGCATTCACAACTTCCCTGGGCACCACATTCCAGTGCCTCACCACCCTTACAGTAAAGAATTTCTTCCTCATATCCAATCTAAACTTCCCCTGTTTAAGTTTGAACCCATTACCTCTTGTCCTCTCACTACAGACCCTCATGAAGAGTCCCTCCCCAGCACCCCTATAGGCCCCCTTCAGATACTGGAAGGCTGCTCTGAGGTCTCCATGCAGCCTTCTCTTCTCCAGGCTGAACAGCCCCAACTTTCTCAGCCTATCTTCCTATGGGAAGTGCTCCAGTCCCCTGACCATCCTCGTGGCCTCCTCTGGACTTGTTCCAACAGTTCCATGTCCTTTTGATGTTGAGGACACCAGAACTGCACACAATACTCCAAGGGAGGTCTCACAAGAGCAGAGTAGAGGGGCAGGATCACCTCCCTTGACCTGCTGGTCATGCTCCTTTGGATGCAGCCAAGGATACGGTTGGCTTTCTGGACTGCAAGTGCACACTGCTGGCTCATGTTCATTTTCTTATCAGCCAACACCCTCAAGTCCTTCTCTGCAGGGCTGCTCTGAATCTCTTCTCTGCCCAACCTGTAGCTGTGCCTGGGATTGCAATGACCCAGGTGTAGGACCTTGCACTTGGCATGGTTAAACTTCATCAGGGGGATGTATGCGAGTATGTGTATAGATATTAGAGAATGGAAGTCTGAAGTGTTCTGCTGAAGGGGCCCTGGAATTAAAGGGACAGAGTAATTTAAATTTAGTGAGGGAAAACATTGTACAAGGTGAGATATGCTCATTGAATGGTGAACTCTATAATTACTTTAGTAACTGATAACATGATTGGGTTTTGGGTATGGGTTTTTTGTGTAGTGTGGGGTTTTGGTTTTTGGTGGAAAGCATTCTTTACAGGTGATTTTTCATGGAGACAATTACCCAAGTGTTGTTTTCATATTAAAGCATTATATGCGGTGTTTGTTGATGTGAAGATGCATAAGGTTTTTACTAAAGATGCCTTTCTCAGCTTATGCAAAAGTGTCGTTCTAGCTCATCCATTCCCACATTCTGGTGATAGTCCTTTTAATTTCCCTTTGCTCATCTTGGATTCTAGAAAAGGTTAATTAGTTACCTACTGAGCTTGATAGAAGATTTTTTTTAGACTATAATATTAAGAAGTGTTCTACTGGGGTATGAAGGTAACACCACAAGGGGGTACTATAATTTCATCAAATTTGCCTTGGTAAGTTTTTTTATTAAGGTAAAGTGATTACAGCCTGCAGAGTTAATTTTAATATGCTAATACACCACAGCAAGTTGGAAACTTAAATAAAATGATACAATTAATTTAAATTTATAGAAGGTAGGGAAGCTTAGTAAGGTCATCTGTATGTTACATTAAGATTTCACATAGTCTTACTAGATTTAAAAGTCAGTTTTCTCAGCAGTAAGCTTTAGAAGGTTGCTGTGTGTACTTCATTGACCTTTGCATGAGGCAGTTAGTGTAGTTCAGTGAAAACTAGGTTCTATGAAAAGTTTGTTTTCATGTAAGAAGAAGAACCCTTTACTCTCTGTGTACAGAAAGCCAATGTTTCATATGTACAGGTTTTAATGGTTTTAACGTTGTGTGGAAATTTATTAGGACTTTTTTTTTTTGTTGTTAATTTGCAATGGAAAAACACTTTATTTTTTTTTTTTGTGAAGTAATAACTTTAGATTAAACTTTTTGAGAACACACTAATATGCTGCTGGGCTCGTGGGTGCAGGAATTTTGTTACTCAGTTTTGGGAAGGAGTAGGTCTTGTTTTGTTTTTTGAAGCAAAGAATATCAACACTGTAAAATATATGGGGTTTTGAACTTTTATATCACTGCTGTGTTCAGAGGATGCGTTCCTGAGCTCTAGAAGAATAGAGTAGAAATTAATTTGCCTAAAACAGCCTTTTTGAAAACCTTGCTGTTATATTTGGCCAGGGCAACTAGAAATATAAGAGCTAAAATGAAATAAAGAATGTGGGAACTAAACAAGAGTACTGTGAATCAGGAGCTATGCAGACTAGTTCCAACGTTCTGTTTGTAGGCAGTCTGTTACTATTTGTCTGTTTTATCTATCTAGATCAGAATTTATCTGAACAGCATCTGCTCCTGGTGCAGAGAAGCCCTGATTTCAGGTGAGGGTTTAGGGGTGTCCCCTGCAGACATAAAGCAGCACCATGGGTAATACAGAATGATTAGTGCAAGGTAGATGGGTCTTAAATCCCAAGGGCTGCCATGGTGTATATGAGAAGGATAGTGTAGAACTTTAGCAGTGGTCCTTGTCTTTGGAGACAGTGAGGTCCTTGGAGAGCCAAGTTAGGAAATAAGAAAGAAATAATGTGTCAGTAGAACAGAGGAGAAAAACATTTCCTCATTATTTCTACAGAAGATAACTAATTTGTCATTCCTGTGATTGTGTTGAGTGAGTTTTACTTTCATCAGGAGGGTCCTGGGATCACTGTTTCCAGCCAGGATGTGGAAAATTAGATTGCATATCAACAAACCAGTCAAGGGGCTAGTTTGCCAGAGACAGTAATTGGCAATGATATAACAAAATGGAATTTCCAAATTCTTTTGAAGTTGGAAAAGATGCTGCTTTTTCCAGTGGCCATTTGCAGTGTTATTAAAACCTACACATAGCATCTGTGTATTTTGGAGGGTACACCAAACTGGCAAAGTCAGTCCTGCAAACCTGCTTTTGATGCTAGGAGAGGGATGTATGAAACCCAGAATCATACAAGGATTGATCCAGGTTACCAGTAAAACCTGCCAGGTTTCTTTTTTCTAAAGTCCATGTATTGTAGAAACTTCACAGAACTGAGGATTACAGTGACAGTGTCCTTAGCAGTGGGGCTCTCTGCTTTATCTGTTTTGTATACCAAGCAAATCACCATTGCCCATGCAGTTTGAGTGAGTGCTCCCTGTTGCTGATTTTTTTACCCCTGTGTGAAGAAATAAACAGATATTGTTTAGTGTGGTTTTTTGGCACAGTATATGGAAACTGGCACTTTAGAGGATCATAATGAGTCAGCTTCTGCAGAAAACAGGTCCAGTTTTACTCTAATCACTGATGGTAATGGTTTCCAGAGATTTGTCTTTCTCCTAAAAACTGCACATCAGTGGAAAAGGAGTAGGAGAGAATTTAGCCTCTGATGGCAACAACATACTATTCATTCCTGTTGTAGCTTTCTGTGGTGTTCTGTTATGGTGGTCTTTGTGTTGAAGATGTGCCCGAAGAGCACCATCAGAACTTCATTAATGAAGCAAGGCAGACTGTCTTAGTCTTCTGCATCTTCCACAAGAACAGGAGGCTGGACTTAGGGACATTTGAGTAACAGTAAAAGGGCATGTTACTCACTGGGTATGAGTCTTGACCCATTTAGGAAGACTGCAGGCAAAATATGGCAAAATTGGGTTATAATAAGAATGTTTATTTACAGACACTTTGAATGTAACTTCCCCCCCAGAGAAAAAACCCAAATGAATGCTTTCTAGATCTGTATAGCAAATTATTGGCATTAAATTATCAAATTATATGCACAATTTAATTTTTATTAAATAAGAAATAATGTATGCAATGTTATGATAATCTTCTAAAGTATAACAAGTTTTTAACTTTAACAGCACCATGCACTGTGCCTCTGCTTCTCAGGGGACTAATTTTAAAAGTAAAGCATTCAGTAATTTGAAAGAAAATTATGAAATTAGTCACTTGAGTAATTTAAACATGCAAATAAGTATCCCAACTGTGTTGATACCAGATTTAGCCTAATTTACTGGGGCTGCTTAGACTTCATCATCCTAATTACTGCAGCTTTGTGGCAGACTTAAGAAAGCAGAAAGACAGAATTTTCTGTTATTAAGTTTCTTATGGTACTGTGTTACTGTACTGCGTATTCACTAATGCACTCACTGGCAAAACTTATCCCAAGTTTTTTTTCCTCCTAATTAGCAGAACAAAGGCAGCCAGGACTGTTCTATCATTGCTTCTCATAAGAATGCCAGAGATTTGTAAACACTTTGATTTTACTTGCTAAGTGAATTATGATGCATGTATCTTCTGATATAAAATGATACAGCAATAACTGATTGAATTCTAATATTTGTGATGTTTCTGTGCAACTGTGTTGTGGGAGAAGGTGAAAATACCCTACTTCAAAGTGAATTGACAAACATCTTTGGTGGAGTGAAGATAAAGATTTTGACAGTGAACAAAAAATAAAGGCAAGGCCCTTTATAAACTTGTAACTCTGTAAGTGATGAAGTACCTTAAAAATATACATAGTTTTGTTTTTTGTAAAAAGAGTAAGCTGAAGGTAGAACTACAAAGATAGATTTGTCATGTATATAAAAAAGTCAAGAAAATAATTATTGAGGAAACTTTAAATGTGTAGAATTTGAACAAGATTGCATTTATCAAGGCTGTACAGAAGAAGGTTGTAGGATTTATGATGTTATGTGATAAAGGCTTGAGCAAGACATTTAGTTGGATGGAAAGGAAAAGTTGTGTCCTAATAATGTCAGGCAGGAAGAGCATGAAGTTAGATTTGATGGAAGAAATAGAAAAATGAGACTTGGGTAATACCCAAGCTGTAAGTCTAAACATGGTGATTGCTGTTCGTGAAGACGAGTTGGGAGAAATGGGGAGCGCCTGAAGGCAAAAATGGAAAGATATACATCAGTAAGACTGACTTTATTTGGTCTTACGGTTGGATGTACATGGCAGAGAAAGGGAATATGATTTTAGTTGGGTCCGGGGTGACAAAGCAGGAGGAAAGAGATAGAAGAGAGGTGTTGGTCCGAACATAACAGTTAGTCATGCTAGAGTGCAAATTTGTTTAAGGAGAAGGTGTATATCTGAATCATTATAGCTTTCTTGAGTGCTGGCAGGTTCTCATCTGTCAAAGATCCATGCTCCCAGGGCATCAAGAAATGTCATCAGACACCTTGGGTTTCTGTCGTGCCTTTTCCAAGGAGACCTTCATGGTGGAGAAAATGGAATGGGGTTTGCCTCCTTTCTGTTGCCTAAGTGGCATCAGTTAAGTAGAGTAGGGTAATGAATTATTCTCATAGCTCGATCTGTTGTCCCATCATCTGTTCTACATTTGCTGTGATAATCGTGAGTTTGGCAATACTCTGCCTTTTGTTGTTATGCTTAGGTAATTTTTTTTGTTTTTGCAGAACAATCTCCTTTCATGGTTTTTTGCTCTGACGTTAAAATGTAACTGTCTACCATAAAAATATACATATATTTTAGAAATCTTATCTACAAGAAACTAGTTAAACATAGAGGAATGATGATGAAAATAAATGTGTGACCCATGCAGGACTGTTTTTAGGCTTGTATTAATCTTAAAAGAATGTTAATATAAAACATTAAGAAATCAGAGAGCAGTCTCCACCTACATAAAGTCCAGGAGCTCCCTGCTGAGCTTTACTATACCAGCAAGTATAGATGATATGTTATTAAATTGATTTAGACCTTATTATTGGCATTTGGACAAGCATTCCAAGGCTGTAAGATTATTTTTTATTTTTTTAAAGATATTTTAGTGATAAAAGGCTGAGAGTCAAGCAGACAGTTCTTATTTTTTGGCATAACTTTTAGAATTTTTCTCCTGGGAACTGTACATGACAACCACATTTTCCACATGTGGGTAGAAATGGAAATAATCTTTGCAGGTATGGATGCTTCTTAATATTAGTTGAAAGTAAAAAAGTGCATAGGGCTTCTGCTCTATGAAGGTGAGAAAACAAATAACAACAAGTGTTAATTCATGTACACAGTATATTTTGTGTCTGCACAGCAGGTAAAAATGCTACATTAATGCTGGAAATATCTGTCCTGCTGTGTAGTTTTCCTTCCTTTTTATTACTTCAGTGTTTGGTCTTGTATGAATGCACCACACTTATTTTCATGTTATCATGACAGATTCCTCTTTGCTTCTAGTTACCCATATAAAGAGATAGAAGCTCTGCATGACCTCAATAAAGTATTCAAATGAAAGACTACATTAAAAATATCTTGGTTTTCACAGTGCAATGTATAGTTTATGTACGTACATTTTATTTTTAGTCTAAGTTATTAATACAAAAACACTAAGTAAAAAGAATGTTGTTACAATGTAATCCTGAACACTTCTAATTATGGGAATGTCAGAAGCAGGGTTCACTCAGAATTTCCATGAGATTAAATTGAAAATTATCTAGACTGTGTGACTCAAAGCATCTAGCGCTGTTGAGCACTCTATGTGTGAAAACAAATCCCATTATCTTGGTATTTAAAGATACACAGCACATTGACAGTGCCACCCCTTATCAGCAGGCTGGAGGTCAGTATCTGTGGAACATACAATTAGTGAATACCTCTGGCAAATCTGATTTAACCAAGTGGTTTAACTTTGTAGAAGTCTCTCTAGGGCAGGATGAAATTTAGTTCTCCAGGGAAGCACTTAGTTGTCCATAACAATCAGAATTTTCTTCTTCTTGCTGCTCCAGACCGACCTGAACCGTGTTTCAGAAACCATTAGCTGTGGTTGTGGTACCACCACAGAGCTCAATAATGTGTCTTTGATCAATGCCTGTTTTCAGAAAGGAAGTCAAACCTCCATCTGTATGTGTACAGAGATGAAGAGCCTGTGCTTCTTGGGGAGTAACTTCTCAGTGGTTAGTCTTGTCATTGCTCAAAACTTGAGCTGGATGTCCAATTTGAATGAGTCTGTTTTCAGAAAGAAAAGTGTCTTGGCTTTCTCTGATGGGAATGCAGCGGCTGTGTCAGCTGGGGCAGTTCAAGAGGAACTTGTGCATTAGTGGAGGCTGCTCTGCATGATTCAAGTCAAGGGGCTGCCAGGTGTATGATGCTGCATGCTTTATGTGTCTTCCCACTAGTTTTCAGCTGGGGTATTTTATTTTGTTTTATATTTAAAAAGAAGGGAGACTACTCCAGTTGTGGTCCTGAGGTCGGCTGCAGACTTGGTGCGTGCCTCTCTTGGTGCCTCAGGCTGGTGGTGCTCTCCATTCCTCTGGCATGTTGTTGGCCTGCACAGACATTCCTGGAGTCCAGGACAGGGTCTTGCCTCAGGTTTCTACAGGGAACCCACTGCTTGTTGTAAAATACACATAATAATACATTCTTTTATATGCTAAGATTTTTCAAGGATTGGGTGCAAAAATTTCTGTGGACAATGCTTTATTTTATTTGTGTCCAAATTACTAGCTATTTGAAGCCTTTGTGTATGAATAATAGTGAAATCCTGGAAACATGTGTTCCAGGGATTTACATTGTTCTGGTTCTGTATTGGATCTGCAGTTGTCTTAAGATACATGTTGTAGAAATAATTCCTCTCCGCTCTGCAGGCCCTCTCCCTCCCACATGAGAATAATAATGAAGAGAGCATACAGATTTCTTATTAATTTTATAATTCAGCCTTGCTAGCCCCACAAATTCCCAGTCAAACCTTGTCCTTCATGAGGAGTGTGATGTATGTTGTGTTCTGCTTTGGTTTGTATATTTGCCTACCTATCCTATTAATGCTATGTTATCCTCTGAGAGAGTTGAACAAAGGCAGTGTATAAAGGGGAGTAGGTTTTTTAAAAAGGGAAATGAATGCAGTAACTGAAAGAAGAGCAAAAGGACATAAAAATTAGGCAAGTATCGTATCAGTCATTTTAAGTCACTCTTCCAGACTGCTTTATGTGGCACTCACATTTTTCCAGTGTGTTTTTCTGATAATGCTTTATGTATTTTACTTCACACAGCAGGTACTTGGGATTTGTACTTTCTTATATGTGAATCAGAAAATGGGCTTTTTATTTAAAATTGGTACTTTTACACTGTTTTATGCAGCAAAGTGGTGAGTTGGTGTACTAGTACTTCAAACTGGCAGGTCAGTAAAGCGTGGTTATAGTCAGAACATTGACTGTAAAAGTGACATCATGGAATCCTTTTTCAATGATTCCAGCAAAATGTAGTTTACAAGCTAAGATATGCCTGGGTTTAACTTTTGTTCTCCTTTTTCACTTAACTGCAGACTCTGGCTTCTAAGAATGCATCTGTTTTTTTTCCATCTCATACATTATCGTTGGTAATAAGGCCTCTACAGTCAGAGTTTACTCTGAGTGCTTCCATTTACTGTGCATCAGGAAGACAGGTTCTAGTCTGTTCTTCTCTGTGTGCGTTGCCACAGCAGAAATAAAAAGAGCAGATTTCTTTTTTTTTTTTAATTACTGTAAGCAAAAATGATGTACAGAGATGCAGCCAGGGCTGTTTTCGTACTGGTACCTCGCTGTTCATAATAAGAATTTGAAATATATGCTAGGGCCATGTTTATAAGCAACAAGGATGACAAAACCTGCCCCAGGGAAAGAAGGGTGGAAACAAGGAGCAGGGAGGATGGTTGAAAGCCCTCTGAAGAGATGTCTGAGACATGGGCTGCTGGTTGGGATCTTTTTCCTTAGTTTCGTTATGCAAAGTGCTCAGTGTGATCTGCTGCTGGAGGATTTCTGGGGCTGTGTACAACTTGCCTGGTACCTTAGGGGCTAGTAAGTTGAAATAGTGCTGGACCTCTCAAAGATATATTTGGGACTTTCAGTCTTATTCCAAGATACAGCTTCCACAGACAGTCCTCATCTAGGTTCTACTGAGCTAACCTGAAAATGTGTACTGGTGTTTTAAAGTACTTGAGGTGCTTTACAGAGTAATTAAATGAGAAGAGTGGAGATAAATGAAGCAGCATGTGTGTGCTCAGTTGTAACTCAAATATAATGAAAATTCACATAGTGAAGGATGGGGACACAGCTACACCTCCTGTAAGAAGCCTGCTGTATACTTTTAGCTTGAAAAAAGAGGTCTGTTATAAACTTAAGTGAAATGAATCTTACAAGCAGAAAAAAACAAGTTGTGCACATTCATGGGCGTCTTTCGTTTTGCCATGTACTGCAAGGCAAGTCACAGCCCTGGAAATATGTGTATTTGCTATGCTTTTTCCTGGGCAGAGCTTTTTGGGAACATTTTACAGTGAAGTGAAACCAAAGAATTTCATTCTCCAGGTCTGATGTCGCATGCACAGATACCCGTTACTTGTACAACTTCTTTGTCTTATCCTGCTGGTCTTTGTGAATTTTTAACTCTTCAGAAGAGCTGAGCAGTTTGAATGTATACAAGTGGCCTCCTTCATGGTGGTTCTCTGTGAATATTTCCATTGAAATATTCATCCCAAGAGTGTGAGATAGCCACAATTTATGTGAGGTTTGCATCTTCAGTTTCCCAAGTGCTGCAAATTAAAATGGAAAGCTGTTTCCCATTGGGTATGTGATTTGGGGGCTGGTGTGATGGATGCTGAAGTAATCTTCAGGACTGTTCTCATGTCAGATGGCCAAAACCATTGAAGCTGTTGTGCTCCATGGGCTTCACTGAGGTTGCTGCTAGAGTGGTCAGCGAGTAATCTATTGGTGACTATACCTCATCAGTTCTGAAGAACAAGTAGTTTGCATTATGTAAATAAAAGGAACATTATTTTTAATGAACCAAGAGGTCAGAGAAATCAATCTCTTGCATGAGTTGGTACATGATACATTCACAGAAACATCTTACTTGGCTTGGCATATGCAGGATGCTGTACTGGTGCTGGTCGGGGCAGCCTGTGAATGCTCTGCTGGATCTCAGGGCTTAGCTTGGCTTGTGGTTATGTGCCTGTCAGAGGCAGAACTGTGCCAAAATTGCAATAGCACTGAAATGTGCTGACTGGCATTGCTAGTTGATAGGTGATAAGAGGTGATAGTTGGACCCTCCAGGTCAATGTTATCTTCATTTTGCTTACTGTGTTTTGAGTATTTTACAAAAGCTCGTCCTTCATGTCTTCAGTACACAATGAAATGTTTAATCATTGAAAGTTCAAATTAGGTCTAGAAAAGGAAGTAGTCTGAGTCTTATGGAGAAAATGGTGTCTCCAGAGTATCATAGAATAGTAGAATAGTTAGGGTTGGAAAGGACCTTAAGATCATCCAGTTCCAACCCCCCTGCCATGGGCAGGGACACCTCATACTAAACCATGCCACCCAAGGCTCTGTCCAATCCAACCTTGAACGCCGCCAGCGATGGAGCATTCACAACTTCCCTGGGCAACCCATTCCAGTGCCTCACCACCCTTACAGTAAAGAATTTCTTCCTCAAACCCAATCTAAACTTCCCCTGTTTCAGTTTGAACCCGTTACCCCTTGTCCTATCACTACAGTCTGTCATGAAGAGTCCCTCCCCAGCATCCCTATAGGCCCCCTTCAGATACTGGAAGGCTGCTCTGAGGTCTCCATGCAGCCTTCTCTTCTCCAGGCTGAACAGCCCCAACTTTCTCATCCTATCTTCATATGGGAGGTGCTCCACTCCCCTCATCATCCTCGTGGCCTCCTCTGGACTTGTTCCAACAGTTCCATGTCCTTTTGATGTTGAGGACACCAGAACTGCACACAATACTCCAAGGGAGGTCTCACAAGAGCAGAGTAGAGGGGCAGGATCACCTCCCTTGACCTGCTGGTCACGCTTCTTTTGATGCAGCCCAGGATACGGTTGGCTTTCTGGACTGCAAGTGCACACTGCTGGCTCATGTTCACTCTTCAAAGCCGGGCTGGGTCACGGCTGCCCAGCTGACCTTGGGGCATCCCTGCAGCTCTGAGTTGGCAGGGGAACTTCAGATTCCTCTCCAGGTTGTTTCTGGAGCTTTCACTGGGCAGCAAAAATGTCACTGAAACCCCTTGTAGTTTAATGAAGTTGCTTCTCTGCAAAGAATGAGTTAGATGAGGTCACTTCCAAAATATGGGCTTGCTCCTCTTCTGAGCTAAAATGTCTATATTTTGTTCTCTGATGTCACGGGGCCAAACTTCTCTTCACTGACTTTAGAAGACTGTGATTGTGGTACTGAGTTGGATGCACTGGGGGCTATGTAATTAGCATCTGAAATCATCTATTAATAGCATGTCTTCATAAATTTATTTTCCGTTCTGGAAAAAAAATGTTGATATTTTAAGCGTTTTAACTGTTCCTTCTTATTTTTTTACTTCCTTTTATGACATGAAAATTCAGTTTGCTGGTTCATTTTGAGCCTGACTGGAAGGCTAAGTTTGTTTATTTTGGCAGCTTAGTTGTAGATCGGCCAAGAGGAAAATGAAAAACTGTAGCCTGTAGGCATTCTGCATATGCTTATCTAAGTACTGCTGGAGCAGGGATAACTGTCTCTTTCATAGGAAAGGCAAAAAGGTTGGGAGAAGCCTTACTTATTTATATTTTCTCTCTGTTTGTTTTTTACTGTGTCAGTTATGGGCTGCATCTTGAGGGTGACAGGTCTGTTGTTAGTTTTGGCAGTGGCATAGGCACACCTGCAGACAGAAAGCTGAGGATATGGTCTAAAGTACTTTTGCCCAGAAGTTTAAATCAATAAATTAAATATTTGTCTTTTCTTCTTGAAATATTTTGAAAATAGCTTGAGGCTGTATATTTTCTGTTTGAGTCTTAAGCTAACTGTGAATCAGAAAACAATAATAGTTTATGTAGGTTCCTTTTTTGGTGTTCTAATTCAAAAAAGGGCATGCATTCCACTAGATTGGGCACAGCCCTGGTACCCTCAAGACTCCACACTCTAATTGCAGTCCAGGACAGGCATTGTTGGGTTTTACTGCTCCCACACCTCATAGGTTTTATTGGTCCCATCAATACCAGGACAGGACACATGACGGGTGCAGAGGGAGTCCTGCTGCCACCTAGGACTCCTAACACCCCACAGCAGAAGCATCCTCTGCATCCTGGTTTTCTGTGGGTGATGTAAGTGCCATCAACCATCGCTGAAGTGTAGAGCTTTGTGCCTGGGAACTGGCAGGTAAGTTAGGGACAGCTAATTCCTGCTTGAATGGGATTTGTAACATCCAGACCATGCAGTACACTAACATACAGAACAACTGTGCTTTACAGATCCTGTGATGCTCTTAATTTGCTTTTACAAGGTGCAGGGGAATAGTGCAATATCATATATTTCACACAGGAATATTTTAAAGATCTGTAATTATGAACTTTCTAACATGTATCGCTTTGCACTGTGCTTCGTGTACAGTGTATCACTGGGATCACTGGGAATTTTTTCTTGCAAGAGATGCTAAACATGCAAAATTCTAATTTCTTAGGAATTGGTAGAAGTTGAAATACTATTGCTGTTCTTTTAAAAAAAAGGTAGTAGTGAGGGAGAGAGAATAAAGTAGATTGAAAAAGTGAGGGAACTATGTGGTTTTTGGTGACATTTTCATTTGTTTGGTTTTTTATTGTAATGCTCCTTGCTAAAAGGCATTTTTCCGCTGAGGACTTGGGTATTGTTTTTGTGTCAGTTCTTTCACAAATAAACTATTCTTTCTGTTATTCTAATCATACATGAACGCTTTAGCCTAATAAAATTCTTCCTTGCCCATCTGAGAGAAAACCCGTATTCATTCGTTCTGGGAAGGCCATCGCTAGGGCTCCGGTGGATTAGCAGATGAGAAGCTTATTCCAGAAAAACAGCTTTTTCAGGAAAATTACTTTGACAGAAAACTCTAATTCATGTGACCAGAATTTACATGCTTTAAAAATAATTAGGGTTACTGGCTTCAGTTAAAAATAAATACATAAACCAAGTCCAGCAGTAGATTTGGCTGTTGCTTGGCAGCCTTTCTGTGGCTGCGGGTCTGTCCTGGGGTAAATGAAGGGGAGAAGGAGTTACTGATGGGCAGTGAGAAGACTTTATTGCCAGGAAAACAAAATTGCTCCTCTCTTTTTAGCTAGAGCTCTGTCTTTCAGTCATGGGGATACAAGCAACCTCGCTGCAGAGGTGCAGTGTGTTGCGGCTGTGCTTCAGGGATGCTGCAGGTCACAAACCTAATGGGTTTAACCCATGTCTACTTGTAAGGAACAGTATGAGGGGGCATTAGGGAAAATGGGCATTGAGGTATTGAGCACTGCTGGGAGTGGGTGGCGGGGTGCAGCTGCTGGTGGCATCACCTGTAGGACATCTCTGCGCTGGTACCTGGTGTGCCCCACTGTCAGGTGTTGATTGCTGGACTGGCAGTGTGATTCCCCAGTTCCCATCAGAGAGAGAAAGCGTCTGTATATTCTTGATGTATCCTAAAATCATTAAAAAGCCTTTGGGGAGGGAAAAGGGGGAAAAAACACTCTGGGAGAAGTGATTCTTTTGATGGCCTTTATGACCAATGCACAGCACTAAGTATCATTTCCCCGCTTCTTTTAGTCCAGTAACAAATTCAAATTGTGGATTTACTGCTGCTTTGCTACTCTAAGTTGTGTGCCTGAGGCAGCGCTTTCCCACTGACTCGTATGTTTTTCCACTCTTTTTGCGTGTGCGGGGGAAGTGAAAATGACTGAGGGTGCATTGGGCTTCTGCACCAGCCTGCATGGACCTGACTGAAGGGAAAACGGCTTTACTAGATCTTATATGGGCCTAACCCTAATTGCATTTCCTTACGCTGCTGGAACACATTTCTCCCCCTTCTGCCTCTGATCCTATGGCAACAGAACTCACAGGTCATGATTAAATAACAGCAAAATCTGTCTGTGGTGTTTGATCCACTTGTGCTGTGGCGACAGCGGCATGGGGCGGGAGGAGTTTCCATGTGTGTGCTTTCTTATAAAAGTTTGGGATAAATGTATTTGCAGAAACAGGACAATTCCCAGTGCATTCATGTGTAAACCAGGCTCTGCTACCATGGTCAGTTGGTGCAGGGCTGGTGATGGGCAGTGGGATTTGAGGTAGTGTGGGCACCTTGTATGGCTGTGCCACTGGAGCATTGTCACCCTGCCCTGTCCCAGACAGGGATGTCCCAGTGCTGGAGCCTGCTGGGTGCCTGGGCTGGTGGTGAGGAGTATTCCTAAGGTTTAATGTGAGAAGGTTTATGTGCCAGGTTGTGCTGGTGCTCCCCAGGTCAAGCCAAGCAGGCGATGCCCAAGCCAAGCGTGGTGAGGAATGCACCCAGCTTTCCCCCAGAGGAAACACGAGGAAAACATCTTGTTTTAAGAGAGATATTTAATATGTTTTTCATATTTGAAAGCAGTTAATGTCTGTGAATGTCCTTTTGCTCCCTAGCCAGCATGATTAATATTACTTTTGATCTTTCTTTTTATTTCATTTTTTAAATTTAGATTAAAAGTGATTTATCTACAACAAAAGCAACAGCAATTATTTACTCTGTATTAACACTTAAAGTTGTTTCATTTTAAACATTTTTTTGGGGAGGGTAGAAGTTCTTAAAAAATAAACATGGCTCAAGTTATTTTTAGATTACAATATTAGGAGATACTTGGAAGGAGAGCTGAATTTTAGCATTTGAGCAGCAAACCAGGGACTCAAGACTTTGGGGGAAATGCAAATGTAGAAAGGCAAAGCTAATAATGTGTTTTCAGCTGACTCAAGCTAATTGCACGGCGTGCCTGATGAGAATGCTTCACTCACTGCACTCAGATGGGTTTGGTCGCTGCCTTGCTATGTTGCCAGCCCTGTGCTGTGGGGTACATGGACCAGCTGGTGGGCATAGGCAGGGGTTAGGTGCAGGGCTTGACCAGAGATGGTGGGATGTACCCATCCATAGCATATGGGAAAGCCTCATCCGTTCAACTGGTTTTGAAATGCGGCAATAAAAGCTCCCCTCCGCAATGCATTGTCATGTGTTTTATATAGGATTATGCACAGATAATTCAAGATACGCTTGAGAAAGCATGTCAGAATTATTTCTGTAGCTTTCTTGACTGCAAAGCTGGAAGTTTCATCTGCCTGGTCCTTAATGCCACAGTCTGGCTGGGTACTGTGTAACCACTGAACAGCTCAAGGTTGCAGGATGGGAATGATGGTATTTTAATATGTATTAATTGTACTATGGTCCCTTCCAGAGCCAGCAATGGGCACAATGTACTGAGGCTGGGGATGGCCTCCCTCTGCCCAGGGAATGGTGAGCTGCAAATGCAGGCCCACCCCAGCCCTGAGAACAGGTGGCTTCTAGGGCTGGGTACAACTTGCTCCATGCATCTGGCTGGGACACTGCTGGTGCCCGGCTGCACTGAAGCGGGGAAAAGAAATGCCTGCTTTGTTTCCTTATTTTTCTCAATTTAAGTGTTTAAAGGTTATCTCGGCTCATGTGCTAACTCTGGGAGATGTGAGAACTGGTGATCCATCCATAACCTGTGTGAGGGGTCTTGAATGCACATGTGAAAACTGTAGGTGTGGAAGGATAGAAGCAGCAGCTGTGGTTGCAGGTCCCATACAGGCAGAAGGATTGCACCAGCTTTACAGCCAATGAGGTTCTGGCCCAGGCTTTCACAGTTTTTGTACTGATTTTGTACTCAACTTTTCCTAATTTCATTTTTCATAACTTCAGATGATAGGTGAGGGTTTTGTTTGGTATTGTTATAGTTTCATCTTGTACGACTAAAATCCTGCTTATAGTAATGCTGAAGAACAATTTTATATGGTGAATTCTGGTAGACAAGAGTCTTTTTTACCCAGAAGCAAGTTTTCTACAGGTTTTCTACAGATGCCCTTCCAGGCATTGAGGTACTTACTTTTCATAAGAACACAACTAAATGCCAGCAGACATTTTCAGCAGCAAACAGTTTTACTATATCATGGGCAGTACCAGATGGCCCTTGGGTTTGCACCACTCATGTGCTCAGTCACCCTGTTGCTGAGGACTTGTAGTGAGTGTTGTGGTGATGTGAACATCATTAGTAGGCACGTGAGTTACTTGGGATGGCTCTGTCTTCACACAGTGACTTTTATGAATGCTTCTGGTTACTTACAAACCTAAGCATTATATGTAAACAGGCTTCATTTAACTCAAATTGCATTTAATTTGAAATTGTAATTGTGAGTAAATTCTAATGCAGGAGAAAATGTGATTTTTAGGGAAATAAAACGTAATTACATTTAAAGTAATATTTCAACCTCCTTCGTATCAAGCTCTGATCAGTGAATGCTTGATCTTTGGGAAATCTTAACAACATTAGCTTGTGATTTCTATGACCCACTAATGAGGCAAAATAAAGTTGACAAAATTTTGTGTTATTACTATGTGAAATATTTGGATTACGTTAAAAATCAGGTACACTCCACAGAAGTGATTTTTAGGAGAGGGTGTGAAATCAACCCAGGGTTGCACAGCATGGCCGGCCCAGTGCAGGCACTGGCATGATCTGGGGCCGGGACACTTGGGGCTGTGTGACTGGTGAGCACGAATGCACTCACAGCTGCAGAGCACTTGGTGGTCAGTGGTTCTCACAGGGGAATCTAGCCTCTCCACATCATGCCTGTATCAGCAGCAAGAGCTTGTTTCTCCTGGATCACCTGCCTGAGGTGTCTCCTTGGCAGTTGAAGTCAGTTAACATCCAGCTGAGTAGGTAACAGAGTCCTGTGGACTGGGATGCACTGAGTTTGGATCTTTGCCTTTTCTGCTAACAGCTTTCTGCCTCTGGCCATGCCATGTCTGCTTAGTGATAACATATTAAAAAACAAGACTAACCTATTGAGTCTGTGATGCATGAAAAAGCTAAAAGGATAATCCCAAGTTACTACTTTGCTACTCAGAAAACAGAGCCAGGTTTTTCATTTTGTAGTAAGACTTGGTATGATAGCACATGATGTACCATATATGTGACTTTCAAAGAAAACATGGTTTATCCCTCTGATTTGATTTAAGCCTGGAATGAGTTACAGAGATTTCCTTTTACTTACACCTTCCATTATGGTTCTACAGGAGCCATTTGGGTGGAAATACGGCAATGACCTGGTTATGGTGCAAAGTCACCCACGTTATTTTTACCCTAAAATGCCCAAAGTGATGTGTGTCCACCCCAGCTGGGACTGAGGCACCAGAAGGTGATTCTGCAGGACTTACGTGTGTTAAATTCTGTGATGCAGACTGATCATGTTGTCACCCCCTGGGACATTGGCTCTTGTGGGTGTTGCTAGGGGGTGGCAGGGTGACCATGGCAGCAGGGGGAAGCTGACCCAGGGCTGACCCACCTTTCCCTCAGTCCCAGGGTTTGATTCAAGCTCAAGAGTATGAATTGTTCAGACGTGGCTGCACCAAAAGCACAGTGTAACACAAACAAAATAAGGATTCAGATTGAACCTGATCCTTAGTTAATTCCTTCTACAAAAACATGCCTAAAGAGATCTTTTATGTTTCTGAAGCCCATGTGTGTTATAGCAATGTGCCTTTCCAAGAAAGTGCAGTATTTCTTGTTTTAATATGTGAATAGTCTTTTGGGAGTTGATACACAGCCATTATTGGTTTAATGCCTTTCAGTGTTCCAGTAACTGATAGCTTGCTTTAGTTCTTTAAAGCTGAAATTTTTCTTGCCTGGTATCTGTTAAAATATTTCTTTAAATAATTCAGAGTCTGTTGGATTTCTGGATCTTGGTGTGAAAATAATGCCTCTTTTAAATTCCCCCTTTGTGCATAGCCAAAAACCCCCAAATCATTAAACCTGGTATTTCAAATTCAGTAGGTAATGTGATTATTGTTGAAGAAGGAAGGAAGTAGAAGCCAATTTTGTAGAAAACAGGTGCAGTAGTTTTAAATATGTGGATATTTCAAGCTGGAGTACTTGAGGATGAGTACCAGAGTAGTTCTAAGTTGGAAGTTTTTCTGTGATATACATTTAATTAAAAGGCAGCAGGGTTGCATGTGGACTCACTGGCTCCATGACCTGGCATGTGTGCAGCTGGAGCTAAGTCAGAAATTTTTCACTTCCCATTGCCTGCGCTAGGCTCACCAAGGCCCTGAGCTGAGCCTCAGGGCCGTGACGTGGCTGCTTCGCAGTGTGGTGCTGCGTGAAGGAGCTCTTCACTCCCATACCTTTCCCATTCCGAAAGACCATAGCATGGCAACTCCTGTTATTTTATTTCATGTGCCCCAGGCAGTACCTATCTGTACAAAGTGGTGGCAAGATGGACAATATAGACTAATATATTCTAAACAATATACTGTATGTGCAACATCCATGTGAACATTTTCTTTGTTCCTTTTACTCTGCTCTGTCCCTTATGGCAGAGCTCAGTGAGGTGGTGCAGGGAGGCAGCCACTTCACTCTTACCACTTGGATTGCCTGTGTTTGGTTTCTTGTTTTTGGAGTTAGACACGAGCCTTGTCATGGTGTTGTTGACGCCTTGGCTGGCTGTTGTGCTATTGCTGGGCTTGGGATGGACTCACTCTAGGTTGGCACTTTTGCACCTACTTAGTTATTTGGTAATACAGAAAGTTTCTGTGCTTCATATTTGTGTTGATAATGTCACAAAATTGGCTGCAAAAATTCACGTGAGGTTGTTTTGTTCAGGATGCATGAGCTCAGTCTTGACTGAAAGAGCTGATAGTTTCCTCTTGTGGCTGATGTAATTAGGGTTTTTTTGTCTTATTAGAACTATATGACAAAGAGATGCTGCCAGAGCAAGCCCATTTCTTGAGCCATGACTCATTTCTGGGTATCAAATAGTCCATGACTCACTTGTCACTTTTTGTGTCCTTGGACACAGACTCCATGACTCTGTGTCACTTTCTGATACCATCATTTATTTGCAAGGCTGCTCTGCTGAACATTGGATAATTCTGATTTGCCTCCTTGAAACTGTGTTGGCATGAAGTTATCCAGGATGAACATACTGATCATTCAGATAAGTTTTCTTGTTGTGGGTGATATTGTGCAGTGCTCTCCAAACTTGATCTCTAGGCTATGGTAGAGATGTTTTCTGGTTGAATCATCCTTTACTTTTTGCTATCCCATACCTGAGCTCACTGTGTGGTTAGCCCTTGTTATCCACTTGGATTAGCTATCAGAATATTTTGATTAATGCAACTCCTGCAGGGTGACATTTTCTGTTTCAGGATGCTGAGAAACCTTCAGGCTCTCCACTTTGATACAGTTGTTTGTTCTTTTCATTTTTAGGGTACAAAACTTAACTCCACTTGTAATGAGTTTAGTTTTCAGCTAAAACTACCCTATTCTGAAAGGGGAAGATCCTGTCGTCCATCTTCGTTGCATCTGTATTTAATGTATTATAACAAATACAACCAGCAGTTCAAAAATCCCCTGTGTTTAGGAATGCTTGTGCTATTTCAGAAGGGGTGTTCTCAGTCTTGTGCTGCTCATTCACCTGGGGTTTGTTTCTGTTAGGCTTATAGGTTCCTTTCTTGTCACACAGTCTTCACTGCTTTGCACTCCCGATGCAAGAGGCTCAGTGTTTTTTTATACTCAGAAATGGTAGACTATTCTTATTGATCTTGCACAAATACCTCCAGTATTTTACCCACATTCTCATTTTCCACTGAAGTCCTCATTATTATATCTGGAGTGTGAATATATTAGTAACAGGATGGTTCTCTGAAGAATAGCCTACAGATTTCAGTCCTTCCTGAGATGTCTCAAGGTTTGGCAAGTGGTTCCTCTGAATTTATAACTTTTATTTTTAAATTAAATGTCTCCACTCTTTACAGGCAGAGAGTCTACCCATTCCTCCCTAGGTGCTCCAGCACTGCAGATGTGATACTTTTACTTCAAATCCCCAGTGAGCTGAAAAATATATCCTCAAGAGTGCTAAGAGTTGTGAACACTGTAAGTAAGAGCATCAATCACTGAGGTATAGGAAACAGATGTTGTGGCTTTCTGTTTAAATTCAGGGACTGTTGTCAGGCAAAATACCTTAGACTTATTAGATGCCAAAAGGTGCTATAAGCCCATGCAAACCTGTTGGATTTAAATGTTGCTGCCTCAGAGGTGGTGATTACCATGCTGGCTCACCAGCTGAAGAAATTTGAAATAGGTTGTGAGACCCTGAATTTGGTAAAAACATGCTATTTGTGAGTGGCAAAATTAGTTGAAGGGAATATGAGTGAAATCTACTCATCTTCCTTATAGGAATATGCTGCATTTCCAGAAAAAGGAAATGAGATTCTTTTTGGAAAGTTTGGAAACAGCTGCTTCTTAGTGGTCCATGTATAAATCCAGAGCGCCTGTGCCTCTGTGTGTGCATCCCTACAGGTTCCTCTGCCAGTGTGCTTCAAAGCACATGGGTGATGCAGAGAGCAAGAAGGACCTGTGGGCTGGTAGATTGTAGGACGTGTGTGGTCCATGTCAACACCTGTGCTGGAATCCTCATCTCGCACAACTCATGCTTTTAATTCACCAAGGTCATTACTTTACACCCCTTAAGGTGGCCACAAAGTATGTGTCTCTCATGGAGATCAGGTTAGTGCAATGGTAGAGGAACCTCTACTTGGAGGGTAGGAGGAGAAGAAAGCCTTTCTTGCCAGGTAATATAACTGTAGGGCAGCTAGGTTTGATAAGTTGCAGATAGCTTTTGGGAGGCCAAGTTGTGGTCAATACTTTGGTGAATATAAGCTATGCAGTTCAGTGATTTTAAGAACAGTTATTGCCACCGTGCTTGGGTGTGAAAATTTATCTTCTGTCACCCTCACTACTGTTATAAAGTATATAAACAGGGTTTTTCATCTGCTTTCCATTTACTGTAACATTTTGTTGTCTTTGCCATGGGTGTTTAAAACTGAGATGTTCTAAAGAGCCCTGCATGAAATTTTAGAGAAACTGGACCTTTCATCTATGCAACAGCAGGATGCCAGATAGATGAACAAGAAAAAAAGAGAAATTGTTTTTGAAGCAATAGGGAAAAAAATAACAGTAGAAGCAATTATTTTATCAAAGGTTTAGTTTCTTTCTTTTTTTTTTTAAAGACCTTTCCTCTGTTGAAGCTGGCAACCTTCTTATGTATGTTTGATTGGTGGTTTTCCCAAGGTCCAGATGAAAAATGTCAGCTGGAAGATGTGTACTGTTAATAAGCAATCACAATGGCACCAGTGATTTCAGTGAATTTTGGAGAACTGCAAAACTCTAGTCATGTGTCCTCAAAACAGGCACAGGTTTCTCCTTCGTGTCTCTGTCTCTTTCCTGACTATGGGCAGACCTTTTGAAAGATTAAGGATGGAGGTAGTCTTTGTTTGTTATGTTCTTGCTTATAGTGAAATAAATTGTGTTCCTCACGATAAGGAGCTAGATTATGGTCCATCAGTCCCTGTGTTCAGGCCATTGAGCAGTAGTCTCCACTCAGGTTGATTTGGTTTGCATTGGTGACCTGACTCTGAAGTTCAATACCACATTGCTAGTTCCGGGCCCTTTCAACTTGCTGCTGTCTTTGATAGCTTTTCTTCCACTGAATTATCTCCTTCCTGTTGCTTTTCACCACATTGGGAAAAGTTTCCCCTGAGGTGATGGAAGCTTCTGCTGGAACTCCAGCTGAACCCCACTGCTTGGCTGGGCTGGCACTGCCTTGCTGCAGAAGTGCAGGTGGAACAGCTTGAAGTTTTGCATTCTGATGGTGCTCCAGTGGAAAGGAAAAATATTTTTTCTCTTTGTATGTTTAC
The DNA here is from genome assembly GCA_028858755.1 of Ara ararauna. NCBI lineage: Eukaryota > Metazoa > Chordata > Aves > Psittaciformes > Psittacidae > Ara > Ara ararauna. The sequence goes on along the minus strand of CM054410.1, from coordinate 2,724,248 downwards.
TGTATGACAAGCTGGGAACAGACTGCAAATATCACTGAGTTCTCCCAGAATTAATTTGCAGCAGAAGAAGGGTTTAAGGAGAGAGCAAAGCCACCAGCTGTGACAGCATGGAGTCACTGGAAGGAAAGCTATATATGGAGCTGGGACAGATTGCTTGGCTGTTCTTTACTCACATGCTAATAAAAACACTGTTCTGGAGGAGCTATGTTGTCCAGAACATGCAGGACTAAGCATCCTGTGTTGGATGGCTTATTTAAGGATGAGAAAAACTTGGAGAAACCTAAAATATGAATAAACATAGCTCATCTTCTTCTGTTTTAAATGCATATATATACCTTGTATTAATTAAACAGCGTGAACGGGCAGAGAATGGGATTTGTACTGCCAGTATATATTGAAACTGGAATCTTGTTTGAATCAAGATGATGTCTCCTGGGTGAAAGAAACTTACGGAGATACATAAGGCCAAAGCTTCTAGCAGTCTATACTGCCTTTACTGAAAAACATATTTATATCTTCCAGACTAGTAATTAATCACTTGGTAGGATTTTTTGGCATGTGCATTCACAGAAGATCTTTCTGTACTGCCAGGAACCACAAAGCATGGGCAAAATTAAAACACTGATTTAATTTGTTACGTAGAAGCATGGAATGGGAATGTTTTAAGCAATGTTGACAGGCCAGGAATTTAGAACCACCTATATTTTTAAAAATAGAAAACAAATGCTACTCCTTACAAAAGTTAAATTAATTAGTAGCAGCTTTCTAATACACTACTGAGAAAGAAAATAAAGTTTGGCATTAATTAAGATGTGAAGAAACGCATAATTTTTAAAGAGAATACATTTCAAAGTTGTCTATAAAAATAAGATACTGCCTTTTCTGAAATGCACTTTCAAAGCATGTAGCTCTCTTGAAAAATCGAAAATAATTGCTGAAAAGGTTTTGTATTTTGATAGCTTCTGTAGCTAATCTGAGGAGCCTCTGCAGCTCCTTCAGCGCCTTCATGTGCTATTGATAACACTGATGGGAGTTGCAGAAACAAGGCTTTGACCATGATCAGTCAGTGAGCAGCTGGGGCTATGGGATGCTGCCTGCAGCCTTGGATACTGTGCACACGCATGGACACTGTACACATGGGGCAAAAAAGCAGCTGTTTGATTACTGTAGATTCATAAGACATTATCCATGCGCATGTTTACAGCTGCCCACTGTCATGGGATCTCTGTGCTGTTTTAGTACCTATGTGTTTGAAGGAGGTTTCTCAGCATTGGAGGACTTGGAAGAGTGGCACAAGCTCTGCCTTCTATTTCTGTGCAAGGAAGTGCCTCTGTGGGTTTGCGGTGCGCTCCTCACAGCTGCAGAAGCAACACTTCATTGCAGCTAAGAGTAACAGCTACGAGCTATGGGTCTGATCTGGTCACCCTGGCCTAGCCTGTGCAAATGCAGATGATACAACATCCAACGTGAAGCCTGTGACTTGCTCCTGCTGTTTGTAAGTTATTTAAAGGAAGCCATTTTTCTTTATTAAAAAAAAAAAAATTAAAAATTCCTAAAGCCTGACACAGCAAACCACGTAATCCCAGCAGCAGACAAAAGATGCTTTTTCTGCAGTGAAAGTTGCTGAGATGTTTATCAATTTCCTTCTTGTTGTTATGACTCTTATTTGTTTCTTCCTTTACTTCAAATATAAAGCATAAAGGTCTCATCAAGGCATAAGGTTATGCAGGAGATAAATTAATTACATCTTTAATCTGCTTGGATGCAATTGGAGCAACTCAAATGTTTTAAATGTAGATTATAACTTGTAACGGTTTTGTAGTCTTGATGGTTTTAATGTTCTGGAAAATTACATTGTACTGAAACATCAAATGGGGTGAGGTCACAGCTTGGGTCAGGAATGCACAGTGAGTGGTCACCAGCTCTGTGTCACCATCATCTATCATAAAAAAGTCTATTTGCTCTCTGGCCCATTGGTAAACTTCTACAGTATAATCTGACCACCATTTATCAAGAAGGTGGACAGCCCTGGCTAAGAATAAATCTTTTCTTTCAAGAGTTCTTGACTGTATTTCCCCTTACTCCTGAATACATTTGTGTGATGCCTGCAGCAGATGTTATCTCATGCTTTTTTTCTGGGGTCTGTCTTGCGTTGTCATGCCTGTGGTCGTGGAGGGGTGGCCCTGTTCACTGCACATTGCTGGGGTCAGTTGCCAGCAGTACTTGGTTCATGGTCACCTGCTGGCTGGTTACATGGCATGGGAATGCTGAGAAGTACCATTTTTTTTCTGAGGATGCGTGTAGATATGATGAGTGGGAAGGCCTTGTGTGCCTGCCTGCCCTCCACGAAGTGCCTCTTGTGCAAAACTGGAGCTGGATTGTCTCTGCAGACTCATGTATTACTGTGTTGTGCAAAGAGTAACAGCACTTGGACGTGTGAAGGATGCCAAGTGTTCCCCATCGGCAATGTTTTCTGTTTTTCTACCAGGTACTGCTCTCTGCCTGCATATGCAAAGAGAGGATGAGACAAGTTCCAGTTAAGCTATTACTCAACTTTTCATTTGACATTGTGCAAGTATCCTCCTTTCCAGCTTGAGAAATACCACTTATTTTGAAAAGTATTGTCATGTGTCATCTTAGTGATCTGTGAATTAACAGAAATATGCTTCCATATAAGGTCATTTTTATCACCATAAAAAAGTTTAATTGTGTGACTGTTGCATTGAGACATTTTGATCTGTGTCTGTTGTGGAGACTGTTTTCTCTTTGAGTTATCTGTCACTTTTAGCATGGCTACAGAGAAATCTACTGGTGCAGCCCTTTCACACAGGACCTGGAGGATGCTGCATAGGATTAGAGTTGTATGATTGCTCTTTGCCACTGCAAATGCTTCTGGAATATTGTCTGTTTCTTGTCCTGGCACTTGCAGAAGAGCACTGAGACAGTGAGAATCCATGAAAGTGACTAAATAAGTGGAAAATTTCTTATGGTGACAGATGAAAAAAAAAATCAAGCCTCTTACATTATCAAAAAGGCACTTAAGAGGTGACTTAAACATGGACAGTAAGTGCCTACACAGGCAAAAAGAATTTGCGGATAGAGAGCTTTTAAAAGTAGCAGGAAAAAAGTATAATGAGATTTAGTGCATTGAATTCAAGATAAGCAAAAAATTTGACTAGAAATAATGTACATGTTAATCAGGCAAAGTGATTAATCACTGGAACAACTTAATGGCCATTATGGTGGATATTTTAAAATCAAGGTTGGATGATTTTCTAAAACCTGCAGTTCAAGTGCAACTATTGAGCTTTAAACTGGAAGGAATACAGAAAATTCTGGTGGCCTATATAATGCAAAGTGTCAGATCAAATCATCACATTATCTGGAGTCTATGAATTAACAAGGCACTTTTGTTTCCGAATAAACATGACCTCCAACCTCTAATAATTTCCTGTTTCTTGAATAATTCAGCAGTCCTACCATCCAGTGGTTTTGAGATGATATTTTATTCCATCACTGTGAATTGTCTGAATGTAGGATTTCTCCAGTGGTGATCCAAAGTATAGAAAATAAATGATAATGCAACAAGCTGTCAGAAAAAAATACTTGATGCTTCTACCTTTTTGTGTATTCCTAGCCGTTCTTTCTTGAATCTCCTGTGTTTTATGTGACTGTGGCACCCATGTCAAGCACGCTGTTATGCAAGGCTGGAGTGATAATCCCAGCTTTAATTTTGTTGCCTTTGATGAATGTGACAACATTAGTGTTGTCCGTTTTATTATTTGGTGTTTAACATACCTATGTATGTACATCATATTAGTTTAATGATAGAGAGCAATGATAGGATAAACTGCAAGGAACTGAGAGAAATGACAAAGGAGATAAAGGGTTTTCATTTTAATAAACTGCACACTAACACGTACTGTTAAAAAAATACTCCTCTTACAAAATATGATGCAATACAGAGTGAATACAATGAATTATGGGCATAAAGACATAACACCAAAGAGTGGCTAGACTGTCATCCTCAATCAGAGGCATACCTTTTGGAAATTACTTTGAAGGTTACCTTGGAATAGCTTCCCAAATTGACTTTACAATTCAAGTGCAGAGGAATTGATGGATGGATGGTAGTCAAGGAAATTAAATGTGCATGACCATCTGCATGAGCAGAGATTTGTATACAGCATAACACCTTACCTATTTATTTTTATCAGGAAGTGATTACAGATTGTGCCCAGAGTTCTGTAATGATGACAAACACAGTAGAGCTTTGATTCTTCCAAACAAGATCTCCATCAGTCTGGTCCTGTAAACAAGATTCACTTGCTGAGAAATCGGTACACAATATATTTTCACATCCTTAGACAGCAGGGTGCAAATCTCCATCAGAGTGGTGAAGCCAGTCAACCTAAATTCCCTTCTTCATGAGAGGAAATGATTCACAGCTTTTTATCTTCACCATTCTTTCCATGGGAAGGTCTTGCCAAAATACCTTTGCTTTATGAGATGCTTCCGTTTAGGATCTATATGGCAATTCCCATCTTGGCCAATGTGCTGATGAGATGGTTCACTTTGGTTGAAATGGGAGTTGGCTGTTTCCACAGGTGACTGATGATAAAGGGATCAGCCAAGGCTTGCCACTGTGGTTCTCCGAGTTGTCAGATATGCAGGATTTGGGTTATTCTGTGTGTGTTGCTGGATGTAATCCAACTGTGCAAATCCCAAGGTCAGAGGAGAAACAGCGGGGGACCGGTAGAAGATGTTGTGGTAAAAAATGTTGTGGTGAGTGGCTTTGGGCATGGCCGTGGTGGTGGGGCAGTCCCCAGGGCATGCCTCTGGACTTGCTGTGGCATGCTTTAGCCTTCGCACCATGCTGCCCTCCTTACATCTGCAAATGTTGTGATAACATATTTCTCTGTTAAATCTGAAAACTGACAAAGGCTCCTAATTCTCTTTAATACCTACAAAAAATTGCAGTGGCATTTATTGTATATGTTGGTGTTTTCTGAAAACAACTTACTCAGATGCTGTCTTTGCTTAGCTTTTATTTATTTCCTCTCCTCTCTCAGATATTCCTATTTACTTTCCAGTTCCTTTCCTTTTGCGCGATTATATTAAAGCACATACACTTAGTTACATGGGGCAGTTTGGTTTTTTGTGACAGAGGATCTAGCTGTTTGTGTATTATTCGGGTATTTTTCTTTTCATATTCCATTTATTTTCTTCTGCTCAAACGATGACCTGGTGTAGATAAGAACCCAGGTTCTGCTTGTTTGCAGCCTGCCAAATGCATTCATGTTTAATACGCAGAAGCCCTCCAACAGGAACACACTGGTTTAAATAGTTGAAATAAAAACTAATGTGGGATGGTGTTTGTGTATGTTAAATGCAATGTTAACATGATCTTACTAGTGCTGTGCTGAACACATCCCTCTCCCTGATCCTTTGCCTCCCTGTTTCCAGCCCTCCTCCATCACTGTTGTTCAGCTCCTTGTTTCAGCCTCAGCCCAGTCCTCACTGGTGCCAAGGTGAGCCCAGGCTCACTGCAGTGAACAGGAGAAGCTTGTGGTGATTTCAGCTGCCCAAAGATTTCATGCTGGCAGTGCTGGAGTTCTGCTAGAGCAGAAAATAACCAAAGGCCGCTCTAGCACTGCCTTTGCAGTACAGCCCAGTCAAATCTGATGGGAAGGAATGGGTGAATGAAGCAATGATGCTTTAATTTACAGATCAATTAAATGTGATAAAAATAATAAAAATTAAAAAACTCTATAAACATAATTGAGTTTTCAGAGCAAATATTTCTGCAAGTTAAGGCTATTTCAAATAACATCAACAGAAGTTTTTATATTGGAATTTGAAGGACTCTTTCGTTTGTGAACTGACCAGACACATTTAAAAAATGTACAAGAAACCATAAACAGATTTTCAAACCTGTTCCAGGACAAGTAAAATTTTGGTATGATTTACAGTATTCCTGGGGGAATACTTCACAGTGCGAGTCTCTGTTTCTTCTGGGACTTTAAGAGGCATTTGTTATATGTGTTTCCGTGTTTTAAGAAGCAGGTAATATTCCATGTACTGGTACCAAATGGTTTTGTCCTGAAATGGGAAGAGTTTTATTGTGTTGTTGATGTCAGGGTCAGGAGGCCAGGGGATGCCTGTTTGTTTGGCTCTCGGTTAAGAACTCTATCCATTGACATCTCTTTAGATTTATTCACACACTGGAAATTGCAGATGGCAGTTTCTCTGATTTTCTTTTGAGATTCATGGTTTGCAAAGTTTTTTTTTTCTTAATGAGCTGTTAACTCATAACAGTATTCACTACTTATGTAAAATAGAAGGCTGGTGCTTTCCAAGCTGGTTTGCATTGTGCTGCAGTTTGCAATTTAAAAAAAAAGAATGATTTATTTCCTCCTGAGTTTTCTTTTTTAGATCTCAGAATTTCCTTAAGATGAATTTTTCAAGTTGTTTCTGGTTATTATTTGCACAAATGTGTGCAACATCTGACTGGGAAGAATTGTGTATGCATTGTTACATTTTTTATGAATGTATTGTCTTTTATACAACCCCCCCCGATCTGCATCTTCTACAGCCTACAGTAGTGTCCACTGTATTGATCCAGGCACAGCACAGCTTGGTTCTGCTCCCATCTTGACTTGCTCTGAAAACTCCTTGTTGCTCTGATGCAAAAACTCACCGATGCAGGAAGCTTGTGTTTGAACTGCCTTTTGGTGTAAAATAATGAACTATTGAAAATTATACCATCTTGTCAATATTGTTATGCTTTTGCATTCTTATGTGTATGTGATTTCAGACTGGAGAGAGAAGTGTTGGTGGGAGCACATACCCTCTGTTTCCCTGTAGGCACTCTGGGAAGCTTTCTGGTGCACATGCAGGTTTGAGGCAGTGTGAGGATGATTTTAATATTTTTTCATTGCTTGGCAAGTTTAGAGACTGCACAAAAGGCAAGGCTCTCCCTCTCTTGTTGATTTGATGGAAGCTTTGGGTACAATATGATGGGCAGGCTTATAGAAACAAAGGAAGTTCAGTGGAAGGATGTTGTTGCTGCCCTTGTGATAGCATCTCAATGCAAGAGGTGCACAATGGAGTTAAAACTGATGGTGTGTTATCCAGATTTCTGTGGTTAAATCCAAGTGCTGGCCCATGTAGATTTATCTGAGTTTTAGGCATTTAAGTGCTGTTAGGCAAAATGACTTGTGATTTTAAAGCGAGCTGCAAAGGTTTGCTTTTTCACTGCTAGTAATTCAGTATCTTCAACCTCTGCATGAACACGATTATGGACGGCGTGAACAAACTGTGCAAGAACTGAAGCGCATGAGTACCTGTGCTGTGCTCAGTTCTGGGTAGGGGGGTGGGTTTTGCAGACACCTGCCTTGCACTTTCCGTCAATGTTCATAGTAAAATCTCAGTTTTGTAAAGCAGGATGGGAGGAAGCACAAACACATTTGGAAAGCTGGCAGACAGAGGTGGGCAAGCCCGCACCAGCCAGAGGTGAAGGCAATGCCCTTGTACTGCTTGGAAGATGTTCAGTAAAGCAGGGAGAAGTTGTGAAGAGCCACAAAAGAGAAGTGAAGGAGCTTGTGTCTGAGGAGGGGAGAAGGTGTCTGTTGGAGGGCTGTGGGGATGTGTGATATGCTCCAGGTGATGGATGGGGAAATTATCTTTGCAGTAACACTCCAGAGTACATTTGTCAAGGACAGAGGAGAGGATGCTGAAGTAATCGAGAAATGTCTTTCTTCTTAATACTAGGTATTTAAGGCAGCACTCCACTTAAAATTCAGTCTGGCTGTGTGGGATGCCCCTTACTTTTGAGGTACTTGGGTTTTGTCCCATAAAAATATATGAGGTTTAATTACAAATGGCAGGGTATTGCCCTTATAGACCTTTTGCTTGCTTCTAAAACATCCCTCTGCTGTATCCAGACTGGGATGTTGTGGTCTCCTGGAGGCTCACACAGTGATTTTTGTTTTGTGTATTTTGTTACTGTAGGAGTAGAGTGGACAAATACTATTTGCTGCTGCAAATATTAAATATTTAGCAAAGCCTGGCAAAACAGGTTGGAATTATGAGCACTCCCAATCGTGCTTGGTAGTCAACTACAACAGAGAGCTATCATGCCTAATCTGTCAGGTTTTTTCTGCTCAAACGTTTTACTTCTGAGTAATATTAAACATCTAAATAATTTCACAGAGTAGGTTCTTCAGTGGTGTAGAAATAAAACTGAGATGAGAAATTATGACTCAAAGCACTGATTTGGTAACTGTAGCTGGGGCCAAATTGCAGCTAGTAAGACAAGAGTGTGGGATGAATGCTTGGCGATGAGGCTTTGGAGTTCATATTCTTATTGCTCACAACAGTGACTAGAAAAGAAACATCCAATCCCATCAGTAGGGAATGCCAGGATGCTGCAATTGACACACATGCAGCAGGTGCTTGAGCCAGCTGCTGACACCAGCTCAGTTTTCCTAGCAGCTGGAAAATGAGTAACGGGAAAGCAATGGCTGTACCTGCAGGGTACTGCTCCATCGCCACGGGAGGACAGCCGCATCCCCAGGGCCACAAAACAGGGAGGAGTGCCTGTTCAGACATCAAAGATGGATATAAATAAGAAAGAAGCCAGAGATAAAAAGGACCATAAGGTTGAAACAGTCCACAGAGATATTACATGTTTATAGTGGGGTCTGTGGGAATAATGGGTATTTATAAATGAGTTCAAGGGGATAATGTGTATTGAAATATGAGTCCAGAGGGAGAGTACGTATTCAAAAACTATCTACTGTATATAGCATAATAATCCCAGTATTTCATAAACTCATAGGAAAGTATTAAATAAAAATAAATTACAAATGTCTGTGGCTTGATTGCAAATCATTTCAGAGAAAAGGGAAAAAAATCCTTTGCGAAATGTGGAAGCCATCTTGTGTTAAACATCACCAGAAGAAAAATTATAATTGTAAAAAGTAAATGTCAGTTATAGTTATTACAGTGGCCATGTTTTTTCCAATAACAATTTGGCATTTTATTTAGTCTGTAACAATCTACAATTCAAATTTAAAATAAAGATTTTTCTTTTATTTCCCTCTGAAGTTGTGTGCCAAGCACAGCAGAGCAGAATGTAACATCTGTTGATGATTAAAACAAGCTTTCCTATGGGCCCTGAATACAAAGTAAACATGGATTTTATCCATAGTCAACAGCATTTACAAATGTAAAGGGAGGAAGCTACTGAGTTTTTGAAGAATGAGCTGTGAGAGAGGAAATAGAAGTATGGGGACGGCAGATGGCGATAATTAGTTCCATATCGTGAAAGGCTTCTATTACAAAATAAAGAAGACAGAGTCCTGTATTATGCCGCTGTTTTATTAAAGCGCCCTTTATTTGCCATGATTACCCCTCTCCAAGCGGTGCTGTTACTTGCTGGCCCACAGGTGTGCTTACCCTGGAATGGGTGAGCACATTGGTGTCCATGGACCTGGTGCTGGCACTGAGCACAGCCACTCAGAACAGATACTTTCCTAGCTTTTCGCCACATAGCACTAGAAACGCTTTGCTGGCAGTAGGCAAAATTTGGGAGGAATTTATTATGTAGACCTAAAGACTAGTAATCTTGAGGGTTTTTTGTTTTAGTTTAGATTTAAGGGCCAGGGTATCAAAGGTTAAAGGCTACTGTACGTTGCTTATGGCCCTTGTCTCCTACTTTGCCCTGTTTAATCATGTGTCGTGTGATTCCCACCTCAGTGTTCAGCTGTTGTCACTAAGAAGCAACTTCCCTTTCTGTCTTACCAAGACAAATGCATCTCTGCCCTTCTAGTCCGTGTGTTTCTCATATGGTCTATCTGCGTTTGCTACGTTACTCAGTTTCACCTATTAAAGAGCTAATTATTACTGCTGGAATAATTTCATTTTGTAGGGCTTCGCTCACCCTGTTTGTCTTATTTTATCTTGCTTTGATTTCTTTCCCAACTATCCTTAATGTAGAGTACATTAAATGAAGTGTCAAAATGAAAATCCTATTTACTGAGATTTCCCTGCTTCCCAGGGGGACGACAAACCTCCTCTAGCTCCCAGGGTGCATGAGCCAGCTCTGAGCTTGCACAAGGGTGTTTTTGACTCTTCTTTCAGTTCTGGGCTGGTTTTGTTTTGCAACAAAAGCCAGGCCTTTTTTTTTTTTTTTTTTTTTTCCTCACAGTATTTTGTAGTGTTCCAGCTCATATGTTATTTTGGAATTCATTACAGTTTTTAATTGTAATTTCTTCTTTCCTCACTTCCATCCTCCTTCAATTTTCTTTCCAACTGGAAGCTTTTATAACCGAGCTCTCATCACTGGCACCCATGGAAATGCCTTTGTAGCCCTGCACAAACACAGAGTGTTAATCTGGCACTCGCTCTCTGGTTGTGATTTTTTTGTTGTTGTTTCTTTTTCTTTCCTTCCATCATTTTATAATTACCTGAGATGGTAACAGCTCTTAAGAGCCTCATCTGTCACCCTGGAACCAAAGGCTTTTCATTGAAAATTAAGGAAAAGCTTCTAAAGTTTGAGTTCTTTCAGCAATGAAATATAACAGTCCTCCAGTAGAAAGAGTATTTTAATGATGGATCCCATTACACCCAGTAATGTAGGATGTAAGTATGCTTTTGTGGTTAAGAGGAAACATAAAGACTGGAGGCTTGTACTTGCTTTCACAGACTGCGAGCGCTGCCTTGCCTGGAGAAGGCACCGTGGGACTTGCAGGGGGCTTCATCAAGGTGCACAGAGCCCAAAAGCAAAGCCACCAGACCTGCTGTTCTCCCAGATGTTAATGAAGCTATCTTCTTCAGCACATCTGGACCTCTGCTAAATATTGCAGTGACAGAGAGAAGGTGCTGAACAAGGACGTAGTTATTACTGGATTCAAACGGAGGCAATTTATCAGGATGATATGAAAAACATGCATTAAATGTAAATTTAAAATGCAAAAAGAAAAACTGCATGGAATTCAAAATTAGTTCTAAGTTGCTGAAAGAATGTATGGGAAGAGTTGTAGGCAAAATAAAACTAGATCAAACCAAAATAAGAGTCCAGATCTGCTGAAACACATGTTTTGGGCAGAGTTTTCCTAAACTCATAGCTTTAGTAAAATCATCAGGTAACAGATATTATACTTAAATGTCCAACTTCAAAGAGAAATGACTGCAGAAGCAGCCTTGCTTTTATTTTTAATTAAAAATTTGAAAGCATTACCTGAGTGGACCCCAAAAGTTAAAAAGCAGAAGGCAAATAAAATGTTATGTCTTTTAATGTCTTTGAAGTTGAATTTCACGATTGCTGGATCCTGTTATCTTGGTGTTTCTGTGCATGTTTTTGGGTACTGCATCAGGATGGTGTGGAGGGGATAGGTGAAGCAGTGGAGACTGTAGAGGTGTCCCCAGAGCAAGGGACTCACCAGGGACTGGAAGTGGAGGCAGATCCCACCTCCACTGTGGGGCTGGTACTGGATCTTTCAGCAGCTGGATCCCAGTCTTTCTCTTTTAGGACTCATGTGAGCTTGTAAATTGCACTCTTGCACTTCAGTAATTAGTCATTGATCGTGCTCTGTGGCTGTCTGTGTGGTAGCACCATACCTGCATTGTTTTGTACTTAACTTTATAGAGAACTTATCCCACCTGGCTTCCTACATCACACTGTATCGCATATCCCTAAAGCAGTCGGTATATGACATCAAATAATTTAAAAATAGACCCCTGATGTTTGAGTGGATGCAATAAAAGTCCCATGGTTTAAACGGCTTTGATCTTGCAGCACCAGAAAACACTCTGCCTCTTAAAAAAGGAAACACCCTAACCACACCCCCAAACAACCCTTGCCAGCTCTTCTTGCCCTTTGGGAAGGACAAGGTGAGTGGTGACACCCAATGTGTGATGTTTGCAGGGACCTTGGCTTTCTCCCAGCTTTCACTGTTTTCCAGGTAATAATGGCTTTGGAGGCCCCAAAGAGTATTGGAGCCCTTCCAGCAGATGATTATACTGCATCTGCTGGCCTGTAAGTGAGGCTGCTGGAGGGCCAAGTGCCAGCCCAGGCCTCTCTGTCATGTTATGGAGTGCTACCAGAAGGCCGCCAGACTAGCTCTGTCTTTCCTTTTAAATAAGCAGCTTAATCATTCTCTGCCTATAATTAAAATTTTGAGTTGGTCACGTGTTGGAAATCTGCACATGGAGAACTTATTTAACTAATAAAAATTAGCCTTAAGTTGTGTTTATCTGAGCAACTAAAAACTAAACTCTCTGGATGCATCAGCTCCACTCTCCTGTGAGTGAGTGTAAGGAAGCTTGTGCAGAAGCTATTCAACGGCCAGCCTCAATCGCCTTTAATAAAAGCCATTATTTCAGCTTCTGTGCAATTTGGAGTCTGGCCGTAATGTAGGATGGGAACACCTTATAACACTTACAGATGATCTCCTGCCTTCAGTCGATAGAGGCCAAACTTCTGGACAACTTTGTTGTTTTCTCCAAGAATTGGCCGTTGTGGCTTATGAAGCATTTCTGGTCCAAAGGCCAGTACGTATGATAGAAGTGCTGGAAGAAGTGCCTCTACCACGTATACTCTTTGTGGGGATGGTTTTACTACTACCCTTAGCCGTCTTGCTTTCTCTGTAAGGACTGATAAAATGGACTCATGTGCCAACACTGTGATAACAGTAAAATTTTCTTATGCTTTGCCATGCATTTCTATCAGTGGTGTGACCCAGTACTCCAAGGTCTACTTGAGAAGATCAGCGCAAGTGAAGGATGGAGCTTGTTGCCCTCAAACCAATGTGACGTAGCTTACTGTGGTAGCAAAGGTCTAGTTGGAATGTGATAACCTGCGTGGTGCTTGGTGGCTCTATCTCTGCCCTTCTGCTAGTGACAGTCACCTGCTGCAGTACTGGTGCAGGGAAAGCCCTGGGAAGTGTTTGCTGCATGGTGCAGCCCTGTTTGCCAAAAGGCTGTGACTCAGAATCAGTCAATTCAAACACTATGAAACCTAAAAAAATCAATGTCTGCTCAGCAAGACTCTGTACAAAACATTTGTGACTTGAGTTAATTTTATTCCCATCCTCTAATATTTTATTGATCAAACCCTACATTAATTTTCATTACTTTCTGCTGAGGATTGATGTCAGGTTAAGCAACCTATAGTTACATGTCTTGCTTGCTTTGTGAGTATGGATACCGTCCACGGTCTTCCAGCGTTCTGCAATTTCCCTCCTATGTTAACTTTTCGCAGCTCATATTGACAGGTTAGTGAGCTCTCCTGGCAATTCTTTCATGACTTAGTAGGACAAGGTATCCAGAGACCACCAGCTATCAGATTGTTTAATACTCCCCATGGGTAGAAATAAACTCAGACTAGTTTGTTGTCTTCATCTGATGCATGCTGTCTGTGGCTTTCCTAGCAAAATGTTTTTTGAGTCTGTACTAGTCTGTTTTGTATCCTTATTAATAATACAATCTCCACTGAATAATAAACCAGTTCCTGGAATTTCTTTTGGTCCTAATATGCCAAACACACTCTTTCTTGCTGTCCTTAGCTTGGCCAGCCCAGATTTAGACATCTGCCACCTTCTGCCAGTGAGAGCTGATAACTGTGCTTTATAGGATACCCAGGAGATGATAACTATAACTGTGCTTGACAGTGGAAATTGCAGACTCATTAGCATTGCAGGTAATAGAATTCTTCAAAAGTCACTCCCAGCTTTTTACTCATGGAAGGGAATGGTTGTGAGGAAGGTGGTAGATTCTCTGAGGCAGACTTGAGTAAATCAGCGCTTGTCTTCTCGGACTCTTGTGTTTAAAAAGTTAATTCTGGCGGTACAGGTGGAAGCTCTGTCTACCAAATGAAAAACTCAACAAAAGGCTGAATACCAAGAACACCAATAAAGGCAAAATATTTAACCTTGTGGTGGTGGGTTATTTGCAGCCATGTGGCTGGTCCTGAATTAATTCTATACATTTCCTTTAATAACTTCTAATAACTTTAGAGATGAAATAAACAACATCAGATTAACTTTGGAGAATGATGAGTAGTGAGGGGTTTTCTACAGGTATAATACCAGGTTATTTATAGAAGTTAGAATCAGGAAGGGGAAAAATGAAATTCAGCCTTGAAAAATACAGATGATATAGCTGCCTGTGTATGAAAGTACTAATCCGTCACAGGTATGCTCAGTAGGGAAGAACTTGAGTGGTAGCAATGCTAAAAGATGTTTCAGGGTAACAACAGATAGCGAATTAGAGATGAGTTTGCAGTGTCATACAGGAAAAATGAACAGTATAGATTTGGACTGCCTGCACTAAACCATCATGTTAAAGAGCAGGAAAATAATAGTGACCTTCAGACTGACCCATGGCTGCAGCTGGGAAATCATGCTATGTTCTGGCACTATGTCACTGGCTTTCTGTTAACAAGCTGGAATAAGTTACAAAGAGAACTGGAAACCTGGAAGGATTGACTCATGAGAAGAGATTAAGAGAGGTAAATTTTTGCAGCTTGATTAAGCAGTGACTAAGCAGCCACATCAGCAAACAAAAATGCCCACGGCTGTGAGCAGCAATGGCTAGATCTGTTATCCAGGAGGATGCCCATCTGACAAACCGAACATGAGGGGCTGAATTTAACAGAAGAGATTTTTAGGCAATAGTAGGAAAAAAGCACCCAATAATGAAATCTTTAAAACTAAACAGAAGTCTCAAAACCAGGTGAAAACTCAGTTACTAGGGAGTTTTAAAGCAACATTAGGCGACAGCAGAATGGATCACCTGCTGCAAGCTCAGGAGCGATACATCCCTACTAGAAGGAAGTGCAGCAGGAGGGGCAGGAGACCTCCTTGGATAGATAAGGAGCTGCTGAGAAAAATTCGAAGGAAAAAATAGGTTTATAAAAGGTGGAAGCAAGGACAGGCAGCCTGGGAAGAATACAGGGATGTTGTCTGAGAAGCTAGGGACCAGGTTAGGAAAGCTAAGGGATTCTGTAGTTACATTGCAAATAAAAGACAGACTACGGGCAACATGGGCTCCCTCTGGAAGCTATCAGGAGAACTGGCTACCCTGGATTTGGAGAAGGCTGAGGTTCTTAATGACTTCTTTGCCTTCGTCTTCACTGGCAAATGCTCTGACCACACCACCCAAGTCTTGGAAGGCAGACGCAGGGACTGTGAGAATGAAGACCCTGGGCCCACTGTAGAAGAGGATCTGGTTCGAGATCATCTTAGGAACCTGAACTTATACAAGTCCATGGAACCTGATGAAATCCATCCGTGGGTCCTGAAGGAGCTGGCAAATGAAGTTGCTAAGCCACTGTCCATCATATTTGAAAAATCATGTCAGTCAGGTGAAGTTCCCGACAACTGGAAAAAGGGAAATATAACCCCCATTTTCAAGTAGGGGAAAATGGATGAGCTGGGGAACTACAGAGCAGTCAGCCTCACCTCTGTGCCTGGCAAAATCTTAGAGCAGATTCTCCTGGAAGGCATGCTGAGGCACATGAAAAACAACAGGGTGCTTGCTGACAGCCAGCATGGCTTCACTAAGGGGAAATCCTGCCTGACCAATCTGGTGGCCTTCTATGATGGGGCTACGGAACTGATGGACAGGGGTAGAGCAGTTGATGTCATCGACCTGGACTTATGCAAAGCATTCGACACTGTCTCATACAACATCCTTGTCTCGAAGTTGGAGAGACATCAATTTGATGCATGGACCACTCGATGGATAAAGAACTGGTTGGATGGTCGCACGTAAAGAGTTGTGCTCAGTGTCCAGCTGGAGACCAGTAACGAGTGGTGTCCTTCAGGTATTGGTATTGGGACTGATCTTGTTCAACACCTTTGTCGGTGACATGGACAGTGGGATTGAGTGCGCCCTCAGCAAGTTTGCCGATGATACCAAACTGTGTGGTTCGGTTGATATGCTGGAGGGAAGGAATGCCATCCAGAGGGACCTTGACACGCTTGTGAGGTGGGCTGATGCCAACCTGATGAAGTTCAACCATGCCAAGTGCAAGGTCCTACACCTGGGTCGGAGCAGTCCCAGGCACAGCTCCAGGTTGGGCAGAGAAGAGATTCAGAGCAGCCCTGCGAAGAAAGACTTGGGGGTGTTGGTTGATGAGAAAACGGACATGAGCCGGCTTCAGTGCATGCTCGCAGCCCAGAAAGCCAACCGTATCCTGGGCTGCATCAAAAGGAGCGTGACCAGCAGGTCGAGGGAGGTGATCCTGCCCCTCTACTCTGCTCTCGTGAGGCCTCCCTTGGAGCATTGTGTGCAGTTCTGGTGTCCTCAACATCAAAAGGCCATGGAACTGTTGGAACAAGTCCAGAGGAGGCCACGAGGACGATGAGGTGACTGGAGCACCTCCCATAGGAAGATAGGCTAAGAGAAAGTTGGGGCTGTTCAGCCTGGAGAAGAGAAGGCTGCATGGAGACCTCAGAGCAGCCTTCCAGTATCTGAAGGGGGCCTATAGGGATGCTGGGGAGGGACTCTTCATGACGGACTGTAGTGAGAGGAAAAGAAGTAATGGGTTCAAACTTAAACAGGGGAAGTTTAGATTGGATATGAGGAAGAAATTCTTTACTGTAAGGGTGGTGAGGCACTGGAATGGGTTGCCCAGGGAAGCTGTGAATGCTCCATCCCTGGCGGTGTTCAAGGCCGGGTTGGACAGAGCCTTGGGTGGCATGGTTTAGTGTGAGGTGTCCCTGCCCCGGGGGTTGTAACTGGATGATCTTAAGGTCCTTTCCAACCCTAACTCTTCTAGGATTCTATGATTCTATGAATATGTAGTACTGTGAAAAGCTCTATGTTGTTGAGATGTCCACAGCTGTTTGATGTTCTCACTGTTCCCAGATGCCAAATACGCAGATTCCTGAGGGCACCTGATACTGCATAAGTGCAAGCTTAACACTTCTATCTTGAGAAATCTGTATGTATGAATGAAGACTACCTTTGCAGGTTTCAGCATCCTCACTTAGCTAGTTCATCATGCCTTGAATCTCTACTGCAGCATCCACCTTGTGGGTCTTTAAGATGTTTAGTCCATAATTTTGCATGCCAGGCCCAGATGCTTGGTGGCGCCATCAACTTGTCTCTGAAGTAACTTCCAGACAGTAACAAATGTGGTCAGCCTGTGCGCAGAGTGGTGCTGGGAGAGTAGTCCTGGCTCCCCAGGAAGTTTCTGTGTGATTTGACCCGTCACAAGCGATGAGGCTGTGGAAGTAAATACTGCACATCTGGTAGCCTGCTCCAGGGCAACGTTGAGTTGTCTGGTGTAAAATAAAGCCAAATGCTCATAAACTTGCAAGACTACATTGATAAAACACTAAGATATCAAAATGTATTAATGTGGCTTTTGCTCAGCCCTGAACTGGATGCCTGTGGCAGGTAAATTGCTTTTAGGTATGATGCAGCAGAGCCAGGGCTGCTCAAAGGCATCGCTGCAGCGACTCATGGGTGACGACAGCGTTCACACCACAGATCCTGGTGTAAGACTGGGGGGGAACAACTGATCTTTTGCACTACACTTGGTCATTGGTTTAGGGTATCTGTATGATAAACAGGAGGGAAAACATCTCCACAGAGTGCCATCAAACTCCAAACTGATGAGATAGAGATGGTGATAAAAGTATTTTCTATATTTGCTTCATTTCAGGCTGTTAACTAAATAAAACAGTATTGAGATACATAATGAAAGAGTTTCCTTTTCCAGTAAAGGAGAAACTAGAGGCATCTCAGTACAAGAAACTAATGCCAAATCTATCTTAAAACAGACGCTGGATATGGAGTATCTGCAGGGCGCAGAGGCTCTATGCGGCCCTGCTTTTCAGCAACTATAGGAGTGAGTTTTGATGTTCCTAACCTTGTTTTGGCATGTGCAGCATGATGAAACTGCCTGTTCAGAGTTTATCTCGTGAAGAAGAAAGAGTTACTTGAAATGGAGGTTAAAGCGTGGAGCTTTTTGCATAGTTTGGATCCTTTACTTGGGACTCAGGGGTGGGTTTTCTCATGCCAGGTTTTCCTATGTCCATGCCTGGCACTCGGTATCTCTTGGATTCGTGGTGGTCAGGGAGACAGCAGCAAGTCATGCCCATGGCACTGAAGGTGTGTGCCCAGGTGGTGCTTGGGGACAGCTCTTGTCTCTGCACTCCAGCCAGGTAAACTGGCTTTGCCTTTGTAACTTACACTTTGTCCGTTGGTGCTCTTATCTGTTCTGGTACAGCCTGACGTTCCCTTGCATGCTGGTGCTGCTTTGTTTAAGTATTAATTCTTTGCCTGAATTATTAATTCATTTTTCCCCCTTAATTTTTTCTTCCGTCTCCTTCCACTGGTTTCAGGTGAATTCCTGTTTCTCCAGCAGCTCAGCAGGGAAGGGATTAATGTGGCTGGAGCGTGAGTGCAGTTGTGTTGGGCAGCTGGAGTGACCTCCTCCAGGAAAAAAAAAGGGACAAAAAGGAAAGTATCCAGCAGTTAGAAGTAGGGGGGAGGTGTGTGTGTGTGTGGGGAGGGAACTTTGTGTACTTCTTGTTCATTTTCACAGGAGACATGTTCCCAGCATTGTTGTTCTCCTGAGAAATGAAATATAATGCAAAATCTTCAATAGAAGGTGAAATTGAAAGTGCAAATATTGAGTACGAGTTGTATTGAAAGAAATGGCAAGCTATAATCAAAAAAACATGCAAACTTCAAGTGCTTGACTAAGGTTAACAATTATGAGTTCTGTTCTCAGAGTTCTTATTGTTTCAAGCAGCATGATGCAGGAGAAAGTGTCTCCTTTCCTGTTGTCCTCTGCTAATGGCATGATGAATTTTGATTACACTGCTATTGCATCCTTGCAATGTGGAAGGCCACAGTAACTATTTGGGACATCAGTTTTCCTTCTGCCAACTTTCAGAAGCATTTTATAGGATTAATATTCAATAAAAACCCCTTAACATTAAAAAAATGCTTAGTCCCACAATTGTTATTAAATTCTTTTCCTGTGCCATAATGCGGATACTTTGATCTAAAGTCCTGCAGTTTCTGGAAGGAGCTTGCATGATTACGATAATGTGCAGTGCTCTTTGTGCTATTCCTATAGGGAAAATAAACCCCACATTAGTTCCATATTAGTACCTGACTTGGAGAAGTTAAAAAGTGCCAGAAAAAGGTTAACCAGAGTCAAGTACACATAAGAGAACTGTGATTATTAGTGTTAAGGGAGCCATTTGAAAAAAACATTTCTGCTTTTACGGAAGAATTTATTGGTGTCTTTGCTTCTGGCTGCTTTATGCATTTTAATAAAGCAGTAGCAGTAATAACAGGGTGTGGGAGTTGGTTATGCCTATATTGAAAGAGTTTCTGTGTGATTGCCCCTGTCCCTGCCTTTGGCCTCCCCCAGCTGAGGGCTGCCCTTGGCTCAGCCTGGGCTATTTATTTGTGCCAGAGCTGGGATTGGGAGTTCAGGTAAGAGCCTATGACCCAGCACTGCCCAGGAGTTCACATTCCTGAATGCAGACTTGGTTCTGGCTCTCTGACTTGCCAGCACATGAATGGGATCCATTTGGAGAGCCATTTAAAAGAAGCTAATAATTGCTTTTGTGTGTTAAAAGTTACATACAGCCTACAAGCAGCTTTTGCAATTTCCCTGCCAAATGTCTGGGATTATTTTGAAAACATACTCTATTGAAACCAGTCCCAGCCCAAGGTATACCCACACAATTAGAATAAAACTTCATAGAATCATAGAATAGTTAGGGTTGGAAAGGACCTTAAGATCATCCAGTTACAACCCCCCTGCCATGGGCAGGGACACCTCCCACTAAACCATGCCACCCAGGGCTCTGTCCCACCCGGCCTTGAACACTGCCAGCGATGGAGCATTCACAACTTCCCTGGGCAACCCATTCCAGTGCCTCACCACCCTTACAGTAAAGAATTTCTTCCTCATATCCAATCTAAACTTCCCCTGTTTAAGTTTGAACCCATTACTTCTTTTCCTCTCACTACAGTCCGTCATGAAGAGTCCCTCCCCAGCATCCCTATAGGCCCCCTTCAGATACTGGAAGGCTGC
The DNA here is from genome assembly GCA_028858755.1 of Ara ararauna. Taxonomy (NCBI): domain Eukaryota; kingdom Metazoa; phylum Chordata; class Aves; order Psittaciformes; family Psittacidae; genus Ara; species Ara ararauna. The sequence goes on along the minus strand of CM054410.1, from coordinate 2,704,171 downwards.
TCTGAGGTCTCCATGCAACCTTCTCTTCTCCAGGCTGAACAGCCCCAACTTTCTCTTAGCCTATCTTCATATGGGAGGTGCTCCAGTCCTCTGATCATCCTCGTGGCTTCCTCTGGACTTGTTCTTTTGATGTTGAGGACACCAGAACTGCACACAATGCTCCAAGGGAGGCCTCATGAGAGCAGAGTAGAGGGGCAGGATCACCTCCCTTGACCTGCTGGTCACGCTCCTTTTGATGCAGCCCAGGATACGGTTGGCTTTCTGAACTTGGATGTCTACGGAATGCAACTGGGCCTGGAGAAACAGCTTTTGGTGGAGCAGATGCTAAAATGCTTCTTGTGTGTGGGGAAGGGTTTGGGCTCACCAAAGGCACCCACTGCTGGTCCCTGTCAGAAATGGACACGGGAACAGATGAATCCAGGGTTTAACCCCATAGTGCCGTTCTTATGTGCATTACTTCAATACAAATACTTATCAAAACCCTCAATATTCTAAACAAACAGATGGAAATTATATTTCACTCTGGTTTGCTGTAGGTGGCCAGCTAACATGCACCGACTGTCCACTGCAGATTATCCCTCATTAGAGGTGGGTCAGTGGTTTAAATGCCATATGAGACCACATGTCACAGGTAATGCAGGGGAATTGTATTTAGTTTGTACAAGGGTTTGCTTAGAAAGGCATGTATGAAATGCAGGCAGCCAGAGAAAATGTGAATAGTCTGTGGCTTGCGCATTTGCAGAAACATGGATGTGTTTGGTACATGTAGAAGCCACATGAACACACAGGGTTTTGTATTTTCTTTAAGAATCCATCTCTCTTGCTAGAGGTTCACAGCGTGGATGACCTGATTTCTAGCTGGTCTTTTTATGAATTTATAGTCTGCTTGGTCTGTGCAGGATGATTTTTCCTTTACTCAGGTGCTTCTTTCTCTCCCTTTTCCCCTGCCTGTATCATTCTCAGAGAGTCTTAAAGTGTATCTGTGGAAATCATTATTTTTTTCACAGATTTTCTATTTAATAGCAGCTGTGCTTGCATGACCTGTGACAATGGTACTTTGCTGTTGTTTAGCTGTGGAAGTTTTACAATTTTTTAACTTCACCACAAAGACCTAAAATTTATTAATGAAAACCCTCACATTGTTTATCCTACACAGATACAATTGGGGTGCATCCTGAGTGTCAGATTTTGCTCCATGATCTATATTCCCTCTCTTCAAGTGTTTACCTTTCTAGAACTTCTTTTATTTTCACACCCTGGTTCTGATCTCAGGATCCCATTGTCATAGAATCATAGAATCCTAGAATAGTTAGGGCTGGAAAGGACCTTAAGATCATCTAGTTACAACCCCCCTGCCAGGGGCAGGGACACCTCACACTAAACCATGCCACCCAAGGATCTGTCCAACCCGGCCTTGAACACCGCCAGCAATGGAGCATTCACAACTTCCCTGAGCAACCCATTCCAGTGCCTCACCACCCTTACAGTAAAGAATTTCTTCCTCATATCCAATCTAAGCTTCCCCTGTTTAAGTTTGAATCCGTTACCTCTTGTCCTATCACCACAGTCCCTAATGAAGAGTCCCTCCCCAGCATCCCTATAGGCCCCCTTCAGATACTGGAAGGCTGCTCTGAGGTCTCCATGCAGCCTTCTCTTCTCCAGGCTGAACAGCCCCAGCCTTCTCAGCCTATCTTCATACAGGAGGTGCTCCAGTCCCCTGATCATCCTCGTGGCCTCCTCTGGACTTGTTCCAACAGTTCCATGTCCTTTTGATGTTGAGGACACCAGAACTGCACACAATACTCCAAGGGAGGTCTCACAAGAGCAGAGTAGAGGGGCAGGATCACCTCCCTCGACCTGCTGGTCACGCTCCTTTTGATGCAGCCCAGGATATGGTTGGCCTTCTGGGCTGCGAGCGCACACTGAAGCTGGCTCATGTTCGTTTTCTCATCAACCAAAACCCCCAAGTCTTTCTTCGCAGGGCTGCTCTGAATCTCTTCTCTGCCCAACCTGGAGCTGTGCCTGGGATTGCTCCGACCCAGGTGTAGGACCTTGCACTTGGCATGGTTAAACTTCATCAGGTTGGCACCAGCCCACCTCACAAGCGTGTCAAGGTCCCTCTGGATGGCATTCGTCCCCTCCAACGTATCAACCGAACCACACAGCTTGGTGTCATCGGCAAACTTGCTGAGGGCGCACTCAATCCCACTGTCCATGTCACCGACAAAGATGTTGAACAAGACCGGTCCCAACAGCGATCCCTGAAGGACACCACTCGTTACTGGTTTCCAGCTGGACATTGAGCCATTGAGCACAAATCTTTACATGCGACCATCCAGCCAGTTCTTTATCCACCGAGTGGTCCATGCATCAAATTGATGTCTCTCCAACTTCGAGACAAGGATGTTGTATGAGACAGTGTTGAATGCTTTGAACAAGTCCAGGTAGATGACATCAACTGCTCTACCCCTGTCCATCAGTTCTGTAGCCCCATCATAGAAGGCCACCAGATTAGTCAGGCAGGATTTTCCCTCAGTGAAGCCATGCTGGCTGTCACCAAGCACCTTGTTTTTCATGTGCCTCAGCATGCCTTCCAGGAGAATCTGCTCCAAGATTTTGCCAGGCACAGAGGTGAGGCTGACTGATCTGTAATTCCCCGGGTCGAAATATTGTCTGTAATGTTGTTTTCTCTGTAGTGATAATTTTTCACATGTCATGTAGAAGTCCTGTTCATATGTTTGGGGAGAGCAGGGAAGTATTTGCTTTGCAGGTCTGTAAGTCCATCTGTGCTCCCACATATGGAAAGGCTCATGCTGTCTGTCATGTTAGTGCCCTGGGACAAGACTTGTGATGGAAACACGCAGTTCTCAAAGCGGTGATGGATAATGATAAATCCTTTGTGAAATGTGGATTTGCATTTAAGATTCTTTACTGCTTCCACTGTCTGCAAGACATTTTACTGGGCTTCTTTTCCACTGTCCTGAATCTAAACTCCTAATCCTCTCTTGTGATGCTTCAGCTTGAGCTGATACGCCTCTATTGCTCCTTCATTTCCGTGGTTTTTAGAGCTCAGCCTCCATCTCATCCCTTTTCTCTTCCCCTGGCATCCTCGGCCAGTTTTCCCATATCCACCACTTCTGCTTTACTTCAGGGCTACCCCATATCACAGTCCCCAGTTCCCCTCCTCTTGACCCATTCCTGCTCCTCACCAGCTGACCTGCCATTGCAGATCCAGTGCCAAAGGTGCTCCCAGCCCCTCCTGGCACAGCTGCTCTTGGTGCTGAATCATAGCAGGAGAAATGCAAAGGGCAATGGGGGTTTGGCAAAAGCAGATCGTATCCAGTGAACCCAATTTGCAGGAGCAACCACACCACTGACCGACAGGAGCCTGAAGCTGGGATGTATTTTATGCTCAGCAATGCACTGACACAATCCCAAAGAGCCTTGCTTGTGGTTGTTTGCTCTGACACCCTCTAAAATAGGTGCACATTTGCTAGGAGAATAATATTTTCCAATAGTATTTTTATCAGTACTTTGTTCTTAAATTGAGATGGTAAATAAGGTGGAGAGCTGGAATGTTTTGCCTTGGACAGGAGCTGTTTAATCATGCTGTGAATGGTGAAGGAGTGAACTTGCTCTTGTGGCTGGCAGAGTAAAGGAGGGGAGCAGCTGCGATCCCTCGGGAGGGGAAGAGCAATTCAAGACAATCTTGGAAAGGCTGAAAAATGGTTGGAAAGATGGAGTTGAAATTTGATTAAGAGACACTTAAATATCCATGCTTATTCATCTATTTATTTTCCCTTCGTAAATATGAACAGGAGAGAAACTGGTTAGGTAGCAGAACTGCAAAACATTTCTGCAGGTAATGGCACATTGCTGTGACTTGCAGTGGGCTGGTGTTTATATCAGTGTCATGATGGTGGAGCTTTATGGGATGTGTTGCCTTAATATATAAGGTATAGTTATTACCTTGCACTGGTTGGGCTTGCAAAGGCTCACTTACATTTCAATATATGGTTGGAGCATCACACTTTGCAAAAGATGTGAAGTTCTTGGAGTCATAGCAGAGGAGAGCAGGGAGGAGGACAGCCCTGTTTGCCAGGGGAGGTCAGCCTGTGCAGAGCTGGAGGGCTTGTCAGGCTGGTGGTGGACCAGGAAGGGGTTTGGAAAGAGCAAAGCTGTTTGGTGTATCACAGGGTAGCACCAGCATATTCAGTGTATGATGCTGATATGGTTGCCAAACCTCCTTCTTTACCTATTTTGAAGGCACTGTCTCACCAGCCTACTTCAATTTATACCTTTCAGGTGGTCTTCCATGACTTTCATTTTCTGACCGTTGGCCCTATCCATCAAAACCCCTGTGGCCTCTTTTTGCTTGAAGACTCAAGCATGGCAATGTATCCCTTCAAACCTCTGCCTGTCACACAAACAAACCAGCCATATTCACAACAAAGCAGCCTTCAAATCAGAGGCAAATAAAATGCTGGGTACTTAATGATGGGCCAGAGGCAGACTTTTATTTCATGCTTTGTCCCTGCAATTTCCCCCCTTTGTTTTACAGGGTATGACTACAAAAATAGTCAAAGGAAGAAAATAAAGTTTAAAAGTTCTGGGAACTAGCCAAAATTTCCATGCTGAAAATCGATTGTTGCTTAATATTTTAAAGGCAAGATCACTGCACTCTGGCAGTAGGCCAGTTCACCCCCGTTCACCTGCTTTGTTCTTTATTCACAAGAGTCAAAGATCTTGTGAATAAAACTTTTTATTTCTAAGGTGTTTTGAGTTTCAAGGGAGTGCTGATTCTTATGGCAAGCACTGGCAGCAAAGGAAGGTGGCTTCTTACCCTAATCTGTGTGTTTTTCAGGGTGACCCACAACAAATAGAATTATTTCATGAAATAAAATTGTTGCTTTTGGAAAGAGTTGCAAGATGGCTTAATTAGACAGTGGGCATATTTAAGGTTACTTTTCTACAATGGAACCCCAAAAGATGGAAGTAATTTATTTCCTCTTGGTAATGCTCTTTTCTGATCTAGCAATTTATCAGAAATATTAATCCAACAAGCAGTAAGTGTGTACTGGGAGAGCAGGCAAGGGGAATGGAAGAAGCAGAGAGAAGGCATTTAAAATTAGCTTCGAAATACTGTACATCTCATTAAAAATGTAATCATGCATAAAATGAGATCAATGAAAATTTATCTTAAAGCGCAAGGAAAAGGAGTTTTCTGGTGTGATACTGGGTATAATAGTCTGGATTTTAATTTTGTCAGTTTGCAACAAAAAATCTCTCCAGGCTAAATGGAACAGTTTCCCTCCCAGTTATTGTGTGGACAGCTAATTTTCTACACCTTCTTCTAATATTTAACCTTATCTCTTGCTGGATAGAAGTTTCAATATACTGCAGAGTTTGTTTTCTTTAAATTTTCTATTACTGCAGTTTAATTTGCATGATAAATGATGAGAGGTAGAAAGATGATAAAAAAGAAGCAAAACATTTCTTTATTAATTTTGTTTAAATAAGTGTAACTTTTCACTGACTGTGCTTTTTACACAGAAGGCCTATGTAGAGATTATTTTAAGACTCTGTATTGCAGTTTGAAAAAATGTAGTATTTGACAGTGAGCTCCCTGCCTCTCATGCTAGTCTGCATATTCTTACTTTCATATGTTTTCTTCTGCTTTACACTGTGTCTAATGACACTTCTCGACTAGTCTGGTGAAATCACCATCCACTTTATTCCAGAATCTGTGATACAGGAATGAGTTTAGATATATTTGAAACATGCATTGCATAATGCTAAATTTGTCTTCAACTTTTCAAATCCCTTCCTAATGATGGTTTTGCAATCTTGGAGGGAGCACCGGGAAAAAGGCCCAGTAAGGATTTATTGTAAGTGTTCCTGGTTTCTAAGGTGGGAATCTGAATGCCTTTGATGGAGCTGGCTCTGTCTTTCACTGTGGGTCCCATCACTGGGTGGGATGCTGAGTGAGGATCTGGGTCTGGACCCAGTACAGTCAGCTCGTGACCAGTCATGACTTCCAGCTTTTGGGGGATTGCTGCTCAGCACTGGGAGAGAGTCTGGGTTTAGTCGAGGAAAAGTGATGAAATTTTCAAAGGTGTTCAGGTAAGGCTGCTCTGTGTTCCTGGTGTTCAGTCCTCAGTCAGATTTGAGATTCAGGTGACTGGTCATCCATGATGAGCTGGATGAAGCTATTGCTTCTTTGTTTTTCTATGTGCAAGCAAAGTCATTATAACATCTTCAAATGGTGGCTTGTGCATCCTTGCCCTCCTTACCTGCCCTCTGCTCACAGCTTGGAGTTTGTTTCAACAGGACAAAGATTTGAACAACTTTATTCACAGCTGTTAGTTCAAAATACATGCTCATCACGTTTCTTTTTCTTCCTGTTTTCACCCAACAAGAGCTTCATTTGGGCACTGTAGCCTGCCCTGCTGACCTGATGAGGAAGAGACATCCCTTGTGTTCCAGGAGGCAGAGTTCTTTCCCTTCACTCAGGGATGCTCATAGGAATTTGCTTCAAAGGTACGAGTTTTGAGGGAAGAAACTTATTTGAATCTATTCTAGTAATTTGTTTTACATTGCTTAATGTTACCAAAGCTAAAGGGAACCTCTGCTGAGCCCCTAACACCAAGGAAAAACCTGGGTCTTTGTTTTCATATTTTTTTCCTTCTGAGGTTTATATTAATTAAACACAAAGCAGTTACAGTTTTACAGGTGGAAGAATGAAGTAAGTCTCCCTAAACGTAGGTAGAAGTGCTTGTAGGATTACTTACTGAGTAAATCCCAGTAAAATTGATGACAAAGGTATGCTGTGGTGTGTGGCTAGGCTGGCACGGGCACGACTGGGGAACACCTTGCCTCCCCCTTATTGCTCCCCATCATAACCCATTGCAGTGTGCTGTCGTGCCCTCAGAGGACATACATTTACATGGCTACAAGTATATTTCTATATGAACACTTAAAAAGAGAGGTATATATAATACTACATTGCTTAACATATTCTGCTGTAGTATTTTTGTGATTTTTTTATAAGCCTTAATTCTGATGGTGTTTTCTGCAGACATTTGTAAAGAGACAAAAAGCACCCTCAATGGCAATTTGCTATGAATGTCCTTCTTTCCCCACTTTTCTGTTTCCCAAATGACATTTCATTGCTGTAATGTTGAGTTATAAACTTTTGAAAATTACCTTTTTCCTTCTCTCTGCTGTAACAAAAATATAGGAAGAACAACAAAATAATATATAAAAATTGTAATTCCAGACCTTGCTGCTGCCTCAGCAGCCTGCTGCATTGCAGGCTGGGTTTAAAAACAATCCTCCGTGCACACTTTCTTAAACAGAAAAGGAGAGAAGGAGATTATATAAGTTTCAAATTCCAAAAGTTGGAAAATTATAAACTAAGTTTTCTTTGAAGACTGATTCTTGTCTTCCAAGTGCATGAGGTGTGCTGCAGGCTTATGCTGCAGTGGTGGGCTATGAACATCTACCCGCATCCCAGAGCCAGGAGTCCCATTGCTCATAGGAAGCGGGCAGTCCTGATCACAGCCCCTGACCAAGCGCAATCTCTGAAGTGTTGTGAATGTTTTCTGCTTGCATTTTGCCCTGCCCTGTGCTTCCTGATCTTTTTGCTTTTGCTATCCATCTGCTATCGCTCTGCCCCACACATAGCCAGACCTTCCCGACCTGGGTGGGTGCATCTGGCAGTGCACGGAGGCTTGAGTTTTATGAGAAACTCTTCTCAAATCCCCTGGCAGTGTCTCCTCAGGGGATGCTCAGCACAGGCTCCCCAGAAACCCTGTACAAGCTTTTGTGTCACTGACACATGCCCTCTTGTGCTGCCTTCTCTCCTTTCTTTTTTAACTATGATTCTTTCCTCTCTGGGTTGTCCTTACTGCCCTCTAGTTCCCTGGAAGTCTAACTCCACTAAGATGAATGCTATTAATGGATATATTAACTGGCATAATGTGATAAATTGGGGTTAATTTCATATATGCTTTTTATCTCCAGAGGGGGCCAAATGCTTTGCAAAAATAAGGTATTGATCTACAGATGTAATATAACTGTAGAAGTGTTTGGACATCTACATTAAATAATTTATTTTTATATATAAGGAACTTGTCTTCTATATTTCATCCCAAAGAGTAATCAGATCAATGTGTTTCAGCTGAGAAGCAGGAAATGTGATCAAGTTTTATGTATTATGTCAGAGGATGAATTCTGCATTAGTTTTTACTTGTTGCTGCCTGCCAGAGGGGAAAAAAGGCCAGTGGTGTTTGAACTGAAATGACAACTGGTTTTGTGCAAAGGAACAGTAAACACGAGAAGGGTTGCAGGAGCTCCTGGTGAGTCTGCTTCCACAGCATGAAAGACAATTGTGCTGCAAACAGAAAATGGGGAGGCAATACAACTGAACAAATAATCTCAGTTATTAATGGTTTGTCAAGAAAAAATGAGGGCCGCCAAAGAAGAGCAGAAGGCACTGATGTCCATTTTCCTTTGAGTAGGAGCCCTGTGTGTACCTTCATTCTGCGAGTATTTGTACCATCACATATATTCAAGCCAGAGACACAAGAGCAGCCCCTTGGAACCAGACATTTTCCTTACTTTATTTAATTTTCTGGTTTTAGTTTCTATTTCTATGCTTTGTTTGCTGCTTTCATCTTCACTATGAACAGCCAGAGGAGCTCTGGTGTAGTCATTTTGCTTTCCAGGATTTCAGTTTAGTGATAATCTAAATCTTTGGAGCCCTCATTGTCTGTGAGCCCTCTGATGTAAGACTATTTGTCCTACTTCAAGGGAGAGAAATTTCCTATCAGTTTTCCGAGGATAAATGTGGAGCCTGTTGCTGAAGAGGACATCTGCTCACTGCTGTCTATTCATTGCTTAACTCACTATTTACTTGCAGCTTCTGGAGAGTTTGGAGAAGCTCTCCCTTCCTGCTAGGGATCTACTTTAGAAGGGCCTTAATTTGAACTATTTTCTGGGGTAGACCTTGGATGCTTGTCCATCTGCCTATGAAATTTCTATGCAGGAGTGGTGGCTATTCTCTCTGCCAAGCAGTAGGAGAGATCAGAAACTCAAGGGTGGTCGCACTACAGGGTCTTTTTCCTGGGAAGGAAAAACACTAGGACTTTGGCCTACCCAAAATTGCTGCCCACAACTGTGTCAGAACCTGATTTGGGTCAGGTTGTTATCTCTCTTTATTCTGAGAGATGTAACCACATAGATTTTAAAGGGTTTGGGGAAAAGAAATAATGGTAAAACTTTGGTCTACTAAAATATAAAGAGCCCTTTGTATTTCCTTTCTGTGTGAGTTTGCTGTCAACCTTTTATCACTTTGTCGTTAAGACAAAAGGCTTAAGGCATGCTGCTCCCATTTTAGAGCAATCCGGGTGTGGTCTCCCTGTCATACATAGCTCCATCTGCTTTGTTAGCCTTCTGCCCATCATGAAATCTTCTGTAGTTATTTCTAGAGTCTCTCCTAGTTTCTTCTGTTGTGCGTCTTCCAAAGGCATCATTATACACAAGGCTTCTAATATTAAAACTCCTAATTTTACAGTTAAAATGAATATCATGGCTATTATACAGAATATTACTTTATGTTCTCCACATAATGGTTCAGTGTGATCCATCAGGCTGGATGTTTGTGTTATGACGTCTTCCTCTTCATCTTACATGCACAGAACAAAACATGCTCCACTTTTTTCCCTTTTTTTTGCTGATAACGCTACCAGGCTCTTAGCTTCCTTAATTTTACTTGTCCATTTAAAGTTGGTGCATTTTTTGACTTGCTGTACTTTAATATACCAGCTTGTGGGCTGTGATGTGTCAAATAACCTTTTAAAATCCAAACAGATTATGTCCCATGTTTTCTTCCTGTTTGCAATCTGTGTTACCTCTTTAAAAAATTCCAGGAGATTTGTCAAACAAGATTTACCCTTTATAAGACTCCGCTGGCTACTTTTTATATCAGCTCACATTTCTCCAGATGTTTTGTGATCTCATAACTTATTAATGTTTCCCTGATTCTATCTTCTGCTGAAGTTACAGTTATTACTGATTAATGGAGCTGCGAACGCATTTTCTCTCTTCCTTATTAGACAGTATCTGATGACATGAGTCTACTCAGGATGGGTTTGAAGCTTAATGGAAAGAATTTTTTTTGGTCTCAAGTTTGAGGGATTTAGAAATACCTCAATTTTCTTAATCTATTACTTTGTTACTGTTATTTAATAATCTTGTCCAAAAGGAGTTGGGATATTTCCAGTAACACGTCAGTGGAAAGCCCCTGCCATGAAGATCCCTCAGCTTTCCTATCTGTCCCTGTTTAATAATTTCCCATGCAAACATTGTTTCAGCTCCTGTAGTTTTCCAGACACATTTTTAACTCTTCTGAAGAGCCATCGCGGGTTTTACTCCTGCCTTCTGACTTGTAAAGCAATTGCCACAGGGTTGTGGCTGACTCAGGGTGCCTGAGTCAAGGTAGATGAGCAAGAATTTTTTCTACATCACTGAAGGTAAAGAAGCTGCCTTAAAATCCACCCAACTGTTGCTGCCAGCAGTTGATGCTAACTAGGGCACTGATTTGTCTTGCTTGTTTCATGGAGCCGTTGAAATGACAGTACCTTGATTTTGCTGTGCTTGTGGTCTTGGAAATGTTTAATTTCACTCAGTGTCCAGAATACTGTCAAAGTATTTGTGCCTCTGTGTGCGATCAGGAAGTGGCATGTGTGAACAACTACATCCAACTGGAGAACCCATGAGAAGCTCTTGTGAGACCTCACTTGGAGTACTGTGTGCAGTTCTGGTGTCCTCAACATCAAAAGGACATGCAACTGTTGGAACAAGTCCAGAGGAGGCCATGAGGATGCTCAGGGGACTGGAGCACCTCCCGTATGAAGATAGGCTGAGATAGCTGTGGCTGTTCAGCCTGGAGAAGAGAAGGCTGCATGGAGACCTCAGAGCAGCCTTCCAGTATCTGAAGGGGGCCTATAGGGGTGCTGGGGAGGGACTCTTCATTAGGGACTGTGGTGATAGGACAAGAGGTAACGGATTCAAACTTAAACAGGGGAAGTTTAGATTGGATATGAGGAAGAAATTCTTTACTGTAAGGGTGGTGAGGCACTGGAATGGGCTGCCCAGGGAAGTTGTGAGTGCCCCATCCCTGGCAGTGTTCAAGGCTGGGTTGGACAGATCCTTGGGTGGCATGGTTTAGTGTGAGGTGCCCCTGCCCTTGGCAGGGGGGTTGTAACTGGATGATCTTAAGGTCCTTTCCAACCCTAACTATTCTATGATTCTATGATCAATGTGATTTCCCCCCTTCAAAAGAAGTAAAACTTTATGGGAAGCATGAGAACTTTTTCCAGAGTTGTCCCTGCTTTGGGACTGGTTGGAGTGGCTGAGAATGGAGGTATGTCCATACTGCAAAAATTTATGGGAAAGTTGAAGTGCATGGAATTTGGACTGGGTACAAATCAGCCTCTCCATTACATGTCTATGTCTCTCTGCATATTTGTGATTATCCTTATGAATAATGTAAGCTATTGCTTTCAGATGGGAGAGACTTCAAGAAGGAGGCAGGGAATATGTCTGAGTGCTGGTAATGAACCCAGAGTCAGAAAAGAGAAAGCAATTTGTCAGTGGATGGAGAAGCACAGTGTTATGTAGAGCCAATAAAGTTTCTTGGTAAAGGAACAAAAACGTAGTTTTGTTTTGTTGCTTTTTTTTTTTTTTAATTGCAGTCTCTGCTTCTGGAACAATCTTCTTTAACAAGTTTCATTAGTTCAGATTAATGTCATTATGTGACTTAAAACCAACAGCTCTTATTTTGAAACACTCATGTCTGTTAGTGTGGAATTTTGTCATGGCAGTGACACTTGAATCACCTGGAGATTACTATTGGTCTCTTTTTTTTGGTTTTCATTTTTTTTAAGCATTTTGATTCCCAGAATAATAATCCTTCCTCCTCTTTTCCAGGGAAATAAATTCTTAATATATATGCCTCAAATTTCTCAGCTGGGAAATCCAGCAGGAGGTAAAGATGCTGGAAGCTGTTGAAATGCTTCTAATGAGTAAGATGTTTACATTTCATGGGCCTGCACCAGAAGTGTCTATTGTATGGAGGCATTTGCACAAACTCACCTAGGTCACCTGCGAAAATTGTGCTTAAAATTCATCCATCAGCTTGTTTTCTCTGGGTGGGGTGTTGCAGTAGCTGGATGTGGGCTGTTCATCAGGGAGGCAATGGATGTCTTCAGAGCAGCTGCTCCTGCATCCTGCAATAAAAAGAATTCCTCCAACAGTTAGTATTAAAGGAGAGCACAGGGAGGTTTTAATCTTTTCCTTGTCCTATTGGAATACTTTTAAGGGATTGCTGTAAAGAATTGCTGCTGGTATTATATTGCAGTGATGTATGGGATATACAGCTGTAGTCTCCTACTGCTGTGTAGCTGCTCTATAAATGTTCAGGACAGAAAATAACTGAAGAATAACTCAAGAAACCGTCACAGCATTCTGGTCAAGCCTTTCCATTGATTTTAGTCATGCTTGTGGTAGATGCTGATGGTGCTTGGGCATTGGTTATGTTTAGTAGTCTTATTCTTCTGCAGAAGACTGCCCACCTGTTTGCTAAACTTGTATTAAGATTCTAATTTGGTGGATATCCAAAATAATTTGGTTGAGATTAGACTATGAGATGCCAAATTTTGTCCATAGAGTATTATACTGTTTATCTGAAGAAAGATAAGGTGTTGTGTAGAAACATCCCTTCACCACCAACATTCTCTCCTCACTGATGGTGGGAAGGACTTGGTATTTGCTTCAATAACCCCATAGTGGTGGTCCAGGCCCTGAGATCTGTCTCCAGCAGTGGTTGTCCATGTGGGACAAGCTATTTTGTGCCTTTAGGCTACCAAATTAGCCTGTTTCTCCTGCTGTAGCAAATCATGTGGCAAGGAAAGGAAGGGGAGTAAGGGGGAAGGTTACCTTCTAGTTCTGATTCATCACTTTTATTGAACTTAAATTCTTTTGTTTTAATGCACCCTTGATTGAGCCAGCATTTATTGAAACGGTTATGGTTTGTAGGAAAAAGAGACAGTTGAAGAAAGAACAAATGAATCTAATGTAAATCAAATACTTAATGCTTTTATAGAAACTACAAAGCCTTAAATGTGTATTCTTAATGGTAATTTTACAAAACACCACTAGGCATCTTCAAATGGAGGTGTGACAGTGATTGTTTCAGTCTGGAGATGGCTTTCCTTTCACATGCTAATCATCTGTTCATGGTGATATTTCTCAGCGTAGCTGCAGTCAGCGAATTGAATAATTTATGGAATGAATTTTGTTGTAAATTTATTGTGTCACAAGCAGGTTGTAATTTCACTAACAGTACACTTAAGTTATTAAGTAAAAAAAAATAATGTGGTTGATAGGATTGTGCATTTGGAGGTTCTCTTGCTCCCTCCCCAACTAGTTCTCATCTTAATATATTTTCAAACAGAGTATTTACCTAATTTTCATTCAGAATCTGATCTGAGAAAGAGAAAGAGGGGACATTAACATAAATGGGTTTGCATTTGCACACTATTGTTGAATCTGGGAGTCGTAAACAAATTACAGAAGATTTTATATAGAAAGAAATAGCATTAAAATGGCAAAGCTCCATTGCAGTGCTGCCTTTGTTCCCTATTTGTTTCTGAGTAATTGCTCTCAGCTCACAAGTGATGAAGTGTTGAAGTTACAGGCAAATTTGCAGAAAGCAGCAGAGTTTCTTGCTTCTTCCCCAACTCTGGTGTTAAGGTAATTGTGAGGCATTGCTAGAAAGTTGTTTCTTTCTGGAGAAGTACAGGTGGTTCAGGGAGGGAAGAGATGCACATCCGCTGTGCCCACCAGTGAGAACCTGGACCGGCAGCCGCTCAGTGGGGTGCTTGGCCAAGCCTGTGTGGTAAAAAGAAAGGGTTTGGTGGCCCTGAGTTAAGTCTTTTCCTATTTCCTTATGCCAGAAATGCTGGTATTTCTCTCAGGCTTTAATGGTATTTTCTACCTTCACTGACAACAGCTGCACACTACTCATGGTGGTACTTGTTTGGAGGAAAGTTAAATAAGCACATAGTCTCTCATGTCATGGAATCCTCAGAGTTAGAATCAGAATCATAGAATAGTTAGGGTTAGAAAGGATCTTAAGATCATCCAGTTCCAACCCCCCTGCCATGGGCAGGGACACCTCACACTAAACCATGCCACGCACGACTCTGTCCAACCTGGCCTTGAACACCGCCAGCGATGGAGCATTCACAACTTCCTTGGGCAACCCATTCCAGTGCCTCACCACCCTAACAGTAAAGAATTTCTTCCTCATATCCAATGAGTTAAAGCAGAATATAAAGAAATAATAACATATCTGCGATTTTATGTTGGCAATGTGAAGCATTCATCAAGGTGTCCTTTTGTTCCTGTGTCCCAGCTATTTCCCAAGACTTTTGTTGTCTTTTCTGTTTTCAGCTTTCCTTCATGAGAGCTCCTTGGTGTTTTGCCGGATCATGGAAGAGCTCAAGGCCCTGCGTTGATTGTATAGTTTGTTTTCAGCTTCTCTGGTGAAGTCTTGCTTGGTGTTTCCAGGAATAATGTGATTTTAACTGTTGCATGGTACCTCTGAGCCACTGTGCGAGGCCTGCACAGGTTTACTGGTGCAACTTGTTGAGAATTTTTCTACAAAGACATCTCTTTAATAAGTTTAAAACAGCTGTGGAAACTGTATCTAGTTGCTTATTGTTAATCTTACAACATGGGCTTTTTGGGTAAAGGCCTGCTTTTATGTTGCTTTATATGTACTTGTACACACAGGTTTTCACATCACCGTAGCTATCTTAAAGCCTGTCCATCCTCTTCCAGGTATTTCATTCTGAACAGCCTCTCCTCTGATCTCTGCCATCCCCTGGAGACACTGACAGGAGTTAACTGTGCCATTCCATTTGTCACATCTGTTTTCACATGTGGTAATGAAAGGTGACAACCCAATTCAGTGGTTACCGAGTGGGCAGGGACCCCTCATGCAGCCTGGTGTTCCCAGCAGACTTTGGCAGCCGGAAGTTTTATGGAGCTGGAGCTGGTTGTGGTACATAAACACCATGAAAGGCAGAAGCATTGTGATTGTTTATTTAATTGTTTAAATATGCCAATGTTAATACACATAATTACACAGTATAAACATATTTAATTACATGAGCTAAATATTTTTGCATCTTTGTCTAAAATTGCAATCAGAAGTTCTCAGTGGGTGGCAGATTTAGAAAGAATTTTTTTCTCTAATGGATGCCTCTGAACGTTTACTCTTTTCTGTTAGGAGTAGAGGTGACATAGGGCACGAAACTCAGAGGATCCCAACTGCAGCAAAGTATGCAAATAAAGGTTTCCCTGGCTCACTCAGGTTTTAATGGTGTTGAAACTAGCTGTGTAGCAGAAGATATTGAGTGCATGTTATGAGGGGGTACAAACATTTATTGCATTTTATAGTGGGCATGTGAACGCAGAGAAGCAGTGAACTGGGGCAGCCAGTGCCAGCAGGCTGGAGAGTGGGACTGGTTGCATCTGTGCTGGGAAACCTGCATGGCCCCATGTCTTCAGCTGTGACCATGCTTGTGCTAGACTTTGGCTAGAAGTAACACAAATAAATGTCTGGGGTTTTTAAGCACTCCTCATGGTGCTAAATACTGGACTGGTTGATTAAATTACAATGGATTTGTCCGAACAGTGTTTCAGGACTTGAAGTAAGAATTCACTGAAGTCTCCTGTATGGACTTTGGTTTCACTAAGTTGCTTATCTCCAGCTACTTTTTCCTGCTACTGTAAACTGCAGTTAAAATTGAGAAAGTGTTTCCACGTTTCAACTCTCAGATGAAATTCCTCTTAGAAGCACTGTATTGTAATTATCGTTGTGCGTGTTAAATTTTTAATTTGATTTTCATTTGTCTATTCAATTGATATAATTGATGAGCATCCCTTCTCCCTCAGGACACAGGTTAATAACCTACTAACCTCAGAATGAAGGAATGATAAAAGGATACCACACTAGAGTTTAAGGGACCATTTATAATATATATTTTTAACTGTAGCCTTATTTTTTGTCCTCTGTAGCCTACAGCATTTTGTACTTCCAAAGCCTTGTCAGGCATTAAAAACATTAATTATTTTAATTTTAATGAAAAGTACTATTCATACTGGACCTACAAGGAGTCTAAGCATATTACCATTTGTGAATATCTTACAAAGCAAAAGAGAAAAATAAGTTCTATAAATAGAACCATTTTCTATTCATTATCTGAACAGGTACTTCTTGGTTGCTTTTGTTTTTGTGCTTGCTCAAAGCCGCAGAGGGGATTTGCCAAACGAGTAGTACTTAAAACATACAAAACGAGTAAAAGAAATATTTAGATAACATCAAGGCATTTGCTAACTGTGGAGGATCATAGAATCATAAAATCAACTATGTTGGAAAAGATCTTTAAGATCATCAAGTCCAACTGTTACTCCAGGACTGCCAAATCTACCACTAAACCACATAACTAGATCATTAGATATCTACATCACTAAACATCATTAGATAATTTTGGAGCTGGATAAAGTGCAAAGGTGTATGGGCTAGGGTAAATACATTGCAGACTTATTCTTGATGCCTACTTTTCTTAAGTGAAATGGGTCCTTTCTCATGCGATAATTGCCCTTACACACCACAGTCCAAAGTCAAATCTCCTACTACTACTGGAGCTGGAAGATCAAGCTGTTTTGTCAGCTCCAGGCCCAACAAGAGTCAGAGAAGCATTCATACTGGGATGCTGAAAATACTGCTGCTCTTGTAGGCTGGCAGGACATGTCACTTTCCAGATTCCCTTTGGGTCCCAGCTCACTTGGCTTTGATTCTTAGCTGGTGCACAGTGGACACATTTCTTCTGGGACACAAGTGTGCAAATCTTGCTGGAGTTCAGGCTGAACCCTGGCTAAGCCTGAAGTTTATTTTACAGGAGAGAAACACTTTCTTCTGGGTTAGGAGGCTGGAAATGGAGTGATTAAATGAGCCAGCAGTAAGTGCAGAATTAGCACATGGCTGAGTCTGCTCTCTTCTGGATGACGCTGGAGGTCTCAGACGAATAGCAGAGCTGGGAGGACTGGGGAAAACAGCAAAGTCAACGCTGGGTGGTTCGTAAGCCATGAAGAGGCTCAGCAGCATAAACAGTGTAACATAAATGAGCTGCATTGCTGGGGATGCTGCTTCAGCACCCAAATTGAATCAGGCTCTGGGATTTAAAAATGACGTGGCTTTATGCTGAGGTAAAGCAGACTTGGTTTTGTTGTGCCAGGGTTAGTCCTGGTTGCAATTTTCAAGCAAAGATCTCAGCCCAGAGCAACGAATTTGCATCCATCCTTGCCTTGGAAGGGTCAGATTCATCTTCCAGGGGCATCTTGTGCCCAAATGCTTGTAAGGCTTCTAACTGCTCTACAAATGCAATGAGAGGATGTGACCTCCCAGGGAGGAAGATGAGAACTGGGTTTGTTCATTTGCTGTTAAACTGCATGTGTGCTGGCTTTTAGATCAGGCTTTTCTCATTCTTTATTGCAAGTTGTACACACAACAATACCAGCTGTACTAGTCAGCTAGTTGTACTAGTCAATGCTAGTTGTACCAGTCAACGGTATCGTTGTTTGTCTTTATTATGCTGCTAACTACAGACAGGTATGAATCTGTGTAGGCAGAAGTGTGCTGTTGGAGAGCTGATGCTGCAGAAAACAAGCGCTGTGCCAACACTGTTGGGAATTGCTGGTTCACACTCGTCCCTCTCTGGAATGGTTCTTGGATCTTCTAGGGGAAAACCCAAGACCCTTAGAGGACACTGGTGCTGTGTAATATCTCTCCAGTATGTCTGTCTTATTTTGCTCTCTGGTAGTTAAAGATTGACATAAACCCAAGGGTACAAAGTTTAATATCCTCTCTAAACTTATTATAATTAATTAGGAAATCTTGGTTTTAATCTCGTTGTGTCTGCCTCCAGTGACTTCCTTTGGGACAGTCCAACAGCATGCTTTATGAAAAGATGTTTGGTTTGACCCTGTTCATCTAAGATATTGTCAAGTCTATAAGTACATTACTTTTTGCCTCTAGCATACATTTCCTTCTACTTATTAGCATTGATTTCCATTTCCAATCATGTTGCTGATTTCCCTGCTTTTCTCACTATTCTCTCCTGTACTAATTACCTTCAAACTTTTATCTTTTCTACCAAACATATTAAAGACCATAAACTTACCTTGTGACAAGCATGATCTGGCCAGGGTGTAACACAAAGCCATCTAATTATTGGAGTGCTAGAAGATGGGCATAGATTTAGGGATGCTGTGAAATCAGCTGTTTAAAGGTTTTATACAACAGATTGTACTCACTCCTACTTTAATATAGAGATTTTTGCCTAGGGATCTCCTAGAGCCCTTTAATTTCTGAGATTTCCCCCACAGTGCTTTATAACCAGATGGGATGGTCCAAGTGAAGCTCCATCCCACACAATCTCCTCAGGATGATGATGAGGTGGGGAGCAGTGGTGAGGCTGTGGTGGGCTGCGCAGACGAAGATGAGCGGCACGTGTCTGACATGGTGAACAAGAGGAGCCCTTAGCTGTTTTGAAGCCCTATTCCTTTGTGGACTCACACTTTATTTTCTTCTCACTTTAATGCTGACCTTCTTCCAGCCTTTGCTGCTTTGTTCTCTGTCTCACTTCGCACAGTCTGGGCTTATCTTTGTGCTGTTGATGGCTTTCTAAGAGATGTTCCTTGAGTGAGGCAAAGTTCTCACCAGCATTAAAATGTATTCTAATGTGATATTCTCAAGCCTGCCTTTTGGCTTGCTGATGCCTTTTGTACAACACACTGCTGAGTTTTGGACTGAACAGCAGTCTGTATAACCTGTTATCTATCAGACACATTCTGTCTAGATTTTTAATTTCTTAGCCTTTAAAAAACTTTTAAAATAATAAACTTTTTGCAGGCTCCCTAAACATCTCCAACATAATTTCTATATTACTCTTATTTTTGCCTTATGGTAGTCTATTATGATTATTGTTATTTATTGCTATTGCAGATAAGGCAGGAGGTTACTCTGGCTCACGGGTCAGAAAATGGGTTAGATGCTGACCACGGATCACTGAAGGGTTGAAGGGTGGTAGGTGAAAAGCGGGGGTCTCTTCAGGTCACTCCCTGGGAGGAGCAGGGGCTGCCTTTAGCAGCAAGGAAGTTTTAAACCAGCAATTAGGTCTCAGACTTACCATACTTGTATTTTCAGTCTGATATCTTCTTATTTCACTTCAAAAATGTTTAAGCTGGACTGCGTGCCAACATGTGGATGGAGGTGAGCCAGCACTGTATGCATAACTTACTGCCATTGGTTGGATTCAACACCATTATTTTAGTTTTCATCCTCTGATTCAGTGTTTATCCCCTAGTCATTTTATCTTTTGCTAATTATGACCTGTGGATCTCAGGCAAGGTATCTCAAAAATATTGGATTACTAACCCAGCTGTTTGCCTTTTGTGTGCTTGCTGATTGACCCTACAGAGCCTAATTAAAATGTATTGTTACTGATGCCTGATATTGTCACCTGCATCCCTCCAAACGTGACTGGGTTGTACCCAGCTAGTTGATGTAGAAAAATGTACCAACCAGTGGTTTGTGCTGGAGGAAGATGAAACGTAATTCCACAGTTGTGGCAATCCAGCTGAGAGATGGGGAGGAGCGTGGCCCAACCAGTGTCAGCAGGTGTTTGGGAAGCTCCCTCAACACGCTGCTCACCAGAGAGGGACAGAGGCTCCTTCAACAAACTTCACATCTGCTTGATGAGTACAAAATGTATTGCTGTGCCTGCTGATAGAAAATCATTGTATGCAACAAGGAATTTCCCCAGTGGGCTGCAATAAAGGATATTGACACTGGCCCTTTGAGATACTGGTGTTCTCACAAAGCAGGGGATGACCAAAGCACACACCTTTTCAATGGATTCAGGACAACCGTACAGTGTTAAGGGGCTGGATTTTGCTGTTTTCACTTGAAAAAATATTTATTCCCACATTGGAAGGACTTGGCTTTTTTGTGTGAACATTTGGCTGCAGGGTTGGTGCTCAAACTGTCAGCTACAACTTCACAGTTTCCTGAGCTAATCTGATTTATTACTGGTTGTCACTGATGACTGATCCCTAAAACCAAGAACCAAGAGGGACAGAGCCAGCTCCCTGGCACCCACTCGCACAGCTTCCCCTGTGTGGTATGTGTTAGCTTTTCACCATCGTGTTAATGTAACTGGTAAAAAATGGGTATTTCTGCCCATAACATTCTGAGCACCTTCAGGCTCTATAGATTATATCTCACATTTTGAAGTGAACCCAAAAGCTGATAGCCAATGCAGTGTAAAAAGCAATAGGAGTTAATACAACATCTGAGTCTCCTGCCACCTCCTAAGGCTTTTTTCTACAATATTATTCAAAATATAGGCACTTTTCATATTAATTAAATGGTAAATTTCTGTATCCCATGATCAAACTATCCAATAATGCTTGCTCAGAGCAGTCGGAAATGACAAAACAGAGTACTAATATAATTTTATTATGCATGATTTGATCCCTGGGGTTTCTATCATATTAAACAAAGAAACAAATTAACCAGTGACTGAATTAAGTGGAGGAACTTGCATCATGTAAAGGCAATAGATTTTTTCATAGTTAAGCTGCCAGCTTCCTTCAGGCTTCAAGTCCAGTTTCCAGGTTTACCCATGAATTTCCTAGACATCATCCTGCTGCATATCGATATGTATGTCAGCATGTAGCTATTATTTTTTTTGCCTTTCACAGGAAATGTAGTAAAGAAGATCAGAAGTATCTCCCAAGCCAAATGGGTGTCACCTGGTTGCGCTGGATGGGGTGTTCTCTTCTTTATTTATTCTCTTGTGTTCCACTTTTAAAATAATTGCCATCTTCTCTGTTTCAGCTGTTAATTTTTCTATAGGAGACCATTGCACACATAGCCTGTCAGACAGAAGAGGTTCAAAACATTTCCCGTATTTAGAAATGTATTTATTGCAGCAAAGAGAGATATTTGATAGATGGAGGCTCCCTGGCACAGCCTTCTTCTGGCGAATGAATGCAGCAGCAGGAGGTAGGAGGAATGACTCTACTGGAGGCTGCTCTGACCAGGAGCCTTCCCCTCACACTCTGCTCCATTTTGTTCTCGGGACAGCCATAGTCTGTCACACCAGGGACCTCTCTGTGTTACTGGGATGGTGCAAAAGAAGTTTGCTGGGATGTGCTCACTGACATTTAAAAGCACCTGTGCCTTTGAAAGTGCTACTGTGTATTATGCTATGTTAAATTTTATATAATATACATTGCATTAAACTTACCCTTTACGGAACAGTTTGGTAAAGAATGGGACCTGGAGTAGCAAAGCACTTTTAATTACCATTAAGGACGTGAGATCATGTGTCTTTTTCTCTGAGATGCACTTGTCCTTGCCAGCATTGAGGTGTAAAGGAGAACCACATTCTTGAGTCACTGCTTATTTGTTTCTCTTCAAGTTCAGACTTCAGTCTGTCAGCTGGTTCCAAAGTGGGACCATACCAGTGGGCTTTGGAAATGATATGGAGTTCAGGTATTTTCTCTCCACAAAATTCTGTGTTTTCAGTGCAGAATGGATTCCATTATGGCTCTTACCCTTATTATTGTGAGCACAGAAAGTGTCTTCTTCCATGAGAGGCAAAGCAGCTCTGAAGTCAGGACTGAGCAGGAGCATCTTTCAACACAGTGATGAATTTCCCTGGCTATAACAAAATGATGTTTTCTCTACCATTTGTCTGAAGGCTTTGGGGTAATTGTGTGCTGTTGAGCTCTTGAAACATAGCCCTTCCTTAAAGCACTGGTGTGTGGCCCTGGTCTGCACAGAGGTGTGCTATGAGTCCTGCTGGGCTCCTGCACAGAACAGGAGCAACCCAGAGCACACCTGCCTCCAACATTGTGAACGTATGTTATTTACAGACAATGCCAAGCATGGGATAAACACCTTCCTGGCTGAGACAACACTGATAAAACCCCAGGAATTGATGTTTTAATTGCATTTCTGTCCCCAAAAGCTGTATTTCATGGTAGATCAATTAATTAATTAAAACCAAAATACAGCAAAATATGCACACAAAACACTTAAAATCTGCATGCAGTGCATTACTGCTTCATTATTTACTTTGTCCTGTTTCATTTGGACCTGGTGCCACAGTCCCCCCGCAGTGCCTGGCAGCAGTCACAGCTTGGGAACAGGGACTTGGCAGCTATGAAGTCTCCTGTGTCCTCATGAGGGGCAGCCCAAGTCCTGTTTGTAATCATTGATTATTAACCAACATTTGTGTTCTGGGGTTGTAAAGGGCAAGTCTGGCACAGGCGCAAGTGTGGGAAGCTCTTGAGCTGGCTGTTTGCCGAAACCGCCGTGGTTTGTCTGCATTTGGAATCAGGGCATGGTAGGAGCCAAACCCTCCCCACTCCAGATGGAGCTTCCTTCCGTCTTGTACCTGGCCGGCACACTGCTGTGGGTCTTCAGTCCTCTTGGCAGTGATGCTCCACATCTGCTGCACTGAGGGGGAAGGACAGGAAATGGTATAAAGTCCCTCAGCTTTTAATACTGCATCTCATCATAATATGCTGTATAAGATGACTTCAGTCACATCTCTGTCTTTCTAAAAAAGATACTTTTATAACAGAGGGATTAATCAAAACTAGGGTAGGCTAAAGCATGCCCATTCTGGTCAGCCTCTGATTTCAGCAGTTGTTAAATAATGGCCAGCCTCTTACTCCTTGCTATAAACATGTGGACGAGGACGCTGAAAGAATTAGATTTTGTGCCTGAAAAACGACATATTGAGTAGGAGCTTTGCTTTCATCTCTGTGATCATGTTTTTAGGAGAATACGCGCAGAGTCTCAGTGTTAACATTCTTTAACTGCTCCTCAAATTACTAATGCTTCACGTTGCTTTAATCCATTCTACTGTAATAGCTTTATTAGATTAAACTCCCTGCTGAGCAAGTGAGGAACAGTGGGATTATCACACTTCCCTTTGAACAGCCAGTAAAGACAAAATAAATGGTTAACAAAATAGAACAAATTCAGTTTGCAGGTGATCTGCAGATCTCAGCCTCACGGACTGTGGATAGGCTCTGAGCATCCCTATTATTCCTTGCTTGAAAAATGCCTTTTTAGCAGCCTGAAGAAATTCCTGAGGTAAAAAAGAAGTCCTAATAGAATGAAAGTTCCTCTTTCCCCTTTAGATGTGTTGCTAATTGCATTGTGCCCACTGCAGGGACAGTGTGAGGAAAACCTGAAACTTTATTTAAAAAAAAAAAAGCTTATTTTTAGCTCCACTTTTGACGAAGCCGTAGGTGCACCAGGAACAGCCTTTATCCAGTGTCTCCAGAGTGGTAACTCTTAATGACTGAGATTTCTTTTTCTTTTTTAGCAAACCTAATTAACTATTTGAAGTATTTCATCAAGAGGCTCACGGTTACTATACACAAGCAGTGGGTGGCTCTTCTAGAGTCTCTTAAAAACTCAGTTTCTTCTCAGCATTCTTAAAATCCTCGTCTACTGGAGCAATTTGAATTTTGTTATTAGGGACTGCTGGAAATCATAATTCAATAAAGACTAACTCATTTAAAAATGCTTCATGCTGAGCTTGCATTAGGTAACTTGGGAAACTTAGGAGACACAGAAAAACATATACTAACATTCAGGTCTACACAGGAAATTGGTACGGCACTGAGCAGTTTGAAGGAGGCTTTTTGTATTTCTTTAAGAAGCTGCAGAAAGGTTAGAAGGAATGCAGGCTTTTTCTAGGAAATGTATTCTTTCCCTCACCCCAGCATTTTTTTTCCTAATGTGCTGGCATCCATCCAAAGGAATTAGAGCTCCCAACATAGCAGGGGACAGTGAAAATACACATGATAAACATTTCTGTAATAATTTCATAGATAAGTAAGAAAGCTGTCATGTTTCTTTTCCTAAACTCCTTGTATGTCCCTTTATTACTTGTCTTGAATGAGTCTGGAAGTTTTAAGTATCTCTCCTGCCCCATCTCTTCTATTCCCTTTATGGCAATAATATTGCCGTCATAGAATATATGGTATTGCCATAGGGGAATGGGCCTCCTGCTCGGGTTTTTAAGCCACATCTGCAGCTGCAGCTGGAGCAGACTTTGAAAAAGGCCGGTATTATGAAAGGATGTCATTTTCTAACAACGAATTCTCCTTCAGAGGATGCTGCGCCATTTCATTCCTGCCCAGTGCTGTCCGGCAGCTGTCTCCTCTGCAGTTCATTTGCTGCTTGAGTTCACCCTGGAAAATACACAGGGGTATTTTTTCCCAATTTCTTTCCCCACAAGTTGTTTCATCTTTAGAATCACAACATTTCCTGCCAACATCAGAGGTTTCCATTCTTGTCTCTTCTCTCCCTTGTTCTTTCTAGCCATTTTCAGACTTATATAGCCCTTCTGTTTCTCACCATCTCTCCCTTTCATCCCCTGGTCCTCTCACTGTGCCTCCCTCGTTTCAATTCTTCACTTAGCTGGAGTTCAGAAAACAATTGCCGTTTTCCACCTGGTTTTCCTCCTTTGTTGCTCTGTGGTTTGATTTAGCCTCTCTTTGTCTGCTTTCCTCTTCTTGGATTTTCTTTTTTTCCCCTCACCTTCTTTTAAAAATTGGAGAAAATGATCAATATTATCCCTCCCCCCTCCCTGATAAGATAATGCTGGGCTGATGCATCAGAGGCAGATTTGCTGTCACTGCAGAGAAGGGGGAAAAAGGGGTACTGAAAGTGCTCCAGAAGCAGCGAAGGGCACAGATCTGTGTGCTGGCACCCTGCTGCAGGCAGTGCACTCCAGGCCAGCATGAGTATATGTATCTGTGATGCAGTGGAGAAAAAACTGGGACAAAGGGTTCCTCACCCAGGCAAAATGCCCATGGAAACAAGTTTGTGTATGTCAGAGCATAGAGGATGGGTTTGGGTTGTTTACCTAGGAGGTAATTTAGGAAAGCCTGCCCTGCAAGAATCTCCTTCAGCCCGGCTTTACATTGCGGCTCGGTTTTGTTTTCTGCACTTGGTGCTTTCCCCTTGTGAACTGTGGCTTGCTCGCTCTGCAGAAGAATGGCGTTATCCCCTCAACTTACCTCACTGGCTGTGGCTGCCATGGTTCGGAACTTGCCCCTCAGTGGGATGCCAGCCTGGTGCCTGGTTTGGGGGTATGCCGCATACACACCGTTTTGGGGGAGCTCAGGGTTTTAAATCATTCCTTCTTCTTTCTTATTAGTATCAGTGATGTGGGGAAAGCAGGTAAGATTTACTGGGAAAACCCCAACCATTCCTGTGTGCTGCCCAGCTGGTTGAGTGTTTCTGTGGCCTTTCATTTTCCGCGGTGTTACATATGGATTACATATGTCCTGCTGCTGCAGCTCTTCAGCTGAACCCCCGTGAGAAGTCAATAAGCACCTGCTGTACGCGGAGCCGCTGGAACGGGGGCTCTCGGTGCCTGCCGACCCCGGGAGGCCTGGCTGCCCGCACAGCCCCTTATTGCCGGCACCGGAGACTTGGGGTGGTGGTTATTTACTTTGTATTTATTTCGGTTGGCTTAATCTGGTTTTACCCCAAGGCGGCTCCTCCGCCGCGGCTGTGAGCCGGGGTCCCGCAGCCCCGTTCCCCGTTCGCGGTCCCCGCTGCGCTCCTTCCCGGGGCGAGATTGCCCCCTGCTGCTCCCCTGCCAATAAACACAAAGCGAGATGTACGGCGGGATCTAGGGCTGTGTTGGAGGTGGAAATCTGCTGGAAGCGGATCCTCCGGGAGCAGGTTTCAGTGCGGCAGGAACGGCTGGGAGAGGCTTTGGCATAAGGTGGTTTTTAAAAATAAATAAATAAGCGATGGACGCTTTATGCGTGATTCCTTTTCTCCAGGAAGGAAAATTCGTATTGGAGAAATGGCCCAGAGGAGGCCATGGAGGTGCTGCGAGGGCTCTGGAGCCAGGCTGAGAGACCTGGCTGGTTCAGCTTGGAGAAGAGAAGGCTCCAGGAAGACCTTAGAGCAGCTCCTAGTGCATAAAAGGGCTATAAGAAACCTGGAGAGGGGTTTTGGAAAAGGGCCTGTAGGGACAGGACAAGGGGAATGGCTTTAACCTGCCAGAGGGGAGGCTGAGGTGAGCTCTTAGGCAGAAGCTCTTCCCTGTGAGGGTGCTGAGGCGCTGGCACAAGGTGCCCAGAGAAGCTGTGGCTGCCCCATCCCTGGCAGTGCTCAAGACCAGGTTGGACACAGGGGCTTGGAGCAACCTGCTCCAGTGGAAGGTGTCCCTGCCCTTGGCAGGGGTTGAAACTGAATGAGCTTTAAGGTCCCTTCCGACCTAAGCCAGACTGGGATTCCATGATTTTGAGCATTAACTGAGGCGCAAGCAGCGAAAGACACACATGCATTAGTCAACAGCCAGCAGATGTGTCTGGTTTACCAGAAGTGTTCTTGTTTTCTGTCTGTACTTACTAAGGCTTGACTGAATATCTGAAGTTTTGTGAATCCGTGTGCATCTTGTTTTTAGGAGTCAGTTTGAGATTGCATTGACCCTTGCTAACTGGCAGTTTACACTTAGTAAATGACTTTGTACACTTAGTATGTGTCTTTATCTCTTCAGCCTATACCTGATTCATCTCTCCAGCAAAACTCAATACCTCTGGCCAAGGGGTACTGCAAAAGTGGCTGGTTCTTTACTCTCTGTTCACAGAAAACAGGGGCAAGGGCAAGGCTGGCTCTGCAAAGATCTGCCCAAGCCTGGCTAGTTTTAGCCCAAAGGAAACTGGAGCAAGGAAAAGTACTTGGCAATTTAGTCCTGATGCTTTGGAAGAATGGCAGACTGATGCGAGGATGCATAATAGCACATTACTGGAGGCGGGTGCTTTGTTCTTGCTCTTTAAAAGACATTGTTCTTGCTGAGGACAGCAGCACATTGTATCACAATTAAAATGTGTAGCAAATACGCCTTGGCATGCCAGCAGGTAATGCCTTTTTATAGTCCTGGGTATCGCTGAGACCTGGAAATAATGGCTGCAGCTAGTGCTATGGAATATAATTTCTTTAAATGTAAGAAAAAAGAAAAACTCAGAAAATTTTTATGGCATTTTGACTAACTTCAAGTGTGCTGGCTGATTCAGTTGCCCCTTTGATGTTGCAGCCAGGTGACCTGGCCTCCCCTGCCATCCATCCCCGACTGAAAATCAAACTCTTCACTTTACAGCCCTTCCTCTGTTCTGCTAATAAACACAATGTTATTTAAAATAAGCATACAGGAAGCGTTCAAAGGGGATATCCATATATGAATCTTAGTAAGAGTGCAGTTTCTTGCTGCCAAGTCCTAACCTTCAAACTGAAACACAGAAAAAGATAGCATTAATCTAAATACACAGCATTGGATTCACAAATCCTGTCCCTGTCATGGCAATCCTGTGATCAGAACCATGGGGGAAATGCCTTTAATTACTTCATTTCGTGTTAATTTTTACAATGTAGGTTTGTGGTTAAAGTAACAGCTATGTAAACACAAAAAATCCTGTAAGGAGTATGATCCATAATGAAGTAGAGAATTCCCTCACAATGTCCCTGGACACTGTTCAGCCAGTGGTCCCAGAGGCAGGCGGCATTGGAAGGAGCAGGCTGTGGCTGTGGTGGGCATGGTGCCTGTGTAGCACCAGCAGGAACCTAGTCTCCTGGCCCCATTCAAGTGGTGAACTTGGCAGTGACGCTTTAACTGCTTTATTTCATCAGCACTGTATTACCCTGTGAAATGGGGCTTCTGAGTAACTCGGTGTCTCACTCCATTCTGTTTGCACTGTGCTAACAGCAAAGATGTGGTCCTCAATGTCTCAAAGCATGGCAGCAGCCCTCTGTGAGCTGCCCGAGCACTGGCAGCTCACAGAGGTCCTGGCAGAGGACATATGCAAAATGCTCTTCAGGGTGTTGTGAAGGAGAAAGTCAGGAAAACCAGCAGTGCTGCAATTTTAAACAAGTAAGAAACAGTGGTAGTTGATTCCATCATGTATGTTTGCCTCTCTTGTCCCCTGGGTAGTGTCACCACTGTGGCTATCTGCCATCATTTCCTTCCCCCTTGGTTCTGCATTGCACTAGGTGTGACGAAGAGGAGCACCGGCATGAACATGGGAGAAGGGCAGAGGCAAAGCTGAAGCACCAGCACATAAATAGCTATCTCTTTCCCAAGTGCTCAGCCCCTTCGCAGCCCTGTAGGTGCCCTCACCCCTGGGGTGGCTCTGCTTGAGCTCATCTCCCCTGTGCTTGGCAGGTTACTCTGTGCCTGAGGACCCCCAAAGACATGGGGTTATGTTCTCTAGGTATAGAGGGAGCACCCAGGTAATAGCTTTTGGTCATGCTCAGCCAAGGAGGTGGAACTGAGGCTTAATTGGAAGAAAATGAGCAGAGGCTTTCATGTTGTTTTGGACTTTGGCACAAGTTCATTCTGTGTTTTCTGCAGATCCTCTTTTTGCCATCACTTTTGCAGTGTGTTGTCTGTATTGTGTAGGAATGAATGAAATGGGCTGGGAGGGACTTCTGGTTGGGTTAACAGCTCTCTATTGTTTTTTTTCATAGCCTGTACATTTTCTCCTCTTAGATCTGGTTCTTTTCATCTTCACTGCCTCTTTGCCTTTCCCTTTCTAAAATGTCTACTGCTGCAAGACTTCATGGAAGCATATTGCCAGATCCAGCTGTACATCCCATGCCCGCTGCAGTCCCCTGAAGCCAGGCCAGCCAGGACTCCTGCTGCAGAGGCAGCTGACTAGTGCTTTCCATTCCAGCCTACCACTGCCTAATGTTCTCAAGACAGTATTCTTATTTTTAATAATATATGCATGGCAAGGAGGAGAATGATGTTACTGTCTGTCATGTAACACAAGTATGCCTTCCTGTGAGGAGGCAAAGCCGCTCACATTCCTGGCCTTTCGGCTTTGTGCCAGTGTGCACTAGCCCAGCTAATAAGGGTTGTTTTAATTTCACCTGGTTTACCTGTTGTGCATAGAGTAATAGACATGTCAGTTCAATACAGTAAATCGCTGTATGTATTATGGCAACACTGTACAAATATTTCTAAGCAGCATCAGAAAACCCAAACATTTAATTTTCTGATTTCTTGCTGAATATGGAATGGAAAAGATGTTGATTTAACTCTAAAAAAATGCATTGTCAACTAAAGGAGGGGGGGAAAGTAAGTAAGAAAGAAATCCTTTACCATATCTGATTTCTTTAGTAACCTGTAGATGGAAAATGATGAAGAGGTACGATTTCAAAGGGCTGGTAACCCACGCATTTTTATGTAGCATTAATCATGGGTTTTTAATTTTTTGGTAGCGGAACTCTGCAGCGCTGCATTCCCACTCTGAGGTCCACATAGCAGTCGGTGAGGGGGGCCGGTGGCATGGCCCAGTGGGACCCACCCACAGCAGCACCCATCCACACGGGTGACACCGCATGGCCAGACCCACCCCACGGCGTGGATTTATGGCCACCTGCTGGAGTGTTCAATGCCTCTGCTCAGCCTGGTTTGAAACACCACTTTTCTGCGTTACCCTTTCAGAGGCTCTTTCTCCTACAGGCTGTAAAGAGGGTTAAGAAAGGAATTGTCTCTATTATGGTAATTAAGCTCCCAGGAAACAGCCTCATTAGACTAATAAAGAGTAAATAAAGCAGGCAAGGGCACACTTTTCTTTCCAGTAGTGGAGGGCAGCGATTACTTCTATTCTGCTCGCCCACCCGCCTGCTCCTTGGCTCTGCCTGTGACTGTGCTGCTGCCTCTGCCCTGAGCTCCTGCCTGGCCTCTGCACCCACTTGGGGTAACCCCTCAGAACTTTCCCAGCAGTCTTCCTCCTGGGCCAAAGATTTCCTTGCTCATTTGCAGGACAGGGAAATTGATAAACCTAATGCTAAGGGAAGTTTTTGGCTGCATTTTACGTATCTCTATATAAAGCCATCCTCCTCCCCCGTTTTTGCTTGATGGCTTCACAAGAGGCTTGGAGCAAATGCAGTGACAGGCTGCAGTGTTCAGTTGCTGAATGCCTGTCACAAAATCCAAGCAATGGACATTGGGTTTTGTTTCTGGCAGAAATTACATTTGTGGTGCACTTGTGGGTGATATTTGTTCTCTGGTGTTGACCCTAGTTGAGGCAGGGAACCGCACTGAAAATGCACACGTAGCTCCCCTGCTTTTTCAGAAAGCAGATTATAGAAGGAGAATGAAATTAGCAGTAAAAGTATTAAAATATTGATAGCAATCATTCCATGTCCTGGCTTTACTAATTAATTATTAATTTTACCTTGAAGGTTAGTGTAAGAGATGGACTTTATCATGCCTTCACTTAGCAAGATGTGTGACTATATATTTTTAAACAGTATCAGATCTCTAGCAAATAGCTGTCATTTTTTATGGTTAGTTGGGATTTGCTTTGTGTGACTTCATGAAGTGGGAGAAAAGATTGTGCTGTGAAGGCCTTGGGGAAGTGATCCCTCTGTCACATGTTAGTAATTTCTGCTGATCTTTCCTCATTGCTGTCCTTTTGGTATAATACTTGTTGCTTTGCCATATGGAGGGGCCTTTGAAGGCCTATACAGAGTAAAGAAATGTCCTGACCCTGTAGGCTCTGCATTGCAAGATAGTAAAAAAGAAATTGTTTTTGCCACAAACCCAGGGATGCTGCAGGTGGAGGGGTGGTGGTTGCTTCCCTGGAGCAGGGCTACTCTCTTCATCCATCCTACAGCTCTTCAGCTCGGGTATGTACCCAGCAGATGTGCTTTTGCAAGGTTTTTATTTTGATGAAAAACAGTACATACATAATTAATAAAAAATTTTAAGCTGGGTAAACTTTTGAATGTATTATGAAGAATGTTTTTTGCTTTAGTGCCACTTTAGTATTGACATAAGATTAAAATATGGAAACATTTATGTGTGTCTGCTGCTTCGCTTGTGAGAAACCATATTGATTTCAGTGAACTATACACATGAGGAAGATCAGGGCTGTGTGTGCAGGACTGGAGCTTTACTTTTGTAAACTTCCCATTTCCTCTCT
Source organism: Ara ararauna (assembly GCA_028858755.1). NCBI lineage: Eukaryota > Metazoa > Chordata > Aves > Psittaciformes > Psittacidae > Ara > Ara ararauna. Next base: position 2,672,989 of record CM054410.1, on the reverse strand, counting down.
TGCATCAGAAAGGTTTAAAAGATCTGTTTTACTGTCTTGAGGGTAAATGCCTTTCATTTCTGGAATGGTAAAACCCACTTCTCACTTGTTTCTCTTAAAGTGGACCTGGTTTTAAATGTGGACAAATGGAAAATAGCTTCACCCACCTCCCTGGGGGAAGGGAGGCTGCAAAGCTCCAGCTTTGGAAACAATGATTTTCATTTTGTCAGTTTTAAAAGGGAATATTAGAAAAGGAAAATTTTGCTGTGGTGTTGTGAAAAACAGAATTTACCCAGGCTGGATCCTTTTAAGATAAAATTAAGGAAATTACAGCTTTCTTCTGCAAGCTACTTTCCACTTTTAGCATCTGCAGTTTTCAGGTCCCAGTGGAGCTGCTAATGTGCATGAAGCTGAGACGTGCTTATGCTCTTTGCAGGACAAGGACTGTACTCTGTGTGTCTGTCATGTGGAGACATACACAGGTGAACAGGGATGGGAGTGTTCACTGGAGCAATATCACACACAGCTTTCAGAGGCTTGATTGCCCAAAGGAGTTAGAATGCCCTATGCTTGTTTTTTATTTGGGGAAGAAACATGTTTGTTCACTGAATGAAATGGCCAATTTTGGCTTACCTCTAGGATACCTATGCTGGTTTGCCACTCGTCACTGTGAGTTAGATATTGATACATTTAAAAGCTACAAACACACTTTTTATCCCCAGCACCTTTTAAAGAGTTTTCCCAGCCCTTCTGCCAGTATCTTTTCTTAGCACAGCCTGCACACCAAGTACCAGTGTTACAAGTCCATCAGGGGCTGTAAAGCATAAAGATGGAGGTGCAGATTCTGCCTTTGAAGGCTGAGAGGCACATGCTGCTGAGGTTGAGGAGGCTGCGTTGGTGACCACTCCATGTCATCATCCTGCTTTCACTCCCATTCCATGAGCATCCACTACAGCCACTGAAAGACAAGGTGCAGCCATGGAGGAACCTTGCTGTGATGTCCGTTTTGTCAGTCTTCAAGAAGGAAAATGCTCCTTCTGTGTGTAGTCAGGTCTCAGTTGTACTGATGCAGATGCGCATTGACTCAGGCCAGGGTCAAAGAGTTGGCACTGGTGTAATAGAAATGTGATATTAAGAAACTTGCTCCCAATTAGCCCCCACCTTCCCCTTTCAGGATACTATTTCCAGCAGAAAAATGCCATGTAGCATCCATCTTTGTCCACATAATTGGCAGCACAGTGTGGTCATATGTGTATGTATGACTTAGAAGCAATCAGTTTACAATATCCAAAAGAAACAGGCAAAGAAAGATTTTCCTGCCATGTTATATGACTGTCTTTGTGTAATTTCTATTACACAAGCTATAGGAACAAATGCAGGATTAAACCCAAAATATCAGCTAGAATACTGTTAGCACCAGTTCTGGAGAGACTGGCTGAAGCACACTCATTAGTGCATTGCCACTTCCCTACTTACCACATCAAAATGTTTCCCCCCAGATAATAATATTTTCAGGATAAATCACAAACTGCAATACTTCACATCTGCAAAGTAAATTGAACTTCCTGAGCTCCTCCCTGTGCTGATCCTCCCTTCTTGCCATGCCCGAGGCAATGGTGCTGTGTACAGGACAGTGGCTGGTGAAGCCCAACCCCATCTCCCAGAGGAGCCCAGAGATGGTGTGGGAATGCGAATGGCAGTGATAAGGGGATGAACTGAGCCCTGCAATCACATCAGGCCAGCTGAGCTGCCTACTTGTGAAGAAATGTTTTCATGCCCTTCAGGATCACATAGTGTGTTAGATTCAGTTGTCTCAGGCCCTGTGCTGGCTTTCCTCTGCTTTAAAGGGCAGACTGCAGAGCACTTCCTTCAAGTTTTTCCTTGGTACCCCGTTCATGGTTTCTCTTAAGAGTCTGTAAAGTGAAGAGATGAGCTCCCAGAAGTCCTAGGGTTGGGGAAAGCCCCCCAAAGCCTTGGGTGAGGCAGGCAAACATTGCCTTCTGCTCAGAGACAGCTGGTTTGGGACAGCTACAGGCACAGGCAATTCTGGGGAGTCAGACTACTCCCCTGGGGAAGGGCATCCACTGAAGGGCTCCTACAAACCCTTCATCCAGCAGGAGCTGCATGGCTGCAGGTGGACTTCTGAATCCCTGCTGTTGCAAATGATTTCTCTGAGTCTGGGGGTTTGATGATGAACCCCTTGTCCCCTCCCTGCTGTGTCACCGGGATTCTTGAGCATCTTGTGCCTGGAGCCAGGTAAGAGGTCCCCATACCCTGCAGATGAGTGTATCCAGTATGTCTTCCACAGAGGTAATTCCCGTCACACCAGTCATACAGGGTGACAGATGGATGCTTTCATCTGTTGTATGGCTTTCGCAATGAAGACATTTTAAAGTGTTTTGCTGTAGGTTGAGCAGAGTCTGGAATGGAAAGTGACACCGTCTGAGCAGCCCTGCTGTGCTCAGCAGCAAGTTTCCTCCCCTTCCAGCCATCCTCATCCTCATGCCTCCCAGGCAAGGATTTGCACCTCCCTCCCTGTCCTGGGAGGTGGCTGCTTCTCCCAGCTCCCAGACTGGCTTCACAACCGCTTGTGTCCTTCCTTGAGTCTGTTAGCGAGAGCCTGGTTTGTAGTTAATGTGCAGCAGTTCAGGCCAATGGAGGGCTTAGGCTCCAGAGAAGAGAAGCTGTTTCTGAGCAGGAAAGAGGACAGCAGCATGATACTAATGAGACACACTTTGGGTTGTGGGGAAAAGTTCTGGTCTAGGATCCTGCTTCTTGGCACCCATGAACATACCTGCTATTGGTCACTCAGGGAGGTCATGGCCATATGGACAGGAAGCATAGAGTGACTGGTATGTGACTTGCTGTATGTGACTGATGTGTTAAAAGATTATATTCTCCTTCATTAACAGTAATAGTGTTGGAGGATGCTACAGGACACTCAGGATGAGCACAGTATTTTTAACAAGTAATTTAGAGCCTGTCTTCATCATGTGAATAGCTTGAGGTATAACTTGAGAGCTGTTAGTACATTAATGTGATGCTTGTGCATGTCTTCATCTGGAGCCAAAGGGTGCTTTTACCAGGGCCTGGGGCTGGAACTGGTGGTACTCATGCCATGGGTCTGAGCCAGGACCTCTGACCACAGGGAGCAGCTCAAGGGCTGTTCCACAGAGCTGGCTGGGCTCACCCCGAGCAGATGAACTTGAGAGGAGTTATTTTAAGTATAGATAGCTTCAGCCGATAGTGAAGTGAGGACAACCCCATAGACAGTTGAGAAACTGGAAGGAACTTGAAAATACACAGAGAGAGCTGGGATTCGGCACATATCAGTTGTCACTTAAATCCTTTTCTTTACTTTTTTTTTCCTTTTGAAAAAAAAAAAATTCTTTCCACAGTAGCAAACTCACAGCTGTTAACTAATCCCATAACAAGTGGCATTTAGCCACACATTTTCCAAATTAAATAAGCTTGCATGTTGGACTAGTTTCATACCCTGTAATACAAATACTTTCCCTGCTGGGAAAAAAAAAATAAAAGAAAAATCCTCTCAGGCGTAGGAAGAGTGGAGAAAGGGAAGATGGTGTGTGAAAGCCCATGAGCAGAGCTGGTGTGCGCACATCTGTGAGCGGAGCTGGTGTGCGCACATCTGTGTGTGGAGCTGGTGTGCACACATGTACGTGCAGGGATGGTGCAGCCTGGTTGTAGCTACTGCTGTCCCTGTCAGCGCAGCATGTGGAGATGCTGCAATGAGCAGTGTTTGTTGGAATATCTGATGGGTTATCAGGGACTGCTCATGCTTAAATTATTAGTTAAGGCTCTGACATTAAAGAATTGTTATTTGGTCATGGTCTCATGGCTGTGTTTTGCTAGGAGGTGTTTGAAAATTCTCATCTGTGCTGTCACATAATCTGTACTTGCCCTTTTGTTTCATTTTTTTTTTCCCTCTGGTCATTTGAATAATGTTTTCAGATCCTCAATTTAATCTGGGTTCAGTGGAGCAACATTTGGAAACAAGCAATTAACTGCACATTTTGTTAGAAGTTATGCTGGATCTTTTTTTGAGGGTGTTTGAGAGCACCTACATCCCTACCCCTCCCTCCTTGCACATTTTAAGAATCCCATTAAAAATTTTTCAGGATCCCCATCCAAGCCAAATGCATTGTTTCCATGGAAACAATTAATGGGAAGAGCAGTTTATAAGACTGATTTAAAAAATGAGCACTTCATCAGACCCCCTGCTGCTCTGATATACAATCTCAGGGAAAAGTCTGCAGTGAGGTTTGCATAAGCTAGATCCTTAAAAAGGAGAGGGGGGACATGGACAAAAAGGAGTCTGCAAGTCTGTCTGTGGCACAGTGAGCGATGCCTATTGTGCTGTGCAGGCATTAGGAGCTCTTGGAAAAGACTAGTAAATTCTCATTTCATGACGTCTTTTGAAATGCTTTCCCTTTAGAGAATGGGTTTTTTTTCCTAATCCCACCCTCTTCTGCAATACACATGGCTGCGTTTGGGGAAAGGACTCGTGGCCTGTAATACACAAGGCAGCTAGTCCCTGCCAGAACTGGGCCTTTGGTTAAAAGGCATTCAGGATGCCTTATATTGGTTAAAAGGCATTCAGGATGCCTTATATTGGTTAAAAGGCATTCAGGATGCCTTATATTGCTCTGGCTTTCCAAGGGCTTGCAGGCTCCTGGTTAGAGACCTGGCTTCAAAGTGTTCTCTTTGTTTTGTTTTTTTAAATCCTGCCATTCCAGTTTCCTCTTGGCCAGTGTTTGGCCTTGATTTTATCAACATATACATACAAACAGCTCAGAATTTGCTATTAATATTAGCGAGTGAGCACTGCACACCACACAGAGCCAGCACTGTCATGCTGGACAAGTGCCTGCACAGGACTTGGTTTGGAATTCCCTGAAGAGCTTATTTTTGGGGAAATAACCCAACAAAACTCCAATGCTGCACAGCTCTGCTGCAGGAGAAGAGGAATCCTGCACGTCTACACTCTGCAATACGTGGCAGGGATTTTAGAGCTTGCCGTAAAACATCGCCTTGCAAACGAAATTCTTCTATCTGCTCCTGTACCTCCTGCGGCTGCCGGCGCAACCGAGGCAGCTTCAGGCCTTGGAGGCACATTCAGCTCAGGGTCCAGCTGCGCTTCCCGCGCCCGGCAGCACCGATGTGTTCTGTGCTAAGGAAATGAGTAACGAAAAATAATAACGCAGGAGTTGGTTGGCTTCTGTTCTGCTTGTGCGGGTGGTTTGCCGGCTGGGTGCTCCTGCAGAGGGCACTCGCCATCCACGAACCGGCTCCGACATCCCCCAGCAAACCATGAGCTGTGGGTGTAAAAAAAATCTAAATTATGAAAGCAAATTATTCCCTTGTAGTGCATGAGGCCATTTGAAAGAGCAGCGGAGATTTAAGGGGAAGGGGGGGGGGTAGGGGGGGAGCCCCATGGGGAGCAAGAGGGCCAGGCTGTAGGGACGGAGGGGACCATGGCGTGGGGTCCAGTGTGCCGCTATAACGGGTGGTAATAATAAAAAAGGATGAAAAAAGAAAGGCTGTGTGGCTGGTTTAAAATTTAATAGGATTGGGGATGAGAGAGGCAAATGCCTTAATTAAACCCAACTCAAAAATAGGAAAAGCCTGCAACAGAGTGGGGCAAAACCCCTGAATTATTGTCAGCCTGTAGCCACCAAAGTATTAACTATCACAGCATTTGGAAAGCAGTATTTATTTCAACTATATTTCTTTCACGCTTATATATGGGAAAGGAATAGACTTACAAAGAGCTCAGCCCAGAGAAACACCGGGATCCCACTGTGTGAGGCTGTAAAGTACATGTCTGTGATAAATAAATACTCAGCAGCCAAATGATGAAACAGTTTAAGTATTCTGGAGTTTGTGGAAAAAAAAATAAAATCTCATATTACTAATAAGCTCCCATTGAAAATACATTATAGAAATTGCTTATAGTGTAGAAAATGGTCAGGCACTTTCCTATGCCCATAACTAATCAAAGGTAAAAAAAACCCTTGCAGATGCTTTTCAATTTTAATAGGACTTGCATTTTATAATTTGGTTTTATTGTGCCAAAGGAGAATGTAAACAAAAATACCCACTGATCATCAAGGCAGCTATCAGGAATATAGGTCTGCGTCTTGCAGAAATCTGTAATCCAAATTATTTTCACATTGCTAATGAGAATTGTGAATTTATTTTGAAAGTTTCTCTTGTCTACTTGTTTAATTCTTTCTTTCCTTTTAAATGTGTGTTGCTTTTTCTTTTTCCTCTGCAAATATTTTCTACTTGAAATTTTAGCATTTTGAAATGGGAATTCTTTTATTTTACAAAATATAATTTGTATTTGCTTTAAGTCCCTGATTAAAGTAAAATATTATTCATTTGCAGCAAATTCCCTCACATCAGTATATGTTGCCTCTGCTTGATGATGAGGAGGGAAGGTAGGAATATTGTTAACAGCAAATTTTGTTTTGGGACGTTCCGGTCTGTTTTTAAACGCCTGGTTTGGGCTGTCTGGGGCTGAGTCAGGTGAAAAGGAAGCAACAACAAAATGGCAGAGCAATTACTTAAAGAGGGGCTCATGGAGGAGGGTTGTCAGGTTTCTGTAGGGAACTCGGGCAGACGGTAAACTGATACGATCTCCCCCGCTGCAATAATCCAGCTTGTTTCACAAACACAAATTATGAACACTTCAAAATCTGTAACAGAAATTGGGTTTCAGAACTATACAGTTTCTTTTGAAGGGGCTTCTCTGTTGAAAAGGCTCTTGTAATTTTATTTTAGTAGGCTTTAACTCTGGATTTCAGGAGATAAAACAACCTGTTCAGAATTATAATCATGTTATTTGGGCTCCTACATTTAAATTAATGCAACTGTTTCAGGTATTTGAATCCTGTTTTCAGGTTTGCAACTCAGCCTTAAAAAATTGGTTCAAGTTAAAAACAGGCACGGAGTAGTTCAGATTTACTGTAGCTTTTTCTTAACAAATTTAAATTGTTTTAACTAATTTTAATTTTAGTTATGATTTTACCATAAAATTAAAGCTCGCTGAATTTATCTAGACTGGTATTTTCATATTTTAGAAGGCTTGTGAATTGAAAGGAGCATGGCCGGTTGCTGTAATTTCATCTTATTTCTTCATTTGGTAGTGAAAAATTAAAGGTGAACAACGAAGTAAAAGGGGCTGTTCCCAAGTATACTAATTATTATGGGGCAGTTTTGGGCTGAAAAGCATGGGAATGTTCCTTTTTTTGTGCAGATGTGGGATTTCCCAAATGACCAGACAAACAACATCATGTGTCTTTTTTTTTTTTTGATTTGTCTAGTACAGAATCTTTTATTTTATAAATTGATTCCTCATATCCAAAAGATGTCTTAATTTTTATGTTTTGCCAAACACATTTGTTTTTATCTTAACGTATGTTTTATACATGTATACTTATATGTAAGTGTACAATACAGCTGTAACAATTGATTCCTAAATAATCTCACAGAGAAAAACAACTGTCAATTGCAAATGCTGGTTTCTAGGTAATGCAGAATAAAACCAGATTTTAATGTTGCAGTTCCTCCTTCTGAAAATGATCAATCCAAGCAGCCCCACACCCGGAGGAGAGCCTGGGGAGGCCAGTGGCTGCCTGCATCCTGTCCTGGGGTGACCGGCAAGGGTGGCCTGTGGTGGCGGCTGTCACTCGCCCATCCCGGAGACCGCCTCTTGGCTTTGACCTGACCCTTCCTATTATCTCCCTTCCATTTTACATTCGCTCCTGCTATAGATATTCCCATTCATAAAATCTTTTCCTGATTGCTTACAGTGTGAAGGCAAGTGCTGGTGTGGATCAGAAATAAATTAGATCATGGGCAGAAGCTATTCGTCAAACCCTTTATTTCCTGGAGTTCCTTCCCTGATCCCTGGTGCATGAATTCCATTATATTGCAAAATCTCTTTTTATTTAGTTTATACTTTCTTCTGGCCTTTATTAAACATCAGAGTATTTTCAGTGTGCTCAAATCCCATGTATTCAGGCAATCTTGCCCAGGAGGCTTCACCCTGTGAGAACTCACAGTTCTGGGCCGAATCTTGACTATTGTTTTTTATGGCAATCCCAAATATCTGTTACAACACGGCGTGTCATTTTCTGTCTGGTATCCAGAGTTCTTCCAGTGAACAGCACAGCAGTGGGGGATGTGGGGAGCTGGCTGCAGTTGCTGTAAGGCAGCCTGTCCGCTCGGCCGCAGCTGGAATGCCAGCAGGGCAAGGCGGGAACGGCCGGCAAAGTCCGTGCAGTAAAACGGCTTCGTTGGCACCTGGCTTTGCCAGTGTGTCTCATGCAGGCTTCTTGCTGTGCTGCATCAGAGACAGGGAAAAATATTGTGACTCATTTTACATGGTGGAATGCAACTAGTAATTCTTTCCCCCGGTTTGCTCCAATCCTGTTTCAAGAGAGCATGCACAGATTATTTTTGTTTGTTTGCTTTGTTGGTTTGTTTTTTATTTTTTCTTTAATTAAAAAAAAAAAAAACTTATGCAGATTATTTTAATTTTTTAAATCTTGGTTCACATTTAAAATATTTGGGAATTTTTTTTGATAATATTTCCTTTTATTCTCTCTTGCTTTCTCTCTTTAACTCTCATTTCCCTTTTAGTCTGCTTACCGAATGGGTTGCATTTTCTTTCCAAGCTGAAGCCATCGCCTCCCTATGCATCAGGAGGACAGGATTTTATGTACTTCTTTCAGACCTGAGGCATTACTATTTCTTCCCCATACTCAGCATCCAATTGTCTGGCTCTATCTGGGTCCTAAATCCATCCTGAATTGGTTTCATAGCTGGCAGATTTGTATGTTCCATCTTGGTTTGGGACCTGGCTTTCATACGAATACCTCAAATAATTTTATATTTTTCCAAGTAGAAGTTTTATTGCATGCGGACAATCTGTACATGACTAGTGAAAATGAGAAGATAAAGGGTTGATTGAAAACATGCCAAATGCTAGTTTTTGCCAGGGTGAAACAAACCCAGGTTTTATGGTGAAGGGAGCAGTGACAAACCCTCTTGTTTTGAATGGATGGTCTCGCGTTGCCCTCTGGTAGAGAAATGGTTAAATTATGCACTCGTTGGAGTATGAAGGCAGTTCTTCTTTGCTGACAGATAGTTTGACCAGTGTCAGGTTATCCTGACGCGTTCAGCATACCTTCATTGCATCATAAATAAAACAGACAAATTACTTTTTTTTTCCGGGGCTAGAATAAGCAGGAGGAAGGGGAGGGATAGAGATTGGGGTAGATGGGGGTTTGAGGGGGTGAAGAATTAGAAGGAAAAGAAAAAAGGGAGAGATCTTTGCAGACACTCTATGAATCTCTGCTTGGCAGCTGAGAACAATGAGAAAAGCAAGCAATTACCTCGAATCCTTCCCCTTATCCAGACATAGGAAATATATTCCTGCCTGAGCCTTTTTTCTCGTCTCTCTGCCTCCCTCCCTTGCCCTCCCTCTCTCTCTCTTTGCCCCTCTCCCTCTCTCCTTCGCCTTGTATATCTAATTTAATTCTTTGAGGCAAGGCAGATGTAACAAAGAAAGGAGGGTCTGTGTCGATGGGCCACTTCCTCCATGGCAAACATCCTTTTCCATTCCCTGCCCTGGCAGACTTCTGCAACCTCTGAAGAAGCATCTATGAAAAATTGGTAGAAAGGTATTTTATAGCTCCAACTCTTTTACAGATTTCTCCCAAATAAAGTGGTGTTAATACTAAATCACCCTGTCTGGGTGCAGGAAGCTGCTGTGTTCTTTATCTTCAGAAATTCACCCCAGAGGGGCAAGCAGAGCCCTTTCTCCGTATTTCCCTCAACTCTTGTATTCAATGACCTCTTTATTAGTGGCTTCTATATTCTCCTGGAATCCCTATAGGATTTAAGCTATTCTTGAATCTTTTCTACCTTCCTTTTTCCAAAGCAACATTTGCAAATGTTTCCTTAGGTTGCCACATCCGTAACAAGAGGTCCCTGGATGGTTCCACTCCGGCTGTCACCACCTTTGCTTACTGTGTCACCTGAAGGTAAATGGTGTTGCTGTGCCCTGATACCCTGCACCAGCTTCTGTTTAGGACCTGTGTCCACTCACTGTGCTGTGGGAATGATAGTTTGCAGAAAGTTATTTTGACCTCTTAATTGCTGATAAACCTTTAGCTAGCAGGTTTGGTTTTATTTCTGAGGGAATAAATAATACAGGTGTGCTTGCTGCTGATGGGATCATTGCTCTTCTTGGTCAACCCTGATTCATGCACCAACAGCTGAAGGTGTGGAGGTACCCTGGGTCTGCAGCATGCTGGACAAGTTGAGAATAGTGCCCAGAATTGGCTCTATGCTCTCTGGCAGCAGGGCTCATGTGGCTAATGGGCTCAGCATCCAGCACAGCTGGAGCTGTAGGTGTTTCACTCAGTGGGATCCCCCACAGGGCTTCTCCACATGCTGTGTGCACCATATCTGCTCTGCAGAGGACTTTTTGGGTGCCTCAGGTGATGCTGCCATGTAGAGCTCCCAGAGCTACCACTGATATTTCACAACTCAGCCCCATGATGGTGTGTCCCAGATGCTGCCCTGCCCAGCCAGGGTGCAGGCGATTCATCCCCTGTCCTGCTGCACTGGCTGGTAACAGCACAGCCCTCTTGGGCGTGCCAGGCACCAGCTCTGCCCCAAAGCTGAAATATTTGCCAATCTCCCATGAGCAGAGCCTTCCACCTGCAAGGGCCATGCGTGCAAGCCCCCTGGTCAGCTGCCTCCCCCTTCCCACCCTGGGATTTGGCACTGGGCTTTCAGGAGAACGTCCGTAATTTTGTTTGTGCTGTGATCTCTTACTCAGACCTTTTCCTTGCACTGTTTCCAATCACCCCAACACCTGCTTATTGTGATTTAAAAGTGGACAAATTGTCTGTTTCCGTTGCCTTTGCTTTTAGAAGGAAACTGAAACCACTATTAGACTTTTAATAATTTAAGATAAAAATGCCGTTCCTTAAGAACGTTTTCTGGCTATATTTTTGCAGTCGGGGATAGAAAGGAACATTACAGAAAATTTAAAGGAGGCTTTTGGTATTAAATCTTCACCTTTTCCAGAAGATAACGCAATTCCGTAAATTTGTGAGAGACCTTTGTTTAACCCACCCCCCCGCTATCGCAGGCGAGATTTTATAGGCGCCTGTCTTGGTGCCGCTCACAGGCTGTGTTTTACATAATACCCTTCAGCATCACTGATATTAACCTTGATGGCATTATTATTGCTATTTACAGCTCATATGCTGGTAATGGTAAACCTGAATGGGATTAATAAAATAAATTAAATGATAGAAATATTAATGCTATTAACAATCAGTAACAATAGTTGACAGCATAAGAAAAGGAATAACCTGCCATTAACCAAGCAGGGTAAGGTATCTCTAGCATACACATAAAGGTATCTGACACTTCATTTTGATAAGCCCTAGATTAATTTTCTTTCAAGCAACAACTTTTCCAGGGCCTTCATGCTTCTCTGTTTCAAAACTGAGCTGTTGGCACGTTTCCCACATCACTTTTCTGATGACCAAGAGCCTGGTTCGCTGTAGGGCAGGCTCAGGGCAGTAGCTCTGTGATGAGAACAGAGCTCTTGGGCTCCAGCTGCTGCTGCTGCTGCTGGGTTTTGGTCCCACAGCGATCCTGGGCTTCATGAAGCTGCTGCAACACATTCCCTGCGCTCCCAGTTTGCGTTTGCAGCCAAAAAGAAAATTACAGCCTGCTTCTGGGTGCAGATTTCCAGCTGAAGGACTGACCAGTGGTGCATGACTGTTTCTGAATGTGCCATTCACATTTTCATGCATCCAGCAAGGGGGTTCTGAGCTCTGGTGTAGGAGCTGTTCAAATCAGTTTGTGTTGATCTAATGTTGCATGGGTGGGCACTGCTGGGAGCCTCTCCTCTCCGTCCCTGCCACTGCAACAGCAGCTTTGGAATGGGGGAAGGTGACTTTCTGATGAACTGTGAGGGAAGTGGTGACCTCTGGGCTTTTTAGGTGGGTTGCTGTGAGTTTTGCCAAAGCCTGTGAGAATAGAAATGGCAGTCTGTCTTCCTTTTCATTCCTTATGCGAAGTTTTTCCTATGCCAGAGCGCAGGTTTATCATATGTGACCATGTTTCAGTGGGTTTCTGGAGTAATGCACTGAGTGGCCTCATACACCACTGCTCATGGGTCAGACACGAAGGCTGCTGCGGGGCTTATTTAAGCACACTGGAAAATTCACTGCCTAATAAGGTGAGCAAAGGGTGGGGAAGAAAAAAGCATTGCTAATTTTTTTTCCTCTTATGAATGCATCTTGCCAATCCTTTACAGCTGGCTAAAAGCTGGGATTTCTTGCACTAAGAAAGAAAGTGAGACCATAAATAAACCAGTGCAGGACACCTGGAAAGAATAAAGTGCCCTTCTCAGCGTTGTAGGGGAGGAGGAATTGGTGTCTGCTTGGCTGGTACATGGCAGTGGAGTGGGGAAAGAAGCCTGGGATCTGGACCAGTGAGGAGATGCTCACAATAGTTTTCTTTCATAACATTTTATCTGCTGAAACATAGATTTTTAAAGTTAGTGACCAGAGTAAATCCAGAGTGAAGAGCCCTTGCCACTATTCCAACAGTGCCATCTTTGGTCAGAATAGAGGGTGAAACCTATTTCTCAACACAAGCCCAAATTTCAACCCCCTCTGCTGAAGGCAGAAAATGGATCAGCTCCAAGGGCAGGGGATTCCCAGGAACCCTGGAGGTAAATGGTGTTGCATGGTGTTGTGACAGTCTAGAGAACAGACTGTTAACTCTTTTCTTTCACAGTTCAGATTATCTTGTGTCCAGATTTCAAATGTGTGGGATTTTGGCTATGGTAAGAAAACCCCTCTTTTAGTAACTCATGTTCTCTTTGCTTTCTGGGGGGGATAAAAAGGCCAAACCACCTGAAATACCCCCTAGATGACTCCTCTCAGTAGGAATTGGCTTCCTCTCAATTCTCAGCCCCCCTTTTTAGAAGCGACTGAAGAGGAGTAGTGGACTCTGATCTAGAGACATGAAATATCACCACGAAAGTGCATTGTTTCACGGGTGCACCTTATCTCTGATGCAGTCCCTGCCATTCTTAGAACCCGATACTCTTTCCAAAGCGCTTCAGAGCTGTCCATTCGTTATCTACACAGGGAGCAGATAAATAAGTACACATGCTTTTCCTCAGACCCTGGAAAAGCTTCAACCTGACATCCAGAGGGGCCCTGTGCCAGCAATGCCCATCACTGCATGCCTTTGGTCCTTTGCTGTGGTGGGACGTGACAACCGTGCCCCTGCATTTCGTTCATCTGCATGTTAGAGAGTGAGCCTCTGGCATCTGCTGCATTAAATAGGCATTTCTCACCAAGATGTATTTAATACTTCTCCATGCTGTCTCCATCTTTGCTGCTCCACTCTTGACTACCAAGGTATTTCCTCTGTGGTTCTCTGCCATCTGGTGCTGTCCCATTCCCCCTGCATGCCAAGGTCTGTGTTTGGTATCACCATGCAGTGCCCTGATACAGTGGCAGGATCGCAGGATCCCAGGCAAAGCCTTACAGAGGGGAATGGGAGGGATTGCTCTGGCTTGTCCTAAGGGAAGTCACTGGAGGCAGTTAAGCAAATTCAGCAAATACAGAAACCAATAAATGACCGTCTTTTGCAATAATGCGCTGATACACAGCTGGTGTATTGCAGTGCTGATTTAACACCAAAATGTTGACGTGGGAGCATTTCTGGAGGGAGACAATTCCTTTGGTCCTGGAATTACTGAGTAGTCTTGTGATATTAAGAAAATTCCTCTTATTAAATTGATATTTGCCTTAATCATACATTAGCCATTACTTAGCTCCATTAGCATTTGAGCCAATATTACAGTTTATTCGAGGAAGAATACTATTTTCTGTTTAGTTTGTTCTTGGTGAACTTAAAATGGCTGCACTGTGCTGTAAGATGGAGCCTCGCTTCTGTATAGACAGAAATGGAATTAGCAAACGTAAATTGTATTCAAAATAGCGGTTCCTGTTTTATATCATGGTGTTTTGCCTTCCTCCTGGTACTCCTCTCCTTTCCTCATAAGCTGTCCCAGCCCCTTTCGAGAGTGTAGCAAATAGTCATTACAGTGGAGATTTTTTTATCCACTGGTTTAACTTGCATATTTCTGCTTCTCTTGCAGTGAGGCTGCGAGGCTGCTAGTTAAAGTTACAGCACGACATTGGTTTTCCTACATGCTTTTACTTGGAAGGCTTATAAAATTGCCTGGGAGAATTCCGGCCAGGTAAAGACCTGCCTTAAGATGTGTAAACCTGGGAATCATTTGTTTTTAATGTTACCAAAAAAAAATCCAAATACAATTTACTTTACTATTTTTAACTTGACATCATTCTGGCTGTGCATGTTTCTAAGCACCTTCAGTTCCCATTTATTTTAGTGTTCACCATCTCCTAACAGCAATTCAACATCTGAAAGGTTTGGATCCAAAAGGGTTTTGTAAGAATAATGCCAGACACGTGGGGGAGGGGGTCAAACGATCAAAGGGAGGGAGTTTAATATTGTTGCCTGAGCCTGGTTCAAGGCGCATGTTTTCTAAGCATGGCTTTTTTGTTGTTTTTTTTCCTTTCCTTTTATACTGACTCCAAGTCAGCCCTTTAGCAAGTCACTTAACCCCTAAATCTATTTTTCCATCTGAAACCAATAACACCATGGTGATAAGGAATCTGTAAGTACTAATTATTCTTCTTATTATTCATAATTTTACTCCAAGTGGGGCTGGCATTAGGTGTAATTGTTTTTATTAGAGAATAATACTGGAAACAACCATTTATAAACCTTGGTAAATCTGTAGAAACATTTACTCTCAAAGTTTCATGAAGCTTTTTATGATTTCCACACATATTGTGGTTAACGTTTCCAATTAAGCTATCATACATACTGCATATATTATGTAATTATACTAGACACAGAAGGAGCAACTTAGAAATTACAAGACAAGGACACATACACAACAAAAATTTAATTAAAAATGTGAAAGGCAGAAGGGGCAGAGAGAAAAACAAATTTCAGGAAATTAATAGTCTAGATTAAAAATTATTCAGTACCCTAACTCTAATGGGATACCATTTTAATATTCAGCATTCCATGCCAATATTGGATGTTTAAATCCTGAAATGTGAATTTCCATGCTTTTGTGACATTGACTCACAATCTTAACGTCCTTTTAATGTACTTTTTGTTGTGTAAATCTGTGTAAGTACCATCAGTCATCAAACTTGACATCTGATGGCGCGATGTAGACCCAGCCTGCATGTATTAGGGCTTTTTGTGTTTGTGCAGTGGAACCTACTTACACAAATTCCACTGAAGGCATAAACCTGTTAAAGGAATACATTTTCTTTACACTGAAACAATAGACCTGCATCAAAGGAACATCCAGGGAAAGAATAAGTAATTTAAAAAGATAAATTTCTTTTCTGCAAAAAGGCAAAATGTACTGACAGTCTGACCCACAGAAGAAATGATTCTGTTGACTTATCAAGGCAGTGTGCAAACCAAATTAGAATTTAAATGATCATTTAAAAATTATCAAACAAGAATCCAACCAACACCTTGTGCTTTTAATGCACTGCAATGGTTTGAAATGATTTAGAAAAATTTAAGGAAGATGTGAATGAGAACATTCCCAGCATCCTTAACAGTATTCTATTCCTACCCCCTGAACTTCAGATCAAGGCTAAAGCTTAACTTAGGGACTTGGTTAAAACAAGCAAGAAGCCACAAATAACATTTTTAAATGGTGATCCCAGTGCCACCATCAGGGTAGAGGCATCTTCCAACCATTCAACTGGGAGGATGGGATGGGTGTCCATTCTCCAAAACCTCTGTCCCACCACAGCCACCTGCAGCGTTGCGCTCCTCCCAGCTGTGGAGAAAGGGGACTGAAGAAAAGGGGCTTAGGAGCAGGGTTTGCTTCTGGCAGGACAGAAGCTGTTTTTTATTTTAAAGACGAGAAAGCTGATGTCCACACTGACTATGGAGAGGTCTCTGAAAAGTGCCAGGAAAAGCCTCATAAAGTTCCTATCTCAGTATATTCTCCAAAATCTTCTTTCCAGTGGGGCAGAGGGGAATGGCGCAATGCCCAGTGAAAAAGGAAGAGCTACTCTGCACACAACCTGGTGAAGATCCTGCTGGAAGACCAGAGGAGCTGGTTGCTGGATTGTGCTTTCTGGCACAGTGCTTGCAAGGATTGCCCAGCTAACATCTATGCATGGTGATATGCATATCTGGATGAAGATAGACATGCTGAGTCCATCACCGTGAGCACCAGGCAGAACATCCCATCACTGGACTTCTTCAAGGTTGGGTGTCTGGATGTCCAGCAGCCTCACTGTCAGCACACCTGAAGTCCTGCATTTCCCTGTGCAAGAAAAATCTCTTCAGAAACATGATTGGGAGTGCAGCTATGACACACAGTGCCAAGCATGGGATTTGCCCCAGGTGGCAAAGAGCTGTCTTTACGGCTTGAACCAATGAAAAAGCGGTTTGCCTGCAGCTACAGCACGCACCAGGAGCTGAACCGCTGTCCCTCTGGCCAATCCATTACCCCTATGGCACATTAAAGGCATTCAGATTCCCTTATGAATTTAAAGTATATTATTTACCTACCTGATGTGCTTGAGCTCTAAGTATACTTTTATGGGTATCTGCTCTGCATTTGGCACTCCTAGCTGGAGTTTGGGCCAAATTCGGCCTGTAAGTAGATTCATTGCTGTCATTTGGATTTGTAGTGGCAGCATTTGCCCATTATTGTGTTATTTTAATTCCCTCAAGAATCTAATGAAAATTAAGTGAAAAAATAAGGCTTTCTTTATTCTATTTTCAGAATGATGGATTGATAGAAGGACAGGCAACTTATACTTGTAGGCTGAAGATTTTATGCATATATACATAACAGATATGGAGACAGAATTTTTCCCTCATGGCAATGGAATGGTTTTGATAGTCTTCATTAAAATAGATTTGAAAATACCATTTGTTTTATGTTTAAACCTTAAATTAAATTTTTCAATAATAAAGTATGCTTATTATAACCCAATTCTATCAATCACTGAAATGAACAGCACATTGGTGGGTTCAATCAAGTAAATAAATATGTTATTTTATTGCATGTCAGGAAGGTTTCTTGGATGGAATTCTTCCCTCTGAACTGGTGGGTTAGAGGTTTAAGCATCGTATCGAAGATTTGTACTAACGTAGAGTGCTGATCCTGCCTCTCAGTGCCCTGAACAGAGGGTGGCAGTTCAGGCGAAGTGTAGAAGCATATCATGCTCTGTCCAAGCCAGGGGTAGTGTTCCCCTGGTCCCTTTGAAGAGGTGCCACTCAGGGCCTCAGTAAAGGGTACCTCTTTTGTAGCTGTGGTATTTTGAGATATATGTGATTTGTGATATTCTGCAAAGATAGTTTTTTAGTTGTTGCAATAGGTCTTCCAGCTGCTGCATTTGCCTGGGGTCACTGTGATGGTTAAACTGACCATTTTAATAAGTGTTTGGACAGACCTTGAGTAATAAAAGAGTTTTAGATAAAATTCAAAAAGGCAACATTATTTGCTGGAAACAGGCGTGGGTATGGAGGGCATCTTGCTCCTTGGTCAGTTCACAGTTTTGCACTACAAAGACTTTGCAAAATTTTTCCTTTGCACAATATATATATATATATATATAAATAATTCCCTACAGAAGGTAGGACAGGTATCCTCTTAGCTGGACAGATACGGCTGGGCAAACCTTGAGTGAATCTTGAACATCTGGGAGGCATGTGAAACCTTCTACAGCTGCTTGAGCGGGGCTCTAAGCCTCCATGTCCCAGGCTTCTGTCTCCACAAGGATCAGAGCAGCTCTAGGAAAGAGGCGCAGCCACTGTTCTGCTGTTCTATTCCTGTGACTGGTCACTGTACCAGGCACACGTTCTGTTTCCCTTCATGTCTCAGACGTGTATGGAGCACTGAACCCCCCCCCCCCCCGAGATGGCTGCTGATGCTGAGTGCAGGGATGGGCCATGTCCATTGGTTGTGTTCTGCACTCTGACATTGCTCTGTGCATCTGGAATTTTGCCGGCCGTGCCCAGTCTATGCTGCCTCTCCCAGGGGCACAGGACAGACAGACCCTTGCACAGAGCAGCTCTGCTGCAGCAGGCATTAGCTGAGCTCACTGGCTGGTGTGCAGATGGTGCAGGTCGTGGGGCATAACTCTCATTAACTTGTAGCTGAAAGCCTGTGCTCTTGCATTCTGTAATATCATGGCCTGTGAGTGCTCTATAAAAGGAGACCCAAATGAATCACATTACAGTAGCCTGGAGAAGAGGTCACAAATCTTTTTGAAGAAGAGCCACTTCTGGCCACTGCTGAAACATGAACTTCCACATGTATCCTGTTATAAAAAATGAATTCCATGTTGGGAAACTTATTGACATGTTTGGGCATAGCTCATAGACAGGGAGAGCTACTAACACCCCAATGACACCTTCCAGATGTTCTCTCCTCAATTATCTGTCTTCTCCAGGCTGGCTTACTGATCCACAGACATCTCTGGGCAGGCAGGATGACAGCCGCTGAAGGCCACCGACAGGTTTGGCAGAGGTGGGAATGTTCTGGCAGGTTGAATAAATTCTGAGTATTTTGTGTTATCCATCATTAACGTGGCTAAAATGAAAGAGCCGGGATGGAGTTCAAAGGTAGCCTCTTGTTCAAACACAGCGGGTGTTGCCCCTCCAGCTTCTCCTGGAAAAAGCAGAATTTCCTGACCAGGTTTCTGTTTTCCAGCCCATGCTGTTCACCATGTAGAGTGTGGATCTGCACACAGATGTGTATACCAAGGTATGAACAACTTAGGGGTAGTGATGTAGCAGATCATCAACTACCATGAGTGTCACGGGGAGAAAACCGTCTATGACAGGTTGAAGGCTGTTACCAAATTAATGGAAAGCATGAGAAGGTAAGAGGCACTCCCCATGGGCTATTTTAGTAACACAGGTTGGTCCCAGTGCACAGTGGTTAATCCAAAATCCCAGTGGCCTCATAAGGCTGTGAGGCTCCAGCCTGCAGCTTCCAGACCCTGCTCTCACCAGTGTCCAAGGGTCTGTTTCATCTCACAGCCCTCCCTGCTGTCACTTGAATGGGGCAGCAGTCAGCGCAGCACTCAGGTACAAGCAGAAGGTTTAAAAAACATTTTCCCAAGAAGACAAAGTGGAAGAAAAATGTTTTTCACCGAATAACAGGTGAAATATCTTTGCAAAGCTGTTTTGGAGTTGAAACACGAACAGCAGGGCTTGCATGGGTCTTTTGTTTTACAGAATTTACAAAAGCATAGCGAGCAGCTGCAGCAAAGCCCACAGAAAGGGTTGCTTGGCTATGTGAACAGTGCTGAGGAAAAGGGGGTTATCAATTCAAACAAGAAATAACATAATGTCTGATCTGGGCTGCCAGTTTCTCACCCTCTCCTCACTTTTTGTCCCTTGGGAAGTAAAAAGAACTGAGAAGGGCAGAACTTAGTTTTTAAGAAAAGAAAAAAAGATAAAAGGAGACAAAATTTAGATTGTCTGAATGCCTTCAGAGTGTAAAGCCAACATTCCTCAAACATCGCATTTTTGGGGTGCAAATGCAACACTCTTGAGATTACCGTTAATTGTGTTTTGCTGTTTGTGACTTGAGGCTCATGATGTCATTTAATCTTTATCTGTGAATGAACCTGGGTATAACATAATGTGAACATGACAAAGTGTGCTGGAATGCCAAAAGCTAAAGAGAAACATATGACTTCTGGGCTGAATACCTGCTTTGCCCTAGTATCTAAGAAGAAAGAAGTTGGGATGTGGAAACAGGGTGAACAGTAAGAAGAGAAAAAAATTTGGCACGTCTTTTGTTGAAACTCTATCCTCCCTCTCCCTCATATGCCCAGAAACCATCTGCAAACTTTTCAATCATTTTTTAGGATACAGTGAATTTTATCATAATTTTGTCAACCAAAACCATATGTGCTTTTTCTATTGACAACATAGAATAACAAAATGATATTTGTTCAAACCACGAGGCAGGTAATAAATAACTGTGGACACACTGCTATGTTACAACTTAATGTTGTTTTCTTTTTTAAAGAAAAGTATTGAATATTACCAAAAAATTTAATTTGGGAGGTAAAGTAAACTTCTGAAGAGAAAACCATCTGAGAGAAAGCTTGTGGCTCAATAACTTTCCCCTTCCTGTTAGACCAATTCTAGCTCGTTGTCCTGAGGCCATAATGAAATGAGATCTTCCACTGCCTGCCCTCATCTGTGCGTGGTGTCGATGCAGACACAAACTGTAGGTAACGGCTGCAGCATGTCCCTGCTGCACACACGTTCTGCAGTTGGCCGCCTGAGCTCACACTGGCCATTGCTCTGAGAAACTTGGGTCCCTGAAGTTGAAAGATTAAATGTGAATTGAAGTAATTCAGGACATGCTTCCTTGTAATACACCCGCCGAGAAATATCTTTCCTTACTGATATTAGACAAGCTAATCTTTTCAGGTGTGACCAAATATTGCCAGAACCATGCAAAAGTCATCACTCCAGAGCATCGGAATAGCCCTACTCTAGGTTCTCTGGTGACAAGTGACATTTTCTTATTCTTTGGGTCTAAAAATGCAGAAATCTGGAACACAAGTAGCTGCCTAGAGCCCTTTAGAGAAGTCAGCCTTTTTTTCTTTCCCTTTCTTCTCTGTGTCTGTGTGTGTGTGGATGGAGGAAGCTGTTGCAAACAGCAGTGGGCCCAGCTGCTAGTCATCAAAATTCCAACAGGGAACATGGCATGGATATATTAATGGTAGTAATTAACCACTGTAAAAGGTTACTGAAGAAGCTGGTGGACTCTGTCTCAGGTTATCTATAACTTGGACAGGCAACTTTCCTGGTCAGTGCTTCAACAAGCCTTTGAGCTTAAAGGATGAAAATTATTATAGTGTGGTTACATCAAGTTTGGGTCAAGTGATTTATAGAAAAATATCGAAGAATCCATGTGTAGATAAACATATGGTTTTAATATGATTATATATATTACATTAATAAACATGCAATTGTCATTGTGTTAACAGTGATAAACAAGCTTAGGTTTTTATAGTAATGCTTCATTAAGGTTGACTTGGGGTCTTGGTTGGATCTCCGCCACTTGACTTTGCACAGCTGCTCTTTACCTGGGCATTAAAGTGGATGCAGAAAAGCTTGTGCTCCACTGCAAAGTGCTCTGCGATCTGACAGTGAAAAGCTACAGGCAAAACTCCCTATTGGAAAGGTTACTGCATTCTCCTGGCTGTATCCATTTTAATACAGTACTTGCTCACATGCCTTCATTAGCCATAGAGTTTGACTCTGCCATATTGTTTTCATTTTTTTCTTCTACATAAGAATGAGACAAACTGAAAGACATAAACCTTGGTTTGAAAAATTTACTTTTAAAACTATGCTTATTTATTATAATAATACCCCGATACTTCAGCTGGGATGTGGCCCTGGGGTGTTGTGATCAAGCAGGAAGACAGAAAGTTCCCCTTGAAACCTTCTGAGTCTGAACAGCACAAAGGAAAAGAGGGGAAGTTCTATAATTTTTCAGCAATGATAATGATAAAATAATTAACAGACTTTGCACGTCTTTAAAAACCTCCTGCTAAGTTCTTGATGATCTTAACAAATAATCAATTAAAGCCTTCTGAGATTAGTGAGCATTATTATCCCTGGTTTATGGATTGGGTGACTGAGGTACAAAGGAATTAAATTCTCAGCCGTGTACCTCCCACCCGGAGCAGCCTCCTCCTGCCCCGAGCCCTTGTGCACTGGTGTAAATGCCACTGCACAACATGACACAAGAGCAGCTTCTGAGGCACTTTTTAGGATGCCCTGTGGGAGAATCCGAGGGACATCTAGCTGTTTAAAGTCTGCTCTTTGATCAGTTAATACTGATCTTTGATTAGTTAATACCTTCTCCCATTCTAACGTGATTTCTCAGGTCAGTTCAGCCAGTTTTCAAGTTGTATTTAGAAAGGTAATGATACAAAAAGAATACTGGATATTACATATGAGACCCACTTAGCAGATGAAAAGAATGTCCTACAGAAAATATGATGTAACTGAAGACGTGGTTAAGAGTCAACACCATCACCACAGCTGCTGCATTCCTCAGTGAGTGCTCTTCATGGAGCAGGGAGTGCTTCAGGGAAATGGTGCTCTGCATGTGGCTTCTCTAGAGCTTGAGATGTAGGATCACCACAAAATCGCTCTTACAAATAAATCCATGCACAAATCTATCCACATGTTGGTTGGAGAGATGTAAGTTGCTGCCACTCGTAGACCACAAAACCTACAAGCGGGCGTATGAAGTCCTCGCACACCTCACCTGGTGTTAGTGAAGTCAACCCTTCCTTGGGTGCTCCTCTTCACTGCGCAAAGGGTGCGTGAGCCCAATTGCAGCAGTGAAGAAGTAGCTGGCTGTTGGGGGGTCAGAGCTGTGCTTTTGTCCCAGTCTACAGTGTCATCCCAAGGACAATATTTCCAAGAGGATTGGTGGTGGCAACAGTGGAGAGCTGTGCTTGAGAGGTGAGTAGTCCAAAAGTGGGTGTTCCTCTGGCTGTGGGGTGCTCAAGATGGTTATGTGTTGGGCAGTGAGGTGGAAAATGTATTTTCTGAGGTGGGGTGAGAGTTGAGACCTCAGTGTAGCCTGAGTCTTCTCCTGCTGTGGATGTTGTGTCTCTGCTGCAGCAGGAGTCTGGAGATGGTACCACTATCCCACAGAGGGGGCTCGCTGGGACCCGAGAGCCCTGTGGGTCCTTCACCCCAAAGGGTGATGCTTCTGCTCTGAGCTGTGTGCATCCAATTAGAGATACTTCTTGCTCCCAGTCTGTGACAAACTACCTTTGGGTCCAGCATTTAACCTTCTGCACAGCTGCTCCAAGGAAGTGATCTTCCTTGTTGAACTTATTACACCACAAAAGGGGTTGTTCGATACATGCTTTAGTTAGCAAATCCATTTCTCCAGGAGATTCAGGGGAATGGGGCAATTGCTTGACTTGTGAAGGATGTGTTAGAGCTATTCAGAAGTTTTTGGTGCCAAATGTAGCAGAGATGGTGTTTTGTTGTTTGTTGTTTTCTGGTTTTTTGGTTTTTTTATCCTCCAAGAGCTGCTCTATTTTCCATCCCTTTCACTGTTTTATACAAGAATTTCTTCTGCCTTGTTCTTTATGTGGAAATCAAAGACAATGCTTCTATTCCAGAAATGTGGTCCATTTTCTTAAGAATATGAGATATTCAGGACAAAGCACCTGTGCCCACGGTTTCTTTTTGGTCAAATTGAAAGGGAGAACATGGGTTGTGTTTTGAAGTGAAAATTACACAATTTTTCTATTTCTGAAGAGGTCTCATTAACACCTAATTTCCAGGTAAAGGAGCAACTTGATTTTCCTTCCTTTTTGAACACTGAATGAGGGGCATTTCATAACTACTTTCTTTAACAGGCTTGAGCCTGAAAGGATCCATGGTGTCTTTCATAGCTCATCTCTACTGATATCTCCATCTATCTTGTAAATCCAAGCAGTTGCTACCAGCCTTTTTTCCTCTTCAATATTTTAATATTGCATATAATATTTAACAAGCATAGAAATGATGAAAATGCCGCTGAATGTGTGACATAGCACAGAACTGAATTAAGGCTGCAAAGAAACCTTGTTTTTACCATACATTCATGATGGTTTTGTGTTGCATTGTTCTGGTTTTAAACCCAAACAGAAACCACTCCAACATCACTACAGGAACTTTAAGAGGCTACATGCTTTGCAGGTCAAGGTGCTAATAAACACAAGAACCCTGTTCTCAGTACACTTAAAAGAAAAACAAGATTAGATCCTTTCACAGCTGCCTCAGTTTGGAGACCAGAGTTTTAAAAAGGCACCTTCTGCATTCAAAATCCAGAATGTGATCCCATCAGCGCAGCTCCTCCATGTGAGTGTGGGGTACA
Source organism: Ara ararauna (assembly GCA_028858755.1). Taxonomy (NCBI): domain Eukaryota; kingdom Metazoa; phylum Chordata; class Aves; order Psittaciformes; family Psittacidae; genus Ara; species Ara ararauna. Next base: position 2,648,919 of record CM054410.1, on the reverse strand, counting down.
GTGTGGACGGGGTGAGGGCCAGGAAGGGAAGCTTAGTTAGAGAAAGTGCTACTTAGAGTAAATGCTGATGATTTAAAATGTTATTCCTTCTGTGCTTTTAGAGAGAGAAAAAAAAAAAAGAGGGGAAAAAAAGGTAATAAAGGCTCCCAGCCTGTACCTCATCTCCAGTCACTCCTGTGAAATTCCCAGGAGAGCATCCAGGCTCCCCTCTCCCCCTCTTTAAAAATGGTGGACCTGGAACCACTTACAAGAGAGGCTTAATAAGAGGCAAATGTGTTTTATATTTTGTATCTTGTTAAGTGAAAAAAGATGGATTCTCACAAGTAGTCTCCTGGTGCAGATTTGAGTGGTCTATGCATGCAAATGTTGTGATGCTTCGTCTGCCAGCATCCCGTTTCAGTCCCCCTTGGCCACTTAAAATCCCACCCCCCAGAGCAAGCAGAGATGAAATTGCTTCATTTGTACAATGGATCTGCAGATCTAGGGAGCTTGTTTCCATCTGATTTGCTGATAATTTACTCCTCCTCTGTTTTTTTTTTTTTCTGTTTCCCTTGTCTTCCCTTCCACCCCCCTTAGAAAGAAAACAGTGTCTCAGCTCACATCTCTTCCCTAAGGAGGGAGGAATTGTTTCACTGGGCAGAGAGTATGATTGAAAGCAACTGAAAAAAAACCAAAAAAGACCTACACAAAGATGGCACATTTATTGCAGGACAAGAAACCCCCTTTGCAACTGGAAACCACTAGTAAAATTTTCAATTTACATTCCTGATTGCTGAAAAATCTGCTAGAAAAATGTAACTTGAAAATATACAGTATGTTCTGTGAAGGTGTGTGCTGAACAGCAAGACATATTCCCCCTCTGATAATCAGTTTTATGACCTTTTGGTGCAAGATAGTGTCATGCTTACTGTCTGCTTTCACTATTCAGTGTTGAGGAAACGCATTATATTTGTCTTTGATCCAGAGATCTGGATTGCTAAAACTGATGGCTACAATTAAAGACAGTCCTGCTGAAAACCTGACCTCTGTCTGCTCTCAACTTCATGTAAACTTTTCAATATGGATGTAATTTAGAATTAAATTACCCATGCTTTATTGCTTTTTAGCACAGCTCTGTCCTGTTGCCTTTTAAAAATATAAAGAGTAACATAAAAGAAAAATTGCACTGCATCTGCTTAATTATGTAATTATATACTTGTTTTCCTACATTTAGAAACCTTTCTGGGTGTGTTGTCTACAGAAAAGCTGTAATACTTGAGGTGGATTACTTCTTTGTGTTCTCAGAGCATATCCAGAAGAAAACATGCAACAGCACTTGAGAGTGTTGCTGTTGTGAAGGGCTTGTGTTGAACTGTGCTCCCTTTTTTAGGGCAGCCCAATAAGCCCATGAGGTTCCTTTTTTTTTTCCCCTCAGATGTTAAACATGACATCAGACCCTAATTTTCACTCTGTGGTCTTGTAGGCATTCTGTTTAAATGAGAACTAAACTCCTCAGCTTTAGGAGATCATGGAAATCACAGACAGTGTGATGGGAAGGGTCTAGGAGGCATCATCTGATCTCTCACTACTTCTAAAATGAAAAAAAAACCCAACATGGAATTTAGTGGCCAGGAGTCTATAAGATCCTGTTATCTTGTGCCAGATGCTACTGTGCTGGCGCTGGTGCCTCCAGCTCCTCCCTCATCCAGCTGCTCAAGATCTGGGCACCCTGCACTGCTCTTGCTGCCTGTTGGGTGTCTTAATCCCTGACTGTTCCATCCAAACTTCCTCCCACTGCAACTCCTTAGCAAAGCATCCAGTGCTTTATGCAGTTCACCCTCCTCCTGCCACTTGGGGATCCCATTTGTGATCCTGAAGTGAAACAAAACGAAGGAGTGTTTTTTGAATTTGCAGCAAGGCTTGGTCATTGTAGGTCCCACCTAGCTTCTCCAAAGTCTCCATCCCTTGTAGACATGAAGGATAAGAGTGAAATGGAGCCACTTGTCCCTTGGCAGCTGCTTGTGCCCTCCATGGTGGGTACAGGCCAGGGAGCTTGCAGCCTGAAGTGATGGAGATGCTTCCTAGGCATGACATTGTAGTAGTTGTTATTCCTGCCTTTATGGTTTGTCCTGTTGCTGTGTAAATTGTAATTTAGATATTTTAAATGGGACGAGTCTGTTTTCATGCATCATAACATAGGCTGTATCACCAGGGCTCATGCAGCCATGGCCCAGTCTCCTGCATGAGGCGCTGTCCAGCCTCCTCTTTGTGGGAGAGCTGCTGCTTCCCACTGTGCAGCAGAAGCCAAACAGCTATAGCTGCTGACTGCTCCAAAGGCAACTGAAAGAGAAAAGACAGAGCAGTCAGTCTCATGTCTGTGCCTGGCAAAATCTTGGAGCAGATCCTCCTGGAAGGCATGCTGAGGCACATGAAAAACAACAGGGTGCTTGGTGACAGCCAGCATGGCTTCACTAAGGGGAAATCCTGCCTGACCAATCTGGTGGCCTTCTATGATGGGGCTACGGAACTGATGGACAGGGATAGAGCAGTTGATGTCATCGACCTGCACTTGTGCAAAGCGTTTGACACTGTCCCACATGACATCCTTGTCTCTAAGTTGGAAAGGCATCAATTTGATAGGTGGACAACTCGGTGAATAAAGAGCTGTCTGGATGGCCGCACGCAAAGGGTTGTGGTCAATGGCTCAATGTCCAGCTGGAAACCAGTAACAAGTGGTGTCCCTCAGGGATCGGTGCTGGGACCGGTCTTGTTCAACATCTTTGTCGGTGACATGGACAGTGGGATTTAGTGCGCCCTCAGCAAGCTTGCTGATGATACCAAGCTATGTGGTTGGGTTCATAGGCTGGAGGGAAGGAATGCCATCCAGAGGGACCTTGACACGCTTGTGAGGTGGGCTGATGCCAACCTGATGAAGTTTAACCATGCCAAGTGCAAGGTCCTACACCTGGGTTGGAGCAAACCCAGGCACAGCTCCAGGCTGGGCAGAGAAGAGGTTCAGAGCAGCCCTGCGCAGATGGACTTGGGGGTGTTGGTCGATGAGAAAATGAACATGAGCCGGCTGCAGTGTGCGCTCACAGCCCAGAAAGCCAAGCGTATCCTGGGCTGCATCAAAAGGAGCGTGACCAGCAGGTCGAGGGAGGTGATCCTGCTCCTCTACCCTGCTCTTGTGAGACCTCACTTGGAGTATTGTGTGCAGTTCTGGTGTCCTCAACATCAAAAGGGCATGGAACTGTTGGAACAAGTCCAGAGGAGGGCCACGAGGATGATCAGGGGACTGGAGCACCTCCTGTATGAAGATAGGCTGAGAAAGTTGGGGCTGTTGAGCATGGGGAAGAGAAGGCTGCATGGAGACCTCATAGCAGCCTTCCAGTATCTGAAGGGAGCCTATACGGATGCTGGAGAGGGACTTTCTTCATTAGGGACTGTAATGGTAGGACGAGAGGTAACGGGTTCAAACAAACCGGGGAAGTTTAGATTAGATGTAAGGAAGAAGTTCTTTACTGTGAGGGTGGTGAGGCACTGGAATGGGTTGCCCAGGGAAGTTGTGAATGGTCCATCGCTGGCAGTGTTCAAGGCTGGGTTGGGCAGAGCCTTGGGTGGCATGGTTTAGTGTGAGGTGTCCCTGCCCTTGGCAGGGGGGTTGGAACTGGATGATCTTAAGGTCCTTTCCAACCCTAACTGTTCTATGATTCTATCATTTTCAGAAGTATAATGAGAACTGCAGGTTTCCTTCTGGGCTCTGGTATGTTGAATATACTATGGGAAGAATTTTCTGTCACAACCACTCAGGTACTAAAGCGAATAAATAAACAGGTATCAAAATGTATCACCCAGGGGAGGTAAATACGATTTTTTAGAGACTTAAAATGTATAAGTATTAGATTAAGAATAATTAAAAATGAATCTAACAGTTGCAGTTTACAGCCTAATCTAGCTGTATCTGTTGCCTTCTCTTTCACACTGCCGTACTTTGACCCTCTTCTCCTTTAAGAACAAATGCAGCATCTACTAGAAAAGAAGCACCATTGACTGCATTGAATTTTGACTTCCATGCAAAAATGTGCCTGCAGCCCATCAAGAAACTGCTGGGAGTTCGATTTGTATCTTATCTAGCTTTTCTTGTGTCTTCATTTTGTGGGTTGAGAGCCCTCACTTCGAAAGCAAAAACAAACAAATCAAAATTTACCTGTGGGTGATCCCCCACAGCTTCTCCAGCTGTTGTTTGAATAAGGGTCCATCACAGTTTTGTTTCATTGTGTGTCATCCACCTCCCTGCTGCTGCCTGTGTTTGCTCATAGTACTTTGCCTTTATGGGGACACAGGAGCACGTCGACCATATGGGCAGGTGTTGAGAAGCAATATGCAACTGTGACAACTGAAAATATAATTATCTCCCTGCCTGAGACCCAGATAAGCTTTCTGTTTCCCAGGAGAGTGAAACTAGGAATGACTTCTAAAGCAAAAGTGCTGCTAGAAGTTTCCCGTTGCCGTTAATGCCCCTTGCCCCTCTTCCCACTGCACGTGTTGGTGTGCAGTGAGGTTGGTGGTGCCTGTAGGGTCATGGGAGAGGTTGGCAGCATCCTGCAGCTTGCACCAGGGATGCAAGGAAAGCACAAAAAGATAATTAAGCTGAGGAACAAGGGATGTTTGTGGAGGAGGGGAGAAAAAGAGGAAGCTTCACTCGCACTTTTTTCCCAGCTAAAAATGGTGCTGTGAAAAAACAGAATTTTTCACCTAAATATGTGTCGATTGAAAATCTTTGACCTTTAACATGAAAACCAACAACTAAGTTTTGAAAGCAAAATTTTTTTTTTCATTTTTGGTTAAACTGAGCCATACAATTAATTTTGTAAATGAACTGATGGACAACTTCCCCCCCCCCCAAAAAAAAAAAAAAAAAAAAAAAACAACCCAAAAAACGGAGAAAATGCTTCCTGACAAGCTTTAATAAAAACACAGTTAAAGGGATGTTTTCTCATGTGGATTCCATTTCCTGGGATGCTGAGCCCAGAAGTCCGGGACCTGTGCTGTCTGTGTGCTTTTCATATGGAGGGTTTGTGTGTGTAGTAGCTCTGTAGCTAAGAGGAAAACATGGGAATGTTTTGAAGAGTAAAATCTGCGAACAGCTTAATGGTTTGAAGGTAAAGTCGGTGCATGTGTGAAATGTAATGGAGAGCTAATGGGGCTTGGGAGAGAAAGGAGAGCATAAATTACACGTTGAGCTTTCTGGGATTTGATGGTGGAAGTGTGGTATGAATGCTTAGCTATCATTTGGGGAAAAGGCAAGGCTCTGGAATCATTTCTATAAGGATGCTGGTGCAAAATAACCCTTGTGTGTCCTCATCAGCATCCACAATAACAAATACCTGATGGAGCTGCAGGCTTCGTCCCAGAAGATGCCAGGCAGGGAGCAAGGAGCTGGTGTAGGGAGCTGGGTATTGAGTAGTGATTTGCTGGGGGTCAGGGCTGCTGAGGAGGGTGGTGAGCCACTGCCTGGGATTGTGCAGGGAGCAGAGCTGGCAGGAGGGCCGAGTGGCAAAGCAAGCTGCTGTGGTGGGAAATGGGATTGTGCTGCAGCTGCCTCCTGTACCAGCTCAGGATGTGCTTGCTTTTGTACTGGCTACTGCAGCTGATATGGGGCTATGGGCCAGAGCATGTGCCCAGTGAACAGCAGGCACTGCAGGGAATGACCTTTCCCATTACCGACTCTGGTGCACCGATGTCATTGCAAAGACATAAGGGTTGGCAGGGTTTGTCCTTTGTCGAGGTGCAAAGCTGAGATGTGGCCTATGCATCCTCCATTCAGAGCTGTGTTTACAGAAAAAGGGGACTGCAGGAGAGCTTTATTTTACATACATATTAATATAAAATAATATATCTAATACATGTAACATATTCTTTCCTCTCAGAACTTCCAGCTCGCTGCAGGTGTGCTGGAGAAAGACACAGGGCAGGGATGATGCCCTGCTGCTTGTGGCTCCCTGGATTCATCTCCAGCTGCCACCCCCTGCACTGTGGCTTTGTGGCACGGTCTTGCCAGCAGGGATTGAGGCTCTGCAAGTGGGATCTAGCATCAGGAGGCTGCTTTGGGCTCAAGGCGTTGAGGGCTACCTGTGCATGTGAAATGAAAGGTGCTGGAGCAGGAGGTGGGGTGCAGGGAGGGCAGTAGTGCCCATGTGCTCACTGCCCCATGCCTTTGGTTTGGGGAGGTTTGCCAAATAACTGCCACACAGAGAGGGTGGACACAGAGGAGCAGGCACCTGCTGGCTCTCTTGTGGGAGGTGTTAAATAAAACCTGTTTCTTAAGCTGGGACACACTGAGCTGGAAAACCTTCTAGCTGTCCCCACTCGGGCAAATGAAGTGGCCAGTGGCAGGTTTGTGCCTACCCTGCTGCATGTCACTGTGTGGCTGTGTGATGGCATGGTCGCGTGTGTGTGTGCTCTCTGGTAGAAAAAACCATGACTGAGGAGCTGACAGCATGTGCCTCTTCTCTCCCTAACGCAGCGCTCTGTTCTGCATTAACAGACCAAGTTCTTCAGAAAAGGGAACAAGAAATGTCAAGTTAGTCTGGTGCGACTGCCTACCTGTGTACTATTTTTCCTTTTTATTCCCTATAATTAGAAAGTGAATTAAATCACAACTTGTGTGAGGTGGGTTTTTATTGTTACCATTAACTACTATAACTCTGGATATTTTTTTATATTAGAATAAACATCTACTCCAGTTTTGCATCTGTCTGCATTTTGCTGCTGGGCATAGTCAGTGTCAGGGAGTTCCCAAGTTTAATTTGCATTTGTGGAAAGAAATTCCCCTTATTGGTTTTGAATGCATCACCTGTTAATTTCATGGAAGATGTGCAGGTATTATCTCATAGCTTCTGGGTTATGAGATAGCCCAGAAGCAGCTGATCTACCCCCTGTAGGTTGTTCATTATCTCATACGCTGCTGTTATGTCTCCTCTTATTTATTGCCTAGTTAAGGTGAAAAAAAAAGCCAAAAACAACAACAAAAAGTCTTTCAGTTGCTGGTCACATGACAGATTTGCCATATTCCTCATCATTCCTGACGGTTTGCCCTGAATCACCTCTAATTATGTAATGCGATTTTTGAAATAAGCTGGCCACTGCTCTACAGTACAGCTGAGAATACTTGATTTACATGTGCTACAAATAATTTTCACATGTCATCCAGCATCCCAACTTACTGGCTTTTCTGACCATGACATTTCAGCCTTATCAATTCTAGCATCCCATCCTAGTAACTTCAGGCCTTCAAGCCAAAATGCAGCAGCCATGATCCCTGCCTGCCCTGTTACTCAGCCCTGGCATTTCCACCTTTCAAGCTTCTTTCCTGGTTTCCTCTTGCACCATAGGGAAGCTCAGGTTTACTGCTGTGCTCTGCACCATGTGGTCCCAACCTCTCTGCTGCTGTCTTGGAGCTCATGTCTCTGTGTCTTCCCTGGCCTTTCCACCAGTCCTTGGAGCTTCTCACTCCATTACTTGGCATGCTTCTCCTTTCTTCAAGTCCCTTCTAAAAAGGTTAGTTCCTGGGAGAGCTGCACAGGCTCTGATCCATGTCACTGAAATACTTCCATCATCCTTCAATGCTGAAGCAGAAGTTAAAAATGATAAACTAAATATCTGATCCCTCAAGAGCTACACATGCAGGTTGTCTTGAGTTCAAAAGAAATGCTCATCTGAGTAAATTAGTGTTTGAAGATACTTTCAGTAATGAAAAATCCTTAGGGTTTGGAAGTTTTTTTCCTTTGTTAGTAGCACAGAATTTTGAGCCTCAGTAAATGACTGCTCATTAGAATTATAGGGTTACTTAGGTGCTTTAAATTTAGATAGAGTTCTACCTGTCCCTCCAAACCAGTCTGTGCACTGCAGCATTGGAAGCATTTCCCACATTTGCCAAACAGGAAAATTTTGTATTTTCTAATTGTGCTGATTCCTGATTTGTACTGAAATTAGTTTTTTATGTTGTCACATTTCTCTTTTTTTTTTAATAGATGAATAATTCAAATAGGTATAAAACAGAATAAAGAAAATGCTAAGCTATGTAGTAGAAATTAAGTGTGTATAATGGAAGACAAATTTCCAGTTTTTATCAAGAAGCAGAATGTGACTTCATTGGTTTGTGTAATTTTTGGTAGGAGTCAAGCAATTGAGGTTAAAATGTCTGTTTGATATTTAGGGAAAGATTTGATGCTTTAATAAGGGAATCCTCTGCCTGCTTCATCCATCATTTGTCATCCTCATCCATCCAAACACCACTGTAAATTTGTCAGACCCTTTTCCATATTCAGTACTTGTATAAATAATGGCCATTGTGAGCAGAAAAAAGGCAACATGCGTTTCCTGTTTCTGTCCTGTCTCCAGTCATACCCATGGAAATGTTTATCAGATTTCTGCCTTCAAAATACTCCTGCTCAGACCATATAATATAATTGCTTAAGGAAAAGCGCATTCTAGTGTTGCCCCTTATTGTGGTTGCTACTTGCCAAAAACCCATGAGTTTGTGAGCTTTTCTATAATATATGAAGCAGCCTGTGCTTCATTACTCTGCGCTTTTATCCTACTTCATCATTTCTTCCTTCTTTTCTGTGCTATCTTAGGGATTATGCAGCTTCTCTGCAATATTCTGAAATTAATCAAACCAAGCAAAACCTCATGCTATATTATCCATCACTGGAGGAGAATGATTTCCACAATCCAGGCAGCTTTACATTGTTTTGTCCAGGGGCTGCAGCAGAATTCCATTAACCAGAATACACTAGAAATGTGATTTCTCACAGAATGCATTTGCTAAATATTCAAAACCAGCAAATTTTTTTGATTTGAAGCCATATATAATGCTAATAATTTTTCTCTTATTTTAATTAGGAAGTGGACAAGCATAATGTCCGCTTCTTGCTGTGAATTTTCACCCACACAACAGCACCTGTGCACTAGTACAGCAAGACTAACAAAGCTTTGCTCTGAGAGATGTAAAAACTTAATGGATGCTGACCCAGAGTAGTTTATATTTAGTCTATTATATAATCAAGCTCTAAAGGTAATTTCTTTCAATAAATTAGTAACCATACTGCAGATTGCAGACTCTTAGTTTGATTGAAAGTAATAAAGAGAGATCATCCATAGAGTTCACTGAATGATGGTTCTGACTGGACCCACTGCTCAGAGAGATAAGAATTAATCTCACAATCCTCCTCATGCTTCCACCCACCCTGATCTGCCCAACAGCAGCTCAGAGTCCCGTTGGCTCCCCTTGTGCTGGGGCAGCCCTGGCTAGGGACAGGGATCCCTGTTTGTGGTGGGTTGATCTGGGTCATGCGAGTGCTACAGATGATTTCAGACTGGTGATGTGTGTTGATGATGGTGGTACCCAAAACGCACAGGGCGTGCAGCTAGTTTCCGCACAGTGTGGTTACAAAGGCGGCATGATGTCTGCCTGGCCTCGGATGGCACCACACGAGGGCATAGGAGCATGAAGCTGAAAAGTTGGAGACTGAAAGAGGCTGTTTAACAAACGCAACTACTTATGCTATAGACATTTTTTCTCTGTTAGAGTAAGGCCTTGATACTGGACCTGACTTGTACATGGGCATATTTACTCTGGTCATTCAGGCTGTGTCTGGTAGCTTGGAATAGATGATTGTTCTAAGTCCCTGAATTTTTATTAAGCTCACCAGCTGCAAGGCTCTTCTCAGGAAAGGCACTAAAAGGAGAACAACCACAGTTCCTGACTGTCTACCATTGGGAAGTGACTGGCAGAAACCAGAGCTCTAGATAACTCCAGCTGATACAGAGCTGATATTTAGGTTCAAACAGTTCCTGCTTTCTGAAGCGTTTACACAGTTTTTTCTTCCCCTTCTTCTGCCCACAGGTTTCTTCTTTGAGCCCAGTGCTGCCACGGGCTAATTCCTTTTCCAGGTATTTTACTATTGCCAAAGGTATTTCCTCTCTCCAAATGGCATTTTAATGAGTGCCTCCACAATTTCTGATGATAATGTCATTAATTTATTCTGTACAGCTTTGCTAACAACTGTGAGCTGTTTACTTGTAATGATCCTGACTTCTCACCTCCTTCTTGATGTCTTTGGTGTTGAGTGTTGTATTAAGTAGGGAAAATGAAAATGCCTTTAAGTAACAGAATAGAACCACTCTGGGCATTTGGGGAGTGACAGTCACCGGGGAACAATGCTGACCACCACCAGGGAAGAAGAGGCAGAGTAAGGGCTTGGGGTATACCTGGAGGTAAGGGGGGACGCTGAGCCCAGCCTTGCCCATACAGTTACCCTGAGCCATGGTGAGAGATGCAGCAGTTTCCTTAGTGGGGAGGGAGACGGATAAGAGCTGTTCATGTGCATTTCTTCACCTGTGACTACTTTCTTTTATGCTGTCACTACATATAAACAGTGAGCTTATGCCTGGAGTTAGGATGACACAGACACCAGCAGTATGGAGGGAACAGCAAGTACAAATTGAACTGTAGTCAGATACAAAATATAACTGTCAAACAGATGAGCAGGTTTGTGTCTGTTGCTTTATTGTGAAATAAAATACCGATGTTTCCAGTTCACACAGAAACTATCAAACTGCTGCTCCTTTACTTTTTTTTTCCTCTCCTTCTGAATTCTGATTTATGCAAAATTTAAGAGATTAGGACAGCATAAACCTGTTATTTAGCTGTCTAAACCCTCATTAAAAATAGCATGCTTCTATCTTGATCTCAAGCTTTCCATTAAGGATGTACACTGCTGCGGAAGGCCTTCAGTAACTAGTGAATGAAATGTTAGAAAAAATGTTTATCTGCGAAGGCAAAGCTAAACCATAAGAGTGCAACTTTACTGCATTGTTCAGCTGAAATAGCACCACAGCCTCCTGCCACATGAAAGCAAGACCCCACAGAGAAATATCCATCATTGCGTGGCAGTGCTGCGGGGGCAAGGGCAAGGGGTGGCTTTTTTTCCCCTGTTGCCAAATTTCCCTCTCCAGCGAGAGAGCCTGAACTTCTGACATTATCCACCCTTGTGCAGACCAGTCACTCTCCTTCTCATTATACATTCTGCTGCTGATAATACCACTGGGTTAATGCACCAGCTTTCACAGCTGCATACGTCAGTTCATAACCTGATGTGCCTACAAGTGCAATTAGGGTGATGCAGACCTCAAGCAGATCCCTGGTGGATATTATTTCATAGCAAATCATATGATTATTCATAGATTCAGTGGATAGTTTTTGCTTGGGTAGCGAGGAATAAGGACCAGTTCTGCAAGGTTTGGATGCTCTTCAGCTGAATTCAGCAAACACAGGGCATTTCCCAGCACTCAAAATCATGAAGGAACATGGGGTGCCTTCTCCTGCCACAGCCCAATGCAGCATTCCCCAGTCCTTATCTCCACAAGACAGATGGACAAATGCAGATACAGATGTGTAACTTCATGCTGCTCACGTACACTGCCAGAAAAGGGGATCATCCCGTTCCTATGAAATGAACATAGACTGACAATGAGATTGTGAATTATTGGGTGAACTAGGTGAATCGTGAGAATCATATTTGGTCATTTGCCTGTTTCATGCAGGCAAATGCAGTTGCACAATACCCTCTGCATCTTTGCTTACTATATTTATGCTATGGTTGGATGAGCTCTTTTTCATTGACTCTCTAACAAAAAGCCACAAAACCTACCCCAAACCGCAGTTCATTGACAAGCTACACTGGACATCAGGATACGAGGCTAATGTTTGTGACACCACCAGAGCTGGGGGTGAAGTGATATTCAGACATTACAATGCAAATAACAGGTTTAAGTTCTGTCTTTCTCAAGACCCTGTGGGTGCTTTGCTTTGGGTTAAAAAAATAGAAAAAGGTCAAGTGCCATTGAGCTGGTCTCAGAGGGTAAACAGTTGTTTTAAATGTCGCAGTGTACTTACTTGTGTACAACATGAGAGCTTCTCCTTGTAAGCAATACAGTAGCATTCAAGTATTTAGGTCTCCTTAAAACCGTTTCTTCCCCCACTTGTGTTAATACAGATATTAAGCCTGATAGTATCTACTTAGCATAAACAAGAAGTTAAAAATGATTTCTGTGATTCAAATGTTTGTTATTTAGCATTAAGCATCTTCATACTCTCATGTGTTTTGCATTTTAATCCACTCTGTGCTTGGTTTTGGGATTGATAGATTAGTTTTAATCCCCTGTCTAATAGTGGAGTACTAGTGAGATTTATTAAACTGGCAGGGTTTGGTACTTGGATTTAAGAGGACTCACATGCACTGTTCATGCATATTAAATTTGGGAAACCACCGATTCAGTTTATAAAGGGCTGTGATGTCCTTTATCACTGAGTGTTTATGTTGTGCTCCACTAGCTCAGCAAGTCTTTATATTTCTGAAACGGAGCATTTTTGATGGTTCCTTCCCACTGCATAGATACAATACTCCACAGATATGTTTTTGACTGTTAAAGTTATGACTGAAATTCAGTTCATTTTACCCTGAATTTGTGCTGTCTCTCTCCTCCTGGGTTCCAAAGCACTGACTTCTGGGTGAGGATCCCTTGGGGTGCAACAGCTGCTGCTGTGGGTGCCGAATCCAGGGGCATTGGAGCCTAGGTGGGTACTCACGAACTCTCCCCCTGCCCCTTCATTAGCAGTTCATTGACTCAATATTGCAGCTGTGTGTGACTGAGGCTGTTGGTGTGGGTGTTTTGGGCTGAAATAGATGTCTCAGAAGCTCTTCTGCAATGATGGCTTTGACCTGGTTGCTGTGGACTGGATTTGCTGGCAGAGGTGGTGCTTCCAAAGTGTGTGAGCTTGATGGCAGTGTGATGAATGTGACAGAGATACTGAGGATGTGCACTGGTTAAGAAGGACAGTTGTACTGAAAAATGCTTATTGGAAATCGTTCTGGAGAAGCCTGTGTGCTACACTGGCTCTGGTCATTGACTATCCTGTTGTCCCAAGCTGAATGTCCTGGTTTGCTCCTGGCTGGAACACTTCACGTGTTTGCTGCATTTCAGGACACAAATAAAATTGCTGTATGGTAATTAGAATGGGAAATACAGTTGTGCTGGGAAAAGCAGAAGCCAGATAATAGTTAAAAAAACACTGAGAACTTCAAACTCTCCTAAATTGCAAATTCATGCCCTATCAGTGGAAAATGAGTTGACTTAATTCGCAGTTTTACTGGTTAATATGCCATTAATGCTGTAACACTAGTAAGGCTGTGAGAAATGGGGGAAATTTACTTTTTTGTTAATGTAATTATAGGATTGCTATATAAAAGTTATTACTGTAGAAGTGAAAACTAGGAAAAAGGAGTTTAATGATAAGCTAAAGAAACCACTAAAAGCTTTTGCAAGAAGATGCTTTATTATTGTAGGTTTGCTTCTTTAGCTAACCTCTAGTTTTGATTTACCAAATAAATATATGAAGCACATATTGCAAACACAAGGGGCAGCAGTTGTAATCACCAGTTTAGGAAGTCCCACATTCGATTAGAGCACAGATAATAATCAAAAATCTTTCTGGAGTTTTACTTGGTCATTGGGAACTGCTCAGTCCTATGAACTAAAGGGGAGTTTCAACACTTGGATTTAAGATCCAGCAATGGAAGATAGAAACTTTAATTGAAAAGAAATTGTGTCATATGCTGGATAATTGACTATACTTTTCTACCTCAGTTAAAGCAAATTTTTCATTCTGCATGTGACATAAAAAGAGATGAAGAAGGCAAAGAGACAGTTATTTATTCCTCACCCTTCCTTTTTGTTTTCTTTTTTCCTAATGCCAGAATGCAAGCAGTGATATTGAAGGTGGCAAATTCAAACAATGATGGTTTCACATAACATGCTTTTAGCCCTTGGAGTTCACAAGGTGGTGATGGTGCCACAAGATGTTGATGCAACAAGACTGAAAATATTAGATGTCTTATTTTATGCCTAACAAGAACACCCATGCTAATACACACAATTTCAATTAAATAATCAAAATTCTACTGCTCCAGGACATAAGACAATCCCTAACTAATGGTAAGGGGATGAAACTCCCCTGTGGCCACGTTATTTCATAATTATCAGCTCTGAGTTTTCTTGCCCATTTCAGGGACAGGATATTGCATAAAATTAACTGTTTGGAGCACAAGAAAGTAGGAAACCATTTGGTTCGTCAGCTTTCTGTGTTCCTCAGGAAAATGACTGATTTGCAATGCAGGGGTTTCCTGGGTCCCTCGTTTTGTAAATGTGAAATTTCAGAAATGTTTGCAGATATGATGTTGTCAGAAGGGTAGAATATCACTGTATATCTTTTTTCTGTTTGTTTGTTTTCCAGTTTTCGTTTCATGTATCTAGCTTTGGCAGTTTACCACAGGCAAATTTAACACAATCTAATACATTAAAAGAGAAAAAAGAAGTTGTGTAGGGAGGTGGTGTAACTGCTCCAGTGTTGGTCTCTGCTGTCCCTTGTGGAGTGGTATGGGAGAGATGTTCATGGGGTGCGGCTGGACGTGGGGCAGCGTGTGATTCTTTTGCAGAACATGTCTTAGAGGGTCCCCACTACCCTCCACTTTTACCTGATGATCCATGATCTGAGCAAAATGAGGAGAAACATGAAAAGGCTGTACTTTTTTTTTTATAACCTTGCTATTCTGAAATAGTTGCATTTAGAAGAATTAAGTTGGCTTCATTAACTGACTTGTGGGAGGTGGGTACTAAATTAGAGCTCACAGGGGACTCTCTTTGGTATCATGCTTTCCACAAACCCTTAACAGAGCCCCAGGTGCAAACTATGATCTCCTTTATGACACCAATATCCTTAGGTGCTCACTTGTCTTAGGATATTCTGGCATATTACAACTTCAGAAAAGCAAAAGCCACAGCTGGGAATGGATCTAACAAGCCTAGAAGAATTCACAGAAATGCCATATGGACATTGCAGCCGGGGTTTCAGTTTCCATCTGTATTTCCAAGGCTCTTGTGGTACCATATCATAGAATCACAGAATCATAGAATAGTTAGGGTTGGAAAGGACCTTAAGATCATCTAGTTCCAACCCCCCTGCCAGGGGCAGGGACACCTCCCAACAGCATGTTTTGTTTCATGCTAACAGCCACCTTCAGCTTAAAGAGGAAATGCAGTGGTACAGCATGCGGTTTGAGTCATGTTCATTCTGCCATGCGCTGGGTTTTCTGTCAGTGGAGACCGTGCATCAGCCTACCCTAGATCTGCCTGAAACTGCTTTGACCTGGCTGCTGTCAGCCCTGAAACTCTCACTTGGGAACAACTTGGCAATTAAAAAACCTCTTTGCTTACTTAAGGTGATTTGTTGAAATGTGAGTACGTTAGTAGGGGAAAATATGAATGAAACAGGAACTGTAGTGAACAGGTTGTGCACAGCATTTCTGCAGCCAGGATTTGTCTATGGGTACAGTGCTGTCTGCGGAGGTTGCAACTTGTGAGTGCAGGGTTTTGCCGGATTCTCACCCAACTTTGTGTAAGACACCACAAAGTCACCAAATTACAGGAAATCTCTTGTATCAAAAGAGTTAAAATAGTAACTCATGACTTTGCCATCTCTGAAAACACTGCCGGCGCTGCAATGTGCATCTATAAATGAAAAGGTGCAGTTTCACTGGCACACCTCTGGTCCTGGTTTTAGACGGTGTCTAGCCATTTGCTGAGCACAGACATTGAGCTGACAGCTCTTTGATGGCTTCCCCAGTGCCGATCCAGAGTGTAGTGGCAAAATTCAATGAGCTTATACCTATATTGAGCTGAAGTGATGTGACAAGAACTTAGTTTGGTGTTTTAAATCTTCCCTGGGCTTCTGTTGCAATTAAACAATATACACATATGGTAATTGGGTTCCCCCGCTGCTAGGTTCCCATTACAGGAATGATACCTGCTGGTGAGGATGATCATGGTCTTCAGTACTTATTTCCCAAAGTACTTGCATACGCAAAGTATTTCACTGATGCTTCTTGCTGTTTCAAATACATTAGAGATGCAGCTCCAAAAACAAGTTCCTGCTTAGCTCCAACACTGAGATACTTCTTTGCTCTCCAGTCCCTCCCCCCATGCCTACAGACATTATTTTTCCCTTTTTAATTATTTACAAAAGCTTCAGCCATGTTGGTTGTCCTCCCTGTCAATGCAGTTCTGGGATGATGTCCTTCTTCCCTGTGACTGTTGCCAGTCCTTGTAAACTGCGATGGGTGTTGTTTCAGCACATGTATCCTGAACTTTAAGTAGCAAACTCCTTTTTTTCTACTTTTTGAGTCTATAAAAGTTATGAGTTCTCTTCAAGGTCCCAGTGTTGGCATATGCTACCAACATGCTGCTGTACGTGCTTTCCCTCAGTGGTGAATTTGGCTATGGTAAATCTTCCAGTGTCCTCAGCTATTTTGATTAATTCACTGTAATATGAAGCAACATTGAATGATGTCACATGAGTAGAAGTAAGAAAACATCAGCTTTTAAAATAATTTCTGGCTTGCCCCTGCTGTATGGCAGTAGTTCTTAACATTTGAAGAAAAATTTTTTTGTATCCTTTTATATAAACACATCGTGTTAAAAAAGGCAAACTATAAAACATTAAAAACCCTGCAGGGTATTAAAAATACTGGTCTCAGTGCATGTGTTCATTCCTTTCACTTTCTTTTTAGATCACTAGTGTTGGTACAAAATGAGCTAAGAGAAGGAGAGAATTCTAATTAGGTTTAAAAAAGAAAAAATATGGCAGTTTATTTTGAGCACATGTCTGCTTTGCAAAGGCATATCCTATTTCAGATGCAGGCAAAATGAATCATTATTACACATTTATCATCATAAAAATGCTTATTTGGACTTTTTTTTTTTTTTTTTTAAAGAAAGGGAAAAAAATTATAAGAAGGACAAAGCAAAGAGCCATCTCTGAAGGGCAGTTATTGCTTGCCCTTGCTTGGGAAAAAAGGCTTTCTCAATGGGATTACATCCCCGCTCATAACCTATCAGCTGTCTGATCAGAAATTCATAACGCAGGCCATCCATTTCCAGCTCTGCGAGGGCTGCATGATTGAATTTAAATAGGCAAATGCCAGACTTGAGCTTTGACATTCTCTCTGTCTCTCTCAATCTTTCTCTTCCCCTGCCCTCCCAATCATAGCGCTTTTCTTCTTCCCTTTCTTCCCCTCTTCTGTCCACACACCACCATTTCACAGGAGGCTTGAGCCAGTGTGATGAGAACTTATCAGGAAATGGAGGATGGATGTGAGGGGAGAGAGAGAGGAGGGATGCACAACAAGGGAGAAATACTGAGGCAACTGGACAGCATAAAATTAGAAATTGTTGCTGTCGTGCTTTCACTGGGACTCTAAAATCTGTCTTTAAAGACCATGACCTCTTTTTTTCCTCATTTAAAAAGAGGTATTTCAGCATACATTAATAGTCTGTATCCTTATCCAACCCATTGAATGTCTGTAAGCACAAAGCTCCTAAGCTATTCTCTTTTTTCTGTTTCTTACATAGCTGATAAGGATGAAAATGAATTCAGAGCTGCGTGCTCTCAGTCATGGTGGTTTAAGGTGCGGGAGATGACAACACTGCCTGGTGGCAGGCACTGGGTGGGCCAGGGAACTGTCCCACCCCACCTGAGCCCCTGCGGTGCTGCCAACCCTCTGCGGGGTTCCGTAGGGATGGTGCTGGGTACTACGGCTGCAGGATGCTATTGGGCACCAACCCCACCAGGACAGACTTGAGCGGGCACCAGTGGGAATACAGCTGGGGATAACATCCCGCCTGAGCTGGGCCTTGTGAGCAAGGCAAAATCCCACCGCCAGGTAGCTGTGCCTGTTGTTGCTTTCTTTTTCTAACAAGCTTTGGCGTGCAACCTGCGCCTGCATGAGGGAAACATGTTTCCTGCTCCCTCTGCCCAAACCCTGCTCCCTGGCGGAGAGAGCTGATTATTGAGTTAGGGATATTAAAATGATATTTTTATTGCTTTCTTCTCTGCTGGGCCTTTTATCCCCTCTTCAGTGTACAGATGCAGTTTCAGCCTAAATCTTCACTGTAAATTGTGCTTCAAAACAAATGTTTTAAAAGGCTTACTTTGTCCTTCAGGAAGCAGGTAAACACTCCAGAATGTGCAGTTTTATCTGGTGGCACTTTATGGCTGAGCCAAGCGCAGAGAAGTGCAATAGACTGTGTTATCAGTGTAACAGTTGTTTTCACCTTGAGGAAGCTGCTTTGAGGGTATTTTGGTGATTTTTCTTTCTTTTTTCTTTCTTTTCCTTCCACCTGGAATTGAAGTCCACAGGGGTCTTAGTCTGTACATCCTCTCTGTCCCTTGAGTTTTTCTCAATTACTGACTTCTAGTCCAAAACTAGAGTCTTACTGAGGCTTCTGCTCAAAAAGGCACTGAATTTGTGGTTAAAAATGACACATGGAGAATCAAACCCCTCCTTCCCTAACACTTCCCAGGGATTAATCATCCTTGTGGTAAGAAACATGTCCTTGGATTCTCATTTGAGTTGTCTTGATTTCAGCTTCACCACCAGATCTTTGTTCGCCCAAGTTAAAGAACAGATTTCTCTGTTGTTACCATCAACAATGTTTTTTCAATTATTATTAACTTCAGGATTCTTAAGCTTTTGCTCAGCTCTGCACCCCACAACAGTCCTGAAGATGCTGGGTCTATGCTCTTCCACTGAGGGATCAGTTCTCTCTCTACCTGCCTCTCCTTCACTGGCTGCTGCTTCTGTGTTGACCCTCTGCAGCCTCCCAGGTCTTCAACCAGCTGCCAGTGTTCGAGAGCATCTGCTTCGTACAAAACTGGCACTACTATGCACATTCCCCTTCCAGATGCTAAAAGAAGCTGAATCCTGTGTTAGCTTTCCTAATTTAGCCTGACTTTCATTACCAACAACCCCTTGCTATGCTGTTACATGCATCTGAAATCGAGATGAGGTCTCATTTCTGTAAGTGCTGGAGACCTGCTAAGGGTGGCTGTCAGTGGTGCTGGTGTCCTGGGAGGCTGTTGGCTTAGCAGAACGTACCTGCTCTCTATCGTTGTTTAATTTCACCTCATCTTATCACTAAACTGCTAAGTGCTTCATGGTGGTTCTTACGTGAGTTTGTCAAAATCCCTCTTTTGAAATAAGAACTGTGAAAACTTCTGTTTTTTACTTTATATTTTCTGCTTCACCATCTCAATCTCATTGTGGTCTTAGAGGATTGCTAAGTTTTCTGTGTTTTCTATTTCACTTTAAAAAACAGATATCCCCAACTCTGGAACCATTTTCTTGCTATCTTTAGCTTTCCTCACCCGTATTCTCCAGCCCATGGCTTCTTGATTATTTTACTTGTTATCTATTGTCCTCATTTCCATTTGTTGTCTTGGTTTCTATTTCAGTTGCTGACTTTTTATGGCTAATAAACCCAGATGTCTTTCTGCTGAAGCTGTCAACTTTCTTCATTGTCCAATTGTCTTTTTGGCCATTTAACATGTTTCGTCTGTGGTTTTGGTTGATTTCCTCCTAAATCCTTTATTATGATCAGTTTTCAATGCTTTTTGTAGCTTTAGGAAATACCATGTATGTGTACTGTGATCTGCATAAGCAGGTTAAATATAAGGTGAAAGTTCTTGAAGCTCTGGCTTCAGATTTCCAGATGTGAATTATTTGGTGCTAAAACCATATGTCCTTTTCTTCCAGCGCCTTACGGTAAGAACTAGTTATCTTTTTCTGAATGGCCTATCCCAAAATTAGAATAGAAAAGGAGAATATAAAACTAGCAAAGGAAACTGTTAATTAGTTAATCTTTTGGCTGGTGGGAATAGCCTTGTGCTGAATCACAGGGTTTGTCGAACAGAATACAAGAAAGAGAGGTGATAACGAGCAGGTCTTATAGTATGTTATTGCCATTAGAAAAGAATAAACAATGCACAGTGAGTTTCTTTTCTATAGGTTGTCAAAAGGGAGAAACGAAATGCCAATGAAAAACTTGTATGTTACTTTTGATGAAGGTATGCCAAGCCTTTCTTTAAAATACATAGCAAGGTTTGGCTCTTGATAATCTTCTCTGCTTTCCACAACAAATTTATTAGAGAATATGTTTGTCAAAAGTAATGAAAAAACTTCCAGATTTTGGTAAAGCAAAAAATATTTGCTTTATCATTTCAGCTTATGTATACTAATAATTTAACCACTTGAGAGAATACAGCAAATTTATCTTTAGGGACTTTCGCAGTAACACCTGTGGTTGCTAGCTTGAATCTTGAGTATCAGGCATATAATATTTAAAAAGCAAATATTGTATTTAACAAACCGGTTCGGATTAATTATCTCAAAGATAGATGTAGAATTTCAACTCTGAATTTAACAATGAAATGAAGAAGCAGAAAAATGCAAAGAGAAAAATTCTAATTCAAATAATTCTTTAGATTTGGAGTCTTACTTGAAAGTGCAGCTATTTCTGGCTCCTGCACAGGCACTCTAGTGATGATACCAAGTAGAACAGTGGTAACGTCTGGGATAACTCCTTCCCAGGGGCCCTGCAGAGAGTGCAGTGGTGGTGGAGTCAGAATTGCAAACAGGGCTCGTGGTCGACTGAGAGCTGAGTTCAGCTCACCTGAAAAAATTCTTAATTTCACTGAAAACCAAGTGGGGTTTTAAACTCTTCTGAAAGAAAAAATATCTCTTAAGCTTATGGTTATGATTAGTGGGACCTGGTTGAGTTGTTCTTCCTCCAGGATCACCACTTCTAAATCTAAGTCATGGATGTGTGTTTAGACATTGCAGTCAACGGTCAAGGGGCGAGCGGCTGGGAACCTGTTTGAGCAATTTGCTGTTCTCAGTTTTAGAGCAGCAGGAGTTCACCAAAGTGCAGCTGAGCTGGGCTAATTCTATTTCAATTTAATGAACTTAAAAATTTGCCATTGATAGGGAATTCTTATCCAGCATGATCTTTGTCTCCCAGGGCATTATGAAAAATCAAAGATATGGAAAGCAAGCACAATCTTAATTGATATCAAGTTTAAAGAACTGCATACATGTATTTCATTAATTATTTACATAATAATTTTTAAACAGAGTATCTTTTTTATAAGGTCCACTTTCTTTTGTTACTTTAGTTGATTCACGAAGTAAAAGAAGCTGGTTAAGCTTGAGCTCAGTGGTGGATGTGAGTGTTGCAGAATTTCCATGATTACCTCCCATCGCTAGAAAGGATAGTTGAGTTTTAAATGGCCTGCAAGATTATTACTTAATGCAATAGCATTATTTTGGAGAATATTTTTCTTTGTATACATTTCCATGTCTTTGTATAAAAACTGACTTCACCATATGCCATGCCTTTCTAGCTTAAATATAAACTATGCAGTTGATTGTATGTACTATATTTTGTATTTTTCTTTAAAGACATGGTGCCAACACCCTTCTGTACTTACAATTCCAGGAATAATCACCTAGTTTGTAAGAACATCTATTTAGTAGCGCATGAGGCTTATCAACTAGCACCTATACAAGCAAGCTGCTGTTTAAAGGGAATGTTTTTTGTGCTTTCTTGTTTAAAGATGTAAGCACAAAAGCTGCAAGTAATATTTAATTGACTATCTGTTCTTAAAATATTCTTCTTAATTTCCTTTGTGAGGTATTATGTTTACTCTCTATATGATATATATCAAGTCACTGGACAGGGAGGCAGGGGAGCAAGTTGCAGACATAAAGAAGTACGCTGAATTACATAACAACTTTGGTTTTGTACCCCAAATACTGCACAGTGTAATCCTGGCTCATTGCTGACTGACAGGAGTACAAACATGGGAGCAGTTTGTGGCTGGTGGCATTATCCTTCCCGTTGGTGTTTCGGTTGGAATTGACGTGTGGTTTTGATTGACTTTTATTGTGGTTCTATTTGGTTTGGGACATAACAGCATCACTCTTCCTAGCAAAAGTTGTTTCTTATTCCAGGTTTTTTAAGGCACCTCCTAAAGAGCAGTTCACTCCGGCATTGCTCGTGCTCCTGGGCGGCAGAGTGCAAGTGGGTGGGGACCACCTGTACATTGGCTCAGAACACAGCCAGGACACAAAAGTAGCTATCCACATATTTTTACAGTTTTTATTTCTCTGTATTTTGAAACAGCATCAGAAGTTGCCAAAATAAAAGAGATGCATGTGTTTTTAAAAGCATGTAAGTGATTTAGTAACACAAGTGCCATTGAGCTTCAGGGGGACTTGAGCTGTTCAAGACTTGTTTGCACAGGAAAGTTACATCTTCTGCGCCAGTGTAGTTCTACTGATGGATCACTCCATCTGGAATAACTGGCTTTTTTGGGTTCGTTTAATTTCGAAGTTAAATTAAGTTAGAAGTTAAACCACTGTCTCCTTAGCTGTAGTCTATAGAATTACATTAAACAGTAAAATTTATGAATGAGTCAGTTCTGTGTGGTTAAGCAAGGTGACTCAAAGAAATTCCACTACTGGGTAGCAGTCTCTTGGCCCTAACTTTAAGAACCACTAAACTAAATAAAATAAAGACATCCTTATTCCAGATTAAGGTCACTGGGGGAGTTATAACTGTGTATGTTTTCAGTTCATGCCCTTTTTTATTAAGGTAGCCCCCAACTTGCTAAGGAAATCCAATCAGAGTTACTCTGTACCATTTACAGTGCAGAACTCTACCTAAATCCTTTATGAAAACAGAGGAATAACATTAATATCTATGATTCTATGATTCTATCTAGATGATGTATAATATTTTAGATCTTAAAGTGATTCTGAAAGATGGGTACACTTACTTCATCTCTTAATTGTTAAATTGCTATATTGATTATATGATTTTAAAGTTTTAAGCAACAACAACAAAAAAACCTGATGCCATTATTCCCCATACAAGTGATGATTTATGAGGTTTAAGGTGGGTTTCTTTTCATGTTCAGAAACCATATTTTTGTGTTTATGGCAGCTCAGTTATAGGATGATCCTTATAAAAACTTTGAATATGTACA
Source organism: Ara ararauna (assembly GCA_028858755.1). Classification (NCBI taxonomy): domain Eukaryota; kingdom Metazoa; phylum Chordata; class Aves; order Psittaciformes; family Psittacidae; genus Ara; species Ara ararauna. Next base: position 2,625,932 of record CM054410.1, on the reverse strand, counting down.
TTTTCCTCTAACAACAAAGTCTTTTAGACTGTGAAATAATCTTCCCTGAAAAGGCCCATAAAAGAGCAAGTGCCACCACTCAGATAAATTAAATGTCTTTCTCTGTATCACTCCCGGTTTTAACCAGAGGCAGTCTGGCTATTTAATGATCCCTAGGCTTCCTCATGTGTCCTTGGCTGAAACCTGGGGTCTTCTCTAGGACCTTCTCTATTCTACACTGAACTGCCAGTTTCTGATGTAAGAGTCTCTTGTAAGCAAGATGATAGCCCCTAACCAGGTTGCACAGATGCTTAAATACCCCTAGGATTCCCAGTTTTCACCTTCCAGAGTTACATACCACATTTTTCCTCTGGGGCAGCTACATTTGGACTTCTCTGTAGCGTCCACTTCAAATTCAGTTCTCTGTGGGGTTGAAACCCCAGTTGTGATCTTTACTTTCCTCTTACTCATTTTCTACAAAACTGGATTACCTCTGGTTGCAAGTGAAGAAGAGGTAGCATTTCCGTGATTACCAGACCTTAGCTGATGCTGGTGTGTATTTTTCTGCATTGATGGTTTTGGCAGGGTTCAGGTGATTGAAAATTAAGACCTTGCATTTCTGTGGCTGCAATGTAGTCTTGGGCATGCAGCCACATTCTTCTTATTAGCACTCTAAAAGCATTTAGAGACCACAGGCAAGATCTGTATTTCAATATGCAGACACCTGAACTTGTTTAACCTACAATTTTTGTTTACTAAAGTGTGTGCCAAAACTCACTGGTTTGAGAGGAGCTAAAATTTCCCTCCCTATTGTGCAGAGTTTCAGTTTAAATAGCTGCAAGAGATGAGTCATGGGAGAGGTGAATTACCATTATCATTCAATGGAAGTATTAAGCAACTGTCCACAGCTCAGGAGGCAGCTGGTGATATGCCCAGAGGCTGGACCAAGCCCAGCATCTTCACGGTGGGGACGTCAGTCTTTGTAACAGTTCTGCGCCAAGAATGGAAAACTAACAAAACTCCAGACTCCCTTCATAACTTTTAATAGGACACATGCAGAGGCTTCATATATTTAGGTATTAGGTTGTGGATGCAAAAAGCTTTGTGAGCTGTTTTTTAATAACTGAGACTGCTTAGAAAACTTAGCAGGTAAGTCCTGCTCTGTACAAAATAATCTAATATTCTGACTCCCAAAAGAATGCCTTAAAATGCACCTGTACATTTATTATGGATACATTTGTTGCAGGGGTGGGGATTTTTGTAGGGGTTTTATTGTGTTGTTGGCTTTTTTTTTTTTTTTTTTTTTTTGCCTTTTTTTTGTGTTTTGTGGGGTTTTTGTTTGGTTTTTTTTGTGTTTGTTTTTGTGGGTTTTTTTTCTTTTCTTTTTGTGTTTTTTTTTTTTTTTTTGGGGTGTCTTTTTTGTTTATTTGTTTGTTTTGGGGATTTTTTGCTTGGTTGCTATTGTGTTTGAAGGAGGAAGACAGTACCAGAGAGTTACAGCAGAAACACTACAGGGGTGAAGAGCAGCTACAGGTGTGTGTGCCCCTGTGATATGCAGGTACAGCAGTTCATGTTTGGCATGATTGCTTCATTGTGATACACAGATGGACACATCCATGGAGTTATATATTTAGAAATGAGAATGTGCTTATTCTGAATATGCTCATAAACCTAGCAGAATTCAATTCCCTGTGGCAACCAGCCACTTCCCCACCTTCTGCCTGTCCAGCACAGAGGCTATTTGGACAATGCACCCTCATAGCCAACAGTGCAGGAGTGTGTTAGATATCAGAAAGGCAAGAGAAACAGATTTTAGCTTAAAAAAATGTGATTAATAAAAAGCCAAAATGGCAAGAGAATCTTTGAAACAGTTTAAAGACAAGGTACAGACTGAAACATAAGGCAGGGTAAAGACCCCTGTACTTCTTGTGGGAGATACAGAATTGATACCACCCAGTTACATAAAAAATAATTTTAGTGGTTGTTTTTATAACTGTGTTTTTGATGTTAGTTCAAGAGTGTTACTGAGAGAGCTGCAGTGGATTAGAAATCCTCAAATCAAACTGCTTTTCTGAGTACCTAACTTTGCCTGGGTTTATAAGGAGAAATGATACTTTTTATGGGATCTGCTGGTAGAGCTTAAAAAAATCAGCACACTATTGAGATCAGAGTTTGGCAATCAGTTTTGAAAATTGTATTTTTAAATCCAGTAGAGTGTTGTCACAGTTCTAATACTCTTGTTACTTAAGCTTTACCACCTGAAGGCTGAGCACAAGAGCTGCTTAACACAGTTCTCTTAGTCTCCACACCTTTGATTTTACTCTAAAACATTCAAATATTCCAACCAAACACAAACCATCATGTTTGTTGCTGCTGTTATTACTTAAAGGAGGGATATGATTAAAAACATGTATATGGAAAAATGGTCAAATACATTGTAGACAAGCCCAGCCAGGGTTTTGACAAAAAGTAACCTTATAGTTTGGGCACAGAGTAGTTACCAGCATCTTGAGCTCAGATGCCATAGGCCTTGTTTGGCTGCTTTTGGTGCTTCACAAAATTGGAATGCCAGAAAGAGAGTAACTGGGAAGGGCCACTGAAGCTTCTGGTTTGCCTCTTTGTCCAGGTATCAGTTTTAATTCCTTGTTTATATCTGGCACTATCAAAAATCTGGATTTCATTTCCCTAACTTGCAATCATCCCTCTTGTCTGAAGCAACGCTTTTTACTTTTCATTTGTTACCACAAACGTATGGTGACACTTTGTATTTAAGCTGAGTTTTACGGTGATACTCAACATTCACTCTTGCTAGCTTTGTGATCATGGTAGAGTAGTTTAAAACAGAAGTTGAAACATATTCAGGCATTGCTTGGCCTGCAATTCCACAATGATGATCCTATGTGCACGCAAAGCATTAGCAGTGATTTGTTGTTTTTTATACCTGCTGTGAGAAGCAACACTTGATGAAACCCTTTCAGAGCTTTGGGTCACACCAGCAAATCCAGGTGATCTCTGCCTACTGGTCCCCCCAGCATTTCAACGCATGGCATGCACAGCAAGCACAACCACAGCTCTTGTGGTGCCCTGAGCCTGTGGACCTGCTACTGTAGAGGTGCTACGGGATGTGCAGGCCTCTCTGTTGCATGTCCTGTGAAAGCCACCAAGGGCATGAGGGGAGGCAGATGCTGCATGTTCCCCCAGATTCATCTCCATCACACGTCCAGAAACTCTTTGCTCCCTCCAGGTTCTGGGCTGCTTCAGTTCTCATTTCAAATTACACCTGCTGTCAGAGCTGGTGTATATACACTCTTTCAGTATATGATGGCAGTTACATGTGTTTCATCACATTACTATGCATTGATTCCTGCTGTCATCCCAGGTCTTCCCAGCCACTGACCACATTAACCTTTTAGAAGAATGGGTTGTCTCTGAACACGTGGGAAAACCCAGTTGCCTTGGACAAGCTAAAGTGTTGCTGTGCTTCTTGTGTTCTCTTGAGAATTCTCTTAAATCCCTCCAGTAGTGGATTTCATGGAATCCAAGGCGCTAAACCACCAAGAAACCACCCAACCCCCTCACTCAGTGCCGTTAGCAGCAGCCCTTTGCTCTCCCAGTCTGCCATGACTGCTAAATTGTATTCTGTGTTTACCTTGAGGATTTTATTTGTCATTGATCACCATTCACAGTGCTGTCTCCAATGTGCAGTCAGCTGCTTTGCTGCAGAAAATTAATAATACTTGAGTCCTAATTATTGTAGGTGCTCCCCTGGCAGCAGCGGCTGCAGGGCTCTGCCCCGTGACTCCTGTGTGTGGTGTAGACTCTTCAGCCCCAACAAAGGCCAGTTTAACACGCCTGCACATAAAAATCCTCTGAAAGAGTGGCTCATTTTCTATCAAATTTGATCTGTCATGTGCAAATGTTTGGGTTTCTGTGCTGCGCTCCCCCTGGCCCTCGGCTAGAGAGTTGCACCAGTTACTCTCACATTGCTGTGGAAGTCAGTGTGGGAGAAGGGTGGGTTGTTGGAGGAAGGGGAAGAGTTTATTTGGACGCAGATGGAGACAGACACCATGTTTTTCCACCTACACCTCTCTCTGAGTTTTGCCTTTCCTCCCAACTGCTTGAAAAGCTAACAAGGACCTGGAGCTGCAAACCAGCTCCATATTTTGACACCTGTTCACACTGCTCTTGTGAGGATGGACCCGTGTTGCAGTGAGTCCTTTTGTTTTTCTACCTCTTAATCCCTGTTATCCACCATACTGTTGCGGTTTTTCAAGCTCTGCTCAACATCTGATGTAAATGCGAAGCAGCGCTACTGGAAAATGTTTGGGAAGGGCTTGTCCTGCAGGCCTGCTGCTGGCCACAGCCTGATCTTCTCGGAAAGATTTCACACATTTCCTGTTTCCTGACCATTTGCTGGGGAGGGGGGAAATAATTTTCATTTTTCTAAACCAGATTTTATTTTTGAAAACAATTCAAATAATAAACAACCACCTATTAACCCAGCATGCTTTAATGCTCCAAATCTTAATATAAAGACTACAGAGAGCACCAATGTAACATTAAAAAAGCGCGCACAGTTATTCCTCCTGCCCAGCGCCTCTCCCCCATAGAGCACGCAAGCTGTCTCTTTAATAATGCAAAGGAGCAGTAAATTTCAAGCCGAGGATGGGCAATAACAAGGAGAGTTATTTCCACAATGCCCCAGTGTCAGCCCCTGGCTTAGGAGCACACCTTATTAGTTCTAACAGGCTGGTTAGCATCGGGTCACCTCTGTGGCTCCGCTCCCCAGCAGGGTCACCCATCTCCAGGCTATATTTGGGGCGAGGGGGAAGGGAGGCGAGATGTGGAGATTCTCTTATCGCCCAGCATTTTTAGCACTGTATATTTTTATTTACACCCCCGCTTTCTTTTCCGCTCGCCTTCCTCCTGCCCTCTGTCCCACCCAGTCTATCTTTGCAACCTGCATAAATCCCGTGTGGTGGGCAAGCCCCTCCCCTGTGAGAGCAAATTAAAGCAGAAACCATGTTACTGTGGGGGTTCATCTGTATTTCTTTTCAGCAGAGAAATAATTCAAATTAATCAGGCTGTGTTTGTGTATGGACAAATAACAACGTGCATTAGAAATTTTTAATGAAAGCAAGCCCAACATGGTTGCACTCCCAATTAAGCATGACTGTAGCATGACTGTCTGAAATGAATGCGCCTGTGTGTGCATGACGGGCAACACTAAAACCCTCCCTCTATTTTCAGGGGCCACAGAAATTGTGTTTAGGATCATTCCTTTAAAGCAAACCAACCCAAATAGCTTTTAAAATGAATGTTCATTTTTTTCTGAAAGGAAAGGTAGGAAAAGCTGTGTGTTACAGAGATGTTCATGTGCAGTTTTGATATGGCCTCATTGCCACCTGCCCCCTCCCCCAGCCGCCAGCTCCCATCCAAAAATGAATGCAAAGAAATACTATTAGGCTGTCTGGTTATGTATTTTTTATGAGGCCATACAAGACACTGCCTGACCTCGTCCAGCTTATGTTATAACCACACTGAAGATGCTTTTCATTTGGGTTCTGCTTTTCAGCCTGGATGACCTCTATTAAATAAAAAAAAAAAAAAAAAAAGAAAAAAATGGCCTAATATGTGACCCCTGGGACTAGTCGCTTCAAGGATTACATTTAATTCATATGATAATACTGAAATATAATGTTTCTGTGTCTAATGTTTTGGACATTTTTTTCTTCTTTATTTCAGGGGCCTTTTGAGTCTTGTCAAAGATTTATTTATTTATTTATTTATTTATTTATTTATTTATTTATTTATAACCTGTTTTGGGGGGAGGACAAGTACCTGGTCTTAAAAATCACCTTTCTTCCTTTGGGAAGCAGGCATGAATACAAAAGACTGCATTTTCCATTTGAAGGAGAAGAGGAGAAACAAAGGCAGAGAAATAATTTTTTATAAGAAAGCGTGTCTGCCAAGAGCTCGTCAAAATAAAGACACACTCTTTGTTTTGGCATTTGCTTAACCAGTTGATAAGGAGTGACCTGCTTTCCCCACGCAACCTGGCTGGGGGGGCGCTGACAGATCCCCCCTTTACCTCCTTCTTCGCCTCCAGCTCCCATTGTCTGCCCCGCCACCACCACAGCCCTGCTGCTACCGAAGACACGTATTTACTACACAAACCCACCTGCAACGCCGCCTCGGTGCCAGAGCCGCATGGTTGGGCTGCTCGTCCCAGTGATGCAGCCTCCCAGCAGTTCTGAGAGACAACACATATTTCAGGGGTTTATAACTTCTCCATTAAAATGTACTCTGGGATGAAACATGACTCATGGCGGTTCAGCTTAGGAGCAAATTTGCTTTTACCAATTGCAAATATAAATTTGACCCTTCCTTAAATATTCTGCCTGCAAGAAAATGTTTAATAAAGTGTATATATATATATATATGTATATACTCTTTTTTTCTCCAACCCTCTCACTAAAATCACATCCAGAGGTGTACAGTGGAACTCGGCAATCAGTTCGCAATCTGATCCGAGACCTTGTGCTGGGGAGCAATGAAGCCCTTAATCATTCACAGTAATGACACATTTGTCAGGAAGCGCCACATGTACCCAACACGCGTTTTAACGTTGTGGCTGTTAAAAAGCGGGTGTGACGATTGCAGTGATGGTGCTTTGGTGTGAGGGGTCTTCCTCTTCCTCCTGCAGCTCACCCAGGCTATTGGCTCCCAAAACCAGTGTCTGTTTAGAACAATGGGCCTGTGCTCCCGGACCCGCTCCCAAAACATGGGTGCAATGTTTGCAAGGGGATACACCATCCTGATTATCATTTTCTACTGTGACTAGAACTATGAAATAGTAAAACTACTATATGCAAAATTAGACCTTGAGTACCACTCGGGTTTTGTGGTGATGGTCCAAGACATTATTGCACTGATGGGGACCTGGGTGCTCCAGTGCCTCTGGAGCTCCAGTGCTCCACAACCCACATCGCTCTCAGCCACCACGTGTACCAAGGAGCCCCGAGGTTCGGGGTCTGTGCATTAACCTGGAATGCCATTGTGTTTATTTGCATCATAGGCTGAACCTTGACAGGTTTTGGTGACATTCTGGTGAAAATCTGATTAGTGCAACGCATGGCACCATGCACGGGCCATGTATATGCGCATCAGCGTTTTGTGATATTAAAATAAAACCATACAGCCTTTTGGCTCCCTTTTGTAAGGCATTAAGCTGTGACCCTCCCCTCCCTCTTCCCTCCCCCTGTAGCCCCAGACTTCGCCATGCCCTGACTGCTGGCTTAACATGGAGTTGTCTTTTTTTTTGTTTTTTTTTTTTTTTTTTTCTTTTTCCATAAACCCAGTCACAACACGGCAAGGAGAGGAGGAGGAGGAGGAGGAAGGCAGAGCAAGGGAGAACTAAACCCCCCGAAGGATGGGTCCGCTCCAAAAGCCCCCGGCGGAGCCGCGGGGGGCCCCGGCCGCTGAGGTAAAGCCCACGCGCCCCTCGCCCCTCAGCGGGCCGCGCGCCCCCGGGGCAGGGCGGGGCGGGGCGGGGGGGGGGGAGGAGACACCTCGGCTCGCGCCGGCGGCTGATGTGAATATGCAAATGCGCGGCGGGGCACGTGCCGCTGCCGCCCCCCTCCCCCCTCCCCTCCCCGCCGTGCGCGCGGGTCGGGTGTGTGGGGGGTGCGCGCGTCCCCGGGCGGCTTGCGCGGGAAGCGGCGGAGGCGCGAGGCCCCGGGGCGCTGTCCTGAGGGGCAGCGGGGCCCGGGTGGCGGTCGGCGGCGTTCCCGTCCCCCTGCGCCGCGGCCGTGGCCGGGGCTGGAGCCGGCGCTGGCGGCGGCGCTGCCGAGAGAACTTCCTATAGCGGACCGGAGGGGCGCGCGGTGGGACGCGGCTCCGGCGGCCGGGACGCGGGGTCGGGATGCGCGGATCGTAACGCGGCCCCCGGTGTCTCTGCGAGGCGGGCGGGAAGGGGGGAACGGCGCGGTTGTTACTGAAGGAAGACCTTTATCCTGGAAGGGTGGTTTAGGAATTTACCGTCGGTGAAATGTCATTTTTATCCGTTGCCTTTTGCTTCATCCATGTCTGAGTAAAACGGCAGTAAAGGATAAAAGCACCCGGTGTTCGCTGCACACAGGGGAGCTCGGGCGGGCTGAACGGGATGTAAAACTCCGCTCCTCGCACACCGGGCACACGCACAGCGAGTAATGGCAAGAGCAGCTTTCCACATGCCTTACACAAAACTTCCTGATGCGTTCGCCCGCTGTGTTTGCCTACCCGGTAATTCGGTGTACCCGGTGAAACCGGGTGTATTCCGTGTACCCGGTACCCGGTAAACCCGGGTACTGCATACAAAGTTAGTGGGGGGAGGACAGTTGCCAGAGAGGTTGGGCGCTGCTGGTGACACCTGCCAGCACCCTGGTGGGGATGGACCTCTGGCAGCCTGCCCAGCAGCACCAACTGGAGAAAAATAAATGCAGACCAACTTGGTTAGTTTTCCCTAGGTGTTCCCATGGACTTCAAAAGGATATTCTAATGGGATAACTGTATTACGTTAATAAATAAATAGAAAATACCCGATTTTTGCAAGGGTTGGGGCTGCAGGAAGTGGATGAAAGTGACTCATGGTAAACTGAGTAGAAATCCTGCGTTGACGTTGCCTGATTGATCACACTGTAGTGCAAAGAGAGACAAGTGGAAGGAGAGGAGTGAAAATGCAGGAGCACCTATAGGAGCACGGTGTAACCCCGCTACAGCCACATGTAGGGTGAACCCAGCTGCCTGCATGCCCTGGCTCCTGAAATGATGCCCTGTGTTGCCACCTGTCTTTCTTCTGCCACCTAAGTGCCATGCTTGCCTTCAGTTCTCTGAAATCCCAACTTGTAAATGCTGTTCTTTCATTCCATTACCTGTGTTTCTGTGCCTTCCCGTGGGCCAGTCCCGGGGTGCATGCTGTCCACCTGCACTGCAGGCATGGCTGCAGAGGGAGCAGCTCCAGTGGGCCCCAGGCAAAAGGCTGCTCAGAGCCACTGTGAATGTTCCCATGAAGGGAAAGCACTAGCAGTGCCATGCCTTTTGGGACAAAGGGACAAGACTGCAGCGCCTCGGCCACCATTTCAGAGGTGCTCCGAGTGCACCAGGCCCCAGCCCTCACCTGTGAGCACCTGCACCGGGTGTTCCGTGCACTTGAAGCCCAGCGCAAGTGTGTGCATGGGCTCCCTGCACCTCCCCGCTCCTCTGTGCCAATAAAGAAGAAAGGCAGGGATGAGGATTGTTGCTATTGATCTGCCCAAGGGGATCATTAGGCATCAGTATCAATCTACAAATCAGTGGGCCTGTGTTACTTGCTTGGGCAGTCATTGCCAATTTGTTCCTATTAGATGGCCAAGCCTGGAGGTGTTTGATGAGCAGATTGAGTCTTTATCTCGGTGCTGGAGAGCAGGCGGGCTCGCAGGGAGATGCTGGAGCTTTGCAGAATTTCTGGTGTTTGTTTTCTTTTGCTGAAATAGGGCTGCCTCTTTATTGCTCTGTAAAGAATTTTGTATGGGCTGAATATGTTTCTGCTTTATAAATGGTTTTTCATATCATCATATTAAACATATTGAGAGTTAAGGAGAAACTATTTTAAAATAATCCCCTTTCTTTTATTTGGTATGTTTACCAGAAGCAGTCCCTATAAAAATACATATTCATGCCAGATTCTTTTGTTATCCTTTCCAGGTCAGACTGAACATTAGGAACGCAAACAATTTTTCTTTTGCTATCCCAGTGCCCGTTCTGAGGGATTTGTTTAGTTGCTGTTGGTGAGGTGACCATTTGTGCGATATTGCTGTCTGCAATTTAATTAAACAAGCCCAAAATCAAAGCCTGCAGACAGTATTTTATTTGGAAGTGTTTGCTCAGGAATGGCGGTCCCAGTGTCGTAGGTTGCCGCTGGCCAGCAGTCCTGCTTGAGGGTGGCTGCAGTCCTGCATGGGAACAGCCTGCCTTGTCTGCCTGTCTGCACAGTTTCTGTTTCAATACTATGCAAAATGAACAAACAATAGAATTATACTGTAATAGGAGAATATAAATTAATGGCGAAAGAGGGATTAAAGCAGTTCGTACACATGATCTGATCTGACATCAGTGCCTTGTTGTTTAACACAAACCTTGATTTCAAATGTTTTGTCTCATTCCTGACATGAGCATCGTGCAGTTTAAATATCTGTCCAGCTGTTACAGACCCTACTGATGCTGGGTTATTGGATTTATAATTTTCAGGTTTTGTCAGAGGGTTTAACGGACTACATGAGTGTTTATAATTTCTAATGGACTAATCTGTAATTTGTGTCTATTATCTGTGACTGTCAAATCACTTTTTCAGTACTTGGTCTGTAAAAATTGAAAAGAAAGAAAGGTGGGTTTTTAAATAACCCCAAATATTTATCATATCTTTTATATAAAAATACGTGTGCAATAAACAGAACTATACGTTCTTATTCTGTTTGAAGATCAAGACTGATTTTAATCCTGCGCATCTGCAACAATCACAATATATTACCTAAACCCAAGTTTCTTTGAGGACTTTTTGGATACATGTCATTATTTCAGTGGAGATAAAATAATGTATGTTTTAGGGTACTGCAAGGCTGATTGTTGCTGCTTGATTAGTATTTGATCAAATTCTGTCTTTTTTTTTTTTTTTTTTGTCCCTGAGACAATTCTGCTCCTCCACATCCAGAGGCGAATTCTCCTCATTCTGTCTGACAAGTGTTTTGTTGTGGAGCAGTCGATCATCTCCATGTAAACATGCATCTGCCAGTGCGTGGGGTTGGAAGCAGAACACTTAATTTATCATAAACTTCATAAAACTCATTAGCTTTCATCTTTACTTTCTATGTATAGAAATGGATTTGGAGTGTACTCAGGCTTTTTTCTCAGGAGTTTGCAACACAAATATTTATGGCCCTTTTCCTTTGTAGTACAGATTCCAGTGGAAATAGCTATCATGCGGTTAACAGCAGACTGTGACTTAGGGAAGAGGTTGCCAAAAGCTATTGTTTGTTTAGTTGTGTGGCAATTGTATTGAAATTTATTTTTCTACTATTTGTAAAAATACATGACTCTCTTGGGAGGAAAAGTCAGGATTTTTTCCTATAGTCTGGGGAAAAAAAAAAAGGGAGGAAAAAGCCTCCCAGAAAATTAAATATAAGCATGTTTGCATGTATGAAAATAACTGTAAAATCATGGTGTATTCTGACTATTTTCCTTCAAGGAAGCTTGTTGTTGCCCATTCAGAAAACACACACACACTGAGATTTTAGTGTGGTTTTTGTTTTAAAGATAATGATTTGTCTCTGAGTTCCAGTTGTTTATGTTTCTGTCTATATCTCTTTCCTCTCACCTGTTTTATTTAGTAAGGTTTCATCTGTAAAATTTCTCCATGAAACAACTGATACATTCTCAGCACGCGGCGGCGAGGGAAAAAAAGCCCTTAGATTAATGGTCAGTGTCTCATACACACAAATTTGTGTTACGATACTACGGAGAAGCTGCGAATTACTGACAAGATCTAGAATAATTCCTAATGCTGTCGAAGGCTTCATTTTCTCCTCCGCATGATGGATGAGGCATAAGAAGTGCTTTCTGAGATCGTTAATGTGCATCATTCTGTTAAGTGTTATTAAAGTCCGTCTGTCTTAGGCAGCAGAAACAATAGCTTATCCCTTATTTTGTCTCTCTCCTTGCTAAACTGTAACTGTCTTTTACTAATGTGGCCTTTTGCTGGTGCTTCTCTTTCAATGGCTACTCTATACCACAGCATTTAGGTGGGGTTGAGTATTGTATTTTCCCTTTTAGTCAAAATACTGGTTTGTGGCATGTGAAGGAACACCTAATTTCAAGATTATACTATCTGTAACCTGGAGATGATAACAAAGCTGCGGAGGACCCATACCAAGCACTGTATTTAAGCTTAGGAAGTAGGATTGAACTTTCCTGTGGAGGCTGAGCCTGTGGGAAAGAGCTAGTCTGCCCGTGCAGCCCTGTCTGCTCCAGCTGAGTCGAGCTGGCTGCCTGCACCCTGCACCCTGCAGAGGAGCACCCTGTGCCTTCTCCTTTGGTCCCAGTGCTGGGAGCCCTCCCATTGTCCACTGGATTAATTATCTAAAAATCTGGGGCTTGCTGTCTGAGCACAGAGCAAAGGTGGTTTCCTGCTGGGAGCGAGGTTAACACAGGGACAGCATGTCAGGCGACCCAAACTTGTTCTGTTTGGGCAGAAAAAGCTGCCCTGTGCCCCGGTTCTTTGGGCATCGCCCCATGCGCCAGTGCACTGCCCGCCCAGGGGGTTAGGCCAGGTACAGAATGCAGATGGATCATATTAAAGCAAAAGTACTTTTAACCAAACAGAAGAATTCACTTTAAAGGTTTTTAACCTTTCTTAAGAGCCAATTTTTCCTTAAGCCCTCTGATAATAAAATACACTATAATTTATAGAGCGCTTTCCATGGGTATGCATTCCTCTTCTTTTTCTTTTTTTTTTTTTTTTTTTGTACAGTCAGATAAAACATATCCAACAACTGGGATGATAATCAAGGAAAAACAAAAAGCGACTGATCATAAAGCCATTTAGAAATGTAACATTCCTTTTAAAAGAGGTTCAGGCATACTTGGAAAGCCTCACTTACATACTTTCAATAGAATTACAGAAGTGTGATGCACAGCTGGTAAAAGCTCAGTCATCCACAGCACAGCTAGTTTTTGAGTATTTAATTTTATATTTGAATAATTCTCCAGATCAGGCTATAATCATGAATGTCATAGAAAAAGATTTTTTTTCATAAATTACATTATTTCACAGATGTGCAAATACTTCTGTGAAAAAAATTACATTGATCAGTTTTTAATACCCCCCTGTCTCACCCTTCAGTCAAAAGAAAAAATAGCTTTTTTCCCATCTTTGTCTTCAGAAAGGTGCTAGATTGTAAACATCTGAAGGAAATGAAAGGGGGTTGGCCAGTCCACCCCAAATTCTTTCCAGATTTTCATTCCTTTCACCAGCAGCCTTCTGTTCTTAGAGGAGAGGGAGGAACAGCAGAAGAAAGAGAAGATGTCTCTGTTTCTTATTAAAATTTAAAGCGAAAAGCAGTGCTGTATTTTGCTGATTTTCAATCTGCTAATTCAGGAGGCGTTCGGCAGGGCGAAGCAGCGCCGTGGGAAGCGGGTTCAGCAGCTTGCGTTCTGTGGTTTTGTGTGATAAACCCTTGCAGGCAACTGAGATCCGACGGGAGGGGAAAGCAGCAAGGCTCAGCCACCCCATCCTGAATTGGCTTCGCTGTCAGAAGAGCTTGCACTAATTGGACTCTTTAAATTCAGAATTTGTGACACTGGGTTTATTTTTCTAATAAACAAGTGACTCTTCTACTGAGAATAAATTTTGTGATGAGGCCGGTCAGTGCTTTGGTCACATCTTCTCACTGTGACACCCTTCGTGTGGCGTGGGAGCTGGTGCTGGTGCCTGGTGCTGGCACTGCCATTTCCGTCAGATTCCTGAGCACTTTTCTTGTTATCTGGTTAAAAAACATTTAACTGAGGCATTGGTAATTCTGCAGATCCTGTTATTACCTGCAGAATATCTGATTACATTGGATGTTGTTGTGAATGGAAAAGTTTGCTCTAATGCTTAATTCAGGGATGACAATTAAGATAAATGCCTATTTCCAAGCTCTCTCATCCCATATACTATTAAGTTACACTTTTAAGGGAAAGGAAGGCTAAAAATAACTTTATAAAAAGTAAGCCAAGGTGTTACCCTCTGTTTAGTATTAAATCATAGTTGCCTGGTTATTTTTCAGGAAATTTAAGTCCCAGATGCACTTGGAGAAGGCATTCTAAACAGCAGAGTTTATTTTCAATATGCAAGTGATATAAAAATATGGAAACCCTGATCACAGTGCTATGGAAACTACCCCACAAAAATGTGGAACGAAAGCTGTTACTGTAAGTGTGGTTCATGTACCATAACAGCTGTGACAGCCTGGTGTGGCTCCACACTTGTCCAATTATAAGAAAAATATTCAAAAGGAAACTTGTTTTAAATAAGATTTGTAATAATGTTTCACATTTACAAAGTAAACTGGTGACAAACACTGTCCTCCTGCATGGTGTGCCCTGATGTGGCGTCAGCATTGGCTTGGGCGACGAAACACGTTTCTCCCCCCTCTTGCCAGATCCAAAAGCGTTTTTCAAGGCTTATGTTACAGTTATTTGCAGATTATTTTAGGTCTGTGTTCTTTTATATCCACTTAGCAACTTGCAAGGAATCTTTCAGGAGCAGACCATAGCTGACATGCATCTTTTTTGGGGAGCAGGAGGAATGGTTGTGGTGGATTTAAAAGCGATTATGTATTGATGACAGATGGTTTTCAGTTTATACCAGAAAGCCCATATAGACATTAGGGCAGAGACAATCATTCTGGGAATTTGGACATGTATCATTAGACTGTTTTTCTTAATGAAATGCGAGAAATCAAGTAAATTTATTTTTATATGTGACCTGTGGAACAAATACGACCAACGGATATTAAACATTATATAAAAATATATATAAATATATAAAAACAATTATAGTTTCCCTTTAACTTCTCTGATTTGTTACAAGTTGTATTGATTTCAAGGTTTTAAGAATACTAACGATTAAAAGCAGCCTACCACATAAATTTATTTACTGTAGTTTATAAGTATCGTACAATGACCTGGCTTCATAACATCAGTGGCTTAATGTAATTTAGAATCTGAGAGTGTAAGTTCCTTGATTCATTTATCATTTTATGCTGAAATTTGTTTAGTCTAAATAGAAGTCCTACTCCACTTTTCCTACAAGCCATATATGTTTTGTATGTTGGAAATGCGAAGACCTTTGTGTCTTCTCTTTTTCTTGACCAAAAATAGTCATGATAGACTTCTTCGTAAACCCCCCGACTTTATAAATAGAGGCTGTTGACGGACTCTAATGGGAGTTCCAGGCATGGAATGAAAACAGCCTATGGCCCTTATTACTAATTTTTCAGAATTGTAGTGTTAATATAGAATATGTGTGGAATTAGTGGTAGGTTTTGACTGTATCCCAGGCAACTCTTTTATGAATGTAATTATAGTTTTGATAGCTTCAGGGGGAATTAAGTTCTGAATTGTTCTATAAAGAATGTTTATAAATATATATATAGATTATATAAATATAGCTGAAAGCTGAAGGCTACACAATAATTTATTTTAAAAATTCTTCTCTAGTCAGTATGAGTGATTTCAAATGGGATCTGAGAATCTCCAAGCTGAAGCTCTCATCTTCTAAGGAATTTCAGTTACCTGGAATAAAATGTTGCCTTAGAAATTATTGATGTAATAGTCCCCTTGGGAATCCCACAGCAGTCAAAGCAAAATCCAACAATAAATCCAGGGGCCACCTGGATAACTACCATTAAAGGCTTTTTTTCAGTGGAAAAAACTCTTTAAAAGCTTAATTCTTCCTAAATGTAAAGTTCAGTGATTGTATTTCTATATAGCTTTCATAGTTAGGTGTTTTCACTTTACTTTGTTTAAACAACTTTTCAAAGCAACTTTGAAAGTGGAAATTATACCATGTTTTTTCTTGATGTCCTCAGTAATTTAGCCCTACATAAGGAACCCTTCTGAAGTGGGTCGATGTAGGTTTTTAAGCATAGCTAACTTGGCAGCACTAATAATTCAGAAGAGTTTGCAATGACTATTGGAACCAAACGCAGGAGAACAGATAAAGAACTGTGCTTTGCATTTCTGAAGTTGTTATAAATCAAACGTTGCTCAAGTGCTAATCCCACCCAGTGACCTTGGCACAGAGACCCCCTCCCTGTTAGTGTCCTTTCCTGGAAGGGTGTCTGCATGTTGATCTCTGCTGAAAACCAGGGCAGGTTGGTTGCTGTGACTGTGGCTGAGCCCTGCTCCTCATCTGGAAATCCCAGTGAACTGAATTTTGAACAGAAATGGGAAGGAGAATGTGCCTGAAAAAAATGAAAAAAGCAAAACTGATAGACCTAACAACTGGTGGACTTTGGCACTGGTGAGGCTGGTAAAAGGTTCGACCACTTATAACCGTTATTTTGCTTGCTTGTGACTGTCAGTCAGCATTAATTTAATTGAACTTAGATGTATTGATATGGGCTGGATCCCAAAGTGTGGCATTTCTGGAGAGATTGTTTAACAGCACATGTAGGTAACAGAGGAGGACCCAGATGAATGTTGATGGAAGGTCCTTGCTGGCTGCTGGCTCAGATCTGGTGAGAACGGGCACTGAGTGCCACCAGGCTTCTGAGCTCCTATGGACTGGACTTCTGTGTTTGAAATGCTGTTGCAGAATTACAAATCAGAAGTTTAAGAAAAAAAAATGGATAGCCCTGCTTTACCTGTGATACCACTGACCTGATCATTAGGGATTATTTACATATGCTTTTTTCCATTGAAAAAAAAAAGACCTTCTGTGACCATCCCAGTCTGTAATATATACAAGTAAACAGGCAAAACAGCTAAGTCTTGAAAGGGTGCTGTGGAAGTATTGGAGAATACCCAGGTCCGTGTGACAAATTGAACAGCTTCCAGAGTGTTCCCTTGCTTTGCAGCTCATCTGTTACGGGAACGAGATTTCTTGTTTCTTGAAGGTATCAGCAGATCCACAAACAGTGTTACTTTAAAAATGCAGCCGGTTCATATAGATTTACTCTGAATGAGTGGATATGTGTGGTCCAGCTCAGTTAGTTACAGAAAACCCCCGTGTTTTAAGGTGAGTGAGTAGTGAAATGAAGGTACAGGAACTACACACTGGGTCTGAAGTGTCAGAAAGGAAAGGATGTCAGATGAGGTTTGTATTTTTATTTGCTTCAAGCATATATGAAAACAATTCAAAAGCATTATTGATGTGTGCAGTTAATGTGATTATATGTTTCTAATCATGTTTTTATTCTTTCCTTATTATCTCTCACTTTTCCTCTGACCTTTCATTGCCTCTCGAGTTAAGTCACTGTGTCAACTCTTTGGGGCAGGATGGCTTTCTGTTTGCTTGACAATGCCCAAGTGTCACCAGTGGTTTGTGTTATAACCTGACCACATTAAAAAAAGCCCACACTTTTGATTTTTTATTGAAATATATATATGTAAAAATAGATTCTGTTTCAGTTGTACTAGCATATGGCCATTTTACAGATGTCCTGATGTGGTGGTGGGAAGACAAACCTCTGTGCTAGTATTCAGGGTTTCACTGAATTTACCATGTTCTAAGTCATAGATCATACAGATTTTTAAGTGACTTTACAGGAGTGCAATATTTAATTTTTTTCTATTAGCTTCAGTTTTAAACAGTATCTATTTTTCATGTAAAATGAAATTATCATTTATAATTATAAACAGTCCAAGCCAGTTGTTTACACTGGTTTTTATCTTGAAATGAGGTTTGTTATATCTTTTGGGTTTGGTTTATTTACCTGAATATTCCCTTATCACCCAGAGGTTTTTTTGCAATGGTATTTGTTGTAAAATTTCTTAGTATAATTGTTTCGACAAGAGTTTATTCCTGCAAGTGTATAAAGAACTTGTTTTGATGTTTTCCCTGAAGCAGTTTAATGCAGTAATACATGCAATCACATGTAGGAGCCATCACTAATATCAGGGGAGATGTTTTGTCTACAAAAACATGGATGAAAATGTATCCCGATAGCAATCAATATTTGCATTGAAATGCAGGACTCGTTAAACTCTGTACATATGTACAGAAATGCATTCTCAGTATTGCCTGACCTGAAGGCGTTTGTCTTTAGCCATCACAGGCCTGCGGAGCTCATTCAGGACAGTGAAGGTTCCCAAATTTTCTGTTCCTGTGTTTGGAGTGGGAATAGGCAGGCACTGTCTTAATTGCCTATAATGAGCAGTAGAAGTGTGGCATTGTGGATCTAGGTTGGAAGTATTTCAGAAGCAATTTCTATTTAAAGGCCACCACTTTAAGATTTTGTCTGGTTTTGAGGAGAAGGCAAGTTTGCTGCACAAGAAATGTAATAATTGAGTATGGGATGTGCTGGTTACGATGGGGGCCACATTCAGACTCTGGGATAACGCACAGAATACCATGTGGGATAATGACAGCAGAAGCAGTTTCTGTTCCATCCCTGGCTTGCTGCCTTCCACCATTCTCTGCCATACAAAGCAAAGCCTCTTTCGGCTGCTTGACCTGCTTTTACCTGCCAGACTGTGATGGTAACAAGTGACCATCTGCCCTGCAGACATGGAGGGAGCAGCCCAGGGAGCCCACCTGCAGTCCAACCGAGTCCATCCCCAGCTCAGCCTACCCCACCTCCAGGGCCATGCACCCACTGTGGTGAGGTCTTTATGTGCCCTCTCCTGCCTGCACACCTCTCCTCCCACACTGCCTGTAGTGGCTCTGCTCTGGTCCTGGCCTTGGTGCATGCCAGGTGGAGGAGGTGGGGAAGCAGTGGGTGGGGCCAGTGAGGTTTGCCGGGGCTGTGGGTGGCGGCAGTGGTGTTCTGGGGCAGGGGAACCAGCATGGTTGACTCTTAGCCAGCAGAGTGGCACTTGGCCCCTTGTCCTGTGGACCTGCAGTCCTGTGGACCTTATGGCTGGGCAAAGGGATGGGTAGCGCCTAGAGAGCGTGGACTGGATTTGGGAGAAGCTGGTTCCCCATCTGTGACCTAACTGTAGATGGTTTTCCCTCTCCCCATGTATTCTCTGTGTTGTCTGCCATGCCGTGCGTGCTCAGGAGATGAAGCGCCTCTTGCCTAAGTGCAGGGCTCAGTGCGGCAAGGCCTCAGTGGGCTGGCTCCTGCAGGACACCAGCAGTGACACTGGGATGACGGCACCACAGGGGTTCAGCAGCAGGAGAGCAGCCTGGTTTCACTTGTTCTCCATGGGCTGAAGGTCGCTGCCTGTAGATGCTCCCCCAATGCACCCCGGAAGCTCCTTTGGGTGCTGGCCCTCTGCTCTGCTTGCAGGCCCTTGGGAGGCCTCACCCGGACTCAGCCTGGCCGCGGGGCTTCCCCGGGCACTCAGGGAGGGCTGTGCCGCGGCCGCCGCGCACGGTGAGCGCCCAAAAGAGCGGATGTTTTACAAACTCCTTGATTATTTTCTTTCTGTTCGGCACTTTCTCCTCTTAATTTGGCGGCCTCCTGGGCCCGAGCGCGGCGTCGGCTGCCCTTCCCCGGCAGGTGGCAGTGTCGCCTGCGCGGCTCCCTCCGCCGCGGCCTCTTCCTTGTCCTCCTCATTAAACACCAACCGGTTGTTAAATAAGAACCCTGTTCTGCCTTCTAACTCTCAATTCTGGAAGGACCCTATCGCCTTTAATGTTTCCCTTTTAATTTCTCTAAATAAACATCCACAGAAACACGCTGAACCCCCAAACTGCTGGGGTGCCTTTTGTTGGTTTGAAGCGCGGCTCCGTCCACCCCTTCTGATACCCCCACCTCGGCTCAAAATTCAAATTACCATGGCGATTTTTGCATTCAAGAGTTGTTTTTCATAATAACATCCCTAAGACCTCATGTGCATTTATATTGAGATAGTCTTCCTCAAGGGTTGTTTAGTGAACAAACTAAATTTCTACCAGAAAGATAGAGGTGGCTGCCAGATAATTTTAATATACCATTAATTTTAAATGTGTGTAACTGTACAATTTTTTTCTTGAAGATGGGAGATCAAAAACGTGGGTATTTTTGTGTGTGGTGCACTGGGTTTCTTTTGGGGGGCGGTGGATATTCCAGCATTTATATTTCTGCCTCAAATATTTGTGTTTGTTTTTCATGGGCTTTGTTAATACCTAAGGGAACCATTAATGCAGCCGAAATAACATGAGATCTGATGTTCTCATGGTATTTTAGTTTTTCGATTCCTTGATGGAAATACCATGAGAACACCAGATCTCGCGTTATTTTGGCCCCGTAAATAGCTCCACTGGGAATTTTTAAAAAGCCCATAAAATACATAAACACAAATATGGAGATATTCAGGCTTCTGCAGAACCTGCATGCACAGCCTTCTTTCTGTTGAAGACATCAGTCAGCAGCTTTCCTTACCTTCCAGCTGATTTATCTTTGTCACTGAATGAAACTACTCTTACTCTCACACAACTGATGGTAGAAAGCTGGACCTGTGTAGCTACTTGTGGTTGTGGAGAGGAAAATTCTGTATTACTCATACAGGCAGCATATTTTTCCTAATCTGCTTTTATCTAATGTTACCATTCCTTTTTTAAATTTTTTTAATAAACATATTAACAATGTTTTTATTTTTTGTTTAAATACAATTTTCACTGCATGCTTGGTTGTACCTAGTTAATTATCTAACCAAGCAAATGGTTTCTTTGGCTCTTAAAACCAGATAACATCCCAGTATCGGGATTAAGTTTTCATCCAAATCAACTGACTTAAAAATACTGAACTTGATTCCTTTTGAATTAACTGAGTCTTATTTTATTTTTTTTTTCAATATCACCTATCACCATAGTAACCACTAGCTGTCAGTTCTGTTTCTGACATTTTTCTCATTTGGTAAGATTTCAGAATTGCCATCCTCCCTGCCAACATGTCATGAACAAGGAAAAAAAAAAAATGCATGAAAAATCTAATGGGTGTCTGGTCTGATTGTCCTCACTCATGTCAGGAAAGACAAAAACTGATGAATTGTGAAATGTATTCAGAGGGATTCAAGAAAAGCAAGTGTCTTGGACCCCCTCCTCACCCACACCTCCTCGTTTTCATCTTGTTATGCTTGATGCACCACCATACATGCTTGCCCTGACACTTGGGTTTGTAGAAATTTAAGATTAACAGTTTTTACATTCACCTCGATGATCCCTGTTTTTTAAAGCCATCATTAAAAATAAAGTTAGCAGAGCTTGTATTTAGCACTATTTCCCACTCATTGATGAGATTTTAGCGCCTTCGAATTTGCAACAAAACACTTCTGATGCCTGAAGTCAACACAATTCTGTACATTTCTACATTTTTATTCTCTACCCCCGTATTTTATGAATTTATTAGAAAGAAATCATTAAGCAGGCCAGTAAGTACTAAAGAGAAAAGCAAATTCTGGGTAACTCACTGGGCTGGTGTTATATTCATGTTGGAAAAGGACAGTAAACAGCAAAATTGTGCTTGCTTTTCTTTTATTTCTCCGATTGGTTTAGCTGAGAAAAAAAAAAAAATTAAGAAAACATGGGATTGCATTCAGGAAGTGATAGTGTGTGTCCTGAATGGAAAAATATCTGAAAGAAACCCAATTGCCAGTGCAGCAAAAAAGACATCAAAAAGGGGAAGTACTCGTTTACTTCTGGTAAAGGAAACAAAACTACAGCAAGAACGTGTGGCTTTAGAACATGGTGGGGTTTTTTGCAGGGATTTTCTTTACAATGCACACATATACGTGTAATCGGCATGTCGTGCTTCCATAGGTATAAAACAAATATATCCATCTGTTTCTGTACGTGCACAAAGAGACAGCACCCTAAATGTGTTTTCAGAGGTTTTGTTTTGGGCTATATCCATCTATTTCCATTCCCCCCACCCCCCCTGACTGTCTCTGAATTCAGCCTCAGCAGCAGGAACTCATTTCAGAAACATAAAACTGATTTGATAAGCAGCTGCAGCACTCGGGTCCCTTTTGCTAACGGGTGGACAACCCCAGCACTGCCAGGGCTTGCGCCGGACCGTTGGGGGTTCAAATTTCACATACTGGGGCTACAGCGTTCTGAAACCCATGCAAACCCAAATGAACATAATTGAAACAATACTAGGACATTATAATGTTTTGGGAACATTTGGGGCAATTTTTATTTGTAAGTATATCTGCTCAGTGCTCCTGCATCTACATGTGATAGGAATAGAGAGGCAGAGAATGTAGCTCTTTCCAAGAAAAATGCATATTCATATTGTAAGATTAGGACTGCATATTTGTAAATGTTTTTCTATCTGAAATTGTGGATTAAGCTTTAAAATCCGGCTAGAAAACTGTGTCAAACCAGCATGTTGCAGGGGAGCAGGCGGCACCTCCTGGGCTGCGGAGGGGGATGCGGGGCTGGGTGCTACTTGCTGTGAAAGCACACGCGTGGTTATGGGGGTGCAGGGTTTATCAAAATAAAATTGATTTCTTAGTCTAATTGATTTCTTTTTAAATTACACATTTCGGACAGGGGAAATGTTTAAATATTTTCTCCATTTGAGAATGGAAAAACATAATTTTTAGAAAGAACTTGAAAATGATCAAATTTTACTGCCTATTTCAGACATGTATTTTGCCAGCTGTATTTTTTAAATAGTTATATAAATGTAGCTCTTGAAATAAATATGTTGGGAAAGTGTAACTCTTTTAATGATAAATAATATTGTTGTATGTAATATTTGATAATAAATGGTGTACACAAAATGCACCTTAATGTCTTTATGGTTTATAAGATTTATAACAATAATCAGGAAACCACTGTAACATTGTTTGCACCTAGTGTGCCCTAAAGCCATTGGATCACTCAGTTAATTGCATAAATTCCATGCACTATGGAAAATCATGATGTATCATTTATATTCAGCTATGTCAGGTATATAAATATTAAAATATATTGGCCAAAAATGGCTGATTACCCCTCAAACATTTCATGATAAATCTTATCTTTTTATGGTGGTGGTAGTGTTGAGGGTGGGGATGGGGGTGTGTGTGGACTAAATATTTCATGTTATTTGGAAATATTCTTCAAACAGCCTAGATATATTATTAATGTTTCACAACTGCTTCAAAAATCCTGAAGGTCGGTTCAGGTTTATAGGATAAAGCAGTTCAGTACCTGAAGAAAAAGCGATTTTTATACGCAAACCATGCCAGTGATAGGGATTATGCTGTTTATTTAGCCTGTAATATGTGTGGTTCATAGAGACTTCATGCTGACACCCCTGTATAAAATAAAGGTGATGTTCCCTAATGCATTCCATCGGTAGGCAGCACCTCGGTGCTCTAATATTGGCAATATTAATGTGTATTTCAGCAGGGTTTTATCAGCACCTATAGTCTTATTCAATAAATGTGCTGCTATCCCCAGTGCAGTGTATTTTTATATGGGTAGATGCAGTGTTTATGACACAGTCTTTTGACTAAAAATGTTTTTAACATATTAGATGTGTGTATATTTCTATATGTTTACCATGCAGCACCCAACCTAGAGACGTGGCTGTGGAAGGCATTTGGACAGCAATATGAAGAAAATATTGTTATACATATTTATTGATACTAATGCATGTGTTTTAATGAATAAATAAATACAGAGTTGGACTGTGTTGCAAATGTGTTTGGCAACTAGCCGTATCCAGTGAGGAGGGAGGAAATGTCAGAACAGGGTCTTGTAAATACATGTGGCTGGAAAGAATAAAATAAAAATGATGACTAGCACTGACAAGCAGACTTGGGGTGTATGATATACTTTGTTCATTTGATTCTTAGAACTCAGTCGGGGTTAAATTGGAATCCAGACATCAAAGAATTCTTCTGTCAGACCCAAATTTTGCCCGTATAATTTTTTTCTTACAGTTGTCATAATTGTAGCTAATTTCACAGTGCAAAATTTTTTTGCTGTTTGAAGTATTTTCCTAAATATACATATCATATAGCAGTGGGATATATTCTTTTTTATATAATGTGTTTCCCTGATATTCGCAGATAGGCTGCTATAAGCCCACAGTACCCTCTGTGGATGTGAAAAACCTTTAGGTTTGATGGTGTCTGTCTATATGCACCCTTGAACATGCCATATAGAAGCATAATCCTTAAATTCTAAGGAAGGGGAAGGCTAAAGGCTTTAAATAGCAACGCCCTTATTTTTTCTTTTTTTCTCCTGCCCCCGACTGTTGTGTCTGACAATGCTTGAAGCATGTGGTGCTGCATATATGGTGGGTTTGCAGATTTCTGCACGATTTTTATCTGAAGGTCAGGGCTGTGGAAATACATCAGGTTGCGATTTGGGATGTTTGCCATTTGCCATTTAGCCTTGCTCCTTCTTATCAGATTGCTGTGGAACACAGGCCTAATAAAACAGGGAGCTGTTACGAAAAGAAGAAATGAATTTTGTTCTAGTTTTATGGAGTCTCTTTACTATTACACAGCAGGTGATTTTAAATGTATTTATTTACGTTCACCTTTTTGCTTTGGAGTTGTTGAACCAGGTACAAGAAATTAATAGTAGCTATTTATAATTTCACCTATTTGCATACATTCATTTTTTTTAATGAAAAAAATATTTCCTTTTCCAGATTGGGGGAAAAAAAAGAAAAAAGAGAAAACTTGTAGAAAGACCATGCCAGCAAGGACGAATGGGTAGTGAAATTTTCCTCTGCATCCTACATCAGTTTGAAAACAACATGTCTTAGTTGTGACTTCTTCTGCCTGTGCTTATTGATGGGATTTTAGGCACCTGGTGTCTATTCACCACTAAGCAGGATTCTCTCCTTGCCTCCCAGGGTGGGGAATTTGGCTAGAGCACACAGTGCCAAGCACAGAAGAACTAAGGGAGATGTGGTTACTGTGTCGCTGCCTGCGACTGTGAGGGCAGAGCTGGTGACTGGGCAGTCACTGGCTTTAATTTCTATACTCTGTCAAGAGTGAAATGACTGATGCTGGTGACCCAATTCTGAGTTTTAAGTGCAGGATCAAGGCCTGTACGTGTGCTATGTAAGACGGGAGATTTCTGCCTGTGGATCTGGGAATGAACATCCCTCTGGGCCCTGCCTGGAGTGGCTAGAGGAGAGGAGCTTGGGACAATGTGTTTATCCCCTAGCCCTGTGCTTACAGGGGCTTCTCTGCGGCTGTGACCAGCCTGACTTCCTGTCAGTCGATTTACTTGGGAATGGTGCTTAAACCCAACACTTTCAAAAATACCCTCTGCCCAGGGTCAAGCTGGGTGGGGGTGCTGG
Organism: Ara ararauna; assembly: GCA_028858755.1. Classification (NCBI taxonomy): domain Eukaryota; kingdom Metazoa; phylum Chordata; class Aves; order Psittaciformes; family Psittacidae; genus Ara; species Ara ararauna. Next base: position 2,600,991 of record CM054410.1, on the reverse strand, counting down.
TCCTGGCAGGACCCCTTGGTGCAGCAATACCCTTTGTTGATGTGGCTGGAGGTGCCAAATGCCGGCAGCATTGTGCTCCTGGCAGGGTGCTGCCTGTTTGGGGAGACCATTTCTGTGGTGCCCATACAGGGCAATTCAGGTAGTTTTGGAAGAGTTTGTCACTCCCAGGCAGTTATTAACTGTTCCATTTGCACAAAGCCGTCCCAGCTGTGGTCTCAGCACAAAACCGCTTTGCTTGTGATTGCCTCATGGTGAAAGCCTGTCCGACACAAGGAGTTTATTTTTCCCCTGGATTGGCAGGGGGGTGGCTGGGAGCAGGCAGAGGTTTGAAAGGCCACTGCAAGCCTTGTGAAAACAACATTTCGTTATTTTAATATTTTTTAGAGGAAAGCATTTTACTCCTGTGTTGATACCTTTTTGTATTTTATAATTTTGTTGCTAATTTACTTAACCATTAGCAAATTAAGGTGGATTACTGCATGAATGCATTAAAAGCACCAAGGAGTTGCGGTCCTTGTGGCTATTTCGGGCAGTGTCATAAGCACATTCTTTTTTTTTTATTGTCCTCCCAGGGAGCAGAATTTGAACTTAATATTCCATGAAATAAGCCATTGTAATCACGTTGGGTTAATAGAAGTAGTAAAATTGCCTCTCCTCTCACAAGACATTAGAGCAAGGCTGCATTATTAAAGTTTTCTTGCGGACAGGCGGTTTAAAATATATCCTCAGTGGCTGACGCAAGTCTTTTCAGTGGGGATGACAGCTTTTCAGATCTTAATAGGCTGTTCATTTCTGGCCTACGAGTTTTCAGCATTTCTTCTTTTCAAGCCAGGCTGTGACATGATGGCTAAAAACTGACATAAAGAAGTGCCATGTACTGTGAAAACCTTTATTCACTAAGTGGCTCCATATAAATTGGTGTCAATAAGCAAACAATTAGAACTTTAAAAAAATTGTTGGTTTAAATCCCTTTTCTCCTTAATCATTTGACCTAAAAATCTCTCCTTTATTTTTCCCTTCTTTGAAAGTGGTGCATATAAACCAGCAACAAAGTATTTAGCAAGTTAAAGTGAATCAGATCTTTGTTATAAATCAGGAAACGATATTTAGACAAGGTGAGGTTTTTTCGTTTTGAAATGAAATTTACAGTAAACAAAATTCCAGGTAAATTATAATGGAAAATGAAGGGGCTGTTTTTTCTTCACTCTCCCCTCAAACACCCTCCCCCGCCACGCAGTTGACTTATCCATGGTTTTGGAGCCGCAGTCTCCCGGCAGCAATAATAGCCTGCTGATTCTGTGAGCTTGGCTAATTTCAAGAAATTTGGTTATTGTTGTTCATGCTTTCTGGAAATTGTTTGCTTGAATTATTTGCAGGAAAGATTTTTTTCTGTGTCATTAGATGAAGAAACAGAGTAACGCTTAATGCTTTTCCTGCTATTGCTGTGCACAGGAAAAAAAATAATTTCAGTGGAAAAAAAATGATTTCAGTGGAGCTTTTTGTCTCTCTTTTAATTTTTGATTTCTCCTTTTCTTTTTATAACTCGACTCCTTTCCTCTTTATGCATCTTGCCTTCATCAGAACACAGTGGTGAGCAGACTGCTCTGATGGCCACTGAGCAAGAATGAGTTGATGCACCTTTGTACAAAAAATAGCAGAGTTAAAATACTAAGGCTGTGCAATATATTTAGTATAATGAACCTGGCATGACATGTTATTTTACCTAAGTGTTCTTTTCATGATCCCCTTTGAAAATAATCTTCTCAAATGCCAAAAAGCACTACCCAGATACAGTTACGAAAAAATGCTAAATGCATCTCCTCAAAAGATGCCGCTTCAAGTGACAAGAAAAATGGTGCAACGGCAGTTTGAAGGAGGAAGATGTGTAGCGACAGTTTGCAGGATATTTACTTCCTTTGCCTTTGAAACTATGTTTACTTTTTAGTAATGTGGCTAACTATTATTAGTGGTAAAAATAGTCCTTCTGTTACTGATTAATATATTGGTGTAATTTTAACAAGACCATGTTCAGGATTTCTATAAGGTACAAGCCATTCCCCTGGTCCTGTCCCTAAAGGCACTTGTCTAAGGCCCCTCTCCAAGTTTCTTGTTGCCCCTTTGGGCACTGGCAGCTGCTCTAAGGTCTCCTCAGAGCCTTTTTCTTCTCCAGGCTGAACAAGCCCAGCTCTCTCAGCCTGTCTCCAGAGCAGACCTGCTCCAGCCCTTGGAGCATCTTCATGGCCTCTGGACTTGCTCCATTATGTCCACGTCCTTCTTATGTTTGGGGCCCCAAAGCTGAACTGGTCTAAGTCCACTTCAGGTTACCTGTGTGCTTGAAAAAGCTGGTTTTGTGTCTTTATACTTTGGTTTCTCATTCAACATATGGGGAAACCAACCTTTCCTCCTCCTGCCTTGAGCAGTTGTCCTCTGTGGGTGATGCAGTGGGAGCCACCACCAGGCACTTCCTTGTGCATCCTAGAAACACTGTTTGTGCTGTGGACAGCAGGGAGAATGTCCCCTCCTCCACAGAAGTGATGCCAAACATCCCTTTGTTTTCAACAGCCGTTGTGTCGCTGGTAATTTTATGTATGATAAAAATATTGGTGACATTCTATTTGTTTTGTAATTAAAGTATATATTGGTGATTCCAGAAGTAATTTCTCAAAGACCACATGTGAATATTTGAAGGTGCTTGTGTGTTGCAGTAAGGGAGGAATGAGGAAAGCTGCAGGTACTGGAAAGGAGTTTTTAATTTATAAAAATTCTGTGACAAAATTATATCCTAATTTTGTAAACTTTGATGAGGGTGGCAGTAGGCTCTGAAAGCCTGGAAGTGTAAACCAGGTTGTTCTATTTTATAACACTTGCAATGATAACCATGAAAACTATATTCAAAGGCTGTTTAATTCCAAGCTTTCATTCAGGTCTGGCTGAGAGACAATAGAGGCTGAACATCAAATAGGCTCCAGCTCTCTTCAGAGTCTGTATTTTTTCTTTTAAACAAAACTATAAGTGAGATCCACCTATAAGGGCTCTAATGGGCCCATGAGAATGGTTGCGTTAGACGTGAGATCTTGTACGCTTCATCTGATCCTTCAGTGCTAGAAACATCTATTGCAGCCTCAACTCATTTTCTTTACAGATAACGAATTTTAGAACTGGATTTAACATGTTTTCCTTTTCAAAGTTTGCAGTAAAAGGACTAGAACAATATAAACACAATTAAAATAAATCAAAGGTATTATGAAAGCTTTTGCTTTTATGTGAACTAAAGCAGCAAACATTTTTTTAAATTTCCAGAAATAAGTTAAATTTATTTAGGTATAACATGGTTATGACATATTGCTTGCATTGAAAACATGATGCAAAACATCATATCGATTGTTTCTGATAATTTTCTATAATATGATAATTATATAGCATTTGGCAATTTAAAAAATTATTGCTGTTATTCCTTTTAAAACACTGGACAAGAAGCCATTGACACAGTCCTCAGAGGCTGCCTCTCCTGACTAGATTTGTGTGTATATCTCTTGCAATATTTTTCAGTAATCAAGACAATGTCTTTAAGTACAAGTGAAAAGTTATGTGACCTTGACTGTCAGACTCAATTTAGACTCTGCTGCAACACTTTGCTTTTTATTTTTTAAATTAGCTGTTGCCATCTTTTATAATATGTTTATAGGCAGAAAGAGCCAGACAAAATACAGAGTATCCATGAGAAGTTTAGAGTTGTTGCTTTATCCACAAACGTAGTAATTTTTAATAACCTTAAGAGCTTTTTTTGGTTGTTTTTCCTTTAATCTCCTCTTAGGTAGTGCCTTGAATTCTTCCAGTTAGTTTTCTTTTCAAATAATAAGTTCTTTTTTTTGTAGGATTTTGAGGGTGTGTTCCCCTTCTGTTTCGTTTTTTCTTGTTCTGTTTTTTTTGTAAAATGCATCATTAAAAGATGTGCAAAGTAATATTCCCTCTTAGACTACCCTTATGAAACCATTTTGTTTCCCAGCTGTTTTTCTGCATGTTACAAATAGTTGGGAAAAAAACCCATGTCATGTTTTTTTCCTGGAGGAAAAGATGAGAGGGAACCTGGTGCTGCTTTTCTGGTACCCTGGGCTGTTGGTGATGTGGCATTGCAAAGGTGGTGGGTTGATGTGATCTCGCTCTCCAGTGCGCAACCAGGTTGTATTTTTGTTCCGTGGACATTTGCACAGGTATTGGCGTTGACTTGTTTCTTCCTTTAACTTTGCTGCCAATAGCCGTGCAATTTTCCCCTTCCTATGGCTGAAAGTAGGTCATCTGCATTGCCAGAGACACCAGAAAGCCCATTTTCTAACTGATTTTTATTTTTCATAAGATAAATTTTTGAAATGTACATAAATAGGACTGAAAATAATATTCCAAATGTCAGCAGCCCTGTAGCATTTAAGCTGAGCTGCTCTGTTTTACTGTTTGGAACAGATAAAATCATTCTACTGAATGAAAACCAAGTAAAAGCAAACATGAATTGGAGCAAAACTATAAACCATTTTGTAGTACATTGCCTGGGACACAGGACGGCTGCTTGTTGCTTTGAAGATGGAATATAAAATGGAAAGTTTGAGACTTTATTCATGTAGAATACAAGGACTGTTTTGATCTAAATATAATTTAAAAATTAAGGAAGAGGAAAATCATATGGCAAAACACAAAACATCTGACCACATTGAACTTGTCTGGGTAAATTTTGAGCATGAGAATTCACTCAGTGTTGTCAAACCAGACCCTTATTGAAGAGGGGGTGATGGTGTGGGCAACACCCCACAGAGCTGCTGCGTAACTAATGAGATGGACATACATAATGTTGTCCTTTTCTTTTTACTGTCACGGTTTTGCATGCATTTTCAAATGAATTGTTACATTAAAATACTTACTGTTATGTATTTTAGGCTTTATAGAGTCAATTGTATTGTTCCATTTGACTGTTCTGCTACCAAAAATTATAATTAGATCATTTCAGTTGGGTGTATTTTTGTACTTTTAATAGGAACAAAACTGTTATAGTCTGCTTAGGCAAAATTAGCAAATTAACACATATTGTAATTCATGTGAAAAAGCTTTAATCCAGTCTTTTGGTGTGAGAGACAATGGACTATCAATTATTTTGTGATGCTACAGCAGCACCACACAGTTTGCTTACTTACTCTGCTGCACTGTTTGGAGGCAGAGTTATTTTCTTTTGAAAAAGGAGATTTTCTAAATCAAAATGTGTGGTCAGGCCTGAAGAGGAGCCTGCTGTTTTCACTGGGCCATCTGAAGCACCACATCTGGAATAAAAAATGACAGTGAAACACGTATTTCTGTTAAAGACTCCTAATGTCTTTGGTGTGGTGTTTGCCTTTTCCATTCTCTTTTTCCCTAACTTTAAGTCATATAATGTTAATACTGCAGGTATGCCTTGGACTTGCATCAGTTTGGCCAGTACAGCATGAAAGAGCACGCAGCGGTTCGTAATGCAAGGGGACAGACACCGTTGGGCTCCCTTGTCCTCTTCTGAGCATATTCAATTCCTGCATTATTGTATCAAACATCAGTTTTAATACAATACCACAGGAAACTAAGGGCCCTATTCAGAGATTACATGCACCCCATGGAAGGGTGCTTTTCATGTACTGGAAGCCTGATTTAAAAAAACAGCCCTACGTGACTCTTCCATATACTGTAACTTGCACAAAACAGAGAGTTCTTGAGGTTTCCTATATTAGTCCCTGCTCCTTTGACATGCCTGGCACAAGCCCGACAGGATCTCATTGTGGCATTTTTATTAAGAAAGAGGACGCTGATTCTTTTTTCTCTGTCAACTGCTGAAATAAGAAGGTTTTAAGAACAAAGGAAAAACTTGTACCAAGGAGAGGCACAAGAGGATTATCATTCCCTAAAGAAGGTGGACGTCCCACACACCAAAAGACTTGCTGTCCTAATGAGCTGACGGATTTTTCTGAGGCTGGTAAATATATTTAGGGAGAAGTACATTGAGGAGTCATCACTACTCATTTATTCTTCAAACTGTAATGCTGCACATTTTGGGTTTCACTATATTGCATTTTAAAACTAATGATGCATTCATTCTCAGAGCAAATCTTATTTCTAAGCCCTAATTTAATAGAATTAAACTCTAAGCTGAATTGGTTTTATGAGATAAAACTCTGAAGTTGATAACTGCATTTAGGAATAGTTCAGGTATTGAGTTTCTAATTTGCTTCCTGAGCATGGAAATCCCTCAGATAGTCAATATTGACGACCTGTAATTGGTAAGAGAGGGTCTTGCTGAGTTTTCTTGCCTGTGCTGGAGAGATACTCTGTGCATGGCAGCGGTGCTAAACCTTGCGCAGTTGGGCACGGCTCCACTAGCCCAGGTCTGACACAGGCTGGAGCCGGTGTCAGCTCCTGACCCCTTCACTAGTAACACATGTTGGGCCACTAATAGCTCCTTTGCTTCTGAGAAAAAAGCCAATCTCAGCTTTGCTTGGGCTTAGCTTGGATGCAGAGCCCAGGCTTTAAGCTGCACGCTCCATGTGTGACCATTTGGTAAACGAATTCTTAAGGTGACTGTGTCTTATATGGGTTGAGAAGGAGAAGCTTTAAAACAAGTTGAAGCTGCCTAACAGAAACTGCTGAGCTCATAGCAGGTACAGATCATTCCTGGGAAGCAAAGGGTTTAAGTGAGGAGCAGGTTTTCTGAACAAACACATGCCGAGTGATGGTGCCGTAATTCTGGGATATTAAGCCAGTTCTAGCATTATCACTTTCCATCCTGGAACCCTGTGGTTTTGAATCTGCTGCCTGTAAATGATCCTGTGCAAATCCTGCTATTGCCCATGGCCAATCTCAAGGCAGAGCAGCCAAACTCCCATTGCCTGGAACAGCAGTGGTTGTTTTTGGGCTCATGCTACCATTTTCTCCCAGAACAATGAAGTCTTTTAATGAGCCAACAGGGCTTGAGATAGATCATCTCAATGGGATCTCACTTTGATGCCAGCTGGGCAGGGGAATTGGTGCAACTTCTGGTTTATGGCACTTCCAGATTTTGCTCCAGGTTTCAGAAGTACTTGATTTAGCTGCTTTACTACGGTTCAGGTTTTGAGGGCTCAGTTCCACTAAGCTTGAAGAATAGATTCTTAAAGCACCTGGATTTAGAAAATTTACCACTGTTTATTTGCAGATAAGTACCACTGCAAATACAGCATAAACTTCTCCCAGGGAAATAGCCCATAACTTAATTTGGAGCTACCTAAAGCTTTGGTGAATGACGATGTGTGCATGCTGCCATCTCCATCAGTTATAATTTAACAGCGTTTGTTATTCTGAGAGGATGACATTTTTCTCAGACCCTTCTGTTTGAGAGACCCACTTTGCAGCATTTTGGGATGCAAAGTTTTATGTTGTGATACTCAGCCAGGAGAAAAATCTCTGTATCAGTGGGAATGCTGCCCCTGAAAAGCACTCGGGGAACCCTCAGCATAAGGGATGCTGCACTCATACCGTTGATCTTCGTGGTTGTTTCTATTTCCATGCACGTTACAGGCTGTTGGTTACAGTTTGGTGCAGGACTACTTAATCTTGTGTTGCTACTCTTCACCTTTTTTCCTGTATAGGAAGGTGAGATTTTTTTTCTAATTCATGGTAGAAGCTGCTGCTGCCTGCTGCACAGGAAAGGAGGTGCCTGTCCTTTTCATACTCAGTTTCACTACTTATGGGTGGTGTTTATTTGATTTTGTTTTAATTTATCTTAAACCATTCTCCTTTGCCACCTGAAGAAATCACAGTTAATATTCTCCCAAAAAATTTGTGCATGTCTCCATATACCTGTGTCTGGGGCAATTTGATTATACTTCATTAGCTTTCTGAGGTGTGAATCGTGGGTGGCTCTGCAGAGAAATTGGTTATCAAGCCTGTGAAGTTCCAAAAATAAACAAAAGCAAAGAGCTATGCTATGTGAAAAAAAAAAAAAAAAAAGAAGGCAGGGAGAGAAAAAACCCAGTTTTTATTGTAGTTGCTTAATGAAAAAATTTGTTTTTTTGCCACAATATCTAATGATTTAAGGCATCGGGAAGAGATTTGCCAGCTAGTTTGTCTCCTTCATTAGGTTAATGAGATTTTCACTGTAGTTTTGTAAAACCTGCTCCTGTTGCTCCAGGTGTCTTTCCTGCATTTACAACCTGCTGTATAAGATTAAACTAAGGAAAACACAGAACAGTTGCCATTGCTGTATTTTGTCAGGTCTATAACCTTGCACGGGTGATGGTGTAAGATCAGTTCCTTGGCTCTGGTGAACAGTGGAGGGCTGGTGATGATGATGATGAGTGCGCCCTCAGCAAGTTTGCCGATGACACCAAGCTGTGTGGTTCGGTTGATATGTTGGAGGGAAGGAATGCCATCCAGAGGGACCTTGACATGCTTGTGAGGTCGGCTGATGCCAAGCTGATGAAGTTCAACCATGGCAAGTGCAAGATCCTCCACCTGGGTGGGAGCAATCCCAGGCACAGCTCCAGGTTGGGCAGAGAAGAGATTCAGAGCAGCCCTGCGGAGAAGGACTTGGGGGTGTTGGCTGATGAGAAAATGAACATGAGCCGGCTGCAGTGTGCGCTCACAGCCCAGAAAGCCAAGCGTATCCTGGGCTGCATCAAAAGGAGCATGACCAGCAGGTCGAGGGAGGTGATCCTGTCCCTCTACTCTGCTCTTGTGAGGCCTCCCTTGGAGTATTGTATGCAGTTCTGGTGTCCTCAACATAAAAAGGACATGGAACTTTTGGAACAAGTCCAGAGGAGGACCACAAGGATGATCAGGGGACAGGAGTACCTCCCTTATGAAGACAGGCTGAGAAAGTTGGGGCTGTGCAGCCTGGAGAAGAGAAGGCTGCGTGGCGACCTCATAGCAGCCTTCCAGTATCTGAAGGGGGCCTATAGGGATGCTGGAGAGGGACTCTTCATTAGGGACTGTAGTGATAGGACAAGGGGTAGCGGGTTCAAACTTAAACAGGGGAAGTTTAGATTGGATATGAGGAAGAAATTCTTTACTGTAAGGGTGGTGAGGCACTGGAATGGGTTGCCCAGGGAAGTTGTGAATGCTCCATCGCTGGTTGTGTTCAAGGCCGTGTTGGACAGAGCCTTCGGTGGCATGTTTTAGTGTGAGGTGTCCCTGCCCCTGGCAGGGGGGTTGTAACTGGATGATCTTAAGGTCCTTTCTAAGCCTAACTATTCTATGATTCTATGATTCTATGATACTCTGTGCCTGCTGGACCGCCCGGAGGGGTCTGAGGCTGATTCTTATTGTGTCACTGGGATCAGATGTGTTGGTGGCCCTAGTCAGTGTTAGCAGGCCAGAAGTACTGTAAAATACATGTCCTTGTTACATATTCAGGGTTTTATATAAAAAGTTCTGTGAATTGAGTTCTACCTTCAGTCATTTTGTGGAATGACTGATTTTGGTAACTTCATCAGGTGCATGAAAACCATATGGCAATGTTACATGAGGTGCTTATAAGTGACTATGGGACACTCTTGACTAAGAGAGCCGTAAGCAGAGATGCATGTGTACATCCAACTGCAAACCATCTTTGTTTAATTCCAGATTGTGTGATGTCCAGAGTGATGGCATGGGACCAGTAGTTTCGTTGGCACCAGAGGTGTGCGTGGTGGAGACTCCTGTGTTCAATAACCACCACGTTCCATCATGGTGGGTAGGTTTGGGAGGGATGGTGCAGGCAAATTCTGCCCATGGCAGTTGGGAAAGGGTGGTGGTGCCTGAGCCAGTGCCGGGCTCTGCGTGATGTGGAGGACTAGAACCATACCAAGGATGCCGCTGGGGAGGGAGGTGGGAATCCCCATCCTTGGTTGTCCAACCAAAGATCTGTCTTGCGGCATTTACATCCAGTTACCTGCTACAGGCTCTGCTTTTACCTTCTTGTGGCCGTGATTCAATGGAGCATTGGTAATGTAAGGTTTTGCTGTGGTTCCTAGCAGTGATCCAAGTTGTTTCATGAAATGCCTGGGAATTTTAGTAATTTTGTGAAATAACTGGTTTCATAATATGACTGTAACATGTACACTGGGCTGGCAGTCAGGTGGCAAAATAACTGATTGCTCTTTTCTCCTGCAACTAAGGCAGCTTCTGTTCTGCATTCTTACAGATTAAAGTTTTTTCTCCCTACAAATGTTATAAAGTCTGCTGTTTAGCTATAGAGAGTTGCAAATGATAAACAAATCAATATTTGTTAATGTTGTGATGTACTTGCATCTATCAGATACGCATGGAATGATTTATAGAGTACAGCATTTCAGGGCTGACCCTTGCAGGTCTCAGAAAGCACTTAAAAAATAAATTTACCCTGGCCTCTCTCACCCCATTTCAAAAAGGGTGACAAAGATGAAGTAATTTATAAGTCACACTTTTATTAATGCTTTTAACTTTCATATACTTGGCTTTCTTGCCCTCTGAGCAGCTAAGTGCAGCTCTTGGTCGAATGGTAACCTTCGGTGCTTTGAGGGGGGTTTTTGTACAAATGATCAACTCATAAATAGGTGCTGTGCTCCGCATTATCCTGCCATAAATTCACAGGACCTTTCAAGTACATCAAGAAAGAGCAACTTGAACTAGGCGTTTTGCGCTTGAGTTTACAGGCTAATGCAGTACTAATGAGCAGCTGGGCAAAGGGTTTCCAGAGCATGTCGAATGCTTTATGTTGTGATACTGTGCTTATTCCCGGCTGGAAGAGCCCCATGAGGCAGGAGGGAGGTGGACGTGGAAGTCTGTCTGAGGGACTTCTGTGTGGCTTTTGTTGACAGCTCATGGTAAAGTCATGGGGAGTATAAGGCATGTTGATTAGGTTAGTGTGGGTGAACTAATTATCACTAATTATCACCCCTCTGATTATAGTTATTGTTGAAAAAAAGATGATGTGAAGATGGACAATATACAGATATACTTCAAAATACTTTTCATGGTGAGTTCTTGCAGCTCAGTGTAGCCCTTATGACAACACTGCTTGAATGCTTAGTCAGCATTTGTATGACTGCTTACCAACACCTCCAGAAGCTTTTCCATGCAATAGCTGTGTTTGGGGAAGAGTTGTGTGGTGATGCTCATTTGAATATAAAAATGCATGTACAGAAAGCCTTTGCACTGTTGAACAGGTAACATTAACATAAATGAATTGTTCAAGTTCAGCTGTTCACAACTGAATCTAAATATAACCAAACATGGGAACATGCCTGCCTGTAAGGGATTACTCACCCTGTGGAAGCAGTCAATTCTGCTTACACACATGCCTTCTGTCTCCTTGGTGAGCCCGTGGAGGCAAGGCAGTGGACACAACCTAAAATACAGGAAATCCCAATTAAACACAGGAAGGGATTTTTCTTCCCTATGAGGGCAGTCAGACACTGGCAGAGAGATGGTGGTGTCTCCATCCTTGGAGATTTTCAGCTGGGCATGGTCCTGGACCACCTGCTCTAGGTGACCCTGCTTGAGTGGGGGGGTTGGACTTGGTGATCACCAGACACTGCTTCCAGCCTTAGTTCTGTGATCCCATAATCAATCATTTGCAGCAAATTTTCTGTGGGTTGATTTATTCTGAGGAGAAAATCTATCTGTTTCCAACTGGAAGTGGCATTAGGATTTGTACAGACTTGAGGAGGAAGAATGCTTTATTCAGCTGCAGCTAAGTGATGCAGTGAGCAGTCTACTCTCTGTTAGATCTCCTGAGAGCTGAGGGTTGGCCATTGATGTGAGACATCTGATTATGAACAATGAAAAAAAGAAAAAGTGGTAAAGACAAGCTGTTTTTCAGGAAGGAAAGAAGAATCATGCTTTAAGTTTCTGTGGTGCACTTCTGATGTTTGAGCCCAATGCAGAAATGAGCTCATTTTGGATTTTGCACTTCTGGGATTTGGGATTCCTCTAGTCTTACTGCTGCTGATTCTATGAGGTCTTTCATAGCAAAGGCCTGCTTGTGGGGTGAGAACAATAGTCTAGACCCTGCTCCCATGGAGCCTGCTTGCTGGTAATAACAAACAATAGCTGCTAGAGCACAACTCATTGATGAGGTCTGAACTACCCAATACTACACTGGAGTAGCTCATCAGGCAATTTATCAGAGATGCCGTATAGGTAGGAGAGAGTGAATATATCTGAGGGTCAAGCAGTTGAGACTGCTTAGCATGGATGGTACTGGAACAGCAGAAGGAAGGAGCTGCTTTAACAGGAGCAAGGTATGTTTGGGTTTTCCATCTGTGGTTACCTAGTTAAGCTTCTCTGCAGTTGTAGGAATTAAAGGCTAACTTCAGTTCTGTGTGTCTTTCACTAAATGACCTTGTGCAACGTAGGGAGCTTCAGCAGTAAAGGTTTTACTGGAGTCTTCTGTTCCCAGCCAGGCTGTCTCTGGGACCCATGGTCTGTGGTGTTGGAAGTGGTTCCAAGCAGTCAGTGTCCTCAGGAGGCTTTGGTGGGTTTGTGTGGTGGAGCTGAAGGCAGCTGTGACTTGAGACTTCTTGAGCTTCCTACTTGTGAAGGAGCCTATCTTTGAAAAGTTGATGTTAAGTTCCCCTAAAACACTGTTTTGTCTCCTCCTCCCCCCCATGCATGTAGGAAGTTTATTTTTTCTATTCCCGTTTTCAATATTGTTCTCAGAAATGAACCTTGTCTGTTCAGATATCACTTGCATGTGGTGGCTATGAAAATCTGCCTTGAACCAGGTCCTGTCTGGGTGACCAGCAGAGTACTATGACTTTGGATGTATGATGTAATGAAAAAACACTTTATTTTTACTTGAAAGGAACTTGGGTTTGCATATGAGAATTTCATTATTAGTACAGTGAAAGCTATGTTGGATTTTTTACTTGATTGAAGAGTAGCTGTTGCCTCAGAAGGCTCGAGTCCTTTAAAAGAAATTCTCACATGAAAAGCTGCATGAACTTCAACTATTTTAAAAAAAATGTGCATAGAATCTTGTGTCATAAAATATTTGAAGCCTAGGCAAGGCAGCATGGGTAGAAGCTATTTGAATGCATTGATTGCTTCTTTTCTGAATCTGATCCATCTGTCCAGATGAAGTGGGGAGGGAAAAAGAAAAAGCTTTTATTTCAGTATAAAAATGTAATGCAGTGCATGGGAAAAACAAATTCCCTATATTTAAACCATATGCTATGGCTGAGCATGGGCGCTGTCTAGTCTGTTGTTAATGAATATTGTTAAGCCTGAGATCAGTTTGGAGTCGCCTCTGCCTGCAGTGTCTGATGGCCAGGACAAACTGTTTCAGGTGACTAAAGGGCTGTGCCAGACAGCAGGTGGGGTTTTGTTGCTTTATTGAATGTAAGCAGCTTCTCACAATCACTGTTTCTCATGTGCTATGCTTTAAAACGCAGTCAAAGGAGAGAGATGAATTTGCTTGGGGTTTTATAACTTACTAAGACTTGATGCAATTACAACACTTGTTTTTTCTTTTCTGCATAGTTAATGACAGCAATTAGGGGTATAACAGACTGGTGGTGAACTTCCTATCGGGAAGATAACAGAGAAGAAGTCAGTGAGCTAGAACCCAGAAGTTTTTTCCTTCTGCTTTTTCTCTTCCACCCACTGGAGTCACTTGGGTTTTCTCAGCAGAGATTTAATTTACACCAGTGTATAATTTATATCTTTGCTGCATGTGCAAGTCTGTACTCTGCAAACATTGTCATATTTGATGGAGGAACCCTTGTCTTGGCTGCAGAGACTCTGTCCCACCATGGTTCATGGGAGATTTGTGCTGCTCCAGGGAGTCTTGGGCACTTGCCCTGCCATGGACCTGATGCTAGAGCAGGTCCAAGAAGTGTTGAAGGTGCTGCCGGCTGTGGGGTGTGGCACATCAATCAGGCAGCTTCTTGCTACTTATTGCATGAAGGGTACTTGAGCATGAGTTATAATCTGCAGGTGACCATCCAAAGGAGCTTTTCCAGCTTTTTCTCCTATTATTCTCATACCAAAAAACCTCAGCTAGCAGTGAAATGAAGCAATGACCCTTAAATCTATATTTCCCCCAATTTATCTGTTCCAGTCAATGTGTATCAATGTTCTAATATAAGCCTTTGTATTTTAAAGCTGCCTGTTCTAGGAGATCTCAGGGTAATTCTGCTGTTAATAATTTAAATGATGAAGTAGACTCGGTGAGAACAATAACCGTGAAACAGATGGAACTGTGTGCAGTGTAGGGCATAAATCCGTGAAAACTCAAGGCTCTGCTGTTGAGCAGCTGAGTGGATTAGCAGCTACAGGAGATAGCCTGCTGTGGTAGAGGCATGCGCTGGCATCAGGCAGGTGGAGGGGCTCCACAGACTCAAACTTTTGATCTCTCTTCTTCATTTGGGAGATAAAACCCAACAAAACAACCAAAGACAAAGCAGCAACAAAGTAAACTCAGTAATACTAGAAATGAAGCTGCCCATTTTTCTTCTCCCCACTGTTCTTTCAGTTCTCAGTTTGACATTTTGAGAAAATTCTCCCTTCCCCAAAGATGCTCTTTTTGTATTCACACGTAGGTCCCTCCTATCAGTTTTGATTTAGGTGTAACTGGGGAGCTCAAGGATGAGGCTGATCTTTCAGCTCATGTGAACTGATGCACTGAAGTCAATTTGGTACAATCTCCAGTTTCTAAATTAAAAAAAGCTTGACTGAAGCCTGGGCAGAGGAAGGAACTCTAGAACTCGGTTCTCACATGAGATATGCTCTTGTATTTATTTCCCTGTGGTTTCCTACAAAACATATTTAATCTTTCCATGTGCCTCAGCTGGCCTTCTAATGACATTGACTCACTTCATATATGTTTGATGAAGAGGGAAAATGATCAGTGCATGTTTAGCACAATACCAAAATGCCTTTCATTGCCTCTGAGTGTTAGAGGTGAACAGCAGACAAGGAGAATTGTGAATCCCCATTAATCAGCGTAACTGGTACCTGTATGGTATTATGGAAAGGGGATGGGAACACTGGTGCAGTGGAACAGGAATGGGTTATTACTCCTTGGGGAAGGACCGGTGGATAAAGAGACTTTGTCAGAGATGATGTTATGGAAATGTGGTTTCAAGTGGTTGGAAATAGGTGCTTTTATAGGTGTGATAAGTTTGGTGAAGCGATGCGAGGGAGCGGGATGTAAACTCTTCATGGGCACATCCCAAACCAGCATCATCTCTGCAGAGTCATGAGGGTGTAATACTGCCAACTTTGACGTTTGTCCCATCCACACTGCCTACCCTGGGGTCACTGTGCATCTCTTGCCAGGACTGTGTTCCCCAGTGAGAAGACTTGTGTCCATTATAATCCTTTAGCACCTAATTCAGCTGATGGGTTTTAGTAATAATAAAAAGCCTATTTAAAGAGTGTATTGTCATTGACATAAAAATGACAACATCTTGTATGTTTTCCAAAACTTATTTTTATGCTCAGTGGTGTTATTTCCATTCACTTTTTGAGGCTGTTGCATAGCAGTTTCTTTAGGTGTCCTCTATATTTGGTATTAAAAAATGATGAATAGGATCTCTTGATTCTCCGCCTCCTGCTTTTTTGTCCCATCATGTACTTGTCATCTTTTAAAACCCACTTGCATAAGTTTTCTTTACTAATTTTTGTACACTTTTAGTACTTTTGTATAGATTATTGGTGCAAAATACTTTTCCACATAGCAGCCAAAACTGAGACAATTACTTAAAAAAACCCCACAACAACATGTTATACTGGTTTCCATAACGATATTCCCAATACATTTAGTAACAGCCTTGCTAGAATCAACTATTTTGTTGTCACTTTTAGCAGGACAGTGTGCTGAGCAGATGTTTCTCAGGTCTCGCTCAGGATTCCTTAGCTTGTTTCCTGAGCAGTAGTGCTGCAGTCGCATCTTGCCAGTCCAAAGCTGATAGAAACTGCCTCTTCCCATGCATGTCACATCTTGCCAACCCTCAGGTTCTCCCTGGGTTTGCTGTCCCATAGCCAGGCTCTCCTGTCTGGCATCAAGTCATGTCTCCTGCCATTTCAGAGAAAATGGTCTCAAATTCAACTGGATTTTAAAGCCTGAGTCTCCAAAGTCTCCACCTTCAAAAGATTTGCTCCAGGTGGCAGTGGCTGAGCAAAGCCATTCTGTGATTGCCTTGAAAGAGCAAGAGCAGCAGTTTATCTGGGCATCAGCAAGGAAAGCTTGGACACTGCTTTGTCTCCTTATTCTCTGTAGCTTGAATGCCAAATCAGTGTGAGGGAGAAGGCAGGAAAACAGTATTTAAATGGGCAGGAGGGAGAAAGGAGTGGAGCTGGACAGGAGGCTGGAGAAGGAGCTGGTAAGGGCAGAGGAGGCAGAGCTGGAGGGTGTGAAGGTGAGATATGTAGGAGCATATGGGGGAAATAGAGGAATGACAGTTGAGAAATAGTGGGGAGAAAGGAGCAGATGGAGGTACTCTTCTGGTCAGCTCTGCAGAAGGATGCTCATGACAAAGTGAAACAGCCCTCCCTGGAAACCAACTGCAATTTCACATGCAGGGAAATGTGTGATGTGCAGAGGTGTGAGGCTGAACCTGGCATCCTGTGTTCCTCCCTTGGGAAGGGGAGCCTCCATGTGTCCGCCTTGCCGCTGCTGCTCAGACATGTTTTCTAAAATGTGTCACAAGAAAATCTGTGCTGATCCACACTGCTGTGGCTGAGGGAGCACAATGGCTTGTTCAACCACAGAACATCAAATGTCAGCCAAAGAAATACTGTTTTCCAATGTAGTTGCTTTACTATTGTGTTTCCCTGCTCCCAAAGCAGATGCGGAATAATTCCTTTGGTTTTAACCATGTGTCAAGGGCTCTCCCTCGTCAGAGGTATTTGATTTTTCAGATTAAATTTTGCTCACATTAGGGTTGCAAACTCCTGTTCCCTAGGTTATGTCCTTTTCTTCTCCCAAAAGAAAAGCTGAGGACAGCAAACTGACTAGATGCTATTTCAGTGCAAAGGTAACCAGTGCTGCTCCTAGTATTTGGTTTTCTGGTGGGTAGTTGTATTCAATTCGCAACTGATGCACAATGAAGAACTTGAGAAAATAAACATATAAGGAGTCGAGGTGGGATTTGGTCACTGGTGACTGTCCCCACAATTCACCTTTCTTGTGTTCTGCTCCACTGATGCTGGTATTGTGGAAGGACTATAAATGAACTTAGAATGCCACTTTCCTTCCTTTCCAGTGAAGTCCAGCCTGTTCCATGGCACACTGCTCCTCTGACTTTCTTGTGTATGATGTTTCTCAGAGGAGCTGTGAATGGTCATGGCTTTGCCACCAGACTCAACCCCAGCAGGTTAATCTCATGGTTTATGTTAGTACTTCACTACTTAAATACAGGTGTTTCATCAAATATTTTGTGGTTTTAGTTAATATAAAATGCTGCACAGCTGGATTATTGAGACTTGTATTGCAGATTTGCAGAGTCTTCAGATCACTTAAATGGGAAGGGACAGGGTCTGTCTTCCCATCCAGTCCTTTTGCTGTGCCACCATGGCTCATACATCTGGACACTGGCTCAGCCTCTGCTGTGTCCGCTCCTGTGGTTCTGCAGAGAAAAAGGGAAAACCGAAAGAAAAACCCTCCCAAAACTTCATGGTTTCAAGGAGAGGATTAAATCAAATAACCCCAAAGTTCAGAAACCAGAGAGCAAATCGAGAACCTCAAAGTGGGTATTTTTTGGGAAATGTCATGCTTTCCGGGCACCCAAATTGTAAATTTGCATGCCTAGAACTGCATCTCTGAGCCTCGCAGTTCCCGGGAGTGGGTGCTGACATTAGTTGCCATTAGATGAGGTTGTCAAGACTGGTTTAAATTAAACTGGGGCAGATAGAGAGTTGAGCTGAACTCCTGTGTACACCTCCTCGCTCCCCTCTTCCCGCATTACAGCAGCCTGGTGGAACGCTGGCTCTACAGAAATCCACAGTATTAATAATAGGCTCCTGATTGTAACAGAATGAGGGATGAGGTGGGATTTGCAAATTGCTTAAAATTATTGCACTTAATTATAGCTAGACCTGTTAAGCAACCAAGGAAGGCTGACTGTCCTGTGCCTGTCCTGTGCTGCTGACTGTTAGCTGGGCCTGTCAAGGGTCCCGATCGCCCTTTCCCACCCAGTGCTGTTAGTGAACCCCCCCAAGTTGTGTTCTCTTTCGCAGTGAAGTTTTACAGGACTCTGCAGCCACATCTCAGGGGTGGCACTGCCTTGACATCCCTGTGAAGCGATGGGATCTGGCTGCTGTGACATTTCATTATGCTGATTTTAACCGGCATGAGTAAAACTTGCGGACAGGCTCCGGTTTTGTGAGGGGGAGGAAAGAGTTGAAAAAGCAAACCATAAATTAAAATAATAACAGTGTGGGCCAACAAACAGCACACACGTGTACAACAAAGACAGTCACCCTAATAAATACATTCACTTTGATTTACAGTGCTGTGATAATCCATCCCCTCATCCTCTCGGTACTTGGGAGTTTTTTTGTGTGGTGATGAAGGACAAATCAATGTTGGGTCTTTTCATTCTTTTAATAAGGAGAAAATAATTCCTGCTCTGTGTTTTGCCAGTCTTGGGACTTGGCTTCAAACCCCATATAAATCTGTGAAAATGTAGTATTGCCTTAGGATCTTCTTCCTCCTGCTGCTGGAGGAAGGTTTTCCTGAAGATATTTTTGATCCTTTTACTCATAAACCTGGCTGCTCCAACTCACCTTCCCTTCCTGTGGATTTAGGCAGTGGTTGCCCCTGGTCCTGCTATCGCCTGTGGTTGGGGAGGTGCTGGGAAGCGGCAGCCCTGCCAAAAAGGCAGAGCAAACTGCTGAATGGCCAGCAAAGGGTGAGAAGTACAAATGTTTATAGCTCTCTAATACTAATGGTACTGAAATATAAATAATGCCAAGGCAGTGTCGTTTGTCAGTGAGGATCTTGTGGTGCTCCACAAGCAAAGTGTGAGTGTGATGTGAGCAGCTCCATGGTAAGGGGCACCAAGAAGTCAGAGACAACTGACATAAGGGAAAGAGATTTGGAGTGAGGTGTGAAATGTGGGCATGACTATTGGAGATGCTGGAACTTCCCTTGTTCTTGTCCTGCACAACAGCAACTTTGTTCTTTGTTGTATTTATGGCCTGCACCACCAAAATAACCCTGTGCAGGCTGAGGAAGCTCAGCCTGGCGGTCCTGGCTGCCTGTGTCTACCTGGCTGGACTAGCCTAACCTGCATGGGCTTTCCCCATGGCCTGGTGATGTGTCTCCTGGCTTGGAGGGTGATAGCAATGAAACCTCTTCCATCTTCAGCATCGCCTGCAGGCAGGGAAGGGCTTGCGTTCTGCGGTGCCCACTGGAGAGGAAAACCTGAGTAGAAATGCCACTGGGATGGAGGGGAGCAGTTCATTTTTCTATATTTCTTTAGTGGTTTTGTGTTACAGTGGTGATTATGGAAATGCTTTTATAGATTTTATTCCCTTGAAGTAAGTAACACACCTTAAATTCTCCCGTAAGAATAGAAAAAAACATCCTCTAGACCCATAAGAGAAAGCTACTCATTCCTAATATGTTGGGTTTTGTTTCTCTTATTATATGTACTCTTCACAATATATTTACTAAACACTGTGTTTAAAATGTTAAAAATAATGATAAAATTAGCCCATTTTATTAACATGTAATGTTAGTTTAGTATCAGCCTCATCAACATCATGCAATATTTCTGTAAAGAAATTGTAGCAATCTTAGAAATGCTTCTCCAGATATAAATCAAACACCTTAAGATTCCTCTTTTGCCTGCCCTTAACCAAAGATATTTAGGACAGTTAAACATATAAACTATTTTATTCTCTCTGTGGAATTAGGTGATGAGTAATTTAATATAAGTGCTTTCCAGTGCATTATTGTGAAATACATTTCATCAAGTGCAATATCTGATATTTTCAATTCTATGAAAATAAAGAGTGTAGTTCCATGAACCAGAAACCTGCATACTGTAGGCATGTAGCTCCTGAGTGAATGCACGTGCTACCCCTATACAAACAAACAGCATGTCTTTGGAGTTGTATATATAACACAGCCCTGGAATAGAAGTTTTTAAGTTTTTGTATAGAAAACACTGTTATTGCCAGATAAAATTGTCAGGGTAAACCTAATAAATAATTTCTTTGTGGTGCTTTTTTACACTAACACCCTCCCCCCCCCCCCCCCCCCCACATTTTTTTAATGCTACGTGTAGGCATAGACACTGTATTACTGTGCAGCAAAGGCTCAAAAAGCTTTTATTGCTGTTGAGGAAGCTGCATGTATTATATGTGTGTATTGGGGGAATACTATTTAACATCCTAACTCTGAGGAGCAGTATGGGAGAGTATGGGAAGGGGATATCTATCCCTGCAGCCTCTGCCAGCCACAGCACTCTCGAACCTGGGGAGGTTGGAGTGATGCTGGACCCCACGGGGCTGGGGACAGACAGTGGGTACTTCCAGGCACTGCATCCCACAGAGTCAGGCAGAGACATACCCCTCACTGGGAATACAACCATGCTTCTGCTCTTAAAAGAACATTTCTTTTCAGCCGCAAAGCATCCCTGCTCTTGCTCCTGGTCCAGGACCTGTTTTTCCGTGTTTGGTGAAAGTTGTGTGGTTTCTAAATTGTTTTCCTGCGGCCTTTAACCTGAGCAGATTACATTTTGGGCAACGACAGAGGACAAGCCTGCTGTCAGAGCAGAAAATCAAATTTTTTTGATGTGATGTTGTTGCATTAAAAGGGCCAATCTTGTGTCATGTAACATGTGAATAATGAGACTAGCATGTGATGTCAAAAATTTCCAACTGCCTCATAAATAAATGCAGTCCCTTTCTCCCCCCCAAAAGGTCATCCCGCTTGAACCTGGGCTCGCATCCCAAATTACCAATGTGCTCAGAGTCAAGGTTAAAGGTACAGTATCCCCTTTCAAAAGGCACATGTCAGTGTCTGTGCTGGGAATGATAAATAACACTTGAAACAGACTATCAATTTCCAAGGGCCCTGCCCCCCTTTTCTGTAGTGCCGAACTTTGCCGCGGGTCTGGGCCTGGGGAGGGAGCAGATATTGTGCTGTGGTTTGCTGCGGGAGAGAACTTGCTGTGATTTTGACCGCCCTGGCTCTCACTCTGGCCATGGGCAGTCCGGCCCCTTGGACACTGGCAGGGGCTCCTACAGCATCTGCAGGGTCACTAGGCTGGGAAGCCTGTAAATGTCACTGCCCTTAAGCCAGCAAAGTCATTTAGATAGCTAATTTCACACATTTAAGTGTTTAAAGGTTTATGCGCACTTAGGTCATTAAGGTTGCAAAATGAAGCAACAAAGGGGAAGAGTTTGGAAGTGCGAAAGTTTGCACGTACAACCTAGCTCACCATCCCTGGGGGAAAGTGACTGATCTGGCCTGAAATCACCCTGATTCATAGTGCTTATTTGAGGGGAGCCTTGGCTGATTTGGGCACGAGGACAGAGTGGCTCATGGTGAGTGTGACATCTCTCTCACTTTCCCTCTTATCTTTCTTGTTCCTCCTCTGTGTGCTGTTTACTGTACAGCAGCCAAACAATCTGCTGGCTGCAATGCAGAGTCCATTCTTTCTTCCTAATTAATCATGCATCTATTGAGGTGCAGTGGTACTTAGTAAACAGTTGGAAAACACCCTTTAAATTTCCTTGTGAAATACCATGTTGTTCATAGGGCGTAAAGCCAAAATAAATCACTATTAACCCATTTTTACACCCAGGCAAGACAGCTGCTGTTGTTAAGGTCATGTATGTAAGTTACATATCCAAATTTGGTTTAAATGGGGCTGTGTGTTTATATCCAACAGATAATTTTGTTATTCAGCACCAACCCATAGCATTCCCTGCTGTGTGCACTAAATGAGGTCAGACTCCTGTAGAAGGATAGCAAATTAGCATATAATTAAAGCATGTGTAACAATGCATATGCAACAGAGGGACAAATTAAAGTTGAAGAGGTAAGTTTAATGATAGTATTTTCTAGCTTTTTGCAACTTCAGCATTTTATACATAGCCTTTCTTATGAAAGCCACATGTGGGTCTTCGAAGGCAGCCTGTGGTTTCTGCGGAGCATGTGTGGACCTAGAAAGATAGTTTGTTCAGCCAGTTTGGCCAAGTACTTTCCAGTAACTGTATGGCTGGGGGATACATTTTGCTTGTTTGTTGCATCTGTAGGTTTGACAGTTTCCAGACAACGCCTCTGTTTTCCCGGCTTACTCCAAGTTTGGGGTTTTATTATCTTGGCTGTTGGGTAATTGAAGCAGCTGGGAGTGTCAGTGGTCCTTTCTGCAGCAGAGAGCGTAGCAGGAGGCAGATGTCACCCAGGGTGGCATCTTTGGAGGTAGGTGCAGACATTTGTGTGAGCCATCATAGCTCTCTGTAGAGCAGTAGAAACAGATAAACCCTTTCAGAGATGGATAAACCCTTTCAGAGACCAGCTAGGACAGGTCAGGGTGTTGTCTACTCCTCTCCAGAGAGCTATTTGTCTGGCCTGCCTTGGCTGCACTCTGCCACATCGTTCCCTCTCCAGTGGAAGTGCAAGGTACACAAGCTGATTACATCAGACTCACAAACGAGCTGGATGTCCCCGTGGGGAAAATGAATCCCATCCTATACCCCTCCGATGCCCGGGGCTGCCTGCACCCTTCCATCCCCACAAAACCCACAGGGTCTTTGGAGGAGATGGATGGGTGACCTCTATCCTAAGAAATGAGACATCCTCTGATGCTGCAGTTGCTTAACCAAGGGAGGGATAGAGCTGATGCCACCAAACCAATAGGGATCATTACCCACATATTTGGTATTAACTAGTAGCTGTGGTGGAGCTTTCCTGTAGTTAGGTGATGAATCAAGAGTTAGAATTGTCTGTGTGATGTCTCTTGGCACATGTTTTCTCCTGGTACATACTTAATGTTATTAGCCTGGCAGGCACATGAGACCAGACTGTGGCAAAAATGAGTCCGTTGCCCTAATAGCAAGTGATGTGTGAGGAACTTTTGAAAGAACTTAAAAAGATTATTAAACTCTATAGTATTTTGTGAATTTGAAAGGTTTTGTTTTTTTGTTTTTTTTTTTTTGTGAGAAGAGTTTATTTTAAGAAAGACTTTTCCATCTCTTGCTCTCTGTTAATGAAATGCTGAGTGCTGGACTTACAGTGGGTCACTTCCATGAGCTGTAATGGCAATAATTCTCAATGTGAAGCCCCTACCCTGCCCAACCAATACCCTGACTTCTTCTTTTTTAAACATTTTTTTGTTAAGTTGTAATTAAAGTAGCAGTATATAAACTAGTCGGGCACATAAAACCTATATTCATGTTTACTTAAACGGAAGGAATGAGGGTTTATGGAATTAGGTCTGTAAAGGAGGTTGGAAGCCAGTGTAGCTCTAGGTGCTGCTGCTGGGCACAGGGGAGTGTGGCTTTGGATCTGTTTGCACATCCATCGGCCTGTCCACTCTTGTCTCCCTGGAGCGGCGCAGGGACCTTCTCTGGCGCTGTGGTGTGCCAGAAACCTGCGCCCTGGGAATGCGCCTGCTGACCTGCTCTGTGTAACAGCCGTCAACCCCAAACCCTACCGAAGCAGCTACATCTGTTTTGGCTTTGTTCGCAAGACAGAGGGGAGGGAGGTGCTCTCTGTGGTCAAGGGCCAAACTACATGTCATATTTCATTACCTTCATTAGCTACTACAGAAGGCTGTGTTAAAAAGAAGGTTATGGTTAACTCTTCAGCCGCCAGCTTTTTCTTCTCTTCTCTTTTTTTTTTAAATTCAATTCAGTTTTAATTTCACTTCCTGCTCTTCTTAATACATCTTTACCTTTAATTTTAGCTTATCAAACCCATAAATCATATTTATGCCCAGGATTTTGCCCCCTTAGTGTAAAAGAGGCAGCCAGCTGCTGTTTCATTCCCAGCTAGAAGCTTGGACAATTGCTGAGCCATCTGGAAACAGTTATGGAAACAGTAGTGTAAACCCAAAAGGGAAAGTGTATTTAGCATTAATAAAACCTTCCTTTTTCTTTTGTCCATGGTTGTCTTTTTCTTTTCCACCTCACATTATTCTGTAGATTTAATAATGCTGATTTCTTTTGAGGAAGGTAAAGGTGAAAACGCATTTTGTGATCGTGGAAAGGTTGGGGTGAATTTGGTTCCTGGTTAAAGATGCAATTTCTTGTATAAACAAGTATCATGAAAAAGAATGAAAATGTTCCTTTTCATCAAATACACAAAATATAATATAGAGATGTTTTATAACATATTAATGTATCAGATGTCATCAACACATGATGCTTCATCACATTTTTGGGGTTGGTGTGTTGGGGAGCCTTGCTTTAACAGAATGGAATATGAACACAGGTAACAGCCTGTCACATTTAACTTTCCATCTGACATGCTGTAGGTATACATAGCACAACCCTTCTGGAGTGAGAAGATAGCATTTGGGGGCTTTTAACATGTATCCTCTAATTCAGCAAGTGTGTGAAAACTCTGCAATCCTGTTAGTTTTGGAGCCTGGGAACCACATGCTGCATGTATTGTCTGAGCCACATGTGAAA
This sequence comes from Ara ararauna, assembly GCA_028858755.1. Taxonomy (NCBI): domain Eukaryota; kingdom Metazoa; phylum Chordata; class Aves; order Psittaciformes; family Psittacidae; genus Ara; species Ara ararauna. The sequence goes on along the minus strand of CM054410.1, from coordinate 2,576,391 downwards.
ATACTTTTAGGAGGCAAATGAAGAAAACATGCTGAAAATCTTTTAGAAACAGTTAGGAATGGGTTAACACTGTAAATGGTTTTGATATTTCTGTATTACAGAATTGACAGTAGGAACAAACCAGAATTACATCTTAATTAGTAAAAGTACTGAACAAGAGACTGTGAAACTGATACCATTTCCCTTCACAGTCTGTACATCTCCTTTTTCACAGGCAAGTATCTATTTGTTATTTATTCTGACATTTTTACACAGATATGTGGAGACGTAATCTGTGCTGAGGCAAGATAGAGCAGGATTAAGATTTCACTCTTTATCTGATGTCAACAACAACACATACAGTATCTTCACTAGTATTCTTAAAATCCCCAAAGCCTGTGTTCTGAAATGACTTAAATGTTTTAAAGGGCATGTGTGAGGGGCACACTTTTGTGCAGCTAGGCCTGTAAAGTCAAGCAGGTAGTGGGTTTTTTTCCCAAAATTTAATGAAAATTTTGATTTGGAATGAGATTTCTACCTGGCTATATTTTGGCTGGCACAGTTGACTGCTACTTCAGAACTGTACACCTGTAGTAATACATGCTTTTTAATGGGAATACCTACACAACCATAGCTATAGTTGTGCAAAAGCAGCATGATTAAAAAATGAGGCAGAACAGCAAAATACTGCTTTTAATTTGTCATTTAGAGGTAGAAAAAGGTTTGTTTACTTCTTTTTCATCTTCTGTGCTCCTAAGACTTTTGGCCATTATTTTGAAATGTATCTTATAATAAAACCTCAGCGGTTATGTTGCCTAGGGCTTTAGTACCCATTTTCAAGGAAGAATTTTTAAGCTTAAAGAAAAATATTCCATTGACTGATTACGTTTCAGCACTTTAGCTGGATGCTGCTGCTACCTTGAAATATACTTATTATAGCAGAGATTTAAAAATAAGTCTTTGTGATCCTATGAATCAAAAAGGTTCAGTAAGTCCTGTACACTATCGGTACAATATAATTTTTATTCTCTTTCAAGCAATTAGTTTAATTTTACAGGCTCAGAGTATGCAATCTGTAGTTATTTCTAAGGTGAATCCATTCTCTCCCATAATTCCAGTTGCAAGCATGTGTGTGTGATGTATGTGTCGTGCTAGTGCATCTTTTAAGAGCTGCCCTTTGGGCACTGGTGACTGACATGAGGTGATAGGCTACGTCTCTCCAGCCTCTGCTGTTCCCCAAGGCTGGTTCCTGCAGACCCCAGAGCAAAAATATCTGACCCACTCCTGCTTGGAGAGCATGCTCAGGGGCTGCCCAGCACATGGAGTGCCCATCTCACGGCTTTGTTCTGCCCAGCAAGGGTTTATTTAGCTATAGGAGTCATGTTTCGTTTGTTGGTGCCATGGGAAGTGCAGCATCAGTTATACTGCTTGTATTGGTCCTTCTCTTGCCTCTGTGGTCCTTATCCATGTGAGGATCTCCTAAGGAGAGGGAGGGAGATGGACCTGGGTCTGTTAAGACCATTCTCCAGGGCTATTGCTGGAGTCAAACGCAATCTTGTCATGTGCAGCAATTTTTCTTTGATGTAGGTACTGAAACCTTTGATGCAGTCAAGGATAAAATATTATGTTCTCCCCATTAAGAGATTCATGGGCATGATTCTCACAACTGAAGTATGTTATGCCCAGGCTCTTTGCACTATGTGGTGATCATAAAGCCATACTAACCCATCACTGAGAAGACTGAAAAGACTTCATTCTTGGTCCTGCAGCTAATGTGTTAACTGGAAGCCATGCTAATTCCGAAGATTAAAACTCAGTGAAAGACAGGGATTGTCAGGAGAAGCCTCTCAGGCTGTGGCTCTTACCGCAAGGCCTCAAATTAATTCTCCTCCGTGTCAAGAGCATTTGGCCTTAGCCACAACAGAGACAGTCACATTTCATTGCGGTTAGGTTTCAAAGCCTGTTTGCCCAGGTGCTTGTTTGGTTGTCCTCAGTAGAAGAACCTCAGGCAACTCTGTACAGTGCAAAACAAAAATAACCCCTCACATGCTTGCGCTGAGAGCTCCCCAGAGCCTGAAGGCCTGATCTCAGCCACTGCTGCCTAACCCTCTGCCCACAGATGCTTCCAGCAGGAACCCTTGGCGCAGAGCGCGCTGTTCTAAAATGAAAAAGGAAATGGGATTACATGGCAGGGTCACCTAGCATGTGCACAGGGGTGTCCAGAAGATGAGCAGGGAATAGATCCCCCCTCTATCAGTCCATTTCGCCCTAAAAACTCCATGAAGCTATAATCCTTTATATTTATCAATGTGGATATATTTAAAGAATATTCCTCTAGTTCCCCAGGGATGAACAAATACCTGCATGAATGCAGATCTGCTGCAAACACAGACAATGATACAGACACATTACAGAAAGAACAACTAATGAATGCATTCCATACAATGCAGATGCCTTTTTCAAGGTTATATCTGGTGAGCACACCTGAAGCAGGGATGTTCTGAGATGAGGAAGGCTGATAATTATCATGTGCTACAGCCAGTTAATGCCTGGAATAATTTTCAGAAGATTTTCTTGATTTTTTTGGGCATCTAAACAGAAGGTTGAGGAGGAAGTGTGGAACAAGATGTGCCTTTGCAGCTGTGAGAAGACATAGGAGGTGAAATGTGGACTCCCTTGGTGACTGTAGTGAGGCAGTGGCCCTGTAGGCTCAGAGGGAGTGCGCGCCAGGGAGGAATCCTTGGGCGTGTTTCTATCTAGACAAAGTACCCAAGAAACGCTCTGATAATCTTCAGATTTGCAGTATCTTGGTTCCAAGTAATATGTATAAAATCAGTTGCTATTTTGAAAACGGGGGTTTGATTTCATCACTGGCCAATTTGTTATTCCTTGTATGGCAGAATGGTGATGTTTACTCAGTTTGGTAAAACTGCTTTAAAAGCCTAGCTCAAGTAAGTCTGTACATGTGAAGTAATTGCTGCTGCACTCTCATTTTCATAGGTGTTCACAAAGACTAATAGGAGGTTGTGCTGAGTTTATGTGTAAGTGCAAGTAAAATGACTGAAGAAACAAAGCACTTAGAAAATCGGTGTACACTGCAGCACTTCTGTGGCCATAGGTCTCTCTCTACAGCCTTCCCAAGACTGGAGTTCAGGAATGAAGTAGATGAGGAATGTGGTACCTTGGCAGGATCATGCAGGACTAGAGGAACGATATACTGGGGCTAATGTAATTTGTGAGTGAGGGACATTGTTCAAGCACTGTACAAAAATGCTTACTTCCTGCCTCTAACTGGAGCTATCAGTATATCACTTTCAAAATGAGTAGTTTAAATTAAAAGCTAAACTAAAAGATACCTGGCTGCATCTGGGACTTGTTAGAAGCCTCATTCAGATATGCCATTGTCACATTTTCCAAGAGTCGGAGGATGTGGAAGATAATTATCCCATCCCATAGACAAGCCTGTTTGTTCCTTACACCAGTTGCTTCTATGGCTGTGCAATTTGAGTCTATCTTCTTTTTCCTCCTCATTTAAAGAGTACAACAGACTCATCAGGCTACTCGTCTCCTTAAATTTCCTGTTTGCATACGATGCAAACATAAACTTTTTATGAAGTTAACTTTGTCTGGGTTCGCTTAGTCCTAGATCACCTTATAAATCTGCAGATTGCATGTTTCATTGTGTCACTTAAAGTAAGAAGTTCATCATGCCAGCCAGTCTTTAAGGAGAATTCACCCATTCTGGTGAAGACATCTTCTGCAGCATTTGCAATGTTGCAGCAGGCCTGGTGTACATGATCAGTGTGAGTGTAGAAGACCCTCAACTGCACACTAGAGATGATGGCAGCAACTTGGAGACATTCCGTGTCCCAGCGAGCTGGTGGGTAGCCAATATTCCTGCTACCCTGGGCTGTGACTTGGCTGTCTCCTAGCTCTTTTCTTGCTTGCCAGACATGGCAAATGTCTCTTAAGCTTGGTTGGCCCTTAAATCCTTCATCAGGTGGGTGCCATTCAGTTTTCATTCTGTTCTAGCTTGTGCTTAGAAGGATGGGCATGACAAGAATGGTGTGGGCTTTGTCTCTTTGGGCCACTGGACCATTTTGGTGGAAGTTTACCCTGTGTAGTGCAGCAGCACCCAAACACCCAGAACATCTGAAGGGCTAAAATCAGCGTCTAGACTGGGTCCTAAATTCCCCTTCTGTAAGAACAGACAGTCTTCACGATTCCACGTGCTGACTTCCTTCCTTTCTGCCATTACCTTGAACTGGGACTTGTCAGCACCAACTTATTGCAAAGGACTTCCTGAAGAGTAAACCAATGTGTAGTGACTTAATGGTATGGCAATGAAAACAGTTCTTCCCAAAATTCATTAAGCTTTTTGTTGAATGTTCTGCTTACTCAAGTTAAAGCCTGTGAAATGAACATTCTGTTTTGATAGGGACAGGGTGCCTGATCACCCAACCAGCTGTATCCCCTCAAGTATTATCACAATAATCTTTACATATGGCTAAAAGAAAATTGGAGAGTCCCATTTGTGCTGGTGAAGAAGAAAATAGAAATTTCAGGAGTGGAAGGGAGGAGACGGAAGGGATTGCCTTTCTTTGCATTAATATAAGATGAAGATTAATTCTGCTAGCAGGATTCTGTCGTCTTGTCAGAATTCAGTGATTTTCCATTTTGGATCAGTGCAGTGCCAGAATGTAAATCCCATAGCCTTGTGTCTTTCAAAATAAAATAAAATAGAAAAAGCCTTACTTATTGCTTATATGGGCAGCTAGTACACCTTAAGAAGTAAGAAAGGTTCAGACAGGAATATAATAAGGCCCAGGAAAGTGGCAGCATGAAAGGAATGACCTTTATTTGCAATCATAGCTGAGATTTACAGTTTATTACTGATAGCTTTTATAAAGAGCCATTCAGTTCAGAGGTGAGAGGTTTGTCATCTGGAAATGCAATTAACTTTAGCCTTATCCCAATCCCCCTGGTCTTAGTGTGAGAGCAGCACTTCAGCAATATCATGATTTCCCCTCTAATTTCTTTTTCCCCTATGTTTTTGTCTCTTATATCCCTTGTTCTTTGGCATAAATGCAGGTGCATGTTTTTTGCTGCTATTAGTTCATTATTATTAGATTCACCTTTGAATTTTTTATTAGATCCAGCTTGATTTTTGAATGAGAATATTTCAAAGAAGAGTGACATTTAAACCTGAGAAGAACTAAGGTAACTCATGGAAGGGAATTGTGCTAGATATGTCAAAAATTAATTACAGACATGGAGAATATAAAGAAAAAAAAAGGGGGGGAGAGGGGGAGAAGGAGGAACAGTTGCTTTTTAAATAGCAATGATTATTGCTCTTCTACACATAAAGCCCATATACTGACACCCATCCTTGCCTTGATATTTGGTTATATACACTTACACATCAGCCAGATGTGGATATGCCACATGTGCCCACCTATACACACATCAAGGAATACGGCATGAAGAAATGAAAGTAGTTTTGGTATCCCTGCTGTGTGCCTACAAGAAATCCCTGAAGGTCTATTTTTGTTTCAGAGGTTGGGTTTATGGCCCTCTCTTGTCTGTTAAGTCAGGTCTGTAGGAATTTAAGAGCCAGACACAAAAGCAAGAATTCAGTGCACTTGGCCAGTGGGTTTAGGTTATTTGACATGTAAGCTGATAGGTTTCCTACAGTAGGCTACTGCCAGATACATCAGAGGGGAGCGTGCCTGTAGCAGAGGGGTCCCTCCTGTGCCCAGGGGCTGCTCACCCACTGCCCAGCCCCACTGCACTGTCTGTGCCTGCAGCACGGCAGCCACTGGCAGAGGGGACAGCAGAGATTCCTGTGGACTCTGCTCACTCCTGAGTAAACCTGAGCAGAATCGTTACTGCCACCCTGGTTTTCATCCCTGTTTTATTGTGGCTATTATTTTCATCAGTGTTAGAGGTTAATATCCCTGTTTTTCTCCTCTGCTGCCTGAACACAATAGGAGCTTAGCATAGAGTCAGCCCAGGTAGCTGAGACAGCGACATCATCCCCAGATGAAAGATCCCTAACGAGGGTCCCTGGCCTATGGTAGGAATTGGGAATGGTCCTATCACAGCTTGTCCTGTTGGCACGTGGAGCTGGGACCACTGCAGAGGATTTTGTGTTTTGTCTTGATAAGAAAGACATAGACTGAATATTGTGTGAAATGGGGAGGGTGTGGGGTGTGGAGAGCACCTGGCTGCAGATAGATGTTGATTCTCTGCTCATCCTCTCCAGCCAGGGTGTTTGAGGCACCTGTCCCAGCGGTACCCAGGTGTCTAATAGAGTGGAGAAAAAGGCAGCCTGGTTTCAGTGTCCTTAAAAACACCTTTCTGTGGTGCAAACAAGTGTTAATGTGGAAGGGGAGATTACCTCAAACAACATGCTCTCTAACTGGGGAAATAAACACTGCCCTTTGCTGTAGAAAGCTTTTGTTCTGTGGCACTCTTTATCTTGATGATATTCCAGTCCAAAAAGCCTCTTTCCTGTCTCTTGATAGCAATAAAAAAACCTCAGTTGTACTTACAGATTTATTTTTTTTTCTTCCACCCAAAGATCCAGAACTGGGTAACGGTGTCCTTGGTAGGAATGCTTACCTTTGTTTTCCTTTTTTTACCACTGTTTTTTCTTTAAGCAGAGTGCTTTTATCTTAACGCTCCTGGTTACAGAGGAATGGTAGTGCTGGTTCCAATGCAATTATTTATTTAGTTTGGAGGCAGAGGATCTGATTTTCCTGAAGCTGAGAAGTGGAATCAGTTTATAAATCCTGAGGTAAACCTGTGCTGCTCCCTCAGTATGGAAGCAGTAATAGAGATGCTGTACATACAGCAGGACTGAGTGTTGCTTTGAAATGACTGTTTGGTGTTTCCTGTTGTGTAATGGAATCTGAGAAAGCTAAAATATGAATAGATGATAAACTCTCATTTTGTGGTTAATATCCTAGACAAACTGTTCCAATTCAGATTTCCTTTCCTCTTCTGAGTATCGGGGTGAAAGGAAATGAGTTCACGGATCGTCAAGTAACTGTCTTGGGTTTTGATCTACAAGGTGAAGAACAATTTTGGCAGCAGATTTTCTCCCATCAGCCAGGTAGGTTTTTTAAAAGTACATGGAAATAAAACAAAAATAAAGGTGGCACATGCTAAAAGGCAGGAGGAAAGCAGCAGCCCAGCAGCATGGCCTTGGGGGCAGCCCCCTTTCATATTAATATTCCTACCAATTTAAGGATGTCGTTGAACATTCCCTTCCTTTGCTAACCTGCAGAGGTATGGTGGGGTGCTACATGCTGATATGTATTTTAAATAGATGTACATAATAAGAAAGGATTATATACACTCAATCAAGTCAATCCTTATTAACTGGTAAACATATTGTTACAATGATAGATACTAAGTCAATGCTAATAAATAAAACAAGATAAACAGACATGTTTGTAGTTGACAGAGAATGGCTAATAATGATTGTTAAGACTAGTACCAATATTAAGTGTTGTCTATAGTTGGACTAGATGATTGTTGTAAGTCCTTTCCAACTGAATTAGTTTATCAAAAGCAATATGAGACCTATAATTAATGATTTAGAATTTTCATTAAGGATCTAATGAAAGGTACAAAATCAAAGCTGACTAATTGAGGTTAATCTCAGAATCAGAAGTAGCAAATGCCATTGGACCAAAGCTAACCTTAGAAAACTGGAGAAATTGGGAATTTGTATTTCAGGTATTAAACTGATATTCAGCCCAAAGGAATGTAGCCTTGTACTCAGACATATGGGAAAGTGGCACAGATCTGATGTAAAGATTTAAGGAGACTGAGTCAGGAAAAGACCTGTCATGGATTTCAGTTAAAACATCACATTGCAATAAAAATGTCTTTTCTTTTTGTATGTGAATATGCAGTGGAATTACATTTAAAGTTAGGAGTTTTGATATTGCAATCTGCTCAGCTTGTGCACCCACGTCTAGATGCATTTTGGTGAGGTGGAGGAATTCCCAAGAACAGAGGGTGCATGAGACATTCCTCCCAGCAACTTTTTCCTTTTGATTATTAGCAGTGATTTTATTAAATGGTCAGTGGTTTTCATGCAGTAGTAACAGGAATAGATGATGACTTGAATAGATGATCAAAAAATTCCTGTTTCTGGTAGCAGCACAGAAGCTTTTGTAGATGTTTGCCACTGCCTTGGATCAGGACCCATGAGGAACCAGGGGCAGGTTCCAGACCCCTGGCTCAGATTTGCCCCCAAAACTGGGATGCTGAGGCATGAGCTGCTGGTCCTGTGGGGCTGCGTGGCCATTGACTCCCTGTCTCTGCTGATGGTGGTGAGTGCCTTCCCTCAACTGTCTGGAATAAATGGTGGCTCAGAAATGGTTAATAGATTTTTATGGATTCATTTTATCCACTAGAAAGTAAATTCAGCATGTACAGTGTGTGGATAATTTTTGTTCCTTTTTGATCACATGAAAAGTTAAATGAAAATAAACTGTGTGCTCATCCACAGAGGATTTAAAAAAGGAATCTGTTTTCTGTATAAGAAAGAAAAGTAAGAGAATTCCTAAAACGTGGTGATGCCAGTCATAATGTGGCTACTCCACTGCCATAGCTTCTGCTATGCCAGGGACTTCCAAAACTCTCAACTTCTGGTGATGTCTGTTTTGCCTGGGGGTTTTTCCCAGGAGTCACAGTTGATGGCACACTGACTACTGTGTCAATGATTCTGTTTCTAATGTTGTCCTGGTGGATCACGGGGTGGGAGTGCTTGCATCTATGTTTTAATTAGGAGGGTGAGGAATTAACTCCAACCGAGGTGTTGGGTTCCTCACCTGGTGCAAGTGCTGCAGTCTGCGCAGTCTGTAGGTCGCCCTGTGTCTTCCTTTCTCCTGTGAAAAAGCAGCAAAGTTTCCTAGTACACCTAGTGTATGTCATACCCGAGGATTCAGTAGAGTTTTAGTTGCTTTTAGTCTTTGAACAGAGATATACAGCAAACTATTTTGAAAATTAAAGCTATATGGGGTAGAATTGGCCAAAGGAAGGTTGGTTTGAATTTTTAGGGGCACTCGAAGCAAGAACAATGGGAATATGTATGGGTAATTCGGTGGGCTATTCTTTGGTTGGGTTTTTTATTTTAATTTTGGTAGAGGAAGTGAAGTTTGGTTACAAATACCAGTGGCGCGGGCTCCTGGCAGATATTTTGGTGCTAACAAGAGTGGGTGCTTGGCAAGAGGGTGCTGTGTTTGCTGCAGAAGGCAGAGTCAACAAGACAATAAAACAAATACACTTTATAGAGCATCATCTATTTTACCTTAGTCATTTGCAAATGAACATAAATGGGTTCATGTGAAACATGGATAATAACCAAGATGTGGTAGGAAATTAATTAGAATTTATTTATAATTACACACTTAACTCGAGCCTATTAGTTACACTATCTGTGTTTTAATTGGTTTCATTTTCTGAATTTCCTCAGACTTTTAAAAATACAGTAGCATTTAATTCAAACATTGTAAAGTTTATACCTAGAAACACATGTTAACTCAAAATGGGGAGATTTTTTGGCAACTGGGAAATTATGTTTTGAAGAATTAAGCACTCTGTGCTTTAGAGCTTTAGATATTTACAGAATTCGGCCCTCAGATAGAACCTGAGCTATATGTAAAATCCTGAAAAAAGGAAAATAGATACAGGAATTTATTTCGAAATAACCATTTGCACATATATAAATAAAAAGAGAGACAGAGAGGGATGGCAAAGTTACACAAGGGATTGTATAGACACAGCTTCTAAGACCTTTTTCATATTTCAAAGCTTGACTTTTTTCTAAATTGTAATAGAACTCTGAAGCTAGATGAAAATGCTTTAAAAAATTATGCATCCATAAAATTTTGTTTAGATTTTCACTTTTTGAAATTCAGTATTAAATTCAGTATTCAGTGGAAGCTCTAGGAAAAAAATTGGTTATAAATATTGTGTTCCAAAAGTGACAGACAGCAAATGGAGAATAAGGTAGTTCAGTGTTGCTAAAACATTTTTTCCAAACTTTGTTTTACAAATGAATCTTTGGTGAAATCTTCAAAATTTGCAAAGGATTTACATTTTCATCAACCCACAGCTTTCTGTGGGGAAGTTAAATGTGCTTTATTTCTAACTTAGGAAAATGGGCTTGAAGCTGATTTGGACAGGATGTGAACCATTTCCAAGAGTTAGAGGAGCTGTGGATGCTGGGGCTACGTCACCACGTGTTCCTCTGCGGAGTGGCCACTCTGGTCCCCATGATCCAGCTGAGCCCACCACGCTCATCACCTGCTAAAAGTCCTGCACTGTAGAGCTGGAGCTGGAGCAGCGACCAGCCGGGGTCCTGCCTGCCCAACCTTCTCTGATACCCCTGATCACCTTCAGTAGTGTGATATGAGCTGAATGTGTATGAGCTTTTGCTTTTTTGTGAGCTGTTCCCCTTAATTTGGTGAATGCTGCTCTATTTCCAATGACTTTCTCATCATGGACACCAAGCTTTCACAACAAGGAGCTGAAGAGATGTGCAGTGGCTCCACCTCTGCTCTTGTAGTTGACATATGGCTGCCATCTTTGGGATTAAAACACATGTATCATTATAAAGTGGAGTCTGTGCCTATGGCATGATTTGTCATGGCTGATTGATACCAGTCCAGTCATTCATAAAGTTGTAAGCACTTCTGAGGTCCATTCTAGGAGGGTGCTGTGTGAGGGGATTCTGCAGAGCTTAGAGAGATTTCAGAGACCCAAACTGCTGGTGGCTGCCACTGGCGGGTGCCGTAGTGCCTTTGTCAGTGGAAGCCATTGTGGATTAAGTGATTTAATGATGCATAGGAGGGATTTAGCCTCAAAGTCATTGTCTAGCTTGGAATAACCTTGACCATCATCTCCAGGCAAAACGGCAGCATCCTGGACAGCCAGGCTGTGGGTGATGCTGTGAAGCCATCTGGGTTCTACCTCCATGGGGTTCTGTTAAATCCCAAGGTAGAGGGCATTTAACATGCCAGAGCATGGGAACAAGTGGCCGTCTTGTGGCCTGGGCAGGTTGGCTTGGCTGCCATGCTGTGAACCTGGGCTTGGTGAGAAGACAAGAGATATGGAATTACTGTTTAAACTTTCAGGTGTGTGATTTTGATATGAAAGAAGCTTCTGCACTACATAGCTTGAGAGATGCAAGAATGAATTAAGGTTTCTTTTGTGCTGGTTAACAGCATTTCCTGCACTGATGTCTGGTTTTTATGTGTGTTATTTAGCAAGGAACCAGTGTGTGTGAAAATGTTTAGACTCTCCAGGAGAAGTTCAGACTAAATGAAGAGCATTTCCTATCGCTTCATGGAGTATAAAGGACCTGGAGGTCAACAGTCACTGCAGATCACTCTCTGCTTTTATTTTGTCTGAAGAAATTATTTTCCAGCCTTTGTATTGGTCACATTTATTACATAATTGTGAAAGAGAAATGACTGCTTCATAGGTCTGCATGAAAGCAATTTCTCTGTGTCAGATAGCTTAGACTTGAAGATTATATATAGGTGTGAAGAATGATGAATAGGATGCAACAAGATGTAAAATGGCTGATAAAGTTAGTGGAGGACTTGCTGATACCTCTGGATGTGATTTGAATTTCTCTCCTTTAGCCTGTTAATATTTTGTTTGGAGGCAGAGGACAACCTCTGCCTCACTGTTTTAATTTCATGTAATGTAGGCTTCTTTATTTATATTTCTGTGCAATCACAAGCATTGGAATCATCTACTCCATGTTGGCCTGGTAGGTCCCTCATGCAGCAAGGCCCACTTGTGCTCTCCTCTGCTGAAAATCCTTTCTTACCTCTTAGAAGTGCTTAATGCTATGAGGAACACTTTTATTTCTTCCTCGACTCTTCTCATTCTCTCTGGTGGGAAATATTTTTCAGGATGAGTTTTCACTTTCAAGCAAGAAACTGGGGAGAAAAACACCTTTAGTTTTTTACTGAGCCAGGTGATTTGGTGCTGCTGCATGGAGCAACGCACAGCATTTGGTCACAGTTCTTTTCACTGGGGAGAACAGAAACATTAAATCTTATTATATGATGATACTACATTATTAAAATTTTTCTTCATAGATTTCCTCAAACTGATAATTTCTAGATGTTCTTAAAAAGCACAGTAGAGATGGCATGAAGAATTATTCATACATTATATTCTATCCTGAAAAATAGTCTGCTGCCCTATCTGCTTATTGATATAATTAAAAATGGATTAGTTGGGTAGATTATAGAGTTTTCTGAAGTCATTGGGGAGTTTTCTGTCTCTTGTGACCATTCTATTCCTGAATTTAGCTATATTATAAACTAGCTTGTAACAGTGAGGTCTGGCTATGTTTTCATAGAACCATAGAATCATAGAATAGTTAGGGTTGGAAGGACCTTAAGATCATCTAGTTCCAATCCCCCTGCCATGGGCAGGGACACCTCACACCAAACCATGTCACCCAAGGCTCTCTCCAACCTGGCCTTGAACACCACCAGGGATGGAGCATTCGCAGCTTCCCTGGGCAACCCATTCCAGTGCCTTACCACCTTTACAGTAAAGAACTCCCTCCTTATATCCAATCTAAACTTCCTCTGTTTAAGTTTGAACCCATTACCCCTTGTCCTGTCATTACAGTCCCTAATAAGTAGTCCATCCCCAGCATCCCTCTAGCCCCCTTCAGATACTGGTTTTGTTCTTAAAGTTTTTCTCTAATTTGATTCACACATGGGACTGTGATGGTGATTGTGTCCTATTAGACTTGAGTGTGAGTCTTAATCCTTCAGATTCCTAGTTCTAAGAGTAAAGCCAACCCAAGGTGCAAGCAGGTCACTGACAGATACAGCAGCATGGTTTAGGGCAATATTTTGAGATTGCTGAGGTGAGTAGCTCAATAGAGGATGCCTTCAACACCTGGGCGGGGGGAAGCTCAGCATCCAGGAGCCTCAACTCAGAGCGGCGAGAGCCACCCAGGGAGCCTCAAGTCCTCGACAGGACTTGCCCAGGAGCCGGCAGCTCAGCGGGCGCGGGCAGGAACTCAGAGGTGGCGGTGCCAGGAGGAGCGGCACCAGCCCTGACTGGGTAAAAACCTGCCCCAGGGAGCGCGGGGAACTGGGTGAGAAAACAGGGCGGGTTCGAGGCAGTTTGCACAGGATGGTGAGCACTCGCCTTATGAGGAGGGCTCGGTCTGGGAGCTCTGCTCTGGCTGCCCCGGTGGTGGCCAGCGCAGGCACCCAGACAGAGCCGATGAGAGGGGAGGCTGCAGTGCAGAGCTCGGGGTGCAGAGAGCGCCTGCACTGCTCTCCTGAGGCGAGGGTACGCAATGGGCAGGGCTGCACTCTGTGCTCCCTGGTGGAGGCCCTCCTGCAGCAGGGGCTGAGCTGCGGGACGCCGTTACTAGGCTGAAAGGTGTCAGGGAAGCTGAGAGGAAGCATCACTGCTTGCTCCAGGACCAAACTGTGCAGGGGCCTCAAGCGTCCCCTGTAGCTCATGGAGGAAAGAAGGAGGCTGTTAACCCAGGAAGCTGGGAACTAGTAACATAAAGAAACAATAAAAAAAGGAGGAAGAGGACAATTAAAAGCAAGGGGCTTCCCCCTAAATCTGTTGTCTCCACCCAGAACGGCTTCACAGTTTTGCAGGGGGCTAACGAGGAAAATCACACCTCACAACATGAACAACCGGCTGATGCACTGGTGAAGAAGATCACTGCTGGTGCGGCCAGGAAAAAGTGGCAGGTTGTGGTTGTAGGGGACTCTACTCTGAAAGGAACAGAGGCACCCATCTGTCTGCCTGACCCAGGCTCAAGGCAGGTGTGTTGCCTACCAGGGGCTCAGATCAGGGATGTTGCAGAGAGGCTGCCTGCTCTAGTCAGTCCCACTGACTATTACCCACTTCTTGTTGTGCATGTGGGTGCTAGTGCTATAGATAGCAGTAGTGCAGAGAACATTAACAAGGACTACAGAGCTCTGGGAGAGGTGGTCAGGGGCTCTGGAACTCAGATTGTCTTTTCATCAATTCTCCAGGATAGAGTGGAGGACCTTAAAAAGGCTAGGAGGATTTGAAAGGTTAATAAATGGTTAGAACAGTGCTGCCATAGTCAGGGGTTTGGGTATTTAGAACATGGGACTCAGTTTGGGAGGCCAGGTCTACTGGGAGCTGGTGGAGCTGGTTTGACAACGAAGGAGAAGAGCGGTCTTGGTAGGAGGCTTGCCAGGCTGGTCAAGAAAGCTTTAAACCAGATGTGTTGTGGGAGGGAGGCATCGTTCCATCCCAACACTCCCAGTCAGTTGCCAGCACCTATAATAAATGCTCAGAGCAATGTACAGATATTCCAGCCACTCCAGCCAATGAGCCGGCTTCAACTGGAGCTCAGCTCAGATGTCTCTATACAAATGCCCGTAGCATGGGGAACAAACAAGAGGAATTAGAGATGTGTGCACGTCTATGGGGGTATGATATCATCGGCATCACAGAAACATGGTGGGATGGCTCCTATGACTGGAGTGCTGGAATGGAAGGTTGCAGGCTCTTTAGGAAAGACAGGCCTGTCTGACAGGGAGGAGGAGTTGCTATTTATGTTAGGGATAGGCTGGAGAGTATGGAACTCTGTCTGGGGACAGGTGAGCAGTCCACAGAGAGCTTGTGGGTCAGGCTTAAAGGGAGAACAGTGATGGGAGACATTACTGTGAAGATCTGTTCAGACTGCCTGATCAAGAGGACTCAGTGGATGAAGCGCTCTATAGACAGATAGGAGCAGCCTCACTCTCGCAGGCCCTTGTCCTCATGAAGGACTTCAACCACCCTGATATCTGTTGGAGGGATGGTACAGCCTGGCACAAGCAATCCAGGAAGTTCCTCGATTGTGTGGAAGACAACTTCCTTCTGCAAGTCATAGAGCAGCCGACAAGGAGAGGTGCCATGCTTGATATTGTGCTCACAAACAGGGAAGGGCCGGTTGGAAATGTGATGCTCCAGGGCAGCCTTGGTTGCAGTGATCATGAGATGGTCGAGTTTGAGATCCTCAGGACAGTGAGAAGAGCGTGCCGCAAGCTCACTGCCCTGGACTTCAAGAGAGAAGACTTTGGCCTCTTCAGGAACCTGCTCAGTAAGGTTCCATGGGATATAGCCCTAGAGGGCAGGGGGGCCCAAGACTCTTGGTTGATATTCAAGGATCACCTGCTACAAGCTCAGGAATGTTGCCCCCCAACTAGAAGGAAGTGCAGCAGGAGGGCCGGGAGACCTCCTTGGATGAATAAGGAGCTGCTGAGGAAACTTCAAGGGAAAAAAGAGGCTTATAAAAGGTGGAAGGAAGAATAGGAGTCATGGGAAGAATACAGGGATGTTGTCCGGGAAGCTAGGGACCAGGTTAGGAAAGCTAAGGCCCACTTAGAATTAAACTTGGCTAGGGATGTGAAAGATAACATGAAGGGATTCTGTAGTTACACTGCAAATAAAAGACAGACTACAGGCAACATGGGCTCCCTCTGGAAGCTATCAGGAGAACTGGCTACCCCGGATTTGGAGAAGGCTGAGGTTCTAAATGACTTCTTTGCCTCTGTCTTCACTGGCAAATGCTCTGACCACACCACCCAAGTCTTGGAAGGCACACGCAGGGACTGTGAGAATAAAGACCTTGGGCCCACTGTAGGAGAGGATCTGGTTCAAGACCATCTTAAGAACCTGAATGTGCACAAGTCCATGGGACCTGATGAAATCTATCCGTGGGTCCTGAAGGAGCTGGCAAATGAAGTTGCTAAGCCACTGTCCATCATATTTGAAAGATCATGGAAGTCAGGTGAAGTTCCCGATGACTGGAAAAAGGGAAATATAACCCCCATTTTCAAGAAGGGGAAAATGAATGAGCCGGGGAACTACAGAGCAGTCAGCCTCACCTCTGTGCCTGGCAAAATCTTGGAGCAGATTCTCCTGGAAGGCATGCTGAGGCACATGAAAAACAACAAGGTGCTTGGTGACAGCCAGCATGGCTTCACTAAGGGGAAATCCTGCCTGACCAATCTGGTGGCCTTCTATGATGGGGCTACGGAACTGATGGACAGGGGTAGAGCAGTTGATGTCATCTACCTGCACTTGTGCAAAGCATTCGACACTGTCCTGCATGACATCCTTGTCTCTAAATTGGAGAGACATCAATTTGATGGGTGGACCACTGGGTGGATAAAGAACTGTCTGGATGGCTGCACGCAAAGAGTTGTGGTCAATGGCTCAATGTCCAGCTGGAGACCAGGAACGAGTAGGGTCCCTCAGGGATCGATATTGGGACCGGTCTTGTTCAACATCTTTGCCAGTGACATGGACAGTGGGATTGAGTGCGCCCTCAGCAAGTTTGCCAATGACACCAACCTGTGTGGTTCATTTGATATGTTGGAGGGAAGGAATGCCATCCAGAGGGACCCTGACACGCTTGTGAGGTGGGCTGATGCCAACCTGATGAAGTTTAACCATGCCAAGTGCAAGGTCCTACACCTGGGTCGGAGCAATCCCAGACACAGCTCCAGGTTGGGCAGAGAAGAGATTCAGAGCAGCCCTGCGAAGATGGACTTGGGGGTGTTGGTTGACGAGAAACTGAACATGAGCCAGCTTCAGTGTGCGCTCACAGCCCAGAAAGCCAAGCGTATCCTGGGCTGCATCAAAAGGAGCGTGACCAGCAGGTCGAGGGAGGTGATCCTGCCCCTCTACTCTGCTCTTGTGAGGCCTCCCTTGGAGTATTGTGTGCAGTTCTGGTGTCCTCAACATCAAAAGGGCATGGAACTGTTGGAACAAGTCCATAGGAGTCCACGAGGATGATCAGGGGTCTGGAGTGCCTCCTTTATGAGGACAGGCTGAGAAAGTTGGGGCTATTGAGCCTGGAGAAGAGAAGACTGCACGGAGACCTCATAGCAGCCTTCCAGTATCTGAAGGGGGCCTATAGGGATGCTGGGGATGGACTACTTATTAGGGACTGTAGTGATAGGACAAGGGGTAATGGGTTCAAACTTAAACAGGGGAAGTTTAGATTGGATATGAGGAAGAAATTCTTTACTGTGAGAGTGGTGAGGCACTGGAATGGGTTGCCCAGGGAAGTTGTGAATGCTCCATCCCTGGTGGTATTCAAGGCCGGGTTGGAGAGAGCCTTGGGTGACATGGTTTGGTGTGAGGTGTCCCTGCCCATGGCAGGGGGATTGGAACTGGATGATCTTAAGGTCCTTTCCAACCCTAACTATTCTATGATTTTATGATTCTAATATAGGAGTAACACCAGAGTGCAGTCTTGTGCCCTTGGCCTTCGTCTTGGATTATTGGCCAGGCTGAAGGAGCTTTCATAACAGTCCACAGACTGCCACAATGTTCCCCTGTATGTTCCTCAGTGAGATACTGGGGAGTAATTTTCAAGCCAGTAATTTTTAAACCAGGGTTGTTAATGAAAATTCTGATCTGAGCAGAGCCTGGTTGGAGCAGGTGACCTGTCTTAGCCCTGCGAACTCTCAGTCTTTGACTCCACCGCTTCCCTGCTGTGGAGGGAGCACGCCATCAACCATGGTGCTGGTTGGATGCTGCAGCAGTGCCTGTACAGCGGAGGTGCTGAATAATTCTACATCTTTTTGTGATGTATAAAATATAGAAGGTTCTGGAGGAAAATATGTCTTACCTGTGAAGAATAAACACCTGAAAGTATCTTCATCAAGTAACTGAATGCACAAGGCTAGCCCGATTTGTTTGTGGAGGCGGAGGAGGGAATATTCATGACACAAAAATACCTTTGCATTCCAGGGCCAAAAGATACTGAGATGATTATTTACTCATAGTAACAGCATTAGAAATACTCAGCAGCTACACTGAATAAAAAGAATAGTTGTATCAATCACAACAATACCCATAAATATCACGTTTGCCATGTAAGTGAATTTTATATTAACCTATCAGCAAAAACCAAACAAGCAATCTTTAATGGTAAGTTTAAAATGTGTGTAAAATGCAGTGTATATATAATTTTACAAATGTTAAATAAGCTTTTTACTGACACAGAAGATTTGGGTGGGATTTAGGACAAGTGTCCAACACACAGAATGCTTTCTTGTTTTTGAGGGAATTTGGACATGGTCTGAGTGATCTGTGCAAAGTTAGCCTGTTGTATATTACCAGCGTATTTGTTGTGACATCGTGTTACACAGCTAGTTTCCTCTCTCAGAGATTTTTCTTGGTCAAAATTGCTTAGAAAAGTCTTTGAAAAGGAGTTCCTGTGTTCTGACACTGTAAAAATAGCTTAATATCAGCTCATCAATAAGTCACTATGACTTCAGCGTGACACAAAGCCCAACAGAAAAGACAGGAATTACCGTGTGCGCTGGACGGGCGATATACTTCCCTCTGGTATGTGGCCATATTTAGTATGATTAAAATGGGCGGGGGGAAGAATTATAGGTAATTCTTAGGAGCAATTTAAAAGCTGGATTCCGTTGAGCCTGCATCTTCACCACTAGAGAGGTATTTGTAGTAAAATCATAACTAGGAGGTTCCATCTCTTTCACTGTTCAATGAGAGAATAATTTATGAATCTGACAAACCTACTCCGGGATAATGTTAAGACTAACATAATGTTCAGTTGAGTAACTCTACACTCCTAAAGTTTATTAGAGTGTGTAAGAACAGCAGCAAGGTTGGTATAATGAAATGGCACACACAGTCACTTTAGAGGTAGGATGTCTTACTACGAATCCACTACAAGACAATATTGGGAATCTTCCCTGTGGATGGCCCACTCCTTCCAGACAGAGATGGGATACAGGGATCTGTTCAAGGAAAACTCATCACACAGGGGTTAATATATAAATATAAGCACAGAGAATGTACACAGGAAAAAATGTAGGCCTTAACGTCTACAAAGGCTGGCAAAATTTTTGCAAGCAACCTTTTCTTTTTCCACCCAGATGATTAGAGGATCATTTAGATTGGAAAGGACCTTTCAGATCAAGTTCAACTGTGGCGATGCTGTACCCCAGAGATGGGGCAGGGTTGCTCTGCACTGGTCATTGGCTGGTGAGAATGTAATCTTCTCAGCATTGTAAATGGTGGGGTCTCTCAAATATCACAAAGCACATTTTATAGCCAGAGAGCTCCATGATGGGCAATAGCAGTTCACACTGAAGTAAGTGGGGTGGTCAGCATGGCTTGTTTGAGCACAGAACTGTGCTGTTCATTTCTGAGAGACTGTCAACAAAAAGTGAAGGCTTTAAGTATATGACCTTTAGCAGAAATTAGTTCAGCAATAGCATATTCTATGTTGTCAACTACACTTGTAGTTATAACAATGAATTTCAGTTTGAGAATGCAAATTGAGTTCCTAATTATGACATTTAATCTAGGGTGTGCTGGGCAGTAGTCTCTTTAAGAGTTTTGTTCCTGCTAAAGCATTTTAGACTCCTGCTAGATTCAATATGCTGTTCCAAAGTTGAAAATATTATATACATGGGAAAGAAAAAAGAAAAAGAAAAAATGACTCTGCTTAATGAAAATAGTGCTGTCATGGAAAGAAAAAACACACCAAGCTTTGCTACGCAGGGAAGTTTTAGATATACAGGTCCAGATTTTCATAGGACTGTCCTGGATTCAGCAGTAGCAGTCACTTTTCTCCTTCTTGGTAGCTGGTGCAGTGCTGTGTTTTTGACTTTCAGCCTGGGAACAGCACTGATAACACCGATGTCTTTAGTTGTTGTTAATGTTTACTCCGACCAAGGACTTCCTGAGTCTTATGATCTGCCAGAGAGGAGGGGAAGTTGGGAGGAAGCAGAGACAGGACACCTGATCCAAAGTAACCAAAGAGGTATTCCATACCACAGCACATCATGCCCAGTATAGAAACTGCGGGGAGTTACCCAGAAGGGCTAGATCACTGCTCAGTTGGGCTGAGTATCGGCCGGCGGGTGGTGAGTGGCTGTATTCTCTTCCCTTGTTATTTCCCTTATCATTATTATTATTGGCAGTAGCAGTAGTGATTTGTGTTATACCGTAGTTACTGGACTGTTCTTATCTCAACTTGTGGGAGTTACATTATTTCAATTCTCCTCCCCATTCCTCTGGGAGGGGGGAAGAAAGTTTGGGGGGGGGCAAAAGGTTGCATGGTTCTGAGTTACCAGCTGGGCTTAAACAGGGGCTCTCATAAGGCCACCAAGAGGAAGAATGGAAGCACTCCCCTGCATGCCAGAATGTTACGGCTGCAGATACAAATTGGGAATTTGCTTGTGCGTGTAACTTTGCTTGTGAACATAGTCAATCCGTGGACATGCTCCAGCGTGCACCTCTACAAATAGGACTTTCTATAAATATTAAGATAAATTCTGGACTGTTTTCTGCCATTTTTTTGTTTTAGTCCTGAAAAAATATGCACAAGCCCCAACAATCCATCTCTATGCAAATTCCAGAATTCCATGTATGTGTCAGGGTGGGATGCAATTTACCCAAGTTAGAACAAACAAGCCAACCAATAGAAACCAACCAACCAAAACTAAAAAAAAGCAAACAAAACCCAAACCAACAAGAAATCACCAAACAAAACCTAAACCAAACAAAAGAAACACCAACAACCCCCCCATGATGAAATTTGGAATGGCTTCAGAGATGTCCTTTGTGAGAATTTGCCTGATGCTGTGTTTCAACTGCCAAAGTAGAAGTTTTGGCATAGGTTTCTGAATGAAGTGCTGAATTACTGCAGTTGTCATTGTAGGCTTTTCTAGAGACATTAAATCCCCATGTATATTGAGCAAAAATATCTAAAATGGTGATCAAATGCTACTTTATATGAAGCTGTACAATTAAATGTGTGTTACTTTCAAAGATAAGGATTTAGTGAAATTTTTTTGCATTTTTTTTTTCCCCACAAACCAAGAGTCTGATTGCTTTTGACTTATCAAGAGGCTCATTTGGATAATGACTGCAAATTTGGAGCTACTTTTGTACGTCAGAAGACATCACAGAATTTCAGTGTTATGCCCTTTGGGTTAACATGATGCTAGAGTCTTTTACAGATTAATGAACCCTGTCTTACAAAGATTAATTTAAGAAATATTTGTTGTCTGTTTATATGAAGTCACAGTGGCCACGTCTGCTTCAGAAAAGTGTGCATATGGAAGGCTAGATTTAAAAGTGAAACGCCAAGGAAAATTAACTTCCTCTGACATCAGGTCATAATTTCAGTAATGACAGTGCATCCTGCAGGAATGGGAGATGTTCTGAAGTGAGACATCTTTAGCTGCTGCGAGACGTTAGATAAGGAGGGGGGATTAAACCTCTTCCATTTCTACCAAATTTACTGCATTTACGGGAAATTTAAAGCTGAAAGCATCTCATAAGAAGAGCTTGACAGTGAGTAGAATACATTGTAAATGAAAAGGACTGGGTTGAATTTACCTAATGAACGTTTACCCTGGCATAGGGAAAGACATTACCAAGGCCCTGGCTGCATGGGCGCACAGGATGTTGTCACTCAAACCTGTACAAAAGCAAGAGAAAAATATTAGAGATGATGGAGATTGTCACTTCTTGAATTCCAAAACAGAGATCCAGCGTGCCTTATTGTGTTCTGGTATGGGTCTTGTAAGGTTTGCTTATCTTTCCTGCTTTAGGACACAACGTTGCAGCCAGGGCGGTGGAAGAGTTTGTTGTAGTTGTTAAAGCCCACTTTTAACACTTAAAATGACCATTTAAAAAGTAAGTATTTATCAAGAATGTAGCAAAAGACCTCTTATTTCAAGACAAAGTCACTCTGGTTTTGATTTCTTCACAAATTGCATGCTGTAAATCAAGAAAATGTGATTTTAATTAATATTCTAATGAAGAACTCTTTTTGAATATTGAGACCACCAAATTAGTCTGATATCTGTATGTAGATAGATCTGTTAACTTGAAGATGGCATTTATTTGAAGTGTGCACCCTTTTCAGGTGGATTACTGTTCTCACAGAAAATTACAGTTCTTCACTGCATGTTTCTGTAAATTTAGGGATAGTTTAAAAGTAATTTTAACGAGAAAACAGTTCTGTTAAATAATCTGGCAGGGTGTTTCATTGGTGATCTTTATGCATGACATTGATTTGTCAATTCCACTTTTAAAGTGAGAAGTCTGGGTACCAAGGAAGTGTGATGATGTTTGCGTGTTCTTGGAGGAGTGGCTGTTCTCTGGAGTCGCTGCTTTTTCTGTAACAAAGTACCCACTTTTTTTTTTTTTTTTTTTTTTTTTTTAAAATGAAACACTACCTCTTGCCAGCATTTATTTTTTGGTTTTGGTTGTGTGTTTTCTGTTGTGGTTTTTTTTTGGTTGGTTCCCCTGCCCCCCCCCCCCCCCCATCTCTGTTACAACTCCATTTTGCCCCTTTGTATTTTGATCTTGGCAGCTGGGATGGGTTTTTCCGAGCACCCTGGTTATTGAATTTGTAATAACAGAGCACGCACCAAAGGAAGTATACTGGGAGCAGAATGGAAAACCCATCCTGAGCATGACCCCCCAGCCTGTGGGCATTTTCAGAGAAGGCAAACAGAGCAGCAATCCTCTGCTTTTCTGCTCAGCCTCTCCTGGCTTTACAAACAGCAGGATTTGGTTTCACTGAATAAATCTTAGGGCCTTTTCATGAAAGTTAGACAGTCTGTGAAATGAAATGTAAGCATCTGGCAGATGGCTTGTAAAACAAAATCTCGGGAACCACCTGGATTTTAGGGATCTGAGTTACCTGAACTGAGAGGAGCTTTCTTGGCACTGCTGACCTGTGTGAGCTTTGCTTTGGAAACTTTGCATAAAAAACAGTGTGACAGATGATGGGATTTTTGTGAAATGCCGCATGTTCCCAAAATGCAGGGCATGGTGTCACCCCTGGTGATTGCCCAATGGAAAATGGAGGCTCACATCTAGCTTGAGGATTTATGATGCTCACATAGTGCGTCCAAGCAGTCCTTTTTTGGGACAACCTGGGCTCAGAGGGGAGACGCAGAACAGGTCTCCAGAAGGGCTGCTTCAGACTGCAGCCATCCATCCCTCTACATCCCCTGGCCTGAGGATGTTCACGGGGGCAGATGCATTTGCTGGATTGTGAATTGGTTCACAGTGCTCTCCAGAAGTGGTTCTGTTCTCATCCTGCTCTTGACCAGTTGAACTGTGTATGAGTTCCCAAGGTCTGTATTCCCTTCTTATTTGTTAAATATTATTATTTTGTGATTGTGAATTGAAGCAGCATGGATCATGAACTAGCTTCTAAACAGTGTTTCTCCTCAAAGAGCGCAAGTAGTTCCAAATAATGATCTTGAACTTTGAACACTGTCACTGTCACTGGAAGTAAGTTAGGAAATCTTAAATTGTGTTTTATTCTGCTAGACATCTGCTTTGTATCATCTTTCTCCATAGAACTAGACCAGTTTTGACTAGGCAGCGTGGATGCTATTTGCATTTGCTGTGAAGGTCATAGTCTTCCTTACCAGGCTGTAAACAGGGAAAGATTCTATCCAGTAGATGAAGTTAACTTTTGCAAATTTTCCTGTGGTATCAATCACTGTGGAATCTCCTACTTTAACTTCATTTTGGTGATTGTTTTTTATGTGACAGATTCTTTCTTGCTCTTCTGTGTAGCTTGTCACTTGTTACTTGAGAAACTTTACTTCAGGAATTTGGAGTGTCTTGTTATACTTTGCACATCATCCGTTTATGTGTATGAGCCGCAGTAAGTGCAGTGATTGCTTAAAAACACTATAGTTACTTAAAAGAGATGACTTTGTGTATTTTTTTTTTGTTCCCATCACAATAACACTTTGCAGGTGATTATTAAATTAGAGATTTTCTTTGTTTTTCTAACAAAAAAACCCCAACCTTTTTCATGTCAGTGCCAATTATGAGTAGTAATTTTTCACATTTTACAAAAGAATTTTCTGTCCTGCCTCCACGCCCCCCCCCAAATAAAGAAGGGCTTTGACAGACTATGACAAGGAGGTGGGGGGTAGGGGTTTTTATTATTATTTTTTGCAAACACAGTGCTTTTGACTTTTCTTTAAAAAATCTGTTGACTCTATTGAAATGTGACAGGGCAATATTTAACCTGAATAGAGGCATGTTGACTCCTCTTATTAAAACTGACAGTTAAGGACATTTCTCTCTTTATTCCTTCTGATACACGCAGACAAGTCTTCACTGCTAACTAGTATACAAAATCAAAAACAAAAAAATACAGAGTGAGGAGATGAGTACCTTATAAACAATATATGAATGACAATTGCAAGTTTAATCTAGCAAAGAAACCTTTTTTTATCCTTTAAGAAAATTAAAGCCCTTTCAAATTAGCTTGATATATGGAGACAGGCTGACATCATTAATTTTCACGTATTCATTCTTCTTCCCTTTCTCCCCCTGCGAGCAGATGCAAGATGCTCCAGGTACTCTGCATAGGTCCACAGCGACACCTATAGCAAGAGGTGGATTGTGCTTTGGCTGAGGCCGTGGTGGGGTAGGTTTCCTCAGGGGCGTGGGGCTTGCTCTTCCTCTTCCCTGGGGATGTATTTGGGCCACTTGGCTTTGGGTTTTTTCTTCTTCTTAAGAACTCAGGCGATATGGTGGCACTGATGGCCAACTGCACTCCCTTTGGACCAGTTTGGACCATGTTCCCTGCGGCAGCCTGACCCTGCCATGAGACTTTTCTGAGAACCTAGAAGTTCTTCCTGGCTTGTTGTACCAAAGGTTGAAAAGGCGGAGTTGCTGAATTTTTCCTAGGTACTTTCTGATGCAATCGCGCAAATATCTGTAACCGTGGAGTATCTTCACCTGTCTGTTGTTCATGCTTTGCCTCTGCAGAGGTTGGTGGTTCAGGGCTAACAGCAGCATTCAGTAATCTCTATCTCATGGCTGTCACCAGCATTTCCCATGAGAACTGTGAAGTCCCAAGTAGAAGAGTCCTCTCACTACATTATCTTGTGGAAGGATAAAGTAATCATCTTACAAGCTTCTTTGCATATTTTCAGTTGTTGTGTGGCAGAGTACATAGAGGGAGGTCTATGTAGCCCAGCATCTCAGCTCGTCTGTGGATAGCAATGAGGCATGTGCCACCATTATCCCTGGATGAGAGGAAAAAGATGTAAATGTAAATGACCAGCAACTGAAGACAGGCTTTGTAAGGTTCCTTTGACTAAGATGGCCATAGCACAGTAACGATAGCTGTCCTTCTGTCATGGAAGCTGTGGTGTTTGTAAGTCCCTTTGTGATGGCTTACCTAGCATACCCAGGAACAAGATAAAAATGAGTGCTGTGGGAACCAAGAGTGAAAATGGTAACATACCTGTATTCTTTTTTACTCAGTGCAGCCAGTGAACTGCCTATATGGTCTCTATAAAAAAATGGTTTCTTCAGGAAAAGTAATCAGTTTCAGTAGCATTAAATGGAAATTTAAACCCTCTGACGTCAGGAGTTTGAACATCAGGTACACGAGCAACGGGAAATAGCTTGTTCTTAACCTTATCCTGTCTGTTGGAAGACCAGAAGTAAAGCCTAGCAGGAGATGAAACAGCACTTACGATGGTTAGACAAACACTGCAAATCCTTCTCTTTGCATCAGTCAGTTAATTTAAAAGAGGGAAAAGTCAGATGTATATTTTGTACTTGTCTCAGCTGATATTAGGAGAATATATAATGCCCTAAGGCAGACAATTCAGACATTTTACAAGAAGTGGATTGATATACTCTGTCATGTAGGTTCTGTGGAGAAATTTGGGGCCTGTAGATATTTTCACATAGGTTTGAGAGAAGGATAGCCAGACTATCGGCTGTGGTGTCTCGAAAATCCTGGATGGGCAGTCAGACAGCAGCAGAAGAGAGGACTGACAGAAAAAGCAGGAGACCAAAATGGATTATAGAATTTATGGTGTTGAATCTCCTGAAAATCCAATGAATTTAAGGTGCAAAATGTAACATCTTTTCTAGTGGGAGTCACATCTCAGAATTAAGCTGCTAGTGAAAATTTTTTAGAGTACTTTTGGTTCCAAAACTTGTGTGTGTATCCAAGTCAAAAAAGATCCAAATCTGTATGGAAAATATGAGAGGATCTGATGTCTTAGTTAATGTGTGTATGGTTAATAACCATGTTTCTACAGATAACGAAGTGATCAAGCACTCTGTGAGGGCAGAAAATATGTTTAGAGCCAGGGACAAATGGAAAAGAGCAGGAGAGCAGTGCGCAGAGATGGGGAAGTGATGTATTCTTGATAAAGCAGAGGTAGTGACTTTATGCCAAACTGAGCTTCAGCACTGCTCCTGTTGTTTTGTCGCTTCTGTTCTCCAGACACCTACAGGCACTCTCTTGTATTCTCTCTTGCCACTGTCCTTTGATTTGTGTCAAGGCTGTAAACTTTGTCTCACCCAAGATCTGCTGTCTGCTTCTTGAGCCCTTTGTCTTGGCAAAGATCACCCTGCCCCTGCTCAAGCAGCCTTCATTCCAGCAGCCTTGCTCCTCTCGCATCTCTGCAGGTATGCTCAGTGAGATGATTTCACTGCTGTGACTACATCACAGCAATATTTAAGGCTCTATGTTGGCTCCACTGCATCTACCAAAATCTCTGTCTTTATTCCAATCCCCTTACAGTTTTGCCAAAGCTTGCTTCTCTGTCATGGTTTCATTTGGATGCTTGCCCTCATTCTCATCCTCTACAATAATGTGCTTTTCTGATGAGTATTTTTGCACTTTCTCCCATACTGTCACTAAAGAGTGAGAAAAGCACTCAAAGTCCCCAAAGCCACCGCCCTCCCTTCTTTCACATCTCCTAAAAACCCATCTCTGCCTACTAAAGGCTGCAGCTTGGCAATGGCAGAGCAAGCAGCTAGCTGTGAGCAGCACAGCTCACTTGCTGCAAGTTGTTCACATCCAGTTATGCTTAGTACATGTTCTTCTGTCAGCTATCCAGCCCCGCTTACTAATTTTATTCACTTCTACAGCTTGACATTTAACTTGTAAGTTCTTCAAGGCAGTTGCTGTCAATTCTTCCATTGGTACAGAACTTGAAGATGGTGTCACAGTATAAATATGAAATAATAAACATGCAATATCAAACATGATGAGCTTGGGGAGTAAGTATTTGAGATGAACAGAAGTCACTCTCTGTAGTTCTGAAAAATAATTGCTGTCCTTGCCAACAGAGGTCAACCTATATGATTGCAGGTTTGGGGTGGTTTAAATGTTTTGAGTTGGAGTCTTTGGATAAGATCTTTGGTTCTATTCATTGTTAGGCAAGGCAAATCCATGTTTTAGCCCAAACACCATAATACTGAAAAGCACTTAGTTTCATTTTTTAAGTGTGAAGCAGTGACTATCCTTGGCTCTCTCACAATGGGAGCAAGTGAAGAAGGGAATCTCATCTGGTTCTGGTGCTGAAGGGAAGGGTAGGTATGCCAAAATAGATTTTTAAAAGTATAACAAGAAAGCACAATTTTGAAGTAAGTAAGTGTGAGCATATAGTGCTCGGGCATAGAAACTTAATATATGCAGTATTTAATTTTAGGTTCTGTATAGAAGCAGCATACATACACATGATGGTAATAGTGAAATCTGCATCCCTTAATCAGGGAGAGCACAACACATATCCAAGGGTACAACTGCGAATTAGTTGAGATTTTTGGGATATTTGGATTTACTTTTTTTCCTTTCTTGGTAGGAATTACTTCTTTACCATGTGAAGACACTGACAGCACCTTTCTATTTATCTAGCTTTTTCAATAAAACAAGTCTCCAATTTCTGTAATATCAAAGAAATGAAATTGTAGAGTTAAGTAGGAATTCTGGCTGACATCACACAGGCTTCCTGAAGAAAGGCACTGGAAAACTCATAAGGTGTTAAATTATATACAAGATTCACTAAACAGAGAACAAGCCATTGGAAAGTGAGACCACAAAAGACAGTCACTTCAGGAATGACAAAGTGTACTGCAAATGAGTGATTCTGACTGAAATGAAAATGTGAGTCTGGGTTTAAAATTCACTGGCATTTAGAGATATAGCACTGATTAGTCACCAGCAATAAGACATGCTATTTTCTTTTAATGCAACAACCTGTTCAATGACACTGCAAATGAAGGGAGAAGTAAAAAATGTATGGTGAAAGTTTTGCACCCCTTAAATGTGCATAGGTGCAAGGGGAGAGTGGCCAAAAGCATGGAGGCAGAAATCCATCAAAAGTTACTGAACACAGACATACCTCACCTGCTCTGAAGTTTCCCGATCAGCAAGCTGTTGGAGCCTGGGAGAGTGTTTGAGGGAAGTATCACTAGATGCGTGCTCTATGTTTACACTCCTCCCTTGATGCCTGTTTTTGATGACTGTTGGATGCTGAACACAGGGCTAGGTGAGCATTCGGTGGGACCCAGAACAGCCATTTGTAGGTTCTCTTCTTATTTGCTACAGTAATTTAGAGAGAGTAGAGAAATACAGCTTCAGTAGTATTTGTCTTATATATCAGAACAATCACAGGAGAGATCTGGTCATGTTATTCAGCTTAAATGATGATGCCTTATTCTTCTGTTCCACAACAACCCCACAGGTTTTAAGGTGGCCCATCAGAGTGAGGTTGGCAATCTGTGATGTTTTTGATTCAGTCGTATGGATAGCCACATGATAAGAAATTGCGTTGTTCCTTTTGGCCTTTCTAAGGATTATCAGAGAATCTCTTCAATGATGAGGGCAGTACACAGTTAGGAAGCTGATTTTCATCTGCTACTTGTCTCCAGTCTTTCAGCTGAAGCGAGGCTTAGTGTAGAATTGTACCTTAATTTCAGTGTTGTATACAAAGCTTTTATAAGCCCCCATCTTTATTCTTCAAAAGACGTAAACTTTTATTACACTTTTTCTATTGTAAATTTGATTGGCCAGATGTTTTTAAGCTTACTATGGTTTTGTTCAAAATTCTTTTTGTAGATTTTGACAGGGGCCTGTTTTGGTGAAAGGCAAAACTATCAAAAGGGGAAAATAAATTTACTTTTTTTTTTACACCTTAACTTTTGCAGATGTAAGTTCTATGATTTACAAAGTTTTCAGCATATCTTTTGTTTGTTTTGGTGAAATAAAATATCTTGAGACGCATGACAAACTCTATCATGGAGATATTTGAAGGAAGGATACAGAAGGCAGTGGTAAAGGTGAGGGGATGGTTGCAGTTTGTTTTGGCACCTTGGAAGAGATGCAACAGTTTCCTCACCTCTGGGAACCGAACATGAATACAACATGCCTCACTGACATAACACCTACCAAGGCATAATGCTCTCAGGTCCTTCCTGTCACATTTCTGCCTATATTTCTTTGAGGAATTGTCCACAGATGCTTCTCTGGGCAGCTTTGCTGGTGTCCTAAAGCACAGCCCTTTGTTTTACCCAGATGTAATGCTAGATTGCTTTTTTATTCTCAGCCTACCTAGAAAGGGAAGGGTGAACAAACCAAGCAGGCAGTGGAGAGTGTGTTCCTTTGCTGCTTATGGACTCAGCATGTTTTGTGGAATTTGTTGTGGCTGGGGAGCAGCCAAAGGGTTAGGTCTGCAGGGAGGGAGGGCAGCAAGCTGGATGCTCTAGGCTGGACATCACCTGCCTTTAAGGAAACTTCATCCATAGCATAGACATCATAGTCAGTCTGTGTAGGAGGGGGTCCAAATCACAGCTATGGATGAGCTCTGGTCCCATCTCCTCCTGCCCAGTAAGTGATATGCCAGTGAAGGCAAAGCATCCTCTTTGGAAGTGAATTAGGAACTTGTGGCAATGTAACACTGGTGGCATTTGAACATGGAATTCCAGCGATTTTCTTAAGGGGATCAAGGTCAGGCACTGCCAGTGATGCCCTACTGTTATCCATAATTTTCCTCCCTCACACAAGTCTCTTCCTCTCTATGTATCTTACTGAAAGAGACTTAGAGTTTACTTTCCTTCTGCAGCTTCTTGTTAGTTTACGTGAAAAATGTGATAGGCAAAAGCAGGTGGAAGGCAGTCAATGGGCATTGACTTGAAACACATGCATCAGTGCAGGCATGGCTTGAATTCAGGCCAAAAAATGAATCAGAGAAGAATTTGTCTTTAAAATATTTACTAATTAAAGCCTTTCTTTGTTTCAATAATAATATTTATATGATAGTTGCAAGAATAACTTCTGTCTGGGAGAACATAGACAACCACACACACGGATGCAATGACTAAGGGTGTTTCTAAGCTTTTATACTGTCCTTTTGGCTTCTGCTGATTAAGGAGAGACCTTGGAAAGATAATAATGTTTATAACCATAGGAAATTACATAAAAACATTCTGATGCATAAAGAAAAATTAGTTTTTGTGGGATGAGATAACTAGCCTATATTCAATACGCTAATGCTTATGCATTATCTGTGGATGCATATTTTTTAGTTTGCTCCATAAGCTGTGATGCAGTATGCACTCCATGCTTCTCCTCTGAATTAGGATATTCTATATACATTCCAGTTTGAGTCATATTAAAAGAATTAACTTGAGTAACAGCACATTGTACCAGGAATGGCTATCTTAGCTTGTCGCTGTTTGGGGTCCTCAGGTCAATCTCTTTAATTAAAGTCTTGTAACATTAAAAGTGAATTCAATACCCATCCTACCCTATCAGAGCTAACACTCTTCACTGCACTGCTTTTATCAGCATGCCCAATTTTCCACCTGGAATTTGTTTTAACGAAGCCCAAATCCTATTTTGTCAAATGCTGGAGGCTGTATGGAACATTTTGCCAGTTATTCTGTTATCCACACTATGGAATTTGGAACAAACAAGCTGTAAGCTGCATTTTGATGTCAGGTTAAGCTATTATGGTACAAATTGTGTTTAATATATTTTTAAATACTTGCTTTAATATTTTATAGGGTTTTTTTCCTATTGAATTAGCAGTAAAACAGCAGTGCTTCATATTTCAGATCTTTTTCCACCTTTTAGAGGCCTGCATTCCACATGATCTGGTTACCAGCTGGACAGCTAGAGGCTGAACACAAAGAAATCACAGCAGACTTCATTTCTACCCTAGTGTTCAAGCCAGAGTGTGTTTTTGTGCAATAACCCACTTTCTTATATACACCTCGCCCATTTTAATTCCACCCAAAAAGTAGAGATGTTTCTTTCCTTCAGTTTTTACTACATGGCCCACCAAAATGATGGAAATTGAATATGAGAGGAGGTTGCACTTACCCTATATGCACATTTAAATGTCCATTTAATGACACTTTCAGTTCTATTTAACTCTTCTAAGATGAGCAGTTCTCTATTTCTCATTCTATTTGCTTAATGTTAACAGCTTAAAACATAGGTGAGAATTGCAGCATGATGTTGCCAGACTTTAACAAACATGCAATTAAATGAAGCTGTTGAATAATGGTTTGACCAACAGTTGGATCCACATTTCTGTCCAGCCCAAGGAATGTAGAAGGAAGCAGAGTGTAGCAGTGCTGCTCCCAAGGGTGCAGGGGGCTGGGGCAGCACCTTCCACTGCACAGTGCAGGGATGTGCCATGCTGCTTCAGAAGCTCAGCTTTAGGAAACTTTCCTCAGCTGCAAGAAATTGGTCTTATCAGAAACAGGAAGAACTTTAAAACCCTTTTTAATCATGCTTTACCCAGTTTTCTGGCAAGTGTTGTCAGAATATAGTCTGTTGGTTTTGACTGATTTAAACCAGTTTCAGTATATCCCTAGGAGAAGTTTGCATCAGTGCAGAGAGCTCCTGTCTGGTGAGGTCCACATAATTTTTTTCATCAGGATGTCCTTAGAGTCAGACTTTTCCCACCGTTTTCCACCTTTTCTGTCTCTTTTTTCTTTTTTTGTGGTTGTGGGGTTTTTTGTTGTTTGTTTGGTTGTTTTTTTTTTGTTTTTTTTTTTTTTTTTCCCCTGGAGCTCAAGTGATGTTAGCCTTGTAAAGGTTAATCAGGCACTTGCTGATTTCCACAGACTCTGTGCTATTTTTGGTAGATTTACACCGGTTAAAACTGATTAAAACTCAATAAACTATGCACTATGTGATGTGAAGTAATAAAACAGTGCACAATTCCCATTATTTGTATTGAAACAGAATCACAAAAAAATTGGCAAATAGCTGCTTTGTCACTAAAGTCAACATATTTGACACTGTTTAGACATGGGGAGAGAATTTTTGCCTAAGAAGTTGCTGTTTCTGTTGTGATTTTTTCAGGTTGAAGCCCCATTTAAAGGTTATGAGCATTTTTCAAACCCGAAGGAAGAGGGGTGGTTCTGCATGTTACATGTAGAAATGAATCCCATTTGTTCCAAAATGTAAACATTGGATATCAAACACTTGAACTTGTCTGGTTTCAGCAAATACTCCTTTTGTGATCATGGTTAATTGGATATAGTTTAAAATTAAAAAGTTAAATGAAAGTTATTTTTCTGCAGGCTGTTTTCCAAATTTTCCCAGTCCTAATGTTTTTACTGTACTTGTTCTATTAAAGAGCAGCCACATATGTGTCGGTGTTTTTGCACATACATCTGTTCTGGTAGTGTATGCATGTGTCTGAACATATGTATGAATTAAGTGAGTGCAATATTGGCTAAATGAGAGAGACATAAGGTAGCCACCTGCTCTGACACAACTCTTAGTGCATATGTACCAAAGAGAAGTGATTTAAAAACAATTACAATCTAGAATGGACTTGTTAGAGCAAAAGAACAAACTAAACTAATTTAAACTAATTTGTCCCTTAGGATGGTAATTCATTGGCAGAATTACCCTCTATTGAAATTGTGCTGTTGTTTGCACAGCAGAGTGTATTAGATAAATAGCAGTAATAGCCATTCTCTGCATTTAATAAACTAGCTAAAATTTCTTGATATGCTTGATTTATATGACGAAGTTTATTCTTTGCTTTCTAGTGAGAAGCCAAGGATGCCTTTGATTTTCTATAGCTATTTTCAGGCATACAAAGAGGTCTTGTACTGTCTGCAGTGGGCTGGATGTCAGGCAGCAGCAGGATCTCGGGGTGGTGGAGGACAGAAGGACAGGAGCACGGC
This sequence comes from Ara ararauna, assembly GCA_028858755.1. NCBI lineage: Eukaryota > Metazoa > Chordata > Aves > Psittaciformes > Psittacidae > Ara > Ara ararauna. The sequence goes on along the minus strand of CM054410.1, from coordinate 2,543,358 downwards.
ACCTACCAGCCTGTGCCATGCCTGCTGCTGCCCTGTCACTGTCTCCAGGCCTGACTGACTTTCCTTTGAAAACATTCCCAAGGAAGGTGCTGTCCATTTAGTGGAAGCAGCAATGTTATCTCATGTTGATACACACATACCTAGAAAAACCTGGCTGGTTGATTTATAGATATAGTTGTCTTTTTAATATATTGTGGTTTATAGAAATACATCCGATAAGAAACAGATAAGAAACATTCGCAGAACACAAAGCTATTGGTGGGTCAATTTGGATTATGGGTTCAAAGACAGAACAGTGAGCAGCATGGTGCCAAGCCTCTGCTGCCAGCCCTTTGCTCCCAAGTGTGTGGACTTCTGGAAAGCTTGCATGGGGAAATGGATGTGGAGTAATCTGAGGTGATAGTTTTAGCTAGCTCTGTGCTAATTCTCTGTGTGGACAATCCCTTGGGGCAGGAAGATCGCCTCTCTGAGAGTCAGCTTACTCAGTTTCCCAGTGTGGTGAGATCTGCTTAATGCCCTGGGAACATCCTTGGGGAATTGGAGTAGCAGATCCCAGGCACTGTGAGTTTGCATCAAGTGCATGGTGCACGGATGTCCTTTTATTTCAGGACATGCTGCTGTGCTTTGACACAGTGCAATTACGGGATGGACTAAGAAAAGGATTAAGGCAAGATTTAAAGACCTGTGACCTGATCTCAAAGGCAACCTGCCACTCCAGTTCATTCTGGTCTGGTGTCAATAGTGTGAGGATAGGCAGGGGTCTGAGCCCCACAGGGGAAGGGCAGGAAGAGGGAGCACAGTGGGGAGGGCAGGTGGTATTCCTGTTGGCTGGGTGGCAGTTGGAGGAGCCCAGGAGCTGTTGAAAGCACTTTAGCTGGGCTGGATCTGGCTACACTTAGCCTTAATCCACCACTCAGTAGAGTATCCACTTCCGAACCTCTTATATATTGCTGGCCTTCATCACATCCCTGTAATTACTTGGACATGGGACTGCTTCTGTGGTTTTACTACACCCTGACTGAAAGAAATCTTCTGATATTTCTGTACAGCTGCCTTGCTTTTTTTCTCACAATTTGCTTGGCATAATTGCCATGAATGGCCAACTTCAGCATTAATATCTAGATCCTCTTGAGAGTCCAGAGGGACAAGACAAATGAGCTTTAAATGTTGAACATAATAGTAAGACATGTAGTTCTAGGGGTACTTATCCCCCCGAGCTGGACAGCTGGGAACAGAATGGAACCCCCATAATCCAAGGGGAAATGGTCAGCGATCTGCTGTATCACTTAGACACACACCAGTCTATGGGGCCAGATGGCATTCACCCAGGGGGGCTGAGGGAGGTGGTGGAAGTGCTCACTGGACCCCTTCACATTATTTACCAGCAGACCTGGCTAACCAGGGAGGTCCCAGTGACTGGAAGTTAGCACAAGTCATATGAGAAGTGGCTGAGGGTACTGGGGTTGCTCAGTTTGGAGAAAAGAAGGATCAAGGAAGACTTTATAGATCTCTGCAACTCCCCAATAGGAGGTTGTAGTGAGGGGGGGTTGCTCTTGTCCTGTCACTTGTTATTTGGGAGAAAAGAGGAAATAGCCTCAAGTTGCGCCAGGGGAGGTTTAGGCTGGATATTACTAACAATTTCTTCCCCTAAAGGGTTGACAAGCATTGGAACAGGCTGCCCAGGGACATGCTGGAGTTGACATCCCTGGAAGTGTTCAAAAGATGCGTAGATGTGCTGCTTAGGAACACGGTTTAGTGGGGGACTTGGCAGTGACAGGTTAATGGTTGGACTCGATCTTAAAGGTCTTTTCCAACCTAAACAAGTTTGACTTTATGATGTTTGCAAGTGCCTGTGTGAAAGGGTCAAACAGACAAGTTGTGTATCTTTAGTACCAAGGCTCCTGAAGTAAGGGCACAATGATTTAAATTTTATCCTGAGTGTCTTTACAGAAAGCACCACTTAGAAACAAACTTCAGATTCCTTACTCCTTACCAAGTGCAACCTTGCTGCTTTTCATTAAGCTGTTTGATTGCTATCAAGCTCCTTGTGTCAGTGCAAAGGCAGACAGGGCTTTGTACAACATGCTGGGTAATTGTGCAGTTTCTGTGGTCCATGTTTGGAACAATGTCTCATAAAAATCTTAAGCAGCTATCACTTTTCATGGCTAATGAACTGGGAATTAGATCCAGAGCCAATTCTTGGATTAAAACTTCTGAGCCCAAAACAAGGCTGTCTTTAGAAACAAAAAACCAACCCCAGGCTGCTGGAATAGGGTACTACAGACTGTGACCTTCAGGATGTGAGATAAGTGACCAACGTGAAGGATACAGCAAAACCTAATCAAGGAGCAATTGAGGGTCAGGGGGGAATTGTTTGCTTTTAGATGTGATTTCTAAAAGGCTTTTTTAGTTTCAGAAATATTTGAAGTAAGTATCTCTCAACATTCACATGCTGATCAGGGCCAGAATTAGTTTAGTGGCCTCAGCCTGCCCCTGGTGAACATGGAGTGGGAGAAACCCCCCAACCCGTTCCGCGCACAAAGGAGTGGATTGGTAAGTCGGTGGCAGGTGGGTGGTCTGTATTCAGAGGGAGGTTTAAAGGCAGACTTCTTCCTACAGACCAATAATATTTAAGAATTCAGTCACAAACCCCACAATCTCCTCAACACCCTAGAAGTCAAAGAAAATACCCTTATAAAGTATAGATTTTAGTGCTTCTAGAAAAATGAGAACATGGAGAACAATTGGAAGAGTTGTAAATAGTGGCTTTAACAGGAAAATTCCAGAAGGTGTACAAAGTAAATTAGCTACTGCCATGCCTCCTCACACGCCCTCCTCCCTTTCTTTCCTTCCTTCCCCCCAGCCCGCTTTTATTTGCTTTGAATTTCCCTTCCACTCTCTTAGTTGACAGAATTTTCACTTATTTCTGTTAGGGAACATGGCCATTCTTTTTTATGGCAAGGTGAAAATAATTTTATTTTCATCACTTTTCCCCACTCCCATGATGGATTTACTTGAAAAAAAATAATGACGGGCTTCACAAACTGGCCTGACAGTTGTGATGCAGGGAGTGAGCTGGCTGAGCAGGGACAGTGAGGCATCTCTGTACCTATTATGGCAAAAATCGATAATGCTTTCTGTAAATTGCTCCTCCCAAAGGAGATGAACAAATGCAGGAGACAAGGGAAGCCATCATTCCGTATGAAAACCCCTGCACATTTGGACCAGTGCAATTATCAGGAAGGGTTTTTTTTCTTTTCTCTCTTTTTTTTTTGGAGGGGGGAGGGAGTGTGTGGGACAGTGGTGATGGTGGAGAGAAAAGTGAGAAAGAGTGAGATGCAGGAAAGAAAGACAATATTTTTCAAGAAATGTTAATTAAAGGCTAAGATTCTTTGAATTGTCCAAACATATTGGAGGAGGAGGGGGCAAGGAATGAATTAAGATAAGTTCTGGAAGTACTCATACTCTTTGGATGTCTCTACATTCTGATTCTGCATTCAATATTGCCTATTAACTGCTGTCTATCAGACAAAATTAATAATCTAGAACCACGGAGTTCTGTTAATCCTCACACATTCTATTACCATGAATGGGAATTCCAGAGAACACCAAGACCCAGATTTTCCTTATTCTAGAATGATATAAATTATATATCAAGTGGTATGAAAGGTAATCAGAAACCAAGTAGAGGAGCATGTGATACCTTTACTGCTGCTCCGACTGACATTATTTGCCTAGTAAACAAGAAATAACAGGGAATTTGGGTTACAGATACCCAGTGAAGGTGCGGAGCTTGAACAGAAGGGATGGTGAGGAAGTAAGGGCATAACGGAGTAAGATAATTTGCCTTTAAGTGCTTGTGCTTCCTCTGAAATGTCAGATGACCAGTAGTAGGTCCTGCAGTGTGTTTGCCTTTCATCACAAGAATGTTCCCTTTGTTAATATCTTAAAGAAAGTACAAGCTGACATTATCTAGAATGGATATGGATACAATATACATTGGGAGTGAGGATCTTCATGACTGGTCAATACCTGATCACTGGTTTCATATGAGCCTTTGGCAATTCTTAACAGTTTCACCAAGTCTCAGCTCTTCGGAAGTGAGATTAGTATTAACACTTGTCTTAGTTAAGGTCTTCACTTTCTTCAAACAAAAAATACTTGAATGCTTAGTATGTTATTTGATAGTGCTTCCTCTGTCCAGAAAATACACAATTTGTTTTATTGATGGCATGTTGTGAGACTCCTTCCTGCCTACACACTGGAAGAGAACCATGAAGCACAGCTCAACAGTGTGACAAAAAAATTTGGCTGTTCTATCACCTTTCTCTTCCTGGCATTTCTGTTTCAGTGAGAAAAACAGTGAAAACACCATAGAAGAATGAGAATTACATTAGAATTATTGTTCCTTATCAGAGGTGGAAAATAGACATGACATTGCAGGCAGGTGCTCAAATTTGAAGTGCCCTGAAGTTCAGAAAGACTCTTCAGAAAGATGTATTTGGAAAGGGCATTCAGTAAGTTCAAAAAAAGCCATGGTAGGTAAAAGAGTTCAGCATCTATCACCTTGAATTAAATCAGAAGTGAAATGAGAGGCACTGGTAGGAGACATTCAGCCTTCCAAAATCTGTCTTGGAGCTGTTGTTGGTTAAATGCTTAGGGATGTATTGCCAGATGTGGGGAGATATCCATAGCAAAACTTGAGAGAACATAGTAAAGCTCTCACTGTGTGGTGTATGCTGAACAGTAGCATAATGTTGATGAGTTAAGCTGCTTCTCCAGTGCTAAAAAGATGTATGTTGAGTGAAGATGGATAAATAACAAAGGTAGGCAACGACGGAAAAGAGAAGGTATTCAAGACAGGTATTATTTATTCACGTGGATTTCCTAAATTTAGTTTTCTAACATAGTAATTCTTGCCTCTTGGTTGGTTTCAGTTTCTTCGGCAAGTTTTTTGTTCATGAATTCTAATCTCTTTTTGGAGTGCTAATAATTGCTTCAGAGTTTGAGGAAAATGTGTGAATGAAAGCAGACATTGTAATTCCAGCAAACCATTTTTTTAAGAGCTATTTCATGGTTTGTTAAAAACACAGCAGCTGTTTACAGTTTTTGTACATCTTCTGCACCGTGCAGACATTTTTTTGATGAGTGCCTTTCTGACCTATAATAAGCACATAAGCACTGATGAACTTATGTCGTGTTCTCATAACCTGAGAAACAGCTTGAGTTTCTTCTTTCTAATACCTCTGGAATGGAACCCTCTTTTGCTGGGTGGGAGATGAGTGTCAGATCAAGTTTCTACTCTGGCAGTAAGAAGCCATGAGGAAAATGCCTGAGTGTGTTTCACAGTGGAAGCCAGTTGTTATGAAGTGGCAAGTTTTGTTGTTCCCACCGTGTTTAGGTTGAGAAACTGTGATGGAGCAGGAAGTGAGGACACTCCGTTTTAAACTAGTATTCTGTCTCCCTCTCATGGAGGGGAAAAGCATCACTTTGCCATGGCTGTGAGCACAGGAATAGAACAAGCAAAAATTATTTGCTAAAATCATAATTTTCATGTTGCCTTAATGCATCTAAAATATTTAAAGGAAATATGTTTTAAAGCTATTATTATGGTTTACATATACTGCAAGTTTTAAATAGTGGATTTGAAAAATGCTTCTGAAAAATACGGCTGGTACTCATAACCTGGAGGCAAGTCTGGGAACCCAGCATGCTGTAGGTCAAGAAAGGGCAACTGGAAAGGTAACATCCATCAAGCCTATGCCAGCGGCTGGGTATTGGTGATCTGCTTCCGCTAGCAGTACTTATTCTTCTGAAGGGAAAGCCTTCTAAACAAGGCTGTGAATTGGTTTTCATGCTCGCATTGACAGATTGGGAAAGCAGTTTGTTCTACCAAATTTAACAATGATATATCATTATCACAACTTTGGGGGAAATCTATAAAATCAATAAGTTTGTAGCCTGAACAGGATTTGTATCGCTTGCTTGCTGTGCTGGTGTCAAAGCGTGAGCATATGGATTGAGTCACAGCCTGAGATCAATGGAATTTGTGGACAGTAAGCTCAATAACAAGCCCTTCTGAAAAGAAATAGATGTAAAAAGCAAATTTACTAGAGTATAAAAAAAAAGCTAATATCTTTTCCGTGCCTGGCTGTAAAGTGCTGTTTGGCTGCCGTTGGCTGCTGGTACTTTGAAAGCTGTCTAGGGTATGTGCTTGCAATGCCGAGTGCAGCGGCTGCTCTCTACTTCCACGCATTGCATGTACAGTTGGATGCTTCTGTTTGTAGGGCTTGTATTAGGAAACTAGCCAAGAATAGGAGGAGGGGGGAAAAATAGCCCTTTATATTGTAAACCGAATAAAGAATAAAAACAGTCAGTGTGTCTGCTGGGGAAAGACCATGGTGGCTTTATTTACTTTGTACTGGCAGGGCTTGCTAATGGAGAAAAATAAAAAGGCATAATTAAATAGTTTAATGAATTCGCAGCTCTTTTGTTTGAGTGGGGCTGGGAATGCATGTTCCAGAGGGCCTCACAAAGAGCTCGGCTGGTAGTGAGTTAAAAGTAGGAAATCAGTCCTTTGAAGGCATTTTTATACTTCATTATCCCAGCATGTAAAATGACTTGTACTAAACGATTGAGGATTTTTTTTTTTACTCTCTCTCTTTCTCTCTTCTTTTTCTAAACAAAGGAGAGCATCAGGGCGGCAGGAGCATAATTCCCTTCAGTGTCCTAGAGCCAATAGATCAGCTTGTCAGCAAATTGGTGGGCCTGTACTTACGTTTCAGTAAAATATAGGGCTCTGGAAAACTGTAGTGAACAACGAAACCACAAGCCAACCACCACAGAAACACACACTCACTAAGGGATCCTGGGGGAACAGGGATAAAACCTCCCTTTTCCCCTCAATACCTTGCAGTAGGCATATATTCATTTTTGAAGTGTTTTTTTGTGTGTGTGTCTGCAGTAAAAAGAATTACGTTACATTTCCCCCTCCCCTCTTCCCTCCCCCCATCCCCACCAGGTTTATTTCTGCTTTATTTTCTTCATTGTTACAGATCAGTAAAGTTGGAACAGCTAAGGTGTATTGGTGTATTTGCTTCCTTGCAGTATGCCAAGTGACAGTATGTAGGATTTTAATGAAACTAATAGCATTCACTGATAGTCCTTAGCTAGTGTGCGCACTTTAGTGATCATGAAGGTGGAAGGATGGCTGTCCTGCAAAGAGCCAGCCACAGAGAGACTGTGCCAGGTGTAGACTCCTTCTGCTGTATATCTGCATCCCTGATGTTCCAGCATTGGCCCTCTAATGCACATCAGTCTTTGACCGTGGCTTTTCAGGGGCTGGTCTTTAGTCTTCACATAGTTCAGTGCAGCCCAATTAACACCTCCAGCATCCCTGGATTATTCAGTCCTGAGGGTCCAGGAGGGTAAATACTGGACCTCACACCACCCTGCCAGTGGAAATTAGGTTTGAGTCACTGCTCCCCGTTGTTGCACTGGCATTCATCTTAATGGTGTGATCATATTGCACTGTAGGGAGACCAGAAAGCATCAGACCTTCCTGGGGCTCTACCTAATGAATTAATTTCATTGAATTTCATTAAAAGAGAGGGTATATTGCAGGGCTAAGAAGGAATGTGGGTATTTCCTATTAAACAAAATGGCAGCATGAAACCAATCTGATTTGAATTTGAGGATTGTTTAGATCAAAATATTCTGTTGTACACCAGAATTGTCTAGGATAGTCTTTTTAACATTATTTGCTGTTAGATAATACATTTATCTTGTTAATAGTCATTTTGGCCATTTTTTGTATGGAGATTACAAGCAGGTAATTCCATGCAGTGGAAGGAAAGGCCTATGAGAAGAAATGTCTTTACAAACAAATGAAGATTTTTGCCATTGTGCCATCCTTGGGCAAAAGCACTGGCTTTGATTTCACCTGGCTGCTGGAGCTGGTTGCATTCTGTGTGCATGTGAGAGCAGCTGCAAACAGCAGGGAGCTTCCCTCCAGGACCTCATCTGGCCCATGGACTGGTATTTACAAAGCATTCCCTGTGTTTTACAGCTTGAGTTTGCTTATAAACAACACTAACTGTTTGTTTCTTGTTAAAATTTACCTCATAAACAAATTTTACTGTGTGAGTTGGAGGCAATAATTGTTTAATCCCAACTTTCTCATACCCATAACACAGTGACTGTAAAGCTGTGGTTGGCACTTTATAGAATTTTTCTGTTGCTCTCTTCAGAGAGCACCGTGCCACATGCACTGCTAATGGGGACATTGCCTAGCCACTGTGCACCAGGGACAGACTAGCCTCTGCCGAGGAGGCAGTTATTGGGAATAGCATTAGACCAACTGCCTTTCTTTGCTCTCCATGGAAAGAATTAAAATACAGAAAATCTCAGAAGAAGCCCAAAAGTCCACAGTAAAAGCCTTCTCCTAATTCTGAAGCTTTACTTACTTCCTGATGGAACACTAAAGCTATACATTTATTTACAATCCATGGCACTCTCTATTGTCCTTCTTGCTGAGTAGCAGGGAAATGCTGTGGAAGTGACTGCTTATATTGATTAGCGAGAGAAGAGAGAGTTAGAGACCCTCAGCACTGCCACTTCCAGTGGGCAGGAAACCCAAATTGACCAATAATAAAGTGTTTGAGATTGTACAAGGCGGCTCCTGGGGAAACTGCCTTCTCAGAGTGGGGATGCTAGGGGTGGAAAGATGTCAATTACCCATGTTTGATGAGGACTAAGTAAATGTGCTCTTAAAGTGGCCGATTAAATGTGAGAGAAAATGTGCTGGGGCTGGGTTCCCTCTGCAAAAGTATTTTTGCAGAGGTACAAGGATGGATGTTGTTGGACCCATGAATAAAGGAGCCCCCCTATCAGTAAAGAATATAAAGCTTTTGCTTGATTTATCTCTCTTCTTTTTCATTGTGGTCTCTAACTACAGATAGTAGAAAAATGAAAATATTGTTAGTCCCCCATGTAGAAATAGTGTCAGAAACTAAATTCTTGCTGCAATGCTATGCTGCTGTGTTTGTAGAATGAATATGCAAAAGGAACGCAGAAGGCCAAGACATAGCTACTTGGGACATCATGCGCAAAAGGGTAGCAAACTTTTGAGTTTAGTGCACAATTAAAAATAAATAATAATCACTGAGTATCTCAGAAACCTAATGTGGCAATTATTGGGAATTCTTCAGACCTGTATAATTACATAAATGGAATCTTTTTATGAAGTGCAAACTATCCTAATACAGAGGATAGATGCAAGATGCAAGAAATCAGCTTGCAGGTTGCTGAAAGTAGGTATGAAAATACAGCAGAAGCATGCTGTGATGAAATCAGATGCCAAATAATAAAATAAGCAGCTTGTAAGGTGTAGCAAAATAGCAAAAATAACAACACTAAAAACAGAACAGGGACAGGAGAATAAAGAAACATGTAGGTCTGCCATTCTGCGGAGAGCAAAAGATAATTGTGAGACAGCCAAATGTTTTTGTATCCTTCTCTATTAAAGGTTGTCTATAGGACATCAGCTATCATAATTAATACCATTGCCAAATAGGTAACATCTTGATCCTGAATAGAGAAGAAACAGGTTAAAGCGTCTAAGATAGCTGCTATTAAAAGTGTGGTTTTTCAAAACTCATTACAAGAATGAAAATAAACTCAGAACTAGCAGTGGCTGGTTTTGAAAATTTGTGCAGGGAAGATGAAATACTGGAAGACAGTATGGTGTCCTTAGCTGAAACAAGAGTTTAGACCAGTCTTACAGAGCAGGCAGCTAAACTCCAGTTTCTGCAAAAATTCTTGAAAAAAATAATCAAACTATTTGCAAGCACTTCAAGGATGACAAGAAAATTAAACCCAAACAGATTTGTCAGGAAAAATGTTGTCTAACAAACACAGATTGTACAATGGAGTAAGAGGTGTGGGTAGAGAAGAAGCAATAGATGTCTTATATCTTGAATTTAGGGAGGTTTCTGACACTGCCTCACATGACTTCTTTATTTATAAGCAGGCTAAGGAAATGTGACTTAGATGAGTGTAGGTGTACAACTGGGTGAAGAATTGGATTTAGGGTATACTTATCAATGTGGAAATGGAAAGAGGTATAAAATGAGGTTTGGTAGGAGTCTGGCCAGACCCTGGGTTATTGCAGTGCTTGCTGTAATGATCTGAATCGCAAAGTAGGAAATGCATTTGCTGAACTTTCAGAAAACAGAAACCTGAGATATTGAGTACATTCAGTGATAGGAGTACAAGTCAAAATAATCTGACAAGTGGGGTTGATGGCTTGGGATAAACCAAAGGAAATTCTGTGGGGACAAGATCTTCTTATGAAAAGTTTGTGATGCGCACAACAGTGTAATCTGTTGACTAGTTGTAGCTTTTTGGCCAACTGCTGTGATGATGGCTTCAAACCTAAAGTCATCCTTCTGCTTTGAGAACTGAAATTATTTTAAAGTTTATAAAACTACAGATGAATAATAAAGTGGATTTGGAAAAAAAAATAAAAGGAGAAAAAATCACTGAAAGCATAAATAAGAAAATTCATGTGAAGGAAATGGGTTTGCTTGGTAAAGAACTCATGTTGAGATACTTTTGGTGCTTTACTAACATTGTCTGTATTGTACAGACATGCTAACAACAAATGCAAAACAAAATAGTTTCAGAAGTCATTGCTAAATAGTAGCTGTGCTGTGCTACCCCAGCATTGACTTTGCATGCACTGATGGCGAACTATGTCAAGCAGGAATAGCAAAAAGAGAAGTTTTGTTAGAAGGACATGCTGTGTTTTTTCTACTTATTTCAATAGCTCCTTAAAAATATCAGTCCTAAAGTAAACATATTGTACATGAAATGCAAATATAATACTCATGTAAACTCATCTTTTCACTTCAGACTCAGGCAAAGCTCTTACTCAGGTTAATCAAGGTTTTGACCATGCAATTGTCTTGTTACAAAAGCACTCTCAACAGCTATAAGACCTATTCAATTAATCACCCTTGTTCTCCTTTCTAAGCAGGGGCTCAAGTTTGTGGTTTCACCAGCACTGCAGAAGGAAGTAAAAAAGCATGTTTGGTAATGATGTCTAATTGTTGCTTTGCATATTCATGTTATTGTCTGGCCATCAAAATCCGTCATTGGAGAATTTTTCTCCCTGTTGAATTCTGAGGTCAGGTGGGAGGATCTGGTCTAGTGGAAGGTACCCCTGCCTGTGACAGGGTGGTTGGAATGAGGTGGTTTTTAACATCCCTTCCGACACAAACCGTGCTATGATTGATTCTATGATCCAATTCAAGTGAAACTACAAAGCCCTGCAAAATCTTCCCACTGAGCACTGGCTCCAACAAGAAGCCCTTATGTTCTGTCTTTCATGCATAGTCATCTTGTAGGTTCTGAAGCGGAATGGCATTTGATAATAGAGAACAGAATGAAGATGCTGAGATAACCACCAAAACATTTCTTGCCTTATTCAAAGGTGCCTGGGCTGAATGATATCCTGACGGGATGCTGGCAGGGCGCAGCCATTTCTCTTTTGGTGTGCTCCTCATCTTACAAGTACTTCTGACAGTTTTCTGGTGTGCATAGTTTCCTATCATACATGAAAACCAGTTAAAGTACTCAGAGGTATTCTACATCTGCATTTTCTCTTCTGACTAATCCCCAAAATGATGAAATTCAGATTATCTAAATGTCCAAACCTTCACTACTGCTGTTTTGGAGAGATATTTGTTGGAAATGTAAAACTCTTGCTCTGCTCTGTCATTTTTGGTGCCATTCATTTCCCATCAAATAACAGATTCTGACTTACTAATAATAGCATTCCTTCAAAGCTGTGTAAGCTTTGTGTTTTATTGTATCCTCAAGTTAGGAAATAATCTACTGGCAATCTTTTTTCAGTCTACCTGTGTCCATGTAGTCTGGTTTTGTTTGTTCATTTGAAAGTATAGTCTAACATCTTCCATGAATCCCCTGAGATCCTTAAATCTTTCTGTTGCATGAAGTTAGACAGCGACAGTCAATGACACTTTCTTACTTATTATTAATTAGTTACAGGAAAAATTCCATCTCTCTTTTTTATTAAGTTTGTGGTACTACGGACTTCTCTTTTTTTCCTCTTCACTGCCCCCCAAAAGCTCACTTCAGCAGTATGAAGTGAACCATGCTTTGAGTGTTATTATGTAATATTCTTTATTACAAAAAAGAGCAGGGCTCCTTTTAATGAGTGCTTTAATGCTACCAGTTCACGTCACTACCAAGGGAGCCCCTTTTCTTTTGCTCATAATGAGGAGCACCTCATTTGCACTGTCCCTGGATTTATGGAAGGACAGGAAAAAATCCTCAATTTATTATGTCTTAAATGAACTGCTCCCAAAGCAAAAACAAAGAGGGTAGTAAACTGGTGCCTCTGCACTATATAGTTTGATTTTGATTGAGCTGTATAATGATGCTCTGCCTCACCTAAAAAGGGTGAGCACGGACTATAATTACCTCTTGTGAACCCCATTTTCTGATAACCTAAATGGCCTCTGCCTCTTCAGAATGTTGAATCTGGCAGTTATGGTTTTTTATTTGTTCTTCCTGGTGAAGCTGCGTATGGTTAGGAGCAATGAGGCTCATTTGATATCTCATTTACTTGAAAAAATGGGGCATGGTCTCTGAATTTGAAACAGAAAAAACACTCCAGTTGTTCTGTGAATTTTATTCTACTGTACTTCAGAAATTCCTTCTGTTAATTCTCTCTCCTCATGTTCATCCTAACCTTCTTTTGCTCCATCTGTACTATTGGTTCACCTCTTTGGCAGATAGTCTTGCATATTGTAAGAGTTAACTAAAAAGAAAACAGGTTTTAATTGATGAAATCCTAGTTTTAGAAAAAAGGGCTTTAAGGTCAAAGTCTTTCTTTTAAAGTGAATAAAGACAGACAATAAGAGCTGTGTTCTTAGTACAAGTTTAAATTCACTGTCTCTTGTGGAAGATGAATTGACATAATGGTGTTATTCCTTGCTTTTCTGACTTGGGAAAAAGATGTACTAGTTCCTTGAAGTTTTAGTATTATTTAATTTCTCCGTTACAGGAATGTTTTACATAAATATAACAGTGTCTTTGATGTGATAAATTTCAAATAAAATTTGAGGTGTAAGAAGGTTTTATGAAAGTGGGATTTTGTTTTTATTTTTTCTTTTGACTTTGGCTTACATATACTTCCTGGCGCTCAGAAACGTGGAGCTGCCGAAAACATATTTTTCAGCTAGATAGTAGTGTTCTAAAACTTTGTCTAACCTATGGCAAAAAAGCAGAAATCAATAATAAATGAGCTGGAGCTGGTCTTTTTTTGGTGTGTGTGTGTGTGAGTGTGTTTTCTCTGTAGCTGAAAGGTTATAGAAATTATGGTAGACAAATTCCAGCTACAAATAATACTTCCAGCATTTTGCATAAAGTCTTAAACTCTTCTTATTTATTTCCCTTTCTGCAAGAGTCAAATAATAGGCTTTTGCACATGAAGTCAAGGTTTTTTTTAGACTTAAACTTCAGAATATTTTCAATATCTGCAACATTATCTTTTGAATAATAATTACCTCTTATATTAAATTATAAGACAGGAGGATTCAGGATTAGATCTCTGCATATTATTCTAGTGAAGGAAATTATGACAGGGGTCATTTTTTAGAATTATGTAGGAGGGTAAAAGGTCCCAGGCAGCATTAGAAAGGAAGGCGTTTATAATTAAATTGTAATTTAGGCCTATGATTTATAGTTTTCTCAATGAAAAATTTGGTGCTGTAGAGAGATCCTAGGAGAAACTTTAGTGAGATACAACTTAATGAAATAATAAAAAGAAAAATGATTCTGGAATAGACTGTATTATGGTGGTACCCGTTAGCATGCCACGGTGTAGCTAATATTCTGTCAGTATTTCCCTTATAAACTCAATTTTCCAGGAATCTATATTTAGGCAGTAGAAGTTTGGTTTAGGCTGAAACACAGCCAACCCGAACTATTTTATGATTCTATGTGATGTTTCTGATCAAGAGAATTTTCACAATATATTTGTATTTAAATAATTTAGCTCATTAAGGGTCATATTCTAAAACATACAAGTTCCTAGTTTAAGACAAAGGCGAGCTGCTGCTCTTGCTGTAACTGTTATTTATGAGTTGCAAGAAAACTGTCAGCCTTGTTCTTCTTTGTAATTTGTGATGTAATTAAAGTATATACAGTAGAAATCTGCTCTGAAATAGCACCCACTTCTACTGAAACAATTCATTTCTATCTAATGTGCAGAGTGGTTTTGAGTTTTATTATTCTGTAGAGCAGATAACGCTGGAATTAAAGGAGGAACACTTTTGTGGTTATTTTTATTAATTAATGGGATAAACTCTTCCCTAATGTGATGAAGAACTATTCTACTGGCAGGAAAACATTACTACAGAAAGGTTAAATGATTTGCCAAAGGCAATTGAGGTAGTCAGTGACTGATCTGACAACAGAAGCTATCTCTGACCTGATATCCTCTGGCAGTAAAACTCTGTTGAACTAGTTTATACAGATGGCTAACAGCTCATAGGTGGTTTAAAGCCACAATTCAGGTGAGGAATAACTAATATTCATTTAAAAAAGAGAAGACTTTAAAAAAGGGATGAAGGTTCAGGCGTTGCCTGTTCATTAAGATTTGCTTTTGCAAATTCAGCAGCTGTTCCTACAAATTGTTTATTTTATTATTTACTACTTTGTAAACTGAAGATATAATCATTAAACATCAGAGCTTTTTTTGGAACTTCCAAAGAAGTGTCATGTCACAAAAACCAGGGCATATGAAGAGAGGAGGAAAGAAAGAAAAATAATGTGTGGCAAACATTGCCTTGGAAATTACAGAGGGAAGAACAGAAAGATACTGAATTAGTGAAATTATCTCATCTTTTCTCTGACAGGGCTGCTGAGGTTTCAGAAACTCAGTACATGTACCAGAATGGACTATGTGATGGAAAAGGTGTATTAGCTGGATGGAAACAAAAAAGGGGTTTGACTAGTAACCAACTACTTTTCTAAGGATTTATACTATTTGTATTTTAAAAATTGTCTTGAAAATTATCCAAATATCTATTTAAGATAGTGCACAGTTTCTTCCCAAAATATCCAAATTTAATGAGAAAATGACAAGCTGTTTAAAGATTATGTATGCTCATACAATGAGTATTTAGGAATATTAACAAATAATGTCTTAGAAAAAAAGTCTTAATAGCACAAATTATTCTGTGTAAATAATAGATACTTTATAATTTATTTAAATAAAGAAGTTACATCACAGGCTTTAGCATTTTCAAAGGAATTACTTATAGTTTATTGCGTTAAATAATAAAAAAAAATCCAGATTAGCTTTTTCTTTTCCGTTTTCCAAGTTCACCTGAAAAAGAAAATGTGAAGACTGATCATTGAAAAAAGACATATTTCACCTTAAACAAAGAAGAAAACAAGGGATATTTAAATAAAAATAAAAAAGGGTTTTTTTTTTGATTTTGTAATTTTCTGAGCCTTGCTTGTAGTAAGTGTTGATTATGGAAACAGTTGTTTGAAATCTAGGCTTTTTTCTCTGTAACTCGTTTCCCTCTCCTTGATCCGACAGAGAAATCACAAGTGCCTGTGTTTGACTTCTCCTTTTGTTTGGCAAGGCTCTGTGATCGTATACCTCATTTAGCATCTTAACATCGTTCTTGGAGGAAGAAGCAGCAGCCTTTGTTTAGAAAAGAAAGTCTCTTTGATAATTAGAAGTAGTGAGGGATGCAACAAAACCCCAAGAGAATGTGTTACAAAGTGTGAATGCATCTTTTATTTCAACAGATTGCCATTTCCACATGATGAAATCTCTAGGCAAGCCCATGGACGGTGGCCCACCAGGCTTGCCCTGTCTTCCCTCATGGTGTGTGGTGGCTGTGGCGCCCTGGGCAGGCTGGGGGTGATCAAGGTGCCCTGCCCTCAGCACTTTAGCCAGAAATGTGGTGGTTTTTTTTTTTACTGATTTTTTTTTATTATTTTAATTTTATTTTTTTTTATTTTAATTTAATTTTGGCTCAATTAATTTACACTACGAACTGAATCCATTTTGATGCCATCTTAATACCGCCATTCTCATGACCTCCAGCCATGACATTAAAGGCACATGTGCATGCAGTGATTTGCTTGCAGGAGAGTGTCTACATACTGTCTGTGGGCTTTGGCTGGATTTCCAGCTCTTCTGATGGGGAACCTGGCCTGGCTTGCTCAGAGCCCCAGGGGGAATGTTAGGTGGCCCAGGGGACCAAGGACCACAGAGGAATAGCCCCGGGGATGGGAACAAATAGCTCCATGGGGCTCTGAGGGTGCTAAGGTACCCTTGCTCCAGCCTGCCACTGCTCTCATAGAATCATAGAGCATCACAGAGAATCTGCTTAATATTAGAGTCAAAAGCATTTACAGCCAACCTGTTCACAGGAAGTCACAGGGGTGGTTCAGTTTTATAAATGAGTTTACTCCTGCGGGGGATTCCTGCTGTGTGAGTGGTAGAACTTAGTATAGCACACAGGAAAAGGAGTGTGTACCCTGTGAGTAAAGCAGAAAAATGACTTGTTAAAAAAACAGGACTTTTTTGCTGCTTCTGTGACTGACCACTAACATCATGGTGATGGTGAAGTCACTTAATACAGCCCTCATGCAGAATGCTGTGAACTGTGCTGTCTGGGTGCGCAGCTGGGGTGTGTGGTATTCTGTTTGCGGAAGTGGTGAGCAGTCACTGCTGCAATGGGAACTAGTGAAAACCATTCTAGGAACATATTTAATTCTGTGAAATGCTGTGCTTAAAAAAAAATAAAAAAAAAAATCAAGTCTAAGGTGGCTTAGAATGGATACCCACAATTAATAGACATATTTGACCTTAATCTGTCTTCCTGGACAAGTTTAATTATGGCAATTTCTTAACTTCAGCTCAAGCTCTTGTGTTAGAAATGTTAGTGGTCTTTTAATGTGTGGGGTTTTGTATTTAATATCACGTGCTTTCTAAGGAAAAGCAAAACTTTCATCTACAATGATTTACTGGAGTGGAACAACCTAAGACTTTGGAGATGCTAAAGATTAATTTATCTTTCTAAATAAATTACTGTTTCTGAGCTGAGCTCAAATTGGGGGTGAGGAGGAGGAAATTAGAAATACTGTTTCAAGAGACAAATTTAAAAGGGAATCTTTTACAGAATGGTATTGTTCCCTTTGTGATCACAGTCTGTCCTGTCAGGTATCTTCCAGTGTAAAATATTGGGCATGAGTTGGTGATCAAAAACAGATTATGCACATATTGATTTACACTACTTTGAGTCCTAGCATTTTATTTTAGCCTTCATTATCTATATATAACTTAAAGATGCAAAAGTTGCAATATCTCTGTGTAACTTGAAATATAAATAATTGGAAATATAAAATGCGCTAAAACCCAGTCATATGTATGTAATAGTACATCCTAATATGTATTATTAATAGTACTGTTATTTAGGAAAAAGCAGCTTTGTTAGCTACTTTCCTTAGTCAAACTCTATTTGCCTTATCTATCTAATCCAGTGATGCTGGTGCCTCGTTTGATGACAGCAGCTTTCTTTTCTGTGCCTCAGTCATGGCAGCAACATCGAGAAGGAGTTTTACTCTGCCCCTGAAGAGCTCCAGACACTGTAACCTGCAAAACTGTACAGAACTAATGACTGATACGAATAAAGGCTTTAGGTCCACTGAGGTTTTTCTTAGTTGATGATAGGAAGAAATGCTTGATGTACTTTTGCTGTCCTCCTCTGAAAACAAAGAAATCCACTTGTATGAAAATGCATTTCTGTTTTCCAAGAGGTTTGGAAAGCAAGGTTTGTATAGAGATGTTATATCTCTTACACGATAGATAAGATTTTACTATGTTTTTCTGTGTTTAAAATAAGAAAGCTGAAAATATGAGTTGTTATACACAAACAGCAATTTTACATCTGTTTTCATAAATTTAACATCTTTTATATGAAATTATTTCAAGTTTTTTATTAGAAAGTGAAAGAAACCACTGCTGCCTTAGGCTGATGACTGAAGTAAGTAGTTACGAGACATGCTGATGGTGTAGAAAAACTCCTTGACTATATATATATATAAGGAATTAAATAGTTTTCGTTTGTCTTTCTGTAGAGCTAGTTTTGTGAGTAGGATTCTAACAGAGCAGAACAACTCGTTGCTTGAGTGCACTTACTTTAGTTCCACATCTTATCCAACTCTAAGAACTTGAACTCGTCATTATCAGACACAGAAGGTCAATGCATTAGCCATGGTAGTAGCTGTTTCATGTGGCCTTTCTGAGGAGGAGAAAACAGCTTTTAATCTTAGCTTTTATAAAACAGTGTGTGGACTGAGATACATCCTAACTTGTCGTTTTCTCATCTGTTTTAGTGCTGGGGGTATCTGGAGACGCTTTATGATGCCACACAGACACACACGTCTGCAAAAGGCCTAATCTGAAGTGAATCTTCTATAAATAATAAACAACAAATAGGTTCCTTTTAGTTATATTACCCCCAAAATAGGTCATGTACATTTGTTTTAAATGCAAACTTGACAATAAAGTAAATTCCCTAGGTGGAGAATTTGATGTGTTTGTGCAAATTTTCTGGACACAGTACAAAAAAAGCCAACACCTATATTTTACCATTTAAAATATTTATAAATTGTCTCTTAAAGTCCTGTGTTTGAATTACTGTTTATAATAAACTCACTAGTAGAGAGATAGTCATCACAGTGTAAAAACTTGCCAATTGTTACTTAAACGCAAAGTAATGTATTTTAGCCTGGTTTTGTATAAAAACTTAGTGTTTTCTGTGTTTCCAGAAAAGTTGTTGCCTTTGTCAGTTCCTGGCCTCCAAAAAAATCTTATTTTTCAATATCTACTCTTAATATGTTTTGTTCTCTATAAGAATCAAACTTATATGGAATCATCCAACTGGCCAGATATGGATGCAAGGTACATCTCAGTGCCAGGATAGGTTCCTACCAAATCAGACCTTGTTCTAAGTTGTTCAGTGTGCAAATATATGAGTACTAAAATGATAGCCTAGACTAAATGAATATGTTTAGCATGTCAGTGTTTAAGCTAAAGTAAAAGGAATGCACCCATAAAGAGCAGCAATGAGAAAAAAATCTACATGCATGGGATTTTTTTCTGTTAAATTGCCATCTTGCACCTCAGGGGAACAGGCTTTTCCAGTTCCTGGCCCACAGGGTCCTGTGGTTGCGTGGGCAACTTCTCAGGAAGGGTGATTAAGGAAAGCAGAAAGGCAAGCCTCATGTCAGCAGGGTTTCACTCTTCTGTGCCTGTGTGCTTCCACTGGAAATATGAATAGAGTTTTCGAAGAAAAAAAGGCCAGAAAGTCTGTCTAAGCAATCCTTTTAATGCTTCCTCTAAATATAGGAACTAATATGTTAAGTTCTGTGGGTAACTACAAGATAAAGGAAGGCATATCTGAGAAACAGGTAATTTATTGTCCTTGTTTGGAATTAAAATGGCAATGACACCTATGGTAATTTTCATACTATTTCTGCCTAATGTAATAGTGTTTGGATTTTAATTGGAGTCTTTAAGTGCTACTATAATACAAATAATACATATAGGATGTCTCACAGTAGTATTAGACAAAGGTAAAATGCTAAAAATTGTAGTGCCACATTTTTCAGCTTGTGTTCATATCTGGAGCCAGCTAGAATTTTAAGTTCTGTGTGTCACCCATTGTAATATACATAATTTCTTCGTCCCTATTCATTTTCATCCCTGGGATGCATTGTAAAAGTGTAAATCCATCACTAGATAATTTTCAGTTCCATTACTTACAAAAATGAATAGTTAAGCAAGTCATTGTTATTAGTGGGATGCTATTGTTGTTTCACAGAGATAGGGACTGCCAAGGTCTTGAATGATGTACACTTGACTGTTCTTTCAAGATACTTGTACCTGTTTCATTTGGGAGGAGTTTCACTCATGTAAAATCAAACAGAAACAATTTTAGTAGCCTCTGAAAAGAGAAGAAGGGAAAATGGATATTAATGAACTATTTAATATTCTGCTATGGAAGAGATGCAGTGATTTTGCTGTTGACACTTTTGCATGGAATTAAAGCGAGCTGGTTCTTGTTTTGCTTGTCTGTCTTTGTTCCTGAAAGACTTTTCAGTGTCATCAGATTTGGTTTTGTAACCTAAGAGATATTTTACAGACATGCAGACAAGAGAAAAAACACCCTGCTGCTTCTTCATGAAATTCATTGATATTCAGAGCACAGTCCTTTGATGAATTAGAAATTTTGGTTAAAGCTTTAATGAGATTTTTATTTCCTGAACTTATGTTGGAAAATGTGTAGGCTCCATGATTCACAATTCTGAATAAGTTTTTGTTTTGTTTCTCCCCTCCCAAGAATATTTTTGGCTCATTGTTTATTACTAATATTTTATCGATTTGTGAGTTGACAAGTTCACGGTGAAGGTGAAACAGTTTAGAGCTATAGATCTTTACTGCACAGTCTGTATTGACATGCTTGCTTGCTACATACAGGTAAGAGTTTGCAATTCAAGGTTGTGCAGACACAGGTAGCTGCAGAATTTTTGTCATATGAATACCATCAGATATCTGCCTGTTTATTAGTGCTTATTTTTTAAGACCAAGTCTTGTTTACACCCATCCATATCCTTGTACCTTCAGCAAAGCAGTGTTGGAGGGAGAAAGGCCAGGCAAGGTTCATAGGAGCCTGCAGAGGTGAATTGTTGGTGTTGTGGTGTTTGTTGGGTCTACTTATGTTGTGAAACATAATGGCACTGGTAGTACAGTCTTTGCCTCTTTGATGTAGGACAACCAGTGGAGCCTGTAATAGAGGAATCTATAGAAATGGTTGTCTCCTTTCTTTTTGACTCTTACCTTTTCAATTATGCAGCATTCGTCAGTACATGTAAATTCCCTATAAGTTTTCAGTTAATGACTGTGTAATGTCAGGAGCTTGTATCTGAGGCTGGTATCTTCAAGAAACTGTGCTGTGAATGTAGACAAGCATATTTACATAGTTGCTGCATAAATGTAACTAGATAACCATTTGTATTTATTTCATGTTTAGTAAAATCTTTCATCATGTGGCTGGTTGTTTCATTACACATGGACAAGTAATTTGGGAAGCTTTCCACAAGCTGTCATTGAATGGTCTTTGATTTCATAACCTTTCTTGTTTTCCTGTACTGTGCTGCTCACAAATGTTCTCATAACCCCAAAATGTTTGAATCATATGATCTACCACATTTTTATAACTTACATGTGTTCCAGTGTGTTAAAAATAACAGGGATATTGAAATTATCATTGTAACTTGTCCTTTAATTTACTTAATATTGAAGTTTTTCAGGGTCACAATACTTGCAGAAATATTTTGGTGTTAATGGAAAGGAAGGGTATTATCAGTATATAACCTTAGCACTTCCTGAAATTTTTTGGAAGAACAATTCAGTAGCAATATGACTTTTTTTGCTGCAGAGCCAGCAAATAGGTACTGAACTTGGGGCAGTGTTATGTACTGCTGTATTTAACTGTGATTGTTACTAGTATGGAGCATTATCCAGTAGTTTTCCTCATTTCGTGTCTCCTTTTTCATCTACTGCTTTTGGGGATTAGTTTTTCACTTATGCTGTGGGTACCTCATCTATTTAGACTTCCTTGATCCTTCATCTTGTTGGGTTTTGGTTTGTTTGTTTTTTAAGACTCATTTTTGTTGTGTGCAGCTCTGGTTTTGTGTTGGTATCTGCTCACTGGAGATGCCTCTCTTTATAAGTGACCTCCTTCTCCTGCTGTATTTTTCTCTTCTTCAGTTCAGAAAGCATCAGAGAAGAATAACTGTGTTTTTTACAGCTAAGGTCAGAAGAATGGGGAAAATGTAGGCATCTAGCCCAGTGTGGAGCAGCATGCGGTTATGTCAGTTGTACATGATGTCACTTTTCACTGTTAGAAATAATGTCAGATATTAATTGAGGCTGTAATCTAATATGGTTCACTGTTTGGAGATGACAAGATACGTTTGGACTGTTCAGAATGGCAGTACCTTTTTTAGACCATTTATCTTGCAAACCCTCCAATCTTTTCTCAACTACTAAAAAATGAAATATGACTTATCTGCATATTGCTTGAAGCTTCTTTCCCTCTGCAAAGTCTTCCACAGAGAGAAGAAATTTGCTGACTTGATGTTTCAATTCCTAGTAATATTTGTATATTTTAATTTTCAAGCCCTGAAATCTGAGGAATCTGTGAAAACTGTCCATGTACCCCTATTCTGTCTATTTGACACAAGCAATTTCAATATCTGACAGATGCTTGAAAGGTAAAATGCTTTTTTTGGTGATTAGCTTTGCCCTGATTGGCAGATATAAAAATATTGTTTTGACACACAAAAGGAGGAGACTCATATAATCTATATTTAGTCCTTCTTTCATATAGTTTATAATGGTTGACTCTTGGGCCTTATCCTTCTGAATATATTGACTGGTTCTTTCTTCAGAAGTGTTCTTCCATCTGGTGTGGAACCAAACTGGTACTTGCAACCCCTGTTGTGATGTACCTTTCCTTTCAGACTAGAAATGAAGACCAAAGTAGGCTTTTTTATTAGTCAAACAGACAAGAAGAAATTCTGTTTGTTCACATTCAACCCCTGCTAAATTTGTGGGTTTCATTTATTTGTGCTAGCTATTTTCTGGATTTATCCTGAACAAGAAGTGGAATTAGTGAATTAATGCCCAGGAAGTGAGCATCCTGTGTTATGTGCTCCAGTCCAGAAGTCCTTCATACGGTAAGAAAACTTCTTCCTCTGTATTTCCAAGCTGAGTTCCAAGTGCAAGTATTTGGTATTATTTAGAAGAATTTTATGTAAAATCTGTCCATTTTTATGGTTTTAGCGTGATCTGAAGGTATGTGAATTGTAGCGAGTTTAAGGGTTTAGCACATAGATTAGTGAATTACATATTTTCAGAACATAGCTCTACAGTTGAGCATTTGAAGACCATCCTAGCAATAATAACTTTAGCAATAATGATAAGCTTCATAATTTTTTCTGGGGCAGTCAGAGCAGTAAGTGATCTGTCTGTGTTAATGGCTGTAGAATATGTAGATGATCTCTGAATATGTGTTTTTGCAAGGAGAAGCTTTGTTCCACACTCTTACACTGTCCTGGGAGAGTAATTTCTGAAAATATGATATAAATGCAAATCTGTGTTTAAAAACATTGAAACAACTGTGTGCATTCACTGGTTGCTTGCTATGGTATATTGTTTCCACAGTGTTTGTTGATGATGTAGATAGGGTAATTTTATTTTGATGTATTCAAATACAGTATGCATTATTATTTATGAAAATGTAAGACTTTTTTTCCTTATTATCTAGTACTAAATATGCTTTGCTTCTGTCATCAGTGCTATGGTGGTCTACCTGTGCAGTTGACTTTAGGCCAAAATAACGAACTGGGGCGAAGGAGGGAAGAAGGCTTTTCTTCACTTTGTGCTAATAGTATAGACAGGTTTGTGGAATCACTGCAGCAAGTTTTAAATGGTGGATGAAATAAAAAATTCCTGCCTGATGCACAGAGCAAGTACAACCATTGCTGCCTGTGCAATAGCTGCCACAGGAAGCTATTTCATTTAATCACAGAATGGTTTGTGTTGGAAGGGATCTTAAAGAACATGTAGTTCCTGCTATGGGCAGGGACACCTTCCACTAGAATGGGCAGCTCAGTTTGTTCTAATACTATTTCAGACATACCAACTTCTATTTATTTATTTATTTTATTAAATTTTATGCTTCTATATGAAAGACATGCCTTTAACAGAAAGAAAAGGCTGTTGGAAAAAAATGCTGCAGGAAGTTTTCTAGGGTTTTGTATGTTTTAGTTTGAGCCTAAGCAGCATTACGTTACAGTAAGACACGCAGAGATGGTGATGGTGGTGTGGATGCTTTGAACTTCCCTAAAGTGAGAATTTTAAGAGATAAATGCTAGGAGTCAAGATCAGGAGTGCAGTGAAGCAATTTGTCTGAGAGTTACAGTGGGTTTAGGAACTGGAGTGGAGATAAGAGTGATATCCAGCAGGGAATCGGGAGTTCCAGTTTTGTGGAGTGTGTCATGTCTTTGCATGGTTGATAAAGAGTAGGAATTTGAGCACTGATAGAGACAGAACCTTCTTTTCCAGTTTTCCATCTTAGTCACCCAAACATTTTTCCTGCACTTAATGACATATGTCTTCAGTGGGGAAAACAGATTTCAATTAAAGCATACATGCAATGATCCAAAGTAATCCTGATGAGTTAGATGTTTGTATTTACTAGCACTTGAGTTTGATGTGTCTGTGTCATTCTGAAAATGTACTTCTGAGAGTTATTTAAGGAATGTGTGCATAGGAAACTGCACACATGCAAAATATAGAGGGTTGTGTGTATATAGTGTAAGAACTGAGTGTAAGAAATGTGTCTTGAGAGGGTATTGTGGCTGATGAAAGTATTTTTATATTCAGAAAGAGAAAGCTTGGAGTTACTTAGCTTAAAGAAATGTTTTTTCATGACTTCTCAGAGTCAGAAAAGCAAACTCTACCTAGGCTTTTTCTTCTGAAAACACTAACTACTGTTTTTTTAAACATATGTGAATGTTATTCCAAGACTTGTGGTTACAGTAGAAACTATATATTAATTTTGTATTTTTAAATCTAAATTTTAAAACTCTGACAGATTTCTTTTAAGGTGTGAGAAATTATAGTCTAGTGGTGTTATTTTCAGGGTCCTTTCTGCAGTGGCTGAATTGCCTACTGCTAAGTTTGTTTGCTCTCCTCTTTTGTATGCAATATTTCAGATAGTTGTAAAAGGGGACGAAAAAGCTGTGATACGTCTGTTTTTCACAAAGCTTACCTATGACAAAATCTAAAAAATTGGCTGCTATAGGACACCCACGTCAAACATATCATCAAATGCAGTTGCTTCCTTAAGAGCAAAGAAAAAAACACATCATAATGGATAACATTTCTTTGAATGAGCCCTGTTCTCATCCTCCCCCCAAAAATCTTGAAAATCTCAAACATGCAGAAGGCTCTCTCTATCATTTATGATTCATAAATGGATCAGTGTTATTAAAAACCACAGGAGCCCTTTGTTCATTTAGTCAGCCAAAGAGATGCCCATCCGTCCCTGCTCTGGGCAGGAGCGCCCTTCTACAGGCTTCAGCTGTTTTTTTCAATGACTCCTTGGTGTAAAAAAAATCAACTGATTATGTCATTGAAATGCAAAGATTATTATCTCTAGAAGATTTTTGCATCTTAGTTTTAAAGATGAACTGGAAGGGATTGCTCAAGCACAGGATACAAGTTACAGTACCCTTTCTGCGTAGACTCTTTGCATATATATGTCTCCAAGCCTCTTATTATATAACTTTATTGTTTTTTTAAATTGCTAGTGGCCATGATTCTTCACATTAATATTGAAAACAATACTGGAAAGAAAATAATGGAGATGGTAGTGCCCGTCCAAAAATTCTGATGCCACATAAGGCTGTATGTTCTGTATTACAAGCTGATTTTTTTAATAAAAGATAAAATAATACTGCAGCAACATGAAGAAAGAATTAAATATAGGAAAACTAAGGGAAAAAGGAATAAAATGAACTTGCCAAAGACTGATTATTACAGAAACATTTTTCTTCCTTTAATACAAGAAAATATTATTGGTAAAAAGGACTCCTTTCTTGAGTCCTGTAGAGCAATGATACAATGACACCATGGAAAATACATTTTGCAAAAGTAGATTGATTTTAAGAAGTATAGTGCAAATAAAATAGAATGAAAGTGAATTTATCAGGCTGGACGGAACTTACCCTTTCTCAAAGATCAACCTTTTTCTACACTTTGTATTTGTAACTCTTTTATAAAAATCACACATGGTTTACTAAAATTGGGCTGAAGAAGTGCTGTTAATAGAGTGAAAGTTTGGGGCATTAAATAGGGAGAGTTGGATGGCTTGAAAGAAGTAACAAAAATAAAATAAAATGTAATAGATTCTAGTAAGACTGGTTTTTGTGGCTAGCTGACAGTATGGGGTTTGCTGGGATGTGGATGTGTTACATGCAATGGTATGACTGGGCCACCAATGTGATGTGTTAGTGAACAAGCCACGTGCAACCCTATGACACTGGAAAGAAAAAGTAATTCTGGAGAAGTTAGTAAAGCACTTGTGTTGTTGTAATAGCAACTGGCAAGAGCTCATCTATTTACAGAGGAAAAATATAGCAATGTAAAACCAGAATTATCTTTTAGTTGGAGAATCGCACATGGGGGATCTCAATATCTAATCCTTACTCACTGCTGTAACAATTAACATTGAGTCAAGACTTTGTTTTTCCTTAACAAGGAAAGTATGGTAGGTCATTTCTCGTGGTGATGCTCTCTGACTGTGTTCAGTCTAAATGATTCAGTAATCTGACAAATAGGAAGAATAATGTGAGTATAAGATTCTGGTGGGTTTTTTTCCTAATGAAATGTATTAGAGAAACTGTGACACTGGTAGGAGGTGGAAGAAGAAAATGGTCCTTGAACTCTTTGCTAGATTGATATACTAATCAGTATGACTTTTCCAGAAAAGAAAGCTCCATTTTGCTTGGACTCTATCTTCCCTATTTTCCTTTTCCAGAAATAGAAGATTAGGACGTGTCTGCACCAATGTGATAAAATGTTCCCGCAAAATGGTATTGTATTTTCGCCTTGAGTTGCTGCTGAAATGAAGTTGTTCTCTTTCAGTGCTGCTTTGTTTTTGACCCCTTTTTGTGAATTCTCTGAGGAAAGGAACATATTCCCATCTTTTATAGTAATCAAATTTATCTGGCATCTCTCAGCCTCCTGCATTAGTTATGCTACAGTTGGCCAGCCTTGGGAAGGCTTTACCAGGTTTATTTATTTATTGTTCTAAAGTGAAGATTTTTGACTTGAGGTCCCCATATGATCCTAGAGGATTTCAGCAGAAAAACTGAAAGTGCTTTTTGCTAGTATTTTGTTACAGTTATTTTCTATGGAACTATTTAAAAAAAACCTGCTTGACTTAAACTCTAAAAAAAAGCCATGTGCCCAAAATCCCAAAGAAACATTCAGCTACTGAGCGAGAGAAGAGTGAAAAAAACCTTCATCGTCTTAGTTGTATCAGAAATATTTGCACTTCATCATGAGGTCAGTGAGGCCGATGTCATTGCATTTAGTTTCAGTGGGAATTCAGTTTTATAATTGTCCATATGTGCTAATGAAATTTCTTAAACATGTCTAGAAGTTTTTAATGTCCCCGTGTTTAGGAAATTGCATCACAACCTGTAAATACGAGCTAGTTGCTGTGAGACTGTAAACACCCTTAAATCTTACTACAGGCATCGTACATGAGATACAGGCAGTTGCATTCTGGTGGAACCAGGCAGCTTTTGCAGTTCATGTATTCAGTATTTTGCTGTAAAGGCTTGTGAAAAATATCACTTGTATGTTCATGAAACATAGATGAAAATTCAGCATAAACAGTACTGGCCCTTGTCCTGTTGGTTGATGGCGTTCGTGGGAAGCAAACTGCATTTTTTGTAGGAATGGTATGCAGTGGAGCACTTATAGTAAATATATATTAGATGTGTAAATTAGAAAATTAAAAATTTCTCAGTCCCCTTCTCTATCAAATGGGATGTGATGCAAACCATCGTGGAACAAATTTGAAACAAAATTTCAGGCTTCTTACAGACACAGAGTTTTCGATTGGCTAATATTTTGTTAATGTGTTTTTGCTGTTTGAAATGTCTTTAAAAACAAGCAAAGCAATACATTCCTACCTGAGCTTATTTTCATTATGTGAAGTAAGTTGGAACATAAAGATTTGAATGTATAAAACAGAAACACTGAAGGTGCCCTCTGGCATACAGCAGAGATTAAATGAAATCAGAGCACTAGTAGACAGATGAGTAGGGTTTTGTGCGAAGGTAAAAGAGTTGTTTCTGCAGCAGTGCACTTGCAGCTTGAGCCTGCTGGAAATGGCTGTGGGGAAAGCAACAGAAAGGCACTGACAGTGTTACAAAGGGAAGAACTGTGTGTGCTGCCAAACTGGGGTTTATGGTGGACTGCTGCGTGTCATAGAGACTCCACAGAAGGTGCCAGGTACACTAGAATTACTTTTTTTCATTAGTCCTGGAAAGTGTAGTTTGTTCTTATTGTAAATACTCTTTATAGAAGTACAGAAGCATGCATCCCATGTCAAATATTTTGTCTTTTTTCCAAGAGACTTTCTTCAGGCACTGCTTTTGCTCATTGCACAATAAACATGATGTTTTCAGTCATCACAACTTTGATCTTAATGTTCACTAGATTTGAAATCAAACACAGTTTGTATGAGAAGTTTCAAATGTTCAACTCATCTTCGGAATATTTTTGAAGATGCTCCCCACAGTATTGGCTGTTATAATCCTGGGCAAAAAAGGGAGCAACCTCTATCATAAACACGAGGGTGACCTAGAAAACACGTTGCAATAATGCTAAGTTGAAATGGAAATTGAAGACAGGAAGCTCAAGTTTGAGACAGTGTCAATCAGAAAGTCAGCCTGAAGAGTATCAGTAGCCATCTGAGAACAGTGCATCAATATTAGTCTTCTGCTTCAGCTCAATGTAGTATCATCTTAATTTTTTTGTGTTTAAAATAGATTCTGTAGGCTATTCCTGAAGTTTAGACAGATGGATATCAACAAAAGGCAAAGAAAAGTAAAGCAATGTTGTGCTATGTAAAAATAAGGTTTTTGTTGAATATACATTGTCTTTTTCAGAAAACTAATTTCTCTTAGTAGAATGCCTACTGAGAACATTCAACTTTGCCACAGCTTCTTTTGTAACTTCTGTTTTCATTGCTCTTTCTTCATCAATTTAATTCTGTATTTGAAAAAAAAAAAGAAATGCTGATTATAAGGGAAATAAAGCTGTACTGGAGTATCATCAAAGCAAAATGGAGTATTTTGTTTTCAAATATGATTTATTTCACTAACAACCTTAAAAGCTTTGACTCATTTAATTTTATTTTATGCTCATGAAATCCACAGGAGGCTGACCTAGCCATCTTCCTCATCTTCTACTTTGCAAGTCCCAAATGGTATTTCCCCTCTGATTCTTTGATCTTATGAAATTTTTCTTAGAGGAGTAAACAATGATAGTAAGAAAATGTTCATATTACATTTCAGATGTACATACCAGCGTAGAGGGATTTTTATTGCAGGAGAAAAATCAAATCCTTGTCACCTAAACTGCTAATTATGTTTGATAAATGTATGGTATATGTTTAATGCAAAGAGAATTTAGGAAATAATACACCTTGCGTAATTACAGCGACCAAGTTACTTCCATCAATCTAATTTTTCTGATTCAGGTTCATTTGCATTACATTATTTTCATTAAATGTGCTTTCAGTGGAAGCCCTGCTCTCTGTCAAGAACAAGAATCAAATACTGAAATATTTCAACGTGCATAAATCCAGTTTGCACATCACATGCATCATGCATGGCTGCTCCATCACAATAGGAGCACATATGCATTTGTAACAGACATGAGCCATGCACAAACATGACCATTTCACACCATATTGAAAGGAAAAATGAGCCTGAACATAGCAAATATATGTAACCTCCTTTATCTTCGGTTGTCTCTACAATGTCTGTCTGGTTGATTGGAACCATGCCAGTTTTCTCAAGCCATCCAAAGTGCAGTGGAAGAATCTGGTACAGTGGAATAGTTACTACAACTGCCTTCCCCTGGTAAGTTGGTTGTAGTTCCGCAGCAGTACGTTCTAAGGAAAGCTGTGCTGCTTCTTGTGATGCTAGTCTGGAGTGGTCTTGGTTCTCCTGACACCATTCTGTACTCTGGTTTTTCTAATTATCACTTGCCCAAGTAGTAACCAGATTGTGTTCTGAGCCATTTTAGTGCAATTGTATTGCTCACTGTGTGCTAATACAGTAACTTGCTAATTCAACAGAGTAGGCTACTTCCTCTCTCTTATAAACTGAATTAAGCGTGTGACTGGGAGAGGTGGGCAGAAAGAAAAGGGATGCTGTTACAGGTGTGCAGAAATGGCATTTTGTGCAGTTCTGCACATTAAGGTACTTGGACAGAGCCTTGGGTGACATGGTTTAGTGTGAGGTGTCCCTGCCCATGGCAGGGGGATTGGAACTAGATGATCTTAAGGTCCTTTCCAAGCCTAACTATTCTATGATTCTAAGGCAACGTGCCCACCTCCACCCACTGTGTCCCTGTTTCAGTGGTTTACTCTGAATGAGAAGATCTTATTCTTCTGCTCCCTCTTCACTTGACACAAACCTTCTGCTTTTGCTCCAAAACAAGATACTTGTGATCTTAATTAGTATCTCAGAAATGGGGTAACTGTGTAAAGATAACTGTTACATCTTTCTCTTTGTACGTTTTCTGTATTTCCATCTTTTGTGCTGTCACTTCTTTTCACAATAATGCAGTGTTGGAAATCTCCTATCTGATATTTAGTGAAAAGCAGTCCTCTCCCTTAATTTATAAGCATCCCCTCTCCTCTTCCACCTCCCCCCACTTTCCAAGCTTCAAATTAAAAAAATAATAAAACAAATACTAGTGGCAATACTGCGAACTCTTATCATGCGTGTAGTCATAATTACTGTTGAAGATGAATCTAAATTTATGTTAACGCATATATGGTTTTACTTAGTAATTTTGTTATTCTTACCTGCTATGGTTATTTTCCATATGTTGCTCTAGAATGGACTTGCTTTTAAAAACAGAGCAGTGATACCACATTAATAATTTAATAGATGAGATTTGAAATAATTCAGATGGAGCAAACAACATGTTTTCCAATATGAATCCTTTTATGCAGTATCCAGAATTGTTCTCAGTTGCTGTCAGTGTCTGTGATAGTGTTGAGACATGCAGAGCTAGAGGCTATTTTCAGGCACCTGCCTTTTGTGTTTTACATGTGTGACTTCAGGACCACTTCTAAATATTTGCAATCATACTACTGATAGTATGTTAATTTCTAATTATATTATGAAATATTCTTTTATAAATAAATGCAGGGTGTTTGTATGTGTCTATGATAGAAGCTTACATTCAAGTTAACCTTGCTAAGACATTTGAGTGGTGGTGAGCAGACACAGAGAGCTGCTGGGGAAGTTGGGGTGTTCTTGTGGCCATGGTTTTCTCTCAGCCATGCTTTTATTTGTAGCATCTTCCTTCTGGAGTTCCTGAGCATATAAAATTTGGGAACAGGAAAAATTATGTCTTTTGTTACAGTTGTGTCACAGGCAGAGAGAAGGAATAGAGAAAGAATGAAAGTAAAGGTATGTTTTGGCTGTTAGGAGACCTGCTTCCTGATAGCCATTAATACCAAGTTCTGCATATTGTTGTTCCACTTCAGGGTGTCCTCCCAAAGACAGAAACTTCTGAACCCCATATTCCACAAATACCACCTAATCGTCTTTGTATTGTAGAAAATGTGGTTGATAGCCACCTTCTCAAAAAGATGTGCACTGAGAGGAGGAGAAGCAAAGAATGTAAGGCGTTTCCGTGTGCCGTCAGAGTTTTGCTGTATAGTACAGTTGTTTGACTGCAGAGAGAAACAAGCATGGAACAAGAAACAAAAATTGGAAGAGTAAAAAGAGCTCAGTAAAGAGGTAGAACACAAACCAGTGGTGTTTGGGAAATGAGTGCCCAGTGAAGTCAAGGCTGGAGGCCAGCTCTTTCAAAGCTGTCATGGTTTAAGCCTCTCTAACTCACACAGCCCGTTCTCTCACTCACTTCCCCCTCTTTCTTGCCCCCGCTCCTGGAGGGATGGGAAGGAGAATCGAAAAGAATGCAACTCCCACAGGTTGAGATAAGAACAGTTTAGTAACTAAAGTATAACAAATCACTACTGCTACCACCAATAATAATAATGACAAGGCAAATACAAGGAAAGAGTACAATTCTCACCACCTAATACCAAGCCCAACCATGCAGTGCACCCCCCCCTTCCGGGTCTCTGCTCTCTGCTTTCCATCCTGGGCATGACGTGCTGTGGTATGGAATAACCTCTTTGGTCAGTTTGGGTCAGGTGTCCTGTCTCTGCTTCCTCCCAGCTTCTCCTCCTCCCTGGCAGAGCATGAGACTCAGAAAGTCCTTGGTCAGACCAAAACATCACTAAGCAGTAACCGAAACACTGGTGTTATCAGCGCTGTTCCCAGGCCAAAAACTGAAAACACAGCACTGCACCAGCTACTACGAAGGAGAAAAATGATTGCTGCTGCTGAGCCCATGACGAAAGCAAACCTTCAAAGCAAAGAAACCCCGCCATTTGTTAAGATACTCAGGCAACTGTTTTGAGTATTTCCACATTTAAATAAAATTAAAAGAAGATACTAATACTGTGTCAGCTGAAAGACCAGCACCAAGCTCTTGACTTGGGGCATTCCTACAGCAAGTTTAGGAAGAATGGCAAGGAGTCTGTGTGCGTGTGGAAAGCTGAGGGCAGTGGCTGTGTTGCTCTCCTTTAAAATAAATCAGCTCATCTTTCTGTCTGGAAATAACATTTTCTGAAGGTTGCAGGTAGTTACATCTACCCTATTAGTGTGATAGGTTAATGTGCTACTTTACCCTGAATCAAAGAAAAGTTGAGCATATGGTAAATTTATAACCTATTGTTGCCTAGGAATCAGTGTTGCTTCTCTCAGTTGCTTTAGGATGGGACTCTCCAAAAGCAGAAATCTGGGCACTGCAGGTTATCCTCTGGTATTTCGAAAACCTGAAGGATTGGACAGAATTGGAGAGACTTTTGAAGCAGCTGTCATCTGTCCCATGGAAACGCTGAAGAAAAAAATAAAAGTAGGAGTTTGGATTGGCCAGTTAACTCTCTGTTACTGTTCAAGCGACTGTAAGGAAAATAAAGTAAATCATCTAAGTTCTTACCACTCTCCTGATTAAGTCTTCTCACACATGATCCTTTTGCAGCAGAGTGCAACACTCAAAAGTAGAGTGGTGTAAGTTTGGTTTGTTTTTTTTGTGTGTTTGGGGGGATTAGTTGGTTGGGTTTTTTCTTCAGATTGGTTCTACTCAGTTACAGATGAAAGTGTTGAAACCTTTCTTTAAAAGGACATTAACTGCAGCTTTAAACCCTTCAAAATAAATGCAGGATATTCCACATAACTTCATTTAGTGTAACAATTAATGCTATTAGAGAAAGTCTTTTTACCCCTTTAAATAATTGCCATTTAGTAAGTCCAAACCGTTGGCAAGAAAGCTGTGAACTGATTGATTCTTAGGACTGTTAATTCTTAGGAGGACTGTTAATTCTTAGGACTGGTTAAAAATCATTCATTGTGTATACCAAGTGCATTAGCCCTCTGGAAAACAAACAAAAAAAAACCCCAAAAAGTAAATAATCATAGAATCATGGAATCATAGAATACTTAGGATTGGAAAGGACCTTAAGATGATCCAGTTCCAACCTCCCTGCCGTGGGCAGGGACACCTCACACCAAACCATGTTGCCCAAGGCTCTGTCCAACCTGGCCTTGAACACAGCCAGTGATGGAGCATTCACAACTTCCCTGGGCAACCCATTCCAGTGCCTCACCACCCTGACAGTAAAGAACATCTTCCTCATATCCAATCTAAACTTCCCCTGTTTAAGTTTGAACCTGTTACCCCTTGTCCTATCACTACAATCACTAATGAAGAGTCCATCCCCAGAATCCCTATAGGCCCCCTTCAGATACTGGAAGGCTGCTATGAAGTCTCCATCATTTTGATGGAAATAATGAGATAAAGGCAGTTTCTCTGGTGCGTAATAATTACATGTTTCATTTGAAGAATAAAATACTAGGATACAGTAAGGATCTACATATGGTTACTATGAGTGTAAACAATAATAATTATGGGTCGGAGCAATCCCAGGCACAGCTACAGGTTGGGCAGAGAAGAGATTCCGGGCAGCACTGCGGAGAAGAACTTGGGGGTGTTGGTCAATGAGAAAATGAGCATGAGCTGGCTTCAGTCTGCTCTTGCAGACCAGAAAGCCAAGCGTATCCTGGGCTGTATCAAAAGGAGTGTGACCAGCAAGTCGAGGGAGGTGATCCTGCCCCTCTACTCTGCTCTTGTGAGACCTCGCTTGGAGTATTGTGTGCAGTTCTGGTGTCCTCAACATTAAAAGGACATGGAACTGTTGGAACAAGTTGAGAGGAGGGCCACGAGGATGATCAGGGACCTGGAGCACCTCCCATATGAAGATAGGCTGAGAAAGTTGGGGCTGTTCAGCCTGGAGAAGAGAAAGCTGCATGGAGACCTCATAGCAGCCTTCCAGTATCTGAAGGGGGCCTATAGGGATGCTGGGAGGGACTCTTCATTAGGGACTGTAGTGATAGGACAAGGGGTAATGGGTTCAAACTTAAACAGGGGAAGTTTAGATTGTATATGAGGAAGAAATTCTTTACTGTAAGGGTGGTGAGGCAGTGGAATGGGTTGCCCAGGGAAGTTGTGAATGCTCCATTGCTGGCGGTGTTCAAGGCCAGGTTGGACAGAGCCTTCGGTGGCACGGTTTGGTGTGAGGTGTCCCTGCTCATGGGAGGGGGGTTGGAACTAGATGATCCTAAGGTCCTTTCCAACCCTAACTATTCTATGATTCTATTGTATTCTATGATTAAAATAATTTTTTTCATGACTAAATACTCATCATTAGTTGTTGAAACTCTTGCATATGATATGTAGTTTTTTTAAGCTTAAACCAGTAATTTTCAGCTGAAGATAAAATGTGGAAAATAATTGCTTATTCTGGCCAGATTGCCTGTAATAACTTTTTGGATTTCTGTGGAGCATGCAACAACTTTACTAACATGCATACTTGGTGATGCTGCAGTTTCTCAGCAACCTAATGTATTCTCTTGGTGATTGCCAGACTACAGGTATTTGGGC
The DNA here is from genome assembly GCA_028858755.1 of Ara ararauna. Lineage (NCBI taxonomy): Eukaryota > Metazoa > Chordata > Aves > Psittaciformes > Psittacidae > Ara > Ara ararauna. The sequence goes on along the minus strand of CM054410.1, from coordinate 2,508,332 downwards.
TCCCTACATCACCAGTCCAAGCCGGAGCGCTCTACTGGCTTGTCTTTGGCAGTGGGCTGCCCCAGATACTGCACAAGAGCATGTAAGAAACTCTGTAAAGTGCAACTAAGGGATTACTGCATTGGTTATAGATTTTAAGGCCAGAAGGGAGTGTTAGATCATCTAATCTGACATCCTCTGTAACATATGCCATTAAAATTAGGCTAGTTAATTCTGTAGTAAGCCTACAAACTTTTGTTTAAATGGAGTATATATTGTGCTGTTTCAACCTGCCGTGTTATTTCCAGGCAGGAGGAATCTGCCCTTTCCTTAATGTTCAGTCAAACACGTATACATTTCATATTTGAATTTCCTCAGCTTCTACTTCTGGATGTCTGTCCTTGTTCTGGATATTTTGAGGAAATAGAGCCTTTTACTGTACAATACTTACTGTACATGGAGGCACATTTATAGCTTTATATTTTCTTTTTGCTAAGATAAATGTGGTCTGGCTCTTCTTTTCTTCATTTTTTTTTTTTTGTTCAGATTTTTAATAGGCTTTTGATCCTGGCCACCAGAATTGTATGCAGAAATCCTGTACTGGTCTTATCAACACTACAGGCACCCACATGGGGATAACCCGACCCATGCTTTCTTACACTTGGCACTCGGCTAGTCCTGAATAGATTCTACCCATGGCTTACTGGTAGATTAATGTGAAAATTTGTTAATTTGCATTTTTGAGTGCTAAAAAAAGTTGTCTTTCAAGAACTTGGAATCTTGCTGATCCTGTCTGTATCACTGTACCACAATGAGATAAATTATCTCCATTAATTCTTTGATTGCTTCAAGTTTAACATTAAAGCATATTTAGATCTAAACTAATTTTCCAGTTTCCCTTTCTGACACCTGTCAAATTCTCAGAAAGGTGCAGCATCAGCTGTGTGAGAGTGAACTTTTCTAGGTCAATGGCTCTGAAGTCATGCAATAAAAAGTATAAAGAGAATGGTTTTGTTGCCCCAGACACCAAATTCTACCTGCTTTTTAGAAATACTCAGAATTAGTGGCTCATTGTAAAATTCTTTACTTAGACTGAATTTTAAAGTACCTGATAGGGAAAGCTGACTCATATATTTGAAAAGGCGTTCAGTGCAGCAGGATAGTGTTTGCCTCTGTGTTTTTGTAAAGATAAACCAGTAAATATCCATGTGTTACTCTTTTCAGAAACTCTTGCACTGAAGCTATTTATTCTCTTCCAATGATTTAATAACATCTTCCAGATTACTTAGTGTCTTCTATTCTGCTGCAAAATTAACTAGCTGTTAAATGAAGGAAAAGGTCTTGCAACGTTAGAAAAAACACTTTGTAAGGGAAGAAAGCACTGGGTGAGCATTTCAGGTGACTTCCAGAGAAAGGCTTTGGAAGATAAATGACTTTATTAAGTTTTAGGCAACCAGTCAAAACATGATCTGGCAATTTTATTGAATTAGTGGAATTTTATTTTTGATCAGTTCAATTTTATTGAGCTATTTGAAGTTTAAAATTATGAGATATTTCTGCTGTTTGCAACAGGAGATGGAAGTTTTAATTGTGTGTTGTTATGCTTCAACTTAAATTAGATTATCAAGCAATTAATGAGTGTGTTAGTAGTTGATTTAACAAATGGATTAATCACTGTTATCTGCTGGTATAGAGTCTAGAAGGCTAAAGGCACCTCTGTGATCTGTGCTGGTGTATGTTACTAACGTGTATGCCTCTATGATTATTAAATAGCTTCTTTGATCACCTGCTTTATAAAACAGGTCAATATTGGAATTTTGATAAAGCGCTTTTTTAGCAGATTATCCTGTTTACTTGAGTGGACTAGATTTTCTATATTTGGCAAGAATCGCAACCAATTTCCATCAAAGTTTTCATGCTGATCAACTATAGTTTTTACCCAGTCAATCACTAAGAAAATAATGCTATTTATAACCTTGAATACATTATGCTTTTAAAAAAATATTAATCATTAATTCAGAGAAATTAAAATTCTAAATGCCATGAAAGTACATCTCTGTAAATGCAATTGACAATGTTTTATAAATTAAAAGCCTTAATAACAGTTTTCTTATTTGAAATAAGTTTAACAGCTGTATCCTACCAAACTTTATTTCATATATAAAAAAAATTAACTGAAAATCCCTCTGAACTGTGGTATTGGCTTTGGTACAGTGCATGAAATAATTTTTCCATCTTACCCCACTGTTCTCTGAAGGTCAGGCTTTAAATTGGGCTGTAACTGTCTTGCTGCAGAGTTTCCAAGCTACGTTAATTTTTGGTCTGCCATTGATGGATGGAGCAGTTTGAATTCTGACATGCAGCAGCCTGACTGGAATGACCTGCAGAGGCAGATGTCAGCCTGTTATTTCATGCCCGTTTGTCAGAAAGAAAAAACAGCTGCTTTTTTTTTTCCTTTTTTTTTTTTTTTAAAAGCAGCTCTTTTATACATACAGGGAGCACTTGTAGGTGGATGTGCTCTTTGATATACATACATTTAGAGAATCCTATAAAAAAATTATATTTATTTATCATTTCTCTAAAACCTGGTTAGGTCTCTTAAGAATTTGTTGGTGACCAATATTGAGAATATGCATATTATTATATTTGCTGTACTGCAAACAGCTGAACAAGAATCATCTTGAGAATCTATATTATTTCATAAAAAGGTATTATTTTGCCCATGGATACTCTGAGAGGATTAACACTGTTGTTTTGTAGAACAAAAAAAGGTGCTATTTGTTAATTTATAGTTGCTAAAGAGTTTCCTTTGTGATTCTGTTCTTGCAGATTCATCGTACAGCAAAAGTATTTCATGATCATTGTTGCAGCATTTTCTGAGGATGACATGGACCCTTACTGAGTACGCCAGAATGTTCCTTTCATGTTAAAGCAAAACTGCCATCCAAAAATGAGCATGGGGAGGGATTTTTTTCATTAAAACACAGAAATCACTTTACAGAACTGATGCAGACAGGAGCAGCTGAACTTTTATACTTGCCACCTGGCTTGCAGAGTCCTGAGTGAGAAGTAATTTATTTGGTTGATACGGGTGGGAAAAAAAGGAAATACTTTAATTAAAGAATTGAAAATCCCTTTAACATTCAGGGTCCTGCCTGAGCAGATGTTGGTGAAACCTTTGAGTGTCTCCTGTATTCTGGCTCCACAACACACACTGGGTGCCCCTGACACAAAGGAGCAGTGAGCCAGAGGCATCCAATGTGCTGAAAAGTCCTTTGGGCTTTTCAGTGACGTTGCCATAAACCGGAAAGAATTGGAGTGAATGAATTTGGGGGTGATTCTGTGACTTAACTGGGTGAACAGGAGTTTGACCATTTGTTTTGATAGGATGAACATTTTCTCTTGTGATCTTTATTTGATCGTATCTCAATTAGGGTAACTCCCCATAATAAATTCTAAATTCTTAGTTTTCATTTTGGAACTAATTCTTTGTTTCTAAAATTCATTGATCTGGAAAACACATCTAGTTAGAAGAAAAGACACATAATTCTCATGGGCTAGTTGGAATCACATAAGGGTTAACGCAGTAATCATAAGGGTATGAAGCAGTCGTGCAAATTTGCAGATAATAAATTTTATTGTGTAAGTTATGATGGGTCTGTCTTAATGACAAACCCAAATAATTTTCAAGATCATCTTTATCATTAATGTACAGTTTGCTATTGGATAATGTGAAGCTATGCCTTTGTTTAAATAAATAAAAGAAACCCCATAACTGGTGACTGTCAGATGTAGGACCATAGCCAAGAAAGCATCAAGAAAACCATCTGCCAAAGTCTTAGTGATTAGGGTAGATTAATAGTTGAATGGGAGAATCCAGTCTTATGCATTAGCCAAGGCAGCAAACGTAATCCACAGTTATATAATACAACAGGCTACCATCCAGGAAAATAGGAAAGCAGGAAAACAGAAAAAGCCCCATCTCTGTATAAGATAAATACAAGATCTAAGTTTTTAACAGCATGTGTAGTCTTTTGCTAAACAGCGTAGCCTGTCACTGAATGCCTTGAGTGTCAAGTCTGGGCATTTTTAAGGCTTTTTTCCCTGAAAGTGTAATAGCTAAAGTAGAAATATGGCCTTGATGCAGAGATGGTTACAAGTTTCTTTGTCCAAAATTATGTGGAAGACAGTATTACAGAATAGTTCACTTTTTTTCTTGAAGCTAAAAGTCTTAAATGTCTTGTATCTTTTAAAACAAAAGCGATAAATATGGAAAACTCTGCTGGTGAAGCACTGGCTCAAGTAGAAAGTTAAAAGACTCAAAGTCCTAGAAAAGTTCATAGTAGCAGGGTGATAGTTGTGCTTCCTAATAAGTGCAGAGTATATCTCATAGCAAATATTATATGTGTTTATTATAAAGTTGGTGCTGAAAAATATACAGGATGACTTAAAAAACCCCAGAACAAACCCAACCAATCAAACAAAAGAACCCCACCACACAAAATAAAACTGATCAGACTTTTCTGTGCCTGGACAGGAGAAACCTTCTCCCTGCCACATCAGTGAACTTCAGCATTTGTCTAAAATCTTATTCAGACAGTGGAATGATTGCCTTTTCTACCAAATGTAGTGCTATTTTCCTTGGGTATTCTATGACTAAAATACTAAGAATTTGCTTAGTAGGAGATAATACAGTGTAATGGCAAGAGCTGGCTGAGCATTTTTGCTTATTGTTGGAACATTTTTCTGAGGTGGTGAATTCTCTAACAGTTTACAAGGAAGGTGTGAACCCCAGTGTTGCAAACCACAGACCACTGACAAGAAGCTTGCTTTCTTTCTAAACTGCTTTTTATACTGCTACTAGTAATAATCTATACCCCCGTTTGGATCCCCAGGGAAAAGAATGAAAACAACAGTGTAGAGACATCACTTAGCAGCAGTGAAGCCATTCACCTTTTACTGTCCCACTGCTTCAAGAAAAGGGAATGGCAGAAAATTGTACTTGCTTAGTCCCTCTCAAGATGTTGCTTCGTCTCTTTCACCAGTACATAATGTTTCATTCTACTAACAAATCCTTCTGAGTATCTTAGTTTGAGACTTCTGTAAAAAGACATTTTGGGGAAGTTAAGCAGGAAAATACTAGCAGTGAGCTGCTTTTGTATTGTGTCAGGAAACAATTCTTCCATTTAAAGCTAAGCTGCTCCCTAACTGGGAAAAGTATTTGAAGTTTCTTGGGGAAGTGATTAGTGAATTGAAAGCAAAAATGGCACAGGTTATTTGGTTGCTGTAATTTCTATGGATCAGAGTGTTTAAAAATAATTTTATATGGTATTTAAAAAATCAAAAGAATTCTGTAAGTGAATGTTTGATGTGAAGGCTCAAGGCAGTTTGTAGGCCAGGGCATTTCAGCTGTGTCATCTGGAAGACACTAGTCACTGGTCTTGCACTGTGTAGCTGAAACAGGGCTGGCTCCCTTTTAATTCTGTTTTCCCATTTACAGCTAAATATCACAAGCTGATGCTGAATGCTGCAGCCTGTTTGTTTACAAGATTTGCCTCAAAATAGTGCAAATTATCAGATGACTGGAAAAAAGGAAAAAATAGCCCCCATCTTCAAGAAGGGGAAAATGAATGACCCAGGGAATTACAGACCAGTCAGTCTCACCTCTGTGCCTGGCAAAATCTTGGAGCAGATTCTCCTGGAAGGCATGCTAAGGCACATGAAAAACAGCAAGGTGCTTGGTGACAGCCAGCATGGCTTCACTAAGGGGAAATCCTGCCAGACCAATCTGGTGGCCTTCTATAATGGGGCTACAGAACTGATGGACAGGGGTAGAGCAGTTGATGTCATCGACTTGCACTTGTGCAAAGCGTTCAACACTGTCCCACACAATATCCTTGACTCTCAATTGGAGAGACATCAATTTGATGGATGGGCCACTGGGTGGATAAAGAACTGTCTGGATGGCCGCATGCAAAGAGTTGTGGTCGATGGCTCAATGTCCAGCTGGAGACCAGTAATGAGTGGTGTCTCTCAGGGATCGCTGTTGCGACCGGTCTTGTTCAACATCTTTGTTGGTGACATGGACAGTGGGATTGAGTGCGCCCTCAGCAAGTCTGCCGATGACACCAAGCTGTGTTGTTCGGTTGATATGCTGGAGGGAAGGAATGCCATCCAGAGGGACCTTGACACGCTTGTGAGGTGGGCTAATGCCAACCTGATGAAGTTTAACCATGCCAAGTGCAAGGTCCTCCACCTGGGTGGGAGCAATCCCAGACACAGCTCCAGGTTGGGCAGAGAAGAGATTCAGAGCAGCCCTGCGCAGATGGACTTGGGGGTGTTGGTTGATGAGAAACTGAACATGAGCCGGCTTCAGTGTGCGCTCACAGCCCAGAAAGCCAACTGTACCCTGGGCTGCATCCAAAGGAGTGTGACCAGCAGGTCGAGGGAGGTGATCCTGCCCCTCTACTCTGCTCTCGTGAGACCTCCCTTGGAGTATTGTGTGCAGTTCTGGTGTCCTCAACATAAAAAGGACATGGAACTGTTGGAACAAGTCCAGAGGAGTCCACGAGGATGATCAGGGACAGGAGCACCTCCCGTATGGAGATAGGCTGAGAAAGTTGGGGCTATTGAGCCTGGAGAAGAGAAGGCTGCGTGGAGACCTCATAGCAGTCCTCCAGCATCTGAAGGGGGCTTATAAGGATGCTGGGGATGGACTACTTATTAGGGACTGTAGTGAGAGGACAAGGGGTAATGGGTTCAAACTTAAACAGGGGAAGTTTAGATTGGATATAAGGAGGGAGTTCTTTACTGTGAGCGTGGTGAGGCACTGGAGTGGGCTGCCCATGGAAGTTGTGAATGCTCCATTGCTGGCGGTGTTCAAGGCCGGGTTGGATAGAGCCTTGAGTGACATGGTTTAGTGTGAGATGTCCCTGCTCATGGGAGGGGGATTGGAACTGGATGATCTTCAGGTCCTTTCCAACCCTAACTATTCTATGGTTCCACAATTCGATCAGGACATTTCCCGGTTTCAGAAGTTATTGGTGGTGACTTCTAAAGGTCCTTTCCTGAGTTTTTCCTTGCCTTTCCACTGAACATCCCAATACACAGACCTTCTCATGTTAACAACCTTTTTGTAAATTAATCTGTTAATCACTTGGATGTTAAAGGACTCAAAAAGATTTGATGACATCCCACTTCTGTTGATGTTTCAATGGCAGAAGGAAATCAGTCACTTAAAATTATCTTTATAAAATTGTTACTATAAACACGTATAGAGGTTTTCCAAGCATACTCTATGGTTTGCCTTTGCTCTCTGGTTGAATATAGAAGCCAATTACTTTTTACAGTATGTTTCTTAGTGCAAAGGCAGCAACTAAATATGACTGTGCTACTTGAAATGCTGGTTGTAATTACCTTGGTAGAAATAATCACGTGCTAAGGGAGGATGTGAAGGGGTGTGACTGTCTTCTGTTAGCAGACTAAGGCATAATACTCATTTGAAATCAGTGACGGCATCTTTGTTCCCAAGTTTGTACCTTGGTCAGTCTGGAGTAGTGCTTCTGTTTGTAATTAATTTAGATCGTAACAGCATATTGATGGCACTGTTAATTAATGTCAGCTTCCTGGAAGCATGTAGAACACTGGCAAGAGATGGGCATAGGTGACAGCATGGTGTATCTTCCCTTGTACAGCAGGCATCTTAAGGACCATTGCTGGAAAAACTTCCAGTGCTTCATGTCACACCCACTGTGCCAAAAATGTCATGTGTACAGCAGACAACAGATATCCCTGCCAGGTCTGGTAAGAGAAAGGGAGTGATTTGTGTTGTGAAGGATAGCAAAGAGCTGTGAATGAATAAAGAAGCACTGGTCAGGAAAAAGAACACAGTGCATTGAGAGGAAACAAAATGCACAGTGACTACCTAATGTCCCTTTAGGCTGACACCATATGGAAATAGCCAGTGGAAGCCAAAAGGACAATCATCCAGATCAATAGTTAGGGACTATGTTTAGGAATAAGATCTCAATGTAGGGAATAAACAGTTGTGCATAGTTGGAGGTTCTCTGACATGAAGCCGTGCAGTTGTGTTTTTACATAAGACTATTCAATGGGGTTCTCTTGCTTTTGCCTGTCATTGCATTTAGGATTTGACAATCTTTATTAAATAGATGTTGTGCATCATTTTACAGGATTTAATACTGCTTCATAAGTAACCACTTTTTATGCCACCTGTGCAGTGGGAAGTAAAGATTAGCTTTCTCAGGTTGAAATCTGAGCAGTGGGAAGGTGCCTGAATAAGGTATTTTCATTAATTAAGTGGCCTACTATGCTGATAGTATTTTAACTGATGGCCCAGTTGGTCCCACTAAATTAGCAATGACATATGTAAACCCATTAATTCGTGAGTCTTCTTCACAGGTGATGCCTATTTAGGATCTACAAACATCTAACTTAGGTGTTGATTATATTATTGATTACATAGCATATGGTCTTCTTGATAGTGTGTTATTGATTAGTACATTAGAAATTAGGTAGGGATGAAAACCTTATTGACAAGTCCATATAAACAAACTTCAGCCTAGATGATTCTTTGAATGCTTCAGCATCCAAACCACAGAGCAGTGACGTTTCTAAAAGTTGATTCAGTGTAGAATCTGCAGGCTGTACTATCTTCCCATGATTTAGGACCTGAGGCATTCTTGGCCTTTGAAAGATGAAATTCAAGCTTCAGGACCCAGAAATACGACTTCATAACAAACATGAGCTCTCAAAAATACCAGGCAGTGTTTGTAGGAGAACAGAAACTATCTCCTGAATCTGAGAATGGTAGAATGGTGAGCAATAATTAATTATTCAGGTGTCATCCATTACTAAAGGTATTATTTCACAAGACTCAAATTGTCTTCCAGGGGAAATTGTACAATTACCTGTGTAGTAAATGGTCTAGTATACATCCATATGTCAAAATGCACTTCAAGATGTATGTCAGCACTTTTGTAGAGAAGAGGGAAATAAATCGGAGGCATGCGTGAACTGTTCCCCCTGTGCTGGCACTTCTGAAATCCCATTTCTTCTGCTGCAGCTTTTATGAAGCCAGTGAAAAAATGTTGGGGCTTATTTCTCCTTTTTTCTACTTTTGTTATTTAACTTTTTAAATTAACTATTGAAATACAAAATTTTCCTTTTAAAGTATTTTACACTTTTGTAAGAATCAATTTTCATGACGTTTTTGTCTGAAAATGAATGCCATTCATTCTCATTTAAGACTCAAGTATTGAAACATTCAATGAATAATAACTGTTCAAAGTTTTAAAATACAATTTCTCCTAATTGCATTTTCATGTGTGCACTTTTACTCTGTTCCAGACCATAGCACTATAAGTTGCTGGGCATCAAGTGGCTTTTTATCTGTAATCTTACTAGACACATAGAGTATCTGTCTCAGCTGCAGATGAAATACCAAGCAGACATCAATATTTCTGTATTTTTTCTCACAGGAGCATGAGAATCTGCTGGATTATGGCAAGACTTTAGTGTTAAAGATGGTCTGATTGCTACCTGTAAAGTTTTCACAGTATTTAGCTTCTACATTGATAAAAAATGTGAAATGGAGATGTTCAGTGTACTTATTCCAGATTGAGAGGCCTGATGGGAATTCAAAACCCAGTTGTAGACATTATGGCAATCTGAAAGGCATATAAAAAAGGTTTAGATCCAGTGCATGACTTCTGTGCATTATGTAACATGGCAACCATGAGCAAGAACTAATTTTTAACGCTGGCTTACAAAATGTAAGTGCTGGGGTGCTGAATGAAAGCTGTAGAGTGGTTGTCGATGGTTGTGACTGGTGGCTGTGGAACTGGAGATCTGGGGATTGGGTCTGCTTGCTGGGTCCTCACTACCTGATCCGGGATCACAGCACTGATGCACTGTGATGGAGTAGCAGTGCTTAGCACAAGCCTCAGAATCTGACCTGCTCTCTCAGGTCGTTGTCCTTTGGCTTCAGAAGTACATGGCAGAGAACTTGCTGGACTGTAATACAGTGTTCTGTGCGATTTTTTTCTTTGCATCTCTTTGCAAAACATCTGCCAAGATGAGAAACAATTTGTATCTGATGACAAAATCCAGTTGTGGATTTTCAGATTTGTCTGGCATCCTACCAGAGTGAACAGGTTTAACTTAGATCACGAGGAAAACTACCTCCACTGGGAGACCAGGAGCACATGTCCATTACCAGAGTTGGCATGAGAATGCACACCAGAGCACCACTGCAAAGAGCATCCCTATAGGCCCCCTTCGGATACTGGAAGGCTGCTCTGAGGTCTCCATGCAGCCTTCTCTTCTCCAGACTGAACAGCCCTAACTTTCTCAGCCTATCTTCATACGGGAGGTGCTCCAGTCCCCTGATCATCCTCGGGGCCCTACTCTGGACTTGTTCCAACAGTTCCATGTCCTTTTTATGTTGAGGACACCAGAACTGCACACAATGCTCCAAGGGAGGCCTCACAAGAGCAGAGTAGAGGGGCAGGATCACCTCCCTCGACCTGCTGGTCACGCTCCTTTTGATGCAGCCCAGGGTACAGTTGTCTTTCTGGGCTGCGAGCGCACACTGCTGGCTCATGTTCAGTTTCTCATTGATCAACACCCCCAAGTCCTTCTCCGCAGGGCTGCTGTGAATCTCTTCTCTGTCCAACCTGGAGCTGTGCCTGGGATTGCTCCCACCCAGGTGGACGACCTTGTACCTGTTATGGTTTAACTTCATAAGGTTGGCATCAGCCCACCTTAGGGACTCTTCATTAGGGACTGTATTGATAGGACAAAGGGTAACAGGTTCAAACTTAAACAGGGGAAGTTTAAATTGGATATGAGGAAGAAATTCTTTACTGTAAGGGTGGTGAGGCACTGGAATAGACTGCCCAGGGAAGTTGTCAATGCTCCATCACTGGCGGTGTTCAACACCAGGTTGGACAGAGCCTTGGGTGGCATGGTTTAGTGTGAGGTGTCCATGCCCATGACAGGGGGGTTGGAACTACGTGATCCTAAGGTCCTTTCTAACCCTAACTATTCTATGATTCTATTCTATTCTATGACTTGTCCTCAGAGAACTTCAGAAGGATTCAGGAATCACTACTGCTGTTTGATTATAGTTTTAGCAGACTTACGATTATGCAAAGACCAGGGTTGTAGTATTAAAATCTAGTAATGTCCATGTATCAGTAATTGGTGCATAGCTTCTCTTCTGAGTGGCTGCAGTTGCTCTTTGACATCATCTGACATCATCTAGCAAAATTCTAGAAAATGAGTGCACTCTGGGTGGTTTGCTTGCTTTGTGGCTTTTTTGATTGCTTTTTTTCCCCTTTTTTTCTTTTGCAGCAAATTACTTATACCATTCAGCTCCTGTTGTTAAAAAAAAGAATATTTTCTTTTTCTTACCACCCCTTTGCCTCCCCCAGATAGATTTAAATAACAGCAAGGCTCCTATTTAAAATGATAACATCCAGGAAATTAAAAGTTAAGCCCTTCACTGTCCATAACTTGGTGTCTCTGCTTTTGCCTCCTCAGCAGTGGTGTAAATGAAGGATGAAGCCTTAGCCTGAACTTTCAATTTCCTGGCTGTTGTCAGTTGTATCACAACTGCCAGGATATGCTGCCAATATACAATTTTCATTTCTTGAAAGGATTAATACACAATATATTATAGAAAACTAGAGAATTGCCAGAGGCAGAAATTAAATATTCTGCGAAGGTTCATATTAACGTAAATTACCTCAATGTTTTGTTGAGTAAGTGATGAAATTTAGATTCTAAAGTATTATTAGTAAAATGCTTATAATTTGCAAAGGGATAATTTAAAATTATAGCTTATAATTTCTTTTATCTTGATAGCTTTGCCTTTTAGTAGCTAAGGAGTTGTATCATCATTATGTGTTCCTCTTTCAGTCTCCTTGAAGAGTAGACCTCACTTACTCTCACTTTTCCAGTGCTTGCCTGTCCCTAACCGTGCCAGGGGTGACAGAAGAGGTTTCAGGTGCTGGGAAGGATGTTAGTGCTAGAGATTTACTCTGAATAGTTTCTGAAGAGTTACTGGAGTAGCAGAGAAGGTGAGCAAGTAAAAGGCACAGAAACCGAGGTCAGATTTAAGACTAATCAATGTGTTGCTGAGAGATGTAACTAAAATATTTTGTGGAAGCTTACCAAACACTTAAATTTCCCTTTCTGACTAGATATAGTTGTTGGCCATTGCAGCCTTGATAGGGCTGAGGTGCACCTCAGCTGCACATCTCATTGCCTATTCTGGTCCACAAAATCTCTTCTCTGTTACTGTTTCTCCGATTCTCCCACTCTGTAGAAGGAAAAACATGACAGGTTTTTTTATTGTTTTAAATTCATCTTCTTATGTACATCTTTCAGTAAGAAGTGATAAATGACCTACCTTTTTTAATATCAATTCATATTTTTTCTGGTTTTTACCTTCACTGAGTTAGTATCTTCCCAGTCTGTTCCGTGGTCAAGCTTGTGGCAGGTGCATCTTTCCTTCTTGCTTTGAAAAATGGGGTGCCTTTATTCTTATTAAACTCAAAATATCTTAAATGAATTTCAGATTTATATGGGGAAGTCTCACTATTTGCAGAATGAATCATAAATGCCAGTAATGCAATTTTAAACAGACGCTTTCTCATGTAAGAAGAAAAATCCTTGAATCTGAGTATCTACTTTACCTGCTCTGACCAGAGGTGCTGGTAATATCTTTCTATCTCATGTTTGTTGTTTTAACAATATGAAGAGAGACAGGAGTGGTGAAAACTCTTAAAATATTTTCTGGATGTTTACCTATTTGCAAGTGTTTTGTGTTTTTATGGGTGTCAGAGTACTTATGCGCTTGCAAACGTGCACAGATAAATGCAACTAACATTAGTCAATGACAGCAAATTACATAGATTTAAATACAGACTGACATTTCATCGCAAGGATTCTTCTTTTGTGGCATGTATGTGCCCTGCAAAATGCAGGTAACATATATACATATCTGTGTGTATTTGGTAATGGCAGCACTAGCCATTGCTATTCATTCTACCAGGATTTTGGCTGGCTGTAAACAGCTCTGATGAGGGAGAACTTTGTGACCTTTTATTTCCTTTTTGTGTGTGTGTTTTTTATAATTTTTTGTGGCTGTAATTCTGTTCTTTCAGATTATAAGCAGAGATTTTACTCCAGAATTTGAAACACTCTGCAGTTATTTTATAGTAATCCCACTAGAAAAACACAGACTAAACAATTCACAGCCTAATTTTTCTGTCCTTTCAAACACAAATTCATGTCCTACCTTATCTTTTCTACTGGACTTTTTTCTTCATTTGCCATTGCACTGTTTAGTAAGGAAAACTTTCAAATCAATCTATGTTTCAGAAGAAGGCAGATGAGATCCAAATATTACCAAGTAGCTGGGGACATAATTGGTACTCTTTCCTTTTCTGCCAGACACAAAGTTCAGAAGTTAAATATCCATTTATTGTTTTAGCTTCCAATAGAATAGTTCATAACTTCAGATATTAATGCTTTATTCAGCCCAGCTGTTGAGATCCAGAACAAGGAAGTAAGTCAATTAACAGCAGCAAAAGAAAAGGTTTGTGAAGATCCAACTAAGAAAAAAGGCTGAAGTGAACATTAACATTTCTTCAGTTTGCTAAAATAATTGGTGATTTATGTTCTGCCTCTGCTGTGGCCACCTGTGTCAAATAACTTTACCATCTTTTATACTAATGTCCTTTGTGAAGCATTTCCTGATCTCCTTTCAAAAACAGCTGTGTAGAGGTTATACTGAGTGACACGGTCCTGCCTTCCCTGAGCACATGGACGTCACTAAGCACACATGATGCTGTGTCTTCACCTGTCTGTCCTCACAAGTGGGATCTTTCAAAGCGTCTGATGTTTTCAGTGAATGTGACTCGTGCCAATCACATATAAGGTAATAAAATGCTGAGCCTATTTCAGAGGCAAAATGCTTTCCCCAAAAAAGCCTGTGCAGTGTAGAATTCCTTAACAGAGTGTGGCAAACTGTTCAGACCTCACCAAGCAATGAGGAGAAAATGTGGGTGGTTTTTCAAGTTAGCCTGTCTTTAGAATCTTTGGGAAGACTGCAGAGAAACTCCTGTACAAAGAAGTGAGATGTGACTTGGACACTCTAAGCCCATTGCATATTTTTCACCCCATTGAAGTTACAATCTGCCAGGCATGCGGTGTACATAATAAGTCCTATTCCAAAAAGTTGCTGAATTTCTTCGGTGAACATCCAAGTACTTCATTCATTGGGAGATACATGTGTTCTATTTTTTAGAATTCAGTCCCAGTGATGTTGAAGTTTTCGTAATTAATAGTGCAGACTTTTGCAGTCCTCACATAATATTCCACATAAGGATTGACCAATACAAGTGAAGTTTCATGAATAATTATCTCTTCCCTGAATATATACCCAGGGTAACATCCCAGAGTATACACGCTTGTGCCACAGAGATGTGAAAAGAGAAGCAAAGGCATGTTGGTGTTAAACAGCAAGTCCATAAGAAAACCTGAAGTGTGTTTATAGCTAGAGATGCCCTACTCTTTCCAGCTGCCTGGACCCCTTCTTGTGGGATGTTTATCTTAACCAATTTTATAAAATATGAGATTCTGTAGTTTTGGTTTTCATACCAATTCATACATTTGCTTTTCTGGGTTTCCTTTCCTCCTTTGTCCACTATCTGAGGTCATGAAAGCTGCGTTTTTCCTTTTATATGTTTTCTTTCCTCTTTTTTTATTATTCACTCTTTTCCTATTTCCATGAGAAAAAAAAGAAGCAAGCTTTTTATCATATTAAGCCTGCACAGTGAAATTGCGGTTCAGAGCTGAAAGTAGCCCTATATATTTGAAGTAGGCGGGGGGATATTTCTGGCTTTTCTTTCTGTGAATCTTACCTACATGAGTCACGTAAAGTATTGCTTAAAATTTATAGAAACCACATTATAATTGATAATGGTGCTTCAGCAGCATCCAGTACCATCTTGTGTGGTGCAAAGTGAACCACTGTAGGAGTTGAGCTAAAAATATTGCATTAAAACTTAGAGAAAATGAAATTTTTATACTTGATTTGCTCATGGTCATATGGCTGCAACTGAACACAATTCGAGCTGTCACTTCAATGCAGAGAAAAATATGCAATTTTGGAATATTTTAAATGAGCTTGATATTAGATTCTATAACTCAGAATGACATAGGAAATAGCATTCGCAACATGATTGGTTCATTACTATTTAGTAATTGCAGTCCATCATTTTAAAGGGAAACTAAAACACAAATAAATGATCTGCATTCACCAGACTCTGTATCTGAGTTGTCATTTTGGGGATGGTTTTAGAAGATGCAAGTTGTGTATGTTTGGAAGCATATATTTTTCTTTCATCTTTATCATTTCAAGAGAGCAATTTTCATCATAAACCAACATGCCAGCCAAAGCATCTACATTTTAAAAAAATATTATTTCACAGTTTTCCACAGGCACATTTGATGTAAACCCTGGAGGTGTATTCCCTGAGTACCTATTACCTCCATTTTAGGGAAATTACATTAAATTATTAGTGACAAATTTACTTGTCTGCCAATGTGTTTTTCTTGAATTTTACTACAACATCAATACTTGGCTGTTTTATATAGGCCCTCATTTACCTGTCTTTGAAGGCAGTCACCCCTCTGGGAGCTTTGCCTGTCACTAACATGCACTAGGAAGAGTCTAAGTTTAACATTTGCTGTTTTGAATTAGGGAAAAAAAAATATGTTGCACTTTAAAAATATGATATGCTTTTCTAGCAAATCATTTTAATGTCTCGTGTCTCTGTTTTTGGAGAGCAAACCCAGTTGTAAGTGCAGTATGCTCAAAGGAAATGCTGGTTTGTCAGCATAAGGGTGTTCACCAAGAGCTCTGACACCCAAGAAAAGGGACTTAAATATCCATTGTCTTGTACACCTCAGATTTGGGCAGTTACCAGGTTTTACTTGTGTTTGTGTCTATCCAAGAATCATTTCCAGTTTAGTGCCAAAACAAAAGCAGATGGAAAGTCAGACTGAGAGCTCAAGTCAACTGCAGAATTTAAAATCTCTACCACAACTGCATGAAGAAATGCAACTATGAGGCACATGGAAAATAATATGGGCCTTTTAAAGCAGTCACAGCATGTCTGGGAGTGAGGTTTACTTTGCCTGGCTTGTTTTTTAGTCTTTAAGTTCTTTGTCTTCAAATGCAATTAGTGTTAATTCCAAATAAATGAGTGTTTCTGGAGTCACTATGCTGCAGTAATATTTAAGTCCGCAAAAAATATGCTGCTTTTTGAAACCAAAGCCTTTGCAGTCCAAGTTCCTCCTGTTGAGCACAGGAACGCAGGG
The DNA here is from genome assembly GCA_028858755.1 of Ara ararauna. Taxonomy (NCBI): domain Eukaryota; kingdom Metazoa; phylum Chordata; class Aves; order Psittaciformes; family Psittacidae; genus Ara; species Ara ararauna. The sequence goes on along the minus strand of CM054410.1, from coordinate 2,491,937 downwards.
TTGCATTTTAAGGAAGGAACTCTTAGTGCTTGAATCTTCTGGCATGACTGATGTACTAGCAGCAGTGTAGCACCTTATGTTGTAATCTGCTCAGATCTTGAAAAGAAGTGAGATTCTGCTAGTTCAGTGATAGTCAAAGATTTCAGGGGAATACTTTGGTGCTTCAGCAAATAATATTGGCTATAGAATAGCACAGTATTCTGTTCCCTAAAATATCGATCACTGATTTTGGAGGTGTCTGTTTTATTGGAGACAAGGGGATGTCGCCATTCCACATCACTATCTCAAAGTTTTAGAAGCTCAAATTAATGAATGCCTTGAAACGTATGTGAGAATTCACATGGACAGAGCTGTGAATCATTATCATACTATTGTTCTGGGAGAGATTCTTTGCCAGTAAACTGGTACAAACAACTCTATTGAAGCCACTGAAGCAATAGTGCTCTATTGTAGCAAATAATCTGCCGTGTGGCTTCATTTATTTGTGTATCATTTACTGCCTTGTGAACAGATTCTGTTATAGCCCTTTGGGTGTTATACATTGTAAACAAGAAAGGAGCATGTTGATAGCAATAAATTCTGCATCAAGCTTCCAGTAGTTGAGATTTCTAGTGCTAGAGCATCAAATTTCTGGAACTTGGTATGTCCAGAAAACTTAAGGAGGTGAAAAATCGATTACGAGGGCTGCTAATGTAGCGTAGATAAGAATGATTTAATCAAAATCCTCTTAGTTTAGCGAAGCAGTTGATTAAAAACAGCTTTTAAATGGAACTTTTGTTACCCTAAGATAACTTGTGCTCTACAAAGAGAGAAAGGGAGGATCTCTGAATAGCAAGATTGTAGAAGGAAGGTGATGGTAGAAACACAATTAAAGGCAGAATCACTACTTTGTTTAAATGGCTGGATTATCCTACTGGTGCTTGGCTCCTGTTTTTGATTGGATTGATAGCCCCAGCCCAAGGGTTACGGTCAGGGACTGGACCCCTGCTGTATTATTTGCCTACATGCCCGCATACTCTGAAAGTACACCATCTCTACTCCAAGGAGCTTGTAACATAACCAGACTTTTGCACATGTGCATTCACGTACAACTGCAAAAGGGACCTGGATCCCAGTTGTACTTTGATGAGATAGACAGAAAGAGGAGCAAATGTGAGAAGAGCCAAAGACAAGGAACACTGCCATGATTCTTTTAGGGAGCAATCTTATTCTTAGTTGTTTTAGTGCTGCAGAAATTTTGTTCCAATACTGAATACAAGAGAATTAGGCAACATACTAACATGAATTATAAAAATTCTTAGTGTTTTTTCCCATTTCTGTTTATTTCTATTTCACCATTCTTAAACTTAAATTTTCTTCCACATCTTTGCTTGCTCAAAGTAGTATTTCAGAGACTCTGCTTTGCCTGTTTGGCACTGGGACTGCCATAGATCCATGAGAATTCTACTGAATGAGTGTTACTTTTCCTTGTATTATATACAAATCTTTAGCAAGCAGCAAAATAGAACATATACTGAAGGCTTACCTCATAATTCACTTTGATTAATTCCTTTACTGGATCACAATGATTATATAAATCAATGCAATTTTAAACTGATTAACCTCAAACCCTCTTAATTAGAAAATAGGGGCTTCAGAGTTCACCTGCAGTATTTGAAATGCCTTTACATGATTTTGCCTGACTTTTTATGCTAGGACTGAAAATAGAAAATATGTGTTATGGCCATTAAATATAATTTGATGAGGAAATTATATTGCGCAAGGACTTTCTTCCTTTCTCAGAAGTTGCTATGCCCAAATGCTTGCATTGTTAGTGCAAGATATTTTGGCCTAGAAGGAAAGTGAGAAAGCCAAGGGGCGCCTGTCTACATGCACATGCAGAATAACTTCACAGTCCAAGTCATCACTAAGTAGGCAACAATCAACAAAGCACCAGTGATTATAGTTTTCCTTTGCTTATTCCAAAACCTGCCAAGAGAGAGGAAAGTGGGCAGCATCTCTATCTTCTATTCTGTTTCATACATTGTCGCACCGATCCATTTGAGGTGTGGGATTGTTGCATTGCCCATTGATCTAAGCTCATAATATGTGTAAACTGTCAAGTTAAGGCTTTTGTATGCTAATTTTCAGTAAAACACATAAGAGCATTTTTAAGTTAATACTTAATTTATGTGTTTCTCTTCTGATTTTGGACTGTTGGTGGGGTGGTGTGTCAATGTATTAGCACAATCTGATTTTGATGCATTTTAACCCTCATACCACAAATCTCCCACCTGCTGGTCCTTGCAGAGTCAACATTTACATATCAATTAAATAAGGGTGAGAATTGGGAATGTGCACCTCACAAATAGGTGATGAAAATACAGTTAGACAGATTGCTTTGTAATTTATGTAAGGAGCCTGTTGGCTAACAGGGTGGGAAAAGTGATGTGTGCTTCAGATGTTGGTGTTTGGCAAAGCACTGAGATGATGCTTGTGTGTAATTGTATGCTTTAATGCTACTGATGCCAATGACTCATTGAATTGGGATCTAATTTACCTGTGGCATAACAGTGGCTCAAATAAGTGAAACACTTTAAAATACAAGCAAGACAGTTTTGAACAGGGAACTTTAGAGCAGTTGCTCTGGGTGACGTCTGTTGATCTTGCTGGGAATTGTTCCTTTTCTCAGTCAGAAAACCTACAGATCGTACTGCAATTGTCTCGCCACCTGACGATGGTAGCTGAACAAAGACCTGCCGAGCCATGGCTGTGCAGAAAATGTGATCTTATTCAGTTTGACAGATGTTTAAAGAAATATATTTAAGTAATTGTACAGTAAATAATTTCTCTCTTTTTTTTTGCATATAATTGCAAATGCAGACTGTAGCTTTATTAAAATGTTTTCCTGCATCTATTCTCCATTTTAAATGTATGAGAGAAACATGGGTGATAGCTGCTTCTCCTAAGCTATTTCCTTGTTGCTTAGTGGAATATATGAAGTATTGTTGAATATTCCTGTTAATTTGTTAAGGATTATTTTTGTCTCAGGTTAGAGAACAACAGCATAATTAGGTCCATTTGTTCTGAACCTTAGAGCTTGTTGCTCTAAACTTTACCTCTGTCTCTGTCTTGTTCTTTTTGTTGTCATAGAATCATAGAATAGTTAGGGTTGGAAAGGATCTTAAGATCATCTAGTTCCAATCCCCTTGCCATGGGAGAGAGGGTAGAAACTTATCATGCCTTAAATAGACTGTATTTCGTATTGCTTAGTGCCAATTTCCATCCCCTATGTTCTCGTCTCAGATATTCTCTCTCTCTGTATATAAACACACTGGTGTTTTTATATATATATATACCATACATATACAGAAGTCATGAGTTGTGGTTAACAAGATATTTATATAAATGTGTTCTTATGTGTGTATATGTGCATGTAGAAAACATGTGCAAGTATGCAGGAGAACATGAGGTGTACAGCAGCATTTCTAGTCTGTATCTTTATGCTGTTGTTCACTGCACCTGCTTTTTCTGCATGTATCATCCTGTGGTTTATCATGAGCACAGGTTTCAGTTGTGCAGTTTATCTGCAGCTAAATGTCTGTTTCCTTGGCAGTCTATCTTACAAATCACAGTTAATATTACCCTTTAGCACAGCATAAGGGACATGTTCAAAATGTAAAGAGATTCTTTAGTTTCTAGCAGAGAGAAAACTTTGTGCCTTTAATCCTGTGCGCCTAATCTCTTGTTTTTGCTCAAGATGGAGGGTTTATGATTAATACAGTTGATGCAGAAAATGGCCGGTTGCTTGGTTTCTTTTAGATGTATCATGCTCAGTGCACACGGTCTCTGAGCATCAGTTAGAGGAAAGTGACAGCAGACTTGACCTTTCTCTCCAAATCATATGGGGGTGGGGTGGGGAAAGAATTAGCAGGATACAACTGTATTTCAACTTGGTTTAACTGATAACTTTCATATTTAGAGATGCTAATGTGTTCTGGAAATACAAAATCGCTTTCTAGCAAATGCGGTCACATGTTATTTTAAATGATATTTTAAAATTTAGCCTCTGTCTGCACAATAAGGTGCCTTGAAGATATTTTACTGACTTGGCTAATGCTCCTAAAAGGTCAATACAAATATTTAGCTTCTACTTTTACTTCTGCTGTTTCACAGATTGGACCCATTTTTAATTTAGAGTCATCTCACTGAATATTTTAAGGACTATTTAGATGGCTGGTGAGAAGGCACGAACAATAGGTCCTATACGTAGGAAGGTGTTAGTTATAAAATGGCTTAAATTTGCTTTAGTGTAACAGGAAACTACACTGGGAGATTTAGCAGGGTTTTTCTGTAGTCACCAATTAGTGCCATTAGAAAGTCTAATACGCACAGCGTGGCCTGGCAGCAGCTGTGATTGATACAAAGCTCAGCCAATCGCACTGGGCCCATGTCAGCTCTCATTAGTCTGTCATCAATTACCGGGATTTTAGACCCATTTGAATGAAAAGTAAAAACACATTGTTACCACAAATTTCATCAAGTGAATATGCTCTATAAGGAAATAGATCAGCTATGACCTCTTTGACATTTTCAAAATGTTTAAAAGCTGAAGTTAATTCTTTGTGATGTCCTTTCATCTTTAGTTGACAACAGAGAGACCTGGAGTGGTGACAGGCCTTGTCAAGTGGCTCTGCCTTATCAAAAACAATATCCTCCAGGTCTTTCCAACTAAATATTCTAATCTTAGATAATTACATTTAAAATTTTGTGTAGCTTTTATGTGTTTCCCTGAACCATTTTTTGTGTTAAGTAACACATCTTTTCACCTGAGGCTTTTTTCACTCCAGAAGGTGTAACGGTTATTCCCACTGTGTGAGGAGCTGTGGGGAGTAGGATCAGATGTAGGCTGAAGTGCTGGGATGCCTGCTCCATGCTCTGGGTGCTGACTTGGCAGGCCTTGGCTGTCTCTCAGGTCCTGGGTGCCACTATAGATGCAGTCATTTGAATTTTAAGATTGTCTGTGTCCTTACACAACAACTGAACTACCCTTCTCTCCCCACCATCATAGCCTCCTCTTGTCCTCTGATAACTCATCTTTCAATTTTGGTCAAGTATTCAGGCAAAAGTCCCATTTTGGGTGTATGATTGAGAGAGACCTATGAGATAATGCTACTCCATTTCAGAGTGGGAGTTTTTAACATTTGTGCACTAGAGCAGCTACTTCAGCATGCAAAATTAGACACAACAGATTTTTCATAATTTATATTTTCTTTTTTATTTTCCTCATTGGGAGGTTTCTTTTCACTAAGGAGAGTTACAGAAATTAGTATTTTCAGATCTTTAATTGGGTAATTTCTTGTTTCATGAAGGAATGAGCAGTTTAATGCATGTCACAAATACCTGTGGCCACTGTTGGTATTCCTAGCTGTGGGACTCCCACAATTCCATTTGGAGGCACCACTGCAGCAGTTTCTCCCACTCCTGGCCCCATCTCCCCTCTTGGCCCTCCTTTCTGGAGTGTTGTTCCAGGCTCCCAAAACTGATAGCACTGCCTGTGCCCACTGTAGTCAGTACTCCTCCTGAAGATTGGATTATGTAACATTTTTGGAACTACAAAGCTCATTTCAATAAAATAATGTAGAAAGACACAAACAAAATTTTTTTTTCTGCTATCCTGGTAGATTTTGCCAAATCAAAATATAAACTAGGTCAAAGATGGATGTCCTAGCAGAAGTCTACTCTACAAGCTGGTATTTTGGAGCACGTCTACCATCGGACAGATCTGAAATGAAAGAGAATTCAGTGCACAAGTTGTTAATAATCAACTGGTTTATTCAGGACAATGTTTCTTCTTCGCTGATATTCTCCTTAGATTAATTCTTTGCTCATCCTTTTAGTGATAGCTCTAGTTTTTTTAGGTGTGCATTTACATGCCATGTCAGTAACCTCTCACATAGATTTTTGCTGTGTCAGTAAACATTTCTGAAAATAAGATTTTCAAGTGTGAATTATTTATACTGTATGATAAGCAAGTAGAATGTTGAAATTCAATACCAGTTCATACGAATTGGTTTTGCTTGATTTCTGTGTCTTCTACCCTAACCAGGCTTCTGTTAGAAAGACTACTTTATTCTTTTCTGACACACTACTAAAGGTATTATGCAAACACAACTTGTTCATTATAATCTGTTGAAAATGGAGGCAGCAGAAAGCTGAATTTCATTTTATAATTTGATCTAAGAGAAGATTTTAATGGAAAACAGCAGTCAGCTGAAGGTGTTGGGACTGACTGCAAAAGCTGATTTTATTATGATACTAATGTCAGGCAACCCATATTCTCTCCCCGCTGACATAACACAGTCCTGTGGAATGAGTGAACAGCATTGCTCACACCCACTGTGTGCCATGGGAGCAGGACCTGCACCCAGACATACTCCATTGCGTAGAACCTCACTTGTCAAAAATAATCACTTCAGAGGGGCAAAGAACTAATATGTGTTATAGGAAAGTTCAGCTGCTTCTCCGTGTATCATCTGAACCTCTTGAATCCAAAACAGTAGATGTTAAACAGAAAGTGGGTTTCTCCTGATCTGTTTCACTGTTTGCTTTGGAGTAAGTCACAGTTAGCACAAGAACCCAGATAAAAGTTCTGCAACCCTCTCTAGGTTTTGCTATGACCAGTATGTTTTGCATTGTTGCATTTCAGGGAAAAAAGGTAGTGATAAAATAATTTATACTTTGGACTGTTCCAGTTGTTAGGTCAATTCTGTAATTTGTATGGGCTATCGCTCCCTCCCCAGGTTTTCCTTATGTCAGCTGCAGATTACTTGAATAGTAACAGGAATACTGAATATAGTTTGGTTTGAGCATCTGGAAATCCAGGTTATACTGTTGCATAGTTTTCACGAGTCTATTCGAATACAGAAATTAAGATTTTCAATTATTGTATTTAGAAATATATCAGCACTGTTTACTTGTTAATAAAACATAAACAGTCCTACATTTAATAAAATGTAAGCATGCTATTTGATTTTTGTATGTTTTTACCTCCTTCTTCAATGAACGAATGCATATGCACACACCATGGATATGTAATATAAATACATATATAAATGCTTTTTGTCTGAAATATTGTGTATCTGGAAATTCCAGGAAGGGTGGACATTTCTGGCATACTGCCTTCTCTTTTTAGAGAGGAACATTATGAAATGCCATTTACACATTTGTAAATTCAATGAAATAAATGGATCCTCATAAAGAGCAGACAGAAGCTGCCTCATTGTCACTGACTTGTGTTCAAGCCTCAATTTTATTTTCTTTTTGTATTTTTACTAAAGAAAGTTGAGCCAAGAGCCACACTCGTTTTCATTCCTTGCCTCTACCAAGGCAACTTTGAGTATTAGGGTTTGTATTTTCTTCTGCATGCTGTGTCATTCATCTAAGGGAAGCTGCTGTCCCTAAGAGGTCCAACAGCACACATGTTCAAACTTTAAAAATGGTGACTTTTCTTTTGCCTTCAAGCTGTACAAATCCTAATTTATTTAGACTTGCTGTTTAGGGTTGTAATATAAATAAGTGTAGCCTAAAGTGTTTCTCATTGTGTAGTGCTTTGATACTGACTATTAGAGATGTGAACTTGGACTAGAGAGGAATTTTCTGTTAACTGAAACCTCCAGAGCTTTTGCCATAGCTGAAAACCTCTTCACTCTAAGCCTTGAAATATGCTGCGTGCCCCCCTTGCAAACTCCATTATTGCTTAATAAGCCATTGGATGGTGGAAGAGCTTCTCCTACAAAAATAAGCACTGACATAAGTACCTAAATGTATATATTTATTTCAGAACTGTTCTGCTAAAAGTTCTAACAAGTATGTATCAAGCAGTCTGATGTCTTCACTTAAGAGAACTCTCTAATAAAACAATTTCTTTAACAAAGGTCTGCTTGGCCTAATTGCACTATAAATTCAGGGTTGCAGAGCAGTGAGAGTAGTAATTTAGTATGAACAGATTTATCCTCCTATAAGGTATTCCAGGTGGAAGGCTGAAGGTACCAAGATTTTGTTTTTTTTCCAGTGGATGAATAGCAAAAAGTTACAGAGAATTTCATTTTTAGGAAATCTTTGCATTTTGACAGCAGGGAAGAGAAACACATACGCATTTATGGGATACTTCTTTCCATAGTTGGGGCTCATGCATGTAGGCATGAACATATATATAAAAACACACACACATAGATTTATTAAGTAATGGAATTGTTTTCCTGACTGAATTATTTCCAGTGTGAAGCTTAATATTTTTCTATCCCTAAAATTAGATATTATATGAAACCTACTAAGTTAATCTTACTGAAGTACGTTTAATTAATAACTGCCATTAGAATGTGGTGAGGCTCAGCAGTGTTCACTCACATCAGTTAACAAAAGAGGATATCTCTTTTCCAGCAGATCTCAGCTTTCATTAGTGGTGTGTAAAGGAGTTTAATTTACCTGGAGTAGTGTAAACCTTTTTGAAAGAGGTGCCCATTCCACAGAAGAATCATTCTCCACATACTCTAAATACTGTACATATTTACCAGATTTAAATACATATTTACATACGTAAGATTGACCCAGTTGAATGGAATGACTCCCTTGATACCTTTTATAGTCTATTAGGTAAATAAGCATCTCTCAAACGGGCTCACTTTTCTTTGCACAGTAGACAGTAATGTAGATGGGATTAGAGTTTTGGGTCCCTGTATGGTAGCTGGGCTGACAGCTTACTGGGAAAAATAGTTCTTTTTCTTCATTGCAGATATAGACATAGATACATGAAACAAATAATGGAACAAAAGTTGTTTAAGATGTGGCATGTGCAGTGGGCAGCGGAGCCGAGCAGGGGTTGAGCTGTACATGACAGCAGCCCCATGGTACCATTCACAGCGCTGTTGTGACCAAAGCCACCTTCATGCTGCAACCTTCCTCCATTTCATCCCCTGCCCACTATATAAATCTGTGCTTCCAAAGCATTTGCTGTCCTATGAACAGAATCCTAAGCAGTGCCACGGGATTCCACTGCACAGGCTCTGAGCAGATACAGTAACATCGCGCTGTTGCATGACACCAAGAGTAAAAACTAAATGTTTCAGAAATTTAAGAGCCACTCCAAATGATCACTAAAAGTAGTGGCCCTTTGCCTTCTTTGAGGTATTTCACAAGGAAGTTGTGAAAATTCTTCATAAATGTTTAAATTTAGATATAGGCTTTTATCATCATTACTAAGAATAGACGCAGGAGGCAGCAAAATCTCGGTTAAGTAATTTGCCAAATACCATGAAAAAAGAGGAAAAAAGAACACGTGGAAGCAAGATTTTAAGCTGCTTTTAACTACTAATATAATTCTTCAGAATAATCTTCATCTCTAGGTCTCACAGTGCTTTGCTGGGGGAATTACATATTACAAAAATCCAAAAAATAACTTTGTTTATTGGAGAATCAAGGCAGGGACAGAAGCTTGTTGTTCAACTTTAGCCAGAGAGCTAACCAGCCTCTCTGGTGGAGCCTCTTGGCTCCCATTCCCAGAATCAAATTGATTTTTTATCTTCTTAGTGAGCTATGTCCTGGGTTCAGCAGTAGCAGTCATTTTTCTCCTTCATGGTAGCTCGTGCAGTGCTGTGTTTTTGACTTTAGCCTGAGAACAATGCTGATGACATACCGATGGCTTAGTTGTCGCTAAGTAATGTTTACTCCAATCAAGGACTTTTCAGTCTCATGCTTTACCAGTGAGGACAGACACAAGTTGGGAGGAAGCAGAGACAGGACACCTGACCCAAACTAGCCAAAGGGGTATTCCATACCACAGCACATCATACTCAGTATAGAAACTGGGGGGAGTTAGCCAGAAGGGCTAGATCACTGCTCGGTTGGGCTGGGTATCGGTTGGTGGGTGGTGAGCGGTTTTATTCTCTTCCCTTGTTATTCCCCTTATCATTATTAGTATTGGTGGTAGCAGCAGTGGTTTGTGTTATACCTTAGTTACTGGACTGTTCTTATCTCAACACGTGGGGTTTATATTCTTTTGATTCTCCTCCCCATCCCTTTGGGAGCAGGGGGAGGAAGAAAGGGGAGGAGTGAGCAAGTGGCTGTGTAGTTCTGAGTTACAGGCTGGGCTTAAACCGCAACAGCTGCCAAAATATAGGTGGGAATAGTTCCACTATTTTGATTTCTTAATGTGATGAGCACAGGCTGTTAAGAGCTGCAGTGGTGGTGGAGGTCTGGAGATGGTCCCTAGTGGATTACAGGCTTCTCTTGCCTGGTAATTTTGCCCTCTGCCTGTGCCGCTGCCCCCATGCCTTATGGGACAGGTTATCGGGATGTCTTTTTGAGCACATGGGCTGACAGTGCTCAAAAGTTGGACCACCAAAGTAGCTAACTGCCTGTGTGAGAGGCAAGGTACATGCTCTTCTCATAGTTTTGTGTTCAGCGCTGTGCTCTGGCTGTAAGACTTGACTGCTCCTTGGTGGAGGGACCAGAAGAAAGGGAAGATGCATCCCTACTGACTGGCTCTCATCCCAGAGCCCTAAGCAGAGCTTTTTCAATGAAGCCCATGAACATCTTCTGACCAAAGATGTCACAATCATCTCAGAAACTATGAAATCTTTAAAATTGAATTTAACGAAGGGTTTACTGCACTAGAGTGAAGGCCAATGTCTACATGAGGGTTTGGTGTGGTTTTTTTTTTTTAACTTCAGTTATTTGATTTTGTTTTCAAATTTTAGTCATGTCAGTAGTAGTATTTAGCTTGTTCCTTATTTGCTTTGAACAATGAATTATATATTGTAGCTGAAATTAAAAAGGGAATGCTGAGAGCTAGGAATTTATTTTGCACATCGATTCTTTCAAAGATGACCATACAATACAGAAATCAAATGTTAACCTCTGAGCAGGGGTGTGAGCACTTCCTAGACACCCTGTGCTGATAATCCATCTGTTGTTCTATGCAGAGTCTTTTGCTTTTGGTGATTAGAATCAGAAATCTGCAAATTATACTGTGGCGGCAGCATGACTCTGAACTGTAAATACACACACTGACATACTGACAGGGACTGCTCAGCTTGCTTTACTCTGGGCCAATTTGTCACCTACTGATTTACAGAGCTGTTCTAGTTTTATCTTACTGATTTGCAAATTCTAGTGACCAATTACATTTCCAACATCAGTTATTTTTATTATGTAATTTGTTTTACTGGAGCATATAGAAAAGCCAAGCCCTACTTCAGAGAGCTTACAGTCTAGTTTTAGATATATAGCGAGGATCATAAAGAGAAAAATGAGTTAGCACATATAGCAATGACAGTTACTTGGTCTTGGCATGTGCCTATCTTGCTGCTCAATTTAAGCTCCTTAATTCTAGTGGGGAGGGGAGGGAGAAATCAGTTCTTTTAGACAGCAAGACAAAAACTAATTTCCACAAGAATTTCTGATACTAAACCCATGATAGATGTCACTGGGAGAAGAGATGAAGTGAAATACTAATGGCAGAGGCAGGATGAAGAGAGACAAGCAATGAGCAGAGATGTAAGCTGTGTGGCAATGTACAAGTACAAGCTCAGAATGTGAGGGGACACCTCTGGTAGCAGTGGCACAAGGGAAGGTAATAGGAAGGTTTACCATACGTAAAAGTGCAGGTGACACATCTTCTGACAGGGAAGTCAGGCAGTGTGTTGGCTTTGTGTCCAAATGGAAAGCGGTGTGACAGATTTTGGTGACCTGCAAAATCCAGGGAAGAAAACAGCAACTGAGAGATCAGAAGCCAGGTGTCAGTTTTGGTGGCCAAGATGGGACACAGGCTGTTGTGCAGTGCTGCAGGAAATAGGGAGCTAACACAGCTCAGATTCATCATGATGAGAGATTTCTCTGGTACTATATCAGTCCTCCTGTTCTTCAGGAAAAGCTCTGGGAAAGAAAAAATGAGAGGGAGTTTGAAATTAGGGCCACACTTTGCATTGAAAGATGATGTAAAAAGCTTTTCTCACTGGGAATATATTTTGCCAGCAGAGGTTTCAGACTTCTTTAATTTCTGTTACATACTACATTGAAACACTAGTAACACAAGTATTAGAAAATAGAAATTCTGTTTGTGAGGTAACATTTCTGTTAATATCCAGTGAACCTAGTACATTTATTTGTGTTAAAGTTTGTCTTTCTGTTGTATTTTAAAACTTAAAAATAGCCTCATCCCATTGCACTGACTTATGGTGCAGTTAAGGTTGGTTTGCGGAATTACTGAAGGAATGCTACAAAGGAAAAGATCATTGTATATACCCAAGAATAATACCCCAAATGTGAGTATTTGCAAACAGCTATGGATTAGAAGCTGAAACAATAACGCTTTCAAAAAGAGCTATTAATTTCAACATGAAAATGTGCTAATATAAATCATTGTTTAGTATATTGACTGTGCTGGCAGTAGGAGCTGCAGGGCAGATGTTTCTCTGCAGTGGCATCCATACTGCTTTGCACCTATTCAAATGCAGGACTTGGCTGCATGGATAATATTTATTCAAGTGCTTTTTAAAAGACATGAACAAATGTGCACTTTTTCATTGTCAATTGATCGCCCTCAGTCTGATAGCAAAAGGGAAGTGAAATTCAAAGAGAAGAATGGTTAAAGAAAAATACCAACTATATTACAGACATTTTATAAACTGTTTCGCTGTTTTGAAGTAACCCTGTTCATGGTTGTGTTGTGTCCAGAGCTTTTCCAGTACCTGAATGGTTTTGTAAGTGGGTGCATGTTGTGGACACCAGGAGATGAAATAATCTATTTTTCTGTCCCTACATCAGGTTTCTATGCACCAGTATGCTTAGCTGTTTTTTGTCCAAATAAAAACAAGTCAGTAGCATGGGAATGGAGCTTATAATGTTGACCAGTTCTTTTTCCTTTGTCAGCTGCAATTTGGCAAATTAGAGGAGAAAAAAGAAAGGTCCCACACTGCTGTGTGTGAATTGTTCAGGTGGTTTTGGTTAGTTTCTTACCTTTCTTCAATGGAATAAAGATTTTGAAAATATTTGTGATTCTTCCCATTCAAATGCCTGCCTAAATGGAAATCTGTAAAATGTAACTTATTAAGGTGGATGTATGAAAAGAATGTTCATTGGTATTCACTGTGTATTTGTTCTTTCTTAAAAAATCAAAAGAATACCACTTGAATCCCAGAATTTTTCAGTCTGGAGTAAGTGAAGTACAGACAGCAACCAGAAATAGGGCAGCTATGTACCAGTGAGTCCCTTTACGCATCCATTTAGCAGTTCCAACAGAGCACATGCAGCCCCAGTTCCTAGAATGGAGCAGGTGACTCCGTTTCTTTTCTTTTCTGTGTCAGAATGATCTGTCTGCTGAAAAAGTCAACTGGGGGCAAAAAAGACTGATGTGGTGGCAATTTTTAAGGTTTGAATTATTTTAGGACCCCATGTGGTTCAAGACTGTACTAGTGTGTGGAGACATAACATGAAACTGTCTCAGCATTGACCAAGCCAGCTTCTTTATGAGGAGTTGCAAAATACAAGGAAATCACAGCAGCCTGGGAAAGCAAACAGAATTTCATGTATTGTTTTGTGTTCCTGTGTAGTAATAATACTGTAACGTAACGAGGAGATGCTTTGATCCAGGTTTTTACACCCACCAGTTGAAGCAGATGTGATAATTTTGGTCTCTTCCTTGACGTACATCTGAAAATCAGTAAGTACTCCTTTGACCCTGGGTTACTTGTCTGATCTTTCCCATGCAGATGAGAATAAGATTAGGAAAAGATTAGTGATGATTTCTTGAAATATATATTTTTTAAGGTGGCATTATCTGAATCTTTTTCTTCATTATCACTATTACTATTACTACTACTGTTGTAGTAGTCTGGAAGAGAGCATCCTTCTAAAATACTTTTTGATGTAACTGGGTGCTGATGTTTTTTACAGCAAAATACTATCAGCCTGGGTTCTACAAACCAGCTTTTTAAAAATCCCTCTGGGTGTTTAATTCCTTCTCAAGCTGTCTCAAAGCACAGACAATGCAAAAATTGTGAATTATTAAATGGTTGCTCTTAAACTTTTTGAAAACTTTCTTGTGGATGGAAAAGCAGATTGCAGAATCGTTATTCTAAAGTCTATCTATCCAGGGTACATCTCGCAGTATGACGAATTTGAACACAGAAGCAAAAGTCACAACAACATAATGCAAAATATATTCTATTTCTGCGGCTTGTGTAGCTCTAGAGTGAAAATGAAAAAACACATAACCATGGAAAAAGTACAGTAAACCAAAGGGAAAAGTGAAAACTGTGTCACTGGTTTTTGCAGCAGGTTGTTTCGTTGTATGGATTTGCAGTATTACATAGAGGTTGTGTCTGGGAGAGATACGACATGCTCTGGGACAGAAAGTATTTTCAATGAAAAGGCCATTAGCAATGGATAAATGGGTGCGAGTGGGTGCAGCATGTCCAGAACACCTCTCTACAAGGATGTAAAAATCTCTCTTTCAAGAAAGATCTGTTTTTTCCAGCGGACAGGTGTCATGGAGACCAGCACTCCAGATGTATTATTATTTTTCTCTGACATACAGTCCTTCCACTTCTGTCACACACACACACACACACTCTCACGCACACAGCGGGTGTATATTGTCTGTCTTTACACATATAGACATGAGGTCAAAGAAGGCACTCAGCTGCATATCAGCCTCATGTATGCCTAAATATGATTATATATATTATGATTAACAAGTTACGACTTAATGACTGCATTTAAAAATAATCAGTGAGATTTTAGCTTTGGAATGGAGTATACAGAAGGTGTTTTCTTACAAGGCAGGGTTTAAAGCTGCATCAAATGAACTCCAAAGAATCACCTTGCGATGGTGGGCTAGGCAGATGCATGCCTGCATTGCCTCCATGCTGAAGAAATTTCCTCTGTGCATGGAATATAGTGAATGCTGGGCTTATTTTAAGACTATTTAAAGGAAAATGCTGAATTCCAGACTCATTTCTAGGAATACAAAGCAGGCCAGAAGGTCTTAGGAGTTTGGACTCTTCAGTAATTTTTTTCCTGTCTGCATTCTTATAATGTAATTTATTGTGAATGCTATAAGGAAGGACAATAACCAAAACAGCCCAACTGTCTGTAGACATGCATGTTAAAAACCAAGAAATGAGAAGGATGTTGCCTGGGTCACTGACCATTTAACAGCCCTTGAGCAGGACGTGAGAATGCTGCTTACAGCAGAAGTTTCATTTGCTTTTTTCTTTCCTTTGTAATAATTCTTTATCCAAATACTTATAGTGAATGAAACCTGCTGCAGTGAGAGTTGCATTATCTATTCTTGCCCAGTCTTCAGGTCCTTTGGTTGTCCCAATGTCTGCAGTGTCGAGGGGTAAATATTTGACCACTCTGCTAGCCATTGCTTCACAGCCTCTGAGTGACCCTGCATTAATTAGTTGGGAATTTCAGGGCTTTGAATCTGATTGAATCAAAATATTGTTTTTACAAGTTGATGAAGGCTTGATTGATGTGGGTTCTGCTGATTCTTTAAAGGATTAAATTGTATGTACAGATTACAGAGTCCTGCCTGTCACTGCTTAAATGGGAATTGTTTTGTAACAACGCCAAGAGAAAACAGTGTTTTTCTTTAAAGCAGAGAAAGAAAGAATGAAGTCCTATGGTTTCCCAAGATTTTGTTCTCTCTGTCTTTGTGGGTAGTGTGTTTTCTGAAATCTAAAAATACTCTTTTCAGGCTAGATTCTTGCTTTCCTTCTCCTCCAGCTTTGCTGTCCTGCTGTAGGAAAGGATCTCTCTGGGTTCCAGGATCAGGGGTGATGGGGATCATAACTTGCAGGACTGTGTGTCTGCTAACCCCTACATTCTCCTGGACAATAGCAGTAACAGCCATCAAGTCTCTAGATCTTCCTTTTTAGAAGAGGAAAGGACCTCAGGGGACTAAATAAATACACTGAAGAGGATAAAGGAAGATGTAGTGGCAATCATATGCCAATAGCTTGACAGAAAAAAGACTCTTTAACTGTACTGTTGAAGAAAGGGGGAAATCCAAAGAGTAACTCTTCCTTAAAGGAAGACACAGTGGGCAATATGTTCCTTCTGCACAAATGGGACATATGGGGGTTTTATCCTAGGGATTTATAAAGCTATAATCTAATTTTGCTGTAGACCTGTTATGCTGAAAAATGGGTTGTTCCTGTAGATTCAGTCTTATGCAATGAATCAGCCCCAATACATGTAGAAACAGTAAAACAAAAGCACGGGCCACGCCAGAGCTAGTGATTCTGAAATGAAACCAGTGAAGCAAAGTTTTTTTCCAGCAATATAATGAGAAAGAAATTTCCAGAGATGATCTGGAGATAAAAAAAAGTATCAAGTTGCAGAATTTCTGCACGTCCTTCTGTTGAACTGGAAGGGATTCTATCAGGTTCTAGCTTTAGTGTTTCCGAACTTTTGTGTAAACTTTGTATAAAAGTGTTGCATACTAAGAATCCTTTCTGCTTGCTCATTACAGTTAGTAAACAAATAATGAACCTCACTTTCCTGTTTTGCCTGCTGGAAGAACAACACGTGTGGAAAGAAAACTTTTACGAAAATCATATAGCTGTGAATAAAAACTGAAGTGTAGCTGATCTGCTAAGTCTTACACAAAAGATTGTTTTCTAGTAGTAGAGGAGGGCAAAATTAAGACAGAAATGAGAGGGAGAAGGAAAAGATATGATTTATTTTTCAAGGAAATTAAAAGCTGTATTTTGAACATAGGGTAAAGCTTGCTTTGTGTGGACACCATCTTCCTATAGCTTCTTCAGGTAGCAAATTGTTACTGTTATATTGGTGTGTCTGATTTGTGATAACATGCTTTAAATCATTTAAATTTATTTTCACATGCTACTACAGAAAATGTATTGGGTTTTCCTCCTTGGTGGGGCTCTGGAGCTGATCTTTGGTCACATACGGGCATTGACATGAAGAAGTGAGCACATGCATTCACAATGTTTGTGCTTGTGCTGCTGGCTCTGCTGTTGGTTTGTGAGCAGTCTCATCCTGAACACGATTCAGTTGCTTATTTGTGGGGGTGTTATTGTAGGTTTGTTTCAGAGAAGCGCCTGTAGATTCCCAAATGCAGTTAAGTGCAGGTTTCACTCTCTGCCCCATGACATCATGTAGGAGAAAAATGCAGCTGTGGATTTTAGGCTAGCTTAAGGAAATGCTTCGTCATGCAAGCTGGTGATATGTAAAGAATCCAGCTTGGAGAGTTTCTGCCCTGGGAAAACTTCCATGGGACTGTATTTCTAATAACAATGGGAAAATGATGTTATCAGAGTTTGTAACTTTACCATTAAAATCACAAATAGTAGTCAGTTTACTTCCAACAACCCAGAGGAATAATTAATTCATATACCTGCATTTAACAGAAAACTAACTTAAAGGAGGAAGTGAGAAATGTATCCAGCCCCAAAAAGCAGAATTCACACTAAACTATGATTCCCATGCACATGCTGGAGCACTCAGCTAGTTTCACCCCAGGATGCAAAGCTAGGGGTTGGTCCTGGCCAGCCAGAGCCTCCCCAGATCCCTCATTGCAGCTCTCTGATTTAGAGCTCAGCACATGCTCTTTGTGTGTGCAGAATCCCAGACTAGTTTGGGTTGGAAGGGACCTTAAAGCTCATGTAGTTCCAGCCCCCTGAGACAGGGAGGGACACCTTCCACTAGACCAGGTTGCAAGACCCATTTTGAATTATTTTAATTGGTGGAATTGTTTCATGGACAAAACCAAACTGTAGTTGAAAACCACTCCTGTGTGTTTCATTTGTATTTTCTTCCTCTGCCTTTAATCCTGTTAGGCACCTGCATGCTTTTTCGGTGTCATGCAGCTCACCAGACAGTTGCAGAATCCTGAATGGGAAAAATATGTAGAAGCTTGCTTCCATTTTAGCTTTCAGATATTTTTCTTTCCATCCAGAAAGATGTACAGAAGGTCTGCAAGCTGTTGCAGTGTCTGCTATCTTTAAACGTAAATGATTGGCTTCAAAACAACAAAACACTTGGAGTGAACATCCTTGCCTTTTTCGTGTTAGAGAATTAGCATCAGGAAGGGAAGCTTTACAGTATGTGCTCTCTCCTGCATGCTTTTCAAACTTCCCACAGCTGGATATATTGATGGAGGTGTCGTTTGAAAAGGCTGCTCCCAGCCCGGAATGTTTGCTGCTGGCCGAGATGCATTCCCTGTCACCGAGCGCTTGGCTGCAGCTCATCAGGGAGCATTGGCTTGTGCTCAGCTGGTTCCCAGTGCTCAGGCACCCCCAACCCCGGCCTTTGAAGGGAATTTTTTCAGGCATTGCACACAAATAGTTTGGTACCTAAATTTGCACAAGAGCGATAATGGTGGTAACTACTGATTTAATGTATTGCCATTTACAATTTTCGTTAAGCAAATTGCCATGCAAAAGTAAGTGATTTTTTATATCCAGCTTTTATAATCTTGTATTTATTTCAGTATATTTTCTTAATATATGTATGTGTTCAAATATGTGTAACAAACAGTTTTGAAAGATAGCAATGGACTTTAATAACAAATAAAAGAACAGTTCCTATTCAGTTTAAAATTGCCCTCAGCTAAATTCAAGGAAACGTATCTGCAACTAAACTGAAAAGTGCAGGAATGGGTTTAATCATTTAACCTCTGGATTAATAGTCAGGGCATTTAAAAATCCATAGCGTGGAGTTTGCTTATTACTTTTATGAATCACATCTCTTTACTGCAAAAACCCACTCCGGGAACATGAGTTCCCCTCTCTAATGGTAGTTTAGATTTCTCTTTTTGTCAGGCTCAATCTCATGAAAAAAAGGGGGAAGAATATTTACAATTGATTTAAATAGTCTGTGACATTTAGTTTCTGTCAACAATTTCTTAATTATTGTTTTAAAAGCAAAGCTTCAATGTGTCAGTCTAAATAGTGATACAAAAGGCTTTTTAAGAAATCACGAATTAAGCTGCTAACATTTACCATTTTCAGATAGTACTGATGAGATTAAATCATTTGTCCTGATTTCACTACTGAAAAAGCTGTATGTCTGGTCATATCACAACACTGCAACGAAATCACAGAGAAGCAGCTCCTGAGTGCAATGTTTGCACTAGTGTTCATAAGGGAGAGTGGAAAGGTTCTGATTTTATGCAATATTTACTGAATTAATATCTCTTAAAAATGTAAAGTATTGAATCAAACCTGTCTTTCCTATTGCAAAGCACAGTCTTTCAGAATATTTTGTATTTTTGCTTCTTGAAACAAAAATGAAATAACATATGTCCAATTTGAACATACATTTGCAAGATTTTTTTTAAAAAATGCATCCTAAAGTTTAAAACTGAGCAAAGTTGAGTTAGTAGTATCTGCAGGGCTCTCTCTCTTTCCATCAATAACAGGAAAGCAAATGGTTTTAACAGGGTAAAACGCACAGTTCAAAATAAAGGTTCAGACAGGGCTGCTGTTTTAAAATGGAAATTTGGTTGATCTCATTTGTCATGTTGTAAATACTTCAAACCAAGTATTTTAGCACCATTACAAAGAATTCACATAATGGTTCAGTCTTAAAAAACGTCGTGCTTCTGCAGCAGGCAGCTTTGACTGTAGTGAAGAACTCGGGGCTATTATTAAAATTAGAAATGTCACTTTGCCCATTATTTTAATGGAAAGTTACCTTTGGAAGAATAAGTCCGTTTTGACGTGATATAAATGTTTTAAAATAAAAAAGCATTGAGGGAATCACAGAAACATTTTAATCTTAATTATTCATAAATAGCTACCTCCAGTCCATTTTAACAAAATGTCAGTTGACCAAGAAACATGCTTATTTTGCATGAGAAAAAGGAATATTTGGGCTGTAAAAGGAGGCTTCATCAATGTATATTTAACTTAAAATGAAACTTGCAAATCAGAAACAACCATCTATCATGAAAGTGCATTAACGTTACAGCATTTGTTACTGAAAATTCATCAATATTATGAAAATTTTAACTCCTTGGCTAACTAACTAAAAGACAAATGGCAAAGAACGCTTTTATTGTCAAGGATTTTGCATGGATTTTTTTGATAAATTAATCTTAAATATTTGGAGGAGCTTGATCTGGAGGAAAAAAACATTTAAAATGTTATCAGGGGAAGTTTTGAAATGTAACTTATACTCTTTAAAATATTTGAAAAGCTTTGTATTTTTTTCCAGCTCTACCCTTGAGAAATGAACCCCCCAATGTGTGCTTTGATATACTGTGCACTTGGCAGTTAAACATTTTCTTTCCATAAAGGCTTCTAGAAAAGGACACGCTAGTTGATTTCTAAATACATTTCACAACAATTGATTGTTTTGTTCTTTTTAACTATGCAGATTAAAGTAACAAACCGGGACTTTTTGGAGTTGCAGGAAGAATTAATTGTTACTTCCAGCTCCTCTAGAACCCATAATTTCTGTGTTCATGCTGTCCTGCATGGTTGTGTGTATGTTTGTATATACCGGTTTCGTTGGCAGACCTAATTTCAGAATACATAATGCATGATTTTGAAACCAATTTGTTATTGTAATAAAATATTTTTAGGAATGCATGGTGGTACTTGAGAGGGGAATGTTAAATTATACATGTATTGTGGCCGACCGCATTCATTTAGCTCAGTGTGCAGGTGAATCTCCCCATGACCTTGGCACTTGCAGGGTAGCATAGAATAACAATCAAAGCTGGGATCGGAAATCCTACCGTTTCCAAATATTAACAACTTCTTTCAAAGAAAATGCTGATTTCAGCATTTATGTTAATGGAAACATCAGTATATCTTTCAGAGAACTTAAAAAAAAAAAAAAAAAAAAAAAAGCCATGATCTTAATAGGATTAAAAGCCAGGCTTTTTATTTTCAAAATGCTAATTTGTTTTCTGCATTCTGTTTTCATATCAGGTCTTGTTATTCACTACACTGGGATCTAGAGGACACTGAAAGCTGCCAGAAATGCCTTGGTAATGATAGGAAAGCTACATAAAAGGTTTCTTTCTGAAAGGGAGGCTGTATTCCTTGCAAGGCTGGTTTCCCCATCTCTCTTAGTTGGTTCGTCAGTGCAGCGATACGGGGGGGAAGCAAGGGGAGAGCATTTTGCTGTACGTTGCTGCTTTGTGTATCTCTGCATTTATTCCTTTCGCATTAAGGAACAACTGTTAGTCATTAGAGGTGCATTAATTGAAATAGCCTGTGACCCACATTAGTGAGATGAACTGATATGGCCAGCGAAGTTTGGCTGTGAAATTTCACGTAGCCCGAGGCACCTGACATTCTGTAATCTGCTTATCTGGCAGGCTTTCACAAGCCCTCTCCCACCGCCATTCATGCTGAACAGTGGGGTGTAGAGAGGAGGCCAGAACAGAGATAATAATTTACCATGTAATTTGTTTTGAGATTCCTTTGATAGATTTCAAAACTGAAGCATCCTGCAAGAGAACGGGGTCTGTACGGCCTTGGAGCCAAGTGTGCAGCTCGTGGTGGTGGGCTTGGCGGGAGGCTGCCCTAACGAATGGACACCCAAGGCACTGCCCATTCTCCACAGGGACCCTCTGTTTATTTAATGGCTTTTAAACATTGCTTCCATTCCTTTCCCTCCTACAACGACCCTTATAGCTGGTGCTGTAAATCTGCATAGTACAGAGTGAGGCTCAATGCAGGCTGATGAAAACCACTTGCCGCAATAGAGAAGGGCAGGTAATTTCACAGGCAGATTTGGTTGGTAAATGAGGTGTTCCATTTGGGAGCCAGGGCAGCACCTGGCTCGCAGGTGTGCTGGGCAGGACAGCTTGCTTCAATTCTCCCCTAGTTATGGGATATTTCTTCAGCCCACAAACTTTTGGTTTAATGCCTTCATGGAGGCATAAAACACAACAAAAAATCAGGGATTTTATATCCCAAACTTCAAAACTTTCATCCAAAAGGGAAAAGGATCAAAAGGAAAAGGTGGTGCGTTTCATGTTCTCTTGTGGCTTTAATAGTTGTTAACTGACCTATAAACTGAGTTTTCCAAGTAAAGAAACGTAGGGGAATTTTATTACAGAAAAATCTACCGTGAATCATCCCCAGCTGCTTTTAGAGATAGGAGAGGCTGTTTTCACTCCTGCTTTTGAGGGTGAATCATGCCGCCTCTACACCTTTCCTTTGTTTCTATACTACCATTGTGCATCAGTAGCCATACTGGGGGGGTGTTTACTATATTTCTGACTTTTTTTTTTTTTTCTCATTTACAACAGCTGCTTTGAGCTTTTTCAGAAAAAGGAGGGAGAGTCACACACAGTCATTTCATCTTTGCTTGATTATTTTAATGCTTGTGATGCCTGGCATGTCCTTGGATCCAAAGGATGTTTTCAGACCTAGTTGTAAGTTTTGCACAGATGACCTCACCGCCTGTTGTGTTAATTGTAGGGTTGTACCTGGAAGCAGAAACTTCTCATCTCTGTCTCTGTGAAAAAATTATTAGGGGTTGGGAGATGCGCCTTAAAATGTTAAAAATTATGGACATATGGAGTGAGGAAATACTTAAAAAGAAGGAGTCTGGAACTTTTTAGGCTGAATTTAGGGGGTTTTTTTAGGCAAATGTGTTGCTGTGTATTTGTACAAGGCCCAGCACAAAGGAACCAGGCTGGGGCCTCTGGGTACAGCCGCCATGCAAATAATGATAAATCATCATCATGAACAGAGCATGTTGCTTTTAAAATGCGCAGCCCTTTACTGAGGCATCAAAATGGTTGTAGGAGAATGCTGGCTCTGCCAGTTTTATAATGGCAATCACAGAGGTTTGGAGAAAAGCTGTAACACTGAGAGAACTTGGACATTCAGAAGCCACAGTTTTTTCTTTAATACTCTATTAAAGCTGGTGGTAGGAACTCCGTGGTAACAAAATTAAATTACTAGGTTTTGCCCATTGGTCTGTAAGGACAGGAGTCACTTTGAGCAGCATGTGGAAGGAAATGTCTGCAGTGGAGTCTGGCTTAGGTGATGTGGTGCTGCCCAACCAAGGCTCTGTCTGCAGTGTCAAAGCTCTGAAATCAGAACAGAGGACAATACAAACCTGTGAGATTCCTTATGGCTTCAGGAGAGTGAAGGGCCTCTCTGGGGCTGGAAGTGCCCATTTTTTATCCTGGGCTGTCTGCTCCTTTAGCTGAGGTGCCCATAGCTGCTGCTTGAGGGAAGGGACAGAGGACAGGCACACTGTGGGGTGCCAGTGCTGGGTGTTACCCTCTTCCTCCTCTGCACTGCCCTAAAGCCAGGTCTCTATAAAAGTGTTTTCCAGAAGCTCCTGCTATCCCAGGGGAAACAGGTCTCTGTGGCTTATGCTCATGAGTGGGGCTCACCACTGCCTGATTCATGTGATTGAGAAAAGGTTCACCCTGAAGAACAGCCAGCCAGCTTTCCCATGGCAGCGCAGGCCCTCATGGAGGCTCATGAGATCTGGCGATTCATTGGTTTTATTTATAAACAGAGGCCAAGTTGCAGCTTAGGTAGCAACATTTCAGGATACATGCCTTAACTAGGAATCATTCTTTTTTTACTAAGTCCCATTGCTCAGAAGGTACTGCGTGCTCCTGTGCAGCCCAACTGTTCCAGGCCCAGAAGTTATGTCAGTGGCCTCTAGCAACCAGATACATGTTTCATGGAGTAGTGGGGAGCTCTCAGTTTTTTGCACAGAGGATTTTCTGCTTATCTTCTGTAATGATGCAATAACTTTGCTATGGGGGAGATTCTGAAGCATCACTTGTCATCAATCCATTTTCTTAAGATTGGTGATAACGTGGTTTGTGTTTCACAACTAATAGATTTCTCAGCAAGGTTCAAAACTGTTCTGGGTTCAGCCGTAACAGTTTTTTTTCTCCTTCCTACTATCTGGTGCGGTGTTGTGTTTTGACTTTAGTCTGAGAACAATGCTGATGACACACCGATGGCTTAGCTGTTGCTCAGCAGCACTTACCCTGATCAAGGACTTTTCTGTCTCTCGTGCTCTGCCAGTTAGGAGGACCACAGGAAGTCATAAGCAAGCAGAGACAGGACACCTGACTCAAACTAGCCGAAGGGATATTCCATGCCACAGCATGTCATGCCCAGTACAGAAACTGGGGGGAGTCACCCAGAGGGCCCAGATCACTGCTCAGGACAGGCTGGGTATTGGTCGGTGGGTGGTGAGCAATTGTATTGTGCATCACTTGTGTTTATTGGTTTTAGTTTTATATTCTTTCCCCTTGTTATTTCAGTTATCATTATTATTATTGGTGGTAGCAGTAGTGGTTTTGTATTATAGCTTAGTTATTGGGCTGTTCTTATATTAACCCATGGGAGACACATTCTTTCCATTCTCCTCACCATCCCACCCCCAGCAGGCAGGGAAGAAGGGGAGTAGTAAGCAAGCAGCTGTGTGGTTCTGAGTTACTGGCTGGGCTTAAACCATGACACCAAACAAAACCCCCTCACCCAAGTCCTTGTGACATTCTTTCCCTCAGGTCCTTATTTTGGAGTTCAGCAGTATTTTGGGGTTTTGAAAAAAAGTGTTTTCTCTTTGTGCTCAGATGTTGTGATGAGACCAAGACGGGGGGTTTTGTTTCTTCCCACGCAGGTATTTCTGTGCCCACTGTAGTGGGTGCCAGCAGAGCTGAAGCTGGGTTTGAAGTTTGTGTAGGCTGGTTCCTATACAGACTAGGGCACAAGTTAAGTGTTTTCAGAAGCAAACAGCTCAGATTGAGAAATTTTTAAATTATATGAATTTCTGACAGGTTTCCCAAACTGCACAGAGGGATCTATGCTATCTAAGTCTCTACTACTCATTGGGCTGATGCTTAGCTTTACAGGAATGTATTTTGTGGAGGTGCTAATTGGTGGTTTCCCTTAGATGCTCAAAAATAACTGTGAGGTTGGATGGAAATTTGACTTTTCAGGTTTAGTAATTCTTCAGTTCTTCCTCAGTTATGTTGGACTTTGGTCTTACACCCAGAGTATTCTTTTCATTTTTCTAAAGGGAAGTATAAATAGGTTTCAGGTTATAGAAGAAGCACTGAGGACTGTAGCTGTCACTCAGGAATACAGAGAGCAGAGAAAAAGATCAACTCCAACATACCAAGAAAAATAAAGTAGAAAAAATAGTGAAGCATGAAGACTTTGTTAATCAAATACCCTGCTCAAGAACGTTAGTAAAAATGAGATGAGTAGATTTTGACTCAGTTGTGCAGCTGAACAAAGCTGAAAGGGTGAATGGCAGTGGAAAAGGGAGGTGTGGAACCTTCCCCCGAACAGGTGCTGCAGACCCCACTGTGCATCCTAAGGGATACAGCCACAGGGTGGATTCTCACTCCTTGTGGATTCACTACATGGAAGTTTTGTTTTACTTTTCTTAGAGCAAAAAAGCAGAGGAATGTTGTAAGAGCCCAAAAGGTTCAGAGTGACTGCTTACTGTGTGCTGTGAGAGCTCTGCTCTTATCTTATAACCCTTTCACAGAGGAAGGACAAATAAAAAGTTTTCTGACAGACAAACTTAAAAACAAATAGTTTTTTCCATGAGATGAAAAGTAAAATGTAACAAGCACATGTAATTTCTCTTCTTATAGCTGGCCTTTAATAAAAAGGCACCCTGCAATGGGAACAGATAATGTTTGTCTTATAAAATGTAACAGCTAGTTCCCATTTTAAACACAGATCTGCTGGCTGGACTTTGTTGTGGGCTAAGAACTGACAAGTTTGCAGATGCTACAGCTTGTTACCTAATCAGAGCCAGATGCTGCTCCTCGGTAACTTTCTCACTGTCACCACATCCCTTACCACAGCGTGGGACAGCCAGAATTCACAGCAGGCCTTTTTGTGCCTGGCAGTCCTGCCATATTTTTTATCATAATTCTCTGTTTGTATTTAATTTAAGGAAGTTTGCAGTGGCAGGAGATACAGACAAGTGAATAGGAGAAGTAATCTGAAAGAAGCTGATGTCCACTGGACATCTGTTTAAATTTGTCAGACACAGAGAGAAGCCTGTGTGCCTTTAGTTTGTTCTCGGGAAATGGCCTGCAGCAAAACGAGAGTATTTGATTTGAGAATTCATTAGATAATTCTGTACGTTATACTTCAAATAATACATCGGCCTGAGAGAATGTTTTAAGTAAAATTAAACATTTCAGGGTGGCTGCAGCTGTTGTTGGGCTATTCCAGCACGGGAGCGCAGGGAGTGTTTTTTCCCCCTCTGCACTGCAAATTGAGCTCAACATTCTGTTTGATTTTTCAAAAAGATAGCAAAGGAGTTTGGATTCTAGGAAGAAAGGGCTATTTGCTTGAGATCATTATTGGTTCAGCGCCTTTTGCAGCCGAGTTTCCTTCCTCACATGGCCAGCACTGCTCCATACTACCTGATGCTCTAAGCAGTACTATAGCGCTGTGTGTTTAATTGACTTGTTACCATCTGCCATGGAAATGGAAAGTTTGCAGCTCTTCCACCCCGCTATGTGCATTGTGGTGTGTATTTCTTGGATTAAAGACTGACAAGAGAAGGGGTTTGCATCCCCATGCCAAAAGTGCCACGTAACGTGCACAGCTACATAGACATTTGTTTTCGGAGCTGCTTTCACATATGAAATTATCCTCATGCTAAACCACTGCTATGTGAAATGCTCAGGAGCTGGATTTGCTCCTGTTTACGGAGGGATCTGCTTTCTTTCTTTCTCTCTTGAAGAAACCTGTTATGCAGTGGGTAATAAAACTAAAAATAAAGATCAGAGCCAATGGAAATGCTGTAATGTTTCTCAGCAGAAGTATTAGAAACTGCCCATAAACCATGATGCATTCAAAAATTTGCACCCTATTACTGAGCCCTCCAGCCCTTCTGGAATCTCTTTCCTCAAACGGATTTTTTTATTCCCAACACCTCTGCACTTACGGGTTGTGCTTCTGAGCCAAATTCCCTGCTACCCTGCTTGTCTTCTTCCAGGGGAGGGGAGGGGGAGTGTTGTACCTGCTCCTGCACTGATGATGCTTCTCCAGGTGAGTTTGAACCATGAGCACTGTGCCTTCCCTCAGCATCACGCAAAAGGCTGGGATCTGCAGTTTTGGAAAAGCCTTGGTCTAGTCTGTAAAGCTGAAGGGAGGTGAATTCCAATATATCTTACAGGGAGGCGAATTCCAATTTATCTTACAGGGAGGCCACATTTGTAAGTTGAAGTTGTGCTTTCCCAGACTGTGCACCTTCTTGTATTTGGAGTTTTAGTTGGTTTATTAGGGTTTGCTTGGTTGGTTTTGGGTTTGTTTTACTTTCTTTTCCCAAACATTTTGTGTGACTATCTTTCCTAGAAAGGTATTTAATTTTCCAGGATGTGTTTTCCCTTTGACATCTTAAATAGCAGCTGTTTTTCTATGTCCATCTGGCTACTAGATTTTAAAAAATCTCTAAGCCTGAATACACTGTGAATCAGCTTATGCTGTTTTCACTCACCCCTGTGGTTTAGCAAGCAACAGCTTTCTGCAGAGAGGCTCCACTTTTAAACAAACCTTACGTCTGGAGACGGCTGGTAAGAGGAGTGAGGAATGTTTTGCAAGCTCATCCTCCCAAAACAACCGCTGCCTCCCCCTGAAGAGCTGGATGAAGTCACCTCCTGAAGCTCTGCCTCCGCCCCCTAGCACCCTCGGGCCCCAGCTCCCCAAGGGCAGGGTTTTTCTCTGGAGAACAATAAGCCATCTTTTCTTTTGGTGCCTGTCCAGTGCTGGAAGAGAAAGATGAGGTCAAAGTGGCAGGCTGTACAGCTTTCTTCTGAGCCAAACAGATGGTGAAGGTTAAGTGACAGCTCTGTGACTGCCTCTTTTGAAGTAATTGGAGATAATTTGTATTTTGAATCAGAACTTGACCACTGTCAGAAGGGAAGAAGGTTAATATGTAAACGATTTTACATTAGCCCCTGTTTCTTGGGATTTTTGCTCCCTTCCACCCCCTTTGGATTCTTGTTTCTATAATCCTTGCTCCAGGCTATTGGTAAGATTGTCTTTGAGCTCAGTGTGACTCGTCCTAGGCTGCAGTTGTTGTGAAAGCCAACAACAGCTTATTAAGGCCAGGGATAATCTCTGCTACTGATGCATTGTTGCTTTCCTGTAGTCCAGTGAGGGCTATGTGCTAGAAATAAGAGCTGGAAACGCAGTCCCTAACTGAAGAGGTTAGCAAAGAAACACACAAAATACATTCCTGTTTCTGTAGTTGAACCCCATTTTGCAGATTAATTTGCATGGATAAGAAGCTCCCCTTCAGCTTCTCTCATAAGAAGAGATAATTTGATTCTGTCTTCCTTCTATCACTTGTGATTTCTTTTTGACCTTCAGCAGACTTCTGTTTATTTACTTATAGAACATACCGTATGTGTTGTATTTGCTGGTGCTCTCCTGGTGGGAAGTGTACAGTAAGCCTGAAATATTTCTAGAGTCTGATTTCAAGGCAGTGAAGAGTAGCTGGCAAGTTGCTTCTCAGCAATTCGGGTTGATGTAACAGCATAAACCATCACAGCAGTTCCACTCTGGTCCCATGTCTTTTTGTAAGGACCATGTGCAAGAGCAAGAAGGATTTTTTTTACTGAGTCCTGTTTCTATAAAATGTGGATACTGGAAAAACCTTGTAGGGAAAGAACCAGTAGAGTCCTCCAGAACCAGTAAAGTCCTCCTCATCCTTACCAGCATCTCTAGGCCTGTGTAAAAGGGAGTTTCACACTTACACTGCACTTGGATTTCCGTTCTTTGCAGGTGATGAATTGTAATTTTGGCATAGAAGTTGGTAGCCAGAAAGATGCCTGCGTATGCTATTCGGGAGGGAACTTGGACATTTTTGTGGAGTAGATGAGTAGGCTAATTCATCTGTCTTGTGCCCCAAGAGATTTTTTGCATGCAGAAGTCAGGGATGCTGGTGGAGAGGCAACCAACAAAGAACTTCAGTGGTATTTTTTGGTGATTACTTGCTGTTTCCACAGAAACACAGAAGGCAATATTGTATTTTATTCACATACATCAGGTTTATTATGAAAAACATCTTTTCACTAACTTGAAGAAGAAAAAGGAGACACTGGCTTGTTATCTCTACCTTTTTCTTAACCAAGCAAAGTAAAGAAATGGTTGCAAAACCTTTAGAAGCATTCAAGTATCCCAGTGACTTTCATCAGATGTTCTCTGTACAAGAAAAAGAAAAAAAAATCATTCTATCTTTTTATTTTTACTTTGCTTTAATCTTATTTGATGATGTCTCAACAGGCTGGGACATGCTTTCTTGGATGGCAATTTCGCTGCACCATATGTGTCTCTCACAAGATAGCAGAGTGAAATGAGTCTTGGCAGGAAGAGAGCTAAACACATCGACAAAGGAAAGAAAAAATTATTTACTTAACTCCCTGTTGCCTGCATACATTTTTCTCTAGGACTACATATCGTACAAGGATTAAAGTTGGTTTCTTACAAATGTATGTCTGAAGCACAGTCCTGTGCTGAATCACTTTTTCTAGCCATTCACACTCTTTGTTTGTTTTTCTTGTAATCCCAATTTAAGTGTTTCAGCACCAAGATAAGAAAAAAGAAATTCTGCTTTTACCCAAGAATCTCTGTTGCTCACAATCTCTGGGAGAGAACTGGTCCTTATTCAGCTGCAAAAGGGACTCTGTCATTCTTGGAAAAAAGATAATAAATAATTTAACAACATGAAATTCCTGACCTAGCAGGGCATTCTTCTGGTGAGCTCCGGGCCTGGCATTTCAACTCTGTGCTGAATATAAGGACTGTTAGGCCAGGCTCCCTATCAGTGGAGGGTGATTATAGATACTTATCTTGATTGCTAAGAGATTCTAGTTTGGGTTGATAATTTTGGGAAATTTGCTTTGATATATTTCAAAGCAAGGATATTGAATCTCTGGGTTGAAATAGTGAAAGGTATGTTTGGATGCTAAAATCAATCAACCAAGCAAAATACAGTGTATTTGAACATGCTCGTAAGATAAATGTCATTGTGCCGCAGCGACGGTTCTCCCAGGTGCCCAGCTCAGAGCCACAGCTGCTAAACCGACTTCCCCATTAGCAACCAAAGGGTTAACCAGCCATGATTTTTCCAGCAGGAATCTCCAGAAGTCCATCTCCAACTCGATGTTCCAAAGGCTTTTGCAGCTGGATTGGTTTGTGTTTACGTTAGCTCTTAGGGACGACTTCAGAACCGCTGATAAAATATGTATTTGTACAGTTGGATATTTAGGAAGAAAATCAATAGAGATTTTGCAGTGACCTTGCTGCTTAGCATGAAAGCGCCTGGCAAAAATGATAACAGATGACCATGCAGGTGATTTGTAAGAGATGAAATGAACAAGAAGCAAGCAAGTTAAGTATGATTAAGGAAACTTGCAATTAACAAAAATGGAGTCATTATATATGAATTTATACACCATGTGAAAAGACACAAAAGGGGAAGTAAAAGAGTACTCTGAGGCATTATTAATGTACGGAAATGGCAGGTTTATACAGAATCATGGTGAGGGGATAGATATGTGGGACCAATGAAGGGAGCAGAACGTATGGAGCTGCCCCATGCCATGCTGCGAGCTCCCCCTGGGATATCTTACCCTCCTACATCACCTGACGTTTATCCTTTCAGGTTTCTCTTTCACAATTTCTGCTTCTAACCCTAACCCTAGGCATGAGAACCAGCTTTTCATTGTGGAGAGAAGGGGTTTCCTCTGGAAGATGCATAATTGGTGGACATAAAAGTATTGATCATGTTGATGCAACTTTTAGGATCTTATTATGTATTTAAAAACATTTGCCTTTGTGCTCCTTCTATATGAAGTGCAAGTAGAGATTTTTTCTTAATCCCTGCTTTTTTCACAGTATCACTTTTCAAAGGTACCGACTTTGTAATATGTAAAATGAGTATCACAGTGCGGCCTAAAAGATTGTTGTAATATAATTTCTGTGTCAATTCAAAAGTTCAGTTATGTCAACTTAAACCTGTGAATTTTATCTTCATCATTTTGTGTTAGGTATAATGGAGATTATCTACTGTTTATTCAAATACAGAATTTGATTTTGGTTCTGCAGCATTTCAGATCTTTTGAGGTGGGTATCTGAGGTCACTAGGCTCAGAAAGCGTGTAGCTGTTTCCTTTTGTGTTACACAACGAATGTAATAGCAATGGGAACAGTGGCTTTTCCAAAGACTTCAGTGCCTGTGTGACTCAGGTGTGCTCACAAAGGGAACAGTTCTGCCCCAGAGTACACAAACTCCTTGTATACACTTAATGATCTGCAATCAGTGCAGGGTTCAGAGTTGTGCTATGATTTTCCCTCTGCTGATCAGGTCTGTGAATTGTCACTCTTTGCGTGGGGCAGTGTCTGCAGTGTTGAGCCAGGGGGAAGAATAGGGCCCTGCCTGGTGTCCCAGCTGGCCCAAAAGCAGTGACGAGTGCCCTTTGATGTCCACAGATGACTGGCAGATCAAGAACCACGTTAGGAAGCAGTGAATGAACTATGTGAAGGATGCAAAGTCAGAAATTTTCACACAAGCTTTGGGGAAACCTTGTGAACCAAAGGGTAAGGTGAGGAGTGGCTGTGAGTCACATACTGAGGAGCTTTTGTGTTTCTCATTTAGGAAGGCTATGTTGTGCTTCTACTAAATGAAAATATTTATAAAATATACACCAATTGTATTACTAAATATCCAGTGTCGCAATTGATCTGTGCTGCTATCCCTGTGCACTTGCTTGAAATGGAAATGCAGAGAGAAAAGATGAGAGGCATGGAGCACAAAGAGGAGCTATGGGTGAGGCTCCAGGTGATGATGCTGGCCCCCCTTTGACATGGGATTCCGTGTCCACAGGCCCAGGGAAAGCCATGGCATTCCAGCCATGATACACAAGAGCCGCTACATTTTATTGGGGAAGGAGGCTTTCTGCAAGAATAGGACTCTTTTTTTTTTTTTACTACTCTGTTTTTCTTTTCACCTTCTGATATACTGAATTATTACTTACCTAGAGACTGCATACGCTTGTGCTTTGTGAGAATGCAGTCATAGAGAATACCGGAGAATTTATATTGTCTTAAAATAACATGTACTACAGAGGAAAATAATAGTTGTCAATTGCCTTAATTTTATATATTCTTTTAATCACAATGAAAAATCAAAAAAATAAAATCCAGAAGCATTGTCACCTGTGTTTCTGAGAGGGCATCTTCCAGACTGCAGGTGTGAGAGGCTCAGTTTGAATAAATGCAGAAATCAGTTTGCAAACACTATCACATGGGTGGCAGGAAAAAAACCTTTTGTTTTCAGAGTCATACAAATACAACATTCACCAAGTTAGTAAGAAATGTGCCACAAAACTGTTGTGTCTTTTTAAATGGCTTTAAAAATATATCTTTAAATTTGCAGAAGTTACATGGATTAGAAAATGCATTAGTGACAAAAAGCATGTGTCCTTTGTGAAAAGCTTGTGAGATTTGACTGAAAACCTAAACCCTATCTGAATAATCGGGATTATACTTACATCTTCTTTAGCTGTATTGCTTTTTGTTGACTATCAGGTTAAAAGAAAAACTCAGTGATTTTATTATCTTCGATTACGTACTTAATATTAAAATGTAGGGTTTATTTTCAATTAATTTCAGATTAATTACTTAGGTGTAGTTAATTTGTTTTTTATATGAGCATATGTATATGTGTAAATATATATGTGCTTGTATATTATATGTTAACCCTGAAATTTTTTGAATGAAGTTTCTTTCCAGTACAGCTTTTTAATGACCTGTCAGTTTTCCAGTTGTGTGGACTGTTTAAAATTCTATACCATTTTCTGGTTTAATGCAATACCAATTAATTCTCTAGAGGAAAAGAGATAAGGTGTAAAAATTGGGATAAAAGCTTCCAAATGCTGGAAAATTTGCTCTGTCAAACCCAGGGCTCTTTTTACTGGCAGAAACTTAAAAGAGTAAATAGTAGCCCCCTCATAGGAAACAAAAAAAATTAAATATAATTTCTTTAAATAATACAAATGCAATTATTAACACTTCCTCTGAAAACAGATAAGGTTGAATTTCCTATTAATTTTTTATTTTTGATTGATGAATACAGAATCAATACTTTGAAACTTGATTTTTCCCAAAAAAAAGTTGTTCCCTGGGTAGAAAAGGACAGCTGGTTTTACTGTTTTACCATTTTGATTATTGTCTTTTTTAAGAATGTGGCATGAAATATACAACTCATATAAGTTGCCTTCAAAGTGTTGCAACCAAAGTATAGTTAACTATATAAATTCCCTTCTTTCTACAGTAAGAACCATTTTATTTTCTTGTAGAAGGCAGTTAAGAAATGGGTTTCCAAAATGTCCAGCCTGTAGAAAAGGCACTTGGAAGAAGAAATTAAAGCAAGACATGATGATTCCAGTATTTCCCTTCCCTGTTCTCCTTTGGCTCATAGCCTGGAGTGGTTTTAGGCAGTTGTTCCCCTGTGGCACTTTCTCTGAGGGTGGCCCTGGGTCCATTTTGGGCAGCTGTAGGTGTGGGCAGGCCACGGCATGCTGTAAGACTGACTTGGGAGCAGTGTCCAGCCTGTCCTATCAAGTTTATTGTCCACTCCATCAAGGGGTCTAATGGTCAGCAGAGAGGCTAAACGTGTCCCCAGTGGCCTGACATTAACAGAGTGGACTTGTTTAAGTGTTACCCAGGGTGTCTCTGGCTGATGGGGACGCCAATACCCGTTTCCCTCAATGAGCAGTCACTCAGATCACAACTTAATACAGCTCCCCCGGACACAGCCCAGCCCCGAAGGGCTCCTGGGGGACCTGCCCTTGCCTCCGCCACCAGCCAGCAAGGGTTGATCAATGCCCGCTGACAACAGGCGAAGTGAGGGCCTCCGCCAGCCTCCCACCGCCAGGGAACGATAAAGATAAATGGTTTTACCCCAACAGAGAGTCTGAGCCTGAACCAAGGTCTGGAGACAAGTCTAATTGGGCATCCAGAGAGCCTGAGAAGGCACTCTTGGCCCACGACACTCTCAAAAAGTCCAGCCTGTGGGGCAAACGCAGAGTGGAATAATCCAGATTAAATGCTTGGGAACTTCTTGTGCTGCAGAGCCTTTTTGTCTCCAATCACACTACCACATGTAGAAACATCTGTTAATATAAATGGGGTTTTGTTGTTCTTGGGAATAACAGAATTTGTACAGACACTGCAGAGCTGCAAAGCAGAACAGTCCCAAACATGGAAAAGAGCATTTAAAATAGTAAAAATAGTTTGTTTGAAATCTTATAGTTAGAATTTATAAGTAATATAAAGCTTTCCCAATTTGTAATTTCTGACACTGCAAGAAAACTTAGTTTCATTAGCAGTAACAAAATAGGAACACTTCCCATCCTAAAATGAGAACGATTGTAAAAAGTGCAAGAAGCGCAGATGTGGAGCTTTAGATAGCTCCTGCTCAGTGTTTTTTATATTCCTCTTCAATATATCATTTATTTTCTGAGTGATTTTAAAGTGTTTTCTGTTGAAAAATAAAAAGATATTTTCTGCCTATTAAATTGCTTACTTAAGAATATGATGATTTTTTTTTTTCTTAATCAAAGCAAGCTTACTGCCCACAGATATTTTAGGGGAAACAATTTTGGGTTAAAACAGGTTTAATTTGTTTAATTTTTAAACTTAAAAAAACCCAAAAACAATTTCTTTAAATATTTTGTAAAAAAAAAAACAGGAAAACATTTTTTAACATATAAGTAAAGGAAAATGCATATGACTAGGCTTGTTCATATTTTAACAGATAGCAGGGGAGATTCTGAATCAGTCTTCTTATTCCAAGGCAAGCTAAAGATGGAAGTTGCGAAGGCAAATGAGCCAAATAATATAATTTTTGATAGGTGTTTGTAGTTTGTCAAAGCTTTTTGTCATTCAGATGACTAATTTATATAAATAAGTCTGAAAACACTTTGTATTAACATAATTGTTTACATAAAATATCTTTATTTTTCTGCTTTCATTAACAATTTTTTTTGTTTATAGTTTCAAATACATTGTGGTAAATACTTTGTGCATATGTATATGTTTCTGAGTGTTGTCTCAAAAATGGTTGATAGTATCAGTTTCCTAAAGATTATGTTTATAAAATGCACATAGTTGTGTGAATTATTTATAGCAAATGAATGAAAAAGGGATCCTGCTACACTTACATCCTAACACTAACAACAGATTCACTTTCTCTTTGGCAACACAAATATTTATTATATTATTGTATTTAAAAAGGGCTAAGCCTCTAAAGTGTCAAAAGTCAAGCAGAACAAATTTAAAAGCAATGAAATGAAAAGCAACTTGGGCACAAAGGATCTTTTCTGAATTTACTGAAAGGCAGTTACGAGAGCTGAAAAGGATGAGATCTGTGCCTCCCTTATCCTGTTTATTAGGTCTAATGGTCATCTTCAAATGAATATATTGCTGTGACATAGTATTTCAGGTTTTAAATGAGTTCTAGAAATGTTTGTGCGTTAGTGTTTTCAGCCAAGAAACATATGTAGTATTTATTTGCAAAAAAAACCAAAACAAAACAACTAGTATTCTGTGGATACAGCATAGAGCATAAATATTCAGTTTGAGAGCAGATAACACAAAGCGTGTGTGCAAGGAGGTATTTGTGGGAAAACCCTACAAATGTGAGAAACACAGTTTAGTCGCAGAAAGGTTCAGTGCCATGGATTATATTTTGTAAATTCTCTTTATGGTGTTCCCAAGCTCTACCATTTCTGAGTCCCTGGGCTCAGTTTGCAGACAGGTGGTGGTCACCTTTTCCAAGGCAGTATTCTGGATTATTTACCCTGCCTGAGGAGGGCAAGGATCGTGGTGCGTGCATGTGGGAATGGCCCTTTCCTCTTCCAGGATGCGCTGGAAAACGGTGGGCAGGGAATCTGTGGCTGGCAGTAGGAATTCAGGACACTGTGCAGAGCTACCAGGCAGCAGTTAGAGAGCAGAGGAGATGACTACCCTCTCAAAGGTGTGAAATATGCTTTTAAGACCATTTTGGAGCCAAGCAGTCATTTGTAAAATATAAAATCAAGTTCCCATTTTTTGAAATCAGAATTGTCTTTCAAATTAGCCAGCTGGCTTTTCCTTAAGTTTTACAGACAGGAAACACCTTTTGGGTTTCAATTGCAGTCACAAAACTGAGGCAAATCTGAAAAATCCCACTTAGCAAAGGTGCTCTTCATTTTGGGAGTGCGGAAGAACTACATCCCAGGGAAGCAATGTGCTGGGAGAAAAGCAGTAGAAAGGAAAATAGGAATTATGTATAAAAAAATGAAGTGACCTAGAATCACAATGTGTGTCCTGTAGTATCTCTTTTCCAAATGAAATTTCATTCTCCTTTGAAAAATAAATTTTGTGCAAAAAAGACCTGTAGTTTCAGATGCAAACCCATAGCTGGGGGGCAGGAGGAGTAAGTGTGTTGCGCCAGGCAGCAAGTAACCTGCTGAAGAGGGAGCGCTGTGGATGTGCAGGGAGCATCTCGCTTAACAACGCCGTTAAAGCCCGTTTTGACAATGCTAATATTCCAAAGAGAAAATAAGCCATTTTCCAGGCAAATGCTGGGCTCTGGAGAAGTTGGGTGCGTTTTATGATAGCCCCAAGCTGCATTCTGCCTGTGGGGCTGGGGCTTTGTAGGTGGGGCTGGAGGGGCAGGAGATGACAGGCAGGGAGAGGGACACACAATGGGATGACCGTGACTTTGAACAAATAAATAAAACATGCGACTCTCATTCTGTGCTCGCCCTCACCCGCACCCCCACCCCTCCCATCCAACTGTGATTACATTTGCCGTGGTCATTTCCCAAACGTCTGCCTGATAAAAAAGCACCCTCAGCCCCGCTCACGCCAGCGCTTGCAGAGAGGGCCCTTCCCGTGGCTGGCAATCTGCAGCCCTGCCAATCACCCGTGCCGGCACAGGCATGCACGCCGTTTTCATTAGCACAAATGCTTCATGTTTGATTGTGGCCCCCAAAAAAACAATCAGTAACTCAGACTCGGCCCACTTAATAAAGAACCACTGCCCTGGCTGCTTCCTGCGCGATGAAGCGGGGCTTCTCTTGCCCCCACCGCAGAGCCCGAGGTGTAGGGAGGGAGAATACGTTTTAATAAGCCGGGGAAGGAGAAAAATGAGTTTGCTCCACAATTCTGTTCTTTAGGAACAGAGAAAGGTGAGCATGTTGCAAGGCAGGGAGGGGAAATGTAATATTGAGAGAGATAATGGCAACTATGTTAATATCCGGAATTTTCAATGTACTATAAGTACATTTTGTTTTTCCTTTTAGCACGATTTATAATTAAAGATTTTAATCTGGCTTCACATTGAGTTAATAAGCCCTTTGATTGATTAGGATTCATAAAATTGCCATTTCCCGCTGACGCTTTGCATTTCTGGGGATATTCTTTTGAAAAGCTGGGTTAAGGTGAACAGGAAGCAGCCATTGTTTGGGCTGAGCTGTGCCAATCTGGGAACTTGGGACTGCTGTACTCAGAGTTTGTCCCCAGCAATATCTTCTTGTTCAGCCAAATTAATGCAGATAGAATCTGCTGAGCGACATTTTAGCCGATTTAGGGAAAACTTTCTTTTTTCCACGTAATTTCAGCAGGTGTTGAGCACAATTCCCACCCTTATGCACTGACCTGTTCTCAGTGAAAAAATTTGGGATTAGAACTCTAACTGCTGTTTTGAAAAAAAATATGGCCAAATACAGCAGAGCCCTATACTGAGGCTCTCATGAGTCCTGTAAAATTTAGTTTACAGCTCTGTGCTCTAACAGTGTCCCCTCCTTTGTTATTAGGGGCGAGGGCTGCAGCAGTCCCCTGGCAGAGGCACTTGTTATACAAGTAGAGTGAATAAAAGGAAGAGGCCATTTGGCCACTCTTTGATCACGTTCTACTAGTTTAAATTTGTTTTCTTTTTTTTCAAGTAAATTCTGACGAATGCTAAAGTCTAAATGGAAAAAACGAG
The DNA here is from genome assembly GCA_028858755.1 of Ara ararauna. Lineage (NCBI taxonomy): Eukaryota > Metazoa > Chordata > Aves > Psittaciformes > Psittacidae > Ara > Ara ararauna. Next base: position 2,453,910 of record CM054410.1, on the reverse strand, counting down.
AGATGAAGCTCGTGATTTTTAAGCATCTCATGAAGTGGAGGCGGGCTGCTTTCTCCAACAGGATCGTGTGTATGTGTGTATGCGTTTGTGTGCGAGAGAGGGGAAAAAAAAATCTTTTCTCTTTATTTTTAGCCAGGGTAAAAGTGACCCTCTTTAGCCCCAGAGGGGCCTCACTGTGTGGATTGAATCAGAGCAAATTCCTTTTGTGTTTTCCCCTCCGAGGGGACACGCTATTGTTGAGTGCGGGGCCTCTTGTAACATGGAGCAGCGCAGGACTGTGAGCAAATCCTTCCCAGATAATGTGCAAGTTGTTTCACAATCGATCTGTCCTCCCCTCCCCCAGCATTCACCCCAATTTACTTGGCACAACTATCATTTCCTGGACCTTTTATTACCATTCAGACATCCTGCAAATGCAAACGTTTGGGACGGAAGAAAGGGGCTGGGTGAGGCGCGGGCAGGTTTGGGAGCCCGGCAAGCGTGATGCTGCGGAGCTGCTCAGCTTCTGAGTGGGAGAGTGGATGCCTGGCTAGGGTGAGCAGCGAGCTTGATATGTCAGCATTTCCAGGGGGATTAATTGGCTTAATTTTTTTTAATGTAAGTACCTTTTTCCTTTTTCTATTTTACATGAAAATATTTTTAATATATTTTTAATCTTCCCCTGTTAATTTTCCAGCAGCCTCTGAGACGATTTTGCTCTTAGATACCTTGTGCTGGCACACGCTGACAGTGATGAAAAGATGAAAACCTGGCAATAACACAGGGTTTTGCTTACAAATTGACAAAAACATCCCTGCCAATCCCCCATAATTTTCTGCATCTCCATAACTGACCTCACACATCCAGCACTGTCAGCGCTGATTGGCGGGGTTATAATGTGAATGATGAAGAACATTCACCCCAAAGAAGAGAAACAGAAAGACCCATCACAAAAATAATTTGCCTCTCTAATTAATAATTTAATCCCATCCAGCGCACAGGTTTGGGTAATTACAGAATGAATGTCCATTTAGAGCAAACTCAGTGTTCCCCAGGGCAGGTCACTGGCAGTGCCGAATAGGGCAGAGGATTCCCGGCTCAGTTTTCCATCGGCTGGAGGAACCTCTGAGTGAATGTCAGCTCCTGCCTACCCTGGTGCGGCCGATCGATGCTTCATTAGGCCAGATTGTCTTTCGCCCATGCAACCTTGAAAACAGTCCCTTTAATTACCTGTGAGGAAGTCAGAGACCCTTCTCCCCCCCTTCACTGCCTCCTCACGCCTTCCTCCCCCTGCCCCTCACTGCAGGCTGGGAGGTGGCCGGGGGTCACCATGGCCCTTCACCGCCAATGCAGTCGCAGGCAGGGGGGTGTGGGGGAAGAAATATGGGACCCCAAGGTAAGAGGGCAGGGTTCAAGTCCAGACTACAGATCTGTTGAAGAGGTTTCAGACAGCCAGGCCTCCACTTGACTTTACCATCAGCCTGCCCCTGATTCCTCTGCATCGCCATGGCTGGTAACTCCTGTGTGCTGCTAATTACCCCGTGCTCTAGAATGGAGCTGGGCTGCCAGGAGCATCCCTTGTCCTTGGGATTTGAGGCAGAGAGGGGGAGCAATCAGTACAACCCCTGCAGCCCAGGCTTTTCAAGAAAGGAGGCTATATGTAGTCATGGGCCCTGCAAGCAGACTGAAGAAATTGCATAAATAATCTTATTTGTTATGCATTATTAAAAATTATGAAAGATTTTAACTTCAAATGATAATGTGATCATCCTGAAGGATAGGTTTATATTTAATAGCCAGGTGTTTTACCTATTCATTTACGATAGAAAATATTATAATGAAGTAATAAACCTTAGCACAGAAATGTTAATCATATATACATAGTCTACAAACCCCTTGAAATCACAGACCCCTTCTGCTGTCCCAAGCTGTCTTTATTAGTATCCTCATGATTTAAGATAATTTAGGTTTTGGGATTATGCCTGTAGACCTCAGGGCACAGTTATTAATAAAGGAAAGCTTATTTGACTGCATTATTCTCCTCCTGCATTTCTTATCTGGTTTACTGTGAAGTTTTTGTACTGTCATCTGCTATTTCTTTGTTTCCCATTTTAGGAGAATGCGGAACAAAATTATACAAACTGTTGAGGCTATAGCAAATCTGATATGAAATAGTGGATGAATTACAGATAAATTAGAAGTTGTAGAGGGTTTTTGGGGCAACTTTAAAAATTCACAAGGTTTTTTCATTTGAATACAAAGCGTGTTTTTGGATACTCTCATGATGCTGAAAGCGGAGATGTCTTCCAGTGCTTCATCTACCTCCTTAGCCAAGAACCATCTCTCTCCAGTCTTTGCATTCAAACCTCACCAAATTCAAGTTACTGCCACAGGCAGGTATGTAGCTGTTCTCCTTTGCTGTTCTGAAATGAGTGAACTTATTAGAAGTGTCTCTCCCAGGTCTCCCAGTTCACAGAGTAAGGCATGATGCCGTCACCTGCATGCTGCAGCAGGGATGTGCAAGCTCTCAGAGAAACCTGCAAGGAGCTGCACCACAACACAGCATCTTCTGCTCCTGGGATAAGCGTTAAAGATCCGAGCTCTCTAAATCCTATTCTTTGGAAGTGATCAGTAGAGACGTATTCTGCATTCACAGCAAGGGCTTTATCTCACTAAGAGGGCTGTGATGTCACCACATTAAGGTAAAATAACCACTGAACATGAGAACAAGAAGGATGGCGTGGGGGGAGGTTTGATGAGGGAGGGGGGGAGAGGGAGAGAGAGGGAAATAGTAGGCATATTACAAGTCCTGCATATGGATCACACAGCCAGACTGTGAGCAATCCCTGCGCTCAAAGTGGCTTCTTAACAGAAAAGGGAGAGTGAGAGAGAGGGAGCCAGAAGCCAGCCTTCAGTCCCTATCATGAGAGCTCTCGTGCATACACTCGGCCAGGGTGTCAGAGGGCGTGAGTGCATTTTTCATTTCTTAGCCTTTGTGTGGTCTGCCAAATAAATAGGATTCTGTCTGTATTTACATGTACTTGACTAACTGTGCTGTGGTTTTTTATCCTGTATGTGAGCAGGCATTAACACATAAACTCACATGCACTTAAATAGATATAATGTAAATAGTCCTCTAATACATGTGGGACATGTTAAAAATAGTAGGAGAGTCAGATTTTCATTAAACAGCCTCCCTGGCAGTGCCCTGTGGTGTGTCCGCCCTTCCTCAGTGCACAGGAACTGGAGGTTACTGGGAGGGAACGACTGGAATGGGAGCAGAGGAATCTTTCTTTTCTGGCATCTCTAATTAATGTTGGCCTTTGCTTCATGTCATGCCAGAGGATATTGTTTGTAATGATGCTGGTGCTGAAAAGCCACCACTCAAAATGGCTGTCCCATCTTTACTTGCAGGGCTTTGCAGAGCCTGCATCTGAAGGTCTTCGGTATACAGGCACTTGATAAATTAATCCAAAGCAGTTTTAATGCATTCAGATACAGAAATATATGTGTGCGGGTGGAATTGCTCTGAGTGTGTGTGAGCTCTACCTGTTTACAGCGTGGGATGGGAGCATACAGCAAACATGTGGTCCTGTATCACACCCGTGGATCACATATGCACGCCCGCATGTGGTACACACATCACTTAGTACATGCAGATCTTTCAAATAGTACCAACTGCTCTGCTTCACCATAACTCATTCTAAATCCCAGCTGATCTTAGTATGTGAGGAGGAAAATGCTGAAAGACTTGGACTAGATCTGCTAGTGGTGTTTCAGCAGGACAGAGGCAGTGCTAGCACTGAAGAGCTTGCCTTGAAGCCTTTACATACGGATTGGGCTGCAGAGAGGGAAAAATAAAGTATCCTTGGAAATGTGTCTTTCTTGAGATGGTAGAAATTGTCCCAGAAAATAAAGCAATGGAGAAAATCTCTGATGAGGTGAAAGAACAAGAGGCAAGGAGACACCTAGGCTTCTCCCTTCTCCAGCAGTCTGCCATCATAAAAGGATGCCTGTCCTGAAATGACCAGAGGTCTGTCTGACTTTGCGAGACTGAGCCTTACGATGGCAGTCTTTTTTCTACCTCCTCAGTATTCACACATGTAGCTGCCTAAGACAAGTAGGATTTAGCCCCAAGTCTTCCCACTAGATTTCCAAGGTGGTGCAATTTATGGACATCTTCCTAGGAAGGGACAAAACTGCAATAATTTCAGTATAGAAAACTATCAAACAGTGTTACCAGTTCCAAGTCATAAACCTTCTCCCTATATCATGAAAAGGGTGGAGGGTTAATGTAGCATTCTTAAGTGATAGACATTTTCACAGGCATAGTAACTGTAGAGATACAGGACTGGAGAATGAGGTACAGGAAAAGTTTTCATGTTTCTGTGTAAATCAAAATTATGTAAAGGAAATATCAAGAATTTTTAAAGGCAAATTCCTTGTGGTGACTATTGGGGAAGAGAAAAAGACCATCAGGAAGGGCCAGAGCAAGCCTTTGAGCCTGGCAAAATCAAGGTAACCCCTCATATCAGTAAAGGCTGCCCTGCTGGGTGGGTAACGTATTTTGGCTGTTGTTTGTGTGTGCAAAGGGATCTGTGCGTCATATGTGTGCAGGTGTTGTGGGATGGGGGGTACCTGCCTGCTGGGGCTGCTGTCCTGGAATCCCCTGTGGCCTGGCCTGAGTTCCCCAGGGAAGGCTGGTGTTTGGGAGTCCTTTGTGCAGCTTGTGCTCTGCTTTCACTGAGATATGGAGCATGATGGGCTTGGCCCATCATCAGCTTCACTAAGATGTATCTTGCTTGGCCATGTTTTGTGTCATTAGTAGCCACATCTTTTTCCATTTTTTTTTTTTTTTGCATGTATTAGGTGCTGAAGTGACTTTTGCAAGATTTAGTGTAATAAAGCAGAAAAGCCCATGTTTTTACCTGGTGCATTGCTGGCTCCTCATGGCAGTGCCTGTGTCTCCCTTTCCTGTGCAGCATCAAACAAGGTCAGCGGTTCTGCTTCTGCTGCTGCCACCTTTTATTGCCTGTGTTATCGAGGACACCTGTAAAAGCTCCAGCTTTTGATATTGTGACCTGTGGTGTTGCTTGCATGCTTCCTCTTGGTTCAGAGTTTTAAACAAACAGAGGGAAAGGGAGAGAGTGTTTGCCTTAGGTGATGAACAGCAGTGGAGAGCCAGAAGCTGCAGGAGTGGGAGAATGGGGGGAGGGAGTAGTGAATGCTCACAGTATTTATTTATGCAATAAAAAGGGTTTATTGATAGTTATTCTTTATCCCTGATAGATATTCTACATAACTGTTATACATGGTACATATTTTATTTATCATGATAAAGCTGTAATTATTTATAGTTAAAATAGACCTTTTAAGAGACCTGTCTGTGCATAACCAGGTGCAGGTTACAGCACAGCGTTTTCTGACCATGGGTGCTCATTTCTTCACTGTTACCAAGGCTTGCCATAAGTACTTATATTTAGCTCTTTGGGCTTATTTCCTACACCCTTAACCCTGTGTACATGCTTATGTATGAATGGTTATCTCTCCTGGCATTAAGCTGTTGCAATGATACTTGCTTGCAATAGCATTGACTGGTTTTCACCTTTGCTCTTCCTCTTGTTTCAGAGGTGCCCTAAGAACTGAGCTCCTCTTTACCTTCCCATTGACTCATTGTGGCTTTCTAAAATCACTTGTTTGGCTGCCTGGTTTCCACCTGTTTGCAGATGCTGGTGTTGCGCTGTATAATCACCCCACGGCTGTGGTAGCTGGTCTTGGGCCAAGGGTAAATTTGGCTGGAATTTTACAGGTAATCGGGGAAGCTAGAGAGACTGTCAGTGAACTGTGCTGAGCATGGGTTGACAGGACGAGTATGATGAGGCAGCCTGGAAAATACTCCCTCTAGGCTGCAAGCATTTTAGAAGTATCAGTGAAGAGAATGATCATGGAAGACCAGAAGTGTAATGGTGGCACAGAATACTTCGGTGATGAGAATATACAACTAGAGCTGTTTAACCTTCTCCTGACTTCCAACGAGCCTTCATTTGTGCTTAATTTCTTCCTTTGTGCTAATGTCATGGGGGCTTTTTTTTTTTCAGAAAGAAGAAAACCAGTTTGAATTATGCTACTAGAAAGTATAAAAAGTAAGTTGAAACTTTGGTTTGGATTAAAAAAATAAATTATTTCTTTGTTCAATTAACATCCCAGCCACTAATATTTGGCTGTTTGGCTAAATTCCATCTTCCGTATTTGGGTGTTTTTCTGTCTAAGTGTCCCACAAGCATGTTGGTGGAATTTCAAAACTGTCTAGGAACCCTTGACGGTAGATTATAAGATTATAACCTTGATGGACAAACAGTTTGTGGTTAGGGCAAAGAAATTTGACTTTTTATTTAGTCTGTGTAGTTAGAATAAAGGCAAGCTAACAAGTGTAATTATGCCAATGATGCCCTAAAAAAGCTGCTGCTAAGATTAAACTTTTACTCTTTATGATTATTTTATGCCATAATGTATTGAAAGTTGAAAATTCAGCATGTTGAATTACCGAGGGTTAATAAGGATTGTTACCTCCCAGTGATTAGTTCAGAGCACACTGACCTGTGGCTCTGAGGTCTGGCTGCCCTTTCATGCCACACAGAGCTTCCAGCTCAGCTCCAAGAACCTCCTGGCACAATGCATGGGGCCAGAGATGTGCCTCTGCTTGGTAATGCTGTGAGTAGGCTGCTGGATGTGTGGGGTGGTCACTCCAACCTGGAGTATGTAGGTGGGAAGTAGGAACTGGAGAGATTCAAATTTCTAATAGTATGTGGGTGCTTCAGCTGTGTGCTGCCTGCAGTCTGGAGCTCTGCAGTGAGTTAAATGAGTGGTTTGCATCATCTAAAACATGGCTGTGACTGAGGAGAAGGTGCTGTCTAGTGAACACTGTAAGGTAAAATACAGAAGGCTGTCACTGTTTCTGGTACTTCACCTGAGCAATTGGAAGGCATCATGATATTGTAGGCTGAACAAACAGTTGAACATCAAGAACACTTGAATGTAATTTTGCAAAACTGTCGAGGTAGCTTCATTTGGGTAATTTGAAGCTGTGAGTGCAGAGAATCTTGGAAAATTAGGTCCTTCTTGCTCAGGCAGGTCCTGAGTACATTGTCTTCATTTAAAGTACTTTTATGCTAACTCATAAATGTCAGACAGCCCTGTTAACAGCACCTGAATATGGTGAAAATTAAGCAGTTGTCCCTCTTTCTGTTTGAACAGATAAAGCAAGTGTAATTTAATGTGCTGTAGTCTTGAAAGAGCAGAAGGATTTCCAGGGTTTGGTGGGGGAATCTGTGGCTGAAGTGGTATCTAAATTTAAACATTTTCTACAAATAATAAGTATCAGTAGTCCTGAGCTGCATCTTTGCTGACAGTGCATCTCTCTTGGTTTAATAGCATCAAATCAGTTCAGTGTGGCACAGCAGGCTCGATATCCCCAGACTGACAGAGACTGGTGTGTGCAGTGCTGTGTGTCGTGGGGGCATTAATCAGAGGGTGATCACTGCTGTAGGAAGTCTGACCTTCTTGGAGGTTCTCAGGAGCCCCGTTATTGCTCACAAACAAGAGAGGCAGAAGCAGGAGCACTGCAAACATGCTCAAGTGCAAGTGCATGGTTGGGGAGCAATGAAAGCCTGTGAAATGGTAGGTGGGAAAGGAACTGGTAAGACACACCATCAGAGAAGGAAAATGGCAGAAATTCATCTAGTTTGCTCTGAGAATAAGCAGGATTATAAAATGTGGCAGGTAGCTGAAGCAATGGTACTGGGAGGGCTGCAGGCTGCTTGGGAAGCTGTACTATTTACAGCGTTTCCTCAGAGGGGCATCATGGTAGAGCGGTTTAGGTCACAGCCACAGCCATTAGAGGCCTTTATTTCTTAAATATAAAGTTTATATAGCTGGTTAGCTGTGTGGCCTCAATTTCTTGTTGTTAGCATTGTTTGTTATTTGCTTATCCTTGCAAGTCAGTTAGTCTTCAGTTGGCTATTTCTCCTGTAATACGGCATAATACTTGTCTGTCTTTATGGAATGTCTAAACACCTGAGAGAAGTGTAATAAATGCTCAGAATGGTTTCATTTCCTTTGTTATAGAAAATATGAAAGTGCCAAGAAGCAAGGTTGCATAGTACAGTGGTACTATTCTTCTTGGATTCTGGATACAACACTCCTTCACCAGAGCCTTAGCCCCATGGAGTGGCAGGACTTAAACCGTCCCTGCAGCCTCCTTACTCAGTCACTGGCAACAATGGAAGACACAGGATGCTGGTGCTAAGATTGGGGACAGAAAGAACCTTTTAGATTGCCCCATCTGGGCTGGTGAGAGCCACAGTGTATTCACATGAAGGTCACTATTAATGATGAACATTGTGGATGCAGAAAAAATAATTTAACTGAATTTTTGAAGGTATCCTTATTTGTAGTAGGTTATTGTGCGTCAAAGTCGCATTTGGACATCTCACCATTCAGAGTGCTCTAAAAATGCATATTGGCACTTAAGTGTTTCCTAGAATTGCAGTATGTGGTTGTTCCCTCTGCACCTCCTCTAGAGAGGCAGTGATGAAGGAAGGTGGGTGGATTTCATCTGTTGATGACCTGCACAAGTGTTTTGTGATGACTGAATCTCATCTCGAGTATTGTTAGCATCAGCAGCCCCAGTTCCAGTGGTCAGGGCTTTTTTTGGTTGCCTTTTTATTTAAAGATGAGAGTAATCTCTGATTGATGAAAATATCTGAAAATCATCGAAGTTTCATCAATGGTATTTTAATTTTGTTCTTTGCGGAGAGGCAGGACTGTGGTCAGGAACACCTGCCTGGCATTTAGGGCAGAAGAGTTTAGTTAGAAGGGCTCTTAGTTTCTGGTACTTCAGCTGAGCTCCTGAGGGTTAACCTGAGAGTTAGAAGGGCTTTTAGTTCATTAAATCATTCAATCTGCAAACCTGTTAGGATTTTTTTTTTTCTTTTTGAGGTGCTGGGCATTAGATTGATCAAGTTTTGGTGATGGTCCTGTTATATTTTAGTGTCTGCTCTAGGTCTCTCCAAGTGCCTGCAACAAACCTGTAAGCCGTGTGACTTTAGTTTTAAATTTATTTTAAATTTGCTCATGTGGTGTAAATCCATGAATTGCAGCAAGGAGGAAGAAAAGTGTAAAAAAAAAAAAAGACTTGAGGGAAACCTGGGGCAAGAGCCCAAGTGATTTAAACGAGGTAAGAAACATCTTCTGTGTTTCTACTTGTGAATTTCTGCAATGAAGTGGCAGTTTATTACAAAGGAAAAGCAGCATGGTAGTGAATTTGGAGTTTGGGGACGTTTGAGTTTGCCCCCTCCTTACCAGGCACCGTTTATTTCTCAGTGCTTGTGTCTAATTAATATAAGGCCTGCTCAGGCACAGCCACCCTCATTGGACATGTCACTCGTTAATCATGCGACCCTCCTAGCCTTGGGTAATGACCTTGAAAGAATATATCAGCCCATGATGGCGGGAGTGAGGAATTAAATTGTTTCTCTGAGTGCTTATGGTCATTGCTGACAATTTATATGACACAGCTGCCCTAAGCTGTCCATGCTGGCCATTGTGCCGCAATCATTTTCGCCCTGGGAAGGGGTGGCTGCCCCCGGCCTGGTTTGGTTTTGGGGTTGTTCCTTTGTGTGAGGAAGAGGAGGAGGGCTGTGCAGCCTGGCAATCCTGATCAAGGATACTGAAGACATTGCTGAAGTCTTTCTCTCTGGCTGCATGCAATGTTGCTAGAGTGGTGGGAGTGACGTTAGTTTGACTGTTGCATATATTTTCAAACCTGAGGAGGGTCCCCAAGTCAAGAATCCTGGTGCCTTTCAGGGGAGGCATTCGTAAGGTTTGCAGCCTGTAAAATGGGTAGGATAATTTGACTGGGGATGATATTGGTAAGATTCAGATACAAACATATCAAATAACAGCATTTATGCGTGCAGGTCCTTTAATTATCACAAGAACCCATCTGATTCCCTGTGTATATTCATGGGAAATTGAGAATTAAATTTTATGATACATTCAAGTAAACATTTATGGGTTGATATCTGTGTTTTTATATTTTTCTGTTTTCCAAAGTGTTAAATGTGCTTGGGAAGGTATTTATTATTTGCAGATAATGACTAAATGACTTTCTTAGTTGTTGTATATTGGTATCTGCTTTTAGACTGATGAAATAATTTGTTACAGTTATTCAATCATGTTATTTATAGAAAACATGCAGCTGAGGATCTAAACATCAGATTGTTCTGCTGTTGCCATATGGACTGCTTATATCTAAATATAAACAGTTGATAATTATCACTAGAACTATTGGCTAAAATCGCAAAATAGACCACGAACAAATAACAATCTCATTCTTCATTAACATCTTAAAAATGAAATAGATGTACTTGTTTATGCCTTCAGTAGATTTGGCTCTGTTTTTACAGAACTGTAAATGAACCAGAACATTTGTTTTGAATAATCTATAAAATATTTTATATGCATATTTGTATTTGTGAGCTCAGTCTGCTGGGTTTGGAGAATGCTGCTGTGAGGTGACGTATGGCCATGTGTCTGTAGGTGAACTGGGGCTGTAGGGGCTCACGTCCATGCATTGAGAACTGCAGAGTGCTCTTGTGGCGTGGATGGTGACTGCAGTGGGTGTCACGCTTCTGAAACCGTTTTTCTCAGATTCCACTCTGTGCATTTTGGTTTCTTGATGGAATATCTTCTTTTAAGGCTGTACCAGTTGCTTGTTAAGCCCTACATGTCAGACCATTTTTTATTTATTTGTCGACATACTCTAAAACACTAGTAGATTCAAAATGCATAATTTTCCTGTTAAGTGGCTGACATGTACTACTGCATCAGAGTTACCCAAATGTTTCATCATTGGAGGTTGTCATTTAAGCTAATCTACTACATACTACATATACTGATCTATAAGAAGCTGTTGTAAAGTACACTTATTAATGTATTAATTGCTTCCATCTGAAATGTGTTTAAAATGCTTGGCTTTGTCATTGGAGCTAGTGATTAATTCCTTTATTCTGCAATTTGTTCCAAGATCTCTTCTCTAGCACCTCACAATGTGGGAAGATTGTGCAGTTGTGACCTCGGTATTCTGCATATTTTGAATACTTTAGGGAAAATTACCCAAGTCAGCAGTAACTGCATGAAACTTACCTGTAAAATAAAGACAAAGTCAGGCAATGAAGTGAAAGTGGACATGTATGCTGGGAGAAAAAACTTTATTCATACATATATCTCTCTTTTAATATATGGTTAAAGCAGAGACTGATAGATTCCCTTTTTAGTTATGCCAGTGATTTACTACATGGAAAGGGACAGATTTATTTGTTATTTGCATTTCTGGGTTTAAGCTTACAGTTAATGACAGTGATAGAAGTTTAGTATCAGTATTATGATGATTATTGACAGGCTTGGCATTTGGTTGCATTTTTCCCTTTCCACAAGCTCATGAGGTTACTGGCAAATCACTGACTCAGGCCCATGCCGGATGAGATCTGGGTGAAGGCTGCTGGTGGAGACTTACTCAGAGGTTTACTACACATTACAATACACTCTCTTCTCTTTCTAGCTCAGCAATGTTTGTTCTCTATCACCTTAGATACCTGCATACTGCCTTTTAATGTGAGCGTGTCTGTACAAACCCAGCAAAGAGGGTCTGCAGTGCACTTACAGGAAGGCAGAGACCTGCAGGTCATGGATACAGAATTTACAAACAAAGAGCACTTCCTGGTGTGCAGACCAAGACTTCAGCCAGGTTTCCTCAGAGCACTACTTCTAGTTTGAAGGTGAAGACAGAGTTGGTAGGAATAGTTTTAATTTCCCATGGGAAATGTGTGGTCTGGATGCGTTATGGCAGCGCTGCGGCAAGGTCAGCTCCTGGGCTGGTGCTGCTGGGGCTCATGCTGAGCTGCAGATCATGGGGGGCTTCTGCTCCCTTCTGCTGTCCCTGGGCTGGTGCTGCTCTGGTTTTTGTTCCTTACAGGAAGAGAGATCTAAACACCCCTTCGGCTCCAGCAAGATCTTACCATTCCTTATTGAAATTCCTTTTTTTAATGGTCTGGGAAGTGAGTGAACATGCTGCAGCCCCCATTCCCCACGCTGCTCTCGCCACACTGACGTCAGCCTTCTCGAGCGACAAGGGTATTTTAAATTTGTTTATCTCACTGATATCAGGTGGTTTGGTTGCTGGCCCTCACATTAGCATGGCAGAGCAGAAAATATGTACATATATATTTATATTTAGCATTTTTTTTCTGGTATCTTCAGCTGAAAAGGCTTGGCTTGATTAATATTTTCCGCTGTCCGGTAACCATGGCAATGGGGTCAGCAGATATAATACTTAATTTAATCTTCCAACTGCCTCAGTGTGCATCACCAGTGTCCCGAATAATAGAAAGCCCTTTGCTTTTCCCTCCCTTTTTTCCCTCCCTCTCTCTCTTTCTCCCTCTCATTCTCTTGCTTCATCTATTATTACCTCTGCCAGTGGCTCCCTCATATGACCTAAAAGGAATGAAGGGGGCATTTTTTTAATTTAGCATACGTCTTGCCAAAAACATTAACCAAAGATCGAGGGCCACCCTCCTCAGCCAGCCAATCCCCACCACCCACCTGCCTGTTCCCCCTCCCTGCTGTGCTCCGAAGCCCATCTGCACCGCAGAATGGGGACATGGGGAGGCACGGAGTGTTCAGCAAGGCCGTGAGACACTCTGCAGCTACATATGACCAAGTGGGTTTCCTTCCCACCAGTGGAGCTGAATGGCCTGTTTTGCTCTCCAAGTGGTTTAGTGCATTGCTTTGTCTTCTGATGGCCCAGTTCCCGTATTTAGTTATTTAATTTTGCACTTTTGGCTCAGTTTTTTTTTTTTTTAGGGTTTTGGTTTTGTTCTAAGTCATAGCTCCATTTTTTTTTTTCCATAATAAACGCCTTCACTTTTGGGTTGGTTTGGGGAAAGGAGATAGCCTGTATACATGCTCCCAGGCAGACTTATACTATTAAAAGAAAGAAAAGAAGAAAAAGCAATTTTTTCTCAAAGACATTCTGAATTATCCTGTGACTAATGCTTCCTGGGGCAGGTCAGGCTGGTGCTCTCCTCCTTCTCCTCCTCCTAGTGGCCCTGGTGTCCACATCTCCAGTGGAAAGACAGGAGTGTTACCAGGGATTAGAGTCATTATTCCAGAGGCAGAAAGACTATCAAGAGGAAGAGACCCTTGAAATCTCCATAATCAAAATTCTTTCTGTTGATTTGTTGTTGTTTGCTAGTTTACATTTTAACCCATACTTGAATTCTGAATTGAAGAATACTTATGCAGGATACTTATGCTTTTTTTGCTATTTTTATTTTATTTTTTTTATTTCCCTCTTTGCTAATGAGATAATTAGGGGAAAGAATGATTCTGACCACAGAATGGGCAAATGAGTGAATTTTTCCTTTCCCAGTCCATGGGAATGAGCTTGTGCATGTGTTCATTACCTCCAATACTATTTCTCCAGGCAGAAATACAGACAGAGGCCATTGTCAAGGTCTTGGCAGAGTTCTGGCTCTGTTCTTGCTTGCTGCCTTTTGTCAAAGCATGTCAGACATATTGGTTGGAGTCTGTTCTTGTCCAGGTGCTGAGGGATGGCTGGAATGGTTACAATTTTGAAGGAACTGAATTTCGTCCCATTAGCCCAGGTCTGAGCCTCTGATTTGTCATAACATTTGGTCCCAGGCAGTAATTACTGTGAGGACATTAAATTCCTTCCTATTTCTGTGGCATGCCCATCACTTTTCTTTAAGCACAGTACCATGACCATGGCAAAAGCCCACTGCTGTTAACAGATGCTGTAAACCTGTCAGTAGCAACACCCAAGAATTCCACCAAGAAGTGGCCTAAAATGATCCAGTTGCCTCTATGCATTACTAAAGGATCAGTCCTTCCTCATGTTTGTCTATAGTACTAAACTATTTTGTTGAGTAGCACATTAACTTCTGTAGATAGTGTGTTTTATTGTTCCTCTTCAGGACAATGTTCAGTCATTTCATTGCTTGAAATAATTCCTGCCCATGTTTATGAGTGGATAGAAGGCCTGAATTAGGAAAACTGGTACATCCTTCTGCAAGAAGGAATGGGGAGGCAGGTTGATGCACAACATCTATGACACTGAGGTCTTCTGGGGTGCAGGGAAATCCAGCTCTATGGGGGCTGCTCCTGGGTACCAGGAGCAAAGATAGTGGCTGGGCACATGAGCATGGGTTTGGTCACTTGTATTCACAAGGGTGTGTGTTTGGATTGCGAGCGACCAATGCAAATGACAGTTGTCTGTGCTTGAGACTACACACATTTTCAAGAATTCAAACCAGAAAAGTCAGAGTAATGCAGTTGTAGCATGATATTTGCAGATGTTTCTTTTAGTTTGGGAATAAAGAAGATTTTCCATCCTGTAGCTGCGTGTCCTTGAGGTGTCTGACCCCAGCACTGGGGAGGAGTTGCTCGCGATCGCCCTGTTGGGGAGGGACAGGCAGTGGGGTTTCTGAGGGCCCATGGAGGCTTTAAGTTATTCAGTGCTTCATAATGATGACTCTAAGCTTGATTGAAGAAATGTGTATGAATTTCTGCAGTAACTTTCTTTCCTTTGTTCCAGAATAACCCATACATCCCACTTTTGCTTCCATCTTTTGTGTTGTCCAAGCCGCATATGTCTTTAGCAAAAATACAGATGCCTGCATAGATTTCATGAAGTTAATTGAGATGAGCTTTAGATTTGATTTCACATATTTTGAATATTACAGTTCAATGATTCCTCTTCTTTTAATATATATTCTAAGTGTTTGATAAAGTAGCATTTTGTCCCATAAATCTACTACACGACCGGCCGTAAATCTGACTCGGATAAAATACTGAAATTTGATTATTTTTTTTTTATTTTGAAATGTCTCTAAAGGAGATTAATATATTTAATTATTCTAAAAAGTCCTCAATCATGTTATTTCTTAGGGAGAAAATGCCACATCTGTGGGTAATACAGACTTTCTCTTTTGACAAGTCAAAAATTCAGCTCTTGGGCAAAGTGACAGAGACTTGACTGGCAAATCCCTCCAGTGTAATGCTCACCCTGGCAGCCTTGCACCCCAAAGAAGCTTGTATGTTAACTGCATCTTACCACAGATCCTTGTCTCTAATCACGTGGATATCACTAGCACATACGCTACAAGTGTATAAATATAAGAAGAGCTCCCACTCTCATGCATATTTATGCCATAATGTTAAAATATCATACACACTAATCTCTGAAAATATAGGAGAAAAATGTGGGAAATAAATGAGCATTCTTTCAGCTTTACAGGATTCCTGCCAATCATTTGCTATTTGATCTAAAAAGAACAACAAAAATGAACACAAAAATAAAAGCTAACCCCAGAAGCAATAGCAAACATAATGCACATTCATGTTACAGTGCCTGCAAAAAAGTAATGCTAGTTTTTTTAATGTATTTTCCATAAACAAATACTCTCAGTACCTGCTCTTGAATAAACATCTCTGTATCTCCCCTTTCTCTCCTATGATCCTGCCTTATAGCCCAGTCTTACCAAGTCTCACTTGGTCTCCCACCTAAATCAATGGGAGTTTCAAAATGAACAAGGGCAGGAAACTGTTTATGGAAGAGAATTTTTCTCATACATGCTTGTAAGGTGCAAGGGCTTAGGGTATAGGGCTGGGTGTCAGTGCTAGTCCTGGTGAAGTTTGAAAGCAACAGCAAAAATATATTGGAAAGTGTCATTTACAGTGTGCTTCCAATCTGTATACTGAAGCTTTAAAATTAAAAATTCAATTTATAATCGAAAAAGATCTGCCTTCCTATTGAAGAAAAATTCTTCAAATAAATAATTGTTCTAGCCTTCCTTTTCCCCACAAAATAACTTGTTCTTCTGTTTGCAATTCATGGAATCATAGGTTGGAAGGAACCTCAGGAATCACCAGTTGTTGGGCACGATTAGTATGAGAAAATGAAACTGTTGTTTGAAAATAGCTTGAACAATGCTTCTAAAACCCTCTCTGCCTTTTGTGGAAGAACTGAGGTTGCAGAGATTTGATAGATTTCCAAAAGTTTTCTTGTTGCAGTTTGCCGACTCAGGTTTGGGTTTTAGTTTTTCTGCTGCTTTCTTATTGTTTGTTTGAAATTGTGTCTTAGATGGTATAAATAAGAGTCTGAAAGAGCATTTCAATTACTGGCAGCACCTTGAGAACTTGCAGCATGTGAGCTTGTTGCCACGCTGGAGCGGAAGAGGGGTTTGCATGCTCCCGCTGCCTATGCAGACTTCCAAAGGGGCAGATGCCCCTAGAATAGCAGTGCTGGAATTAAGTATCTGCAGAACATGCGGTCCTTAGGGCTGGTACTCTGCTCTTTGTCTTTGTAAAGTCATGGGAAATGGGGTTGAAGGAGACCTTGGGAGATCATTTATTCCATATTTTTGTCAGAGACAAGATCTGTTCTATCAAAGCCCTCTTGCTATGCATATAGCACTTTATTATAATAAATAGCAACATTTTTTGCACAGTTGAAGTTTGCTGACAGTTCACAGATTTTACACTTCAGGCAGTATATTTAAATGACTTAGAGTGTAAATTGGCACATAGCCGCTGTGGAAGTAGTGGATTTTTAAATCTGAAGCAGAGCACAGAAGCTGCAATGTGCCCAAGGGCACGGAGCAGGTCCATGGAGTCCATCTTTTCCCTGCACAGCACTGGAATAAAAGCCAAGTCACCCTTTGTGAACAATTTACCATTGCAGATAAGGTCAGGATGCAACAGATCCTCCCCAGGAAAGTTTGTGCTAAGGGGTACTGCCTTTTTGTGCCCCTAGTAAATTTGGGATAATAATCCCAAATAACAAGATAATTTCCAAAACCACTGATGATCTCTGAAATTCTTGGCTAGGCTGGAGGCAAGTGGTGCAATAATGGCACCTCCCCTTTCATGAAGATTGACGTTCTAGTTCTTAGATGTGTTTTCACAGGGAAGGACTGTGGTCCTAAATCAAACTGACTACATGCTGTAACGTGTGCTCATGTGCATTGTCCCAAATGCAGGAGGGGAGGACCAGGATTGTTGTTTGAAAGGAAAAGAATAATAACAATAATAATAATAATGATGGTAATAAATATTTCAGTGAATGGAGCAGAGTTGTATCTTATCGGTGCTAAGATCAGGAGAGCCAAGTCGGGTTGAACAGCACGGGTGGGAAGGCTCCATGGCAGAAACCTGTCAAGGAGGAGCTGAGAATGGGGTGTGTGTGCCTGGCAATACCCATGTGTCATCTCCTTTGGGCTGTGTGTTTTGGTGAAGGATGGCCTTTTTAAAACCAGCACTTCTTCTTTATCTGTGTATTTCCTTTTGCAGCCACATCTCCATTAAGTGAGAGAACCCTCAAAGGCAGCCCCTCCATCCTTCAGACATTTGCTTTACATAAACCAGCTAGCAAACCGCTCTGTTAGTATTGATGTAGACATTACCACAAATCGCCACTTAGGGACCTGAAAGAATTGACTAACTGGTTTCAGATCCAATACACATAACTTGATCAGACGCAAACTTTAAGTACACTTGCCGGTGTGCCAGCTGCACTGACTGGGAAGTGACTCTTCTGCCGGCTATTTAAAGATGCCCTGAGGGGAAACCATGAAAAAATAAAGATTTAGGGTTGAGACTTTTGTTACAATATTTTTTGGATTAGTCTGAGCATGAACAATTGAAACACGGCTTTTCTTTGAGAGACTTGGCCTATAATTTTTTTTTTTTTTTTTTTTTTCGTGAATAAACCTCACAGATTCAGGTTTTACAGCCTTCACAATGAGTGTAGATTCCTGAAGAATTTGTTCTGAATCTTATTTATGTTAAAAGGCCTGGATGCTCTCCTGGCATTTGGGGTTGCTTTACAGAGTGTTTACACTGCCAGCCTGGAGCAGTTGGAGGGGGGAAATCAGACTGGGTCTGTTACTGAGAACCAGCTGTGCTCCACCAACAGAAAAATCTTCTGCATTTATTAGCACCAACACAATAAGACCTTTTCCTGCAGTGGATAATATCTCCTGTGAGAGGTATTTTTCTATGATTTGGGAAGTTTGTGTGTCACATTGGCGTGGTATTAGACTGCTTTATGTACGAATGCTAAGTCCTTAAGTATTGCTTATTACAGCCAAACTTGCAGCTATAAAGCCTTCTTCCATTTTCCTGAGCCAGGAGGACATTCAGCTCCTGGGTTCCATGTGTGCATCACACACAACTTCACTGCAGCAGCAGCAGCTGCTGAGCCCCGGCAGCTCCCTCTTTGCATCCCAGTTTTCAAGGAAAGGGAATTCGGGGCTGTACTGGGAGCACACCTCTGAGCAGCTGACCAAAACAGACAGTGCAGAGATCAGGATTGTGCCAGCCTCACTGTGGCAGTTTGTATGCACAGAAAGAAACAATGATTCTTAAAGTGAGATTTAAACAACCATCCTGGCAATTCCTCTCCTGCAAGAATGCTCTAGAACCAGGCTATGGGGCTGCTGCTGAAGGAGCAGTATTCTGCTGGGAGATAAGCTTCTGAGAGCGGTAGTTTCTTCTGGGCCACAGAAACTCTTTTGTGTATATAAAAATTAGACTATTATTTAAAAGAGGAGGGGTAATCTTTTATTAGAAGAGGGACATGCCTTCACTCAGATTTATATTAAAAAATAAAAAATAAGAAAGTGTAATTCTAGGAAATTAATGGTTTAGTGGTGGCCTTGGGAGTCCTGGGATAATGGTTGGACTTGATGATCTTAAAGGTCTTTTTCAACCTGGTTGCTTCTGTGATTCTATGAATGTTTACTTTTGTGGCAGACAGAGGCACTTCACAGCCCCACGTCATATCCTTAGTCCTGACTGGATTCCTTGACCCACCTTTCATGGTCATTGTGCCTGTGTGTGTTATACAGTGAGAGCTTCTCCACAGACAAGTGCCATTTTCTAAAATTCAACTACATCTTGAAAATCCCATTGTTTGCTTACTTCTGCATTTTGTCTAGTTCTGTCCTTTGAATCAGTATGTAGGAACAGAGTAGTTCATTGCTTTGGCCAGTGTTTAGAAGGCCTGCTGTATCATGGAGGACTTCCTTTATGCTATTCTTCACCCTACTTCATCTAGTTTTCCTGTTATATTTTTTTCTGTGGCAGTCAGACACTTCAATTTTGAATTCTTTTTCTTCACTGTCTCTGCCTCTGTTTAGTCGGTCCCCTTGATTGAAAATTGTAAATTTAAATAATTCTTTCCTCTCTTTAATTGCTATCTTTTCCTAAATCATGATATTAGGAAAAAAGCTAGATAAAATAGTCTTGCCTAAACTCAGCACTTGGGAAGCAGTAGGAATAAGCTTTTGGAGGTTGTGCTGTTCAGCTCTTGTGATGGCATGTTGCTTTAATTTTTGTCCTGACCAAGAACTCAAGAAATAATTCTTGTCTTACTCAGGAGATGTAATCACAAAGTTTGCAAGAAGAAATAAAAAAAAAAATTAGACCATTTCCTAATTTTCATTGTCAGTGTAGGTTTGTTTTTTTTTTTTTTTTTCCCCAAAACCTTGTGTTTTGCAAGAGCGTTCCCAGAACAGCAGCTGGTGAGTTACCTGAACCTGAGCAACAGCACACACTGTGTCAGTAGGTGTTGCCAGCTCACTTGTGATCACCCAGGAGGATTTCTGGTGATGGTGAGCTCTGCTCTTAGTGAGACTTAAAGACAAAAGCATTTAATATTTTTGGTGTCGACTTACAGTGTCAGAACTGAGAGCTCCACTCAGGAAGTTGGCACTCGTGAATTTTTTAGCAGATCATAACAATCAAACAGGATTCTGCGAGATGGAATTGAGAAATATGGGATGATCAAAGAAGGTGGGAAGAGTGCAAGACAAATTCAAATCATTAGTTGGAAATCATAGCCTCTTGTGTAGCAACATTGGGTGATTCATAGAACAAATCTGTATTTAGCTGCAGGAATCAGAGTTCAGAAGAAAAAACTTAGCTGGGGCTTTACATCCTGTTTTGTCCTATGGAAATCAGAACACTACCTAAAGGGTTTTTTCCTACCTGATTGTGATTCATGCAGCTAAAACCAGCATAGGCAGCATTGTCTAACTGGATATGATGTCTGGTTGTGATGCTTCTGCTTGGGGAATTTGCAACTGATGTTGCTGTCCCATATCTGGTATTCCCCAGAACTTAATGTTGCTGTAGAAAGCCCAGGAGGGTCCAGCAGGGCAGCAAGGGCTGTTTTCTTATTACTAAGCAGAGAGATATTAACAACACAATGTAGAAATTAAAAAAAAAAAAAAAGAGAGAAAAAAAGAAAGAAAAGCAAAGACTGCCGCCTGCTCTTTTCTTCTTGGTATTATTATTTGTGACAAAGCCTTTGGTCCATTTTTCTTCATAATTTGCAGGACTCCTAATGGGAACAGCACCTCCCAATTACCATGGTTGCCAAAGGCTAATTTGGTTACCCTCAGGATCCACAATAGAGAAACTCTGTCGGCCCTTTGTAGATATTTGCATACTATACATACCAGGAATGTAAAACAGCTGCCTGGGCCCTATTCCACTATCATGGCAATTATGGGTCATTAGCTTTTTCTTCTCTCCCTTTCTCCCTCTTCTTTCCTTGTTCTCATCTTCTAAACTCTGTCAGGCAGCAGAAGCAGCTGATGTTTTTGCAGTGAGCAGCAGCAGCACAGGAGGAACTGCCTTGTCTTATTGAGGGGTTGGGGACTGACGAATGGCTGCCCAAGCAGTGTGAGCGCCATCCTCCTTTATTCTGCAATGACACTCTTTCTTTCCCTTTTTTTTCTCCCTTGGCATGCTCCCCAGGAGCATTTACATCAGGACATGTGTGCCCATGCACGTGCGTGCGTGTTGTGCTTGCTGCTGTGAGGGCTGCAGTGGGTGACGCCAGCAATGACAACAACCGCAGCACTGGTTGTGAGCAGAAGCATGTGCTTCCCCGTGCCCATTGTGTTCCCATCAGACACCCCCTGTCAACACCCTGCTCCTGGGGGGAAACCTCCTTGTACTTTTGAAACTTCTGTGGGCTCCCAGGGGCCCGGAAATTAAAGAAGGGGACAAAAGGCAACTCTATCTTAATTCATTTGGTATTCAATTTGTTAAATGGCCAGAGCCTTTTAATAGTTTATCTCCCTTTTGTTCTGAACTGCATTTACAGTCTCTGTAGTTTGCAGGGAAGTGATGGTTTTGCATATACATTAATTTTTTTATGAACTGCTAATTTTATTGACAATGAGGATAGATTGAAAGACCCAAAGCTTTTGTGTTGTTTTGTTAAAGCAAGTAAGTAAAGCACAAATGTAAATTACATCTCCAGGTTCACATTAGAGGTTTGCAAATAATACTGAGCTAATGGTTATTGCTAAGCAAAATAGCACTGGGATCAATATTCTATACAGTAGAACGCAATACCTCTCTCTCTTTTAATCACCTCATTGCAGAAATGGCATTGAAATTTGAAATCTTATTTTCTCCATTTGTACAAATTGAACATAAATCACTGTGAGTGAGGGGAGGTTTCGGGCAACTTCACTCTTTGTGGGATTGCATTACTAATTAGTGCTGGAGGGAAACAGGGATATAGGCAGGGCTCAACTGGACTCTGAAACTGCCCATAGACAGTTCTGTAAATAACCAGGGGGAAAAGGAAGGATGGGCTTCATCCTTTTCTGCATCAGGGTCTTCCAAGCAAAGCAAGCACTTCCAATATTTGTTTCTTACCACCATTAAAAATGGATAAAGGATTGAGAACAAAATGCTGGCATCACTTTTGTTGGTGTTGAGAGTGTACCTGGTGCTGTACAAAACAAACTCAATCTGTAGCCGTTTCCCTAGGAACTTGCTTTAAGGGTGAGTCTTGCTATGCTTAAAGTGAAATGTTGTATCCCATGTTGTGCTTTTATTGGAGGGGAAGAGGAGCACTGTTGGTGATGGCATGGTGTGCAGAATTCTGGGTAGAATCTCAAAATAGTGTTGTGCCTGCTGGTTAAAAAAAAAGACGCCATAGTTGCTCTTCTGCTGTCTCTGATTTGCTTAAATAATGTTTATGAGGGAAATACTGTCAGAAAAATCTTTGCTGATGATCACTTTAAATCCTTTTTCCTGTGGGGTAAGGGAGCTTTTCTGAGCTGTGGCTGGCAGCATGTGTCATGCGTGTGCTCCCTCAGCAGCTTGGCTTATTCAGAATGATCCAGGACATCAAAGCATTCAGATAAAGGTGGTAGACATTGGATAAGTGATGCAGGCTGAGAGATAGAACAGATTTGGATTAAAAGGATTAGATAAACAGGGTTTTATTTGTCTGTGTGGAGAGGATACTGTGATATTATGAAAAGAGGAGTCTGAGTGACTCTGAAAGTTTCCCAAGGAGTGGGTGTGTTCCAAGAATCACCCCCATGGATAAAGACTATTTGAAATTAGTCACTATCAGTCCCAGAGATTTATCATTACACCTATATTTTTCCATCATTTTCATGCTTTCTAGACCACTACAGTAGGAGATAAATAGGTAACTTGATGGGAGAAACTGTTATTACAGCTCATTATATGAATTTGTTCTTGCCAATTTCAATAGCTAAAAGTGAAGAAAATAGTGTTCCTCGCTTTCATGTTTGAAATACTGGGGTTGCGGAGCTTCTAGCAGAGAAGAAATAACTCAATTTTAGAAATTTGGGAGCAGAAATCTCAGATTCATACCAAGGGCTGATTCAGGTTTAGACTATTCCAAAGGATGAAAAAGAGATCCAAGTTATTACAAATGTTGATTTCAAATATAGTTGGGATGCTCTTTGAAATGTGTATTTAGTCACATGGCAAAGAAGTTTGCTCCTCTTTGGCTTGGTCTGTGCTGCCAAGCTCTAGAGAAGGACTTGCATGTGCGCCACTCTTGCAACTCCATCTATCCCATCTTCCTCACCAGTATCACACAGAGCCAGGGACAACCTCTGCATGGTTTGAACTGCAGGACTGCTCCTATGCTGTGTCTTTTGACACACAAATGATCCTACAAATGGCAGGAGTCTTTGGAAAGTGGAGTATAATATAAAGGACAAATCAGCCTCTCTGCTTCATTACCAGATGCCTGTCAGTGAATCACTGATCTTCTAGAGCCTCTTAGCATGCTGCTTTCTGTATTGACTTGCTCAGACATGTATTTGGACCCAGCAAAACATACAGTATCATTTGTTTCGCTCTTGTACCCATGTAGCACATAGCAAAAGGTTACTTGAAGGTAGCAAGAGAGGGACATGTCAGTAATAGCACATACAGCCATATGTTTAATTAATGTCATTTGCCTCTGTCATGCTGGGTGCATTAGAAAACATAAAATATATACATTTAAAGGAAAAATAGAGTTTCAATTAAGATTTTATGGGAAAACTGACAAGGGTAGGCAGGAAAAGAAATCTGGGGTAAAAGAAATCCTGCTAAATGTTTTGCTTCGAAACTGATGGACTTTGGGTTTTGGCTTCAATGCTGGAACAGTGGGAAAATGATCTATTTAACAAGTGATTGTGCATAGCCATTTATTTATTATGTGATTTACTGAGAGATTTTAAATTCTGCACATAGCACAGCTTGTTCTGAAAATACAGAAATAATTTGAAAGTTACTTCAATTGCTAGCAATTAGCAGCCACAGAATCTCACTGATTTCCCAAGGATCAGCTGTGGGCAACAGCCTCTTTAAACTGATCTCCAGAGGCTGAAAGAACTGGTTTCCTTGAGAGCGCAGTGGAGAAAATCACACGGAACACTTTTGCTTAGAACTCTGCTCTTCCCTAAGTCTCAGTACTTCGGCTGCTGTCACTGTCTGGGTGCTGTCAGTAAGGCACAGTCATGCTACCCAGTGTGGGTATTTTTCTTCTGAATTTATCATCCTGTGCTCTACAATGTAAATGTTTATAAACTAAATAAATTCCTAAATAAGTGCATGCATAAACAATTGATAAGTAACTACAGGCTACATACACAGATATGCAGCATTAATGTCTGCATGCCTGGTATAGATGATGCACCAGTATCTCCTGATTCTACAGAGTAGTTGAAACAGTAATGTGAATTATGTGTTTCTCATATTGATGGGATATTTCTGGAGCATAAAGATAATAATTAAAGTGTCACTTTTTTTACTCGCATTCCTTATGAAGATCTGCTCAATATTTTATAAGTTGTATTTAGCTTCACTGGTGCCAGTAGAAAGAATTCATTTTGTGAGGAGACTAGACAAGTAGCTACTTTATTTTCTGAAGCTTCCAGTGCATGCAGGCTCCAGGAATCCTAGCTAACACGTGCCTTGAATGCTACACATCCTTTGTATAGGCAAGAGTTATAAGGAGCACTAACTTGTCATGTAAAAGTTGATATATTGATTTATATTGGTGTGCTCTAATGACAGTAGTGTGTCATGGCCATAAGTTGAGGAGAAGTCTACAAGCTCTTTCAGCTGTGTAGAGGAACTCTACACCTTTTGTGAAGTAACTGCATTGCCCTCTGTAAGCTTCAGGCTGGCAGCACATGCATAATGTGCAGACTTGGAGTCTGAGATTTTCAGGAAGTTTTTGACTATGTTATATGTTTTGGTGTCCCAGTGTGCCTGCAAGGGGAATAAGTGACCTTCAGAGGGTATTCTAGATGTGGACGCAAAGTTTGTCTCTCCTTCTGCCCCAGGGCAAAAGCTGTGTACACCACATATGCAACCGGGTGGGACATCTCACCAAGATGTCTCGGAGCTGGGCATCCTGAGTAAACAAAACATCCAAAACAGTCAGAACAAATGATGATCTGGATAAACAGAACATCACCTCAGGGTTTGTGCCTAATGGCCTCCAAGCCAAAAAGGAAGGCACACCCAAGAAGAACAGACTGAAGGAAGGCGAAAACCCTTGCCAAACACTTCCTTCATGGGAAGGATGCTCACGTGTGGTTATGCGTGAAGCAGTACTTGGGCATAAGATACAAATATATCTTTAAGCTGCATTGGTCCGCTAACACAGTGCAGATTGCAGCTGACAAAAATGTTGTGGTGAAATGAAAAGGGAAAAGGGCAAACTATTCTGCAGCCTGGAAGCAAAACATCAGGAATGCTTGGTCTGCCTTGCTCTGAAGCGCTTGGGGTTCTGAAGCAACCTGCGAAAGGACATATTTGATCAACCCATAATCCAGGTCATCTCATTTGCCCCAAAACAACTTCACATATGTGATGAAAAAGGCATTTACAAACCTATGGAGCCCTGAAGGAGAGAATTATTGTATGAGTAATAATAAGTACTTAAATAGCACTTGACAACTTGATTGATACAAACATTAACAGATTAACTCCTACAGGACTTAGTGATGGATATGTGTTTCCTGAATTGCAGTTGGAGAAACTGAGGTGTAGCAGTAGATTAATTTACTTGCTGACCCACGGCGTGTTGCTGGCAAAGGCAGAATTAGAATTATAGACTTCTTAATGATCAATTAGCGAAATTATAAAGCAAAAGAGCAAAAGCTCTGATAGCTACCTCTAGGATCAGTATGAAAGGACACTGTATAACCTCAAGATCTCATTTCCTAATTAGCAATTTTAGTCAAGAGTTCATAATTGTATATAGAAATTAGGATTATTTTTATCATGTACTTTGTCTTGCATTTATCCAGCCCTCTATTTCATGCATGCAGATTCTGACTTTGCAGATATTTATGTATACCTATATGCATGCAGATATAGTTTTAGTGGTACAGCCATAAAATACAGCCATCTATAAACTAACTCCCAAGTATGACTCTCTCTACTTATTGGTACTCCACTTTTTGGTATGTACATTAAATATGTGTCTATTTTACTATCTGGAGAACACAAAAATGAGTGAAATCTAGCCATTTGCCTATTACTCTTTAGACTGAAAAAATTGTGTATGTTTATAGTTTGGATAGATACACAGTTCATGCTAGGATGCAATAGAGTGCAGGTGTTATTGATGCGTTTGAGATGGTGGTAATACTTAGGAGTAGTGAAGCCCTGGATGACTTATGTGGCTCATACCAGCCTAATGCCTATAAATTGTTTGTGTCACACCACGCCTCAGTGTATTTTGTGCATGCTACATATTTTACAGGCAAACTATTTCAGAAATATGTTAGAGACTTTTTAAGAAATTATTTTTACCATTTTTCATAGACTGCTTCATGTGAAGGCAGACTGCCAGTTACCAGCACTCTGAGTCTATATAAGCAGAGAAAAATTGTACAAATATGATTCTAGGAACCTTACAGAAAGTATTATTTCTATATATATTAATGGGCAGGTTTTAACATCATATGTATCTTGAAAGCTTCTGAGGCATACAGTGCTTTATTTACTGAAAAGCTGTAAAATCACAGAATTCTTCTCATGTTTTTGGTGAGCCACAAAAATACTTGGTGACCAGTCTCTCCTCATGAGTGACTGAATGTTCTGTGCTACACCTCAAACTACTGCTTTGTGGATCAGAAATTTGGTGTTTGAAGAAAAACTCTGACTGATTAAAATAATTATTCCTTCTTCAAACGCAGATGCCAGCTCTTTGCAGAGCTGAAGTTGGGATGTTTGAAGTTAACTGGATAAAGAGGAATGAGGTGCAAAGCCCACTTCCTCCACAGCAAGACTGCCTGCACACCAAATCCCAACTGGGACAATAAGTGGATTGCAGGACTTGATGGGTGACATAAAAACATCCCGTTAGATGTCAGCAGTTATGGAGAGAAGTGTTATACATTAGTTGATGAGAGAAAAAGCTCTACATTTTTGGGGTACTGACCTTGCTTTTAGACTGCATAATTCATAGAAAGCTGAACTTTAAATAGCTGCCACTTGGATGCTTGAAAAGTTATTTTGTATGCTACTTGGTTCTGTATTCTTCAAGAAGAGTGTGTAGCTGAACGGATGCAGCCATAGTTTGAAAGCTGCATCTCTCATGGATTCACTTCCAGGTTCCAGCCTGTACTGGGTTGGGTCCAGCACTCCCATGGGATCACTTGGAGCTGCAGGTCCTTGGAGCCGAAAGTCTCGGGGTATTCAAAGCTGACCTCCCCAGCATGGCGGCAGTCAGATATGGATGGTAGAAGAGGGCTTTGCATAATGAGGAATTTTTAAAACTTCATTATATATAGTTATTTTTAAATCATAATTAGAAATAATAATTTTGGGCTCTGAGGCTGGTTCCTTCTACATGCCATCAGCAACACTTGTCTCACTTCGGGGGTGTGTGTGTGGAGATGCATTTCAAACACTTTAGATTATAAAGTTAAACCATGACAAAGTTTTAAAAAGTTAAAAAAAAATTGCCAACAATAACAGATAGTGACATAAGCCAAAAGATGTACCAAAGGCCTTAACGTCTTCTTCCGATTGCTTCACCTAGGATTGAGACCAAAAAGCAAGATGACTGATCTTTCAATACCTAGAGCAGCAGCCAGCCATGGGAATGAAACATAGTATCACCACATATTTTTTTGGTAATAGTTATTTGGGAGAGGGACTCTTCATTAGGGACTGTAGCGATAGAGCAAGGGGTAATGGGTTCAAACTTAAACAGGAGAAGTTCAGATTAGGTATAAGGAAGAAGTTCTTTACTGTGAGGGTGGTGAGGCACTGGAACAGGTTGCCCAAAGAAGTGCTAAATGCTCTTTCCCTGGCGGTGTTCAAGGCCAGGTTGGACAGAGCCTTGGGCGACACGGTTTATTGGGAGGTGTCTGTGCCCATGGAAGGGGGGTTGGAAGTAGATGATTTTAAGGTACTTTCCAACCCTAACTGTTCTGTGATTCTGATATATTGCTTTAAACCCTGATCCTTTCGGAGAGGCAATCCCAGCTCTTTAATCTCTCTCTCTCCCCGGCCAAGGGGATTCTGTGTTTGTCTGTGCTGAAGCTCCCAAGTGCAGAGCCCTGTCCCTGGCCTCAGAGCTGCATTTGGATGCTTTGGGTGCTCCTGAAAGTTCAGAGACACAAAGGAGAAGGGGGAGAGGGACCCATGACTAGGACAGGGCCCAGGTCACCCTCTGTTCCCCCTTGGTGTGCTCATGCCGAAGCACAGCTGTGACACTGGCAGGCAGGCATTTGAAGAATAATAATAATTCTGCAGATCAAAACAGCTCTTCTTCAGACAATTACAGTAAAATTGAAACTCTCCTCCAAGAGAAACGTGTGCCCTTGTTGCGGTTTTCTTCTTTTGCTCTCCTTTTCTTTCTTTCTCTTCTTCCTCCCAACCCTTTTATTTTATTTTATTTTTTTTAATGCTTTATGAGCAAATTGCTTTTTCGGGGCTATAGAAAGAGCCGATTGGAAGCTGAAATCCTCCCTCTCTGCCAAGGGGTGGGATTCCCAGGGTTAGACATGTAACATCTGCAGGGTGATTTTTTTTAAAATTGATATCCAAGAATAAAAGAGAGAATAGTAGGAGAAGCTGATCAGGAATGAATAAAGTCTCCTTTTAAGCTGAAATAACCTTCTCCCCCCCCCCCCCCCCCCCCCCCCCAATTTTCCCTCCAGAAAAGCTGGACTGTAATTGCTTGCAATCACTCGGCACAAATTGTCCGTGCGTATTTGCTTTTTAATTTTGTATAATCTGGTCCATTTCGCTCTCTCTGCCTTTGAGCTTAACCTCTCTCTTTCTCTCCCTCCTTCTCTCTCTTACATGCCTTCCCTTTCTCTCTTGCTTTAATTCTTCGATGCTGCTAAAAAAAGATATTATTAATTCACAGTGATGTTTGATGTCTTTTGCTAAGGAAACGCACTTAGGAAAAATAAAAGAGACTGAGTGGACATGTGCTGCAACTGGTGAGATTTCGTTGTTCTCTTTAAAGTGTTTGTTATTTGTATATTTATTTCATTTCTGTTTCCTTAAAGTGCAGAAAGCTCTTTTAATACATCTATAGGATGTCTTTCCCCACTCTCCAATGGAGCTGAGAACAGGAATCCTGTGCACCCTATCTAAGGAGGATATGCACTAGCTGAACAGGAGATAAGATTCTATCATGTGTTGTGTCTGAATTTCTCAGCATATGCTTTGCTGGTGCTCTACTGGGGAGCCCCAGGGGTTCAGCCATAATCAACATTCTTCTAGGTGAATTTGGTGCTTAATAAATAAGGTTTCTGTTTTTCAGTGGTTGGAATTAAGATTCTCATTTAGATTTTGCATTCAGATTTTCTTCAAGCAGGTGCATGTGGAAGCTGCTGCGTCAGTGCCTGGCCCAATATCTGAGGAGAAGCCTGGCTGATGTTCTGGAAAAAAAATCTTATGTGTTAGAAAATGGTATTGAAGGTGCTGGGAATGAGAAAGCACAGAGATTACATCTGCCAGAATAGTTCCTCATCATTAATACTTCATTTACAGGGGACTTCATATAGCTTCAGTGGCATATCAGCACCAGGCATAAGGTCAAAGAGATGAAAACCTCTACCCCACTGCAATTTTTGAATTTTATTTTTGCAACAGCTGATGGACTTTGTGCATTTTGGCACCTATTTCTCCAGCCTCAAGGCCACTGTGTTGTGCTGCTCTAGTCTAGCTGATGCTCCCTGTCCTTCTTCGATGCTCTGGGCCGGTGTGGGGAGCAGCAATGTGCTCTGTGGTGTCTTGTGGGCATCTCAACCCAATTCATCTGTTCCTGTTGCTGCTCCCACCGCTGCTCCCACTTCTGCTTCTACCGCTGCTCCCAGCGCGTATTACATGGTGTTCTGGCATAACATGTGTGCTCCTGTTGCCTAGCAGAATCTGAGAAGCCCAGACTGGGACTTCTGTAGGTGATAAGCTATAATGTTCTATTTTAAAATACTTGGTTCAGTTGTTGTGTTTCGGTTTTGGGGGTTATTGGGGTTGGTTTTGGGTTTGTTTGCTAGTTTGTTTTTACTGGCCATGTTTGGGGTTAGCTTTTTGGTTTTCTTTTTGTTAAAACAACAAAAATGCTTTGTAAGTCTTATTGATTAATAGAATAGTCTGTACTTTGTCGTAAGTTTGAGGTGTTTTTTGCTTGGTTTAAACCACAATTCTCAGATACATTCACCCCACTCAGATTGTGGCTGTAGTTTGTATGTTAATTTTTTTTTCTGTTATTACTAGAAATGGTCTGAATTGTTTTACTTCAAATGCAACATTAAGGGTTTATTTTCTTTTTTAAGGACTTCTAATGAGTAGTTCTAGTCATGAGCAGAGATGTTTGTATGAACAAGTCCTCTGGTCTTACAGAACAACTTTGGAACAAGCCCTGCATGCTGCCACCATGTCACGGGAGGCATCAGGATCCATCAGAAATCACCTTCCTATTGCTATTCTACTAAAAGATCTTACTTTCTCTATATAAGAATTTAGCTTCCTATTAGGAGTCATGCTGTGGTGGGATGTCACAGTAAGCTGGGGCCCTAATTTCTCTTAAGATTTCTCCACAGGAAGATAACTTATTTTTTTCACTCATAATGTCTTTGAAGGAAAAAAAAGGAAAAATCCTATGGCTGCGTAGAGAAACCTGAAAGGGGTCTGGATTCCATTCTTCAAGCTGTAGAGGGACCAAGGAGACAGGCAGGCACTGGCCTTCACTGTAAGTATATTAAAAAAAGATAAGACAGCTTTACTCTAAGAACAAATAGTTGCAGATTCCCAGCAAACAAACCTGTATGAAAAAAATAGTGCCATTTAAGAGGAAAATTACATGTATATTTTTCTTGATGCATTTTGGTTTTGTTTGTAACAGATTTATAATACTTGTATTATTCAACTTTTCATTTGAAATTCTAATGGACCTTTTGAAAGGACTGGCGCAGGCTAGGAAGTAAAGAACATAAAATAGTTTCATTGACTTATGATTTTCTGCTGACTTTTTCGTTGTCATCTGATATCTTCATTCTCTGTCGTGAGACCATTCCGGGAATGTCCTCAGTTGCTGTTTGATAGTGGGTTGGAATATAGGAAACCTTATGAATTGCAGATGACTTGGTAGTTTATTCAGATGGGGTCTGTCATCTTTAGGTAATAGGAAAGACAGCTTTAAATACATGTTGTGCGTGGATTTGAGATTTTATAAAAGTTTTCTCTTGACTTTCTTCCTAGACCATGCAGTAGCACGTGTTCCCTCTGACTCATAGTGTCTTTCTCAATGGCAGAGCCTTGGTCTGGAGGGTTTCAAATTTAGCCAGAACTTGCTTAAAAGATAAGAATTCCTGATCAAACAACACCTTGTATCTATTACATATCAACAGTGAATGCATCAACTTCTTTTGGAGCACATTAGGAAGTTTATAGCAGTTGGATTTTTTTAACCTTATGCTTTTAAGTAGGACCTTAATGGCAAGAAGAGCATTTCTTTGCTGGACCACAGGACTTGGGGACTAAACACTCACAGTTTTAGTTGGGTAATGATAAAGGTATTATGCTCAGTTCCAGATGACTCTCATCCAATCGCCATGTGAGATTTTTGATAGTTGGGACCTTTTTGTTCCCTGGAGCTGTTTCTTCACAATAGATATTTCAGGGTCTTTCAACCAGTTAGGAAAGTTCATTATATTTTTAATACAATGTAAAAAAATTAAAATAATGATTTGATATACAGGCATTGATGAAAGATGTATTTTTAAAGTAGTAAATTAAAATCTCATTAATATTTCAGTGAGAATATTTTGTGCTTATCTGTTTCATCTCTATTTTTGACCTATGGCTTGGAGTTCACAGCATGAAGGAGATGGTGAAATCTGTTCACCATAAAATGTTAATTATAAGTAAATTA
Source organism: Ara ararauna (assembly GCA_028858755.1). Taxonomy (NCBI): domain Eukaryota; kingdom Metazoa; phylum Chordata; class Aves; order Psittaciformes; family Psittacidae; genus Ara; species Ara ararauna. The sequence continues at coordinate 2,422,097 of CM054410.1, read as the reverse complement.
CAGCACAAACGTTCAATCAGCCACATTAATTCTACATAAAGTGAATTATTGTAGCAGAAAATTTTAAAATGTGACTGAATTTTATAATCTGGATCCTCCATTTTCTACCTTTGCTCCTATTGCTGTGCTGTTCTCCAGCATGGCTGAGCTCTTTGTGCACTGATGGTAGGTGCTTTCTGCTTAGATTATGTTGAAAATGGAAGAGCACAATTTGATCCATTTATTTGCATCCTACAAATGTCTCTTAAATACAGAAAATTTTATTTGCCCAGTGAGAAGAGACAATACTGTGTGAAGGGTTCAAAATGCAAGAGCTGTGATTGGGAGCATGGAGCTGTGAGGGTCTTGGTCAGCCCCTGGGAAGGGCTTATGCCGGTCATGCCAGCAGTGGTGTCACAGCAGTCTGCTCCCTGTGCAAACGTGTTGGAGGGATCACAGTGCTACATGCGTGTCCAGGACACAGAATTCACTTTTAATCTTCCATTTATTTTGACAAGCAAGCATGCAGAAGACACAGCTGAATCTGCATGTACTTTCAAAATTTAGATGGGGGTGTTGCTGGCCTCCTGACCCCTGAGCGAAAAAGGCTTCATTTTAGTGGTATATAATGTAGCTTCCTTTGTAAATCCCAACATTGTGTCATGTTATAAAAGAATTTGTGCCGAGATGCATAGCATAAAGAAATGCTTCACGTGCTCTCTAGGGATGACTGTGGGGACAGACCTGAGAGACCACCAGGGCTCTCTGTCTCACCAGTGAAGCTGAAAAAAGGAAAATCTTGTTTAGTTTTATTCTTGTGTTTCAGGTAAAAGGTCCATGTAGTGAAAAAATAAGTGGGTTATGTTTTCTACCTATAATTTGTGGTGTGTCTCAGAAAGCAAGAAAGAAAAGTGAACGCTTATATGTGCAGGTGCTCCAAGTTTAGAGACTCTGGATATTGCTCTAATCTTCTTCTTTTCATTGAGGTGTTTCCTGAGTCAGTAAGTCAGGTGTCGTTGCAAATAACCATCTTGACTCTGAAATCCTATAAAGCGTTGCCTGTTGGATTGGGTTTGAATATGACTTTTTCTTAAACCTTTGTATAATGACATCTAGACATTTTTTTAAACACTGAAATGTGACATGGTGCATTCCCACTGCTCTTTGGAGAAAGGCACTTGAGCTCAAGTCCAAAGAAAAATTCCAAAATGCCTTGTGAGGCGCAGTTAAAAAATAAGATACAGCAGCAAGGAATCAGTGTCCTCGCACAAGTTTATAGAAGGCTTTTACTCATTAGAAAAAAACTGCCTATTTTCCACTCCTAAGTGGTTTATGGGCTAAGGAATTCCTAGTAGTTAGGTGAGAAATCTGCTCATATCGCTGCATAAAGCTGAATAATTTTGTGTGCCAAGTGATCTTTCCTGAAACAATTGCACACCAGCACAAGGTACTCTATTTTGATAACTTTGTTCAATTTTTCTGTGATGTCAAACATTAAGTTTTCATCTCAATTAAAAAACCCCAAAAACTAAAGAAACAAGTCACTTCCCCAAGCTGGTCCACAAAACCTGTAAATGGCTGCTGTGTACCTCAGTGCTTTCTGAATCTGGCTGTATTCAAGTTATTTTAACACTGATTTTGCCATTGATTGTGAGTTGTTGTAAGCAGACACTTGGCTTTTCTTACATGTACTGGCCCCTCCAAGTAAGGGGATCTGGGGACTTGTTTTCACTGAAATCCATGATTATGCTTTCCAAAAGCTATAGTACTGTGTAACAATTTAAAATGTTTTAATTGTCATAAAGTATCATCAAGAGTGGGAATCCTGACACTTGTAGGAAAAGAAGACCAGCTCCCCTGTAAAAGTGTGTGTTCCTGGGAGGGAAGGGAGAAGGAGACATTTCCAATTTGCTAATAGCAGCTCTGATGATCTGTGAGGGTAGGCAGGAAGTGGTGATCCCATAGCACTGTGAGATAACCTCCAGGATTAAAACATATGAGAGTGAAGAGTTAGAAAGCTGATCCCATAGAATCATAGAATAGTTAGGGTTGGAAAGGACTTTAAGATCATCTAGTTCCAAACCCCCTGCCATGGGCAGGGACACCTCCCACTAAACCATGTCACCCAAGGCTATGTCCAACCTTGAACACCACTAACGATGGAGCATTCACAACATCCCTTGGCAGCCCATTCCAGTGCCTCACCATTCTCACAGTGAAGAATTTCTTCCTCAAATCCAATCTAAACTTCCCCTGTTTAAGTTTGAACCCATTACCCCTTGTCCTATCACTACAGTTCCTCATGAAGAGTCCCTCCCCAGCATCCCTATAGGCCCCCTTCAGATACTGGAAGGCTGCTCTGAGGTCTCCACGCAGCCTTCTCTTCTCCAGGCTGAACAGCCCCAACCTGCTCAGCCTGTCTTCATACGGGAGGTGCTCCAGTCCCCTGATCATCCTCGTGGCCTCCTCTGGACTTGTTCCAACAGTTCCATGCCCTTTTGATGTTGAGGACACCAGAACTGCACACAATACTCCAAGTGAGGTCTCACAAGAGCAGAGTAGAGGGGCAGGATCACCTCCCTCGACCTGCTGGTCACGCTCCTTTTGATGCAGCCCAGGATACGCTTGGCTTTCTCGGCTGTGAGCACACACTGAAGCTGGCTCATGTTCAGTTTCTCATCAACCAACACCCCCAAGTCTTTCTTCGCAGGGCTGCTCTGAATCTCTTCTCTGCCCAACCTGGAGCTGTGCCTGGGATTGCTCCCACCCAGGTGGAGGACCTTGCACTTGGCATGGTTAAACTTCATCAGGTTGGCACCAGCCCACCTCACAAGCGTGTCAAGGTCCCTCTGGATGGCATTCCTTCCCTCCAGCATATCAACCGAACCACACAGCTTGGTGTCATCGGCAAACTTGCTGAGGGCACACTCAATCCCACTGTCCATGTCACCAACAAAGATGTTGAACAAGACTGGTCCCAACAGCGATCCCTGAGAGACACCACTCGTTGCTGGTCTCCAGCTGGACATTGAGCCATCGACCACAACTCTTTGCATGCGGCCATCCAGCCAGTTCTTTATCCACCCAGTGGTCCACCCATCAAATTGATGTCTCTCCAATTGAGAGGCAAGGATATCGTGTGGGACAGTGTTGAATGCTTTGCACAAGTCCAGGTCGATGACATCAACTGCTCTACCCCTGTCCATCAGTTCTGTAGCCCCATCAGAGAAGGCCACCAGATTGGTCAGGCAGGATTTCCCCTTAGTGAAGCCATGCTGGCTGTCACCAAGCACCTTGTTGTATTTCATATTCCTCAGCATGCCTTCCAGGAGAATCTGCGCCAAGATTTTGCCAGGCAGAGAGGTGAGGCTGACTGCTCTGTAGTTCCCCTGCTCATTCTTTTTCCCCTACTTGAAAATGGGGGTTATATTTCCCTTTTCCCAGTCATTGGGAACTTCACCTGACTTCCATGATTTTTCAAATATGATGGACAGTGGCTTAGCAACTTCATTTACCAGCTCCTTCAGGACCCATGGATGAAGGAGTGACCTAGGGCAAACTGAATCTCACAGCCATGGCACTGGCTACCTGAACATGTGGAGGGGTTACGGATTTTGTAACTCATCCTTTGATTTGTGCCTTCAGTGCTCACAGCCCATGCTGTCAGGGTGATGCCATTCCGGTTGGATATGAGGAAGAAATTCTTTCCTGTAAGGGTGGTGAGGCACTGGAATAGGTTGCCCAGGGAAGTTGTGAATGCTCCATTGCTGGCGGTGTTCCAGGCCAGGTTGGACATAGCCTTGGGTGGCATGGTTTCATGGGAGGTGTCCCTGCCCATGGCAGGGGGGTTGGAACTAGATAATCTTAAGGTCCTTTCTGACCCTAACTATTCTATGATTCTGTGATTCTGTGATTCTTGCAAATTGCACTCCATGTCTCTAACCTATCCTTCCTCCACGTATCTGCCACCAGTATGAAATGTGAGCTCCAGAAAATGTATATGTGAGTCACTGAGATTTGAACTGCTAAATGCTGCAGTGTTTTGAGAGAAATCTCTCAACACTTATTGGGAAATGAAGGGCTCGCTTTTGTAGTAAGATTAGATAGGAAATCTAAATGAAATCTAGAAATCTAACTTAAATAATTTGTAAAAAAGAGAGTTGTTATCAGAAAATTTTTTTGCATATATGTACAAAATAGGTAGAACTGTGGCTGTGATACATGCACTTGACTTATGTGACTGACAGCTGTGATACCCAAATCTCCCACTGCTTTGTACAAGCACCTGGGAGAGACTCTGCACCTCCAGGTCTGTGTTGATGTTCTGCGTCCTCTGCCTTCACCATCTCAAGTGCTGTTCTCACAGCTCTCTCTGCACCCTCACTTACTTTCTTGTCCCTGTTCTGACAGGTTACATAGGCATGAGGAACTTCTTTCTTTTACTGATGCAATATGAGACAGTGGCTATTCCAGATTATTCTGTACCAAGGCAGCTCAATGTATGTTTGCATATATGAGCTCTGTAGCTATACTGGAAAAACAGCATCTGCTTGTATGGATCATCAACTGGTACACAGCCCTACCATACAAAAAGTCATCCAGCTCACAGCATTGAGGCTACAACAGATGTAAGTCAATGTTGCTCAAGAGACACAGAAAAGTGAAAGACAGGGTGGAAAAAACAAATTATCACAGGAACCTGAGAGGTCACACATGCATGGAACCTGAGCTAGCAGACCTATTTAAAGTATCTGAGATATGCTTAACATTTTGCTGTGTAGAGGCACTATATTATGAGGAGACTCCATACAGAAAGACTTCTCCTAGCTGCGTGTGCCTTTACTGTTTTTTGTCAGGGAACAGCATAATTAAATGATTTTAATTTAATAATTTTCATTTGAAAGCAAGGCTTTTGTGAAGTTTCAATCAGATGCCTTCATCAGCTAATCAAAACCACGTATTTGTCTATTCTTTCCTTTTCTCGTGTTCCGTGTAGTTGCTGCTGGAATGGATTATGTACCATGCATAAAGATGGATTTCAGCGCAGCCAAAAGGTACCTGGGCATGGTGACATCTTAAAGAAAGATTCATCAGGATGTTAAAAGAAAGAGATGTGATCAGTAAATCCCCTTAAAATGGAAAAACATAGGGAAAAAAAGTGTGAGGCACAGTGGCTGCTAGGAGCCCTTGTTTTCCAGTAAGCAGCATGATTGGCAGCAGAAATAAACACTAGCGGGAAGCTTGTGTATCAATCTAATTGTATAATTGCAGGTTGCTTTCTGCCTGGTTTGATGTGCAGATTGTAGTAATGTGTAGTGTCTCTTTGGTAATTTGCTATTAAATCCAACACTAGGAAGTAGTTCAGTTGCTTCCTGTACACATACCTGATGTTTGCAGTAGCTGGCAGCATAACCCATGCCCACCTGCTGGGGCTCGTCATGGTATTTTTGCTTATATGATGTTCCAAGTTTTTTCAGCAAATGGCAGAAGGTGAGTTAAATGTAAAGGTCAAAATGTGATAACTCATTGCACAGTGTTGTAAAATTCACTGCCAAGAGCTGAGAGCAATGTGTAATTATTCCCTCTGAACTTGTACAAAATATTATTTTATATATGTATTGTAATCAGTACACTAGAAACACAATCTGCCTGAAAGCCTGTTCTGGCTCTCCTCAGAGCAACCAGTGGGTCCCTGAACAGGAGTAGAAGAATGGTGTTCAGTGAAACTTCTACAGAAAAAATCCTTAGGGTGGGAAAAATTTCAAGTATTACCTTTGAGGATGGATGTAGAACAAAGCCACAAAGGAAGGAATCTCCTTACTGGGAGAATTGGCGAAGGTTCAACTCTATAGGGTCAAATGTCCATCTAGCTCATTACGCTTTCTTAGTAACTTGGCAGTATCTAATGTTCTAATGTTCGTTACAACTAATTAACAGGTTTTCCAGCGCAAATACCCCACCCCTATTCCTTGGTGATAAATTGATCTCTGGCTGAAGACACTATAATTCCAAACTAGAAGTACATCTGCTTTATCGTGGAGCACTAATATCTGTTACAGAATGACAAAGATGGACTTTTCTGATTGCTCGAAGGATCTTCCTAACCCTTTTGCTTCGTATGTGCCAGTTGCTTTTTTGTATGACTGTATTTGCACCTTTTGTCTTTTTCTTTGTTGCGGTTGTCAAACCACTTTTAAAAGCCAAAGCCATCTTGTATTAGTTGCTGTGACTTGCATGAAGACAGTTTTTGACAAATTCTGCTACAAACATCCTTTGGAAGACAATTCTAAATAGATATTGCCAAATCATGAGCTTTTCCATTCAGATGAACAAGTTCTTTTGCATCAGTAGTCTTCCACCACTAATTCAGGGTACAGTTTCAGCAACAGTAGCTAACACATTTTGGGGAAGGTTGCAATAGTTCAGCTGTACTGTGCCTTGCCAAGCTCCACCCCAACAGGAACGCATGGTGGGCATTCGCCTCATCCCCACTGCTTAGCACAGATGGGGGGAGCACATTTAAATTGCTAAAAGAAAAAAAAAAAAAAAGGAATATCAACTTGTAGAGTTTCCTGCCTAGGAAAGGGAGGAAGGTATGAGACATCTGCAAGTCACACTGCTTAATGAACACCTAGAAAGCACCCAGGTATCATTCTGGGGAACAGAGTTTGATTTCAATAGCGTGGAGTAGAAGAGGATGTATTTTGCACACAGCTGAACAGGAATAGGAATGAAATACAGGATTCTGCATGCTTTTATGGCAAAAGCATATGGCCTGATGTTGTAGGGAATGGCTATGCTGTAGGATTGGATAAAGTGACAAACTGACATGGGTATTTTTGAGCCATTCTGTGGGAATTAATGCTGAATTTTAATCTTCCCAGAACCCACTAGATGAGTTAAAGTTCCAGATACTTTCTTTCAAGGACTATCTAATTTTAGATCAATTTTGATAAAATGCTAGCAACTTGCTGTATTTGGTTTCTAGGTTCCATACTTTTATGGATAGGTGATAGTCTAATCTAGCCATAGTACTTTCTATTAAATAACTGTAAATGAGTAGGTATTTAAAGTGGAAAAAAACCCCACCATATTCCTGAGCTCTTGGGAATATAAGACGACAAAAAGCCTCTTTCCCCTATATTTCATGACCTCTATGGGGAAAATAGTACCTAGATCATTATTTTTGCCCCCATGTACGTCAAAGTGCTGATATGCTGATTATATAATTATTTTTTTTGTTTTCTTGTGTTGAAAATTCATAGTGGACTGACAGGCAGACAGGAATACAATGCACGTTGTATTTCCCTGCATACAGATAGTTGCCGTCCATTGACCATAGGTCTTCATGGGGCTGCAGAGGTTTGGTGAAGCACTGGTCCTGCTCTTGATGTGGCATCATTCCTGTTGTGTGAATTGGTGCCTAAAGACCCGACACCTGTACGGGTTGGGGCTTTCTTCCTCCCCCTGCAGTGCCTTGACATAACCTCAGGGCCTTTCTGTCCCGCCTCACTCAAACACTGATTGCGTCCCCAAAACTTAACCTCTGGACTCCCAGGGGTTATGCTCAAGCCAAAGATCACTGAGCTTATACAGATCAAGAGGATGTCAGTGAGGAGGGATGGCTCCCATTCAGACCTATGGTACGCTTTAGACACTCATTAGTCCTAACTGAATGCCTGAAAATAATGTGCAGAATTTCAGCTTAGTCAACAGCAGAGAAAGATAGTTACTGCATTCAGATTACCTTGAAATGTCTCCTGCATGCTGGGACTAGTAATTAATATTATCCAGAAGGAAAACCCCTCTGTCTAATGTTCCCACAAGGGCACCTGTATCCTCATTCCTTCAAGAAGAAACCACTCTTGGCAAGTGGAAGTTTAATTAGGCGTCTCCCTGAAACTAGCCAGGTTGGGGCCTGACTACTAGCCGTGAGGAGCCCTTGCAAATGTGTTAGCAAACATGCTAGGAAAAAGGCTTGATTTCTGGGACATGTCACCAGGCTGTTGTCTCACTCTGTATGTCCTCACGTGCATATGTTTTTAATACAGTTGTAGTTTGTCTACCTGGAATATGCAAATCGTATTCAAATGAGACCTCAGCATTCAGACTGTCAGCACATACCCCACGGCTTCCCTCCAGCAAGTGACTAATGGGAACATGTGTTCTTTCTATTTTTGTGAAGCTGGCGGGAATAAAGGAAGGAGGGCCTGAGCTATTGGGATTAAAACGGAGCCTCTCTTTCCTGAGGTCTTTTTCTGCCACAGGAATGCAGCAGGATGGCTGCCTACCTGCCTAGGATTGCTCTCTGGGGCTAGGTCTGTTCCAGGGTCAGTGTAGCACTGGCAAACACCTGGGGGAACAGCCCTGGTGAGAGAGTATGTTCCAGGTACTGTGGGTGTTCCCAGGATTTGGTGCTCAGACAAGCAGCGCAATGCGGAGTGTCTAAACTTTCTCTGATTGTCTAGGTCATTTTCTTTCTTTTTACCCAGTCCATTTTATTCGCAATTATACATTTCAGTATATTTGTTAAAGTTTCTATGGCAACAGCTTTAACTGCTAACATAGAAATGTAATGTCAGGAAACTATTTAATGCTTCTGTGGATGACTTAATGTGATTTAACCCTCTGGTATAAAAAGAAATCCGCCTCGTCTAGTCCTGGGCTCTGGCTTCCAGCTCCTGGGAGGAACCAGCCTGGCTTTGTGCTCTCTGGGCTTTCCACTGCTTCAGAGGGTTTACTTGTGTCCCTCAAACTTCATCCTTCTCAGATCAGGTCATTGCCTTGTGTTGATTCTGAAAGTTGTTCAGCAATATACATTAGAATAATAGCATGTGATTAACATGCATCTGCCCTTCCCAGACAACTAAACCAAATGTTGAAGGCTCAGATACTGCTGAACTCAGACAACTGAAATTCCTGATCCCTTTCTAGGCCTTCTCCAGTCATGTATAATGTGTACTCCAAGGGACAAGCAGGGACAAACACATCTTACAAAAACTGTTATTCTTTGAAAAGTAGTAGCCAGGAGGGTATCACAGCCTGCTCTCCAGATCTCTTCAAGGCAGTGGCAACCTGGGCTGGGACAGCCATGGCTGCGGCTCCTGTCTCCTCTTGAAGGGGAATCAGCAGCTACCGCAGCTTGCATACTCTCTGTCCTGGGCAATGGGCAGGATTTGGTCCTATGGAAAAATAGTATCATGAGATAATAAGAAGTAGAGAGTTTGTGTAGGTTAAAAGGCATGAGTGGGGTCATGGGCAGCATATCCAAGAGGAAGACTTTCCTTCACAGGCTGCAGTTCAGTGGGAAAGTGATAATATCTTGTTATTGACTTCCTTATCTGTTTACATGGCTCAAGTCAATCAAGGTTTTGCTCTGAAACTGAAAGACTCAGAGAATCAGATTCAGTATTTCCCGAATACTGGTCTAAGCCATTCTCCGGGACTGCTCTGGGTCCACAGTTCAATGCAGAGTTACACTGCCACTTTGAAAACTAGGCCTTGTTTTAAATATACTCATTTGGGATATTCTGCTTCCAAATATTAATGCTTTCAAAGCAGGATGCTCTCCCATCTCTCCCTGAGATACAGATCTCCAGGACCTATAACACATGTAGAAGGACAGAAGCTGGCCTACCTCATTTGCCAGCTCAAAGCATGACTGAGGTGTTTCCTTTTGCTTTTAATAAGATTGTCAGCACTCCTTTCTGCTCTGAATTGAGTAGAGGAGTGTGATTTAAACTGCCAGAATAGGAAGCTCACTCTTCTTAATTAGCACTAATGCAGTGAAGGTTGTTTTCTGGCTGTGGCAGAGAGGAGTGGTAATTAATATGGCAGAGGGGCAGAAGGAGAGTTCAAGGCCAGCATGTGTGCCTCCTATCCCGGGTCAGTGGAAGGGCAGCTAGCAGAGGCAGCAGGCATCTGGGAGACAAAGCCAGTTCCCACGGGATGGACAAAGCACCAGTGGTGTCTCTCAGCTTCCCTGCCTGGCTCCACACCTCTAGCTCCCTGCCCCAGCGTGACCAGCCTTTACACACCCCAATTTAGGTGCTTTTGTGTTCTAATGAAAAACTTCCATCTCACCTCTCAGCAGGTCCTCGTGGTAGATTCTTTCTTGGGGCATGTTGGCTGACGCTGGCACCCATCAGGTCATATTGGCAAAGCCAGGACCAGAGGAAATTCCCACAGGAAAGTTCCACATCTCCACAGGCCACAGCGCAGCACCATGCAGAAGGTGCCACAGACAAACCATGGGGGAGCAAAACCTCTGTGTGGTCACATTGACCAGCGCTGCAGATACATGTGTGCTTGTACATTATTCTGTATGTTTAGCTGTAGCCTAATGTACAGGCAAAATTAAGACAGCATCTGAGGAAAAGGAAGATGTGAGCAAGGGCATATTATTTCAGGGTGGAGCTAGGAAGAACAGGAGGTAATAACACAAAGAAATATCTGTAGTAGTAGCATTCATATTCCCTTTGCAACTGCTTTAGTGTTAGGGGGTTTGTCTGTTCAGGACTGCGGTGCTGAGCCTAGAAGGTACTGTGCTTTTGGTGTAGTAACACAGTTTACTCAGACCATTTATTCCTCAACCATTCTTTTGGCATGCTGTGTACCCACAAGCTTCTAACATGTACACAGAATATAAGTGCTCAAAGCAAGTTGATCACATGAAGTGGTGAGCAGTGACTTCCCCCAACACACACTTCAGAGCAGAGGCTGCAATATGATTAACTACAGCCACCAGATTGCAGGCAGAGCTGTGTGGGTTGTCACGTGCTCTTACCCCTAGAACAGATTGGCTGGGACCGATGGGTGCTGCCGTGGCAGAAAGCCAGAGCTTGCCACTCATGTTCATTTGGAAGCCCTGCAGTATCTAACGTAATGCTCAGGAGAGCTCTAAAAGGTTTACTTAATTCAGAAGTTCCTGATTGTGTTGGAAAGTAGAAACTGAGTGATGCCTGAGAAAGGGTGTCTAGAGTTAGTTGTGTAGTTTGTAAAGACATTGAGACTTGTCATCTCAGCTGGGAGAGTAGTCAACCAAACCCCTAAAATGAGATTTCCCTGGGTCCCTGGAAGCTAGATAAACCAGGTTTGTTACTTTTATGTTCTAATAAAAATTGTTTTAAGTGAGAAATTGACTTCCACAATTAAATGGTCTTGAATTCACCTTTTGAAACGCTGGGTGGTATTTAAAATGTTGAAGAAAAAGCAGTGAGTGCAGTGGACAAGGCTTTTATGTATCAGAGCAGTATTCCTGAAAAGCAGCTTCGTAAATTCTTGTGGGGAAGTCTTATCCTAGACAATGCACTTTTCAATATTTAAAGACTTGAGGTAACTGTTTAACAGTAAAAAAGACAGCTTGAGTCCTGAGGTGGTTTATGAATTCTATCACAGAAGTGAGACCAGAGAAGTGGTGCTGATCTGGTTCTTGTGCTGGGGGCTTGGGCCTGGGAGTTTCTCCACTCCTGCTCCTTCCCTGCTCTTTCTCTTCCCTGTGTTGTTAACCCTGACTGAATAAAGCAAATGTTTACACCTTTAATAAGAATAATCTGTGTAAGCATTCACCTTAGGTGACAGCGCTGTTCCCTCTGAAGTGAGTAGCAAAAGCTTCTTCCCAACAAGAAAAGGAAGCAGTTGGGGATTTGTTTGCATGTTTTCAATCTGACAGGTCTGGGAGCTGAATTCGTGCTCACTGGATGAGAAAATGCATGCTAGAGCTCTTCAGCCCTGCACTCGAAGAAGGGGTGCAGCGATGAGCAAAATGCTCTTACATTTTGTCTGCTGCTGCCCATCAGGGGCTGAGCAGGGACCAGGAGACTCATGTCACCTACAACTGACGTTAAAGTGAGGTCATAAATGTGAAATGGCAATATTTTATCCACTAAGAAACCCAAGATATTTGGATTTGTGCCAGAGCAGCAAATGCTAAATCATCCTATGCCAACTGGGGGATTTATGGCAAAGTTACAAAGATGATAAGCACTCGTGCTTAGAATTCCCCCCCCCCCCCCCCCCCGTTGATTCTTATTAGCATGGAATGTTTTACACTTTTTAATAGGTATCACAGTGAAAGAGGGAACATTTTCAAAGAAGCATAATCCAGAATACATACATTGTTTAAGCTAGCTGTTCTCTAGACTTTTAGGAATGTAAATATGTAAAGACAGAGGCAGTGTCTTATGTTTTATTAATCATACGTACCTATGAAAACTGTGAATATCTTAGATTTGGAAATACAAGTAGCGGTTTAAAATCTCTTTAAAAATAATGCATGTCATAATACCGATTTGCTACACAAAGCTGAGTTTAGGAACAGTCCACAGTGTGCAGGAGTGATGCTTTTTCCTGCCTGTGCACACTAGGTAGAAGCTATCTCTGCTCCATTCAATCTCGCACTGTTATCACAGATGTTTTTAATGAAAAATGTTTACATTAGTGTTTTGTTAGTTCAATTAATGTTATGTGTATGTGCTAGTGTATTCTTCATGGTTTGCTATGACAAGTTTGTGTCAGAATGACACTTGGAAGCAAAATGACAATGTAGAATGTGGAGCTAAGCAAAACATTACATGAGCTATGATAAAGCCAGGCCTTTATTTGTGGCTTTAATTGCCTTCAGTTGTCCAAACTGAAAAAAAATTAAGTGCTGCTGACTGCAGGTGAGAGTGGTGAGCACAGGCAGGCACTGACCAGGAGGTGTATCACATTGCTTATGTCGTGTCATGGACTTGGGGTGAAACTCCCCCATGCACAGGAGGGCAGGAGGCTCAGGAGCTATTTGTAAGGCTGGACCAGCTCGGGAAAACATTCATGCTCAAGAAAGCACTTCAGTATGTGCCTACCTTTGGACTGATAAAGAAGACTTCAGTATATGTATGAAGTTCAGCACATGCTTAAACATTTGTTCAACTGCTGGGCCCTGAGTGATGAGTATTAGAACAGAAGGGTAATGAATTACTCCATATGTACATCTCACCAATAGGAGATGAAAACAGACTAAGTCCAGAGTATAAATAGATTTTAATGGGAAAATTATGTGCTGTCCTATGACCATGTGTTCTGTTTGTAAAAAGCAGAAACCAAACTTTAAAATAGATTTTTCCCACAGTTTAGCAAATTACTTTATGTACAGTAGTTTGCAGGAAGGATGCCAAGTGCTTCTCCTTGCTCTAAGCAGCTCCCTCATAGATGATAGCTGAGCTTGTAACTCCAGGATTGCAAGCATCAGGTATTAGTAAAAGGCAGCTTTCAAGGAGCAACAATCTAACGTGACAATTAATGGCAGCTGAGAAGATTTCCAACTTAGACTGAGTCTACACAACAGATTGATGTGTTGCATATGAATTTCTTCTGATGACACCATTAAGTTTTGTGTGCGAATCAAATCCAGCTTTTAAACATTTCTCTGTGCAGAAAACTAACAACTAAAACTAGCCTTAGTTGTTACTGTGAGCTAACACTGTGGCTTTAGTTGTTTCAAGCTGAATTAGCGTGTAGGTAGTACTTCAGTCATACTATGCAAGCATCTGCTTTTGAGTGAAGTATTACAGATTTAATCTTTATTCAGGTCTTTGTGTGTGAGTCATTGACATGTTAAGATTGAAAGGTGGCAGGCAGGAAAATTTTGGTTGTTTCTTAATTGGTTGGTGTGTCTTTCTCTGCCAATTACAGATTTTTTCATTCTCTGCTGTCAAAAATTAGATGAGTAAGAGCATGCAGCAATCTCAAAAAAAAACCCAGGCATTCCTCAAATCTTTAATTTTGCAACACTTAAATTTTGATTCTAAAAGGGCTTCACATGAAATTGGTCTAATGATAGCAGCCTTTTTCCCACTTCACTTGTATCATGCATTGCAACTGGGGCAGCAAATGCTTATCAGGAATTGAACAGTGGCTGCTGAGGGTGATCTTCCCATCCAGTCTGGGCACTGTGCCCCCTGGCCAGCACCCGTCCTTTGTTCCTGCTCAGGTGGATGTGCTCATCTTGACACACCGTGGCTCACACCTCTCAGTGAGGAAAATATATGGGGTAAATGACAAATTATTTGTCAGCCAACAGGACATGGGTCTCCCCTGACCTCTAGTTTGACCCACAGGAGCCATTTTTCTGTTGTTTTTTCACCCACCCCCCCCCCCCCAGTTGCTGGCGGAGGAAAACCCTCATGATGTGGAGTGTGACATGCAGCCTTTTTTCATTATCTGCTTTGAGGCTCCTGTAGAAAAAACTCTGGAATTAATGAAAGCACTGAAATTTTCATGGGAGTAATTGCAACATATGGAATACCAGGGGTTAGAAAGCACAAACCAGCAGCTGGGGACACGTTCCTGGAACCAGGGGCCGCACAGCACCTGCCCCCTGGTTTCTGGGTTTGCTCCTTGTGTGAGCTGTTGTCATTGCTTTGATTTTGTTATACTGCTGCTATGTGGTAATTAAGTAATTTCTGAATTTTGGGTTTGGATTTTTTGGGTTTTTTTTTTTTAATACTAAGAAAATGTAATATAGCATAACATCTAAAATGTGGCTTGGTGAATGAAAACTGAGTTTCCAGGCTGAGATGCTGGCTAATCTCAGTTGTGTGCTTTCTGTGTTTTTGGGTGCCGCTGTTCTGAGAAATAAGCCAGCGTAATTTTGAAGAAATCCAAGTGGTTAACTTCTGCTAATATGCACTGGCAAAATAAAGCCATTTATTTTGAAATTAATATTTTAGATATGAAAATCCAATCCATTTTCTTTCTATCAATTTTAGTATAAAAGCAATCACAGGGATTTCTTCAGATCTAAACTAAAGAGAGAAACAAGCAAACCCAAATTAATACTGTCCATTAAATACAGCCAAAGGATTTCTGTCCCCCACCCCAACAGTCAGCTTTATTTCAATTTTTAAAATCAGTGCAAGAATCTTAAAGTTTAATTGGAGCCAGGGTACTTGGCACTAAATTAATCAGGTGGAAATGACTGTTAAAATTTGTTTGGGATTGGCACAAAGCAAATGTTATTTCACTATAAATAAAATCTGCATTTGTTGGAAAGCAAATTAACATTTAATTTAGATTGCAATATTTTCTACTGAAAGGAGTTCAAGAGAAAAATAATTTTGAAATTTAGAACTGAAATACTTCCTCTAGGAAGTGTTGACAGTTCTGTTTCTGTATTCAGACCTCTTTTTTGCGTGCACTTTTTCCAAAAAGGCTGTTTCTGTAATATTTCTCACACAGAAACCTTCTGTTTTCCAAAGGAGGGTTGTTTTGCTGCTGGATTGCTTAGTCCATAGTGACACTGGGCAGCAGCTCCTAGATGTTTGTGTTACTTTCTGGAGGATAGGGCATCTGATCCAGATTTGTCCTGCTGTCTCCTGCCTGCTTCCCAGGACGGTGAGTGTGGCACAGGGTCCAGCCCTCGGAGTCTTTGCTGGCTCCTCTCCCTTTTTTCTGTATACACAGTTGGATTGCTGCTTCTGCTGCCAGCATTCAGGAACTGCAGCTGAGGTTCCTCCCTATCCTGCTGGACCTGGTTTGAGGCTCAGCTGAAATTCATGCTTGGTTTGGTCTCCTTTCCTGTGAGATCCTGCTGCAGGATCATTTTCTCTTTGCTTCTATTTTTGATGGTTATCTCCAACAATAGGCTTGTGTTCCTCTGTCTGTTCCAGCCTGCAGCGCCTACAGGGGCTTGAAAAGAGCAGTCCCTATTTTATTTTCTTTTTGGGTTTGTTTGTTTTTTTGTTTGGAGTTGTTTTTCTTTTTTTTTTTTTTTTTTTTTTTTTTTTTGGCAGAGGCCACATTCCTTCACCCAGGCAGAAAGATTGCCTGTGCTTTACTGGCTTTTACTTTTCAAGAAAACATTTTCCATCCATCGTGGCTTTCCTGCAGAGCGAGTCTACCACTCCATTCAGAGGAAAAGGGTGCATTTTGCACATTTGCCTTTTTGTTTTGCCTAAGCCTCTGGGACTCATAGAAGGGGGAGGAATTGATAAAAGCAAAGCATTTTGCCATAAAAAGAAACTAAGAGGGCAATGGAAGGCCATTTGTGTAATTCCCCAGGCTGTGTCTCTTTGAAAGTGAAGGTCTGGCAGAGTCTGCATAACCCGCTGACTTTGGATCTTCCTTTATACTTTAGCATGTGCATTATGTTCTTATATATGAATTAAAGATTAAAGGCAACTTAACCTGTATTTTTCTTTTCTTGCAACATTCTGTGGTAGTGAAATGGTGAAGCAACATTTCTGATCAAAACAGGGTGTGTGTGTGTGAGCGTGTAGGGAAAACACCCAACAGCTTACACATCTCCCGAACCAGAGCTGCCTTCTCACTGTGTCCAGACAATGGGAAAAGGCCTTGGAAGCCTAAAATAATTATTAGCATTTCTACAGGGCTCTTTCTTATGGCTCTGATGCTGGTTTATGACTTGCAGTAATTTGCACATGGGAAAGTGTGTGCGCACAACCACATCAGGGATTTGCACTGCAGAACGGTGACACTTTGACTGTCAGGGGACAGCTGAGGTGCACGTTGCACCTGAATACATACTCTGGTTTTGTGTGTAAAAACAGCACCTGGGCATGGCTGCCTGTATTCTGCCACTTCCCCAGGTGAGCAATGAAAGTAGAGGCATCCTTCTTGGCGTGCAGTGAGAAATACCCCTGTTTCCTCTAAAGCTACGAAGCAATGGGGTTAGCATGTCAGTAGGGAGAAAATGGCTTCACAGTGGAGAATTTGTTCTGGAAGCTTCTCTCATAGTTTTCCATTGACTGTAGAGTGGGTACTGGAAGGGTAAAATATTTCTTTTGAGCTTTTTTATTTTGTTAATCTAGCCAAGCAGTACAAGTGAGGTAAAGGTGCAGGGTTAAGAGGTAAAGCTATTGATATGATTTAGCCATTGAGGGTTGATTTGGATTGTTTAAGGTTTGGCTGAATTGGGAACTGGATGCAGCAGAAACGCACAAAAGGAGCAGGCAGGTGGCATCAGCGTGCTAAACGGAATGGTGAGTTTTCCTGTAGTAGCACAGCTCAAGAAGAGGTGTAGAATATACAGAAGCAGAAACTGCTGTCTGGAATGAGAAATCTCCCATTGAAGCCAGACAGCAGGTTGCAGCTGGGAATCTCTTGCCAAGTGAGACATTAGCAAAAAAAAAAAGGTTTTGGAGCACCCCTCCCCAGAGGGCTAGGAGCGTAAGGCTTCATGTGCTCACATGGCGCAGTGGCACCTTGGTGTATCGAGTATTATGGACACCATAGGACTGAAGGGTATTGACAAGCCAGGAGGAGATTAGAGAAGAGCAACAAAAAGGATTAAAGAGCTGGTGTGATTGATTTACAGGAAAAGATTAAAAAGCTAAATATGTGTAGTGTGGCAAAGAGATGAGTAGCAGAGGGCTTGATAACGGTCTACAACTGTTTGAAGATCAAAACATAAAGGGGCTGATCCTGCGGACTTCACTTTCATGATGTCCCTGCAGAATCAATAGTCATTGGATATAATGTTTCAGGACTGAACCCCAATACCCAACTAAAATTGGTTACGATAATATATATATATATATATATATATAGGGAAGCATGTGAAGTAATTTGAATATCAGCAAGAGATTTATAACACTGGTATGCTGAAATTTTGCAGTTCTTCTAAAATGGAAGGTATCAAATCCTTCAGTCTTGATGTTTAGTCTGAAAAGAGTACTGGACAGTGAGGAAAGTGAAACACAACTATAGAGGGACAGCATGAGTTTCCTCCATCAGGTGGTTCCTTCTTTAGCTGCTCTGATTCTGCAAATCAGAGTCAAGAACCTGCATGAACCAGAGCAGAAATTTGCTGTCAGGGTTTCTCTTTGGGTTGTCTTTTTTGGGGTGTCAGGAGTAGAAGAGTGGTTGGGTTTGTTTTGGTTTGTTTATTTGTGTTCCCAGGTTTTTTTTAATATATGGTGATATGTGATTATAATGTTGGTAATACAATCCTGGATAAAAAACTCCTAGTTTCTGACAGGTATTACTGGATATTTAAGCAACAGGATTAGTTTCACTTATAGTACTTCTGAACTTTGGCCTAGCCTCTGCAGATTCAGAAGATGAATGCGTGGCTGGAACACTTTTAGATCAGGTAGTGAAATTTCATGTTTCTCTACCATTGCCTCCTGTTTGGAGACTTTTTTATAGTTTCCTCTCCCTTCTCCTTCTCTTTCTGATTTTCTTTACCTGGTGGTATTCCCAGCTGTTACCCTGAAATTGACATTCCAAGCAGGGGCAGCTTCTAAGCTACCACTCCCCCTTCGCTTAGCTGGGAGAGAGAATTTTGTTCCTTCCATGCATTCAACAAGTCCAGCTATTTCCCTTTGTTTCAAGGAGACTCCAGCTAAACATAAATCATGTCTCCATCTGTGACAGCCCACAGTCATCTGTTTACCAAAATAAACTTTAAACATGTATTGAAAAATAATTTCTATTGAAATATGCATCCCTATGGCATTCAAGCTCGGTATTTAATGCCTTTTTTTATGGTTAATAATGCATCAAAAGCATTTTAGTCTTGAGCTGTCATTACATCACATACATTCTATGATGTGCCGGATGCGTTTAATTGACTCAAAAACTTGGAGTCAGTTTTTATCTAAAAAAATACTAACATATGATTACCAAGCCCTAATTCTCCTGGTCGGTGTCTTATAAATTGTCTGCTGGTGTGGCAAAGTCCATTTACAATGCTTACAGCAAGCTTAGCTCTGAGTAGATGAAGAGAGTTCACACATAAAAAAAGCTGCTTTTTAGAAGTGTTTTCCTGAAGCAGAGTTTGCTTCTTTTTGATTTTTGCAATGTAAAAGCAAGTTAAGTCAGGAAGATGTTATTAGACCTGGTGCACGCTTAAAATGAAAGAATACTGGTCTGAGGCCAGAATAGATGGTTCTGCCCCATGGGAATTTTTTGCTTCCAGACAACATAAGAGTTACCAGGTGTGTTGCTGCCCTGGACCTCTGTACTTACAGACACATCTGCATACTGAGGAGAGTAAATGTCACTCGGATTGATTTCAGTTTGTGCAGGTGGGGGCCATTTATCCATGGGCTCATGGAAAATGTACTGTATGAAGACTGGGTTGAGATTTTATTCCTGGAGAAATACCCTGCTGAAGTCAAAGTCTTTCCCTATGAATGTGATGTTGTGAACCAATAAATGAACAATAAAATAGTATACCGCACTTCAGCAAAGTTGTTCTCAAACATGTTTAGGGATGGTAGCAAACACTATAGTGCCTGTAGGAATTGCCAGATACAAAGTTCACGTTGTTCATGTCTTGTGCATGTGCAGAGGTAGCCATGGATGATGCCCTGAAGAGAAAATGTGAAAAAGCTACAGCAAGGCAAGGGTAAATGCTTTTATCCACTTACTTGTTCACAAGTTCTCAAAATTGATTATGTCTTGGTAAGTACAGATATGTTTTCTTCATGCCATTTTTGTGCCTTATATTTCAGTTCACTTTTTAATGTTGTTGACTCTGTTCTGCTGTTTCATATTCTGAAAGCCACTACTTCCCTTCCTTCCCTTCTTATGGAATTTGTTTAGGTACCATGTTCTCATCCCTCCAGTTTTCACAAATCCGATTGCCAGTGGAGTGCCAGTGCTGTGCCTCCTAGACAGTCTTGTAATGTGAGAGGTTTTCTCCTCTGCAGCTTTTAAACTATATTCCATATCTTTTTGCTTCATCTCTTCCCTGGAATAATTTGCTTCTAACTTGCCAGTGTGTTTTCCTGTAGCCACTCAGCCTTTGAGTATCTTTTGCTGGGCTTTTTTCTACTTTTGTCTTTCAAGTTTCTGTTAAGCCTTTTAAAATACTTTTTGACTGAACAGTAGTGCTTAAAATCCTGTGATTATATTCCAGTAGAGAGATATGAAGGATGTGAAAAGACTCAGATTTTAGAAGGACTGAGGTAGTCATCTGACAAGGAGGACGTGAATGTAGTTTTGGAGAAGTGACTTGGTCTTATTTGCAGGAATCGTTCGTTAATACAGGTTAAACTGAGTGCTCTGGGGATGATTCTTTGTTCCCTCCTCATGTATAATGGGGGGTGTAATTCACTCGGCTTCCTTCTTTCTTTCCTTTGGTTTTCCCTACTTTTTTGCTTGACCATCTTGGTCTCAGCACTCACCTAGTTTCCTGGTAAATATCAGTTAGGTCTTGCAGAAGGTAGTTTTCTGTAGCTGGTCATCTTCAGTCATCACTGTCCTTTACCTTGAGGCTCTGATGTTGTCCTTCCATGGTTTAAAGTCTCCTGTCTTAGCTGTGCAGTGCTGTTTTAAGTGCCAGAATGATTCCTCCCACAGCAGGAGGGGCATGTTTGCCAACAAATGCTTGGAGCACAGCCACCTGCAAGCGAAAAGGGGTGTTTTCACACACAGGATGGACATATAACATGTCGCAGGACTTCAGCTCTTACATGCATGCACATACACACTTGCAGGTGCATGCTTGCTCACTGGCATGTACTCCTTGCTTCCCATACACACCCATGCTTGCCTGTTGTACCACTGGCCTCATGTCAATGTTTCCAGGTCAGATGTGGCAGGGTACTGTGAAGGACCAGTCACTTAATGAACCCCTCTGGGACCTACCTCAATTACTAACAATTTCTCTCCAACTCATCAGGCAGAGAATCGCAGCCCTTGCTGTTTCACTCCATCACTTTCTTCCACTGCTTTTTCCACCTGAGCTGCCTGCTTGCTCCACACAAACAAACCAATTATCGATGAAGATACAAATTGGGTCCTTTTTCCTGGAAAGCTCCTTCAGCCTCACACTTACCCCAAGTTTTACAGAAACACCTCAACAAGCATTTCTCTCTGCCTTTTCTCTCTCTGTCCCTATCTTGTGCATGCTGAATTACGTATTCACAATTAAGCATCCACCTTCATATCCAGACCTGGTATTGACTTGCACACAAAAAATCACTATCCCCATGCACGTGCTTCTGTGCATGTGCTGTTATCAAAGCACATGAAAGAGAGCTTGGGTCATTCATTAGTTTGAGAATTCGTTTTAGTTGGAGGTCACCTTACCTGCAGGTGTCTCAGACAGAAATAGTCTCCAGAATAGTCTCCTCATCTCCAGTTTATATAAGCAAGGCCTTCATGTACCAGAGATCATAAAATGAAATGAATACCACTGAACACAGCTAGTTTATATGGGGTGCATGCAAGCAAGTATGTTTTCTAGAGATGCATATGTCTTTGTCTCCTTAAATGAAAGGATCTTCAGGAGAATTATTTAGTGTTACAAGGAATGTGAGATGACAGCTGTGATCAGCTGGAGTCTTTTTCTAGTTCTGGAACCATGTCCCAATGTTTGGATCTATACTTTGCATATGACAATTTGACATCATATATATTTGATATAAAGAAGTGAAATTGATCTAATCTTCCCAAACTGCATCTGTAGTTGAGCTTCCCTCTAGATGGCACTGACCTCTTCAGTGCCTTACAGCTTGTTCACACATCTAAATAAACTCATCAACCTCTGGCCACCTTTATGAAAATATGTTTTGGAGTCTATGAAATCAGCTTGGAAAGCATTAGATGGTAGAAAATGGGAGGTTACTTGTCGCAAACAAATAACCTTTTTAAAAAGCTATAAGAAAGGGCTTTAAAATTCGCAGTGTTTTGTCAAGGTATCGAATGTTACAGAGAGACGTTCTTGCAACCCTGACCTCAGGGCACATGGTTGAAGTGCCCCTCTTGTGCTGGTGTCTTACATCCTCTCTCCAGCCCGAGGCCTCTCACCCTCTTTAGAAGGAGATTGTTCCTACGCTTAGGCAAACCTGTGTTTTCTGAAGCTATGTCCATTCCTTTCATGAAAGATTCTTTAAAGCTACCATGCTGGTTCATGCCTCACTTCCACTGCTGACCATAGGGCTCCTCTGCAAGGACCTTGTTGATTTACCCAGCAGCATTCAGTACTGGCAGGTGAAGGTTAAGCTTGTGCTGCTGGAAGTAACTCTTGGTGGGTGCTTTGTTACCTCCAACCAGACCAACAACCAAGAGAACCTTAATTTCTCACCCTATATAGCTCAGATTTAAAAGGGCTCAAAGGAGATGAGCCTCTGCAGAATCTTCCCCAATTCCATTTGAAAGTAATAAAATAATTGCATGAATGCTGGACACCTAAACATGGAGGCAAGCATTCTGCAGTGTTCACTTCAAATCACTATTAGAAGAGATTTCAGAAACTGGAGAGCAGGAAGATATTTAGTAAACACATGGCTTTTTTCCAAGGGTATAAATTAAGTAGGAATGATGGAGTAAGGCATGCTGATTAAGAGTAAAGCTATACATAGATGAAATAGCAGAATTAATAAGGGTAAAAATGTGACTATCAGTAGGTGCAGTTAACGAGAGTCCCTGCGGGTAAGAATTCATGCCACACTAGCGGCAGTTGAGCTCTATACTCGTGATGTAAAGGAGATGACTGCATGTGCAAAAGCTGTAAAACAGACTTTTGCACAGGCTACGTTTTTTAGATCCTCTAAATGGCTTTCATTTGACACAGCATCTTAGAGAGAACCCCAGAAAAGTGAGACCATTTGTCATTAGTTTTATTTTCTTGCAGTACAGAGGACATAATATAGGGGGTAACTGTTGCAATCTTGTAAAAAAATAAAAAAGCCAGGAAAAACTGACACTTGTAAAGTCTAATGTCACTTAGTAAAGTCTAGTTTTGAAAAGAGAACTGCATGAAAATAAGAGGGGGTTTTATTTTCTCTTTTGCTTTAGTAAAGAAAGCATCCAAAAGGTTAAAATGTTTTAAGTGGAATGGTGGCAATTCAAATGCACAATATCAGACCTAAAAGAATTCTTAAAAAATAAAGCAAAAGTGAGAGTCATATTTAAAGAAAAGAGTAAAAAAAAAGAAAAAAACAAAGCTTTTGCAGTTAAATGTAAAATCATGACAACACAGGTGTTGTCATGTTCCCCCACCAAAACAACGTGTTTGAGGAACAAATTGCTGGAAACATCAAAGGTAACACTTGCTCAAGTGCATCAGCATTACAAAGGTTGCCAAGAAGTCAGAAGGGGTGCAAGATGACTGAAAACTGAATTATGAAATGAGCAGTTATCAAAAATAAAGTAGATAGCAGAGAAGCTAACTAGGATCTCTGCCCTGGTGTGTGATGTGGAAGAGCTTTGAGAGGTTCCACATTAAAAGCTGTTATTTTTAGTGGGAATAGGTATGAAAAATTGTCTCAAATTAAATGTCAGGAGAAGGTTTTAAAACAAATCAATAAAAACTACAATAAATTGTCAGGACAGATGCCAAGAGTTAGTGAACTAAAATTCAAAATAGCCAAATTACTGTACTGTGTAACCTGTAGTTTAAATTGGCTCGACACCGGAGGAATTGATTGTGATTACAGTTCTTTAAAAATGCTCTAGGAGATGTAAGGAATTTCAGATCAGTAAACTTTATTTCTGTTGTGGAAAAATAGGGATATCACAAATGGAATTTTCAGGCACACAAGTTTGACATGGTGGAGAAAACCCAGCACAGCTTTTGTAAATGGAAGTGTATCATCACAAACCTATGGCACTACTTGAAAAAAATTGATAAGCTTGTGGGTGTGAAGTGACTGAGTGATAGAATGTATTCCATTTCCCTCCCCTCTCAAAAAAAAAAAAAATGTTTTGGGGAAAAAAGACAAAAATATGAGAATCATATTTAAAGAAAAGCAAAAAAAGAGTAAACTTTTCAAGGAACAGAGACAAACCAATAGAAGAATATTTTCACACCATTGTATGTAGCCATCAGATGGCCACATGTCTGTTGTCTCTTCAAGTTCTTGTTGTCAATTTCAACAATGATACGGTATAAAATAAAACATACATTAAAGGTCATCACAAGCTCAGGAGCTGGGGAGCTCTTTCAGTCTTTTGGATTTGAGATGTTTTGTCTTGATAAATTCACAACTTTATGAAGTATTCACTGCAGATTAGGAATCCATAACCTTCAGGTTGCTGGGAACTAGATGCTTATTAGCAAAAAAAGGAATACCTGACGTTTCTTTTGTTCTTACAATTATTTTCTCAAGCATCTACTACTGTGTTGCCTTCAGAGAGGTTTCTTGAGCTAGATGGGCCTTGGATCTATCCTAATACTATTCTTTGCATGGACATTGTGACACTTGAAGGAGCTCTGCACCAAGGCAGGAGGACTTCCGTTGTTTTTCTTCCTCTTTGCAGTCTGTTGCTGTGCAGGGTATGGCAAGTACCAACCCCATCTCCAATAACCATGCACTTCAGAAACCTGCTTCAGAAAGGGCTGCCTAGATAAGAGTCATTCTATCAGTAGTGAAATTCCTATTTTAATGTAATTTTACGGACCCTGATTCACTGTCCCTTAACTGCAGCTTGTTATTTCTGGCATTAGAGGGTAAAAAAAAAAATAGCTTCTGGGCATGTGACACTATTCACAGGCCTTTAATGTCAGAAATAATGATCATGTTAAATTGGAGCTCATTACGACGAAATGAGACCTCATTGAGCCCTCTTTTTGGGGGGTTGTTTAATGATTTTCCTTTTTCACTTCTTTTTTCCTTCTAAGTAGCTCTGAATTGGTACACTGGGGGAGAAGCTGGGAGGTTTGGTGGTAAATTTAAATTGCAAGAAACCTACACCTTTAAAATATATTAAAAAAAATAAAAGGCTTGATTTTTCTACTGTTCTCCCCAAGTACTCTGTTCTTTTGTTACATTTTTAGTTATAGAAATTTTCTTGCACCTCTTAAGGCTGATAATAATGGTTATACCTGAGGCAGCTACAAAACATATTTGGGACTTTATTTCAAGCACTACTTTTCTCATAATGAACATGAGGATCCCATTTTCCAATCTTTTTTCTAATCACATTCAAAGGTACTGAAGCTACCTCCTGTGATACAGCTGCAGTGAAGCCGCTTTGCAGTACGTGTGAAGCTGATGTGTGAAACCAGGCGAGTGCCCACGTACCCCATCCATTCTCAAGGTCCACTCTGCCACAATAGCTTCCATATCTCAGGCCTGTCTGGATATGTGGTATAATCCCATGCCCAGCTGTTCAGCAGAGCACATCCAATGCCGCCCTGCACAGAGCTGCCTGGGATCAAACCATCAATAACATGCTACTGCTGTCCAGTTATCAAGAGGGTAAATATCTTCAGGGCAAAACCAGTTTTGTTCTTCTTCTTCCTTCTCCTAAACATATCTTAATTTTATGTCATTCAGTCCATTTTGCTTCCCTCCTCAAATCATAGAATCATAGAATAGTTAGTGTTGGAAAGGACCTTAAGATCATCTAGTTCCAACCCCCCTGCCATGGGCAGGGACACCTCCCACTAAACCATGCCACCCAAGGCTCTGTCCAACCTGGCCTTGAACACCACCAGGGATGGAGAATTCACAGCTTCCCTGGGCAACACATTCCACTGCCTCACCACCCTCACAGTAAAAAACTTCCTCCGTATATCCAATCTGAATTTCCCATTTAAGTTCGTACCTGTTAACCCTTGTCCTATCACTACAGTCCTTAATGAAGAGTCCCTCCCCAGCCCCCATATAACCCCCTTCAGATACTGGGAGGCTGCTCTGAGGTCTCCATGCAGCCTTCTCTTCTCCAGGCTGAACAGCCCCAACCTTCTCAGCCTGTCTTCGTACGGGAGGTGCTCCAGTCCCCTGATCGTCCTTGTGGCCCTCCTCTGGACTTGTTCCAACAGTTCCGTGTCCTTTTGATGTTGAAGACACCAGAACTGCATACAATACTCCAAGTGAGGTCTCACAAGAGCAGAGTAGAGGGGCAGGATCACCTCCCTCGACCTGCAGGTCAAGCTCCTTTTGATGCAGCCCAGGATACGCTTGGCTTTCTGGGCTACAAATGCACACTGAAGCTGGCTCATGTTCATTTTCTCATCAGCCAACTCCCCCAAGTCCTTCTCCGCAGGGCTGCTCTGAATCTCTTCTCTGCCCAACCTGGAGCTGTGTCTGGGATTGCTCCCACCCAGGTGGAGGACCTTGCACTTGCCATGGTTAAACTTCATCAGGTTGGCATCAGCCCGCCTCACAAGCGTGTCAAGGTCCCTCTGGATGGCATTCCTTCCCTCCAAAGTATCAACCTAACCACACAGCTTGGTGTCATCGGCAAACTTGCTAAGGGCGCACTCAATCCCACTGTCTATGTCACCGACAAAGATGTTGAAGAAGACTGGTCCCAACACTGATCCCTGAGGGACACCACTCGTTCCGGGTCTCCAGCTGGACATTGAGCCATTGAGCACAACTCTTTGCATGCGGCCATCCAGCCAGTTCTTTATCCACCCAGTGGTCCACCCATCAAATTGATGTCTCTCCAATTCTGAGACAAGGATGTCATGCGGGACAGGGTCAAACGCTTTGCGCAAGTCCAGGTAGATGACATCAACTGCTCTACCCCTGTCCATTAGTTCCATAGGCCCACCATAGAAAGCCACCAGATTGGTCAGGCAGGATTTCCCCTTAGTGAAGCCATGCTGGCTGTCACCAAGCACCTTGTTGTATTTCATATTCCTCAGCATGCCTTCCAGGAGAATCTGCTCCAAGATTTTGCCAGGCACAGAGGTGAGGCTGACCGGTCTGTAGTTCCCCTGCTCATCCATTTTCCCCTTCTTGAAAATGGGGGTTATATTTCCCTTTTTTTCAGTCATCGGGAACTTCATCTGACTTCCATGATCTTTCAAATGTGATGGACAGTGGCTTAGCAACTTCATTTGCCAGCTCCTTCAGGACCCGCCGGTAGATTTCATGAGGTTCCATGGACTTGTATAAGTTCAGGTTCCTAAGATGATCTCGAACCAGATCCTCTTCTACAGTGGGCCCAGGGTCTTCATTCTCACTGTGCCTGCGTCTGCCTCCCAAGACTTGGGTGTTATGGTCAGAGCATTTGCCGGTGAAGACGGAGGCAAAGAAGTAATTTAGAACCTCAGCCTTCTCCAAATCCAGGCTAGCCAGTTCTCCTGATGGCTTCCGGAGGGGGCCCATGTTGTCCCTAGTCTGTCTTTTATTTGCAGTGTACTTATAGAATCCCTTCCTGTCATCCTTAACATCCCTAGCCAAGTTTAACTCTAAGTGGGCCTTAGCTTTCCTAACCTGGTCCCTAGCTTCCCGGACAACATCCCTGTATTCTTCCCAGGCTGCCTATTCTTGCTTCCACCTTTTATAAGCCTCTTTTTTCCTTCAAATTTTCCTCAGCATCTCCTTACCCATCCAAGGAGGTCTCCTGGCCCTCCTGCAGCACTTCCTTCTTGTTGGAACGCAACACTCCTTAGCTTTTCGAAGGTGATCCTTGAATATCAACTAACAGTCTTTGCTCCCCCTGCCCTTTAGGGCTTTATCCCATTGAACTTTACTAAGCAGGCTCCTGAAGAGGCCAAATTCTGCTCTCTTGAAGTCCAGGGCAGTGAGCTTGCAGCACGCTCTTCTCACTGTCCTGAGGATCTCAAACTTGACCATCTCATGATCGCTTCAATCAAGGCTGCCCTGGAGCATCACATTTCCAACCAGCCCTTCCCTGTTGGTGAGCACGACGTCAAGCATGGTACCTGTCCTTGTTGGCTGCTCTATGACTTGCAGAAGGAAGTTGTCTTCCACACAATCGAGGAACCTCCTGGATTCCTTGTGCCGGGCTGTACTGTTCCTCCAACAGATATCAGGGTGGTTGAAGTCCCCCATGAGAACAAGGGCCTGCGAGCGTGAGGCTGTTCCTATCTGTCTATAGAGTGCTTCATCCACAGCCTCCTTGATCAGGCAGTCTGTAACAGATCCCCACAATAACGTCTCCCATCACTGTTCTCCCTTTAAGCCTGACCCACAAGCTCTCTGTGGACTGCTCACCTGTCCCCAGACAGAGTTCCATTCCCTCCAGCCTATCCCTAACATAAATAGCAACTCCCCCTCCCTGTCTGCCAGGCCTGTCTTTCCTAAAGAGCCTGCAACCTTCCATTCCAACACACCAGTCATAGGAGCCATCCCACCATGTTTCTGTGATGCCTATTATATCATATCCCTGTAGACATGCACACATCTCTAATTCCTCTTGTTTGTTCCCCATGCTACGGGCGTTTGTATAGAGGCGTCTGAGCCGAGCTCCAGATGAAGCCGCCTCATTGGTTGGAGCGGCTGGAATATCTGTACATTGCTCTGAGCATTTATTATAGGTGCTGGCAAATGACTGGAAGTGCTGGGATGGAATGATGCCCCCCTCCCCCAACACATCTGGTTTAAAGCTTTCTTGACCAGCCTGGCAAGCCTTCTACCAAAGCTGCTCTTCCCCTTGGATGTCAGACCAGCTTGACCAGCCTCCAGTAGACCTGGCCTCCCAAACTGAGTCCCTAAATCACCTCACAGTCATGTTTTGTTCCTGATGAATGCACTTGTTAGACTTGCATGCTTGATCAGCACCTCTGTGAGTTTATGTAGCTCTGCTTCTACCCGTGCTTTATCGCCTCCTCTCCAATCCCGAAACTTAATTATCTATTATTTTATTTCCTTCAGGTTTTCTCCTCTTTCTACATGTTTTTTTACCATGCTTTGTCCTGTATCTTCAATAAGCCCTGATATGCTAGATCAGTTGTGATGTGTGTATCTTTAATCCTGCTGCTTTTGGTTTTTGTCATACATATGATTTTGATTTCTCATAAAACGTATACCAAATGTTAGAAGCTGGCAGAAATGTGATTAGCGAAGAGTTAATTTTCTTACTTCATCATATTTTCCTTCTGAAGCCCTCTTTTCTTGCAATGTGTTGCAATGCTGTAAGCTCCTGAGAATTGTCATCTTCATTCGTTATACCTTACACAGCTTAATTTACTATGTAAGTAATATAGTTTGAGATGGGATGAGATGCTACTGGGTGTGTGTCCGGAGCTCTGTTTTCTGTCTAGTGATGCATAGCTTGGGTGTTTACACAGATTCTGCTACACTGACTGTTTTCCTGACAGAAGTGCTCGTCTATCTGACTGCCTTCTCCTCTTGGTGTCCTCCCCAGGCCTTGTAGATTTGCTGTTTCTCAGTCTAGATGTGCTAGGGGAGGATGATAGGCTGTAGTTCAGATGGAAAGTTGTTTTATAAACAGAAGTGTGATCATCATGCTGTACAACTGCCTCAGGAGAGGTGGCCAGCAGAGTTGACAGTAAATCCTGCACTGACAGATGGAGAAGGTGAGACTGAGGACTAAAGCAGTGTATTACAGGATTTTTTGTTCTGCAAATATCTACAGCTTTCTCTGATTTAAAGAGTAAAGGGACTGTGCTGCAAGTCTTTTTTTTTCTGTCATGTTATTTTGATGGAGCTCCTGGAGACTGGGGAGCCCTAAAGTGTTGGCTTGAGCTGGGGAAGCTGCATGACCTCATCTCATGCACCAGGGCAGGCTGGGGTGATGTCTGCTCCAGCCAATTCCAGGTCTACCAGCTGGGACTATGCCTGTGGACTTGGAAACCCGGAGGGATGTGGCAGGGCAGCTGATGGGAAGGGGCCAAGAGCAAGGGAGCTGTGTGGCCATTTGCATCAATAGCTTGTTCCTTTCTGCTGGGGCAGTTAGATCCCTGCCCCTGAGTAGGAGACCGCTTTGCACTTTCTGCAATACAAATGGGATAAAACCACTCTCAGCCTAAGGGGTTTTCTTGTGAAGTCTCAGATATGTGATTAGTGATCCAGACATTCAGAGGTGATACACACAAAAGTTGTGGTAATATTGGATGCCACAATTGCCAGTTGTCTCCATAGACAGTAACTGCATAACTGCAGCCAACATGGAAAAGGAGAGCTTTAATAAAAATTTTAAAATAGTGTGCCATTTTGTGAATTATTAGAAGGCTCAATTGTAAAAGCAGCACAGGAGAAAACTGAAGACACTTAAAAAAATTATAATGAAGGCTGATAGAAAGTACAAAGATGGAATTAGCTTTCAGATACCAAAAGAGAAGTTGTAGATCATAAGGAGCTATAAAGGAGGGAGATAAATATATTATGTATAATTATCACTAAAAAAGGAAGCACCTGTAGATAGTTGCAACGTCGCAGTGTTAAATTTGGAATATTATCTTTGTCCCACCTCTCAAAGAAGTATGAGGATGTTAAGACTAGAGAAAGAATGTTTCCATTTTGTATGTGACAAACAGTGGATGTCTAGACAGGTATTTTAGCAGTGTAGATATTTAGTAAAAGATTCTTAGAAGTGTTATGGAGAAAGCAAGCCAAATGTAGACAAATCTGAAGATGATGACTGAGAAAAGCTGGAATTAAAGATGATGTTTGAGATATTGACTTCAGTGTTAAAATATTTAAGAAAGCTGCTAGTGAAAGAGGCTTTGTAGAGCAGATGAAGACCTCTGCTCTAGCTAAGTGAAGTTCTGGATATGATAGACAAGGTACTGGATGCTATTTTGAATAATACCTTTAGAAAGAGGGATAGATCTTTGAATCCTTAATACAAAGGTATCAGAGTTTCTGTCTGTGGTTGAGGATACCCATTTCCTCCTGTTCTATAACATGCACACACATATATATATTATACATGCATATGGTGCACAGAGGTTTTTCTTGCAAGATATTTTGGATCGTGAAGAAAAGAACTGACCAAATTCCACCATTTGTGTGATTTGGCACAGAAAACCACCATAAGTAAGCCTTCCTTGGTGCTGAAGCTGAACAGAGAGCTACTAAGGACTTTAATGGGCATGACATGCATGCCAGTTGCATAATGTACCTCAGAAGATGAAACCTAAAAACATTGCACTTAATGTTTTGAAGAAATAATTGGACATCCAGCTCTCAGCACAGCTTTTGATTGCATATAGAAATACACTTAACCATTGTGTTCAGTACAATAAGCTCTTCTCTGCAGCATTTGGTTAGAATGTTGGCAATTTTTCTTCCAACTTTAATGTGCCTGAGATTTCACTCTTGATGTTTGGTCACTGGGAAAGGATGGAGAAGCTTGCCCTCCTGCCTGGTAGGAAGATCTTGGGGAGCCAAATGATGATCTGCTGTATGACTTTCTGATAGAGAATCTCCCATGTTAAGGCAAATCCTGCAGACTAACAGGTCTACTCAGATATCTACTAAGCTGTAGATATCTATAGCTTTATCTGCTTTAAAGCTGTAGATAAATGTCTCTCTGTCTCTCTGCACATGCATTAAAATGACTCAGAAATTGGCATGTTTGGGAAAAATGGCTATTTGTTATTGCTCTGCTTTCCTATGCATTATCAGTGACTATTATTTGGCACTGCAAAAAGCAACATTTGAATTGTGATAAGCATATTCCAATGTGAAGAAAAATCCTGAAGATAATTATTTGTATCCAAATTATTTTTCATTCTTTGGCAGATGTTTTCAGACTTCAAATATGTTGTTTTCTGCAAGTGCTGCATAATAAATTAATTGCTTAATTAGTAATAGATGTGTCACTCCTGGGAGAAAATCCCTTACTTTGAACAAGCAAACCAGACACTCCTTTCATGTTTAATATGTTGGGTTTAAGACTTTTACCTCTTTTTAAATACATGTACTTTCATAGATCAGATAATACCGTAAACTATTGTCAGTGATTATGTAAGATCTCACAACACAGAATGGAGCAAACTGGAGACATTTCTTGACTTTAATCAGCAATAAAATACAAAGAAATTAAAATTTACTTCCCATCAGTAGATTTCCTGCACACATTCCATCTATTCTAAGTATTGAAGTAGTCCTCATTACCATAGATGTGAAAATCTTGTGGCTATGGAAATCTTTGTAATGTAATCCAGGATTAAAATATGTTCATATTCTGGAAAGGAATCAAGGCACAGACTAATGGAGCAGGAACATTTTTGACCCAAGACAATGACCTTCTTTGTGGGAAACCCCTCTTGAGCTTTTAAAGCAAGAAAAGGTTTGGTGACTACCAGTTGTGTCAGCTACATTGTCTAGGAGGTACAGAAAATGGACCACGGCCACTTAGGAAGACAAAGGCTTGGGTAGTTACCCCAAGGCTTCTGCTAATCCCTGCAGAAAAGTAGTGCTTCTCTCATGTGCACTTGGTCTTTCATTTCATTTTGATAAGTTTGTGTTGAGTTTTTGGCAGATGGTGCCTTACTAGCACAAAGGGACCCTTATTCTGTGGTTTGCCAGCACTGTTAAAATCAAATAATGAGTGATAGTAACTGTATACATCATACCGTAGTGTTCTTGTCAAAGCATTTAGATGGTCGACCTGTTGGGATTTTTTTATGAGCAAGGCTTTGTTTTAACAATATTTATATATTCAAGTAACTAGCAATTCAACTCTTTTATAAGTGCCAAGTCTTCAGTATATGTATCTAGTGATTCCAGGGAATCAATTCAGACAGTATTGGCATTATGTTGAATTTATGCCCTGGTTCTGCCTCACCGATATGAATTGCCAGTTTTATCAGAACATTTTTTCCATATGCTATGGGATATGGTCCTGAAGAGAAGGATGGCTCAGGAGAGATATGTTAGTTTCATGGATTGGCTCCTCCTAGACAGAAGACCCAGGAGGATTACAGACATACTATCCAAGCATGCACATGCAGGATTAGGAAAGCCAACTGGGGGTTGGCCTGGTAAGGGATGTGATGCGCAATGAAAAGGGTTTCTATGTGTATGTCAGCAGCAGAAGGAAGACTAGGGAAAACGTGGGTCTGCTGTTGAATGTGTTTGCCTATGTTGAAGAATGTATGTCTGCATCTGAAACTTAAAATGTGGTATAAATTATAAGCTAAACACCAAACTCAAGAAAATGTGAAAGCTGTTAAACTGGTAACTTTCAGCACAAAGCTTCAGCATGGCTTTGTATTGATTGAAGGACAGGTTTTGTTATATTCCAGTTTTTAATAATCAAATGTGTTGGCTTAAAAGAGGAGAGAAGAGAATAAGGAAAATCACCAAATGAAGAACAGCTCAGAAACTACCAAGTGTGAAGGAATCCAGTGGACTCCTGCATCCTTCTCACACTGTCAGCTTTGTACTTACGGTCAATGGTTCTTTCTGCCTGAGACCAGAAGAGCAGTTCTTCCCCCCCAGCTCTACAGGTACATATGTCTGTGGTGGGGTTTTACAAAAGGTGCACATACCTGCTGCAAGGACTGAGGAGACCTGAAATTCATTTAACTGAAGCCACTGTGATGACTTCTCATGAGACATCCACTGGGGCTGGTGTAACCCTGGGCTGCATGGTGACAGGTGACCAGGGCATGGAAGCTCTTTGTTCCATCCCACCCCTCTCCCTTCAGCATTTGTTATCTGTCCAAATTGTTAGCCAAAAAGATAGATGTATGCAAAGCATTTTCACAGAATATAAGCTGGAACAGCTGTCAGAGATGCAGTCCCACTTAGTTGGTCTTCATAAAATGCATTCGGCATTTCTAAGAGTCTGGATAAAGGGTAAAGGCAAACTGTGCCCATTTAGCAGGAGGCAGCATGTGACAGCTGACAAAGTGACAGTGGGCCCCTGAACAGCCCATGTCACTCTTCAGCAGGAGGCCCTGAAATGCCCATTTTAATTTTAATGTTATTTTCAAATAAAATTGCCACTTTGGGATAATTGCTTCTTTCTGTGTAACTTTGAGAACACCATACCGAGCAAAGTGGGTGCAGCTTTCTTTATTGTTGTTCTTATTTGTTATTGTGCAGCACCATATGTGTCTACAGCCCTGTGCAATAGGTGGTTCCCTGAACTGCCTGCTGCACAAATCAACCTTTTGTTCTGGAAGCTGTTGTTTTAAAAAACAAAACAACCGTCCCAACCTCCATGCAAGGTAAGGAACCGAGATTGGGGGGATTTCAGTCACATGCATTGTTTGAGGGGTTTTGTTTGTGCAGAGTTTTCTGGTAACCACATCTACAGCAATGGGCATGATATAAGCAAATATTTTTCTTTGTGCAGTATGACTTATGAGTCTTTTCATCTGAAAGCTCCCCTAACTACTCACTCAGTTTCCCTTTTCTTTCTGTCTTCCTAAAGCCTCCTGGTATGGCATGAAGCAAAAATGCAAAGCCGATTTTCTCCCAGGTTTGCAAATGCAATCAGCATGTTTACATATTCTGTTTATTTAAATTCTTTCCTTCATATAGAGAAGAAAGTGTTGGTTTAAATCCTTAAGACCCGCCTATGGTTGCAATGGGTTCATGGGGTTCATTTTGTTGTATTTTGGTTTTTGATACCCTGAGGCTCGACATGTCTTCGGATGTCCTAGTAATGGAGTAAAGAGGTCAGAAGAACATCAGCAAGGGACTCTAGCTAATTCACACCTTGGCACCAGCATGCTGGGGCTGACACGTCCAATTTACTGTGGCACTGTTTGACAGGTGTCAGGACTCGACAGTTGCACAGAAGTACACACAACTGCAGAACCAGAGCGAGGGGATGATTGAACATTCTGCAAATGAGACACCCAGGGAAAGAAACACACACACACACACAAAAAAAACAATTCAATAGAAAATCTAGGCTAATTAATGCCTGCTGTTGCCTGATGCGTGCCATGGCCCCTCAAGGACTCTTTGCCATTTGAGAGTTGAAAACATGTCAGGAGACTCCTCTTTTCTCTTACATGAAGAGTATTATGACATTTTAGTGCTAAAAAAAAAGTTATGATCACTTTCTCAGTTTTCATGGCAAGTTGTGAAACTTCCTGAAGTTCAGACTAGTACCATTCCTGGCTCCGCAGTCTGATATTTAATCGGGTCACCTTTTATCTGCCAAGATATACCTGCTGATATCTAACCTTTTCCTGGGTATACGTCTGCACAGTTTTCTTTCCTGTGAACCTATAGAGCAGTGTGCCTGCATACCATGCTCAATGAAATGATCATTTAAAATGGGCTATTTCCTCCCATCAGCAGTACTGGTGTCATGCACTGACTTTTGAGGGACTTTCTTCCCCTGCTGGTCAGTAGCCAGGCACTATGGTCATCACCATCTCCAGCCAGAGAGGGGAAGGCTGCAAAAATTTGGCCAGCTCCGCTTGCCTGGTACTGCATTCAACCTCCCTTGCTGCCTCTGGGTCTATGCTGGGAATAACAGTGTTTGCAGCAGATGAAAACGTGCTAGAGAAAAGGAGATGTGTTTGTACAGTTTTCCCATGATTCTGGCAGTGATGGGGAAGGAGAAGCTCCTGAGTGTGGGCTGATAAAGCACCTAACACCCCTGTCCCTAGCCCTGGCTGCTGAGACTGCTAGAGGGGTTTGTAATGCCTCCCATGCCCATTCCAGTGGCTGTTGCTGTAGTGAGTAATGGTGAGGAGCTCACACAGACTGTGAGAGCCAGTTGGGATCTGCCAACCACCCACTAATGAGGTTTGCATTAATGTCACGAAAGGAAGATTCCTAGGCCTTCAATTTGCCCAGAACATGAGAAATGCAACTCAATCCTTGCTCTTCATCCTTTGACCTTCCTGTCGTGGCTTCTGCTGCAGTGTGGGTAGGTGGCTGTGTGGAAAGCTTTATGTTTTACTTTGGGACTGAATTTTAGAGTGGGCTAGCAGTGGGAGACTGCGATATTTGAGATTTGTCTGAAGTGGGAGGATCCCATCATTTGAGGAAACAGCTCTGTACAATGCTGCAAATCAACAGGACACAGTCTTGTCCTGCTGAGAAAGTCAGCAGAGCCAAAACTGAATTTAAAGAAAGCCTTTATTATTATTATTATTCATGTCAGGACTCTATTGGGAAAATCTTTATCTGCATTAAAACGTATATAAGAAGAGTAAAGAAGAAAAGGCCAAGAAGAGTGTGTACTACAAAGCGTCCCTTTGAGCTCAGCTCTGTTCTTCTGTAAAGTTCGTTGCCAGGCTCTTTGCAGGGAGAGAATTTGGGTTCAGGGTTGAGCTGGAAACATTTCCTGGTGGAATGTATATCCCCTGATCGCACCTTTAGGAGATTATCCCGTCATTAAATATTTGTAGGATAACAGGAGAAGCCTAATTTAGTTTTTGTTTCTTTTCTCTGTGGTTTAATCACAGATGAAAGAGACTAATAGCACTACAGAGCTTTCTGGTGATCAAAGGCCAATCAATCCTCTTTGTGGAGTAATTAACTATTTGCTAAACTTGCAGAATTGATTTCCATT
This sequence comes from Ara ararauna, assembly GCA_028858755.1. Classification (NCBI taxonomy): domain Eukaryota; kingdom Metazoa; phylum Chordata; class Aves; order Psittaciformes; family Psittacidae; genus Ara; species Ara ararauna. The sequence continues at coordinate 2,386,001 of CM054410.1, read as the reverse complement.
TAGGGCTAAGAGAGAGGGTTTTAAATGAAGACCGATTTACCAGGCGTGAGGAGGGAATCTCAGCACTGATGCCAGGAGATACTCAGAGTGATGAATTGGAGCCTGCTAATTGGAGGATGAAAAATACAGCTGGAATCTGGCCCCATTTGCTCCTACTTTGGGGAAAGACAGGAAAAGGGAAATAAGACTGAGAATCTGACAGATGGTTCTCTGCAACTACAGCAGGGAGAGCAGAGTACAGTTAAAGCAGCATCTGACTGACTGGAAGGAGCACAGATGTAACCAGCACAAAACCGTATTGCAGTGAATCCATTATTCGGGTAGATGCTCCGCCTAGAAATGATTGCTGCCTACTCAGTTGCAACTTTGTGCTGGTGCATTCACACCAAAGCAGCTTGCATTCACACTAATTCTCTCGATACAAAATCAATCAAACAGCTTTGTCTTGTGCAGCTTTAGTTTTCCAGGAAATTTTCAGCACCATGAATGAAATAGGGGCTTTGTGAAAAACTGAGGGTGTTGAACGTCTTTTGGCACTCTGCAGTGGAGATAGGAGGAGGGGATTCTGTACTAATAAGCATTGGAGCCTTGGAGGGATAATCAGCATGTTAGGCCTTACTTGAAAATGTTGAAATAGGGAACTGAGTTGTACAGATTGTTTACAGGTATGGGACATATTCCACAAGCAGAGGGACTAAAAAGGCTAGAGTTCATCATCATAGAATCCTAGAATCATAGAATAGTTAGGGTTGGAAAGGACCTTAAAATCATCTAGTTCCAACCCTCCTTTCATGAGTAGGGACACCACACACTAAACCATGTCACCCAAGTCTCAGTGCAACCTGGGCTTGAACACTGCCAGTGATGGAGAATTCTCAACATCCTTGGGCAACCTGTTCCACTGCCTCACCACCCTCATCATAGAGAACTTCTTCCTTATATCTAACCTAAACTTCCCCTGTTTAAGTTTAAACCCATTCCCCCTTATAGAATCAAAATCATCCATTGTAATAAATGTGATTGAGAAATGCAGTAGCAGCTTGTAAGTTGTGAGTAGCACATGAAAAATTATTAGGGTATAATTCCAAGAAGTAAGGGGTTTTCACAAAATGTGAAAAGTTTAAAACAAAGAAAAGACAGTACCTTTTCTCAGAGCACATATGTAACACATGGAATTTATTGCACGTGATGTTGTGGAAGAAAAAGAATAAATGAGTTCTAGATAGACTAGGCACATTCATGGAGAAGAGGTTCATTCTGGGAACCTAATAGAGTTGAATATGTCCCTGCACACTGCAGGGGGATTGGACTAGATGACCTCTGAAGGTGCCTATTCGAGATCCTCATGACAGTGAGAAGAGCATGCAGCAAGCTCACTGTCCTGGATTTCAAGAGAGCAGACTTTGGCCTCTTCAGGATCCTGCTCAGTAAGGTTCCATGGGATATAGCCCTAGAGGGTAGGAGGGCCTAAGGCTGTTGGTTGATATGAAGATAGGCTGAGAAAGTTGGGGCTGTTCAGCCTAGAGAAGAGAAGGCTGCGTGGAGACCTCATAGCAGCCTTCCAGTATCTGAAGGGGGCCTATAGGGATCCTGGGGAGGGACTCTTCATGAGGAACTGTAGTGATAGGACAAGGGGTAACAGGTACAAACTTAAACAGGGGAAGTTTAGATTGGATATGAGGAAGAAATTCTTTACTGTGAGCGTGGTGAGGCACTGAAATGGATTGCCCAGGGAAGTTGTGAATGCTCCATTGCTGGTGGTGTTCAAGGCTGGATTGGACATAGCCTTGGGTGCCATAGTTTAGAGTGAGGTGTCCCTGCCCCTGGCAGGGGGTTGGAACTGGATGATCTTAAGGTCCTTTCCAACCCTAACTATTCTATGATTCTATATTCAAGGATCACCTGCTGCAAGCCTAGGAGTGATACATCCCTACTAGAAGGAAGTGCTGCAGGAGGGCCAGGAGACCTCCTTGGATGGGTAAGGAGATGCTGAGGAAAATTCAAAGGAAAAAAGAGGCTTATAAAAGGTGGAAGCAAGAATAGGCAGCCTGGGAAGAATACAGGGATGTTGTCCGGGAAGCTAGGGACCAGGTTAGGAAAGCTAAGGCCCACTTAGAGTTAAAATTGGCTAGGGATGTTAAGGATGACAGGAAGGGATTCTATAAGTACACTGCAAATAAAAGACAGACTAGGGACAACATGGGCCCCCTCCGGAAGCCATCAGGAGAACTGGCTAGCCTGGATTTGGAGAAGGCTGAGGTTCTAAATTACTTCTTTGCCTCCGTCTTCACCGGCAAATGCTCTGACCATAACACCCAAGTCTTGGGAGGCAGACGCAGGGATAGTGAGAATGAAGACCCTGGGCCCACTGTAGAAGAGGATCTGGTTCGAGATCATCTTAGGAACCTGAACTTATACAAGTCCATGGAACCTCATGAAATCTACCGGCGGGTCCTGAAGGAGCTGGCAAATGAAGTTGCTAAGCCACTGTCCATCATATTTGAAAGATCATGGAAGTCAGATGAAGTTCCCGATGACTGAAAAAAAGGGAAATACAACCCCCATTTTCAAGAAGGGGAAAATGGATGAGCAGGGGAACTACAGACCGGTCAGCCTCACCTCTGTGCCTGGCAAAATCTTGGAGCAGATTCTCCTGGAAGGCATGCTGAGGAATATGAAATACAACAAGGTGCTTGGTGACAGCCAGCATGGCTTCACTAAGGGGAAATCCTGCCTGACCAATCTGGTGGCTTTCTATGGTGGGCCTATGGAACTAATGGACAGGGGTAGAGCAGTTGATGTCATCTACCTGGACTTGCGCAAAGCGTTTGACCCTGTCCCGCATGACATCCTTGTCTCAGAATTGGAGAGACATCAATTTGATGGGTGGACCACTGGGTGGATAAAGAACTGGCTGGATGGCCGCATGCAAAGAGTTGTGCTCAATGGCTCAATGTCCAGCTGGAGACCCGGAACGAGTGGTGTCCCTCAGGGATCAGTGTTGGGACCAGTCTTCTTCAACATCTTTGTCGGTGACATAGACAGTGGGATTGAGTGCGCCCTCAGCAAGTTTGCCGATGACACCAAGCTGTGTGGTTCGGTTGATACGTTGGAGGGAAGGAATGCCATCCAGAGGGACCTTGACACGCTTGTGAGGCGGGCTGATGCCAACCTGATGAAGTTTAACCATGGCAAGTGCAAGGTCCTCCACCTGGGTGGGAGCAATCCCAGACACAGCTCCAGGTTGGGCAGAGAAGAGATTCACAGCAGCCCTGCGGAGAAGGACTTGGGGGTGTTGGCTGATGAGAAAATGAACATGAGCCAGCTTCAGTGTGCATTTGTAGCCGAGAAAGCCAAGCGTATCCTGGGCTGCATCAAAAGGAGCGTGACCAGCAGGTTGAGGGAGGTGATCCTGCCCCTCTACTCTGCTCTTGTGAGACCTCACTTGGAGTATTGTGTGCAGTTCTGGTGTCCTCAACATCAAAAGGACATGGAACTGTTGGAACAAGTCCAAAGGAGGGCCACGAGTACCATCAGGGGACGGGAGCACCTCCCGTACGAAGACAGGCTGAGAAAGGTGGGGCTGTTCAGCCTGGAGAAGAGAAGGCTGCATGGAGACCTCATAGCAGCCTTCCAGTATCTGAAGGGGGCCTATAGGGATGCTGGAGAGGGACTCATCATTAAGGACAGTAGTGAGAGGAAAAGAAGTAATGGGTTCAAACTTAAACAGGGGAAGTTTAGATTGGATTTGAGGAAGAAATTCTTTACTGTGAGAGTGGTGAGGCACTGGAATGGGTTGCCCAGGGAAGCTCTGAATGCTTCATCCCTGGCAGTGTTCAAGGCCGGGTTGGGCAGAGCCTTGGGTGGCATGGTTTAGTGTGAGGTGTCCCTGCCCGTGGCAGGGGGGTTGGAACTAGATGATCTTAAGGTCCTTTCCAACCCTAACTATTCTATGATTCTATGATTGTATTCTATGGCAGAGCCCAGCTGGACAAGGTGCAAGAGATGGAATGACATCTAAAAGAGGCATAGCAGGTGCTGTGCTTTTTGTCTAGGGTGATATATCTACTTCTATGAAGAAGCTGATGCTGTTGTGATGAAGCTGAAAAAAAAGTCTTTTGTCCTTAAAGGATTCAGTGCTACTTCGCATCATTATTATTGGCAAGGTCTGTCGAAGAGTCATAGAATCATAGAATAGTTAGGGTTGGAAAGGACCTTAAAATTATCCAGTTCAACCCCCCTGCCATGGGCAGCTACACCTCACACTAAACCATGCCACCCAAGGCTCTGTCCAACCTGGCCTTGAGCACTGCCAGGAATGGAGCATTCACAACTTCCCTGGGCAACCCATTCCAGTGCCTCACCACTCTCACAGTAAAGAATTTCTTCCTTATATCCAATCTAAACTTCCCCTGTTTAAGTTTGAACCTGTTACTCCTTGTGCTATCACTACAGTCCCTAATGAAGAGTCCCTCCCCAGCATCCTTATAGGCCCCCTTCAGAAACTAGAAGGCTGCTCTGCGGTCAATATTAGCAGAGTGAATGACTGCCTGTGTTAGGACATGGACTATTTTTTTTACATATCTCAGAGCTACGAACCTTCTGGGGTTGCCTCCTGGCTTTCAGTTTGCCTGTCCCTTTTCTGAGGAAGAGAAAAATGCACATTAGAGGAAACACTGCAAAACTGATCTTGCTTTATCCAGTTGGTATACAAATCTGATATTACCTTATTACAGAGAAATCTGGTTCTTCTGTATCAAATGATGCCTTAGGTGTGATTTGATTCATGTCAGCAGTTTCAAGAAAGGCACTATAGGAACTTTATTAAGGAAAGCTTCTGTAGGGCAACCCAGAGCTGGTGGGGACAAGGCTAGCTGGCCTCGTGCTGGGCTGTGTTCACAGGAGTTGTTGCACAGTAAAACCAGGGAAGTTGCATTGTGGTGTAGTGCTGGTGTCAAGATGATTGTATTTGCTTGTTATAAATTGAATTCTCCTATTAGAGAGCTATGACTTGATTTTTTTCATTAGCACACAAAGCTTGAAGGGAAAGTTTCTTCTGCGGTCCCTCCAGACCTCTTTAAATAGGGATATAATGATTCTCTGTTGAGAAAGAGCAAAAGAAATTCCACTGCTGTTTAAACAATTAAAAGCGGAGCTGTACTTGGCGGAGAGGCTGAGGCACCAGCGGTAACCTCTTCTCTTGGCTGACCAGCAGCTTTTAAATGCAGGGGCTGCTGTGAACTGACTCACTGCAGGGTAATTACGTTAGGGACCCATACAGCTTGCTGAAAATCAATTCTGTTGGACCAGTGTGTTTGTTCGGAAATCCACTCAGCCAATTCAGGAGTACATTAGGCTGCAGGCCCCGTGCGCTGACCTCCCCAGGATTGGGGTTGACACTTGAACGAAGGCGTTTGCCCAGTTAAAGGACAGTACTACCAACAGACTCTTATCTCCCCTAAATTGGATTACTCAGATCTGCTTGTTCTCTTTAAAGATAGCTACTTCAGGTTTTTTTCCTCTTCTCTTTCTGTCCATCTGAGACACTAACCTAGTGATTACAGTTTAACATGCCCTTCTCAGCTATTCCTGGACAGTGAACATATAATATTGCCTCAAGAGCTTCCTTTTTTGGCTGGAGTGGGGTTATACTGGGGAGTCACTTCTTCAGCAGTGGTTGCTTCCTAGCAGATTACACAGCAAAATGTATGGAACCCATTGTATTTCAACAAAATAGAGTCTGCACGACCACGCACGACAGGACTTGGTTAAGTTGGGTTGGAAGTGAAGGAGAGGTCCTGGCAATGTGGGTGACATTTGTGCCACTGCAGGGTGAGGGCCCAGAGCATGCAGGAAGTGGTGCTGCTGACAGATCTGTAGTGGCACAAGCCTTGTGAGCTGAGTAGCACAAGTGGTGAACCTTGCACGCCTGCGGGGCCGGTGAGTTAGACCTGAGCTAGTCACCTCACCATTATCTTGAGTGCCAGAAATTGCTATTACCTGCTCTAAACCCACTTGGCCTTTCCCGTCAATGATAATGAAAGACTTCTTGAAATGTCCATCCCATAAGGTATAGAAAAAATCCCTGCTTTCTTGAATTTACATTTTGTATTTTTAAATCCAGGGACATTGGTTAACCTCAAACATCTCCACATGGAACAGGTTATCAGCTCATTCTGTCTTGTGTTGCAGAAGATACTTGTATGTGTACGTGAAACAAAAATGTTTTCTTGCTGTTCTCCTAAAAGTATGGGGGGAAAACTGGAAAATAAGGTTGGGGAAGAAAAAATTTGAATCCTTGGGGAGCTGGCTCCCTCTTAGCGCATGCACAAATCATCCTGCTCTGTAGCTGATCCATATGTAGATTTTTTGTTATAGTCTTGTACTCAGAGCTTGTTCTGGTCTTGTAACTCAAGGCTCCTTTTGCTTTCTTTATCTCCGAACAGTGCTGCTTGTTCTTATTTGAAGCAGAATAAGATCTAAATATAAGAAAAATTTCTCTTGAAAGAAGAATTTTTTGTGTGCATTTTGTAAATTATGCATAACACAAGGAAAGGAGGAAAAGAGAGGAGGACAGGAAAAGGGTAAGTGTATGTGTGTGAACATGTTGTTAGTATGTTTTCCCAGTTAGCAAAGATCTGGGACAGTATTCTTCTAGTGGGAAGGGAGCAGACAAATGGACATATGGATAATATATAACTGCTGGTAGTACCATTACAACAGGAAAATCTATTTGGACGACTGCATGAAGGAACTGAGATGAAAATGTGCTGGACATCACGATTCACGATTTTTTTGTGCTGATACAATGCTTCCAAAACAGCTTGATAATATCTCTGTGAAAGATACCGTGAAATATAAAAAAAAAAATTAAAAAAATCAAGTCTTCTCTGTATATGCAGAATCTCTATTGAAAGCTCCAATGGGAGTCAAAGTTCTTGCTTAGCATACAGAGGTGTATGAGTTTTATAGTGTTCAGACTCTTAATCTACAAAGCATAATATAATCCTCTTTTATCTAGCTGCACCACAAAGCCCCAGTTGTAGATAAATTCTGTGGTGACTGTGAATGCAGCTGCAGCTTCTGCTTCCCTCACCTACCCTCGGTAAATGTTTCTGCAAAACAGATGAAATTAACTGGTGTAACCAATAACTGAAGAGCAAAGTTTGCAGAACGGAAGGTTGTAACACAGCGGTAGACCTTAAATACAACTGATAGGTCTGAGCTTCTGCTCAGCTGCCTGCCGATATCAATGATTTTCTGGTTTTGAGCCCTGGTGTTTCACCCTCTATTCTTCAGGGCTGTGAAAGGATGGTAAGCCTATATAGGCCTCCAGACTGTCTTAACAAATGTTCCCAGTTAGGAGATGGGATCAATTTGAATGGGAATTAATTTATGCTGCATAAAGGATTGCTTCTGTATAACAGCCAGCATGTGTTCACCTGCACATTCCAGCATGTGTCTGCAGTGCATCCGTATGGCCACATCAGCCATGTAAGGGGAGCCACCAGGAAAGGAAAAGCTCAGAGGTTTGCTCTCCTCCCTGATATGTGTGAATCTCAGGAACTGTCTCATCTCCTCTAAGGCAAAGAACTTGCAGAAAGGCTTTCTGAAAGGGAGCTGTCAGAAATACTGTCCTTCCTGAGTAGCATCACTGCTGCTTCTGACATTAGGGCAAAGTGTCTTCTGCTGGCACAACTGAGTATTTCTCATGTCCTTCTGAATCTGAAGGTGCCAAGAGGCAATGATACGGTTTCTGGGTTAGGTGGCAAGCCAAGTCTCAGGTTTCAAGTTACCTCTCAGTCAGGGAGCATTTCTATTTGACCTGTGTAGGAAAGATTTGTTGTATATTATATTAAAATGAATGACATGCTTGGCTAAAGAACAGTCTTTTCCTCAGGTTTGTTTTTTTTTTTAATACTATTGTCATGGCAATGGCAGTTTTTCATAGTACAAAGATAGATGCAATTAGGATAAGTCAATAGTTCCTAAAATAGCTCTTCCCAGATACAGAGTAGAGACTTCAATTCAACAGGTAATAAATTGCTTTTTTTTTGGATGAGTGTCGTGGTTGAAGTGGACTGAAAGCAGAGTCCAAACTGGAGGTAGCATATACCTTTAGAAATCAAATCAGAGGTATCAGCCTCTGTGCTGGAGAGCATGCAGCCATACGCGTAATTGGCAGTTTTCATGACCGAAGGGAAGTCTGTGACCAGATCCTGCTATTGTACACAGGCAGATTTCTGCTGAAATCAATAGACCTCTACCCCCAGAAGCTGCTGAAGTAGGTTGATGTGCCTGGTGTGCTGGTGGTAGACATTAGGCAAGACAAAGTTCCCAATTATATATGCTACCACCCATGGGTTGGTTTTGTTACCTCTGAGTAGAAAGGCAGCTCAAGTAACTTCAGTTTCACTGTTCTCAATAGACACATCTCACTAAGGCTTCAGAAAGCAGAAGAGAAGCAAACATTGAATTAAAAATAGAGAAGGTGCCTTTTTTTCCACATTGTTTCAAAAAGGGTGATTCCATAGTTGGGGAAGAAACGGGATTTGTGGCAGGAAGAGAGACATTCAAATGACAATGTTGATCTGTGAATATTTTGATGAGAGCTTAGTCTACAAAAACTGCTGTCATGGGTGCATAACATAATGTCTTTGTCTGCTGTCCTTGATTTACCCGCCTTTTCTTTCTTAATTTTACTACTGTGGCCCGCTATGACCCTGACTCTGTGGTTTCTCTAGCTTCATGAAAAATAAGCTATTCCTCCCAAGATATTTATACCCTTCTCTTCCTGTACACCATGCAGCAAGAGCTCTGTACAGCTCTTATAATGACATCCTCGATACTAGCAAAAGATGAATAATAAAAACTGCTGCCATTGGTCCCAGAAGGGTTAGAAGGAGGTTTGTTTTGGAATAATGAGTATGGAAATTCTGCATCCATAATGAACTGCAAGCAGTCTTCCAACTCACTCGTGCCGAAAATTCACACTTGCCTTTCCCATAACTTGTCACTTTTCTTTTATTATTATTGTTCAATATGTAAACAAGGCCAAGAAACTCTTTGTTCCTTTGTGCCTACTTACATTTGTCCATTAATCCCAGTCTCCCCTCCCCCGCCCCAGCACTGCACACAGGATTACACAAAGCAAAAGTCATTAATTTTTATCTCTGACTATCTGTAGGCTTTTTAATGTGGCCTGGCTTGCTTATGCACCAGCAATTACATGTCATAAGTGCTTATAGATGCTGAAGCAGTATCATAGGCTGATGAATCACTGCCTCCTCCTCTGATTAGTATGCAAGGGGTCGTACTCTTCTTTGAGCAGCTGGCATGCCAATGAGGATCTGGCTCTGCTGGTCAAGGCATCTGGACATGAATTCAATATGGATTGCTTTAATTAAATGGCTAAGCACACAAGGAGCTAAGAAACAACTCCATCATTGAGTGAAACTTGAAAATAAAGTCGACGCGAGAGCATAGGTAAAAAGAATTGTTTAAACACCTGTTGGTTCACTTGTGAACCTTCAGGTTCCTTTTCCATTGATGAAGTTCTTACAAGTGGCTAAAATTCCTTCCCAATTTATCCTTCAGATAAATCTTATTTCTAAAATTTGATTTATCATTAAATTTTAGGAATCAATGAACTTGATACCATTTATCTTCTCTTTATAGGATTGATTTTCTTTCACATAATAGTAAGATTATTGCAATTTGTAGAAGCAACTATTTTAGAGGAGCGATTAGATAGGTGTGTGTTGAACCACTGGGAAGTGGAAAGTATCAAATCATCTCTGAATATGCCAGAGGTGGAACAGGATAAGATGAGAAAAGCATTGTAAAATACTTTTCTTTTGCCCACTTAGAAACTCTATGAATTATGCCCATTGAACGAAATACTATAGGGATATTTTCTTCTGTTAGGTATCAGTCTTTGCGAAACGGAAATATGAAGTCTGTTCTTTGCTTTTAGGTTTTTGTGGTCTGATATAACCTTAATTTCTGTTCTTTGACTTTCTGTACTGGACATCAAATTGCAGGTCTGATTAAAGCATCGCGTCATGCTGAAAAATTCGCAGTTCATTTGAACTGTTCAGTTCATTGACTAAATAGTATTATGAATAAAAAGAAGACTTGATTTCCATTAAAAGAAGTCAGATTCCTACCAAATGAACACCTTATCACCTGTGTTCTGCAAGGACTGTCACGACTCATGCAAAATACAGTATTTACTTTAGCTTAAAATGACGGATTCTCTTCGTTGTTTGGGAAAGCTCCTGTGAACTGCCGCAGGAGCTCCTGGGGCTGTGCAGATGTACAGATCCACTTGAAAGGCTTTTTGTTTCCATGTGGGCTTTGAGCTGTAGCCACCCTCTCTCCCACCCAGCTGTCCAAGACTTTTTTATATGGCCCAGAACCTTCTCCATGCACAAGCAACGTACTCTGACTTAATGCTTTGTGCTTACCAAGCGAAGGAAAACTTCACTGGTCCAGGTATGTGCAGAGCAAAGGGAAACAGCAAATGAACTATGAGGGATTGTTCTTTGATGCCTTTTGGTTGGGAAATCTTGAGGTTTAGCCGAAGTCTACCTCTGGGATTTTCATGTGCTTAATGATTTCATGCACTTTGTAGTTTTTTGGTCCTCAAGAGGAAACATAAGTGCAGCTTGATAGACACCAGAAGGTTTTGTTTCTTTTTTTTTTTTCCTCATGCAGTTTACCATCCTTAGGAGGCAGTTATCATTCACTGTGTTTCAGGGAGTGGGACAAAGCTATTGTTTCATCAGTTATAGAGATGAAAGGAGCCGTCCTCTGCTGTGACATCTGCTAAATTTTGGGGCCTGCACACCCTCCGTGCAGGAAGCTTGCATTGTGACCTCCAGAGCTGTCTGTTGAGCACTGGTCAGCACTGCAGCAAGGCTATGTAAGCCTTATTGCCATCCTTGGTCTGTGAGAGCAGGCGCTGGAAGCACCCTGGTGCTGCAGCCAGCGGTTGAGAGCAAGGGGTCCTCTGCACAGCTTAGAGATCTTGAAAGGATAGAAGAGAGTTGCAGGCAAATGAAGGGTGACATGCTGAGACTGTAACTGTATCTGGGTTTTGTTTAACCGTTCAGCGATCACACTCAGTATCTTCAAATGGCTGGTACTCCACTGCATCATCTCAATACAATCTTCAGCTAACAATTTGTGCTAAAATTGGTGAGCAGGAAAGATACCAGGCTACTGTCCTTTATGGAAAGTAATAAAAGGAAGCCAGAAAAATTAAAATAGAATCTGTATTAAAGGTATTTTTTTTCTCATGTTTTACATTTCAAGAGACTTTCTCATACCTGTTGGATATGTGCATACTTCATAAACCAAGGAGATTCATCCTGTCCTTCATCTAAATGAGGAACAACTGGATGATGAGTTCCCCAGCAGTATCACAATTTTCTGTGCATCAGAAGCACATGCTTAAATCCCTTAAAATCAAAGGAATTGCAGAAAACACACCAGTAATATTGCAATGAGGATATGTTTTTTGAAATCTTGGGTATTCATTCATAGATTTTGTACAACTTACCACTTGCTAGTTGTTTAGGAGTTTAATGTAAATGACAAACTACTTGATTGCATTTCACTGCTATAGCAGCTATTTCTTAAGTTTTATTTTTAACACAATTAGTTTTGTGTTAATGATGATTTCTTCCTTCCCTTCTCTTCCCCTCCCCCCTTATTTTTTGCCAATGCTTGCTAGGGGTCATTTCCTAGAGAAGTTCAGTGCCCTCTGGAGCATGTCACTGATGCGTGGAAAACATACTTTAGCATATAAAGGCAGATTTTATATCAAAGCAAAATTTAATTTCACATATGTGTAGCTGTCATTCTTCTCAGATACACAGCTAGAACTCTGTTTGTCCCTCTTATTTTTCGAATTCCCACCAAAACAGCCATCTTCAGCTTTGTTCTCCTCTTCCTTCCTCCTGAGCGCTAGTGTCTGTCCCAGCTCCTGCTGCAGCAAGCGCTTTGCACAGCAGACAGGATACTATACTTAGTGCAACCCAGTTTACTCTCATCATTTTAATAGTGGACCTAAGGTATGTTGCCATGTGAACAAGTCATCATGTCACCATGGCAACCAGCCGGATTGCAGCATCGCTTTAAGGAGTGGACTTTTTTTTTACCCCTTTTTTTCTAGTCAGTGCTTTTTCTTTTGTTAAATTTGCTGAAGGGCTCACAATGGGAGGATTGAGGCTGCTTTATCAAGCAGCTTTTCACTTAAACCTGTAAGTTGTTGTATAAACAGAAGGGCCAGCATGCCACTGGATTCACTTTCAAGGCAGACTTGATGAGGGCTTTGAACCAGGACCCCAGAGTGGTTTGCAGCTCGATCAGAACTGAGACAATTACATCTCTTGGCACCTTTCATTCTTCTCCACACTTCTCCACTGCTGCCCTCAGTAGGGATCCCAGGCACTCTGACATGGATTGGGTGACCAGCGGACAGCCCTTTGCTCCCACTTTGAGCCTTCTTTACTTTTGGAGATCTCAGTATGCCAAAATTAGACACAGTGAAAGGTTTGAGTTTATTTTTTATTTTTTTCATTTCCTGCTCCACGTAACATTGGCAGCTTCCAGAACAAAGCAGTGGGGGCAGAGAAGGAACATGAAAGGACAAATGATTCAGGCACTCAAACACCAGAGTGGTGAGAGCCGTGTGTGCGTCGGTATGTAGGGGCATGGTAACAGAATACATAGAACCCTTAAGAAGACCATGTAAAAAAAAGGCATATAAAATGCAGCTATTAAGATGGAAATCAGAAATGTTATTTTAAACATTTAATTCCAGTAATGCAGCTCTTCTTTTCCCTGAAACTGTGTGTGAAGTTATAGGCTAGGCTAGCAGAGATCGTCACAGACACTTTACAGGTTGGGATTTTTATATCAGCAGTTTCGATATGCACACACTCCTGGTTGCCATACAAAGAGCTCTTAAGAAAAGTATCTCCTGTAGAATTTCTGGAGATTAAGGGGTAGCCTGCATGATGGCCACAGAGATTCTGATCTGCAATTGCAATTGCATAACCTCGACAGACCTTTTAGCCTATACGGATCTTTTTCCAATTTCAGCCTCTCCTGCCTGATTCATTCTCATGGCAGCAAAGGAGCAGTATCAGAAATGAAGCAGGGGAAAGAACTACCCCACACGTTTGTGTGGGGAAGACAGTCACTGGGGCAGGAACCAGTGCTAGTGGTTTATCTTGATGTGCTAATGCAAACCAGAGATCAGATATCTCCCAGGGTTTGGGTTTTTTGTTTTTTTTTTTTTTTTTTTTTTTATTACTTGGTGAATGAAGAAGAGGGAGAAGGAAGGTGTAGGTGTTGTTTAGATGGTGGTGTGGTCCTCTCAGGACAGTGAAATGCAACAACTGTGCAGCTTTGGACACAGAGGGTTATAGGAATAATACCTGTAAATAGCCAAGCTTCAGTACTAGCCTATAACATATCAGCAACAACAGAAAAATCCTAGTGCCACCCTACTGGTTCTACATGTTCCTGTATTGGTGGTGTCCACAACCAGCCAGGGTATGTCATTGAGATGTTGCTCACTCTCAGATGTTGCTGAGAGTGAGCATTGAGATGAACGCTCACTCTCAGCAGCCGTGTTCACCAGCCCTCTTCAGATGAGTGTGCATTGATAGATGTACAGTGCAGGATGGTCTTATGCTCCTGTAGTACTTATACTCGTTTAGGCAGGCAATTGGTAAGGTGAATCACCCTCCATAGGCAGCAGGGATCATTTCTTCTTTGTGCATAAAATTACAGCAAACAAGCATCAAATAACACAGGACACTTTCATAATTGATTTATGTACGACTCCGAAAGTTCTATTACCTTTTGTTTAGCTCAGGGGGCCTGACTCTATGCAATCCATTGCTGAAACTAATTACAAGATATAATTAAACTGTGACACGAAGATATTATACCGTTAGCTTACTAATGACACCGCGAATCTGTACCACCAGCACAGGACAGTGATTATGCTTCATTCATTATTTATCCGTTTGCTAAATGAGATGCTGACATTTTCAAAAATTACTTTGAGGTTTCTTAATTGTCGGCAGCAGGATGGACTAGAAGGAGCTCTCCTTCCTCTTAGTTACTTATCTAAACCTCAGATGTATTATTAGCAAAAAATAAATAATAAAGAATAACGAAAACTCAGACTTTCTGGCCATAGTTCTATCTGAAGCTGGGTAGTCACTTCTGAGCACTGATGTGAAGTGGTGAATAAGAAGTGTCTTCAGGTGAAATGTCTCCTGTTGCAGTTTATGCCACAACCTGGGTAAATGGTGATGCTTTATGTGAGGGTGATGTCAAGTTCTTAGTGATTCAGTGCCAGCTGGAGAAGACTGTCCCATTTCTTCCCCTGAGCAATTTTATGAATCTATTTGCATCTTTGTTATTGTAATAACTTTTGGGACTTTATCGATCTGTAAAATATTTGTCCATTAGTAGTACTGAAATAGAATTATTTACCTTAAATAAACCCCATTACACAAAAGTACTATAATTGGCACAAAGTAGAACAGGCACTGCCTCTGGCTGGTAATTTGTATGAATGGCATCTCTCTTCTCTATTCTGGTGTTGAGCCATTCTTTGCAGCCTGGTAAAGCTCCATGCTGCAGTGCTGAGCAGACCAGCCGACCAAGAAAGTCTTGCTCCAGCTCTGAAGAATTCACCATTTGCTTAAGCAAGCCTTATCCTGAAGCCAGAGGGGAAAAACACATTATCTTTGTCCTTACCCTGAAGAGATGATTTTTGTGGACAGGATTTATTTACAGCCACCACATCTCTATGTAGCAGCCTCGGTTTTTTGCACTATGATTAATGGAGGAGTTTGGCTTATCATATTCTCAAAAAGAGAAGATGCATTTACTAGCTCAATTATGACAAATTCTGATGTTTTCTGTTTCTCCATAGTAGCTTCTCCGTCTCCCCCTGTGCCTTTCCACTGCTTCTGTTCACTGGGTTCAGAGACACTAAAAGGTAAATACAGAATGCCCTGTACAGCCACTAACCTCTCAGTAACCTCACTAGCAGTGCCTCATGCTTGTTTTCACCAGAGGCACCACTGGACAGCTTGAGACAAGGTTTAATTTCTTCTGAGTGTAATGGCATCTTGCATCTATAATGATGCTATTTTCTCTCCTCTGCTGATTAAATATGATTTACCCAGAGAACTAAATGATGAATATTTGAGTGGAGTGTGTTAAACCAATAGCTGGTAAAATAGATGTAATAAACTTGTAAAAGGAAAAGGAAAAGGGACTTACAAGTTATGGAATATTAGCAGGTGCAAGAAAAAAGAAAGTGAGATTAAGACAAGATGCAGGAGACTATTTCTACTGCTTTGTCTAAAGAACAAGATACATGTCCCAGGTGTGGATTGCCTTCTAGGAGGAAGGTTTTTTACTTCTTTTTTAACCCCTCTAAATTAGTTTAAAGGTTGCTCTGGTTTAGTTATGTATGAGAGTGAGTGACTTCCATAGGTTGCATATTTGAACCCCTGGAAATTAAATGGCAGTGAAGGTAAGTTTCTCCTCCAGAATACACTGATATTGCAGTCCCAACTCTCCTTAAAGCGAGAGTGCTCTGGCCAGCACTAAACTTATATACCAGAATATTTTTATGTTTTACACTGGTCCTTCATCTCTGTTAGTGGAAACTCTAGGAGAGAATGAGATGGAGAGTGGGGTTTCAGTTCAGCTCTTCTCTTTTTCTAAGCTGGAATCAAATAGCAGTTCAAAAATGAATGAGTTTCAAGGAAACCGTTTCCCAGAGCTTTATTTACCCAATAAGTAGTAAATGTTTAACAATCTCTAAGTGTGCTTCAGAGAAACCCTGTGATTGCAATTGTTTCAAGAATATGGTAGAAAAAATATCAAGATGACATTAGATAAGTATCTGGTGCTTCATGGACTCCAAAAAGCACCCAGCAGGTGTAAAACTGCTTATTTTGCTGAAGTGGTACTTACTGCAGAACATTCACCTCCTACATCCAGGTGACCAATAAACACCAGCTTGCTCCAGAAAAACTCATGCATAGTTCTAGTAACTGCTACCACCCTCAATTTCCTATAGATGATGGTGACCCCATTTCAGATCACATTTAGGTCATTCTGGTAGGGACCAGGAGCTGGGACTGCCAGCCCTTCCCTGAGAGTTCTCAGCATCAGCTGAGGTTTCTCCTTCTCCAGAAGTTACTTCAAGGACTAACCAAGAGGGGCTGAAAGAGTGATTTTAAATAGTCTGTGGAGACCTACACAGGGCCTAGGTCTTTGACATGAGGAATGGAGCTTCCTTATGCATTGGATTTGTAATGTCACTGAGCACATGTGGGAGAGCAGGGTGATGTTTTTAGCTCTTTTTATAATGCTCCTCTCAGGACATTTTTGTGTATATTTTTTAGCTAGGTATTATGATCCGCTATATAAAAAAGGAAAAAAAGGTTTTCTTAAGTAGCTGCAAAAAATGGGAAATAAATGAGCAACAATGTTTCCAAAACTTCAGCTTTTTTGAGTTTGATTGTGCAAATTCCTTGTCTTTTGCCTCCTTCCCTTGAATCTTCTATACCTTCTACACACTGCAGCTACCTTTTCCACCTTTTTTTTTTCCATTATTGTTTTTCTCCTGAAGATTTTCTGGGTTTAGAGCATTTTTTAATTTTTTTTTAAGAATTCAAGTTTTTCTTATTCTATCACTCCTGTTCTTCTAGAGAAGTTAGACTTTGCTGTAAGCTTGTTCATCCCAAGTCCTAGGGAGTGGAAAAATCAGTGAGGATGCAGATGACTGCAAATTGATCAAGAGCTTACAACCAGTTTGCTATTAGATTAACATGACCTATCCTTTCAATCTAGGATGCCAGGATACTAGGATGCTTAAGTGTAATTGATTGTGCTTGTGGGTAGAAAGATCAATTTAGGGATTTTCTGACATCCTTTCCAGCCCCTTTTTCTATTATTCTAACCATAGAAATTCTAATCATAGATATCTGGGATCTGTTAGTGAGCCAGATGTGGATATAGCTTGAAAACTATTAGCTGAACACCTCTTTCCCCAGTAAAAACTTAGGAGACCTGGGAGAAATCATCCATCTTGTCTTCTGGATTCCTTTGAATTAAAAACCGAATTTCAATTCTATAATTCCCAGATTTAACACCAACTACTGTATGAAAAAATGTAGACTCTTACCGAAGTGTGAATGGAAGAGAGTTGTACGGCTACATCAGATATGGGAATACTGTATCTGTGTCGGGCAAACAACCATCTGTGTGCTCCTGTTACGGGTCCCTCAGCCAGTTCTGGTCAGTGCCTCTGATATTTCTCCTGGGTTTTATTACCATTGTACAAATAACATGCTATAGCATTTTTTCTACCTCTTTTCTCCCTCCCTCCCACCTCCCCCCTCACTGAAATCCAAGGCTCTAAATATAGGTCACCCCAGGCAATTAGGGAAGAGCTGCTGGTTTTGAGCGATATTCAGCAGGCAGGAAGCCCAGTTTCCAAATGAGTTATCAGGTGATATGATGTTTGGCCTCAGCCAGAGTGATTGACAGGGGGCCTGCATGTTCACAGATACATTATTTAAACATGGTGAGATATAAGAGATCTTCTGCACTAATTACTTCGAAGGCTGTATTAATCACAAGACACTTTAATAATCAATACTTGCATTTGTCAATGACCTTGTAAATCTCCTCCACTTTAACTCTGCTGTGTGGCAAAAATAGTTGCTCAACATCTTTGGGTGGCTTGTTTTGTACTACTGTTGCTCTGTAATATGTATTTAACAAAGTCTCAATTCCAGTGTTTGAAGTTCAATTTCAAAGGTGGAAATAGGAAAAGGACAGATGTTAAGGCAACTAGGAACCTGTATTCCAACTAAAGTGTCGTCATTTTTGGTGTATATTGGGAAGCACATACACTGCACAGGACATTTCATATGGCATTGGCATATCCTGACTTCACTTGAAGACTGGACAATGGTGACCTAATGGTAGACTAGTGAGGTCTTTAATATACTTTATGTTCTAACTGGCATGTGCATATTAATGTGAAGATAGCAGCATGCTTGTCCTCATATCTTTTAGATGTAAGGGATGTGAAACTTGGTAATTTTATCCAAGCAAAGGAAGAAAGTAAAATAATGTCTTCAGATCAAGATAAGATTGCACTGCAGCCCAGTGCATTCAGAAAGGGAAAGGAGTCACTATTTTAATTTTCATTTAAGGCACTGAGCTAGAAGAGGGAAATAGAGAGGAAAAAATTGTGCACTATGATCTCCTGTCTAGTTGGAACTGTTTATCTTTTTATAGAGGGGTTTTTTTCCATCTGCTACACTGTTGTTTGAGCAGATATTTCTCATACTCCTAATTGGCTTCTACAATTAATAATATTTTACCTTCCTGGGTTTTTTTAAGTATTTTGGAACCTAACAGTAGTTCACTCATTTGCTTATGTGTGGTCATGAGAAAGAAAAGCCTGGGTTCCTCAAATGGGTCAAGTGGCTCATGGATTCACTGAGGTGGGAAGGCACCTCTAGAGATTGTCTCCTCCAGTAAGTCCATATATGTCATGAAATGGGGAGCCCAGAATGGGATCCAGTACTCCAGATGTGGCGTACCCAGTGCTGAGTAGTGGGGAAGGATCAACTACCTTCACCTGCTGGCAATACTTCTCCCAGTGCAGGCCAGGATGCTGCTGACTGTCTTTGCTGTGTGTGTGTATTGCTGGTCCATGCTCAGCCTGATGTCCTCCAGGAGGCCCAGGTCCTCCTCTGCCTGTGTGCTGGTGCCCCGGGTCACTCCTCCTCAGATGCAGGACTGGGTTTTCCCCCTGCTTGAGTTTCAGATGCCTGTTAAAGCCTTTGAGTTCCCCCTGAATGGCAGCACAACCCTCTGTTGTGTCGTCCTGTTTTTGTTCCTTGTGTCAACTCCTCTGTAGAGCTGTGCTCTGCCTTTGCATATCCAGCTCACTAAGAAACCTGTGGAACGCCACTGTCCTCACTGCTGACTCCTGGGGTGCACTGCATGCTGATTTTCAGCAATCCAATGTAACGTTACAGAATTCTTATGCCAATTGCAATATTTTTTTTCACGGGATCCCTGTTGGTAACTGTTGCAGCATTCTTCCTTTAGCACTCTAACATTGATATCAGGTCTGCAGTGCAAGATCTGCAAATATTTAGACCATTTCTTTAGTCTTCCCATATGACCTTTTTCTCTATAGTGAGAAACATTTTTACATAAAAAACTCTTCCTTTACTGGGGTCCGTACTTTATTTCCCATCTGTGGCACAGCAGTTTGGGGTGGCACACGTACCCACATTCCCATGTCTTCCAGTTCTACATACATTATGCTCTTTATAGCAATTTTATCTTTACTCTCATTTCTGTGGAATTCTGTTGCAGAAGTCTTATTGGCAATGTACAAAAATTACTTCCTTCTTATTCCAGAGTGCCCCTGCCTGTAGTCACTGCTGTCATCTCTGAAGCTGCTGAGCTGCAGAGAGAGGTGAGTTTAGTGCTTTCCCTCTGCTCTCAGGCCATTTTTCCTGTGCCTCTTTTTTATTATTTTATTTTATTTGTGGTTGCTGTCATTCTGCCAGGGCAAGGGGGTAAAGAGATTTGACACTAAGTGTGGGGCAATGCTGTATCTGGAATCTATCTTCCAGACGGCGAAAGAATAAAAATTCATGGCAGGACAGCCACTGCTGACACGTTACCAAAGACATATTGCAGGTAGCTTTATTTATTGTGGCAATGAGTTCATAGAAGTGCTACCTCAAAGCACCCTGAGAGATCCTAAAAAGCCCATCTCCCATCAGGTATGGCAGATTTACGGCAGCTGCCGGTGAAGGGGGTCAGGCAGTGCTGCGCAGGAGGCAGCTCCTCGTGGGAAGCCTGGCTGCTCTCCTAACAGATGTGGCGCAGAGTGATTGGCTCCAAGGAGGGCTTGAGCCTGTAATGTTGACCATAAACTTGCAGTGACACACTGCCTTAGATAAGAAACGTAAGAAGCGCTGGAGGGAGGGGCTGGCGTGGTTTCTGGGAGCAGAAGCACTGGGGGCCAGCACAGGAACCCATATTTTAGGTTAATGCTGGAAAAGGAGTGCTGGGGGTGGGGATGGGAAAGGATTGATGGTCTTGTGAGTGAGCAATGCACTCCATGTGCCAGAGGCTGATCTTAGCCCACAGAACTGCGCCATGACTGAGGCAGACAGATCTGACCCCACTTTGTCCAAGACAGTGAAGGGAGAGGCTTTGAGTGGGACAGCCTCACTAGGTTAAAATACCGCAGTCCCACCATGCTGCTGCACCACCCAGCCCAGGAGCAAATGGTGCGAGGATGAGGGTAGGCGTGTAACATGGCTTCCTGTGAAAAGTAGGTTCCTGTGAATCGGCCTTCTGATTAATGGACACGCAATATTCACCTGTGTTTGTATAAATCCAACCACTACCGCAGGCAATCGCCCCACTCATGGATGACATTTGCAGTTGCAGGCAGGGTAGGCATGTTCTTGATCTGCTTCCACCATGTACCATTACGTTCTGTTTTGCAAATAATTGGTTAGCGTGTTCAAAATTAGTTTCCTGAAATAGAGCAAATGCAACATGGACCAAGGCAACATGGCACTGACCTGTTCTAGGCTTATTTTCAGGAAGATTTGTACAAAATGACATCTTGCTAGTCTTCTATTATGCTATAACTGTTCAGCTGCTATATTGAGAAGTATTGACACCTTCCCCACCCCCCATGCTAATTCATTTGAGAAAAATCAGAAAGCTAAATAAAAAATAGTCCTTTATAGAGGCTTGTGAACAAAAATTTCCTTGAGGCATTTTTCTGCATATTACTTGAACTTTGTCTGCTCTTCTACAGCTGTGTTGTCCTATTGCTCTTCTCCCACTGTGGGTGAAAGCTGGATTGTAAAGAATCCATCTGCTTTCACAGAATGACATTGCAAGTCCGATGGACAATCGATGGTGCTTCCTGGGCAGTGAAGCAAGCTGTGACTCTGTGATTGAATGGACTGTGTCAGTGAGTTTGAGAGTATTTATTCACTCAGTTTTCTCAGAAACCTTATGGTGGGCTGTAAACTTCAGAAATATTGGAAACTTCAGAGGTCATTAAAGACCTCTCTCAAACTATGTAAATATGTTACTCATGCCTCGTTAAACCTTGAAGGCCTTCCGAGCACTGCTTTCCCCTTCCTCTCCTCTGTAGTTGCTCTTTGCTCACTTGTGACAATATAAAGACAAAATAAAATTAGTGTTGGCAGCCTTTGGAGTCCTAACACAGCCACTAAAACAACACAGGTGAGAGTAATAGGGAGTCACAAGTCCCCAGCTCATAAAACCACATAAAATTGTGTGATTTTAACTAAGCTAAAACCAATTTTGCTATTCAAATGTTTGTCTTGACCCTGCTTCCACCCGTCAAAATTAGATGTTCTTGCAATGTCCAAGAGGATTTGGATTTCTTAAAAGAGATACTTGTTAGCAATGACACAGGATCCCATTTCTCTCATTATTAGAGGTTTGTAGGGCCTCCTTTGGTAATGGCACGAGCTGAGCAGTTTTCCATGTCTACTCCCTCTCCTTTCACACTGTGATGAGCCTGTTTGCAGTTAAAGGATTCAACTCCTTGCCTTTGCATCTCATCCATGCCACCTGCCTTTCCTGGTGTTTGTTGCTGTTGGGGTTGATCCTGTTCAAGTTCGAGACATGAAACATCACCCAGCTTCAGTGGAGGTCTGGAAAACACCAATGGCCATGCAATGGTCAGCATGACAGTGTGGACCCAATGGTCTCTTCCTGCTACCTCGCAGAATGTCCCCAGCCAATGCGCTGAGACCAGCTTCTGCCCCACTAATGCAGAAAAGGAGAATGCTTGAGTGTGTGTTTCCACTGCCTGCTTTTCTTCCAGGCCAGCTGGAAGTTATCAAGGCCAGAGGCTGCTTTCCAGCTTCATAAACCTCTTGCATTATTCGGAGTCATGATTCTCTTATTCAACTGTCTGTGCTTTTTTCCTTGGGATGGCTAATCCCTCAGCATGACTAGTGGAAGCTGTGGTATTGATTTCTGTCTCTGTCTAAACCTCAGTTGTGTTCAACGCTTGTTAAACATCTGAAGGAATATCCATTGGACCCCAGGGGCAGTAGGGGAGAGGAGCACAGTCAGCTGTGCAGGGAGATGTTTGCCTCAGGTTTGGGGACAAGCCATCAGAAAGGACTAGAAGGCATCAGGAAAGGGGCAGGTGGAATCTGTAACCCCTGATAAAACTCTTGAAAGGTTTAAACTTGCAGAACACTGCTGGCTTACTATCTAATCATTGATAAAGTTGTGATTTTATGAATTTGGCTCAGAGGATTTGATGTTCCATCTGAGGACATGCCAAGGTCCACTTGAGAAGGGAGGCTGTGTTTAGTGCAGTTTCTCAAGCTATACACATATGCAGATGAAAGGGAGTCCAGCGTTATGGGCTTTTTCTTTGAATTACTCCATGTCATGAGAAGCCTTTGAATTCAAGAGTCCCTGATGGTGAGAAACGTTCTGGAAACATGTTTGGGCTCGATCTACTGGATTTCCAGTCTTCAGGGTCCATTGTCCTGCCCACTGTTGCACTCCATCACATACCCTATTCCCATACGGATCCTGGCTCCTAAGAGCTCCTTTATAGGGAGGGAGCATTGGATAATTGGGGAAGGTTATACGGACACTAGAATTGAAGCTTAGAGCCTGGATGAGAGGGCTGAAAGAGGCAAAAAGAAGGATTTAGCACATTTTTAATTAAAATAACAAGCTGGGACGTGTCACTACATAGATTCCTTTGTATCCTAAGTTCCTTTCTGTCTTTTCATCTTTGACTTTTTAGATTAGGCACTTTCAGAGAAGGGATCACATTTTCTTCTGATCTGGAGAATGCCTGACATACTTTGAGGGCTAGCATTGTCTATACAATAATGAAAAAAACCCAGAATTGCAGTTTCATTGCTGCCTTACTCCTAGCTGCCGTCATCGTGAGGTACTTAGCACTTAAAATAATTGCAAGGAGCACTTACATTATACTTTCATTTTTTCACAAATTAATCCTTCTACCACTTCTGAGATCAAAATTGGTATGTCCGTTATATGAATTAGAAACAGAGACACAGAGATGTTAACTTTGTCATCCAGAGAAATGGAAGAAATTGGTGGTAGCCGTTATATTGTGGTATGCTGCTTAAACACAAACCTAGTCATAGTCTGAGCATCTTACAGAAGTGAATTAAGAAAAATGGCGAATGTGTCATATACTTTATTTGTGTTAAATTAGTAATTAGTCTATTAAGTCAAATTTTGTTCGATTAATCACACACGGGCTAGTCTAAAGTGAACCTATCAATCAAGATGATGACCATATCACATGATTTAAATTTGTTCTGATAGTTGTACATCCCAGAAAAAATAGACTTTTTTTAAGTGAAGCTTGATCCTCCGTCTATGTAATTTAACATAAAACCTAGAAAGGAAAAAAAGTAAACTAAAGTAATTGCAAAATACGAATTTCAACAGATCTAATACTCTGGAGGGTCTATGTCAGGAGAGTTGATTTTGAGTTTGTTTAAACAGATGAGTCTAAATGGCACACGAGCACTGGTACAGGGCTGTTCCACAAGCTCAGTCTGTTGTGAGAGGTATTTTCTGTTCCAGTACAGACCAGTAAAAGTTGATGTTTAAATGGAGCCTGAGGAAGCTTTATTAAGGGGTAACCTACTTTCGCTTTTTTCCTTTTTTGCTCTCTCTTACTCAAGAGTCCCATGTTTTGTATTTTACTGGCTTTACTTGATGATCAGCTCACCCTCTTGATACGTAGCCTGTTGAAAAAGGGGACTTCTTTGTCTCCAAGGAGAGAAGCATGATATGTCTATAGCTGGTGGAACAAACCCTATGCCTGGCCAAACAAGATTCAGCAAACAGGACTTAGTTTTTCATGTAATTTTTCTTTCCTTAAGTTACTTGTAACTACTTACATTTTTTTTAATCCATTTTCATGTTCTGTGGATGTAACTCATGGGGTTTTTGACACCCAGATGTGTACCATATATCTGTGTGAGCACTGCCAATATCTCTTTCTGATCATAGTGCTATATTCTACAGCAGATGGGGTTTCCAAAATTTTACAGATATTATTAATTTTGCCACTAAATAACTTCATACCTCTGCGCAGAGATTTTTATCTATTTCAGTATTTGTCTGGTGCTAGCCAACAATCACTGGGTGTTGCTTTCAATTGTGATGTCTGCTCCAGCTGTAGAAGAATAGTAGAGGAATAAAAATAGTCTCAACCATACACATGGGTCAGACGGTTGGCTACTTCTGCCTCTAAGCTGAGTCCAGGCAACTTATTTATCCAAACCTGTTGGTCTAAGTCTACACTTTCATTCTGGAGATGAAAGGTGAGTGCCAGGTTGCTGGGCTGCCTCACTCCTCCATTTCCTTTCCCCATTAGCAACTGGGACCGGAGCAGGAGAGTGGAACAGGCTCCATGTGCTTTTGCAGCACCACCTAAAATCCTGTTTGATTTGATGGCTTTGATGGTGTGTTCACAGACGTCTTGCCACGACTGATCTTCTCAAACCACATGGCCCTTTAAATGCTCCATTT
This sequence comes from Ara ararauna, assembly GCA_028858755.1. Taxonomy (NCBI): domain Eukaryota; kingdom Metazoa; phylum Chordata; class Aves; order Psittaciformes; family Psittacidae; genus Ara; species Ara ararauna. The sequence continues at coordinate 2,361,305 of CM054410.1, read as the reverse complement.
CAAATAGGAAGGAGAAAGTGATCTGGTGGAGCTCTTCCCGTCCTTAGGATCTGTGCTCTTATTAAGGCTTTTCCTTGCTTATATCTATTACTTTCTTCCTTTCTGAAGGAGTCAGCTTGATTCAGTACTTTGGGGACTTGGTGACATTAATCTATCTGTTTTATGTAACACGAAGTCATTATTAACAGAATCCTGGATCATAAAAAAAGGCATAACGAGAGACAAGGAGGGTTTTTCCCCTTGAAGATAATAGCAGTCGTGCCGAGAGGAGGAGGGCAGGGGTCAGGCAGCCGCTGCCTGATTGGGCACCCAGGCACAGCATTGACATTTCTGCAGTTTCATCAGAAAGTCAAAATAATCCACGGGAAAACTGAGGGTTATTTACAGGAGGTAAATACGCACAGCATGAGCTGCTGAGGTACTGAAGACACAGTCCTGGCTCTTGGTGCCTGCCTTTGTATGGCTGCTGTTGGGAATGTAAGGGTGTGGATGATCTCACAGCCAGCTCCTGTGGCTGTGCAGGGAGCTCAAGGCATGGGTGGAAAAAGCAGAGGAATTGGAAGATATTAAGTGAGAGCAATAAAATTGCTTCAAAGTAGCAGAGGGTAAAACAGGCAGGTAGTTTGTGTTAGTTTAGAGATGCTCTAGGAAGGAATGAGGAGGAAGGTGAGGTAACCTTATCTGAAGATCTGCATGTGTTGCAGGCTTCCTCTGGGAGGAGTTTGAGATGGTTTTATTGCAGAGTGCTGCTCCCCTCTGCCAGCCCACCCTCTATCCCAACTCTGAGCCATTCCCTCACAAAATCTGTGTTTCTAGCATGTGCTGCCCATGAGCCAGGGGAAGAGATTGGAATGGAGATTGTAGTTTGCAGGGGGTTCTAACCCAGAGACCGCGTGATAGGAAGGAGCTAAAGTAACAATGGAGGCTTTGATAGTCTTTTAATACTGTCCCCAAGTGCCATCCACTGGGATAGTCCAGTACGCCTGCTTGAGTTCCTCCTGCCAGCCATGTGTGCCAGAGAAATTACCTGTCAGATCATGTGTTCTTGATTGGCATTTAATATTTTTTTCTATTTTCAAATTTGAAACTGATACTTATTTACAGGTAGCTGAAATGCCTAATGTGCTTTTTAGATCAGTTTTAATATTTTTGCACATGTTAGTAAACTGCTTTTGGTTTATATAAATTGACATGTGAATATCTGGGGAGGGGGAGGGCTTGGGATGTTTTCTCTAAGTTTTTATTACAGAATCACACACTCTTATAATCATACAAAAGAAACAGCAATTATACTGTGCACAGCATGACTGACAGCTCCTTTTCACCCGTTTCAGTAGCACACTTTCTGATCTATTGTAATGTGTAATGCAAGGTGGCTTGTGTGTTATAGCCCAGCCCCCAGCAGCGACAGCTCCTTCTCCAGTACTGAACCCACTAGGTGAAGCAGTGTGACACGGGTAGACACGAGGACACTGTGCAGCCTGATATGCATGTCGGGCTTGCTGGGCTGACAGCTCTGCTTGGAGGTCCAGCAAGGACACATGAGAATGTTTATAGCATGCCAAGGACCAGTGCTAGAGTTCAAACTAGCATGGAGCTAAACTCCTGGGATACTTCCCAGCTTGAAAGCCTGCATACTTCAAGAGCCACTCAAAGAGCAGCTGCTTGCAGGTGAAGTGTTAAGTTGGTTGCTATATTGGGGACCCCAAGCCCAAGTACATCCTGCTTTCTTGACTGAGACTAAATTTTACTATTAATTTTAAATATTAAATAAATTCCTTGGCTACTTCAGTTATGTGTTTATCCCACTGGAGGTTTGACAGCTGAAGTCTTCTGACTTTTGTCCTGTCCTGTACACTTGAATCTTCTTTTTTATCTGTTCATTCGTTTCCTGAAAGGAGCGTAGATATGGACACAGGAGCTGCCCCTCATATTGGAGCATGTTAGGAAGACTGGTATCAGGACACACGTTGTCAGGAAACCACTTTCCTTGCTGGTTCCTGACATTTCACTGCTGTCTGAGATCTTAGAGCGGTGCCTATGCTTCCTCCCTTCCCTCTCAGCAGTTTTACTTGCAAAGGAAAGTGTAATGAGTTCATCTTTGCAGCAATCAGATGTATGACAAAGGAAGAATGAAGAGCCATTTCCAGGCAGCTAAACTTAAAACAGGAGCCATAACAAAATGATGACTTGCTTCTGAGTTCCATGGGCAGGCTGGGGCATCAGCTTGGTGCCTTGAGGTGCTGCACGCTGGCTTTAGGTGCAGAAATAGTTGAACGTATGTGCAAGGTTAGAATTGATGTGTATCCTGGGCTGCATCAAAAGGAGCTTGAGCAGCAGGGCTAAGCATGTGATCCTGCCCCTCTACTCTGCTCTTGTGAGACCTCACTTGGAGTATTGTGTGCAGTTCTGGTGTCCTCAACATAAAAAGGACATGGAACTGTTGGAACAAGTCCAAAGGAGGGCCACGAGGATGATCAGGGGACTGGAGCACCTCTTGTATGAAGATAGGCTGAGAAAGTTGGTGCTGTTCAGCCTGGAGAAGAGAAGGCTGCATGGAGACCTCATAGCAGCCTTCCAGTATCTGAAGGGGGCCTATAGGGATGCTGGAGAGGGACTCTTCATTAGAGACTGTAGTGATAGGACAAGGGGTAATGGGTTCAAACTTAAACAGGGGAAGTTTAGATTGGATATAAGGAAGAAGTTCTTTACTGTGAGAGTGGTGAGGCACTGGAATGTGTTGCCCAGGGAAGCTGTGAATTCTCCATCCCTGGAGGTGCTCAAGGCCAGGTTGGACAGAGCCTTGGGTGCCATGGTTTAGAGTGAGGTGTCCCTGCCCATGGCAGGGTGGTTGGAACTAGATGATCTTAAGGTCCTTTCCAACCCTAACTATTCTATGATTCTATGATTCTATATCATCTCTGTCACGGCTATGAGTTGAGGGCTCTAAATCTCAGATTTGACATAATTACATATAGGCTATTAGAATTAATGTAGATTCTACTTTCATTTGTATTCTGGTTTCTAACATCTAATGCGTTTCACCACAACCAGGAGCATTAGGAATGTTTGTCAAACTGATGGTTTATTTTGTTAGGTGAGTCTGCAAGCAGGAGTTTTAAAAAAGTATGAGAGAAAACCTCTCCAACAAAACCCTGAGTTATAAACACTAGATTTGGTTAACTTGGTGAAAATCCCATGTTTAAAAACCAAGCTATAGGCCTCAAACCCAACGCTTAGCTGAGTGTGCAGAATAATAAGTTGCTATTCTGAAGCAAAGCACATTCGGAGCCGTCTGACGTTTTGGTTATAAACCCTTTCAATTTGCTTTGAGATTAAACTTGGCCACAAGGTCACAGCCTAGGGGGAAATTCTGGAACAATTTTCAAAGCAGTTCATTTGGACATTTTTCAACTATTTAAATGCAAATATAAACGAATAAATAATTTATGCATTGCTTTAACTGAAAAATATTTTAGTTTAAGAATACACAAATTGTCCCACAATTAGTATGGCTTGTCTACAGAACAGCTGGCAAGCTGGAAAAGCAAGTTATAAACCTGGGAAAGGGGCCACTTAGCACTCTGTACCTTTTCAGTTGTGTTTACCTTCATATCTGTTGCTTTGACTGGACTGTTACATAGTGAATTAAACAGTGACAGTACAATAATATGCCCTTAAAAAAAAGATTATAGAACATATTACAAAGTTATTTAAAAGCCATTATTATACTGTAATAACGTTAAATGATATGTTTATGTAAGCCTTTAATTCCTAAAGAATTACAAACTGTGGGGCCAGATCTATCAGCAGGCTAACATGACAAAATCATGTTAACTTTGAGTCGTGTGTGCATGTTTATACCAGACAGGGCTCCAGCAGAATGCATGAGGCTTTGTGAACCCACCAGGATCCAACACCCATCTGCTGAAAGCTCCCTTTGAAGAAGGGGGCTACAAGGATGCTGGAGAGGGACTTCTTATCAGGGACTGTAGCGATAGGACGAGGGGTGATGGGTTTAAACTTGAACAGGGGAGATTTAGGTTAGATACAAGGAAGAAATATGCTACTGTGAGGATGGTAAGGCTCTGGCAGAGGGTGCCCAGGGAACCTGTGACTGCTCCATCCCTGGTAGTGTTCAAGGTCAGGTTGGCCAGGTTAGACAGGACCTTGAGCAGCCTAGTATAGTAGGAGGTGTCCCTGCCCATGACAGGGGGTTGCATGCACTTAAGGTCATATCCAACCCAAACCATTCTATGATTCCATGATTCTATGAACTGCTAACAGACAGTTATACTTCTGTTACCACCGCTTAATATGAAAGGAAAGTTCTCCACAAAATGTGCAAGGAAAGCAGGTTACCTCTCACTGTGTAACTGGGTGCAAAGTCTCATGCAGTGACTCGGGATATAAGGGAAATCATTTATTTTTTGTAAAATGGTTTTGAAAAGTTTACAGAGTTACATTAAGTTGACAGAAAGTTGAATAAAAGTGAAAATATTAAAAAAAAAAAAAAACAGGAAAATGGAATGTTGTCTCTGTTCTGGTTTTAAGGGGTTTTGTTTGGGTTTGGGCTTTTTTATTTTCAAAAAATCCCACACTCTGAAATGAAAGATTTTGGCAGCTTCAAACACGATATTCTTAGCAAACCAAAATTATATTTAGTTTTGTTTTAGGGATGTTTCCATTTAATATGAAACACTTCTTTCAGGCGCTGATTTTTGTGGTTACTCATCAAACCAGAACTAAGCAGTTCTTTCACCTGCCTGCATCCAGAGGTGATGAGGCTGTGCAAACGCTCATCAGTGTGACCCAGTGCTGGGGTCTTGTGGGTAACTGTGAGGCTTCTGTTCTCCAGTTATACCTTTCTCTGGGTACTGTCACGTTTGACTGGTATCGCTGCTGCAGCAGACTGGGCCTCTTTTCCTTTAGCTGCTAATGACCATGGTGAGACTGTTGGTCCTTTCAATTACACTGCAATGAATCCTTTAATCTCTTTAAATAGCTCCCCTGTTCTCATCACATCATGCTCATTACCTCACGTAGCATCTATATCCCAATCCTAATCTGGAGTTGCGAGTAAATTGGTTGTCAGGGGTGGAGTTTCTACTTTTATTCTGCTTGGGTTTGTTGCATGTGTAAAGAAACAAAAAAGGAAGCAATGTTGGTGGCACTCTGTGACCATGCTTGCTTTCTTCAGTACTGACCCGCTGTGCAGGATATCAGAGCACCACAGGTTGCACTACTCATGAGTGGCTGGAAGCAGACGGCCTTGGGCTTCGTGGGACTGGGTTTATGGGCTTTTCTGGCAGCATCCTTAGCTGGGGCATCCACAGCTGAGCCACAGTGCTGGCTCTTGTGGCTGGAGCTCGTGCAGGCTTCCCACAGCTGACAGAACAAGGGAAGGAAAACGTCTGCTAACTGATGGAAAATAGTGGTGCCAGAATCCTAACAAGATTACTTAATTTTTAAGGGGGTGTGAGAAAACATTTTTCCAAGTATTTTTATTGATTTTCAGTATTGTACAAAACCTAGCCATGTAAAGCAATAACATGGGAAAAGATACAATCATTGAAAAACAATTACAGATCAAATGCCCAGTTCTGGAAGTAGAATACAGGCACAGCCCGCCCTTTCTAGTTCAGGTCTCATTAGCTATGAACACTTAGGGGTAAAAAACAGGATTTGAAAGCTAATAATTAGGTGTCCTGCTGCAGTGTTGTACTGGTGGCTTTCCTCCCTAAGCTGCTGACAGGGTCTCTTTTCCTTCAACAGTCTGTCAGACTGTTTTCTTTCCAAGCCCTCATAGAGCACTACCAGGAAGCAGAGCAGGATGTGACCTAGAATGGTCAGAGACAGCCACTGGTGGGAGGGCTCTGCTAATGGAGCAGTGTGCTTTTACCTGGCCATGTCCTGATGCTTCTCAGAGTTTACACACAGGATCCATGTTGCTTTCACAAAGCAATCCCAGCACTCGATAAGTTTACTTCATTTGCTGTGTGGAGCAAAGCTGTGCACTGAAATCAATAGCATTTCTATGTCTGTGTGTCAGTTACACAAGGTCCAGCCATATGTGTGCTTGCCTACTGTGTATGTAAGCAATAGAGTGTAAAAAAAAAACCAAAACAAAACTCCCTCTAGGATTACTGGAGTATTATTGTTGTTTTGCCAATTACATAATACAGCTCATAATTTGAAATGAATTAGCATAAATAGGAATCAACCTACAATTAAGAAAATAAGTTAAATTGCATTTGAAACATTATTCTATCTTGTTGAGCAGTTTGCTCTCATACCGCTAACCTGACAAATTCTGTAATTCACAACATCCTTTTGTAATTTCTGTAATTCACGTAATCAGTGTGAATTACTGAGGTTTTACAATAACCTGTACATACAGGTTGCAGTGGCATAGGATACTGCAGACAGGCCAGGTTTAGTGGTGTGAAGTGTCCTTCAGAAGCTAATTTGAGCCAGTGTCAGATGCTACTGTCACCAGGAAAATGGGAATTGTCACCCAAAAATGTTAAAAACATCACTGGCTTAACAAAAAAAATGTACGTGTCCCCAGCTCATACAAGGAGTGATGTTCAAGTGACACATGAAGACAAGAAGGCAGGAAAAGGACCCTGTTTTCCTCACCCAGTGTGGCTGGATCTACAAGAGGATAGGAGACTGAGCAGATTGCTGGAGGAACCTCCCTTGCTGCCTCCAGGAGCTGCTCCTTTGCATGGGGAGAGGGCAGCTCCACTGGGAACTGCCCATGTACAGACCAGCTGCTGGGTAGCAGCATCTATTGGATACAGAGTATTAATGGAACCAACTCTATTTTCTCCATTTTCATCTCAGGTTTTCCAAATGCCATTGCACATGGTCAGGCTAATGCAATCTGGGCACAGCCCTGCCCTGAGAATATTTGGTTTAATCATAGTGTCTGGAGATAAGAAACAGGTTGGAAGATCAGGTGCAATGTTCAGTTGAGTGCTTTGTTCTGCTTCGTAAAACGAGAGTTAGGGTTAGGGTTAGGGTTAGGGTTAGGGATAGGGATAGGGTTTGACATTTGTCAAACCCTGCGACTAGTTTGAGGAATGGTGCAGGAGGGGATGTGCTCCCTGCTCCGCTCCTGCAGAGCCTGTATAGCACCTTTCACCAGGTTTGTAGGGAAAATGCAGAGCTGTGTCAAGATGCTGCTCTGTCTAAATGTTGTATATCTTTCTAAATTTGTCAGTTAGCCATGATGGATCCTGCAGTATGGCACCAATCCCTTTCCTTGCTCATTCTCGCATGCAGAGACATCCTTGAGGCCTCTGCACCCTCCAGTGCCTCTGCGGGTATTTCTGACAGAAAAGGAGTGTCCTCAAGCCCTGTCTTTTGAAACAAATGCTTAATGAAAGGGCAGGCACAGTCCCCTCATGACGGCAGCCGGCTGTAATTCTTAGCAGGCTGTGACATTGCCCATCCTCCTGAATTAGTGCAGGGCATGAGGAATTTAGCACGGTTCTAATTGAGATCAGATGCAAACAAGCAGCATCGGTATGTGGGCATGTGGCAGGACAAAACAAGAGCAGGCGCCTGTCAGTGCAGTGCCCTGCCGCGCTGCCCTGCACAGTGAGGGGAGGGCTCTTCCCCACGCGCTTTGTTCCTGTGCTGGCGAGAAGGTCTCTGGTTTAATTTAGTGTAGGCTTTGTCAGATGCTCTTTATTTGCCATACAGTAACTCAGCTGCTGCAAAATCAAGGCAGCTGCTGAGGGAGAATGCTCCCTGTCAGTCATAGCCAGGGAAAAGGGATTCCCATGTCAATACTGAGCACCAGGAGAGGAGCAGGAGAGGCCCAGCAGAGGGACAGGCCTCCTTCCCACCAGACCCCCTTCCAGAAAACAGTGACTGTGTGGCACGGGTCAGAGGTGTTTCTCTCCTTGTGGACACCCCTTAACGTCTTGCTGGCTGCAGGAGGTGAGTGGGAGCCACTTGAAGGGTGTGGGAAGCTGCCACAGCAGAAGTTTGGTCATGAGCACATGTCCCACAGAGACTCAGTGATCTCTGAAACCAGGAGATACAGCCCCTACCTGCTGGGGTGGCATCAGGAGCAAGCTACGGAGCCGCACCAGCCTCTCTGTTCACGATGCCATTCACAGGCATGCTTCTGGGCAGACAGATTGAAACTTGAGCAAGCCTTACACTGAAGTCCAGCCCAGAATGATGAGAGGGGTTTCCTTGAGTCTGCAAAGTGATTTGGAGGATGATCCCCCAAGGTGGGATGTGTTTGCTCCTTATTCTCCAAAATCCAGCTGTGTTTTTCTCTTTCATCTCAACTGTGAGATGATGGAGTCATGTATTTCCCTGTAACTAACCTGGTAGCAGCAAAAAGACTGTTGTTTCACCTCCAGTACTCCTGCAGAGACTGGGGTAATATATCCTCAAAATGCCTCCCGAAGTCTAAGTAATTAAACCCATTATATGGCTGAAATGAGAAGCTTTAGCTTTCTGCTCCTCTGCTGTTCCTCTAAGGATTTCCCAAGGATGGGGGATGCTGTCCTATGGGGGGAGCAAGGGGGGCGGGAAATCAGACTTTGTGCTTACCCTTTACTCTCCTACTTGTCCAGATGGCACCGGTATCAAATTGTTCCCAAAGCCAATCCATTTACTAAAGCAAGCAAGCACCTGCCTTTAAAACAAGGCAGATTTAAAATGCCTGGTTAAAATCAGGACCCTCTTCAACCAGAGAAACCCATTTTATCTCCTAGTCACTGAACTCCATGCAGTTTTCAGGAACTCTTCTCAGTTAATTTTAAACTTCACTTTTCTGAAAAACTCCAGTTGTTAACTTCATTATCTGTGTGACACTCCACTATCTCCTCTTTCCAGGTTATTTATGAGCATGCTGAAGCAGTGCAGAATTTCTGATCCCTTCCCATGTTAACACGGTGTTTGTACCCTTTTTTCCCCTATCTTTTTATTGGGAGTTTGCAGGAAGATTAATCCTCCTTACTCCATGACAGTTTAGTCTTCTTAAGAACCTTTAGTGAGGGATGCTCTAGAAAAGCTTTTAGAAAATCTGATGCCACTTTATCAGCCCAAATCTCCCGTATTAGCAGGGCTGTTTCCTCCATCAGATAACTTGGATCTATACATATAAACTCTTCTCTTGCTTTGAGACTCCTCCCCAAGACACCAGATTTACTCATTTCTGCTAATTCAGGTTGGTCCCCCAGTTTTCTACTGCTTTGCTTGTTCTGGAAATCCATCTTTCTGGTCTGTAACTCCCATGGTCACTCCCTAAAACCTGTCAAAATCTGTCACCTTCCAATCTCCTGACACAAAGGAAGAAAGTTCAGCTGTTTCATATTTGAGCTCTTCTAACACTCTTGAAGGAGTACTGTCACCTCTGGTGATTTGCTGCTCTAGCCTATGAACCTTCCTGATCTCCTTCATAGTGAACAGCAGTGCAGAGAATGAATTTAATTTTGCTGCTGTGTCCTTATCTTTCTTAATTCCTCCTTTTTATGCCTTGATCATCCATCAGCTGCACTAGGTGACTGACAGGCTTCCTGTCTTTATGTTTGAGATGTTTTTATTAGCTCTCATAACTCTAACAATTGTTCTTTGGGACCCGTTTTGGCTTGCCTTATCACGGATTTGCATTTAACTTGCTAGATCTATGTCTTTTTCTATTTCATTGTTTAGAAACAACTTCCATTTTTCTGAAAGTAAATTTTTAATTTTGGATTGCTTCCTTTTTCTGTTGTTTTGTTTAAACCAGGCTTTAGATCTCTGCTGGTTTAGCCTTTCACCTGTTGTGTCTTGCACACGTCAGTGTCCCGTAGTCATGGTATTGTGCACCACTCGCTTTCAGGCTAAAGCTGCTAAGTCAGGATGGGAAGGAGGCATCGTTATCTGATTTGCAGACTGGCAGGTTGCAGTCTCAGCTACAGAGTGACCCATAACAACACAACCATCAGCTGGCAGGATTTCTGTCTTGAACTCACACTGTGTGCTTTTTCTGCCTGACAGATGCCATCCAAGATCAAAGCTGATATTCAAGTGATCTAACAAGACTCTTACCAAATATGAAAATAGTAAAATGCATTCAAGTGTAGAAGGAGATAGACAGGGACTAGCAAACAGTATTTCACTAGCCTTCTGTAATTCCTATGCAGAAATTCCTGACAGCTGCAGAGGTGTGACTGCAACAGGAACCATCATTGGAAGGGATGAGTTCCCCTCCTGGAGACCTCCTGACACTGGGTGCATCACACCTCATGTTCAATCATCCGTCTGGATGCCAAGCTGTGCACTGAAAGTAATACTTTTCTTTAGGAAGGCTTCTCATGAATCCTACTGTTTCTCCTAACTCTTCAGTGTATTTGTTTTCCTTCCTTATGCATCTATTCCGCTGCCTGTTACGTGAGAAACAGTACTGGGCTGTGAAGATTAAAACAGAAAAATAAGACTACAGAAATTCTGTCATTGCTGATGGATGAGTCCGAGTCCATGGTACAATCAAACTCATAGGGTTTCAATTGGCAAAGGCACCTAAATGAAGCTGATACAGTCTTTTCTATATTAAGTAAGGAAGCTGAAAAGTGCAACTGTTGGTTTTGTAGAACTCAAAATGCATCTCTCGTATAAAAACTCTACGGGTCAGCTTTCAATTGCAGGAGAGGTACAATGATTGGAAATGTTGATTGAGTTAGAGCTGAATACGCGTAATTTCCTAACAAAAAGAAGGACGTTGACCTGCTTGAGCGAGTCCAGAGGAGGGCACGGAGGTGCTGGAAGGGCTGGAGCGGCTCTGCTCTGGAGACAGGCTGAGAGAGCTGGGCTGGTTCAGCCTGAAGAAGAGATGGCCCTTTAAGCGGAGACCTTAGAGCACCTCCCAGTGCCTAAAGGGGCTACAGGAAACTTGGAGAGGGGTTTTGGAAAAGGGTCTGTAGGGACAGGACAAGGGGGGATGGCTTTAACCTGCCAGAGGGGAGACTGAGATGAGTTCTTAGGCAGAACCTCTTCCCTGTGAGGGTGCTGAGGCGCTGGCACAGGGTGCCCAGAGAAGCTGTGGCTGCCCCATCCCTGGCAGTGTTCAAGGCCAGGTTGGACAGGTCTTGGAGCAACCTGGTCTACTGAAAAGTATCCCTGCCCATGGCAGGGGATTGGAACTGGATGAGCTTTAAGATCCCTTCCAACCCAAACCAGTCTGTGATTCTATGATGTTAACAACTCCATGCTGTAAAACTTATGGTTTTTTTGGTGCATTATTCCAAATTCTTCAGGATTCTTCATTTGCTTTATGTTCTGTCATTTGCAGGCATTGATCTGTAGAGTTTGTACAAACTTTTTCCAGTCTGAATAGGAACCATCTCCCCTATCCCACTCATTGGTGCTGAATCTTGCGGCATCATCTCCCCATTTCCAAACTGAGGTAGGGAGATCTTCTACAACCTCATTTTCTTAAGCCTTGAAGGGGTGGGGTTTTTGTTGGTAGCCCTCCAGGGAAGAGCAATGTAAATAACATGGATTAAGAGATGTGATTACATGTAATGCAACCATGCATTCTCAGGCAGAGAAGAGAGGCCTTTGTGTCATTTATCCTTTGCCATTCTGGTGAGCAGCAGTGTTTGCTTGCTCTTTCTTCTAATGCCTGTACGATTGTTTTATAAATGTCATCTGCATTAAGTATTTCTTAGCACCTGACTTGCTGGCCAGTAATGTTGGCTCATCTTGTTTTGAGCGCAGTAAGATGAATGAAAATGTGTTTTTTGAACAAGACTATTCATAGATTCCTTTTATTTTCTAACTAGAAGTCTTCAAGCTGATACCTTGTCAGACTGTAGCTCTGTGTGGGGTGGTGAGGAACTATCAGGGCTCTGTTATTTATATTTGTTGACCCCATTAGTATCTGTCATTAAAGAACAGGTCAAATGATGGAGCCTTTGTCTCCATCTTCTTAGCAGGAAAACTGTCCTTTGAATTTCTGTCGTCAAACAGGTGTAAGAAAAGATAAGGAAATAAGAAAACTCCTGACCTGTTGCATTTTGTGTGCGAGTTGTTGAAAGTAAATAATATTCAGATGGTCTGTTTCAATTTTTAAATATTCAGTTTCCCAAAATGATTGTAAATGATGTGCTGGCACAAAAAACATCTTCCTGAACATCGGAAAAAATATCCCTTCTCTTCCTACTGATCTCTCCACCATTAGACTTGGTGCTGAAAAAGCACCTATTGTCCAAATAATTATTTACATTCAGAATTATTTTCTATTTAACTAGAATTCACTGAGTCACAGTGAAGTACCTAGTTTTAATATATCTGTATATCTTGAGTCATTATAAAGTCATTCATAATATCTGGGATACTCCATAATATCAAACTAACCTTGTGTAATATTGATGACAATAGAAAGATTCATGGTAGGCTTCAAAAAAACCTCATCAGTATCTTTTCCAGATGAAAAATTGAGAAATGTAAGTTTGGAGCTGGATTTTATCCTGTGTTTACTTTTTGGGTTTGTTTAATTCTTTAAGGAAGCTTTCTCTCCTGCTTTCTCCATATGTTTTTATCTGAAGTATTTTGTTTACAACATGAGTGCACACTTCAATTTCTTAAGAATCATCAAGCTTATAAATTAAATTGAAACCTTGGAAAGCTCTGTGATGGGCGAAGACATGCATTCTCTTTGTGCTCTTAATATCCTGGAGGATCCTCAGTAAAGCAACTACATTTTCCATTTAGAAAAGAAACTTTTCAGGCCTTAGAACCCTTTGGAGGGCTGTGTGTGTGTGTGCATGATGTTCTTCAGATATTGTAAGCTGAATCCAAAGATTTGGGTGAGAAATATTAACACTGAAACCCCTCCCTAAGGTCAGTATTCTAGACTTTGACCTGAAAATGAGAAGGAAAAAATGGGTGGAACATAGAACAGAAAAGCAAGCAGAAGGTAAGAGAAAGGAAAATGAAGTAGACTGAAATGAAGAAATTTTGAAACATTTAGGAGAGATGACATGGGTGGTTGGTTGTGACATTTTCATGCAGTTATGTCTTGACTGATTTTGTTGTATTATAAATGGTAAGTGTTCTTTAAAACACCTACAAGTGGTTCTATTCTACAAGTGGATTCTATTTTGGGAATCTATCTGTTTAGTATTTTCATTGATGAGGTAATGGCTGGATTTGATGATCTTAAAGGTCTTTCCCAACCTAGTTGATTCTATGATTCTATGACTGGGGCAAAAAGAGAAGTAATATGCCAAGGGAATCCTCCAACCTCCCAACTTCATCAGACTGACCCTAGCGTGGGAAAATGGTACCACAAGAAAGTGAAACAAACCCAAACCAAACCTGGTATATGGGTGAAACACAATAAGGATGGCCAGTGAACATGTCTGGGAACTTTCTGGGTGATTGGCTTGAGTATCTTAGTGAATCTAAACTGCAGGGTTAGTTCTGTTGAAGAGACAAGTACACAGAGTGAAAAGCAAGTGTATGGGATTAGTAGGGAAATGCTTCACACCAGTGGAAATTAAGGTGGAAGCTTGTTTACCTTGTAGTACATTGGTATGCACAAGCAGCACTAAGCAAGCAGGTTTTTACTGGTAAGCACAATATTATTGTATTTAATTTATTAGGACAAATGTGCATAAATTGTGTAGTTGCCCAAATCCAGAGTACATACCTGTTTTCACTGTATCCACTGGTTTTTAGCTTTCTCTTAGTTTTTACAAACTTTTATTTTCAAGGTGTGACTCTCATCCTGAGATAATTTTTCAGTTCAAGAAAAACTGTGCTGTATTTCAGGATAACAATGTAGCGGTACAAATTTCTGTTACTAAGAAATATTTCTGAGCTGCATAAGCACCAAACAGTTAGACAGCAGTTTGGCAAGGAGAAAGCCATGACAAGAAGATAGTACTTCTAAATGTTCCTGTGAAAACTGGTGTTTCTTTAGCAGAACTGTAACTTTTAGAAGTTACAAAGCTGGCATAAGCAGATATAATTTTATTTTACCTAGGATACTGTGATGCTCACTTGCCTCCAAGAGACCCAAATACTTAACCAGCTGTATGGAGGAAGATCAACAGGTTTTGTTCTGTAAAGACCAAGCAGCGGCAGTAGAATACAGACCCATACCTCTCCTTGTAGAAAGGAACTTTCTTCTTTATTCTTGTCTTGGTTTTCCCTTTGGATCTAGAATAGATTTAGTTATTAAAGTGAAGACTTTGATTTCAACCTAGCATGGTGAGGAAAATGGCATTATTCATACTGCTACTATAGTTGTTATAGATTTTATTGTAGGATATTATTAAAATTACCTGTTAATTGGCTAATTGCTTATCATTAAGTGCAACGAAAGTGGAGAAAGTAGGACCACTGCTCCTTTTCAGAGTATGAGGGGCATTTGTTAATAGCACCCAGAACTCTCATTTTCTGAAGCTGACTAGTCAGGTCTTTTCCTACTACTCCGATTCCTTTTTACCACTTTCTGCTGAAACAAACAATAAGTAACAAAGCCCAGCTTCTAAGGTGCTGGGTCCGAGGAAAAGCTTGATAGGAATATTCATAGGCACTACCCCAGTCCACTGAAGTTCCTGTCAGATCCTGCACTCTAAATCCTCCGTATTGCTGCCATGACCCTGGCCCTGCTGCACTTAAAGCACTTGTGATTTAAAGCACCAGGGTAAAATCACAGGGCTCAAGGTGTCCCCGGCAGGATGCTGAGGTGCCTGGAAGCTGGATACGCTTATGCTGGCCTGGTTTCCTTTGTGGCCATTGTAACTGCTACATCCAGGGAAAATCATACTTTCATATCAGAGGGCAGGTGACATTTGCACTGCAGCTCCTTGAGGGAGCTGGGTTTGTTGTGACATCAGGTGGTGGAGCACATACTCTGAATGCCAGGTTTTACTGACAGCAAGGAAAAGGCTGAAAAATCCTTGTTTGTGTCTGGGTTTAGCAGGTAGTGCCTAAAATTTATTCTGTTCATTGAGCAAGTAAAAAGGATCCTTAATTACTGATTAACATCTCAAATAAAAGATTTACCCCCCAGAGCCATAGCTTTTCTATTTGCTACGATTTTTCTAGGTTTGTTCTACAGTTTCAGTATATATTGATCTACTGGCATAAGAATATCATGGGTTTTTTAGTGAATTTCCTCTATTTCGTACTGAAAAAGAGTGGGGATGTATTTGTAGCTCATCACCTCAGTGATGTGCACATAATAGACAGTTCTTATATGATTTCCCAAAATATTGGTTTTTTTCACTGGTACAAGGCTGTTTCAGAAGCCACTGTAAAAATATGGGTTTAGTTCAGTGGCTCAAAAACTCTCTCCCACATCACAAATATTCCAGCCACAATCAGTAGGAATCCCTTGCAAGCAGCAAGCATTTCACAACTATTTGTGATGTTTAAAATTGAAAGGTTAATGATAAGGACTGGTTGTAGTTTAGGATAAATTTTGGAGCATCTTCATGTTTTCAGTTTGTTTATCTAATTGTGAGGTAGACTAAACTATACCAAGATTATCCAGCATGTCCTTACCATCTATAAGCTAGAGAGGATTCCTTAAACATCAGCTGATTCACTGTTGTTTTCCTTTCTGGAACATGTGGACATATGGCAGGTATTGTAATTCATGAGAAGTTTTCTTCCAATTTCTTCAAGAGATAAAGTGTTTAAGTTGTCTATCTTTAAAACATTTAAGCTATAAGTGTAAAATCAGCTGATGTAAATCAGCTGGAATTATTGGGGATACCTCACTAGACACAGATAAAGCCTAAGATCCTTTGCCCCTCTCCCCCAGCCCACGTATAAGCAGAATATAAATTAACAAAGGGGGCTGAAACACATTCCCCTTCTTCCCTGGTAACATTCCTGCTTCTCAAAAGTATAAGTTGCACAGACCAACAGAGCTCAGAAAACTCCTGTGACAGTGACACATTTTCAGAGAGGCCACATTCAGGCCCTGGCACTTCGACAGGAGCAGGAGGGAGAGCATCCCTGGGCTACACAATCCTGCACGCTCCAGCCACACAGGGAGCTCTGGGTCTGAGCACATACTTTCCCTTTCCACACTCATATTTGCCTAAAAATCCTGCTGATAAATATCAGAAGTTATGGTTCTGAGATATTTAAAGTCTCCACACACCATTTAAAAATAAAAATCATACAACATTATTTCAAATTTTCCCTTATTTGCTAGATCCTGATATAAAGACCATACTTGCATTAAATCTTTTTATTCTCCACAACCATATGACAGTGTAGGGGACATGAACATTTGCAAAATAATTTGTTTAAGAAATAACACAGGAGATGAAGACATCAACACAGGTCCATCATCCCTGCTGCAGGCTGGATGTCACCTGCAGCACCCGAAGACCGTGCCGTCACTGCTCAGCTGCGTGGCTACTGCTGCTCTTTCAGCAGAAGGAATGATGTGAAAGAACTCAAATTATTTTAAACATTTATGTTTACAGGTACTGAGACTTTTGCCTAATTAAAGCCTGTCTCGTAGCAGTAGTCGTAACTGCAATATTAACAGCAGCCAGAGCAGGAACAATGAAGGCTTCTCTTTTTGGCTGGTTGCTGGCATTTCTTTGAGGCTCTGTAAAGACAATGCTACAACATTCTTACACAGACCACTGGCTTTGTAGCAACTGCCTCTTTGGAGCCTTGGCACGGGGAATAACATGCATGCGTCCTGGCATTTTCCAGGCTGTGGGATTTTCTTCTCTTCTCTGTCCCAGTGCTGTGAGACCCCTCCTTTTAGCTTGAGCACCGTTTAAATAGATCATTTGTTTTCATTATCGTTTTTTGCATCTCTGCCTTTCATTCTTCTTAATGAATTTCTAGGGTCTGATTGGAAAACAAAAGCTAAATACAAACATAAAAAGCAATCTAACAAAGGACATGGTTAAGCGTCTGGCAGCTCTGCCGCCCCGGCTGTAACGAAGATATGGCCATTTGCTGATTGCTGGGGGTTGACACCACTTGGTTAGTATGCTAATCTAGTCCTCTGCGTTTAACATGCAGCTCAGGTCTGAGCAGTCTCGGCAGAGCCCGTCAGGGGAAGGGGTGTCTGGCAGCATGGACCGTGCTGCACCCACGACAGAGCACCCCAACATCGTGCCTGCTCCTGTCATGCGCTTGCACCCCCTCTCCCTCTCCGCCCTCCCTGGTGCACACACACATACATACCATCCAGAAAGCTCTCTGCAAATGCTGAAAACCATGAAACGTGGAAAAGCCATGTATGATTGGCTTGTATCTCTGCCTCCGCGTCCCCAAAGATTCTCACTTTAACAGACCATGTGTTTCTGCTGCTGGAGAAGCCCAGAGTGCCAAAATTCAGCAACAATGAAGTAAGACGGAGTTTAACATCCAAAACAAAGAGATGGCATTTTTGTAGCTCATTTACAACATAGCTGTCACAAGATGGCTTAAATTTCCCTCTATCCTCTCTCCCCACCCAACCTCAGCCCAAGAGAAAGCCAACATTTCTTAAAATCCATTTGTTCAGGACAGCAGTCAGATGCCCAGGAGGGAAGGAAAGCTTGCTCCTGGTATTCACAATGACTGTCACCTTCCCTGTGTGCTTGGAGGCAGTGAGCTGCAACCCTCTGCCCAGAGTAAGAGGTTCTGATTTCCAGAATTAAGGAAGAAATTCATTCCAGACCCAGTTCCTGTGGTCAGGTCCATCAGGTCCTGCAGCCACGGGAGAACTTAATTCCTCAAGGTCCCTTTTCTTTGTTTTCATAATGTCACAGCAGTTCTAGAGAGGTGCATGGAGAATCCTCAGCATCTGCTTGCATTCCAAGGATTTTGAAACTTGTATTTTCAGGGAGCAGGTCAGATGTGGGCAAAACCGAGTCTACATCTGACACATTAGCAGACAAAGCTATTTAACCTCTGAATTATAGCACAGCTCCATAGTTCTCTCTTCTGTTGTTTCATGCTCCAAGAAAACTGCTCCTTGCAGTTCTCCCTCCTGGTGCCAAGTACGTATTCCAGCTGCAGCTCTGTAGTGCAGGGAAATTCCTTTCAACTCCCCAACAGAACAGTCGGCGCTTTCTCCAGAGCTGCAGGCTTGATTGTCCTTGATTATTTTATTTCTTTGGCTCTGATCCAAGATGTTCCCTGTCAACATTTCAGTGTCTTTTCTCATAATCCCTTTTCTAAACATCATCAACAATTAACTGACTCTCTCATATCTACAAACACATGCACACACACGCAGGCGCGCATGCACACACCACTGAGCCTCATCAGTGTCTTTTTTGCCTTTAAGTATAAGAAATTACAGCTTCTCATTAGCTGAAGAGCATGTTTTGAAAGGCTTTGTGTTTACTCACTTTGCAAGTGATGCTGGCGCTTTTAATTATTCTCCTTTTGCACATCATAAGCGAGCAGCAAGCTGCTCCAGCCAGCCCGGGCGACGCGTATTCCCAGGAAGGCAGGAGGAAGGGATCGCGTTTTACCTCACTGCTGCTGCTTTCTTCCCTTTCTGTCAGCCAGCCAAGGAATCCCCCCAAAGCTCTTACGTAGCAGATACCAAAACCGTGAGTCACTTTTCGCTCCCAAAGCAATAAGTCCACCACATCTGTGTGCAGAACAGTGAGCGCAAGGCTGGGAATCTCTCCAGGCTGCTGGTGTGCCCCGGCAACAGTTCTCCAGTGGTGACTTTGTTTTTCCTGCTTTTGCTTTCTCTCCTCAGCTCCTTCGTCTCTTCATTCCTTTTCATGCCGTCCCCATTTTCTTCCTTCCTTCCTCTCCATCCGTCTCCGCAGCTGGCAGTGGCAAGCCCAGCAAGATCTGGGTCCCTCTCACCTTCAGTGGATTTTTTTTTCCATTTTTTTCCTCCCCCTGTATCTGCAGCAGCCTTTGGCTGCTCACTCTGCCAGGTTGGATCACCAAAGACACACGACTCGCTCACAATGTATAATCAATACAGATATTGATCCGCAGAAAATGTTTGTAAATTCCTGAAAGGGGAATCAGGAGCAGCGGGACAGGGAGGCTTGTGGGGGACGACATGGTGCTCCAGGCAGCCGCTGCAGGCAGCGTGTGGCCAAGCCCGCGTCCTGCTGCCTCCGAGGTGACGGGTGCTGGAATGCGCGCGGGCGGCAGCGGGTGTGCACGGGGGCTTCTCTACTTTCATTTCTCTACAGCTGCTTCCCCTGAAGAATCGGAGGCAAGCAGGCAGGAGGCCCCGTCGGTGCCATGCCTTGGCTGCAGGCCAGCTCTGTTTTGTTTCCATCATCACACGCCACTTTTGAATTTGCATACATACAAGGGTTATTTTCCCTTGCGCCTCCAAAAAGATTTAAGAAGGTGGAAAAGTGGTTCTGTAAGGAGGGATTGCTGGTGTTAGTCATCGTTTTCAGGATTTACATTCAAAGCCATGTATTTGCAAGAAAGGAGGCAGAGAGGAGGATAAAGGGCAATAAGAAGGACTTGGAGAAGGTAGAAAAGCTGTATGAATGTGGAAGAGCCTTGGAGTGCAAAAAAACCCCGTTCTTCAGTTGAGAGCTGCACATGTCCGGTTTGTGCACATGTGGTGCAGTTAGGTCAGACCTGTCCAGCTAAGGCTCTTCCTACCTCCCAGTGAGTAGATTCACCCCAGCCAGGAGGTGGGAATGATCATGGCACTTGATGCTGCTGCCAAGGTCAGAGTTGGAACCATCTCAAGAGCATCCTGACCCCAATCTCAGGAGCCGTTTCCTGCCCACCTGCCTACAGTCTGATGGCCCATGTGGTGTGTGGAGCATGTAGGACGTAACACTGACCCAGTTTGCTCCTGGTGTAGACGACCCTACTCCTACTGCAGGAGGGTCCTTGTGTTTTTTCCACCTTCATCCCTCTGGTTTTCTGTCTTTCTGGGAAAAGGCAGGTACTGAAGATATCAAGAGATACATTATTAGGATAATTGAGTATTCAGCCCATTTTCTAGTGCTTGAGGTCTGCAGTGTTGACCATAAGAACTGGTGTAGCGCCATGGGGCTGTCTGCTACCCCAGCCACACTGGATGGCCATTGCAGTGCAAGGGCTATTGCCCTGACCCAGGCATGCCAGTGGTGCTGCCTACCAGAGCAGCCAGCCAGGATGCTCACTGCATTCCTGACAGCTCCCAGCCAGATACAACCTGCCAGGGCTGTGCAGGCTTCTCACCAGCCTCCCACCCCTCACAGGCCCACCCATGCACACCCTGTCTGTGCACTGCTGCTTGTGTCTGCAAGTGGTCAGTGGTGGGGAAACCTTTGTTGGCCCCGCTTCCTCTGCCTGCACAGCCACCCCACGCTGCAGCAGCCTTGGGAACCCTGTGATAGCCATCTTGGTTGGGATCCGTGCAGGGATGCAATTCCTGTGCCTCCTCCCCGAGTGCAGCTGCCAGCTTTATCAGCCTGCGCCAGGAGCAGGGAGACTGAGAGCGTTCATTCTCTCTCCAGCTTCTGAGTAGCTCCCACAATCCAATTAGCAGAGGCATTTATATCACAAGGGGCTGGTGTGCCCTGCTCATCACAGCAGCTCAGAGCCAGTCATAAATTCTACCAACAATACATCTTTCCTGTGACATGGATTAATTACAGCTCTGGGCCTCCAAGAGCAGGTTTGTGAACAAAAGTGCCCATGAAATAAGAATGCAGAGAAGGCAAAGCAAAAGATTCCTGGCCATGAAGGATGAAGCGGGCACGTGCTGGGTAGCCCTGGGCCAGAGCACCTGCGGCAGCGCAACAGGGGACTGGGGAGGCAGGTGGGCTGAGCTTTATTAACAGAGGGAGGCAAACAGAGGTTGGCCAAGGGATGTTATGAATCCTGCACCCATAGCCATAATGGGAAATTCTTCATAACCGTTCTTTGTATGCTCTGCTGCAGTGCAGAAGCTGGAAGTGAAGCTAGCAGAGGCTTAATAAAATTACATGTGTCCACTTAAGATGTAGAAGGCACTACGCAGCAGCATAGTTTAGAAAGGCGAGTGAGGCACTGAGATATTTGGCATCCACAAAGATTGGTGCTTGTTCTCAGAGACATGTTCGTGTCCTCTCTGCTATTCCCAGAAGCTCCTCCACATACAGTCCCCCTTTTTCTCACACTTTTTCTCCAGAAATAGTAATTTTCTGGTGCCCTGGTGTCAGCTTTGCTCTCCCAGGGCAGTGTTCTTAATGTTAGCTGTACAAATAAACTGTAGGCTCAGCCCCACTGGAGGTGGTGTTTTTGCAGTGGTGCAAGAGCAGGTTGGAAACCGTCTGTGGGAGAACATCCAAGGAGAGGGACAATTTGTGTGCTTGTACCCCTGTGTACCATTATCTAGTTTTATAGCTCTGTATTTCCATTTCGTACACTGGAGTCCATCCATTTGTTTCACCAGCACCTGACCGTATGTTTGTATTTCAACTACTCACCTAACTACCTAAGCACTTACCCATTGTTTGGTCTGCTAGTTAATTTGGGTGCATGCCTGTTGCCGTTAGCTGAGCTGGACACCACACAAATATTTGATCTGTTGTTTGTCCCAATCATACACCAATTTAATGATTCATCTAAGCTATCTATCCATCAATCAGTTTTCAATTTATATAGCAGTCAGTGGTTTTGTTGTTAAGTTTCTATGCATTTGTTATTGAAACATGATCACTTAAGAAGTCCACAAAACTACCTTTTAAATGCATAGGTAAGTAGAAATTTTAAAGACATGAGGATGCATATTAAATTTAGTAGCATGTCAGCTGCATTTGATCTATTTACTCTGATCTGCTGACAGATCTTCTGTGTAAGCAAATGTGGTTCCTGCTGATAAAACGGGTTTGTTTTGGGGTTTTGATTGTTTGTAACTAGGTGAAGGCAGCTGCAGCCAAAATACAGCTCTATGAGAAATAATTGTTCTTCCATTGAAGAGAAATATTATCTCATCATTCAAAACAAAACTTCTTTTTATTTTTGCATAAGAACAAATCTTGCATTTACTGACCAGTACCTTTATTGTTTGTGGTCAAACAAAACAACTTGTTCCCCAGCTGATATCTCCACAAGCTGATGGCTGTAACCATGCAGCTAGACCACTTCAAACAGCAGAGAAGTTGTGTATTGGGAAGAGAGGGGGGAATAACCCAACCTACCAACCCATCTCACAGATTCCCATTCAGCTGAAGCCTTTACAGTAAGATTTTACATATATATGTATATATATAGTTTATGCATGGTTGCCATACATAGTCTATTTATTATGTATATATTATGTATCATATTTTCTTTAATATAGTTATATTTAGAAAGCTGTAACAGCAGCTTCATATCTAAATTTGGGGATAAAATCCTTAGCCCATGAGATCCTAGTATTCTCTCTTACCTTAAAATCAACATGTCCATAGATCCGAAGCAGAGCTGGATTTGGTCCTAGTTCAGATTTCCTTGGCTTTTGTCATTTTCGAATCACGAGCCCCATATGCCATCACTTTGGCAGGACTGCTGTTGCTCCATGTTTATTATCCTAAGCACAATCAAGTCTTTTCATTCATTACTGGGTTGTCTTCTAATACAACCTTCTTTCACATGTTGGTTGACCATAAAATTACACTGGTGCAATTGCCTTTCAACAAAACTCTGACATGTTCTTCCTTCCTGGTCCGAGTAAAATGACAAAATTACCTTCTTCCAGCCTCATATGCTCATAGTTATTTCCTTGATTTAAACTGGCTGAAAAAAATGTTTTGGCATATCTTCTTTCTTATTAACCCCACAAAAATGTCATTTAAAACGCATCTATGCAAACATTTTTTGCATTTTTTTCTAGGTCTGCTTGAAGCAAGTAAAATGTTTTGTTTCTTTCTGTTGTCTATTTTAAATTTTTGTTTCAAGTTTACTTTTTTGTTCGAAGTTCTCATATAGTTTGTCATATTGCTCTATATGTTCTTTGACTGACTAAATGAGCAATTTAACTGCATGTGTTGGAAACAGTGAAGTGCATTGCAGCACTTCTTAACAAAAAGCACTTTGATGCTTTTTTAATGGAAAGAGAAGGTTCAAAAACAATATATGAGTGATATCAAAGTAGAATTTGTGGAAATTCTGCTTTAAAAAAAAAATAATTGTTTTGGCCTAATTTGAGATCAAAGAATATCATGAGTGTTCTGTGAAGTGGGAGTTCTCTGGTCTAGTTTCACCTCCACAGCTGCCACAGGAGCAGTCTGACCCCCACCATG
Source organism: Ara ararauna (assembly GCA_028858755.1). Taxonomy (NCBI): domain Eukaryota; kingdom Metazoa; phylum Chordata; class Aves; order Psittaciformes; family Psittacidae; genus Ara; species Ara ararauna. The sequence goes on along the minus strand of CM054410.1, from coordinate 2,338,116 downwards.
GATGAACACAAGCTTCTGTGTGGCCCCAGCAGCAGAACCTAAAATCAGCCCCCTTGGGTCAGGTGGCAGCTGTTCCCAAGCCATTTTGTTATTTTTGAAAATACAAACTCGGCTAATTTCTATCCTGTTTAGGGTCACTCCTGTTTCAGCCTCCTACTGCTGTTTCCTGGATTTCAGTCCAGAAAGGTGCTCTACAGACCTGGAACTGTCAACAGCCATCTGGTGTGAAGATGTGAAATCCGTACCGTTCCCTTGAGCTACTCTGTTTGTCTCCAGTGCCTGAGGGAGATTGTTCTTGACCTATATCTCAACTTGCCTTAGCATTGCTTAGTCAGTACAGAAGGTGTTCTCTTTCTTGATGGGTGACTTTATTCTTCTACGAAATTGTCCTGCACAAAGAGTTCCTGAAAAATACAGTTTAGAGGGAATATTGTCAAAAATTCTGTCTCTCTCTATACTTTATTATCCCCTCATTTTTTTTGTCATTTAACTCCAATTATGGGATGCTAAGTGCTTTTGGAAATTTCATTGTTAATATCTTCTTACAGTGCTATTAACGTAAATCAACGTTAATAGGGTCCCAGCAAGTATAAAATCAATCAAAAATTCAGTACTCGCGAATCATTCTGTAATTTCAGCATAAAATGTTAATAGAAATAAAATCCAATACCATAAAATATCAGCAAATTCAACTTTAAATACATGTGATGAATGACTTTACCATTCTGCAGCATCCCATGGACTTCTGAAATGTGAAACCTTTCACTGGCAAAGGTCTAACACACATTGCTCCTTCCACCATCTTCTTCCTAGCACAAGGTGTGCAGGGAATCTCACTCTTCCAGAAATTAAAAATCCACCCTCACTGAACATGTGACATCTGTATTCAGGTTTTTAGTGATAATAGGAAGGATTACTAGGGATCTGTTAAGTTATTCTAGCTAATAGAAACTCACTGCTTCTTTGTGCCATCAGCCTGGCAGGAAGAGCTTCAGCTGCATTACCTTTTATTGAGATTGGGATTTCCTTACAGACAAATCTTTTAAATTGGAATTTAGATTGTGAAGATCCATCAGTTATTTAAAAGAAACTGTTGGGAAAATGATACAGATTTCTCAAAAGATACAACTGTTGGCCTGAAAATTCAAATTAAAATTACTATTAAAAGGAAAACAAAATCCCCAAAGTGATACAAGAAAAATTGTTGGGTATTTAACCTCTAATTTATCATCCCATCAGTCTAGAACCTTTTGATTTTGTTTTTTAAAATTCACCTGGTTTAGTGGGTTTGGCCTGTTTATGCTCTAGTCTTTAAAAACATGATTAAGAACGTTTTGCTTGCAGGAGTAGGTATAATACCTGCAGGCAGTACAGGGTTAGGTCTTGATTCTCTAAGTTGCCAGATGAGAAGCATGATGCAAGTCTGAGATTTCTGTGATCACAGAAGAAGAAAGAGACACTGAGATACTTCTTAAGAGAGTTTGAGAAATGCTCTCGTGGTCATAATATAGATACCTTTTCAGTCCTTATTTCTTTTTCTACCCATTATCTTGTTTTAATGTCCATGTCTCCAGTCTCTGGACTGGTCTCATTCTGTTCACTTAGTTCTCTTTCTTCTTTCTCTCCTTATCTCACTTGTGATTCCTCACCAGCAGATTTCTGAAGTAGAGCTGTGCAGTGGAGTTTTACAGACCCTTTAAAGTCTGAGTGGGATTTTTGTGACATTTGTACTTACAAGATATTAGGAAAGTTTATGATGTCTCTAGGTATCTCATAACAAGTATCAGCTGCAAAAGTCTTCTGTCACTGCTGTCTTTATGCCCATCCCCACAAGCATCAGACAACCAGGGACATTTGGAACCTTTTGGTTATTCCATCTGGATACATGTTGCCCTGGAAAGTTAAGGTAAACGCTTGTCATGGGTTCAGCAGCAGCAGTCATTTTTCTCCTTCTTGGTAGCTGGTGCAGTGCTGTGTTTTCAACTTTCAGCCTGGGAACAGCGCTGATAACACCGATGTTTTCAGTTACTGCTTGGTAATGTTTTGGTCTCGCCAAGGACTTTCTGAGTCTCATGCTCTGCAGGGAGGAGGGGAAGCCGGGAGGAAGCAGAGACAGGACACCTGCTCCAAACTGACCAAAGAGGTATTCCATGCCACAGCACGTCATGCCCAGGATGTAAAAACAAACGGCAGAGACCTGGCAGGGTGGGGGTGCACTGCGTGGTCAGGCTGGGTATAGGTGGTGAGCGATTGTATTCTTTTTCCTTGTATTTCTCTTGACATTATTATTATTGGTTGTAGCAGTAGTGATTTGTGTTATACCTTTGTTTCTAAACTGTTCTTAACCTGTGGGAGTTGCATTCTTTCGATTCTCCTTCCCATCTCTCCCAGAGCAGGGGGAAGAAAAAGAGGAGAGTGAGTGAGCAAGAAAACTCAGTGGCTGAGAGGCTTAAATCATGACAATGCTTAAGAACTTGGGCTGTCTCATGTTTTGGAAACTCATCTCTTATTCTTTTATCCAGAACTTCTACCAGGAATTTGCATTATGATAAAACAAAACTTCAAATTTCTGTGAGCATTACTTTACTTCTGGTGACACAGCAAAATTACCAGATCTTCATTAAGCTGGACATTTATGGTCATTAAATTTCCATAAACAAGTGGCCATGGTGTCAGCTAACTCGGAACTCATCCAAAACCTGCAGAACCAGCTAAATTGGCTGCATGGAGCTGGCCAGAGCTCAGTCTCAGTGGGCCAGGGCAGTGGGATTTCAATGGGAAGTCACTGAGCCTGACCTCACAAAAAATGTTTTCAGCACTTGAGATAACATGTAATCTGATCTGTAAAAGCTTCATATTATTTGTTGCTGGTTTAATATAGAAATTTTTTCTTTATGAAAGAAATCTGAAATCAGGCCTTTATTCATTGGCATAGCTACAACATTTTCCTTTGAATTAAAAGGACATAGGATCAGCCCTCAGAACAGGGAAGCCTTAGTTTGGATTAGTGGCTTGATGCCTGCAGAAGCACTTTTGCTAGGGTTTCAGTTAAAAAATGTCCTGAGAATTAGTTTTTTTAGATACTGTGTTAAAAAACTTCTAACATTTCCTTTGGTTCTTCTTCACTTTTTTCCTGTCTTCTGCTGAAATGGAAAGTTACTCATCCAGCTAATTTTTAGTGTGAAACTGCCCATTGAGTCCCACTGGGATAAGCACGGTCAGAAACAGCAAGACCTTGTTGTGCATTTTCCTGTGCCAGGACTTTTCTGATGCTGTGCATTACAGTAGGGTGATGCTGCAAATCTCCTCATTTCTGCTTCCAAAATAAATCAGACTTTTTCCCAGCCATGTTCCAATGGTGTGAGCTTAAGGTATTGCTTCTTCACCTGCTTGGGTTTGCAGATTCTGCTCTCTACCTTATTTGTTGACGATCACAATATCAGAAGAATAGTAGAGAAAACAGTACTTTTCCCACCCATTTTTGCTTCAGAATTAATTACTTTAGTAGTGAGTGCTGAGGGATCTGTCCACATCTAATAAAACGTACCAGCTCAGGTGCTGGAAACCCACATCTTTGCCATTAAACCACAGAGCTTCACTCCAGACCAGTGGGAGGGCAGGGAGTGCTGGGCTCTGCTGCCACTCTCCTACATCAGAATCTCAAGTTATTCATTTCTCTTGAATACAACTGCGAACAGAGACTTGCCAACAGTTTTCACATTTGGCTTTGTAAAAACGAGAATCAGAGGGAATCCTGGCATAATAATGCAAGGCTGTTAGGAAAATAAAATGCCCCATAGTTAGAGAGATTATATTAATTAAATATAAGAACAAGAAAATACAAATATTTAATAAAAAAAAAAATGTCGGTTTGGCAGTAACTCAGCAGGTCCTCTGCCTGAGGTCCCTTAAATCAAGGTGTGTGTGTGCCTTTTGCAGGAGAGAATGCTTTAGGAAACACCAAACTCAAAGCAGAGGTCTAATGTTAGGAGTTGCATTGCTTTGGGGTCTCATCCTGTGCTGCCTCCACTGACAAAGCTGCTGCAATAGCTTAGAGTAGCCCCAGGAGATTCAAATGGGTGCTAATTGTTCAGATTACTCCTACTGAGTGTGAAGGACCGAGTTCTTGCAGTCATAACACAGATCTGAGAACTTTTTTGAGTAGCATTGGAGAAAAATAGAATTTTTTGAGATATTTCAACACTTTCCAGCCTGCCCTCGGGTTCTGTTGGTAATTTGAGAGTTTCAGTGTTGTTTAACTTCTATTTTTAAAATTTCTCAATTCCCCTTCTGCCTCTAGCGTGGAAGAATGGTGAAGTGCCTTTGTCAGCAGTAATGGCAGAGTCCACCCAGTAAATACTGGGGAACCTCTGGCAGCCATCCAGGGTGGTGTGCCAAGGTTGCCGAGTCCTCCCGCAGTGGTGACAGGCACACTAGGGGGAGTGGTGATAGGGCATCCCACAGTGGCCAGCATCATCCCCTGAAGGAGAAAGCGCATTCAGAGTTTTAAGCGCAATAGATCACCATATTGCCAGGAAATAAAAGAAACATTCTTTAATCCTTTCAAAGCCCAATAATATTATGTATATTGACTGAAGCCCTATGGAGTGGGCCTGGCAGGGCTTTTTCATTACTGCAGCACGCTGTAGCCTAGCTACCTTTGAAAAGTAACCAATATTGAGAGCCACTTGACATTTGCAAAGGATTATGGGTGTCCTCGCCATCTCTTCTCAAGTTCCAAATTTACAATGGTCTTAATTTAAAAGTTAAGCCAGGGGATCAGTTGCTTAGTCTGCGGCTGGGCTGCCCTTTTAAAAAAAAAAAAAAAGGAAGGAAAAAAGAGTATGTGTGTACGTCTATGTGTTTGTGTGTGTGCATGTGTGCTTGTGCGGAGGCAAGAGATGGGTAATGAACCTCGCACTGGTGTCGCCCACCTCAAGCTGTCAGCTCCAATTGGTGGCATTTAATTGTGGCAGGGGGCATCTAAATCGGGATCAGGCAGATGGGAATGGGTGGTTTCATTCCTGCAGGTGCTGCTAAAATGCAGGGAGCGGCAGCAGCTGGTAATGAGTTGGTGAAAATGAAAAAGGGACATAAGTAGCTTCTTTAGTAAATCCCCTGGAAATGACATGGAGCCTCTGGGATCGATCGGATCGATCCCTCCGAAGGCTTGCAGGCTCCTCTCATCCTACTGCAAGCACAGGCAAAACGTAATGTTATTATCAGCAAAACTCATAGAAAACCTGCCAGAGAAAACAGTGTTATGGTTTCTTTCTCCCGCAGGGCAGATCATGGGCTGAGTGTGCAGGAGCATCCCAGTGCCTGGTAGTGCTGTGTGGAGCAGAGACCCCGCTGCCCATCTGGTTCCTGTTCAGGGCTCGCCGGTAGCGCAGATGTGGAATTTGGATTCGCAGCTGCCTGGCCAGGAGATGGGGAGCAGAAACCTGTCCTACAGAGCAAGCATGGGGGGGAAACAGGAATGGGAAGACAGTTCAGGAGGTTCCTAACTAGCTGTTGGTCATCCTCCCCTTGTGTTTCTGCTGTCATCAGTGCTGGTTTGATTATTATTTGCTCTATAACACTTTATGAGGCTTGTGTAATTAGATTCATATCCTTAATCTGGGCTTTTCAAAACCATGTTTCTGGCCAGGCTCTGAACTGCCTCCTTGCACAGGGAGGTGTCAGCACCCCAGTTCACGAGTAGTCCTGCTCCTAAATCTTTGCTGTCTTGAACTGAAACAATCCTGACATCTGAACTGTTGTATCTTCTCCACAGCCCTGCAGAAATGGATTTTACTCTGAGAGTTACTGTAAGAAAAGTGGTCTTAAATCTCCCAGTCACATTCATAAGTTCAAGGGGGCTTTCCTTGAAGAACTCAGAATTTGTTTACCTTTCTATAATCCTGCTGGGGAAAAGAGGCAATAAATTTGTTTTATTCCATCTGTTCTGGGAAGCGTACACTCAGAGCTCAGAGATTCTGCAGCAAGTGTGGGATGCTCTGTGAGATGGTGTCAGTGAGTGCGGTGCATAGCCCGGAATGGGGGGAGGCTGATGGGGTCCCCAGGGAACCTGTGCTGATACGTAGGCTGCTTGACTGTTTGGGCCACCCTGGCTTCTGCAGTTGTCCAGGCTTTTCCTATCTTTGGGCTTTGCTTTGGGCCTTGCACTAGATGAAGGTTCTTCCCAAGAAAGGAAACGTCTGGGACATTACTGGCTTTTGTTTGTGGCTTGTGCTCCACAGAGCTTGATCATTTGGATCTTTAGGACACTATTTAAACTAAACAGCATCATAAAAGAGGTGTGTTGATATAACTGTGTGCTGTTCATATGCCCTCTAACATAAGGATATGAGAATATTTATTTTACCCACTGGTAAATTTGCCAATTTGTGAAAAGCCCTTATTCTCAGGAGTTACAAGCATCTCTGCTTCCACAGAATCGATTAAACTAACATCAGCTTAGTGTTTCTGAATAACAGATCTTAGAGGACTTATACTTGTTCGACAATGACCTTTGTAGCAAGACCATAAATTCTGAAATACAAGGATTGAGGAGTATGAAATGAAACTACGAAACAAACTAAAGTTACAACAGTATTACGGAAATATGTGTAGCATTTGTCATCCAAATAGTTTGTGACGGTAAAAATAGGGATAGATCAGCAACTTCACATTCAGAAACTACTGAAATGAACATGCAATACTTCTAAAAATGTTATTGTCTGAATAGTGTAATTAATTTTGGAGGCATTTGTCTTTCCCTTCATAATGAGCTAAACAGAGAGATTCTCATAAACAATATAAATACTTCAAATATTTTTTGTTTGTGTCAGGTGTAAGATGTCTTGCTGAGATAGTGCTCACTAACACATATGTCATCTTTCATCTTAGTGGTTGTCTGGTGGATTTAGGAAAGGATGAGGCACAGTGGACAGTCAGTGCTAGCGGGCTGGCACTGTGCAGGAGCTCCAAACAGTCTGGTCTGGGTTGTGCTACTGGGAGATAAAGACTGGCAATAAAAATACCATTGGCTGTTGACAAGATCCCTCCATAGCAATAAAAACGAGGATAATATATGGCCATTAAAATCTTTCTGAATGTATGAAAATTCAGATGGATTCCTGTATTTTCCAGGCACTTTCTGAGTAACAGCAAGACAGGAGTGCTAAAGCAAAGCGTTCAGCTCTGTTCTTGCTTCTAGCATGTCAAATGGCCTAATTCCTTTAAGTCTGCAGTGGGGAACAAGATGAAATATGCTATGGAAGATTTAAATAGAAACTGTCCTTTGAAACAGAGTGAGAGCAGAGCTTTGCTGATATTTCTGTTTCTCCCGTTTTAACAAACAACTTCTTTATGGTGGTCATGTCAGTTTCCTGGCGGTGGAAACTTGGTCTTGTGGAGGCATCACCTTATTTTCAGTCTTACTGTTAGAAAAACTCTCTCAAGTTAAATGCTTCATTTGGAGAACAGTGACAGCAGATGTATTTTCTTTTAAATCAGAATACTTTGATTCTTTTAAATCAGACTTTGGTTAAAGGCTGCTGTGCACATGGCTGCCTTTCCAGGTCTCCCCTCAGATTTGCCAGCTGTTGTCAGCTTTCCTTGCAGTCTGCTGCTGGCTCTCCCTTGGGATGCTCAAGTGAGATGGTACCCAAACAGAAAAATTCTGAGGAGCAAAAGCATTTTGTCATACAAGTTCAAGCACAACAGAAATTTGTAATCACAGTATAACCAGATTTTCATGCTGAGCGAGATAGATTTTTATTTTGACTCTGTGAACAGTAAATGCAATCAGACTTAAAGCGTGGAGTATTGGCACAGGCATGGTCACCTTGCATCAATGTTTTTACATATGCTTTTTCTTCTGATTTTTTTGTTAATTTGTCTTATTTTCCATAAGACTGGTTTCATGTAACACTGTAAGTTAAGGAGAAAACATGGGATGTTTTTTTCCTCTAAAGCTTGGTATCTGATAATATAGTGTGGTGCTGATGACACACGTACTTGTGATGGCAATCCCAAACTAGAGAGGGCAGCTGTAAGACTTTCAAAGCCTAATACAGGTCCCTAGATGCACAGATTGGGTTCCAAGGTGCTTGTGCTGTAGCAGCAGCTGCTGGCTGGAAGTAATAGTGCTGGCAGCAAGGTCTCAATTTGGGGCTTTGTACTGGTGTGCACGATTGTACCACTCACTTCTTCAGGTGGGCATGCTCGCACGCTGTTACAGACTTAGATGGAGCGGCATTATTCTCAAAACTGCTGGATGTGTTGTTTTTTTAATTAAACCCCACATCTACAAATTAGTACAGACTTTATCCTTCAGGCAAGGAAGAATGCATATATGATGAAAATTAAAAATCCATCCTAACTCTTCACAAGTGGAGACAAATCAATGTGCATGCCATCAGATAAAACCAGACGAATATTTCTGTATGTCACTTGAAATGTAGCACAAACCTAGTAATTTGCCTGACTTCCTTTGAAAAAGTCATCACCCTCTCATTTCCCTTCTCTTAATTTCTGCTCACATGGCAATCAATCACAGTGCTTTAATAATGCCCCTTTCTGTCAAAAAAGCCTGCCAGCTTTTGGGAACCTCTCAACACCACGTGGCACTTTTGCGAGCTGAGCCGAGCCGCTGCTCTGTATTCCATGGGTTATTAAGGTTAGCAGAAAGAACATGCATTTATTTACTGAAGGTACTTTATAAATCAATACCTTGGTTTTGAACTCAGGTCAACAGGAATACTCAGGAACACAACCAAAAACTACTGCAACCCTAAACCAGCACTTTCAACATATTGATTTTTTTGAGAGTATTTTTTCCTGGCATTATTCACACAGTGTTGATGAACAGCTTCATGCAATCAAAATTGTAAATAAGTATGGGTGTGCAGGCACATATGTGTGCAGAAGTGTAAGTCTGTGAACTGAGCTTTTAACGTGGTGTGGGAATTATAAAAAAGCAAAGGCAGGAAGTGATGTAGTTAAGGTTCTTAAAAAGTCGTTCATGTTTTCCTTTGAAGTTACAGAATAAAATATATTGTTGTGGGTCAGTGAATATTGATACCATTAACTCGGCTTCATTTGCAGATACAGTGTTATGTAAATAGTTGACAATTTTTAAAAGCAATAGCTTAAGGTACTAGTTTGATTAAAACCAATAAAAAATAAATAAAACTAGAAATGCATATGCAAAGCAAGGCCAGTCTGGAAGAACTTGAGAGTTTTCTGGTTCAAGGGGCTCTAATTTTTGTACTTAATTGCACAGCTTTGGCATCACTTAGAAAAGGTTTTTCCATCCTTAATTTAACGGTCAGGTTTCCCAAAGAAAATCAGAATGAAAAAGCCATCTCTGTTTATTAAACCCCACACTTTGTATTGTAGATCACACTTGAACTCCTTAGTCAACAGATGTCCATAAAGAAATTGCAAGAAGCACATTGGAGCTTCAGAGAAGGAGTTCAATTGCCAGACCAGGTGCTTATCCCCATCCCGCCTCTGAAAGAGTGGTAGACCTGACTGAGATCTATTTTAATAATGCCCCTTTCCATCAAATAATGTTATTTTAAAATTATACTCCAAATTAATTGTCATTAAAAAAAAAAAAAGTGCACTGATTTCAGTTGTGGGTTTTTTTCCCCCATTTTAGCCTTTTTTTTCATTTAATTTGCTTTTGGTTTCTAAGGAGAAATGAAAGGATGCTTGCAGTCAAATAATGAGAGATTTTAAGTTTTACATTTAGGGTATAAAGAGGAGTATGTGTATCAGAGAGCTTTCAACCAAGCAGAGAAAAATGCTTTAAACTCCCAATAGCTGAAAATTGATGTTTGTCAATTAATCTGAGATATGCAGGGCAGATTTGTAACAGGTTGACTAGTTAAGCAGTGGGACAAATTATAAATAGATTACTTATCACTGAAAATATTGACATTAAAAAGAAATCTATTCTGAAGATAGGAGCTGAGTTTTATGAAACTAATATTCTTGATAGAAAAGTTATTATGTGTAATTTGATTTCCTCAGTTATTCAATAAGCCACTTTAAATCATTATAATGAATATAGCTTCTAGAAATATGGGATTTCTGCTTCATGCAGAATTTCGGTATTTTGAAAAATCCAGATTGTGTTGAAACATCATTTTTTTTAATCTGATTTCCAGCAACTGAAATACTATACTCCATTCACTGCTATTTTCTTAAGCCAGAAAGCCTCCTGCTACCATAGTAAGGCTTGATGGACATTGTGCGTCTGGCTGGTTTTTTGGGTCCCAATGTGGGATGCTGACTGCTGTGATGGGCCCAGCTAGACCTGTATGGGTGTCATTTGAAGGCCCATTTAAAAGAACCCAGGTCATGGTGGCAGCTCACTAGAGTGTTCAAAAAAACCAGAAAGTATTATGGAAATAATGAGTTTCTCATTTAAAACTTAGCATTGTAGATTAAATAAAGTACCATCAATAAATGAGAGCCCTGCAGAGCTTCCCAGCTGCTGAGAAGCAGCAGGGGGTTCTGTGCAGTCTTTGGGTTGAAGGCTTTTTCGCTACATTTGCAGGGTTTTTTAAAAGGACATTTTCAGATCCTCTTTGCTCTGTTTTCAATTTTGTCTCTTTTCTCCTTTACTCATTTTAATGCAGTAAAGCAAATTCATCCAGCATTTACAGAGCTTGACTCTGGTCCAGATCTGGCTCTTTTTGTGGGATACTGGAACCCCTCTCACCCCTGTGAAAGTAGTGTGGCCAGAGGCAGTACAGGAGGCTTGGAGGACCAATGCACAGTGAGAAAAGCTGAGAGCCCTTTCCTGTGAGTCAATGGGTTTGCTATTTCTTCACCCTTCTGCTGAGGAGGCACTCAGTATTGTTGTTGGCATTATTTTGGTGGTGTTGGCTTTCCTTAGACGCTGTTTATGATGGTTTGGCTGGTTCTCTTCAGGGCAGAGATTGCATTGCTAGTCTGTGTTTGTATTTTGTCTTTTTATATTTATATCAGGAGTTCCTGAGGCACTGTAAGAGTATAAATAAGTAGAATAACAAGCCTGTGCTATGGTGCGAACTGTAGTAAAAGCATCAGACTTTTATGACAATCCGATTGTGGAAAAAATCCTTTTATCTTTAAGCTCATGGAAGGTCTGTTAAAGGTGTGCAGGGTGATGTGGGATTTTATCTGCTACTTCAGATACTGCTGTACTCCTATGAAGAGCTCTCTTACAACATCTCCAAGCTGAAAGTCAGTGAGATTATCAGGAAATCCACCTGCACACAAAAGTACTGGGACTGAAATACGTTGGTCAGGCATATATAGCACTGAGAGGATTGTTGATTTAAACCATGGTATAGGGAACAAGCCAGGTGGCCCCTTGAGGAGTGTTTCAGTCCTGTTTTCCAAGCTTTTATGGACACTGGGCAGGCATCATGATGTGTGTGCTACAAAATAATTTTAGTATCTTCCCCCTTTAAAGATAGTTCTGGCAGACCACCTGAGCTGGCAGCCTGGGCACTCCACAAGGCACTCATGTCTTCTTCCCGATGGCATCCTTCAGAAGGATGACCCATCCACCTGAACCATACTTGATTACACTTTACATGGAAGTTGCTTGCTAGCTGGACACCTTGGAATGAAATTGTCTTCAGAGTCTCAGATTTTACTGTTACATACCATGAAGCATTTCTGCCATCTGTACATTTGCTACCATAAGAAAGATGCATGCTTCCAGCCCATCAGTGAACTTAACTGAAGGTCCTTACACATTTTATCTTGTATTACTTTTATCTGTTCTATGTGGTAAAATATCCTAAATATCTGCCCATAAAGGTCCTCACAAGATCTTCTCATCCTTCACTGGACAAATTCTGAAGTCATATGTATGTTTTTGCTTGTAATGAAACTCACTTTTCTTGAGATTTTGATGTACTGAGAGAATTGATAGTAGCTGCTAGCAGCTGGGTTTACTTCACTGTCAGTCCATTCAGGCTCCTATTTTCCTGTAGTGTTAAAATTATCCGCACGTGTAGATACATTATTCTGTAACACTGAGTTCATGAGACCTCTAGGCCTTACCCAAAAGTAATCTCAGATTTCCATACAAATCTTTTTTTCCTAAATTATGGTTCAGCAAAAGGAAAGCCAGACTAAAAAGTCAATATTGGTCATAGTAATGTTATTACAACTGCAGAGGAACAGGCATTTTAAAAATGTCTCAAGCATTTTGTAGTTTACTTGAAAAGAAGGAAAGGCCAGTTAGTCTAGACTCTGAATTCCTGAAGAGATCTGAAGTGCTGTCAGTGTGCATGATACCAGTAGGATCAGACCCTCTGATAACGTTAGAGCTCATTTCTCTCAGCAGGGACCGGTGTCCTGCAGAGGCATCCCCATTTTAGAGCTCTGAGGCAGCAGAATGAAGACAGGCTCGTATGCTCTTACAACACCATGTTGCACTGGAGCCACTGGGTTCATCCGGCTGTTCTGCTCAAGCTGAACACCACCCTTGCCACAGGTGACTGCCTCTGAATTATTCAGAATGGTAGAAATGTGGAAAAGCTCTTGAAGAAGAAACAGTTGCTTACCTCAATGTAAGAGAAGCTCTTTGCAGCTCACTGTCCTTGTTCATGATGAAGCTGCATTCTCTAATAACAAGCCTATCTGTAGACCACTGGTTATCTCCAGTTACAACAAAAATAGCATTAGTTTAACTGCCATGTAGGAGACATGCATTATTAATTTCCCGGGGTTTAGCAATACTCTTTGCAGTCCCTTATTAGCTGTATGTGAAAGTAATTTCTGGGGTACAAATTTGCTCTAATTCAATTTGGCTAAGAAAAATATCTTGACAGTTTCGGATATGATATGCCTCCAGCTGCTCAAATTTCCTCCTTGACTATCAAGTCTGTGGATTTGTCCTCTTTTCTGAAGAACTTGTTGCCTACCTTTGGTATCTCAAGTGAACTCCATGATCTCACCCTGAGGTGTTAAGAATCGCTGAGGGCTATCAGAACTTGTGTAAATTACAGCGATGCAGACAGCACGTTGAAAAATCAATAAGTAATGAAATAGTACTGCAGTGAAGTAGCCAAGAGAGCAATGGGTGAAAAAATCCCAAGGACTCAGTTTAATTTTGTCAAAGTATAAAAGATAATGTTCTGCTGTGATGCTATAAAATCATCCCCACTGGCCAAAGAAAATTGAAATACAAAAGAGTAGTGTAGAGGTGCAAGTGCACTTCCTCCTGAATTAGAAGTCCCCCTCCACTTCCATTAGCCTGCAGTGGATGCTGCAGTAGTGATCTGGGCAGGCATTCACTTCTCTAATGAGGCAGTGGATATGACTTTTCTGCCTTTACATGCTATGAACTAATGTCAGCTCACATCAAGTGTCAGTTAAGCCTCATTCTAACTCCCAGTAATCCTCACATCTAACCATCCTGAGTTGGTTATCTCCTACTGGCAAGCAGGGAAACACCAGCAGGGTATTTGCCATGAAGACCCAGCACTTCAGAATGCTTTCACAATATGCTAAAAGGAACAGATCAAAGGCTTTATGATGTACTTGAGTTTGTCTTTGGTGCTTGTATAAGAAGGTTGTTATATATTCTTATACACATTTCTGAAGTACAATGTTCTACAGTAAAACGAATGTGATGTAGGCAGGCGATTCCACATGACTTAGGTTTCCATGAAGGCTGGGCCCTATACCCCTCTGTCTAATTCACGGCAATACCTACAGCTCTTTCCATCTCTCTGGCATTTTGGCTGCGCGAGGGACAATGTGTTGTGGGTAATGCAGTTGAGACCCATGCTGGGTGCTCTGCCAGCTGTGCAATGGGCTGTGCAACAGGCTGTGCAACAGCTGCGCTTTCTCTCTGTGGGAGCACCATTTCCTCAAGTAGCAAGCAATTCCTCAACATCTGTAGAAACACAAAATGTCCTTGAGACACTTTTACTGCTCTTTCATTTTGGCTGAAATTGGCCAAAATGGGAGTGAGGAGGGAACTGCCAGGCAGGCAATCTCATTTCCTGATTAGGTCCTTAGGAAATCAGGTTCAGAAAGAGTAACTAGCTGCAAAAGGAGAAGAAAAACATTGAACTGAAACAAAATTTTCACAAGATGGGTGTTGTCATGACAGTCTTTCATTTAAATCTGTAAACTATGAGATTCTCTGGAGTAACTTCTTAGAGTTGACGAGGTTTTTTTCCACGTGGATATGCAAGATATTTAAAATGTATGTAAACAAAATTAATGACGAGAATACCACTAAATTAAACATGTCTTGTGAAAGAGAAACCAGCCTGCATTCTTGCATTAAGGTACAGTCCTGCACTTCAGCCATTAATGGCTAATCAACCTATTATCCTCTCACTACATCTTCCTGTAAAAAGAAACAGGTTTCAAAGACTGCTCTTACCAAAGCTGCTCTTTGGTCCCAAGAGACCTAAAAGCCAGGTTCAAATAATGGTCCTTCACTGGTTTTCTCTTGATGCCTTTGTCTGTGCATTTCTGCATGCTGCCTAGAAAGGTGGGTTCTGTGCTGTCTTCTGGGGAGCACCTCTGTCAGAGTGGACAGAGAAATGTGATCCTTGGAAATGGAGAACAGAAAATTGTTTCCTTAATGTGCATGAATGATCTGTTTGATATAGATTAATGCTTACTGTTTAAGCAGACACAGGATTGAAATATCCTTCTGGAAGAGCAGGTGTGCTGCTGGCTTCACTGGGGAGAGCAGGCAGTTCAGAGGATGCTAGTTCCACTTCATTGATTCCAATCACCTCTATAGACCATCAGTGCCTTTGTTTAACCTTCCATGATTTTGTTTCATTACGGTGGTATGCAGAAAATGAACAGCCACTACCGGCACAGCTAGAGAACATCTTGAGTGAGATGGCAGGGAGCTTATATTTAGTCATTCAACAAACTCAGGTTAGGCTTTAGTGAAAAGAGCTCTATTAACTCCAGTGACTTTGGAGAGGGTCCTTTGTTCTTTTCAAAGTTGTTATGGGTTACCGAACTCAAAAGCCTCTTTTCTTGCCCATTATTAAAGCAGTGCAATGAATCACTGTATTTGGCACTGACACTTTGGAGCATTTCAGATACTACAGGACTGTTTGCAAGGAGGTAGCATGTAAATACTAAAAAGATCTCAAGGAATTTAATGAAGTAGAATATGTGGCCCTTGGAAGTAGAAAGCATTTATTTACACAAGAGCATTCTACTGTTATTAATCTAAACTATTGCATTCATTAGAAAAGCTCAGATGAAACATTGACAAGCTGGTAGCATAGTACAGCTTTTTAGCCTGTCCATGCTGTCAGACACTGCTTGCAGTGTGGACACTCCCTTTTTCCGGGGGCCTTTGAAGAGCCTTTTCTGCTCTTTGGGCCGGGACTCCACATCAGGGTGCAGACCTTCCATGCCTTTTAGCATTGCCCTGACAATTTGTCTGGTGTCACTGCAAGCTCTGGTGAGGTCTGGCCAGTATCCCTGTCCTGTGGACATATTCTGAGACATTCTGTGCTGGAGTTTCCTAGCGCAAACAGAACAATGGGAAATACTTCCCATTATTAAATGATATTTTCAGCTGCTTCTACCTTTGTCACGCATAAACCACTTGGACTGGAAATCATCCATGTCTGCCACAGGCTCTTTCTTTTTTTACCTACCCATCAAGTACTTGATTCCTATTAAAAAAAAAATATTTGGGACACATTAGAATCATAGAATCATAGACTCATAAAATAGTTAGGGTTGGAAAGGACCTTAAGATCATCCAGTTCCAACCCCCCTGCCATGCGCAGGGACACCTCACACTAAACCATGTCACCCAAGGCTCTGTCCAATCCAGCCTTAAACACTGCCAGCGATGGAGCATTCACAACTTCCCTGGGCAACCCATTCCAGTGCCTCACCACCCTTACAGTAAAGAATTTCTTCCTCATATCCAATCTAAACTTCCCCTGTTTAAGTTTGAACCCACTACCCCTTGTCCTAACACTACAGTTCCTCATGAAGAGTCCCTCCCCAGCATCCCTATAAGCCCCCTTCAGATACTGGGAGGCTGCTATGAGGTCTCCACGCAGCCTTCTCTTCTCCAGGCTGAACAGCCCCACCTTTCTCATCCTATCTTCATACAGGAGGTGCTCCAGTCCCCTGATCGTCCTCGTGGCCCTCCTCTGGACTTGTTCCAACAGTTCCATGTCCTTTTGATGTTGAGGACACCAGAACTGCACACAATACTCCAAGTGAGGTCTCACGAGAGCAGAGTAGAGGGGCAGGATCACCTCCCTTGACCGGCTGGTCACGCTCCTCTTGATGCAGCCCAGGATACGCTTGGCTTTCTGAGCTGTGAGCGCACACTGAAGCCGGCTCATGTTCATTTCTCATCAACCAACACCCCCAAGTCCTTCTCCACAGGGCTGCTCTGTATCTCTTCTCTGCCCAACCTGGAGCTGTGTCTGGGATTGCACCGACCCAGGTGGAGGACCTTGCACTTGGCATGGTTAAACTTCATCAGGTTGGCATCAGCCCACCTCACAAGCGTGTCAAGGTCCCTCTGGATGGCATTCCTTCCCTCCAACGTATCAACCGAACCACACAGCTTGGTGTCATCAGCAAACTTGCTGAGGGCGCACTCAATCCCACTGTCCATGTCATCGACAAAGATGTTGAACAAGACCGGTCCCAACAGCGTTCCCTGAGGGACACCACTCGTTACTGGTCTCCAGCTGGACATTGAGCCATTGAGCACAACTCTTTGCATGCGGCCATCCAGACAGTTCTTTATCCACCCAGTGGTCCACCTATCAAATTGATGTCTCTCCAACTTAGAGACAAGGATGTCATGTGGGACGGTGTTGAATGCTTTGCACAAGTCCAGGTAGATGACATCAACTGCTCTACCCCTGTCCATCAGTTCTGTAGCCCCATCATAGAAGGCCACCAGATTGGTCAGGCAGGATTTCCCCTTAGTGAAGCCATGCTGGCTGTCACCAACCACCTTGTTGTTTTTCATTATTTTCTTTATACTAAGGATGTTTTCTTTATATTAAAGAATACTACCAACACTTTTTCCAGAAATCTGCAGCCCAGATTTGAAACTTGACATTTGGCAGAGAATGGCTTTTGAATCAGTTTTTATCTTTTGCAGTTACTGTGCGCATTTACCCATATTGTAAGCTTTAAAGAAGCCTTCAAATCCTGCATTTCACATGTGTTCAGGAGGATGAAGTTAGACCTGAACAGATGCCCCTGAGGCTCCATTTGCCATGGGCACACTTCAGCCAGCTGCTGAGGTCGTCCCTCAGTATCAGCTCTGAGCTGCTGTATGCATGCTCAGGCACTGCTCCAGAGATGTGTGATGGCCTTGAGAATTTCTGTGGGTTTGGTGTTGCCTGTTTGGCATCTTTTCCCCATGGTGAAGTTATCAAATAGCAACATTTGGCACTTCACATCCCTTCCCTGTGAGAAGGAGGAGCCTCCTATTTCAATATAACACGGACTTCATGGCAGCATGTAGGGTCTGTCTTCATCTGGCACTTCGCCTAGAAGAGACAATGCCATCACCAGCTAAGGGGAGGGGATAAGATAAGATCATAGAATCATAGAACAGTTAGGGTTGGAAAGGACCTTAAGATCATCTAGTTCCAGCCCCCCCGCCATGGGCAGGGACAACTCCCACTAAACCATGCCACCCAAGGCTATGTCCAATCCAGCCTTGAACACCACCAGCAATGGAGCATTCACAACTTCCCTGGGCAACCCATTCCAGTGCCTCACCACTCTCACAGTAAAGAATTTCTTCCTTATATCCAATCTAAACTTCCCCTGTTTAAGTTTGAACCCACTACCCCTTGTCCTATCACTACAGTCCCTAAAGAAGAGTCCTTCCCCAGCATCCCTATAGGCCCCTTCAGATACTGGGAGGCTGCTCTGAGGTCTCCATGCAGACTTCTCCAGGCTGAACAGCCCCAACTTTCTCCTCCTATCTTCATACGGGAGGTGCTCCAGTCCCCTGATCATCCTTGTGGCCCTCCTCTGGACTTGTTCCGACAGTTCCATGTCCTTTTTATGTTGAGGACACCAGAACTGCACACAATACTCCAAGTGAGGTCTCACGAGAGCAGAGTAGAGGGGCAGGATCACCTCCTTCGAACTGTTGGATCATCTGTATCTAGACTTTTACTGTCTCTGTATTGAAACAGCAGGACACTGGATAGCATCACCTTTTTCTAGGAACTGAGGCTGAGCCAGCACCATTAGTCCCTAGATGTTGGTGGAGCTGGATGGTGCTCACCAAAGCCAGACTAGCTGCACGACGTGGTGCTTCCTGGGCACAATATTACTATCAGATTTACTGGGCTAACAAAGCTGCCAACAAATGCTGGTGTTGCATGTTGACACACCATGGTGGTGTCACCGTTATCCATGGGTTGCCCACGCCACATGTGAGCCATGCTGGGCAGTCTGTCGTTCCTGGGCTCTGAGTGACCCCTGCTGGGGCCAGCAAGAGAGCAGGAGGAAGGACCAGAGGTTGTGGTGGAGTACGTTGCTGTCTGCAGAACCCCTCTTTTGTCTGCTCCAGAAGTTGGAAGTAGCAAATCAGCCTAAGAAAAGGAGAAGAAAGGATTATTTGATGGTTAAGATGGTTGAATGCTGCCTTGGAAAACTGATTGTTTTCCTTTCCTCTGCCACCTTTTTTCCTTTGTGATGCTAGTTAATTCACTTCAACCTAACTTTTCACAGACTGTTACTAATTGGGTATTCTTCAATTTCTTCATGGTTCATTTGAAATGCAGGGGTCTGAATTTGTCCTCACAACTGCTACCGAAGACCATTTTGGACACATAAGGAGTGTTCTGAGAAAAGAGCTTGTAGACCTCTCTTAATTAGGCATCTGCAGATAGAAGATACATTTCCTTTAATCACGATAGATCTCAGCTCTGCAGTCAGTAAAATAGAGGTAATAATAGCACCTTGTATCACAAGGGATTTGAAGGAAAGCTTGCAGGGAATTTAATAACTTGGATGTCAGGGCAGCATTTAAATTGTAAAAAGTAAATAAAAGGAGACGTGCATTGAGAAGTGAGGAAAAAATATGTCTGTCTGCATAATGGGGGGGGGGGTGTCTGCATTTCTAATCCAGTCTTTTTTCATATTCCTTTCTCTCATATGTCATTAACAGACCATTTTAAGTGTCTGTGTCTTCTCACACAAAGACCTCCAGTCAAAGAAAGTCCTTTCCCAAGAAACCCTTAAAACTTAATTCGTTCCATGAAGCATCTAAAATCAACCAACAGAGGAATAAATTTTTTGCAAAGGGGATTCACAAGAAAATATTTGCCACTTATTCAAATCACAGTGTAAGTGCTAGTACTTGTCCTCCTGAGGTTCCCTTTTCATGAACACTTCTGTTCCATTTATAAACATTTTCCATTACTAATATTCTTATGCACATGCAAATTTAAAATTCAGTTTGGGAGATCTTCTGTAGCAATTTAGGATTTTGTTTTCTGTGAGTGATTCTTCTAGGAAAATCAAATTGCATAAAATTTGGTGGAAAGATAAATGCAGAGCAATTTACCACACTGGGAGTTTTTCCTGGTAAATTTCACAGCATTCCCAATATTTCATATTCACCTGGCTGTTTGAGCAATTCTATCAACATTTCTGCTAGGCAAAAATTGTATGAGCATTTCTGCTTTCATACTAAAGAATATGACAAAATAAGCAGAGTTTACAGTTCTTGGGCTTTGCAGTTCTTCTGCCATGTGCAGGTTGGTTCACTGGTGTGAAGCCAGCGATGGCCTTGGAGATCCAGGCTATGGTTTTTGGACACTCAGTGTCAGAATGCTGGCTGGTTGTTTTGTGCTCATTTCCACTTTGGCAAGTAGCCTTTCTCCCTGGCTGTGTGACAACATAAGGAGGACAGGTCTGCCCTGCCCAGCCCAGGCTAGGAGAGCCCTGTCCCCAGATGACCACAGTGGGCTTCCCTAAGACCCGCCACCTACCTTGCAGAGTGAACTTGTGGGGCCTGGAGAGCAATGGGAACTATGCAGTTCAGAAATAGGCTTTTTATGGTTTTGAGAGCAGAAAATAAAGAAACCAAAGGAAAAATGTGTTTAAAAGCTTTCTATGATGCTTTCTGCTTGGAGTCTTAAAATCTTGACGCAATGCCATCAAAGCTTTTCTGAATGACTTGATGAAGGTTTTTTTTGTTTTGGTTGCTGCGCTCTTGGGACTCATTGGAGTGGCAGGATTAAAATTAATTAGAGGCTGTTTGGAGGGGGCTTTTGAAGATGGCCTCGGGCTATACTTCAGTCTGGTTGTTAGAAGCAATATCATCACCGCCTTCTTTTCCAGTGAACAGACCTGCACTGGTGCTGTTGTGGGGAGCCGCAGAACATCCAACACAGACATCAGAGCAAAGACTTCCTCCCAGAGAGATTACTTACCACAAAACCAGTGGATCTACCTGCTGACAACCCCAGAAATATGTCTTGTTTCATTTTATGGTTTCTAAAAGAGGCTGCTTTATAAAGCTCTCCAGAATCTTGATGAAATATCCATGCAAGGATGTTCATTTTCCTCTTTTCTTACCATGAATTATGTTGATTAGCATGTCTGAGGAAGAGATGAGAGAAAAAGCTCTGTTTTAGTGGCTGGATTTTTTGTTTGCTTGGTTTGGTTTGCTCTGTTTTGCACAGAATGATTAGATTTATCAATGGGTGAAGAAAATTGACAAATAACCATTTCACACCCACTTGTCAGCTTGAATTTGAATTTTCCTCATTGAGGAGGGTCAGCTGCAGAACAGATAAAATTCTACATCTCAACATTTGTGTCAAGTTTTCACATGTTTTATGCATTTGTAGACTAGTAGATAACCCTTTGTAGTTAATCCCTCTGCAACATGAAGATTAATGCTTAGCTGGTCAGTATGCCTACACAGATATGGTTAGTAGAATGTGAGAATTTGCACTTTTAGGATGAATTGTAACTTGTGGTCAAGTCCCATTGACTTTGTAAGGGCTGGCATTTCATACACAGTTGCTGGCTTTGTATAACTTTTGTATTTGTATTTGGCCAGGTTGGACGGGCTTGGAGCAACCTCATCTAGAGGATGGTGTCCCTGCCCATGCCAGGGGTTGGAACTGAACGAACTTTAAGGTCTCTTCCAACCCAAACCACTCTGTGATTCTGTGATGACTGTTTCAGAGTAAGATGAGGCAAAATCTGGCTTTCCTATGTCAGTAACTAGTAGAAGCAGCTAAAAATTTTCAGTGTGAATAGAGTCATAGAATCATAGAATGGTTTGGGTTAGAAGAGACATCAAAGATCATTTAGTTCCAAACCCCTGCCATCATAGAATACTAGTTAACAGTGGTAATGACTTAAAAAAATTGGTAACTAATCCTTGTGGAAGTACAGCCAAAAATAATTAAATTTTTCCAACTGTCATATTTTTTCTGATTTCCTTTTCCGTTCCAGTAATATCTACTTATCAAATTGGCTTAAATATGCAGGAAGGACTAGTGGAGTTTAGTATAGTTTTTCTGCTGCATATCCTGTGTGCCTTGGAAGAAAGTAAACAAATTCACATATAATCTCGTGCAGCAGTACACTCTACTTAATGAATCATCCCAGTATTAGTTTTCTCTGTGCTTAGATTTAGCAATATCTAGAAGAGCTGTATCTTCACTGCATTGTCAGAATTTTAACATTGATTTAGAAACATATTTTTTTCATATTTCTGATAACAGGAATAGTAATTGTGTTGTTTTCCCTCAGCATCTTGGGATTACTACAACATTAATTGTGAATATTTAGTGTTAAAAAATACAAAATAACCTTCCAGAAGCAGGAATCATTTTTCTCAGGATGTGATTAATGAGTGTTTAATTGAAAACTTAGTAAACATATCAATACACAATATAAGAACAAGTGGCAAATGCTATTTAAAAATCATATCTTCTGATTTACATTAGGATTTACAGGTTTTCTGACTCAACAGTCTAAAAATGTGGATGGTGTGTGTTCAAAGTTGAGTGTTCCTGGGATCACAATAGCAAAACATGATCAATTTCCACTTTAGACTGTAATGGAGTTTTGGGGGAGTAAGTGATATTAGGGGAGAAGCTTCTGTAAAGATGAGTTACTCCATTAAGTATCGTAAGTACCTTCTCCTAAATTTTCCCAAACTGACAAATAATTGCTTAAAAATATGAAGGGATAAAAATTCACAGCTACTGAACACAGCAATCGATCCTAGAAAGAAACAGAGAAGACTTTGGAGTGATGATCAGATGGTCTTCCAGTATGAATTGTCCTTCCCACCCCTTCACTCCAGGGAACAAACAGTGGTTATTTCTCCAGTTATTTTCCTTAAACAAGTTTCAGCTATTAGGAGATTTAAGTTAGACTGGCACCATAATAGAGCGCCCTTCCTCCTCCCCTATCTTGCCCTCTTCGTCTTGCACACTAAAAGCAAACAGAATTCATTATCTCATCTCAACATTGCAGCGTTTTAAGTTCAATGTCAATAGCTAGTTAGGAAAGGGCAGGCAGGTCAGGGATTAGGACTCCGAACTGTCCTTGACGTTTCTTTGTAGGATGATCGGCTGTTTGCATCAGCCTAGTAAAAAAAAAAAAAAAATTCCTTCTCCTCTATCCTCGGAATGATCAGGATAGGAAAATGTCAGTTTAGGGGCTGACAGAGCTCTGATAAGAAGATACAGAATGACAGAATGAGAGAGAAAGAGAGGGACAGAGGCATAAATGCTGTCATTCTAAGTTTAAAAATTAATTTTTAAGTATATTTGCTAGTGCATGTTCTGGTTTCTTCCAGTGTTCATAAGCTTCTTTTTCAAGCAGTTTCATTTTAAGAAAGTCTGAATCTATTTTTATTTGATTTGATTTTACAAGTTCTGGAAAGGTCATCCTGCCTGGCCTGGAAGCTGCAAATACATTCACTCCCACAGAATTACTTATAAGCATGAAAATAGTTTCCATTTTTGAAAGTACATATACATTCTCTGGAGTTACCAACTTGGTCTGAATTCTCAGACTTAATCCAACAGGACAGAAACAAAGCATTCAGATGACAATATTTTTCAAGAGTGATGACCTCTGAGCACAAATTAAATTCCTAGTTTATAAAATATTACTGTGCTAGTAATTATTTTTGTTTTCCAAGTTTCCTTGCCTTTATTATGAATTTGATAAATTTTGAGAGAAAACTTATTTATTATTCATATTGAGTTCAGTGTTTAACCCAAATAATCTTTTTTTCCCACAAAGACACGCTTTCTATATAAGATATGTCTTTCATTAATATGTTCTCTTCAGGAAGATATTCCAATAAAATTTCTTGGCTACACAGTTATTTTGTTTATGAAGGACATGATTATTTTCAAAGCCATGGAAGACACTTGTGTTTTAAATTGGAGAAGGGATTGTGCTGTTAGGCAAAGGGGAATATGAGTTTCTTTAAACTAGTCTTTACTTCTTAATTTTTAGTGTAACTTTCTAAACAGTTTTGTAGTTACTTGTGGGACAGCCTGAAGAAAACGCAAAATAAAGTCTTGTTTTATTTTCTACTAGTGAGGTACCAAATGCCACTGAATTGTGGTCTCTGGGCTATGGCAGTTTCTTCAGTGATAGTACAGAAAAGTTTTGTTTCACATGGGGTCCGCTTTTCTATTTATTGGTTAAAACACATTAAAAGGAACTAGGAAGCATTCGTTACTTCTCAGAGCTAGTTTTCCTCATAACCACTAGCTGTGCTTTTCCTGGTATTGCAGGATCACAGATATGAAAAGCACCGTCAAAGTGGCAGCAGGGGTGGCCTGCTCTATGAAGCATCTGCATTCCAAAGAGATACAGCTTTTTTTTAAAGTCAAGTAAAAAAAAAAAAAGTATTTCGAAGTTTAAACACACATTTGTGTCTGCTGGCATGAAATGCCACAGTAATTCAGGTTGTTGACTCATTGCACTTAACAGAAACCAGCCTATATCTTCAACAACACCATTTATTCTCTCTGCCCAGTATAGAAATAATACAACGTGTTCATCCTTATCCCCTCCTCCCCCCCTTTTTAGTAACCCTTTGGTATAAATATCAAGACACATGTTTTCCTTGGAGAAATTAAGTTGTCAAGAATCTCAAAATCATCATTTTTCTCAGATACTAGTAGTTATTTTTTAAAATAGCATCTTCTACTATAGCTTGCCTACAAGTATAACGAAACTGCAAAGGTGAAATTTCCTGTAAGGCTCATATAACTTTCTATGACATTGAGTAAAAGAATTAAGATCCTACTGATTGTAACTGTTTTGTGAACAGCTTGTAAATCTATTAATTACTTCATTTTTTAAATCCTGGCTTGGATTTAATTGTGACCAGAATCAGATTTCTCCATCTAGTATCCTGATCTCTTGCTGTTGCAGTCAGGAGAGGAGGGAAACACACTTTCCTGCCCAAATGTCAGTGCCACCATGTTCCCGGATGCTACTCTCAGAGGCTGACGTGCCACCACTTCAGTCTGTGAAGTGGTACTTGGTGCACCATCTGTTCTAGAAAACCCTATTTCAGCAGCGGAGACACCAGCGTGGGCAGTAACTCAGCACAGTAGGAAAAATACAAGCTAAAATTGCCTAGAAAGACAAAATGAAAAGGAATGCTGACATCAGACTGCAGTTTTCAGAGAGACTTTGTATAGAATCATAGGATCATAGAATCATAGAATAGTTAGGGTTTGAAAGGACCTTAAGATCATCTAGTTCCACCCCCCCACCCCACCCCCCCCCATGGGCAGGGACACCTCACACTAAACCATGCCACCCAAGGCTTTGTCCAATCCAGCCTTGAACACCTCCAGGGATGGAGCATTCACAACTTCCCTGGGCAACCCATTCCAGTGCCTCACCACTCTCACAGTAAAGAATGTCCTCCTTATATCCAATCTAAACTTCCCCTGTTTAAGTTTGAACCCATTACCCCTTGTCCTATCACTACAGTTCCTCATGAAGAGTCCTTCCCCAGCATCCCTATAGCCCCTCTTCAGATACTGGAAGGCTGCTATGAGGTCTCCACGCAGCCTTCTCTTCTCCGGGCTGAACAGCCCCACCTTTCTCATCCTATCTTCATACAGGAGGTGCTCCAGTCCCCTGATCATCCTCGTGGCCCTCCTCTGGACTTGTTCCAACAGTTCCATGTCCTTTTGATGTTGAGGACCCCAGAATTGCACACAATACTCCAAGGGAGGTCTCACGAGAGCAGAGTAGAGAGGCAGGATCACCTCCCTCGACCTGCTGGTCACGCTCCTCTTGATGCAGCCCAGGATACGGTTGGCTTTCTGGGCTGTGAGCGCACACTGCAGCCGGCTCATGTTCATTTTCTCAT
Organism: Ara ararauna; assembly: GCA_028858755.1. Lineage (NCBI taxonomy): Eukaryota > Metazoa > Chordata > Aves > Psittaciformes > Psittacidae > Ara > Ara ararauna. Next base: position 2,312,729 of record CM054410.1, on the reverse strand, counting down.
CAACCAACACCCCCAAGTCCTTCTCCGCACGGCTGCTCTGAATCTCTTCTCTGCCCAACCTGGAGCTGCGCCTGGGATTGCACCGACCCAGGTGTAGGACCTTGCACTTGGCATGGTTAAACTTCATCAGGTTGGCATCAGGCCACCTCACAAGCGTGTCAAGGTCCCTCTGGATGGCATTCCTTCCCTCCAACGTATCAACTGAACCACACAGCTTGGTGTCATCAGCAAACTTGCTGAGGGCGCACTCAATCCCACTGTCCATGTCACCGACAAAGATGTTGAACAAGACCGGTCCCAACAGCGCTCCCTAAGGGACACCACTCGTTACTTGTTTCCAGCTGGACATTGAGCCATTGAGCACAACTCTTTGCGTGTGGCCATCCAGCCAGTTCTTTATCCACCCAGTGGTCCACCTATCAAATCGATGTCTCTCCAATTTAGAGACAAGGATGTCATGAGGGACAGTGTTGAATGCTTTGCACAAGTGCAGGTAGATGACATCAACTGCTCTACCCCTGTCCATCAGTTCTGTAGCCCCATCAGAGAAGGCCACCAGATTGGTCAGGCAGGATTTCCCCTTAGTGAAGCCATGCTGGCTGTCACCAACCACCTTGTTTTTCATGTGCCTTAGCATGCCTTCCAGGAGAATCTGCTCCAAGATTTTGCCAGGCACAGAGGTGAGACTAACTGGTCTGTAGTTCCCCAGTTCATCCATTTTCCCCTTCTTGAAAATGGGGTTTTATTTCCCTTTTTCAGTTGTTGGGAGCTTCACCTGACTGCCATGATCTTTCAAATATGATGGACAGTGGCTTAGCAACTTCATTTGCCAGCTCCTTCAGGACCTGGATTTCATCAGGTCCCATGGACTTCTGCACGTTCAGGTTCTTAAGATGGTCTTGAACCAGATCCTCTTCTCCAGTGGGCCCAGGGTCTTCATTCTCACTGTCCCTGTGTCTGCCTTCCCAGACTTGGGTGGTTTGGTCAGAGCATTTGCCAGTGAAGACTGAGGCAAAGAAGTCATTAAGAACCTCAGCCTTCTCCAAATCCAGGGTTGCCAGTTCTGATAGTTTCCAGAGAGGGCCCATGTTGTCTCTAGTCTGTATTCTGTTTACAGTGTAACTACAGAATCCCTTCATGTTATCTTTAACATCCCTAGCCAAGTTTAATTCTAACTGGGCCTTAGATTTCCTAACCTGGTCCCTAGCTTCTCAGACAACATCCCTATATTCTTCCCAGGCCACCTGACCTTGCTTCCACCTTTTATAAGCCTTTTTTTTCCTTTGAAGTTTCCACAGCAGCTCCTTATCCATCCAAGGAGATCTCCTGCCCCTCCTGCTGCACTTCCTTCTAGCTGGGATGCAACACTCCTGAGCTTGTTCAGAGAGACAGGGATATATTTCAGAGAGACAGGGATATGCAAAAATTATACTGCACATTGGCTGCTTCTGTTTTCAAGCTAAATGCAAATATTGTATCTTTCATTATATGTATTTCTTGCCCTGTTTACATTCTTCTGGTTTTCCAGTCTTTAAGTGGTTACAGGACCTGCATCAGAAATATTGCTTAATATTCCATCTGCTTGATTTTCAATCTGACATTTCATATTTGTTTAATGTATTCTAGTTTATCACTTGATAAACCCCCCTGAAGATACAGGGATTGTGGGTTTATATGATCTATGTATTGCTAGGCACTGAGGTATATCTATATATATGTGCATGCACACAGACATATATACAGTGCACTTTATAGGGATTTGCATGCCATAGGCTTGTGCTAAATAATATCACCTGACTCCATGCTCTCACACAGGCATTTCAGATCAGCTGGTTTGTTTTGCTAAGGGATACATGGTGTAAAAGCAGAAAATCAAATCATAGAATAATTTTGGCTGGAAGCGACCTCTGGAGATCACCAGGGCCAAGCCCCTGCTCAAAGCAATTACAGATACATCAAGTTGCTCAAGGACTTGTCTAGTCAACAATGCAAATGCAAACTAACACTAATACTCTCCTGCATCTTTCTGTAGTTACATATTGGCCAATATGGACAATAGCAAAAAACTTTATCTGCTGACAGCAATCACTAAGTAAAACATGTTTACTATCACCTCAAAAGTGTCATAACTGTGCTTAGGGGAACCTAATTAAATAGATATAAATGGGGTTTAAACCACAGAAACAGGTATAAGATACATGAAATATTACTGCACGCATACATATTAATTCGATAAATAATTATATGTGAGCACATAGTGAAAATAATACAAAATGGTGAAAAAGAAAATATGGCCTGATTCAAATGGTTCCAGCTCTGTGGACCGTGCCTATCTGTCTTTTAGCAAGTCCGAAAGAATGGGAAGGTCCTTGTGCATTCATCTACACTTGCTATAGCTGCTTGAATTCTTTGTAACTCATTCACAGCAGAGTAAAAAAAGAAATATGGAATTGAGACAGTAATTAACACTGCAGTTTCACTCATTCACATTCTCTGTTCTGCTTAGATGTTTTCTACCTGGAGCCTATAATTTTAATCGAGCAGTATCTGTTTTCATATTGGCTCTCTGTGGAAAAGGCAGGCATCACACAGTGAGGCTGAAGTTCAGCATTGCTGCTTCCAGACACCCTCCCCATATTTGCCATTCCCATTCCTAGGCTGGGGTTTGCCACTGCTGCAGTTGTGCTGATACAACTTTCTGTAGCTGCATCATAAACCACAAGTGTGATGACCAGGGTTTAAAAAAGCCCAGCCAAACAAAGCCTTCCCCTCCATGTCCAAAAATAAAAAGGTGCGTGGAAGTGGCTGGACCTTTTTAAGCTAGCCTTAGCAGCAGAGAAAATGGAATTACATCTTGATAGTGGTTATGAGTTTGGCAAGAAGCTACGCTGAAGTCATTGCCTTTAAATGTAATTAATGGTTATCTAGAACCCCTTTATTTCCTGTTTAAAATTGTTGGCAAAGCCATTATTGGATCTGTGTGACCTGCTGCTTTGTAAACCTGAATTAAACACATTAATGTGATTTTAAGTTTAGAGAGGAAAGCTAAGCTTTTGAAAACACCCAGTGGTTGCCACAACATGCATTCCTGGAGAGGATAAAACATGAGCTAAAATACGTTCCACATTGAACAATCCTCCAGAACTCAGCAGTGTCTTCAACTTTGAACTCATCATTAACTTAGAGGTTAATATCTTCTTTCCCAAGGTCTCCTGAAAATTTGGTAGAGTTATTGTTTATTGAGTTATTGTTTATTTGGTCTTGTGAAGAACCTAGATTCTTAAGCCAAATTCCCTGTTGGTTGAACATATCTACTGAAATCAAGGATATACATCTTCTCAGTAATCTTGGGTATCGCTTAAGGTTTTATGGTATATATTGCTCCTGGGCCCCTATATCAGTTATATTCTCTTTATATCTCATTTCAGAAAACAAAACAAAATAAACAGGAACATTGCATGTAATTATAAGTTATCAATTACTGTCTCTTAGACCATGATGACTACAAGTTATTAGGGTCTGTTCTGGTGAAGTTGGTTGGGCACTCTAAGCTGATGTACCATGGCTTATAGATTTCTGTTTAAACATTGCCTTTCATCTTAGATCATCTTACATTCCGAGTCAAGGCTGTGTGAAAAGCAGGCAGCATTCGACAACTGACAGTCAGCATGTCTTCCTCCCACTTAGTAAAAAAAACCAACAGTTGCCAGCAAGTCTTTCTCAGGGTTTTTTAAAAATCAAAGATACCAGATTTACAGAGTCTGTTAAAATATCAAATCCTTTAAAATTATATTGCAGATGTTTTTCAGAGCAGAGATTTATGGAGGAGGATGTTGCACTGTTTGTAAGGGATATCACTGCCTCTCCTCAGCCCAGGCTCCAGAAGCAGGGAGACAGGAATATTATTTCCGAGCATTTTAACTTGCTGCCTGAGAGAAAATGTGTCACTGCCTGTATCCAGTGCCAGCCCCTTCCTTAAAGTTGGTGAGCTGAAGTGCTTAGAAATGACACATCTGTCATCTCTCTTCCCTGGCTGAAGCCAGCACAGGTGATGAATGCAATAATAGTCATCCCCAGCCTGAGCCCGTCTTCCTCCTTGCCTAGCTCTGTGCTCTTCATTTCTCATCTGAGCTTGGTCTCTACCTGCCGTCAGTCTATGTACATCGTTTGCTTCATCTCCCTTTTCCTTTCAAACCTGACCTTGGACCTTATCTGTTTCCCTCAAAACTCGATACTCTGGCTTCCTCCAGGAGGCTTGCTGGGGACTGTCCCACTCTCAGAGCAGGCTTTAGGGCCTGGAAAGTGACTAAAAGTCATTAGAATGAAATTATTTCTTGCAAACTTTTAGGCATGTTATACTGCATTCTGCTTTTCTGAGGATGTTTCTAGTGGTGGTGTCCAGAGAGCATCACTGTCTGTCACTGTGCCAACCTATGAAGCTTTTAGATCTGAAGTTTTATGTCATGCAACTAAAAGGTCACACTGGGAACTATTTGAAATTTGAGACTTACAAGTTTGACTATGCTATGTCCTTTCTTTGAGCTGCTTATTCCCCAGTCATTGCATGTGATTTTTTTTCTATGGTGTATGTTTACATTGGAGGTATTTATTTTCATTTTTAGACAACTTTCGTAGTCATATCATGCAAAGGGAAGTATATAGTAAAAACTTTTTTGTTTTACCGTCATTTCTTAGACCTTCATGCAGAATGAGATCTCTGGGTTGATTTGGTGTGCCTTAGACTTCAGTTTCCACCACATCCCTGCTCAAAACTGAACGCCACAGTTCCCTTCAGCTCTGACAAGACTGAACTCTTCAGATCTCAGAGGAAGAGTGGCCAATGTGTAAGGCAAGAAATGACCAGATCATTTCCTATTAGACAAATAATAGCCAGTGTTATGATTTGTCAGTGAGTAACATCATCCGGGAGTAGAAGACACTGTAAAACCATACTTCTGCATATTCTTACATCACTGTGAAATGATTAATCATAGTATCAGAAAATGATTAGAAGAAGATTAGAAGAATGATTTGAAGTTAACACTGAAGCAGTTCTCCACCATAAACTCAGGGGTCCTCATGAAAACAAACACATGGGTGGCATGGTTTAGTGGGAGGTGTCCCTGCCCATGGCAGGGGGGTTGGAACTAGATGATCTTAAGGTCCTTTCCAACCCTAACTATTCCATGATTCTATGATATAGATATAGGGGTTTATATTTAACGCTTTTATTATTTGTTCCAGTATAGGATGTGAACCATAGCTCACAATCTTTTGGTAGATTAAGGACGGAGATTTTTATTCTGAGTCAAAATGAATAGCATGCATGCAAAAGAGTAGTAGTTCAATTACATGAGCTGAATGCAAAAGCAAATAAAGAAGGTAAAACCTTCTACATGTGTAAGCAAGCAAATAAATGAAATAGACTAACAATGTAATACGTCACCATCTCAAGTTTAGTCTAGGGGGTTTGGCTGTAAATGAAAAACCTTGTGGCAATTTTGTACAAAAGAAACTTTTTCCTATTTTTTTTTTTTTTAAAAAGGTAGGTAGTCTTTGGACTTCAATTCAAAAACCAAACCCAAACCAAAATAAAACCAAACCAAACCACCCAATGACTGAAAGATTGAAAAAAGGTCCTTGACAAGTAAGCCACTCTGGACTCTAGACCATGTGGGTCACACATAACATGTCCAACTAATTATTGGAAGTTTTCACACATTACTTCCCTTCCTGTTTTGGCACCTGTTGCACCTCTTTGATGGGATGGCAGGAGCAGGAGAATACGCATTTTCCAGGACAAGGGATACAAATGTAAAAGAAAAGAGCATTTGCTCAAGGCATATGCCCTCAGTTGGTACTGCACTGGCTGCTCATGTGCTGGCTGCAGCCACACACAGGCTGATGAGGGACACTGCTCTAACCAGAATATTCTGCTCTCCATCCTGCAGTGGAGGTCAGAAGCCACCATTTCCACCTCTTATCTTGCAGCCTCCCTTGGTGGCAAGGTTCTTCCATGAAGAATGGTGCCTTGCTTTTTATATCTGATCTTCCTCCTCACATCTTTGCATTCTGTATTTGCTCAGCACACATTTCCAAGCCCAAAAGCAACATGAACCTCTTCTACATTTCTGATCTGAGGCTGTCTGAGACTTTACAAGGTGCTCATCCCTCTACACCGTACTGATGAAGTGGAGAGACCTATCAAGTTCCAATGTAGTCTGCTGCAGAACAGTAGTCGAACAAAAGTCTCTTGGGATGCTGTCTAAGATCCTTATTAGGCCCTTCACTATCTGGGAATATTTCAGCATTGGGAGGGACGTAACAATGATCTTTGAGGTGCTATCAAGTGAAAGCTCCATCAAAGGAAGGAAAAACATAATGGTGCTGGGAAGGGGAGAGGGAACTTCAAACACTTCATTAAATATCAGTGAGTAACATCATCGGGGAGTAGTCTTTGGAGAAAAATGAAATGATCTGCAAACAGCTTGGATGATGGGTAAAAATGTTTAAAATACACTGTTAATGTGATAAAATAAGACTGGATGCTGCAAGCCGTGGCATGCTGTGGCTTTCAGGAAACACAGCCCTGAAGAAGTACAAAAGGCCTTTAGTCTGAGGTAATGAGGTACATCTAATTATATTTAAGAAAGAACAGCAAGAACTACTTAGGAATACACTACCCACCCTTTTTTTTTCAGCAGGGCCAAGCAGAATCCCAATCTTGAGACACCGTTACATTCTGAAGGGTGAGGATTTCAGAAGGCATCACAGCAAACAGGGTTATTTTCCCATAACTGTGGGAAAAAAAAAAAAAAAAGGCGAAGTGTTTCTTGTCTGTTCTCTTCTTCCCCCATTAGGGGAGGGAAAAAAGAAAACACAACAGAAAACAACCAGGCCAAAATCAGCCCAGCCGTCATGAGAAATGAAGGCTGTCGGAATGACATCTGACACTGCAGGGCCACAGCTGAAGAACAAGGGAAAAGTTTTCGGACGACTGTCACTGACCCATAGTCCCTCACTCCTAACCTTGCTCTCCAACATATGTTTCTCATTTCCTTGCTTATAGCTGGTCCAAGCTAATGATATGTGTTTTGGCAGCCATCCCGTGCCTGGCATAGTGCCTGCCTTGTTCTCATTGTCTCCGCTACTTACAGAAACCCCTTTCTCCGTCTTTCCCTGTCTCTCAGAAAATCAGCTTTGTACGACTCCTAGTATGCAAAGCAGCTATTGCTGCCAGAGCTACCATCTCCTCCGCTCCTCCACCCTGTATCCACATCCCTGCAGCTCTGGCCAGACACACTAGCAGAAACACAGGGAGCTGCTGAGGAGCAAGACTTGAGCGAGGGTGGAAACATTGGAAAATCAAACATACTGGCCCACTAGAGCCTTGCTAAAAATACGGCAAGCAGAGCTATTCTGAGGTACGGTGGCATGGGAAAGCTCTGCCTGGAATCCTGGGTCCCTCTGAGCAGACAAAGCTCTCCAGCAGACGTGGGAAGGGGAACTCACTGCAGCCCTGAGGGGAAGAGGGCACTGCACTTGGCAGATGCCTTAGTATCCCTATGCTGTGGCCAGGAGATGCCAGGATGGCTTCTTTTCTATCTGCAATCAATAATAATCATGGACAAGCACAGGGAGTTCATTCTGCAGGGCGCAGTGCGGGCCTGAATGCCAGCAGCACAGACTTCCTTTCCCAAGTCAGCCACAGGCTTGTGTGGGACTTGGACCAAACCTAAAAGTGAGTTTAGGTTGTGCCTGAATAATCCCCCTTAAAGTATTGCTGGTACTGGCGTGTGGGACAGTGCTGCAGGATAATAGCTGCTGTCGGCTTTGGAATGCTCAGGCTCTATTATATCTTGACACATGGATTTTTTTGTGTTGGCATGAGGTACCATGTGCACTGCATCAAAAAGAAAAGGCCACTGCTTCTTCACAAGGCATAAATAACCAAAACGACCACAACAAACAGAAGAAGTGGTAGCAGCAAGCAGTAACCCCAGGCCACAAAACAGCTCTGCTCCAAAGATGTTTTGATGGATCTTGGTATTTTCTTTTATAACCTCCCCCATACCAAAAAATATAATTTCTGCTTTAGTCTGGGCAGTGTTTCAGCCACCCTAAAAACCTGAGTTTTCAGAAACTGCAACTTCTCCAAAAGCTTGTGTTTTTTGTAAGACACAGAAATATATGGTTGTATTGTATATATTTACCTACAAAAGGCTCCATAACCAGTCTGCCCTCCATATATGTATTTTTTATTCATACATATTCTCAGTTAGTGTGCAAACTGATCTTTTTCTTGCAAAGGAAGTGTAACAATGTTGATGAAAAATCTCATGCACAGTGCTCAGGTTCAGTTGCTGTACAGCATGTGTTCCTTGGGATTTTCCCCTGGATCTGATGGTTCCTAGGCTACTGTCACCTTTCTTGTATCCAGGGCAGGGTGAAGGACTCACACTAACTCAGATAAATCATCAGGAATTAATCTCTGGCAACAAGAAAGTGATGCCATCCTTTTAAAGATATAGAGCCAATTAACTCCAGCAGCAGCCACTCCACTGTATTTGTCACAAAATATTTATTTTTGAAATAGCCAACAATAGAATTTCAGCAGTTAACTCCTACTCAGCATGATGAAAGTGAAACTTAAATTTTACCTTCTTTCCTCCTCTCTTTTCTGACACTGTCATCCACTTCAGTGTCTGCTCTTTTAGAGCCTGGTCCAGTGTCACTGAAGTTAATAGGAGATTTTCCATTCTCATTGTATGAGAACAGGAGCAGGCCATTACCAGGGCTCATAACCTCCTTGCCACATTCAGCTATTTCCTCTTTGTTCCTGCTTCTTGTTTCAAGGTCATTGCTGAACACTTTTTATTCTTTCCCTGGTCTATCCACAGAAACCATTTCTTAGACAGGGACTTTACTCCACATTCTGTGATCTCAGGTACTGACTGCAATGACCTCCACATCTCTAGCTTTCCTGGTTACTGTGGTGTAATTTAGGCGAGAAGCGACCTTTGGAGGTCACCTGTCCAAACTTGTGCTGAAAGCAAGGCCAACAGAAATCAAGTTGCCAAGGGCCTTCTCCAGTCAGGCGTTAAAAATTTCTGCAACCTCTCTGGTGCCTCAGCCACATTTTGGCTACTTTCATTAAATACTTTTTTGAGTAGCTTATCAGAATTTCCCTTGCTCAAACTCCTGCTCACTGCTGCTTTTGGTGCCTCCACTGCACACCCTCACAAGGAGCCTGTCTCCATCCTTTTTACACTTCTATTACACTGCCCTTGTTTCTCAGGCTTTTTACCTAAACCCTCCAACCTGCCCGTCACTCCAGGCCACTGCTATGAATTTTGATTCCTTTCTGAAACATGCTCTGAGTCTCTGCTGGCTCCATCTCCCATTCCCAGGCTCTAAGTCTCTGCTGGCTCCATATCCCATCCCCAGGACCATGGGCCAGGAGCCGGCTAGAGCCAGCATGCATCATGTCCTGCACAGGGCACCAAGCCCACCTAAGGAGTTATGTAAATAAATAAAATATATTCTTTTCAGGAGCACAGATGCTAATCCAATATCCAGTTTTAGCAGACATTTCCTTGCAAATGCAGCAGTTGAGAACATAAACTTTCAAGCATAGCTCTGCTGGGCTGGCCAGGAAGGCTCCACAGCCCAGCCTCTGGTCTCAGCAGCACCCCACACTGGGTGCTCTTGGGCAAAATGGTGCTTCCCCATGTCTCTGTGATATGGTCTATGCAGGGATGTTGTGACTCAGAGATCATAGACACATCTTTTCACTTAGATGTCAGGCTTTTCATCCTCAAATTTGCCTTTGTGCCATACCAACTGATTCCCATGTGGGACTTGAATGACCTTTGCATCTTCTTTGCTCCATCCTTAACTAACTCCCCCTAGTAAATCTGTGCCTGAATGTAAATCCAGACCCACTTTTCAGGTTTTAGGTATGTTTCTTTAGAGACTCTGGGGAATACAGTAAAAGGAAATATCCATTTTGGAGATCTCTAGTTTCTACAAACTCGTGTGAAAAGAAGAAAGAAGTACCCTGATATTTTTAAGGCATTGAATAAGAGAAAAAGGCAGGAAGGCTCATATTATCTCCCCAAGCAACATTTGTAGGTGGGTTATTAGAGAATAATTTGACAAAAACTTACAGGGAAATGCACTGTAGCGGGGCATGCAGGTACCAGGAGCCAGAACTCCTCTCATGTAATGCCTTCTTCATTTCCATGAATAGTCACAGGAAACAATAGTTGATCAACACCTGCTGTGAAGGAAAGCCACTCACTGGACCTTGAAGTGGGGAAAAAAGAAAATAAAAACATTATTTGAAGCCTTTACATCAGGCCTTCTTCCTTAGTAAGGAAAACAACTCAGCTTTACCACAGCTTTCAATCTTAGTGCAAGAGTATCTGTGAAATTGTTGTTTGCCTTATGGGATATCAGCTTGCAAGGTCACTGCTGATCTTAAAACCCAGAGCACAGATTTCTGTACTGTGCCTTTTGGAGCTGCAGCAGTCGCAATACAACTCAAAGACATCTGGTGGCTGACAGCCACTGTCTTGGCTGGAGGGAAATCCCCAGCTTCTTGTGGCAAATTTTCACAGAACTGTAGAATCCAAGACTGGTTCAGGTTGAAGGGACCTTAAAGCTCATCCAGTTCCAACCCCCTGGCACAGGCAGGGACACCTTCCACTAGACCAGATTGTTCTGAGCCCTGTCCAACTTGGCCTTGAACACTGCCAGGGATGGGGCAGCCATAGCTTCTCTGAGCAAGCTGTGCAGCGCCTCACCGCCCTCATTTATGTTGTCCAAAACTGTGGAGCATCCAATAGGGGTGCAACAGGTATCAAAATCTTTCATTTCCATTGACATGACTTTATTGCTAAGAGGATGGAAAGTTTGCTGCGTGAAGCTTGGCCAGGTTTGTGTACAAGAGCACTTCCCTTGGTGCAAGGCTTCGATCAGAGCAGGTGCCATGGGGGGATGTGGGGCTCCAGTGCAGGACAGGAGAGCTGGTGTTTAAACACTTAAAATATCACCATTTCTCTTGTCTTGGATTTCTCATAAACATTCAGCAAAGCACTTGCATTCAATCACACATATTAACTACTTAAGTTCTCATCTCCAAGGATGTGGACTGTTATTTTATGCCAAATGTGCTGTAATTAAATTTGACATAAGCACATGGATTAAATATGTGGTTTGGTGAGCAAACGGGAGAAGGCTTTTCCCTCTGGCTCTATGGAGAATGCAGCCAGATGATGTGAGGCAGGGGAGAGACAATTCTTTGCTCTATATTTTGTTATTCGTTGTTGTCTCTTTCGTTAAAATTGCACAGGTTAAGCACCTAGTGCCAATAACTGGCATTCAGTTAACCATCTTTGAAGAAAGTTAGCACCAAGCATTAGCCTGGCTTCTTTTGTGTACTCTCTATTAAATATATGTGTGTATCCATATAGTATACACATATAAATATGATTTTTAGGTAGAAGTGTTAGATACAGCAAACATCAGATAATAATAGAGTATTACTGATTTTTTAGTAAAGTTTTTCCTGAGATTGAGCACCTTTCTTTTTTTCATTGTCAAACTCTAGTGAGATATCTGTGCCTTTCAGTGTTACTTATAACATTGTTGTTCACTTTTTCATTTACTTATATGTTTCACACTGATAGGGACCTCAGATGAGGGCCTTTTTTGTATTAATAGCAATAATAGTTACTAAATCCTACTTTTATGTCAATAACATCTAAATAAGGACATGGTTGTCATGGTGCCTGCTGCTGAGCTCATGAGAAAATGAGACGCTTATTCCATAAATATTCCTATCTAGTTTATGAACGAATAAAAGTGACAATAGTAAAACCATGGAGATAAGGAGATGAGAAAGATGAAGGTAGCATCCTCAAGATCAATGGGCAAATAAAATGATAGTTGATAACTTAAATTCAGATCTCTGCATGGGATATATCTGCCAGTTCCCTCCATTCTGCCCAGTAACAGCCAATGAGTTATCCTGGGATTTAGAAAAGTTCTTATTCCTGAGTGAAAAGAATCACTGAATTTTCATATGACTGGTTTAGTTGCATGTCCTGACATTTGGGAGTGGAATGTTATTTTAGGGGGGGTTTAATAGCTAAACTCTGTAAGTTTTTTGCATGGAGGACTGGAGGGGGAGCCAATCCTGCAATGAAAAGTTAAAAAGTGTGGAGCAGAAAAGTTGGGAGTTTGGTATACCTTTCTCTTCAGAAAAGTCAAAATTTCTAAACAGAAAACAATTTTCTCATAAAAGCATGATTGTGGTTCCCTTTATTATTCATATTTCTATTCTGCCAAAGAAAAGAAACCATCCTTATGAAAAGTCAACCAAAAATCAAATCTCATTTTAATGCCTAATGATCTATTAGTGAATTTTGCATTAACAGCTTTAAAGAATCCTTGTTTATCTTTTTTCTTTATGTAAATTAAAATATTTAATATTAACATCTTCCGTGTAAAATTTTAATTTTAAAATGTTATTGTTTCCATAGTCTGTTTTATTGCCTTGGACAAATCAGATTCTCTTTCTTTCTCTGCTTATTTTTCTGTTTAATTTCAGAATTATCCAGTGTAAGACAGGTGCCTCAATTCCTTGTAGCACACGGACCTGCGTTAAAAATCCACATCCATACAAGAAAGATATTAAGCAGATACATAATCATGTTGCTGAAATAAGTCCATCGTCATTTTGCTTTGAAAACTTTTCTTTTACTGCTTCATTATACTAATTCTGGCCAATGTTCCTCTTAGTCCTTATTTGCCTTGCTGAAATTGAGCATAATTACTGTCCATTTATTAGGGTTAATTTTTGTACTATTTAAAAATCTAACTGAATTATGATCCTTGCTGCCCTTTAACTATGATTAGGCCTTCATTATTATTTGTACCTAAAAAAGATACATTTTTCAGTATCAGATCCTCAAACCTCACTGACTTACTGCTTTACAAATTGCCACTCATGTCAATGTGACTTCAAGCCCTCACCATTACCGTTTCCCAGAATATACATTTCTGTTTCTCATACGTAATTTACGTGTTGACTCACTGACGCAAGTTTATTTTGAGTTGTTATTGGCACAATACACAGTTACATGGTTTTCCCTCTTTCTTCCTGATGGGCTTCTGTAGTCCATTCCTTAGGCATGTTAGCTTCTCATTAAATTAGTTCATAATATCAGACAGCAACTGCTAGTTGACTCTGTCGGCAAACTTTGGTTTTCTTGGGTTTAAGCTGTGTTCGATACATACCCTTCGTTCCTCCAATGCCTTTCAGTTCAGCTGCCACCAAACGAACCTGTAAACCTGCTCCCTTTTGCAGGGGCTTGTTCATCTTCCCCTCTTTGGTCTCCTGCAGCAGACTTCTTCCACCTTGTCGTGTTCAATACCAATGTTTTTTGTTTTTTTACATATTTTTTTGGATGAGATTATGGTTCCCTACAAATCAAAATATTTTTAAGAGTATAATAATTTTCTAATCTGCTGAGCTCTGAAGTCATGAACAGGGCTTTTCCTATGCAACTGCTTTAATGTCCAAGTGAGCTATTCCTCTTTTTTTTTTTTGTCAGACCTTCTTCATGTGTCACAAAGATTATGTAAAGTGTTGGGTTCTCCATTTCTGAATGGAGCTCTGTAAGCTTTTCTGACAGACATCCTTTGAGAAATCAGAGCCTGATACAGGTTTACAACATTGCTAGATTTGGTGATCTAGGAGCCTTCACAATTAAAATTGTGAAAAATTGAGAAAATTAAAAAAAATAAACTACTTCCAGTCCAATAATGTTAGTTAAGGTTAAACATATTTCCATCCTTCATCTCTTTGCTGACACTTGTCAAGTGTTGACTCTTTATTGCATATATAGGTCAATCCTGTGTTCCTTTTAGAGACCTGCAGCCAGACTTCCTCCCAAGTCTCCAAAAGACTTTCCCATTTCTCAAAGACATACTAAGGATTAGCCAGAAGCCTTTGAAGAATTTCCAAATGATTCCTTTAGAATTATTAGATACAAATATTCAGACTTGGTAGTTTCAATATCTTTATATTTAACAGATGCAATTTAACCTGCATTTTTACTATTATATGACTTTGATTATATTTTTACATCAACAAGCCTGATTGCAAATGTGCACCAGGAATGTTTTACTCCACATTATTGACATTTTACCTCCTCTGTTTAGTAACAGTTAATTATTGCACATAATAATCAATTATTATAATTTATTGTATCAAAGGTGAACTTTTTGTGTTTTGTTGGTAGTGTTGATACATCTGACTTTTCTTACAAGTTGTTCACATATATTAGCTTTAGCTTATACTAATTGTCACAGATGTTTCCTTGTTTCATTTGTTATACTTTGATTCCTGTTTTTATAACTGCTTTTATATCCTTTTTTAGCGAAGATGTGTAAACTTCCTTGTGAACAAAAATCTGCAGCTTTTGGGAGCACCAAGTAAATTGTTCTTAAGTGTTAGCCAGTTTTCACAAAAAGTTTTCAGGTTCTTTGTTCCAGCCCATTCCACATGGGTGTCTTTAGGGTTAGGAAATTTCATCCTTTCAAACATATGTGAATTATGTGATTTTTAAAAAATATAACCAGACTTGGCCATTTGTATTAGGCACCTAGTGCATTTAATTCACTCTGGTTTTGCCCACTAGGACAAGGGTCATGGCAGTGGATGTAACACACGTTGTGCAGGCTGGACCTGGCAGCTCAGCTGTCCTGTTCCGTAAGAAAGAGCAGAGGGCTTGGAGAAGGGGGCTGAGGCAGGACTGGGCTGTCCCAGGCAGAAGTCTGTGGCGCCGGCGCCCTGTCCCAGGTCCCACAGCTCCGACATGGAGCTTCTTGGAACTGAGCAATGAATACGTTGGTTGCTTTGGTCTGACAAAGCACAGTGCCTGCATATGTTTGCTTAATAACAATCAAAAGAAGGGATTTGGGGAGGCATGGGCAAATTGGTATTGTGCGGAACTAGAGGTTCTCCACATTACATAGCAGTTTCATTTGAACCTATCTGAAGGTCATATGAAGTTTGTGAGTGGCCTCAAGCTCACTATGCGTGGCTGCTCCTAGGAGCAGAGAATCTGTGCGTGCATGTGATGCTCTCATTTCTCGTATCAAGTGTTAACTCTGCAAGAGATAGAGTAATCAAAGATATCTTAGGATTTCTTGTGCATCTTATTTTAAGTTCCTAGACCTATGCTTAAGCTTCCCTTAAAGAAAACACAGACTTCGTTTCTATTTTCTTTAGCTTTCCAGTGCCATGGAAGCAAACGTGCTGATGTGTACACAGGGACTAGCTGGGAGGTGTCATCAGCCTGGCCAGGGTCGTTTTGGATCTGTAGCTCTGAATACACATCTTCAGGCTTGTTCTTGAAAAGACTGGAGACACATATTCATTCTCACAGTAGATCTTGTGTGTAAGGACCCTAACAACTAACATTAGCAACAGGACTACTAACTACTTTGCTATATGTGAAATTAAGCAGGATGATTTCCAGCTTTTAAATACTTAAAAATTATTGAAACCCTCCTCTGTTTGCTTACTGGTCAATGTTTAATCAGATGTAAATATTTCACATAAAATCCAAACCAACAAGTTATCATTAAAGTTTATCAAACTGTCTGCTCTATGGAAAGAGTTGGGATATTTTTAAGGTTTGTGACAATCATTAGGCACTGGCTTTTTGCTGGCCCATTCCTTCATTTCTCCGCACAGATCCTTGCCATACCATCTACTTTTTATTTCAAAATGCACAAATTCTTCCTCAGAGCCAGGTCTATTCATACCTGCTCATAAATTAGCACAACAATCTCACACATCCAGCACACTTGCTGCCAGCAGCAGGAAAGAAGCAACTCTTAAACTCACCCATGTGTTGTCATGTGCAAAAGATTACTCCAAAGGTACAAGAAAATCACAGACAAACTTCACATTTTAAGTTTCTTTTCAAACTGCCAACCTGAAGCATGCTTGTGGCTCTGCCTCAGCACTGTAAAGACTCCACTGGTTTATGTGCTGGCCTTCCCCATCTGTGCAAAGTGACCAGGGATGGCAGGAGCAGTTTGCAACACGAGATTAATCTGATGCATTTATTGCCCTTTTGCAAAGGGGCCAGTAACTATCTGTGACACAAGGCAGGTGAGAATTTGGCCTGAGTCTCTTCTGAGCCTTAGAAATGGTGTGAGCACCAGAGAAGTGCTGAAAAAAGGAACAGGAAACAGATAGGAGATGAGATTTCTTCAAACGCAACAAAATCTAAGACTTCCCAGTCTCACACCTGAGAAAGGCCGGGCAGCACAGTGCAAATGTGTCCTTACACAGATGCACAAAGAGAGCAAGAATGGACAGGGGCAGAGTGAATTTCCAGGTAACAAAGTAAACACAAGGAGCATTTTTCTACTCCTCTCTGGCTTTGAGAAAAAAAAAATTAACAAAAAAATCTGAAGTCTATTTTTGTATCAAAGAGTGAGTGTTTGATCAGCCCTGGCTTCATCCAGCACAAGAAGGGAGAGAAGACAGTCCTCTCTCACATGTGCAATAGTCCTGGAGAGCAGTGGAGACACTGCCGGGAGTGACCTGTGCCTTTGCAGGCAACAAACCAAATCATCCCTTCCCTGGGGACCCAGAGGGATGCATTAAACACCACTGAGGAGGAGGAAGAGCATGTCAGCGACATCCCACCGCAGCGGAGTGGCCGGCGGTACAGAGGTCAGCGGGAAGCGGCTCCCAGGCCCTGCAGTGAGAATCAGCACTGCGGCACATTTTACTTTGGGCGACTGTGTTGGCAGCTTTATTTATATTTTCCTTCAGAGCGGGGCAGAGCTCTTTAACCATGAAGGGAAATTTAATCTTTTTGCTGATTAGACGGTAAAATACTGCAATCCGGCTGACCTCCTGCGAACAGATCCAAACAGCCCGGCTGTCCAAAATCCGAGACACCCCTCCCCCAGCCTTGCAACTGCATTTCACTTGTGACCTCAGGCAGCCTGTGGCCAGACAAGATCCTTTGAACACATCCCCGGAGTGGCAGCGATTAGCGGCGCTTTGATTACCCAGCTCGGCTGGTCCTCGGGGCTTGCTGCCCGTGCCCCTGCCCTCTCCCTGGGCACCACTGAGCAAGGTTTAAGGCAAAGCTCCTTCCTCCCCCGCTGGCCCCCTTTCATTTTCGTAGAGCGTATTAAACTTCAAGACGTAGTTAACACTAATCCTGATTTATTTAGGATTTATCTGCATTATTAATTCTGGTCATGCTGTGAAATAGTACTAAGGGTTCCAGTTTGTATGTAAACTTGCAGAGGGGTTTATTTGAGACTTTTCCTTCAAGTGCTATTTTAACCAAAATCTCAAAACTTCCCCTTTTTAAAACACTTCAGATGGCAGCTAGCCATAATAAGTTGATTTATTGTTTTTTTGGTTGTTTTTTTTTTTTTAGTAAATACTCTCTTGAACTATTTTATGCATTAATCTGGATTTGATGTGGATTTAAACATTTACAATGCAAAATAATTTGGGTTAAAAATAATCCCCCTTGATAAAGCTAAAAAAACCCCACAACTGTCACCATCTCTGACAGCCATGTCAGATCCTTGAATATGCAAATGGAGGCCAGGAGAAGCCTGAGCAGCCAGAATCAACCATGGCATCTGCTTTGATAGTCCAGTCAATGAAACATCTCAACCCTTGGACAGTGTGAAGAATCTGGATCTTGAGCTACCAAGTTTCAAGTCTAAACTCCCTCCTGTTTTACTAGTGGCCACAGTCCATCTGGCAGTCCTTGTGCCAATGCGCATGTGCCCTCTCCCGATCCCCCCTCTACCAGGATGAAACAGGCATTGTCCAGCCTGTGGTTGGGGTCTCACTCTCCAATTCAGCCTTGATTTGTGGAAGAACTGTTGAAACCAGCTGTATATTGATGGGTGTCCATATTTTCATTGAAATCGGTCCTGATTTAACCAGTGTAGGAAAGATCAAACCTAAACCTGCTGAATCAATATCTCATTCTCTTTGACTCCAAACAAGCCTACCAAGCTATCCTGTAATGCCTTAAAACTGAAAGTGGGAGAGCTGCTCCCTGCTCTCAGCAGAGGGCTAGACTCCAGGCTGTCCCATGGGGTCTGCCTGGAGTCACCATCATGCCAACTATCCCATCCAGTGACTCTCTGAAAACCCACCACAGCAGTGCTTGGGAGTGCTGGGAGCTCTCTCCTATGTGGACATAAGGTTTACAGATACTACCTGTAGTAAGAGATCAGAAGTCATAACTATCTCAGTTTATTCTGAGCATCTTACATGATCTGGCTGCTCCTCTACCTGAAGCTAACAGCTAGTAAGATCCCAAGTGGCTTTAGGAACTGGCACTAATACGAAGTTACTAAAAGACAGAAAATTGCTCTCAGATGCAGGTATTTCCAGTTTACACCTTTCTTCAGTAGCGGTAAATGTTTGTCCGTTCTCCTCTCTGAGGCCGTGATGGTGCTGCTCCTCATGTCTACTCTAAACCAGATTGCCAGGCCTATAGGGAACAATTTTCTAGGGTATTCGTTCGTTTCCTGAATAGGCATTTAGGACACAGGCATCTCTTGATAATCTCTGCACACAGGAGCAGAACTGCAAGGGCGTCTGACACTGCAATACCACACAGTATTCCCAAAGTAAAATTAAAACATGTATATTATCGAAGATACAATTCCATAGCAGCCATGAAATCTGGCATACCCTCTTGAAAAATTACAAGACAGGATGAGGCAATGTATAGTGTGGAGCTTAACTGTCACCACTCTGGTGGGAGATCTTGGGGCTACAGTAAATAGTTCTCTGTAAATATCATTTTGGTGCACTGCAATAATCAAAGGATAAAACAATGTAAGTAATTACTAGGAAAGAAGTAGGAAAAAAACCATATATGCATCCTTTATGTACCTGCCTCTTAAATAATCTGTGCAGCTCTAGGCTTATCTCAAAAAAATGGGAAGAGAATGGGAAAAAGTCAGAAAAGTGCAAGAAATGTGATGGAAGTAGGGAACAGCTTCTGGATGTGACAAGGATATGAGGCAGGGTAGGCACTGCTGGTATGGAAGAGAACTGTCATAGAATTGTAATTTAACAGAAAAGGTAAATAGCGAATGTTGTCTGCTGTCGGCCCCAGTCCAAGAATGGGGGGGGCATCGAATGAAAATTGAAGTCCAAGCAATTTTTGACCCAAAAAGCAGACGAAGAGATGAAGCTGTTTATTTACACAGGACAAAATCATGCTGCACAGCTCTCCTGTAGCAAAGCTGTGGATTCTGGCTGTAGGTTCAAAAGGAAACTGAGCTTTATGTAGAAAGCTTTATGGGAGAAAAATCCATTGAGAATGACTGAAGAGTGGAGCACTAGTTCAGAAGTTGTTGGCTGCTGGGGAAGCATCACTGTCTACTTACTTATTTCGTACTCTTCCTTGCAGGGCTCTGCTACTGTTCGCTATTGATGAGAGGATATTGGTGAGATGGACCATTAATTTAATTTATCATCTTATAATATCTTAACTAGAAAAGTGACCTATTTAGTTCAGATAAAATACTTTCCCAAAATGGCAGGTCTTAGAAATCTGTAATGAGTATACCATCATTACATCTTTATAGCAGCAGCTACGGTACTTGCAATCGTGTTTGTCAGCAAAAGAGCAGAGAAATCTACTGACTCTTCCTTTCAGTCATGTCTTGAATTAGGCACATTCTATGGCCTGGGATAGATCAGAACCTGTATATTTATCAGAATTCTGATATTCCTGTTAACCGAAATTACAATCATAGAATTATAGAAGAGTTAGGGTTGGAAAGGACCTGAAGATCATCTAGTTCCAAATCCCCTTCCATGGGCAGGGACACCTCACACTAAACCATGTCACCCAAGGCTTTGTCCACCCGGGCCTTGAACACCTCCAGGGATGGAGCATTCACAACTTCCCTGGGCAACCCATTCCAGTACCTCACCACCCTTACAGTAAAGAACTTCCTCCTCATATCCAATCTAAACTTCCCCTGTTTAAGTTTGAACCCATTACCTCTTGTCCTATCACTACAGTCCCTAATGAAGAGTCCTTCCCCAGCATCCCTATAGGCCCCCTTCAGATACTGGAAGGCTGCTATGAGGTCTCCATGCAGCCTTCTCTTCTCCAGGCTGAACAGCCCCAACCTTCTCAGCCTATCTTCATAAGGGAGATGCTCCAGTCCCCTGATCATCCTCATGGCCTCCTATGGACTTGTTCCAACAGTTCCATGTCCTTTTTATGTTGAGGACACCAGAATTGCACACAATACTCCAAGGGAGGTCTCACAAGAGCAGAGGGGCAGGATCACCTCCCTCGACCTGCTGGTCATGCTCCTTTTGATGTAGCTCAGGATATGGTTGGCTATCTGGGCTGCGAGCACACACTGAAGCTGGCTCAGGTTCATTTTCTCATCGACCAACACCCCCAAGTCCTTCTCTGCAGGGCTGCTGTGAATCTCTTCTCTGCCCAACCTGGAGCTGTGCCTGGGGTTGTTCCCACCCAGGTGGAGGACCTTGCACTTGGCATGGTTAAACTTCATCAGGTTGGCATCAGCCCACCTCACAAGCATGTCAAGGTCCCTCTGGATGGCATTCCTTCCCTCCAGCATATCAACTGAACCACACAGCTTGGTGTCATTGGCAAACTTGCTGAGGGCACGCTCAATCCCACTGTCCATGTCACCGACAAAGATGTTGAACAAGACCGGTCCCAACAGCGATCCCTGAGGGACACCACTCGTTCCTGGTCTCCAGCTGGACATTGAGCCATTGAGCACCACTCCTTGTGTGCAACCATCCAGCCAGTTCTTTATCCACCCAGTGGTCCACCTATCAAATCGATGTCTCTCCAATTTAGAGACAAGGGTTTTGTGTGGGACAGTGTCAAACGCTTTGCACAAGTCCAGGTAGATGATGTCTGCTGCTCTACCCCTGTCCATCAGTTCCGTAGTCCTATCATAGAAGGCCACCAGATTGGTCAGGCAGGATTTCCCCTTAGTGAAGCCATGCTGGCTGTCACCAAGCACCTTGTTGTTTCACATGTGCCTTAGCATTCCTTCCAGGAGAATCTTCGCCAAGATTTTTTAAATTCAGGCAATGTCTCTGTTTTGTAATTTCTCTTGTTTTTTAAAATAATTTCAAATGGTGCCTTGGCAGAAGGCACCATATGTAATCCACAGTTCCCTCGCACTTAGTCTGACAGCAGGATCCTCATGCCAGTGCATGGGGACCGGCCATGGAACCTCCATTATGGAAACTCCAGAACTGCTCTCCAGCTGCAGTCAAACAGCCTGTGGCTGCTATCACCCACTTCCATCACCACCCAGACTGGCAGTTTTCCAATTATGCCAATACCCATCCCCAGGGTATCGCTATCAGGGAGAGCTGGGCATTGTCTCCTTACTCTAGCAATCTGAGGACAATGTTGGTTACACTCTATTAGCAGGTGGATGCCCCTGACCCTGGCATCAAGCATGCAGCCACAGCGGTGGACATGGGGAGTTGAGGTGGTCCAGTGGAGTTGCTAGCATGGTCTTGGGCTCACAGGCAGCTTTACGGATGCCCAGCAAAGGCACAGAAGAGGGGAAGTAGCTCCAGGTTGTGAAGTGGATGCACAAACCAGAGATGTGCTCTCAGCAGTGAACTGGTTGTACATTACAGTACGCCCCTACAGAAATCAGCTCAGGTGTCCAGGGCTTGAGTGCAGAGTTTTGGTGGATACGTACAATGTAGTCTGTTATCAAACACAATCACAACACTCTGAAAGGAGCTGACATACACCAGATGGATACTAGACCAACATCTTTTTGCTGGGACTAGGCACCTGCCGTGTGTCCGCACTGGCCAGCCCAGACGCTCCCTGTTCTGGCAACATCCCTGCTCTGGTGTGGGCTTCACCCCTCAGGGGTCCAAAAAGTAAACCAGCCATAAAATACAACCACATTCCACCCAAACCAGGCTGTCTGGCTTGAACTTCAGGTCATTTACCTAAGCTTTTCCCTGTTGAGGACTTAAAGGCCTCCCCGTCAATAAACACATTAACTCACTAAACATGTGGATGCCTTTTCTTCTCTGGATTAACCCTTCGGGAGCTGGGGCTTCCTTTGGATTTGTTAGGATATTGATCACAGATCATGTTTGCTTTTCAAACTCTGTTTCTGCTTTGGAATTGACAGATAGTTTCAGTGTTGCAGTCAAGCAGCAAATTTACTGCAGCCGCACAGGGAAAGGGAGTTGCAGGGAAGAGCCCATGTGTGGCTTCTCCTGGGGTAGAGATGCCTTTTCTGCAGCCTCCAAAGGAAACAGGCTCGCTATCATAAGAGAAACTTGTTCTCATAAGACTTTTCTGATTAAGAAATTTTGAAACGTTAAACAAAGTCAGATACAATGTCTTTTCAGTATTAGCAAAAACTGTATTAAATTAAAATAGGCTTTAGCCTAATTTAGCTCTTCTTTTCCTACTGAAAATCATACCCGTTTTCACCGAGTGTCTGTAAATAGGCACGAACATTTAAAAGGTGGCCAACTGAGATAGCCCCACTGTCTCTGGTTAAGAACAGATTAAAGAAGCTCTTAAGAGAATGACTTAAACAAAACTTTGCAAAATAGAAAAGTCATATTTTATGACCCTGCTGACCCAAATGGATGCAAAAGTACCAGAATTAGTGAGCTATCCAGAAAGCAGGTCGTCTGGCTTTTTCACATGTATGGTAAGCTCATTCTCTCAGTTCCCAGACCTTGCCTGAGAATCTGGAGTAAAATGTGTGCTTGTTTTAGTTAGGGCTATTTGCTATTGCACCTCTCACATATGTCATGTCCCTCTTTTACACACTCACTTAAAAATGCTTGGTTCAGAATCAGACAAAGTAGGTGTCGTGTTCCCTTGGAATCTGGACCATGTTCTCAAATTTTTGAACTCCTTGTGGATAACTGCAGTTCCTGCACAGGTATTGCCTACTTTTGCCACTCTAATAAATTATATTGAGTCTACATGCTTTGGGCTTAGGGCTGTCTGTTAGACTTCTTCAGATGTTCTCTTTTTCCACCTAGTTGAGGATTTCTTAGGTTTTTTCCTCTTTTTATGTTTTGAAGGAGGATTTTTTGCAATTCTGCATGGACTGCATACGAGCCATGCCTTTCCCAGTCTGCTATACAAAGATAATCCTCTCACTATATAACATCTAAGTTTATCCTCTTTCCAGGCTTTAAATTTAATAACAAAACCCCCAAGAAGGTGATATAAAATCTCCTCCAAACCTTGCCTCCAGGCTTGGTTGACCTTATGGTTCCTCAATCCAGAGTGGTTTAGCCCCTCTTTACTCCAATGATCACTCTCTTTCCATCTATGTTCTATTGGGTTTAACAGCAACAGCATCTTCCTTTGCACATCAGGTGAACTTCATTAATCATTCCTGGGAGGAGGAACATCAGCAAACAAGGTGAAATATTTCAGGAAAAGAATGCTAAAATATTGTAAATTCATTACAGACAAATCATGACATGTGGCCCTGTACCTGTACTTGGAGCTCATGTGGCAGAGCAGGCAATCATTACAAATCTTTCATTCAAGTGAAACATCTACATTTTGTGAATTTAACATACTGCCTCCCCCCATCCTGTCACGTGTTACTGAGATTAGTTTGCTTCTTTCTGGATATAATTTGATTCTCAGTGTTTTTCCTATGGCTCTTGTTAGTCTCTGTGTTTATTTTTTGATTTATTTTCATTTAGGCAGCTGAGATTTCTCTTTGTCTTCAAAATTCATGTCATGAGTTTGCATTATCTTCTGCATTGTATGCTGGGAATATTACCAATTCGACACATAGCCACACTCAAACTTTGTTTGAAAGGCTTGACAGACACACGAAGCATTATGTTATTTACCATCTGCCTCACCTGACAACACTCACAGGAGATTCGTTAGTGCAATGCCAGCATTACCATGACTGTGTCTTAAAACTGTGGCATAATGCTAAAGGGAAACATTCTCTCCATTTGAATAGTCACATCAGAGAAGAAGCCAGCAAGAGTCATGATATAAAGAAGCTCTTTTAAGGCTGGGAATAATTATCATTTCAGTGCTGCTGCTGGTTTGCGATGTCATACTCAGGAAGTCACGTCACTTTCCTACTCCAGCATGGTGGTGACAGTTCCCTGCTCATTTCAAAGGCGTGTTGATAGGATCAGTTAGCACTTTTCCATCATTTGGGCTGTATTAAGTACAGAGCATCTCTATGGTTGGCTGCTACATGAGTAACAGCGCATGGCCCTGAGCTTATTGATCCAGCCCCTCCAGAAGAACCTGGGTGGGCACTGGTCCCCCAGGGGGCTGGATCCTGCACCTCCTTCTGGGGAAGTGGAGTCTTATTTGCACAGAGGGTATTTGTTTAAGAGGATTTCCTTTCTCACACAGGGACAGCAGTGGCCATGCCAATAAGGGTGGGAGTGATTATGAGAGATTGACTGGTGAAATATAATCCCTGTGCGATACCGACTGGGTCTGGTGCAGACTGCATTTCAAAGGTAGCAGCTCATCCTGCTCCAGGAGTGGCGTTCCACCCATAAATAGGGCTTTAATGAGATCCGACAGGCCTGATTTCTCTGGTGATACAGTAAAACAACACAACCAATTCTGATGGTTTGGGGTCCTGACCTTTAACAAGGACTCGCGACACAGGGCAAACTGCCCAAGAGAGATGGAGGGGCAGGAGGCCAGGGGGACAAGGTCAGCAGATAATGAAGTGGTCAGCATTGGATTTCTGTCACTCACAGTGGTTAAGTACAACAGTGAGGGACTTCAGCAAAGAAACTGTGAAAGAGCACATGCAGAAATAACAGAGACTGGGGAATCTGGGAAGGACTTCATTTACCTTTCTCTGTGAGCTTGCACAGCCCAAGTGAATTTGGTAATGAAGACGGGGAGTGCAAAGAGAGCAAGAGAATAAGGAAGGGGCAAGAGAGATTAAAGCATACAGAGAAGGAAAGCCAAGGGGAATTGTAATGGGAGCAAGTACTGCAGTTGGGTGCTGAGACCCAGAGAAAGGAAAAGAAGCAGTGGCTGCAGCAAAGCAGAGGTCTAGGCCAGAGGTGACTGATGATGGAGCCCTGGATCTACCCAACTAGCGTTGCAACAGTTGTTTGCACCCATCCAGTAGTTCCTGCACTCCATGGCAGGTGAAAATGCCCCTGAGCACTACCCTGGCCAATGACCTGCTCACAGCAACAGCCACCAAGCAGCAACACCCCAACCATGTGTCCACAGCCAAGGTGCTTCCAGGCTTGAGCTGCCTCTGCTGCTGGGAACTGAGGTAGCAGGGATGGCTTGTGTCCTTTTAGGTTCTTTCGCGCTGCTAGATCTGACTACAGTGGGACTATTAACTAAAAACACCCCATTTGGTATCAGAATACCTGCTGTGAATTCAAAGAGTGAAATGGTAAAATATAGACGAAACTAAAACCTGTTGTTAGAGAGGCATCAACAGCTGATTGTGTCCGAATTTAAGATCTTTCCTTTGCAAGACATCATTCTAATAGAAAAATCAAGTACCATTAACAGTGTCAGTCAGCCAGTAATAAAAATGAGGACAAAAGCTTTGTTTTATAAACACCTAAAAGATCAACCTACACCAATACCAACAAATTCATTTGAAGAGTCCAGCTGCTGACAGTATTTTGATCATAAGGTCCCTTATTTTTCGTTATATGTTTTTTCATCTATTTTTTCATATATGTATATATGAAATTCATATATATATTCATGCATGATCATATATATAATATATATATTTATTTTTTCATTTGGAAATACATCTATCTAGGCAACCAGTGATAGAAATTAAATGCATTTGATTCAAACACTGAAGAATTATGTCACTGAACAGAAACCCCAAAATTAAGCTGACCAGAAACAAAAATGAAAATGGAAAGTCTGGACATGTTATGTCCAAACATGAATAGGATGCTATAGGAAAATATATTTAAAGAACACTTCAGACTAAGTAACCCAAGCTAGTTTTATTTACATGAAGAAAAAAATCATACGTTGTCTTAGCATTGCTGATCCCTTTGGTCATGTTCAAACTGCAGGAGTTACAAAGAAGAAAATCCTTAAATCACATGTGTACAGTAGTTTCTTATACAAAGTAAAATAACCTTTAGTCTCAGCTATACAACTGTAAGAATGGTTGCAGAGAGCTACCTGCATCTGTACTGGCTTCAGACAATGAAAGGTTTGCTCTTTAGCTGCTTTTTCTTTATTTGGGTGTCTTATTGTTAATTTTTTGTTCTTTTATAAATGTGAATATGGAAGCCAGGCAACCTATTAGAGAGGTGAACTGCCTGATTACACTGCATTGTTTTAATTTGTCTTTGGATGAATTCTCATAAGCTTTCATGAGAAAATCTCCCATTAGAAGCATTCATTTAATTTAAGAACAGTTGGGAGAGGACGGGTTGAGATGACAGATGGAGACTGTGGGTGTCTTATAAGAGAGAGCTGAGCTTTTTGTATGTATCTTTTTTGTGGCACATAGTTGCTGTTCTCTGCTGCTTCCATTTTTTTAATCTGTGTTTTTTGTGCAGTATTTCTTAGAAATCTCTCCTCTTTTGTATTGTAAGTCTAATAGATTTCATTAGTTTTTCCTGTACTGTGTCAGATTTAAAACATAACAATATAACACAGAATAGGGATGCAGTCTGGTAAGGAAGCAGAATAAAATAGGCCCAGCCTTAACATGTGGATTTCAATACAGTTTTGAATTGCATAGTATTTAGCAGAAAAACATACTGAAATACAGAACTGATTTCTTCACTAGCTCATCTGACTAATTGTCCAGGAAGTGGTATGTGAGTGAAGGAAACTGGTTTTCTAGCTGGGTCTTTGCTGTGTAATTAAAAGTTCACTGTCAGAAAGTGGCCTAAATCTCACATTTAAATTTCATTTGTACTAGAACAAAAGTAAGCAAAAGATGTCAACGCATTATCTTTAAAAAGCATGCGTATAAAAATGGTGGGGTTTCTCAATGTAGATGTGTGCTGATAATGTTTCTGGCCCAGGCAGTTAAGATTTGCACGAAGACCAAATACCATTAATAGTGTTAGTCAGCCAGTAACAGAAATGAGCACAAGAGCTTTGTTTTATGAATACCTAAAAGATCAACACCAATACCAATACATTCATTTGAAAAGTTCAGCTGCTGAAAGGTCCCTGATTTGTAACTCTTGTAATGGTCTTTAAGTTATAATGACAAATAACATGTAAGTTGTAATGCTGTGTGCTAGGGCTGCCAGCCCCCCTCACAGAACCAATTAAAATTTAAAGTAAAATTAAATCCTGTTAAAGTATGGTGGAAAATAGTGAAATGTTTGCTCTATATAAAACTTGCTTTGCTCTGTGATGTAAGAAGCAAGCTATAAATATATTGAAAAAAAAATTCAAACACTAGTCCGACTTGTTCTCACTATGCTATCCATTAGTTTCTTTGCATTTATATGTTCAGTCCCCAAATTTGCATTGCACAGAACAAACCAGTTGAGATGAGCACAGTACATGCATTAATTTTTGTTACTTTTCTATTAAGTTTTTAACTTCATATGACCAAACCAGATTTCCAGTTTTTCACTTACCCTTTGCACTTTCTGAATGATTTTGTCATTCTCTGTTCAAATAAAAACAAAACCTCTTTTCCAAGGCTCCATTATCTCTTGCTCTGATTGCCACAGCCACCAGTTCTTTTTCAAGTCCCACATGTTTCAGTCCATCTAAAACTGCCTTAACAGTCTTTCTTAGTATTTGATTTGGCCATTATATCCTTCAGATGCCTTGTTCTTTCTCCATCCCTCCTTCCTAACAAGTCAAGCCTCAAGTTCATCACCTCTGGTTCTTCCCCTTCATGTTTAAGTTCATATTCCCATAGTCTCTCCATCAGCTACATCAGAGATTGAACCCCTACACTTATTCCTCTTGAATAAGGCTGCTTAGAGACTTCATAGCAGCCTTCCAGTATCTGAAGGGGGGCTATAGGGAAGTTGGGGAGGGATGCTTCATTAGGGACTGTAGTGACAGGACAAGGGGTAACGGGTTCAAACTTAAACAGGGGAAGTTTAGACTGGATATAAGGAGGAAGTTCTTTACTGTAAGGGTGGTGAGGCACTGAAATGGGTTGCCCAGGGAAGTTGTGAATGCTCCATTCCTGGCAGTGTTCAAGCCCAGGTTAGACAAAGCCTTGGGTGACATGGTTTAGTGTGAGGTGTCCCTGCCCATGGCAGGGGGGTTGGAACTGGATGATCTTAAGGTCCTTTCCAACCCTAACTATTCTATGATTCTGTGATTCTATGATTCTAAGAGGCCAAAGTCTGCTCTCTTGAAGTCCAGGGCAGTGAACTTACTGCATTCTCTTCTCACTGTCCTGAGGATCTTGAACTCAACCATCTCACAATCGCTACGTCCAAGGTCCTCTGGAGCGTCACATTTCCAACCAGCCCTTCCCTGTTGGTGAGCACAATATTAAGCATGGCACCTCTCCTTGTCTGCTCCTCTATGACTTGCAGAAGGAAGTTGTCTTCCACACAATTGAGGAACCTCCTGGATTCCTTGTGCCGGCCGTACCGTCCCTCCAACAGATATCAGGGTGGTTGAAGTCCCCCATGAGGACAAGGGCCTGCGAGTGTGAGGCTGCTGCTATCTGTCTTTAGAGGGCTTCATCCACAGAGTCCTCTTGGTC
The DNA here is from genome assembly GCA_028858755.1 of Ara ararauna. Taxonomy (NCBI): domain Eukaryota; kingdom Metazoa; phylum Chordata; class Aves; order Psittaciformes; family Psittacidae; genus Ara; species Ara ararauna. The sequence continues at coordinate 2,283,923 of CM054410.1, read as the reverse complement.
AGGCAGTCTGTAACAGATCTCCACAGTAATGTCCCCCATTTCTGTTGTCCCTTTAACCCTGACCCACAAGCTCTCTGTTAACTGCTCACCTGTCCCCAGAGAGATTTCCACACTCTCCAGCCTATCCCTAACATAAATAGCAACTCCCCCTCCCCGTCTTCAGGGCCTGTCTTTTCCAAAGAGCCTGCAACCCTGCATTCCAACACACCAGTCATAGAAGCCATCCCACCATGTTTCTGTGATGCCGATGATATCATACCCCCATAGACATGCACACATCTCTAATTCCTCTTGTTTTTTCCCCATGCTATGGGCATTTGTATAGAGGCATCTGAGCCAATCTCCAATTGAAGCCAGCTTATGGGCTGGAGCAGCTGGAATCTCTCTACATTGCTCCGAGCATTTATTATAGGTGCTGGCAACTGACTGGAAGTGTTGGGATGGAATGATCCCCCCTCCCGCAACACATCTAGTTTAAAGGTTCTTGACCAGCCTGGCAAGCCTCCTACCAAAGCCGCTCTTCCCCTTGGATGTCAGACCAGCTTGACCAGCCTCCAGTAGACCTGGCCTCCCAAATTCAGTCCCATGTTCTAAAAACCCAAACCCCTGACTATGGCACCACTGTTCTAACCATTTATTAACCTGGGAAATCCTCCTAGCCTTTTTAAGGTCCTCCCCTTTACCCTGGAGAATTGATGAAAAGACAATCTGAGCTCCAGAGTGTCATAAGGTGAGCACTCACCGTTCCGCTTGCCTGCCTGCTCGAACTGCTGTGCAAACTGCCTCGAACCCGCCCTGTTTTCTCACCCAGTTCCCCGCGCTCCCTGGGGCAGGTTTTTACCCAGTCAGGGCTGGTGCCGCTCCTCCTGGCACCACCCCCTGTGAGTCTCTGCTCATGTCAGCTGCACTGCCGGCTGCTGGGCAAGTCCCATCAAGGACTTCAGGCTCCCTTGGTGGCTCTCACCGCTCTGAGTTGAGGGTCCTGGACGCCGAGCTTTGCCCCGCTCAGGTGCTGAAGGCGTCCTCTCTCGAGCAACTCACCTCAGCAATTCAACTCCTATTCTTTTAATCTCATAAAAACATCTCTGCACTTTCTTCCATCTGTAACATCTATATCATTTTCCACAAACTGAACTGCAAAGCTGCTGCTTTGTCCTCTTTGAAGTGTGCACTGGACTCTATATTGCTTGTCTTTTCTTTCTTTAAGCTGTAGTCTCCCACAATGATACTGGAGGTGTATTCCATCACTGTAAGCTCATTAAGGACCTACGTGGTGAGCTTCGGCCACTGCTGGTGTTGAAAGGACAGAGATGGAGTCATTTGCTCTGTGAGAAAGGGAAGCATTCAACTTTATGGTTGGCATTGTAACACAGTGGCCTTTCCTCTTATAGTCTGCAAGGAGACAGCTCATCCTGGTCAGCAACTCGAGAGCCCCGACCTGCTCCTTCCTTGTCAATACTCCAGCTCTGTAGGACACATTAACCCACTTCCAGCTTCCTCTTCCTTCCTCAGGGCATTGCTGGCTCTGTTACAAACTCTTTTCCAGTAGATTTTCTAATATAAGCTGCCCCATCCCTGGAAACCATTATCCTGTACCCACTGTCCTCATGAACAGATGGGTAGATGGGGACATTCCTACATCTGTCTTTTCCTGCTGTCCTGATTTATTACTCTGTAAAATAATATAACATTAGAAAGGTTGAACCTGAACTGAAGCTATGACTATGGCACTATTAATCAAACTGTTGGAGAATTACTTTATATTAGGTGCCTTAAGCACTGATTCAGTCCACTAAAAGTTGGTGTGAAACATAGTCTAAATACTGAAAAAAGCAATTCTTGATTGCTTTGTGTTCTCTTACAGTGTATGACTGTACAATATAACAGACCCCAGAGCAGCACTAATGCCAGCAGTTCAGAGAGGAAAACAATCAGAAGCTGTGCTGAGAAGGAAACAGACAGCTATAGAAAACCCCCTCAGTCTCCTCCCAACATGAGGCAATGCCACTGTGTTTCTGAGCACCTTTCATACAGTAACATTTCATAACAGGGTGCATCATTTAGAGAACCTTTAGCACGTATTTTGAATTCTGAAGTCCTTCTCAATGTGGAGACACCTCTGGCCTGGAAAATGGGAGTGTGATCATAATGGCATCAGCTCACACTTTCAGGCACAAGTAGCACTACCACCTGAATGCCCATACAGCACTGCGCCAACTTTTCAAAACTACTTTTGATGATCCGTAACTCTTCAAACTTTCCATATAGTCAAGACTTGAAACAGGCTCTGTGGCCATTGCTGGTCCCACAGCGGCATGAGAAATGTCTCCAGCTGGCAGAGGCTGAGGCTGGAAGATCTGTGCAGCTTCCCCATGCCAAGCAAGTAACTCTTGCACCAGTCCTTAGTGGGATCTCAGGTGAGAGGGGCTAAAATAAAATCATTGCTTTCTCTCTGAGAAGCAGGTATTTAAATAGTGGCCATGTTTGCTCCATGAGTCCTCTCGTCCTCACAAGCCATGTGAAGAGCCAGTGGTGACGGTGGCAGGCACTGCAGCAGAGCCGGTGTGCAGGGCTGAGATGTGGCTCAACAGGCTCTCCTGCTCCACTGGCTGTCACGAGCATCTCTTATCTCAGCCATCAAGCCATGCTTACTTGATGTCTCAGTTCCGGAGTGGAGATGCTCCAGCTGCTACCTGGGAAGGCTCTGGCCCTAAAAATATTTAGTTAGCAGCCATTCAGTTAAGTGGAATTGACTTCTTATCGGCTTTCCTCTGTACATCTGCCACCAGTGAAGGCCGTTTCCCCCTTCCCTCTTCTCCACCTGTCAGTCCGCTCCACATTCCTATCGGCAGCCGTTAGCTCTGATCAATACTAACCACTGTGTAACAGCTCACGCATGGCTGCCTTAGTTTGCATCGATCAGACCCTTCTTCCAACAGGTAGCTGGCTATTTGAGGCAATGACTTGAGATAAACACCTACTTTTACTTCAGGCTAATTCATTACGGAGGGGTTTCAAGGAGACCTGGTGCCCTTCCTCAGAAACTTGCAGAGATCAGAGACTCCCAGCAACTTCCCTCCCACATGAGATTATACCAGACCATGCAATTTTCCCCATCCCCTCTGAAATCTGTGAAAACGATGCTAACCAAATACTTTCAAAAGACCTAAACTGAAAATTACACCTCAAACTGCTCTAGCTAGGAGCATGTGGTGGTTTTAAAAATCAAGAACATGCGTGTGGGTTAGGAGCATGGATGAGATGACCAGCTGGGCAGCAGGAACTAATGACTGTCCTGTCACAGGTTTATACTGGCAGATCCTCTTGTGTGTACAGTTCAGTGTCCACGAGCCCCACATGCTCCGCTAGGATGCAGCATCCCCAACTTCCAGCACAGCCATCCCCGACCCAGCAGTGGCCACAGCTCCCATGGAGCTAGATGGGGGCACTGGAGGAGGAGGCTCACTGTGCGAAGGGGTGAAGCCTAGAAACTATATCAATACCAGCAAACATTCAGCAGCTGGTACATCAGGTTACTTTGCTGAAGCATAATGCACAAAGGCTTCAGGCCATCTATTCTGTTTGGGTGCCATAAGGTAATACAGAGATAAAGTGCTATGAAGATCAATAGGAGGAATCTCTGCAAAACTGACCAGCAAACAGCAGGATGCTGGCAATCCTACTTCTCATATACCTGCTGCTGTCCCCAAAACTGCCAGTATTTAGGAAACTAGCAACCATTTGGAAGAAATCCTAACAGATATCTTTGCACAGACATCATCACTCCTCATACATGCTCCTGAATCAGCCCCTGCTTAAGAGCTTTGATTTGTAGGCTTGGAAAGAGGAGAGGAGCACGTACAGAATCAAGAGCCTTTGCCAAAGGGGAAGACACAGTTCTTAACCCAACTGCAAAAAAGTCATAGATCAGACACGTCCAGCCCAGAAAGCCTCTCAGAGAAACTGCAAACACCTTTTCTGGTGGGCTTATACCTGTGCTGCTTACAGAGGCAGAAGGGCCGCAGGGCTGCTACAGCAGCTACAAGCTTCCCACTGAAATGAGTGTTTATTATTATAGGTTTGATGCCATTCCCAAAAGGACCTAATCAACAAGTAATAAGGCCTCAAGAGAGCAGTTAGAAACCTGAACTTTAACTCCATCATAACCACAGTGTAGAAAGCAACTTTTGCTTTGGGCTATGCAGCCTGGTGTGTTACTGACAAAGAAACACTGAAAATCTGAAATCCAAAATAACTGCAGAGGGGTATTTGAATCGGAACAGTGAGGTAACAGATAGCTCCTGTAGCAGCGTGAGTGTGTGCCTGGCAAAACACATTAATGGGTTGGGAGGATTCAGGCCCACATATACAGCCTCTGTCATATCTGGGTTTTTTCAATGCTTCTTTCAAGCTTTAGACAATCACCGGCGCTGTTGGGTGCCTGCACACTTGCAGCATTCCCCCCATCTAAACAAAAACCTTATCTCAGCTTTCCTACTTGTAAAATAACAGTAATACCTTCCTAAATGCAGAAGCTTGAAATGTGTGGTTTGCTTGAAACTTGTTTTGAATACTTTGAATGGGGCATTTCAGGCAGGAACTGCACATTGAGTAATTCTTGCCATACAGAGTCGAGTGGCTACTGGAAAGTAAAAAATTGCATAAGAATACATCAGTGTGGCAGGGCTGCACCAGTGGGGATTGGCCAGAGGGCAAATATTCCTTACTGCCTGTCTGAGAGCATGGGGCAAGCACTTGACTTGGCAGGTCTTTATGCAGAGCTATGGCAATGCTAACAGGTAGCTAACTTCCTCTGAGAGTAACTAACTCACTTCTTGAGTTATTTGAAACTCAAGAATCTTGTTCCTAAAAAATGATACAGACAGAAAAGGGTTTTCTTTCTTTTCCTTTTTAAATACAATATTTGAAGGCCATTTGCCCTGGAAGAATGTGTGTCTGTATGTAAAGAAAAGAGCTATGATTTTTGCATATTTCCTTTTCAATGGGAACTGTGGAAAGAAAGCAAATACTATACAGCAGCACAATAATACAAGAAGAATTTTCTCATGCACCTCTAAGGTTGCTTGTCCATTTTGAATTTCTTGACTGTTCAGAAGACAATTGCTTTTCCCAGGCCCAATACTATGTTTCAGGGCAACTTTTAGTGGACTGGATAAGTGGGTTCCACTTAATGGATTTCCAGATCACAACAGGATGAGCAGACTGACTTGTGTAGTCATAGTTGGTGCCTGGTGAGATGACTATGAAGTGCTTTATGTTTCATTTGTTCTGGCACTGTTCACATGGTTCTATGAGTGACCATATAAAATACTGAGGAGAACCCTAAAGCTAAGCATGTGCCTGTGGCTTCCTTATTCTTTTATGCCTCCTTAATGTCCTGGTCTTGGCATTATCTTGGCATTATCCACTAAATGTGGGCAGACATGCTTTCAAATACCTTCTTGCTGATTTCTTAGTTAACTTCTTCAAAAACAGGAATTTTGCAAAATGAGTCGTTCTTAGCATCCACTTGGGATTTTTTTTAGACTAATCTTTAATGCGTCTTCAAACACAGAAATACAATTTCTTCTTTTGATTGTCCCTCCTTGTTCCCCATTTGATAAGAATAGATAAGGAATTATCTTTATTAAATCAGTTACTAATGTGTGAGCTGCCTTCTAGCTGCTTCTGAAGGAGAACTGGCAGGAAAATGCCAACTTTAGTGGGCAGAGATCAGTGTGGGGCTTGGACTGAGAGGCACAACACACTCATTTAGAGTTGTTTTTCCAGGGGCTCTGCAGGCTCCAGCAGACATCAGTTTACATATCCCTGATCTCATCAAGGCTGTATCTCTAAACAATAACACACAAAAAGAAAAGAGGTTGTATTATGATTATTTTTCACTAAAGTTGGCATTTCTGAATAGTAATAAAAAATAAAATTAAATTAAAAAAAAGGCAAATTCCACGACCTCAGGGCCACAAAAGGCCTATTCTCCTTGACTTGCTTCACTTGCTGTTACCCATCCAGGGGGAAGTTCCACTTTTAGTGTACCAGATTTCCCTCAGTATGACTTCAACCTGCTGTATAAACACTATTGACATGCCTGATTTAAGTTTTTACACTGAGATTTTGTTGTTGGTTACATGACACTGCAAATGAGATACACTTTAGTGAGGGAAAACAAACCAAATCAAACCAAACAAACGAAACCAAACCAACTAAAACTAACCAAAGAAATAGAAGGTTGGTGAAGTCTTGAAACTGCGTTTTACTGAAAATCATCCCCAGCTTGGATATTTTCCAACAGTTTTCTTTCCAAAAGTGCTAAGTACTCCTTCCCCCAACCCATGTTATGAAGCATGAAGGGAAGTTAACTTTTCTGCCAGTTCAGTACTATATTTGATACCTGAGGACAGCTGAATGCTCTTGTGAGCCTTAACTCTCAGGTTGCCCTTTCATACCTTCAGGAGGTAAATGATCATTTCCCAGAGATATGTGGAAGGTGCAGAGTGAAATACTGATGTAATCTGTATACACAATAAATAGTTGGTGTTGCTGTACCTGCTCTTCCCCATGCTGTATCTGTGTACCATGACAAAGTTTGCTGCATAGATTAGATTGGATTTGTTTCCAGCGACTCTGCCTGATAATGGTAGCTGAATAGGCCGCCCGTCTGGGACCTCTGTCCTGGGTTAAGCTCTAACAGTGATTTTTCTCCTTCTTTGCAGCAGGTGCAGTGCTGTGTTTGGGCTTTAGTCTGAGAACATTGCTGGTAACATGCAAATGTTTTAATTGTTGCTCAGTAGCACTTATCCTGATCAAAGACTTTTCAGTCTCTCATGCTTTGCCAGTAAGGAGGAGCATGGGAAGCTGGGAGGAAGCAGAGACAGGACACCTGACCCAAACTAGCCAAAGGGGTACTCCATGCCACAGCACGTCATGCCCAGTATAGAAACTGGGGGGAGTCACCTGGAAGGCCCAGATCACTGCTCAAGTTGGGCTGGGTATCGGTCGGAGGTCGTGAGCAATTGTACTGCGCAGCACTTGTGTTTATCGCTGTTTTTTTTTTCCCTTCCCTTTTTAGTTTTATATCCTCTGCCCTTGTTATTTTTCTTATCATTATTATTAATAATGATAATAGTAGTAGTTTGTATTATACTTCAGTTATTGGACTGTTCTTATCTCAACCCGTGGAGTTTACACTCTTTCCATTCTCCTCCCCATCCCACCAGGAGCAGGGGGGAGAGATGGGGAGTAGTGAGCAAGTGACTGTGTGGTTCTGAGTTACCAGCTGGGCTTAAATCACAACCTCTTCAGATATTTCACCATCTAAAAGTGAGTTGGTCTCACTTGCAGATTTTTCATAGCATCACATAATCATAGAATTGTTAGAGTTGGAAAGGACCTGAAGATCATCAAGTTCCAATCCCCCTGCAATGGGCAGGGACACCTCACACTAAACCATGTCACCCAAGGCTTTGTCCACCCGGGCCTTGAACACCTCCAGGGATGGAGCATTCACAACTTCCCTGGGCAACCCATTCCAGTGCCTCACCACCCTTACAGTAAAGAATTTCTTCCTCATATCCAATCTAAACTTCCCCTGTTTAAGTTTGAACCCATTACCCCTTGTCCTATCACTACAGTTCCTCATGAAGAGTTCCTCCCCAGCATCCCTATAGGCCCCCTTCAGATACTGGAAGGATGCTATGAGGTCTCCATGCAGCCTTCTCTTCTCCAGGCTGAACAGCCCCAACTTTCTCAGCCTATCTTCATAAGGGAGATGCTCCAGTCCCCTGATCATCCTCGTGGCCTCCTATGGACTTGTTCCAACAGTTCCATATCCTTTTTATGTTGAGGACACCAGAACTGCACACAATACTCCAAGGGAGGTCTCATGAGAGCAGAATAGAGGGGCAGGATCACCTCCCTCGACCTGCTGTCATGCTCCTTTGTATGCAGCCCAGGATACGCTTGGCTTTCTGGGCTGCGAGCGCACACTGAAGCCGGCTCATGTTCAGTTTCTCATCAACCAACACCCCCAAGTCCTTCTCTGCAGGGCTGCTCTGAATCTCTTCTCTGCCCAACCTGGAGCTGTGCCTGGGATTGCTCCCACCCAGGTGGAGGACCTTGCACTTGCCATGGTTAAACTTCATCAGGTTGGCACCAGCCCACCTCACAAGTGTGTCAAGGTCCCTCTGGATGGCATTCCTTCCCTCCAGCATATCAACCGAACCACACAGTTTGGTGTCATTGGCAAACTTGCTGAGGGCGCACTCAATCCCACTGTCCATGTCTCCAACAAAGATATTGAACAAGACTGGTCCCAACACGGATCCCTGAGGGACATCACTCATTACTGGTCTCCAGCTGGACATTGAGCCATTGACCAGAACTCTTAACATGCAGCATCACAACTGTAGTCAATCTGCACCTGAAATACAGAGGTTAGGACATCATTCTCATTTACTTTGGCTTTTATTTTAACTTTGTAATCTTGTCAATTAGCATCTGGTGGCATATGTGCCAATATGTGATAAATACTGAAAACTGACAGTAGCCTTTTAGACCGAAAACATTTGCTATATAGGGTGCAGATAGTGAGTCTGTAATAAGTTTATCTCAGCAATTGCTAGTCATTGACCATACCAGCAACAGCTGGAATTGATGGAGCATCATGAAAGGCATTCATACTTGGTTATCAACAGGCAAGCTTTGTGGCGCACATGTCGGGTGACCTATTAGCTCAAATTCTCTTTCCACTGCAAAACAAAATTCAATGCAGAGGTAGTTTGGGATCCAAAATATCATGTGATCACCCTGCAGCCTCCCAGAAGTCAACGTAAAGGCTTCCCACAGCTGTAATACCATTCCAGTAACCACTGGAGTTTTTAGAATTAGACTTCTTGCTACGTAGGACTGCTGAGAAATTTTCAACTTCTTACCATCTTCTCTTTCCAGTATCCCATGACGTTTCAAGGAGGAACTATTCACATAGTTGTGTATTTGATATGCTTTGGTTTTGCTTTTGAATCTGTGTGTTTATACATGAATTTTCAAAGAAACATTTCTTTTAGCAAAATACAAAACAGTATGGTAGTCAATAATTGTGTTGAATGCTGTGGAATTAGCTTAAAGTGAGTTTTTCCTCTTTGAAATGAGATTGTATTTGTGCCTGGATCAAGCAATTCTGTGCCAGTCTTGAACCTGTTAAAGATGAAAATCAGAGTAACTGCTGCAATATCGAAAAGGTAAAATGAGAACAAAAAGGCATTTGGCTGATGTTTATCACAGAATCACAGAATATGGTCGTAAAACCATACAAATAACCACCAAAAGGTAAATAAATTACCTAGACTACTACTTATTTTCATGTACAGTTTGACACAAAAGCTGAAGCTATGAATGATTTATATGTGTTTTAACAATAATACTCATTTTCCTGAAAGATAGTCAGCACTCAGGCTGCTGTGGGCACCGTGCCAGTTGTTGAAAGGTTAATGTCTCAGCAGCAATACATTAAATTATGAATTATGCCAGTCCCAAAATGGAAGGTCATTATCTCGGTATGTTTAATTAGCCCGGCTTGAACTTTGCCATCTGCTAGCACTGCCCATCACTAATGCACGGAATGGGAGGGTCGGAAGTAAGATGCCAGAAGCAGACCTGCTTCCAAGCATCTTAACCTCACCTGCTGAGCCTGCCAGCATGCTAGTGCTCTGACATCCTTGGTAGGTCCAAAGGCTCATCTACACACCCGGCTCTAGTGATGTCTGGTGACAACCAAGTTGATCCCCAGACCCCAGACAGCACTGCCTGCTGCACCGATCATGCTGAACGTTGCAGAATTCAGGAGTATGAGGAAAACATATCTTGTTTTCTCCTGAGTCTTTGGGGCCAGTTCCTCTGCCAAGCATTTGATCAATGCTCATATATTCACATAAGAATATATGAGAATATATTGAATCCTGGTCACATCACAGACCTTACCAGGAGAATAAAAGGGAGAAAAGTGAGGGCCCTAAATGTTCAAATGTGCCAGGAAAAGAGCAACAGCTGGGGCTGGAACAGCAGGACTCTGGCAGGCCAGTGCTGGATATGTGGGAAGCAACAGCTCACGGTGGTTTTATTTGCACAGCATCTCTTGCCAATAACTGCACAAGGCTACAATATTTAGTTTTTCAATAAATATTTAATTTCACTTTTTGCTTATTTATTTTTTTAAAACAACAAACAGTAAATTCTGTTGATATTTTTATTAGCTAAGATTATGTGATACTTTTTAAGTATGAGGCACTAAGTATTGCCATAAGTAATTACTCGCCATTATTATGAGGGGGCTTCTGGGGGGCTATGTGTTAAAGCTCAGGTCAGAAGCATGCCCTGGACAGTGGAATGTACAAACATGGGGTAAGAACCGAAGTTTTAAGAAGCCAAACACAGTCTTATTTTTAATTCTTCTTTTCCTAGGTAGGATAACCTTGCCAAGGAGAAAAGGAATTTGGACAGACTTAACATACAGCCTGTGCAGCTTCCACTAGCTGGACACTAAAATGAAGAGTGAGCTCATTCATTCCCATCCCAACACAGCCCACCAGAATTAAAAGATGTTTTAACCTGCATCAGAGACTGAGTCAAACTTACTAATCCACCTAAACTGTTGAAGAAGCCCATTTGATTCCTATGGCTATCAAGTCTCCATATTTCTGTGTTGGATGTGAAGAGTAAAGAAAAAGTCCGGCAGAAACTAGACGTCCCAAGTCAGCGTAAGAGACAACACCAGGTAGAGGCTGAATTCCTTTCTCTTGATTGTCTTACAGTAATTATGTCTTCTCCTCCCCTTGAGTTTTGCCTGATTCCCTCCTCACATTAGCAAAGCCGCTGTACTTGCACTTCTGGAGCAGGTGGCATGGTTGGAATATTGGAGCAGTATGTATTAGAGTAAAACCTGCAGAAAGAAACAGAAAGTAAATGGAAGACGAATTGATCAGAGGAAAGGCAAAGGATGGCAGGAGTAAAATACAGGGAAGGAAAGGCGAGAATAATACCTTGCCTGTGCACGACAGCAATTTATTGGGTTTTTTTGGTGCCCAGGGTGTACAGTATCCGTTTTACTGAACAAATAGAAAAAAGAGTTCTCAGGCCCAAACAGCCAACATACTGATTTATAGTGTGACACCCTGACGAAACAAGTAGTCAGGCCAGTGCAACTAGGAATAATTTAGTGCTTTGCAGAGTGTGAGTTACTATACTTTGGTATCCACATATATGTATGCCATCAGATGAAAGTCCTTTGGTTCTGTAATAACTCGCTGTAGAAGAAAAACTTCTCTTTCCAGAAAGGTCTGGAAGGGGCATAAGAGATGGTGTCTGAGGGCAGGGGCTAGTGTTTTCCATGGAGGAGAAAAGTGCTGCTGTTTCAGTACACTGTGAAAGAAGCGACAACCCAAACACAGCCTGGCAAAAAGGCATGAGGGAGCACTGCAAACCCCTGGAAGGGGTGTGGGGACACTTGGAGTGGGCCAAGATGTCTTGGAGGGTAGAAATGAAAGAAACGGACTCAGGAGGCAAAGCAGGAGCAGTTGCTCTGAGCCATCTAGAGCTGGAGTTTCTAACAAGCTGTCCAGACAGTCAGGAGATGACCTGAGACCACACGCTTTGAATGGGAGAGGAGTCCAGTGCAGACAAAGACCTGCCACAACCACAGGACCACAACAGCAATTGCAGTTGCTATTCTAAAGTTGTTTTCTAACATCATTATTGCCACTTCAATTGCAGTTTTATTCCAAAAGCAAATTCCAAAGTTTTATGTCCATAAAGGTTTAGACATAAACAAGTAAGAAGTCAGGAAAAGTGGTATGTACTGTATAAACAGTTCCACTTTATAATTAATGCTGGAGATCAGGGGAGCAGGAATAGCTGTGCATGTGTGGTCATTCAGATTTACTGTTGGTCTTATTAAAACCTAGTTCTGCAATAATTTTATGCCCAGGTAGGGGCAGAAAGTGAGCAGGATGCCCCCAAGCAACCCATAAATAGTGTGGTGAAGACAAAGCGTTTATTACTTAGCTTCACAAAGGCTCTGTAAGTGCTCTCCCAGGGTATGTATACTTGTACCCCAGATGCCAATTCTGCAAATTAGCATTATTTCTCAAAATACTGGGTAAACAGCAGTCATTTGAATACCTGATTTCATCAGAGTCACACATGACAACATCAGTATACCTTCCCTGTTGCAGGTGAGCAGAGTTTTTTCACTGTCCATTTTTTATTTCTTTTGGAATATCATTACTGCTGAAAAACTCCAACAGGGTCTGGGATCTATACAGACCTCATTCTGCAGGATTTTGTCCCATCTCCTTGCCCTGTGCTGTCTTAAGAGCAACTCTGAAGCATAACTTGATTTATCACTGAAGCGTGCTATTCCAAATCTTCAGTTTAACAGTTGCAGTTACTGCACTGGAAGTTATTTCATGGCTGAGACACATAGCGAATGGCAAGGATTTGAGATCCTATCAAATCAGCTTTGGGATGTTCCTTTTTTGTCAGCAGAAAAGCCACCTGTAGTGCAGCTCAGGTTTTGCTGATGGGCTCTTATTTTATCATTTTGCACCCTATAACTAGTAAGTTGTTAACATTTTAGATTTTTGCCATTTTTTATTCCTTTTTTGTATTGCATTTCACGTAGAAGAGAGTACCTTAGTTAATAGAGTAACAGTAAAACAGGGTGAGAAAGACTCATAAAATCATCTTCAAATGATGAAATAATTTTCCTAGATAAAATATAATGTATGAAAAGATGAATATTTCAGGATTTTCTAGGGCTAAAGGCAAGTATTGTATTTTAAAGGTGCCTATGTTTCCTGTGGGTTAAAGACATACATTTAATACAGAATTTTGCAGGATATTGGACTTCAACATCCTTACATTGGAAAAGTTGCCACTGACAGGAGGCCAGTACAAGGGAGGTGCTGAATTTGCTGAGAATGAGAAAGCACTTTTCCAGCAGTTATATTTTTAATCCTAATTGTTTGGACCTGATGATGCTTTGAATTGTGAGAGTTAATTCCATGGAAGTTAAAAAAGGAAGAGAGGAGCAAGGGAAGTGACTGTGATCAGCGGTCAATGGACATGGTTTTGTGGTACTCCACACAGCTGTTATCTGCGTGGCTAGGTCTGCTCCCTCATGGTGAATTAGTATTATTCCCATTCTACATGCTGGGAAAATAGGACAACAGGTGGAGTTTTGAAGTACACACCTACATGCCTTCATTTTGGGGTACTTCTAGCATGCCCTGTGTTCTGCTTTGACTGGTCCTTCAGTGCAGACAGCAAGTCTGTGGCAGAGCTACGAATAGAAGCCAGACCCTTGTTCCAAGTCCCAGATCTTCCAGAGTATTTTTAGGCACTTAATACCATTAATTTCATACTCTTTTTGGCCAAGGATCTTAGAAACAAGATCATGCTTCCTCCTGAAATAATTCTAAAAATCATGCTTATGTACTTTTGGATGGAGTTTATTCAGGGTTCATGTACAGTTTAGTTCTATTTAGGAACAAATGAGCTTCAACATTAGTTTGGGGAAGAGTTCTGCATGGACTGTGCTTTTGTGCAGCATCTAAGTATGACTAAGGCTAGAGAAGAGATGGTACAGTCTTGGCCTTCCTCAGGGCAAATGGTGTTCAAGAGGGACTTCTGGAGAAAGTAAGGGAGGGCTTTGCTTAATGCCCATATACTTCAGGTTCCTTTTTTTGCTGTCTTGGAAAGGCAACATTCTCTGCTTGTGTCCTCTTTATCCTGGATGTGACTTCCTTCTCTCAAACACAAAATCTTTCACATTAAAAACACAGCAAGATGACTGTTCACCAGTATGTTTATTCCAATGATGTTTGGATACACGAGACACCCAGAAATCCTGAGGATGACAGGTCTACAATGCGCTGGAGCTTCTCCAGCCACAGAGGTGCAGCAATTGCTTGGGCAGCTCATACTGGTGTGTTAAAGCTGGCTGAAAAGGCATAAACAGATACACAGGTTTCTGCATATGATTATATTTGTATTGTGCTAACTTGGCAAAACCAGCTGAAGCTCTGATCCTGCATCTTATTATTAATTGATTAATTTCCTATAACCTCATTAGTTAGTTCACTGTGACTTCCTCACAGCATGCACAGCTTTGCAGGCGATGGAGGACAGCACCTGTTGCAAAGTCCAAACACATCGAAGACACCAAGTCAAGGAGAGCAGCACAAGCAGCAAATGGGCTCAAACCCATTCTTTTCTTCTTTTCTTGGTTACACAGCTTAAGATCCTGAGAGCTTTTGCTGTGCACCGTTCATCTCCTGACCCTTACAGTCATCGTTTTGCCTGTTTCACGTGCCTGTGGCCACATCTGGCCCACACTCTTCCCTGTGGATAGCTGCTCCTCCGGTGAGCAGACAAACACAGTGTTCTTTAGTGGCTTTCTGCCACTGCAGGGAGAGGGTCTCAAGGGGGGGTTTGGGGCTGGTCACAGGCTGCCCAGGGTCAGCATGGGTGATAAAAGTAGCTCTGCAGCCACACTGTGGAGGGCACAGGCCCGCTGCAGGCATCAAGGGGCTCCTCTCCCCACACTATCCAGCTACGGTGGTAAACACGCTTATTACAGTGCTAATGTCCTGCAAGTGGAATCCTACCTCCGAGTATATTAGGGTAATGAGTTCACACCTAACTAATGGAGACTTAATAGAGTTACTAATAGGCTGCCTTTTCCCCCCATGGTTTATGACCCCTTGGCTGGAGCTGTCAGGGGAGGCAGAGGCAGTGCTCAGCCCTGCGGCTGCCCCAGCCCGCTCCCCAGCTTGGCCTCCGGCTCCCAGCCTCTGCCTGGCCCAGTGGCCAGTTTCCAGGGACATCGTCTCTCCACCTTTCTGCAAGGAAAAATAAACAGTTTGAGGCTCCTGTGTCTTTATTAAACATTTCCTTTAAACTGCATACTTTGGCTCCCTGCCCAAATGCACCAAGAAAGCTTCCACAGAGCAGCTCCAGTCCAGAGCTCTGCTACGGGCTTCCCGGGATAAATAACCCCCAGAGCAGTGAGCACCTGTGCCGCCAGCTGCGGCCCAAGCGGCCCCGGGCCCGCCAGGAGAGGCTGATGCAGGCGGCCGGACTCCGCATGCCACCAGCACCCGGGAGTAGCCCTGTGGAGGAGAGCAAGGGAGGCGAGGAACCGGCAGCGCTGTTTGCCTGGCTCCGCTCTCCAGCACAGACACGACGTGGCAGCGAGGTGGGTGGGGAGGTGGCTGATCTGTCTGATCAAGTTCGTCCGGTGCCATGGGCCGAGAGGGTTTGAGCCGTACATATGAAGGGGGTTGGGAAGCTGCTTTGGCTGTGAAGCAAAAGCAACCATATGTTTAAGCCTGTCACACCGGAGGAGTGATACGCTGGTGTTAAGTATGCTTCACCCGCCGCTAGCACAGGGTCAGGAGTGGGTTGTGTCCCTGCCGGCATGGTGGCCACCATCATGCTCCGGGAAGCAGCACGCCAGGCTGCATGGCGGCAGTGGACCGGACAACATGTCGCTAAGCTGCCTCAGGAAGCGGCAGCAGCAGCACCACCACGGCCGTGCGGCCGCGGGCGAGCCAAGCAGAGCGAGGAGGGCGGTGGGAGAGGGGCCGAGTGCAGCGGGGAGGGGGCACAGTGGCGGGTGATGTCAGCGTTTCCTTCTGGATCAGTCATGTGCGCTTGCCAGGTAAACAGTCCAGAAATAGATGGGAGGAAGGCAGCGGATGGAGCGTGCGACTGGGCTGGAGCAGCGCTACTTAACCCTTGCCTCCCCACCGCCACGCTCGCAGGCGGCTTCCCTTACCTTCAGGGGAGCAGAAACGCAGAGGAGTAAAGCAAACCTGTATCTCCTGTGCCATGGCTTTACAGTGCAGTGCCCACTCTGGATGACAGTGCTAGCAGAGGAGGGTACAGCGTATGTATCTCCCAGGTGGCAGTTGGAGCAGACATGCTCCATCAAGACGGCAGGTGAGGCCAGCGGGAGCCCTGGGTCGAGGTGCTGAGGAGCGCTGTCAGCCCAGGGGCCAGCCAGGCTGGGAACAGCTCCCTGCGCTGGGAGCAGGTTAAAACCCAGGTGTTCTTTGCAAGCACAGAAGCTGGGTTAAATCCACGGAAGCATTTCCAGCGACTGAAAAACATGAATCCAGGTATAGAAAGATCCACATTGTGCCAAGAATATTGTAGTTTGCTGTTTCTTCATTCACTAGAAATGCTCCTTTTCTGTGACGCTTTTCACATCAGCCTAGCAGTTAAATTAGTAACTACAAGAAAAACTACCTGTGCTGCTTGGAGATGGGGTTTTCCAAATCCTCACTCATCCCAAACACAACGCAGAGACTAAGCATGGCTGGGAGCCTGGCCGTCCAGTCGCCTCCCTCATTACTGATCTCAGAAGAAACACAGCACCATGCAGGCTCCTGCTGGGGACAGGGACCGTGTCTTTCCTGGGCAGGGCAGGGTATTTTTTTTCAGGCAATTTCCAGGCATGATAATGTGATACTGTGCATCATCCATATGTCTGTGCTGTCTGGAGCAGCAGAGGGAAACTGCAAGGATAGGAAGCTGGGGATAACACCCTCAGAGGCACTGCTGATGGCCAGGTGCCTAGTCCTCCTTGCTCAGCACTTTCCTTTTCCCCCAGAAAACAAAGCTGCCGTCATAGCAAGTACCCATAAAATGCAAGGCATCCTGAGTGCAGAGATTAGTGGTAATTTTACAAGGACTCAAATAACGTTGGTCTGCAGGGTGCAGCACTGCCTTGAAAGGGAACAGCAGACATTTCCCCTGGAAGCAAGCTTCCTCTTTAGAGCAGTTTACGGCTGAGGCACAGTGTCAGATTGTGGCACAAATATACTGTCAGCTTTTGGCTTGAGAGATGGATATTTGATATGTCTTTCTCTTGCCGAATGCTGCCCAGACACAACTCCCAGCATGGTTATTTTTTGAAGCATTATGTAATTGGTTTGCATGGTCAGTAGTGCTTCCTTAACAAGCCTTTCAGCAAACCCTCTGCCTGCCGTAGCCAATCCTCAACCCTTACATACACACTTACTCACGCAGGCTCAGTCTGGAGTAAACTCGCTGCTAAATACAGTTAGAAAACAGATGAAACCAGGCTGGGAATAGATCGTCCGCTCCCCATGCTATGTGAGATGTGGTGCATCCGAGCCCTGGGTGCTGTTGGTGTGACAACAGGGTCATGCTGGTGTCTTCCAGCCAAAGGGTAGCCTCCTCTGCTGTGCCTGTCTGTAATGGGAGAAAAAGACCTGCTTTTTGGAGCATGGATGAGCGCCCATTTAAATGCGGGGCTGGTCCCAGTGTCCCTGTCTTCTCTTCCCTGCTGTGATGGCCCCATGCATCGGAGACCAACTTTGGGGAACCTCTGCTATGGCGCTCAGGCACAGGGGGACACCAGGGCCGTTAGCTCCTAGGTTTCAGTGTGAGCTGAAGCACTGAATTAGGAGCAGAGTCTCCAGCTCCCTTCATGGTCAGGCTGTTCACTGGTCCTGCAGTGCAGGCTGCAGTGGTGCGTGGCCGGCCCAACCCTGTGTGGGGTTTGCAGGATCTTTCCTCTCCTCCAGCCGTGGTCAGCCCACAGGCTCTGGCTCTGCTGAGTCATGGCTTCCTGTTTGTGATTGCTGACTGGTGGCAGCAGTTGCAGAAGCAGTAAGAGATATTAAAAAGTGTGAACTTCCACTGGGACCTGAAGATACAATTAGGGCTGTGCCAAGAAACACACTGCAGAGAGCTGTTGTTTAAAGGGATATGGAGCACTGCAATCCCTGCAACTGCAGGAAATAGGAAAAATGAGCATCACTAGCCTTTTATCATCTCTGAACCCAAATAAAAATTGCCTTTGACTTCTGAAGCGCACTCTGGCTCGTTTCCATGCTCCTCCTCAGAGTGTTTAATCCAGACTTCCAGTCTGGGTCTCCTCTACCTGCTGCTGCTGAGACGTGGGGATCCTTGTTTCTTGCTTTCACTGGAGACTGATTCTCCATGGAAAGCCTATGTGCTACTGTGTAAAAGGGGCTGCTTTGAAAGGCTTGCACAACTGTGATGTTATTTCCATTCTTTTTTAAATGAGAAATATCTCTGGGGAGAAGCATGAAAGTATATGGAGAAAGTGCTCTTTGATCATTAAGATCTAAATGCAGCATCCAAATAACGTGTCTGTTTCTTCATGTTATGCCGAAATTCATCTTCAAGTGCTGCTCCTGGGTGGGCATTTTCCTGTTTCTCATTTCTTGGCTTAAACTTTTGGAAGCATTGCCACCGGTTTCATCTCTAGTCCTGGTGATGTCTGTCTCCAAAAGTTATTTCTTCACTCTATTGTTTACTGTATTTATATCAGCAATTCAATTTATGTTTTAATTCCATAGTAAATTTTTTTAGCCGTACTGTCAGAATATGTGTCCTGGTTATTCAGTTAAGGACAGGAATTAGAGGATGGTGTTCCATGGATCGTGTGTCACTGGAGGACAGAAAACACGTGTAGGCAGATCTTTTCTGGATTGGAGCTATAATAGTTTGCAGCTAAGAAAAAAAAAATTTTCATTTTTGCACTGGCATTAGACTGATTTTATTATTTTTTTAACCCTATGACAGACATAAGGCTGAGGACAGGCATAGAGAACATACATTAGGGGCAGACAAAAAGAAACACCCCACAACCTCAGTTATTTCAACAAATATCAAAAGTGGATTGAGAGTGGATGAAGAGGAGGAGGAGGCAATAGTGATCACACAACACAGTTCAAGCTGGCAAGGAGCCCTTTCTTGAAGAATGTAAGTTTAACCTTTAGCATTCAAGTGTCTGGGCTTAAGTGTCATTATGAGCAATACTTTCCTCCAGCACAGCCTCTCCTGCCTGGAGGAGGGCTCTGTGCAGCCTTGTCAGTTTTCCCCATTCCTTTACCGACTGTAAAAATGGGTCTGTCTGCATATGCTCAGCAAAGTTACTTCTAGTGGCAGCGCCTCACTTGGCAAAGCAACCATGACTCTGGAAGGGTCCAGGAAGGAACTGACCCATCCTGGGATGGCCGATGCAGGCTCTGCTGCAGCTATGGCATGATACAGTGAGCGCTGTGCCAGAACAGTGTTCCCTGCCTGAAACTAGGTTAAAGATTTTGTGCCCCAGGCTCCCCAGTGGAGCCCGCTGGTTGGGTAGGGGCTCCCCCTAAACCACTACCTGCAGCCAGCCACTGCATTCAGGGCTTTCAGACACCAGCTCAGGAGCCCCCACACCAGGTACCGCTGCCCTTCTCATCAGCTTGTTTTGGCCGCAGGAAGAAAGAGGATCTGCTGGTGAATTGGTTTTGTGGGAAGCAAACTAAAATGAAGAGGAGGGAGGGACGGGCCTGGTGTTGTCATTGTTGTCATCATCATCACACACACATCCCCCCCTCCCTGTGCTAATCTCACCTTTTGATGGAGGCAACATAGGGAAAAAATTAGAGAGACAGCAGCAGAAAAACATCATACCTGGCTGCAAATAGGCTAGATGTGCCCCCCCAAATCATCTCCAGCTGTAAAACACTTCAGGGCTGATAGAAACCACACGCATCCGAGGCATAACCCAATCTGCAAAGCTGCATTCCAGTAAGAATGCAGCATGGACCTGAAAGAAATACTGCCTGGGATTCATGCCTCGGGCTGGGTGCTGGGGTAAGGGTGACCCCTCCACTGGGCACAGGGCTGGGATGCAGGGTGGGCTGCAGGGCCCCCAGCCATCGCTGTGGCTCCCCGGTGCTCAGCTTTCTGTCCCAGCCCACCCAGGGCACAAATCAAAGCAGCTGTGCCGGCTAATAGGGAAGGGTCGAGGTTAGCTGCAGGGTACATCACCGGCTGGAATCACAGGCTGGAATCCGAATTTCAATAAGCATGCCTCACATGTCAAATGTGCTTATGTTAAATACAGGTAATGCTGTGAGTGTATGTTTGAGAGCATGATTCTTTCAGATTTCTTGTCTGATTAATTTTGCATCTTGTATTGGTGATTTTTCCATGCAAAGTAGTACAGGTTTGAGAGGAATGAGATCTTACATTTAGAAAGAGGTAAAGATTTGATTAACTGTAGCAAAGATGCTATGTCAGATCAGATTTCTAACTGCTTACAACTTGGGTTTTGCATATGTGGTTACTGTATAGCAAGTACTGGTGCTTCACACTCACAGAATAATTCTATGCAGGCTTTTCTGCAAATCTCCATCTTAATTCTAAAACAATTTGGAGGGGAAGAAGGCAGATGTTTTCCAAGGAGTGTTTGGTACCTGTCTTGCACTGAAAGATGAGAGGCTTGCAGTGCTGTCCCTTGATCCTGGCCCACATGGGGGATGACAATGAGAATGCATCACCCCTGGGACAGGGTCTCTCCACCGCCAGCTCAGCCTGAAAGACCCAGACTAGCCACAAGATAAGCTAGGTTGTTTCAGTCACCGTCTTGACACACTGTGAATGTTGTGGAAGCTACCCTGTAAACAAGAATTCTTCTCAATACTGAAAACATTTTTTTTGCTTTCTAATTCCGTGGGAACTGTAATGTTATTTTGTAACTCATTTCCCTCTTTTTTCCCTTTAAGATGGTTCCCAAACATTTATTGTGGGATTTTTCATTTAAGATAGTTTTCTAGGGAAATTACTGTGACAGTGATTTAATTGTTTAATTAAAATCTGACATTGATGACAACATAAATACAATAGGCATGAGGTGATATAGGCATTAAACAACTGCAGTTGTGGAATACATCCATAGAGTACGCCGAACACACAGAACAGTTCACAAAGAAATGATGTTCAATATTTATCAGGTTAGTGAGTCCTAATTAAATGCCAAGACTTTTTTCTCCATTTCTCTAAAAAAGCGAAGAAACATATAGATGTATTTCAAGTGTTTATTTCCATCACAAACACATCTATTCATGTTGTGTTGTGGCCTGCCAAAAAAGGAAATTCATTTTAAAAATTTGCTAGTTGACTTCAGGGGTATTTACTCAGCCTGACTACAGGAACCAAGCCTGAGGTTTGGAGGTAGCTGGAATAGCCCAGTGATGTCCTGCCACTCCCTGTGGCTATAGTAAATCCAGTGATTACAAAATAGACAGATTTATTTTAATAATTGTGCAAAACCACAGAAATATATTGAAGACAACAGAAAAGAACAAACCTTCCTCTGAATTCCTCCTCCCGACCTAAATCTCTCCCAAATTCTATAGCATGTGTCTCTTCTACAGAAATACGTATGCCCCTTCTCTAGCATACCCCCACATCTCTCAGCAATAAAGTAGGCAGCCCCATGCCCATTAAACCGTGCATACATGCCTCCAGAAGAAATTCCCGTTATCTGGATAGAACTGCTCAGTAGTGCGTGCCTCAGCCCTCTCCTTCAGAGCCCTGCTGCATTTCTGCATCCCAACAATGAACATGCTGCTGTTGGAATACCCCTTTCTATGCCTCTTGCTGAGCGTCTTTAAATGGTATCAGATCGCTTTTGCAGCTTAGACAGCCCTTTGCAATCAGTCGCTGCTGATCCTCTGCCCTTTCCCCCTTCCCAAACCCCTAAATAACTGCATCTGCTCCAGCCTAATCCATGTCAGCCTTCCCCTCTTCTTGTATGCAACTTTATGCAAACAAACTTTCTAAATGAAAAGACAACTTACCTGGGCAATGCTCAGAGTATAAAGTAATAACGACTGATAAAGGCAGACATCCCAACTCCAGTACAGGGATTTGATTGCAAATTTCCATTGCAAAGGAGTAGAGGGAACTGGAAATCTGACAAATGCCTTCAAATTGACCTGTGTTTTCACAATGCACGCTGTGTTTAAAATGAATGGCAGACTTTATCATTTGGAGCTCCTTCAAGAACTCTGGCCTTCTACGCTTTGTTCTGATTCTTCAGACACGTTTCCAAGAAGCACAAAGCTACATAAGTGGATGAAATTATGGAGATCTTTTTCTAAGCAGGATTTCTCCCCCCTTCCCCCAATAATTTTTAAAGCCTGAATTAAACAAGCTAGCTTGGAATGTCTTTCTTATTCTATCCATATATTAGTCCCTCATGTCCAGACGGCCTCTTCAAAGCATCAGCGTGCTCCACGCAGCACTAGGCGGAGGGAGGCAGCGTGCAGCCGCCTCGTGCTGAGCAACAGGACATGGTTGTGGTCCCTAAAAATTCACCCTAGTCAACTGCTTCCACCACAGCCCCAGGCAGATCTGGCCCAGGACAGAGCAGCTGTGAAGCCACTCGACAGCCAAGTCCTATTTCTAAGGGAGGACTCAGTCTCCCTGCAGAACCCAGGGAACTGAAGCCGCTTTACCGCTGTTTTAAATATCCAAGATAACAACCATCTTTTCTGAAAGTTATGTCCAGAAAGCCACATACACTGCCTCAGAAAAACCTTTTGCTTCAAAGTTATTCCTCCAATCTGTATACATTTTTGCAAATAATAACTTTTCTTTAAAGTGCTGGTATTAGCTCCATCTGTTCAAAATAACAGAACTGGAACTATACAATTCTACGTGCAAATAGATCAGATATTATGGCAGACAAAAAATTAGAGTTAACCTAATAATTCAACTGTGTCTTTAACAAGTTTCCTATGGGAAAAATCAGTCTTCCCCACAGGTCTGATACTGAGAGCTTCTTTCTACGAAGCCCATTAAAGGTTATTTGGACCAAAAATCCTGTCTATGCATGTGTGAAGATACATACACAGTACCAAGCAGTATCTGTAGTATTACAGATGAGGTTTTATCACGATTTCTAATTAAAGCAAGAGTAGTCCTTTCTTGTATTTTAGCAACTCTCTTTTTTAGTGATTGGTTTTTTGCCTAGAACAAAGAAACCTCAAGGGAAGTAAATTTTCAAGAGGAGAAATGCATGCACGTATGTGTAATCATACCTAACGATTCCTGTACAAATTATTCCTCAATTCTTTAGATTTATTTTGGTACTTGTGCATTGGTTTATCTGGCAGGTCCTGCAGCCATCATTCATTCAGTCCCTTCTTTCCACAGACATACACCTCATCACCTTTTTCTGCCCCCTCAGTAGAACTGGGAGCTCTTCTATACCCCAGGCTCTGGATGGCCATGTCCAGAACATCAGGCAAACCTCTGCCATGGCTCCATGTGGCCATTCCCCTCCCCAGCCTCATCTTCTGCCTTCGCCAGGAGGGGAAGGAAGACGTCCTAGGACTTGACCCCAGCACAGAGCTGCACAGGCTGCACCCAGCTCCCAGGAGGGTGGGGGGCCACAGAGTGTGCTCCTCGCTCAACCCTTGCGGCCCTGGGCACCTCTGACCCCGGCACCCACTGCCCTCCTCCCTTTGGGGCACTTGGGATCACCCCGGGAGCATCAACGTACAAGAACGCAGGAGCAGTGAGAGGCTGTCGCAGGAGGGCACAGCGCAGCATGGCCGGAGGTGCAGCAGAGCCGCCGAACAGGGGGATGTTTGGTTTGTGTTAACTACTCAGACAGATGCACTCCGGCATGTTTGCATTTATGGGATCCATATGTTGTCATGGGAAATTAGAGGACAGCAACACAAATCTAGAATTCGCGATGCAAATGCAAAGAAAACGTACATGGCTACCAGACAGCGTTTGCACATGTTCTTGCGAAGGTGCCTATTTCTGGAGCATTAACAGTTACTAGATTTACTTGCCACCTTCTCCACATATTTACTTTTTCTTTGCTCTGTAAAAACTGTGTACACAGGCAGCACTCATTCCCAGCCGGGTCCACCAGATCTACAGCCTCTGGTGAAAACACGCACTCCTTCTAAGTTACACCAAGTACCAAAAGACAAGGATTACTTTATTCTCACTTCATCATCTGAACATGTTTGTTTTATACTCAGCACAAACAACAGTTCCAAATTAGATGCACCTTTACAGACGAGCACCAAGCAGCCCTGAAAAATCCAACCTGCCCCAAGGCTTGTTGGTTTGGATTTGGGCTTCCCCCCCATCCCCCACTTTTTTTTTTTTTTGGGGGGGGGGGGATTGGTTTTGTTTGGTTTTTTCTCTTTTTTCTTTCCTGTTTTTTTGGAAGGGCAAGTAACTTAACAATTGCTCTTCCGTACAGCTAGACAAGTACATTTTTGTACATTTTCAAGGGTAGCTTTTAAAGGCAAACTGGTAACATACTGGAGTCTATGCATTTAGCAACCCATCAGAACCCATGCATAGCATGCCCATCACAACAGTACACCTCAGTGCTGCATTTATAGAACTCATAGAACTATGGTACATATTAAAACTCTAGTCTAAAACCCTGTGAATACCTTTTCCAAACGCAAGACACTTACAGTACCGTACCAACCAGTACAGCCCTTCTTCAATTTCTGATCATCTGCCCCTTCTTTCATTCCCCCATCCCACTGAAAGGGACTTGTCAAAATTTCAAAGGACTACCCCCACTGTAAAAACCTGGAAAGCTGGATACATTTCATCACAAATACTTATTAACAAACATGCAGTTTATTACCTTTCAGTATAAAATACATCTACATTAAGGTTCTCCCAAATGGAAAAACTGACCGCAACTGCATTCCTTGTTCAGTGCTACGAGACAAACCGGGAAGTTAATTACTTGAGTTACTAGGAAAAATAAAAAAAAAAAAAAAAAAAAAAAAAAAAAAAAAAAAAAAAGCAATTTGCAAAGCTTCTTTAGATTTTCAAAAGAGATAAGTTAATTCAGCTTCATTTCTGCCAGTAATAAGAGTCTCTTACAGAAAGATGAAAAAAACATATTCCTGAAGCCTGGAGAGAGGTTCTTTACTGGTCCTCCTAAAATTCAAATCCCACATTCCCAACGATCATCTACATTTTTTCACTAGGGCCGGAATGGGGAGGGAAAAGCTGCTGGAAATAAAAATTTTAAATAATAATCTCAGATGGACCCGAGCAGAAAGTGAAAAACGTTACCGCAAGGCTACAGAAATATTTATTTAATCAAACCAGAAGTTCTGTTGGGACTGGAGGAATGTTGCATCCTTTCCTAAAAAAAGAAAAAAAAAGGGTAAAGGGGGGGGGGGGGGGGGGAGAGAAAAGAGAAAGCAAGGAAGAAAAAAGGCAGAGGCACAGCCGCCTCCTGGAGTTCCCCATTGTCCGGGGCTATAGAGAGCCCCGGAATGGCATTAAACTCACAAAAGGCACATTGTGCGGGGGACAAAAAAAGCCCCTTCTTCTACAATAACTTTTAGCTTCTTATTTTTAGAAAATGACAAAGCTGTTGCCAGCGATGGCTGGTGAAACCTGTAGCCCGGCTCCCAGCGAGGCCGGGCGCGGCCGCATCGATCCGCTGTCCCACTTCGGAGCGGCGGCCGCAAAGTTTGAGCGGGCGCTGGCCAGATGCCGCTGGGATGGGCGCTGCGGGGCAGCTCCGCCAAGCTCCGCGCCCGCGGCCCGCCCAGCTCGGGGGGCCGGGGCGGCGCGGGCACGAAGTTGCGCTTCGCTGGCGGCGCAACTTTCCCGGCTCCTCCCGGGCAAACTTCGGCGGCGAGGGTCGGCCCGGCCCGGCGCGGCTCCGCCCGGGGCACGGGGGGCAGGTGGCCCAGCGGAGCGCCCCGCTGCCGCGGAGCGGTGCGGAGAGGAGCGGAGCCGCCGGGCGGCCCGCGCGCCCCCTCCCCGGCGCAGCGCTGCGCGGCTGGGCGCGGAGCTGCCCCCCCCCGCCGCGGGCTGGGGGCCGGCCGCTTGCCCCAAGTTTCGGTGCGGCGCCGCCGCCGCGCTCCCCCCGCCCGCTCCTGCTCGCTCGCTCCCTCCCCCGCCGCCTGGGCTGAATCTTATTGATCCAGAAGGTGGCTAATTAGCCCTTCCCGTCGTGCCTGGGTAATGAGGCACATGCGCACTGCACTAATCAGCCATTTTTTGCAGGAAACTAATTAGCAGAATAAAGATCCAAAGAGTTTTTTTTTCTTCCCAATCATCAGATCTGAGTCCGGGCGCTTCCTGCTCCGGCGACCGCCAGCCCCGCCGCCCGCTCCGCTCCGCGCCGCTCCGCCCCGACCCGACCGCCGCCGCCGCTGCTGCTGCTGCCGCCGCCCGCGGCCCCCTCTCTCCGGGGGGCTGCAAACTCCCCGACAACGATGCTGCTGCTGGGCAGCGGCGGCGGCGGCGGCGGCTCCCGCTCGGCTCCGGCTGCTGCCCACGGCTCCTGCTGCTACTGCCCCGGGCCCCTCCGCGGAGTGCGCTCCTGCCGCCGCAGCCGCCGCAGCCTGCATGGGATCTGTAGCCCCCGCGCCGCCGCCCGGGATTAAAAGCGCCGCCGCCGCCGGAGCAGCGACCGCGTAAGTGGCAACTTTTCTGCCCTGTCCCCCGCTCGGGCTCCTCCTGCTCGGGGCGCCCGGGCTGCTTTGCATGGGGCTGGTCCGGCCCCCCCTCCCGCCCGCTCCCACCCACCGCCCCGGATCCCCCAGCAAACTTTGTGCCGCTCGCCGTCCCGGAGCCCCGCCGTCGCCGCCGGGGACGCGCAGGTGCCGGCGCCGCGGGGGCCGCTGCGCGCCCGCGGAGCCCCCGCCCCGCCCGCCGGGCCATGGCCGCGGGGCGCGGAGCGGCTCGGCGCTGCGCCGCTTTGTGCGCGGCGGGGCGCGGGCGGCGGGGGTCCGTCGCCCCCCGGGACCCCGCGGGGAGAGAGAGGCCGCTCGGGCGGACCCCGCGGCCGCGCAGCGCCGGGGACGCGCTGGAAAACAAAGGGGTGAAGAAGTGCCCGAAACTGCCCCGGCGCCGGCGGCCCGGCCCTCCGCCCGCCTCCGCCCGGCCGGGCGCCGCGCCCGAGCGGCCCCGGAGCGGCCTGGCGAGCCCGAGTAATTCCGATTTTTGTTTTCCGCGGGCAGGCTCGGTTTTGGGAAGAATGCGGCTAGGGGGATGGGGAGGTGAAGCAGCGAACGGCGCTGTAGGCCGATCCCCCCTTCTCAGTTTCAGTTTTAAATTACTTAATGCCGAATCGCACGGCGCTTATCTAAATATTTGCAAATACTCTTTCCTATTGATTCCTCTGAATAAACTGTGCTCCTCGCCCGCGGAGGGAAGGCGGCTTCTGAGCCAGCCCTCCCGAGCGGAGCCGGGGTGCGCGGAGCCGCGGCCGCTGCCGTGGGGCTCTGTGTGCACGCGTGTGGCACGCACCCGCGGGCTTCGCTGCGATATTTATCGTTTAGGTTGGGTTTGTTTTGGTTTTGTTGTGTTCTCTCAATTATTATTCTTTATTAGCATTATTTTTAATTTAAATTGGTAAACTTTCCTCTCCCCCCCCCCTTTTTTTTTTCTAAAATAGAAATATTTCTTTTGCTCCGAGAAAGGGCTGTTTCTCTTTCAAGCTGGGCGTAAAGCTGCTCGTGGGTTTGTCCTGTACTTTGTGAGGATATGGAATACAGCTGCATCCCTTCCTCGGCCGTCTGTCTTTTTCCTCTTCTCGCTCCTGTTTAATATGGAGCAATTTTCTGGAGGCTCGGTGACTCCCTCCTTAGGGTCACATTGAGTTCGAATCCCACTGAAGGTGCAGGGATCCTGCGATGGGGGAAATAAGAGAATAGGGAGGCCGGGGTCAAGTTGTCTGCTCAGAGGCCAAAACTCCCACAGCTGCCTTTAAAAATACATATATAATATTTGGCTTTCCTCACTGTATTACAAAGTGCAGCCTCCCCTTTCAGGTATTTTCTTTACAGCTTAAAGACCTCTCTTCCTTTTGCCTCCCCCACAGCTCCCCCCTGCCCCGCTGTTAGGGGAGAAAAGGGGGGGGGGGAAGGAAGGAAAATGAAAAGAAATGGGGGGGGAAGGGAAAAAAATAAACCCCATTGAGTTTAGGCAAATAAGGTTTGGTCTCCGTATCCTATTACAAAGCACTTTGAATATGCAAGACATCACACAAGACCAGTTATTCCAGTTACGACAAACTTAAAAAAGAGAGAAAAAAGAGAGGCATGTTTAGATTGTAATTTGTTAGAGCCAGAATTGTATTTAAAACTCTGTCATTTAATTTTTTTTTTCCAGCTTTGCATTGTATCCAGCCTTTTTCTGATGTCTGGGGCTGGGTTTGGGTTTTTTTTTTTCATTATTATTATTATTATTAAAATCTTTCCGTTGAGTTTAGGAAGACTGCTGCAAGCAACACATTTTCTGTATTTTTGTTCCTGTATCTTGGAGGAGAGTTGGCAGGGATTCTGTGGTTTGCAGTTACACAATATGTTATCATGTTTTTAATCACTAAATCATTGCAGTGGTTATAGATTTACAGTCTTAGGGTATTACTGTGAGGAGCAGCGCAGACTGTATGTACAGAACATATGAGAGCATGCAGTTAACATGTTCGTGAACTTTGCTTTTAAACCGCTTCCCAGCCGAGCTCTGGTGGAGAGGAGAGCGAAGCTTTTGGCATCACCTCTCCACGCACTTGAGGAAAGTTTGAGTGAAGCTCCCGGCCAGGCAGGAGCTCCGATGGGTGCTGCGTGCACCCCGTCCCGCACTGCTGGCGGTAAGCGGCGGGGCAGGGGCGCGGGGGTCTGCCGGGGGCCTGGGGGGAGCAGGCACCCTGCCGACCGCCCCCTTCGCCCGCTTCCTCTTCAGTATGTAACAGAGCCCTCGGCAGCATTAAAAATTCAGCATTACAAGCTGATTGTAATGCTCCCTCATTAGGGAGCACTGTCTGGTCCGGCATTAAGCACAAGACAGAGCGTGGCTTTTCGGCTGCAGCACCGGCTGAGGCTTGGAGAGCAGCCGAGTGGAGGGTGGTCATGAAGCAGGGTGCTCCAGCTCCCATAGCACCCTGTAGGGCTGCACTGGGCTCCCCGCTGCCATGCAGCCCCAGGCCCTGGGCTCCTGCTTGCCCTCCCGGCTGACGGCTGCTCCTGCGCAGGCTTTCTGAGCTGCCCTCCTGCCCGGGTCCTGCTCCACAGGCCGACTTTGGTCAATAACAAAAGCAAAGAAAAGACATATTAAAGGGTTGAGGAACTCTGTGCCTGGACACAGAGGTTGCTTTGCTGTATTTGTTTTGTTGGTTTTTTTTCCCATTCTCTCCTTTTTGTACATGGTCATTTTGGGAACAGTGGCCAGCGGGAAGCCCGCTGCAGCCCTTCTCCCGCACACCAGCGGTGCAGCTCACAGCAGCACTGGCCTTCGGCTGTGGGAACCCCATGCCCTCCCTCCTATCTTGCCGCTGCCTTTTGTTCCCGCAGGACTGAGCCAAGGTGCTGCTCGGTGGCAGAGGCGGCGCGGGGCCTGGCACCTTCACCTGGCTTTGTCATGGCTGCCGTCAAACCGAGGCCCGGCAGCGGCTGCTTTGACAAAGGCAGAGGCGCGTGTTCCTCTTTCATCCCTCTGTTCTGACCCCCGGCCCTGGTCCCGATGGTGTCGTGCCAGAGGCCAAGAGCAGCACTGAGGAGCAGATTTACTTTGGGCCTGGCTAGCAGTTGAACGGCTTCAGCAGGGATTGCTAAATCCCAGCTCATGTACATATGGCTGGCTGTGGTAGCCTGCCTGTTAACACTCCCGCTTTGCAAAATACTAACAGTAGTGATGATAATAAAAATGTTGAACGGAGAAGCTGAAAAATGACTAGTGGGCTTTTACATCGACTTTATTCACACACTGTTGTGCTGGGGCTCGGACTCCCTTGCGCGAGCATTTCCTCTGCCGATGTTGGGCTTGCTCATCTGCGGTGAGAGAGTTTTCGGCAACCATCTTCTCGTAGACGGTAGTGCTGCCGGTGGTGCTGGAGCAGGAGGTGTGTTTGTGCTGGGGAGATGGTGTGGTTCAGGAGGAATGGGCTGGGAGGAGGCCAAGTGTTTCACAACTCTGTTTCCCTTTGCTAGAATGTGGCCGAGGTTCGACCTTTGCATGGCTTCAGAGCCGAGTCTGGCCAGCGGGAGAGGTAGGACGTAGACAAAGCTGGGTCTCTCCTGATTCCCTGTTCTGGCCATGTGTGGGACCCACTCACTGCTTATGGGGCTGTGGGCAATGACTGCAGGGTTTCGGCCTGGGAGATCCCTTGGGCGTGGAGCAGGGTGACCGTGGGGCTGCCCTCCCGCATTGCCTCTGTTTTCTTATGGCGGGGCGTCACCCCACACCCTCTGGGAGCTCCTGGGAGAGGCCAGCAAGGGCAGACCAGAGGGAGGACCATCTCCCCTGTGGAGCGAGGCTGCCCTGCCTTACTCCTGCCCTTGACAGCCGACGTTTGGGCTGGGCGTCCGGCGCATGGCAGCGCTGGGGCTGCTGAGGGCTGCCGTTGCAGGAGAGTGGGAATCAAAACATCTGTGCGCAGGCTTGGGCGCTGCAGCCTCTAATGGTTTTGACGGAGCTGTTGTGGTCTGTTGTCTGGAAAATCTGCATTCTGCGCCGTGCCCGAGGGGGGCCGCGGCACCGCAGACCGTGGCGGTACCTAAATATAACTGCCTCGCGCCATGAGGTGAGGTGAGGGCAGGAGGGAGCAGGGCCGCCCATCCCGCCTCCTGCTTTGTGTCTCATCTGCGATTCATGCATTTGTGTTTGCTCCTGAGGTTGGGGTTGTGTGTAGGCAGGACTGGAGAAATAGAGAAGTACCAGCTAGTTTGTAGAAAACCCAACAATCAAACAGGGTGGGTGAGTCAGGTTTCCCTTGCAGCTGGTGACCAGGAGGCAGTGGCTGTCGGTGCTGGGTTCGGGATCCCACTGGACCTGGAAGCCCCTGCGTGCTCCTGCTCTGCAGCCACCGGTGCGGCAGTGGGCCACACCACCCAACTTGTGTTGGTGATTATCCTTCCCCCGGTGGATGCTGCGAGCCTCACTCAGGTCGTGCTGTGCTGGTGAGGAGCGAGTGCTTTCCAGCGCTTCCTTGTTGGCCAGCTGGACAGACGTGTCCATCTGTCAGTGCGGGAGTGGGGGGATCTCTGTGGTTGCAGAGTGGTGGCATTCATGTATGGTGTGCGCTGTGTGTGTTTCCAGAAGCGGACTGTAAATACGGTTAAAGTTCATCCCCATCTGAAGTTAATTCTTGGTTGGGGTTGTCAGGAGGGAGACCTGTGCTGGTGGCTGTGCAGTCACCGCTGCAGGTGGCTCCCGGCACGTCCCAGGAGGGGTGGGGGGCCTGGCTGTGTGGAGTGGAGAGGTGGTGGGACAGTCTGGGCTTGAGGTGCCCCGCCATGGGTAGGCTGCAGCCACCCTGCTTTGTCCTTGAGTTTGCTGCTAAGAGAAAAGCACTTAGCTGTTTACTGCAATTTCATTGTGTCACAAGTGTCAAACATGCCTCTTGCTAATAAAGGCAGAGCAGCAATGTGGGTTTTTCCTATCCCCAGAAAACAAACATTTCCCAGTGTTTTGCACTGTGTCGTGCGCATTGCTGGGAAGCAGGAGGGTGCTGGCCATGTAGTGCCCAGGCTTATACAGGTCTTAAATCTGGTGAGGGCTGAGCCACGCTGGTTCCCTTGCTCGGCAGTGGTGCTGGAGCAGATGATGTGCGCAGCAAGTCTGGTGAAAAGGTTTTCTCCATCCTCCCCCAACCCCGGTATCTGGGAATGTGGAATCTGCAGGGTCTGTGATGCGTTAGCTCTTAGTAAATGTTTCTTTTGATGGCCCAAGGGTGCCTGCTGGGCAGTTGATCCCTCCTTGGGCAGGATGAGAGCAGACATGCTCTGGGAGCTCTTCCCGACCTCTTTTGGTCCCTGGCAGTGAAGCAGCCTACGTCCCACCTCCTGCATCCCATTTCGCATGTGTCTCATATGTGCGGCTGTGCTTCCATGGCCAGTGGTAGGTTAGTTCCAAAATGGCTGGTTGGCTTGGTATAGTAGCAGGAGTTTTAACCCTCCTTTTGCCACACTGCCACTGATTGTCTTATGCAAACAGCCTGATGCTCCCTGCAGAATTCAGAGCACGTACTTAAATGTTGATAGTAACATCACAATGATGTGCCTGATTCTGAGAGGTTGGATTGTTGGGTTTCCTGAGCATCTGTGACGTCTGGTGACGGGCGTGGAGGTTTTTGGTCTGTTCATTCTGTTTACAAAGGAGCTCAGTAAAGACAGGGGAGGCAAGGGGGGTGCAGAGGCACAGTCAGCTGAGCTGTTGTCAGATGTATCTTGTTTGGGCTGAGAGCTGCCATCAGGTGCATGTTGTTTGGGATGATGCAGAATGTGGGGGTTCTTCAGGGCATTTTTGGTGAGATGCCATGTAATACTAGCAGGCCTGGAGGTTAGTTCAGGAGACTTAGGAGGGGAAGCGTGTGAAGCACAGAGCTGCTTGGTGTCTTGAGCGTGTGTTTAACAGTTGTAGGATCTGCTAACTAAAGCTGTTCCTACATCATGAAGATGTGGAAGATGTTCTGGATTCAGGCTGCACACACCAGCTTGTGCATTTCACCCGGGCCTCTTGTGTTGCAGAAGCTGGTGCGCAGACACACATCTGGAAGCAGAGCAGAAAGGCTGCCCCTGAGGTGTTGGGGTGCAGCAAGTTCCTGCAGTACCGCTGCAGAAGTGATGCCATGAGGCTGTAGCTCCCTTGGTTTGCTCTGTTTGACGGCATTGGCAGTCCATGTGCAGCAGCAGGAGCTGGATTTAGATGAGCTCCAGCAGCGTGTGGTGGCCGCTGAGGCTTCAGCGGTAGCATTGGGCAGCGTTGCCGGAGTGGGCTTTGCAGTGTGTGCCCTGGCTGGGCTGAGGTTGCATTGCTCTGCAGGCAGAGGAGCGAGTGCAGCCGGGCCGGTGGCCATGGTGGAGTGGAGGAGCAGAGTGTGACTGGCCACGGCATCCCCGCTGTCCTTGCGTGGCTCCCACCGCAGCACCCTGACTGCGCCAGACAGAACTGTAGATGTCAGGCTTTGCACAGAAAGGAGAGCGAGAAGGGAGGGCCAGGGAGAGACAAGCGCGGCAGCGGGGCTCTGAGCTTCAAATTAACCTTCTGCTTTGTTGGTGTCTCCGGCGAGGTGTCCCGGTCCCCAAGCGAAAGAGGCTCGGTGCTGGCCTGGTTCACACGCTGCTGAGCCAGCAGCTCTGGCACTGGGGCCAGCAGCGGCACTTCCCTGCCCAGTGCTGCTGGGGATGAGGGGACTGCAGGTTCCCAGGGCAGTGCTGGGCCCGGCCACTGGAAGTGAAGCACCCACTGAGACCATGAGCACCCCAGGGTGCTGCAGCCAGCGCTTTCACCTCCAGCTTTGAGGAGCGGAAGCTCCGGCCATCCCTCTGGGATGTGGGTCTGCAGCACCCAGATATTTGTTCTTTGAGAGCTCCTTCAGATGTCAGAGCCTAAATTTCTCCTCTTTAATTTTCTACTGTTAATTTTGTCCCTTTTAGTCTTTCATGCTTCTTTCCCCACTTCCTTTCTTCTTGCTGTTTTTCGACTTCCACAGAGGCAGTTAAAAGCAGCTTAACACTGTGGGCTTGTTTGGAAGTGAAAAGATCTGTTTTAGCTCTGACACTGACTTTGGGCAAGCCACCAAAGTTTGCCTCAGCTGGAGTATGGAATGGGATAATACATAGTTCACATACAGAGACTGTAAATGGGGGTTAATTATGAAAAATCATAATGTTTTAAATTCCCAGAGCATTGTTACATCCTCAAATCTTGGTCTGTGTTACTTTCCCAATCCCTCACCTCTGATAACTCATAAGATGTTTCACTTTGTACCCACTGCTTTCTGGCACACAAATACCTTCCCACCTGGGGCTGCAGTACTTGTGCTGGAGTCCTTAAAGGATATCCTCTAACCATGGTTGTGCTGGAGTCCTTAAAGGACATCCTCTACTTTGCCCGTGTCATAGGTGAAGTAATTCATGCTGTTGGCCTGCTTTGTTTCCCAGTGCTTTGCACATGCTGGGGGATTTTGTTCTGGCATCTTGGAGAAGAGGGAGGCAGCAGGTGATGCATTTGTAGTAACATGGCAGGTCTGAACTGGGCCGAGCATCTTGCAGTGCTTGCGTATCACCTGGGTGACTGTGCTCCCGCATGGCACAGCAGGACCCTGTTCCTCAACTCCTCACTGCAGTTACCTGGACTCAGGCCTTGTTCTGTGGGATCATTGTCTGTCCTGCTTCAGTTGACCTTTATTAGGGTGGCGGAGGGGAAGGGTGAATCTTCTTGTCTGTGCCAGCTGTGTGATGAGTGCCAGCTGTGATGCTGGAGTGGGGATGAGGAAGGGGTGCCTGCCATGCTGAGGGCAGTCAGGGAGCTGAGGGGTTGCCCAGAGCAGCTTGATACCTCCCTGAAGGTGGGTTGTGCTGGAGATGCAGGCTGGTTGGTCTTTGTTCTGTTAACATCTTCTCATCCTTCTTGGTTTTGCCGCTTTCTTGAGCGCAGAGCTCTGGTGCGGAGGAGACCTGGGCTTGTCAGCAAGGGTTCGTGATCTTAGAGGGTCCAGGCCAAAGCAGAGCCACTTACAGTGTGTGTACATTGTGAGCGCCATCCTGTTCCTCAGGATGAGCTCCTGTGGGCATTGCGTTGGCTCTGAAGCACAGCTGGAGGGAGAGGCAGCAGGAGGAGCGTGCCAGCAGTTGGGCTGCATTATGGACCATGGAGTGGGGATGGATGATGCAAGCGAAGTGCCTGCTGCCTCATGATAGGAGGAGGATGGGTAGGATGAGCTTTGTGGTGATAGTGCATGGCTGGCAGAGGGGAGAGGAGGTGGTGCACCATGAATTGCTGCCAGCCTGTGCCCTTTGCTTATTGTGTTTGAGTGGGATGTGTGCTGTGTGTTGGTGTGGGATGCCCAGCCCCTGGTCAGCACCTTGTGCCCCTTGTTACCTGGCCAATAGCAGCATCTATCA
Organism: Ara ararauna; assembly: GCA_028858755.1. Taxonomy (NCBI): domain Eukaryota; kingdom Metazoa; phylum Chordata; class Aves; order Psittaciformes; family Psittacidae; genus Ara; species Ara ararauna. The sequence continues at coordinate 2,249,151 of CM054410.1, read as the reverse complement.
GAAGGAGCTGCCACAGACTTTTTTCCTTGGTTGCCTTATTTTAACCAGTCACTCCACCATTTCCCCTTTATTCTGAACAGCATGGAAGTGCTGGAGGTTTGCATACGATCCTGGAAATGCCCAGGTGGTGTGTCCCGTATGAGAAACTCCCGTCATGGCAGGCTTGCCATGCTTTCACTGCAGATGTTTGAGCATCTGAGCCAACCTCTGGAAGCTCAGGGGGTGACTTGGAGCATGCAGAGGAGGACAAAGGCTGACCTCTGTTCTGTGCAGTGCTGGCTGGGCTCAGCCTCACAGTAGGGGTAGCACAACTGACTGGTCTTCATTGAAACCTCCCAGCTGTGCCCAGGTTTCTACACCTTGTTGCCAGAAACCTGCTGCAAGGTCTTCCTGCTGTTGGCAGCGCAGTTGGAAGTGTCCAACCAAGCAGTACTCCGTTGATGGTTCTCTGAATAGCATTACTCTCTGACTCTGAAGGGATAGGTACTCTTTCCTTGGAGTTGAGGTTTCCTTTCACAGACTGCTGGGCTTTGAAACTGGTTACTGCAGGCGCTGAATGTCAGGACTCTGCTTTTCTTCCTTCAGCCATCTTTTTCTCAGCCCCTTCTTGCCTCTGGGTGTGAAGCCTGAGAAGTAGCAATAATTAGCAAAATGCTTTTGATGAGATTCTGCAAGAAGCACTGGCCATCCTCTCGAGATCACGGGTTACTGGTGTCCCTGTCACTGATCTTCAGTGTAATATTGTTGTCTGCTGACCTCTGTTCTCTGTCGAAACCATGGCTGGGCCTCTTCTGGTATGCCAGGGCAGGGACAGTGCAGTGGCAGGTTGCTGCGCTGCTGAGGCTGAACGAGAAATACCCCGCTGTGGTTTATTACAGAAAGCAAAGAACATGAGCAAACCAGCTCCCTTTTCACTGCCTGCCTCTGCCTGTGAAGGAGAAGCTGGTGCCTTGTGGAGCTATGCTGCGGCTTCAGACCTTCAGAGGTTTAGGTGCCACCCAAACAGAAACAAGCTGGCCAGCAGGATGTTTGGGATCAAAGTTCCTATCTGCTGCTGAATTCATCCTGTGCCGCCTTCAGCTGGGGCTTGTGAGGTTGGTGGGAGCAAGGAGGGAGGTTGCTGATGCACCCCTGCTGGGGGCTCCAGGGTCATATGTGGTGATTGGATCCCCCCAGTGAAGTTGTCTGCTGCAGGAGAACCTGGGTGGAAGGTTGCAGGCACTACTGAGAGTGCCTAGTGTGTCTTCTGCATGTTAAAAATCAACAAAAGCCGTAGCCTTCCATTTAAACATAGCATGCCACGAGGGAAACGATGGTATTTTTGTCACAATTTTCCCCATTCAGTCTTGTTGGAGGCCTTGCTGGATTATGCAGCAGGAATGGATACTTTCTCCGCTTGTGTTTTAATTTACCTTCATTAAGGCTTCCACTTGCTTTGTTACTGTATCTGGATGTTGAAGGGTTCAGCCCTGTTAGACGGTACAAAGCGATGCTCATGCCTATCCTGAACCTGGACAGCTGTTGGGAGACCAGAGCAAGTGGGTCTGGAGTCAGCCCTCTGACAGCAGAACAGGCGAGGGACAGGCACGATTTGGGAAGAAACAACCTTCCTCCCTCTTCTGCTCCCTGGGTCACTGCTGGAGCATGTGACAGGTCCAACAAGCAGATCCCAAAGCAGTTGTAGCTGCAAAGATGATGTCTGAAACTGCTTTTGGGGGCTGCACCTGTCTCCTGACAGCTACAAATAAAAGAGGACTAAGAGTCTTATGGTACAGATCATTTACAAAAGGAGAAGACGGTGATAAAATAAGGCTCCTTTTGGTAGAAACAGCTACTTTGGGTACTGTAGCAGAAAGGATAAAAGGGTTTGTTTTTCAGTGGTTTTATTGTGTGTGGAGTGTAAAAGTGGGGTTTGGTGGGTTTTGTTTTTTTTATTTAAAGGTTACTTTTTCCTTGTAAGAACCTCTTGCACAGCAGAGGAAGAGAAACACTTAACAAAAATAGAGCATGTGTTTTCCTAAAATGAGATTGCTGTGGCATGTTTAGGACTTGAAACTGTGTGACTTTGAAGTTGACTTCATTTCACGCTGGTGATATCCTTTTAACTGTCTTAAGTAAACAATGCAATTCAGCTCTGAGAATTGTCTTGTAAAAAGCTGTACTTGGTTTCTAATTCTGACTGTTTCAAAGCTTTTCATAACAAATACCCTCTGCTTACCAGCAACCCTTCCTGCTTGGAAAAGTTTGCATTGATTTATTATTATTTTTTCAAAGGATTTACTTACACATTAGAATGCCCTGTGGACATTATTTTCAGTTCAAGAATGGTTTATTTATGTTTGGCATAATTGAATTGGAAACAGTTACAAGTTGTACCAAACCTAGTCGATTTTGAAACCAAAACAATGTCCACAAGCAGGTTTATGCCCTGGTGAAGAAATCATGCCGTGTTCACACACTGAGCATTGAACTTCTGTGCTTTACTTATGGATACAGACTCTGGCAAGTAAATCCTGAGGGTTCAGTGGTGCTGCACAAGGGTGAGATGAGGCAGGACCAAGAGTGGTGTTGCAGAGGCCAAAGTCTTGCCTGTATTTGAAGCAGATACTGCTGCTGAGGGTGGTCTTGCCTTGGGTGCTTTTTCTTTTTGCTGGCACAGAGCTTTGGTACAGTGGCATGGGGAAATAGTTTAGGGAAGGGGCAGGGGCTGGAAACACTCTCAAAGGAGGGGGAAAATCCAAAGCTTCCTCAAAATCTTCTATTAATTATTTATTTTGTTGTTATCTTCCATTTAATTTGAATTAATTGTGTACTAAGGTATGTTACTGCAGAAAATTCTGTGCTAAAGTAGAGAGGGGGAGCACAGAGGCAGGGATGAGTGCCCTTCCCAAAGAAGCAATGGCAGGACTGCCTATTTGCTGCTGTGCTAGCTTAAAGGGTGTTGAATTAGGCCTGAGTGTTTGATGTGGGGCTGCTGCAGAGGGAGGCACTGCATTTGGTGTTCTATTTCGTTATTACTAATTTTTAAAATTCATTTAGTGTTTTCTCCTGTTAAGAGCTCAGTGTGGTTAAACAAAAAAGATCCCTTTGTGGTCTTCCAGGACTGGCTGTGCAGCAGCTCAGTCCTCCTGCTGTGGAAGGAGGAGCTGGTCCCGGCTTGGGGGTGAAGGTGGAAATTGCTAACCTCTGCCTATGGGCTGCTGGGGCTGTTCACAGTGCTGTGCACTGAGCTTCTGTGCCACTGCAGGCTGTGTGCCGCTGCACCTCCACCCTGCCAGGCATGCTCCTGGAGCAACTGGCGAGCCTGGTTTACTTCTGTTTATGTTTCCACCTGCTTAAATGGATAAATAAATAACTTTGCTTCCTCCTGGTCCTCTGCAGCAGCACTGGCCAGTGTTACTCTGTCTGCTGTTCTCTAAGAAGTTTGAAAACAGCCTGGGTATCTTCATCTCCTCTCTCCCGTCATCAGAGAGTAGAATCATAGAATAGTTTGGGTTGGCCGGATCCTTCAGAGGTCATCTAGTCCAGCCTCCCTGCAATGAGCAGAGACATCTTCAACTAGATCAGGTTGTCCAGAACCACATCCATCATCAGATGAGCTGATATTAGCACATCAGGCTAAGTTCATGGAAATACGTAAGGTTAAAAAAAAACCCTAATTCAGGATCAGTTGAGAGGTTTCTTCAAAAGAGGTACAAGATCAGTTTGTGTTCTGGACTAAACTAAGATCTGAAGGGTTGTGGAAGAAATCATTCAACTGTTTATGAGCTTCTCATTTATATCTACATCTGAAAATTTTTCTCAAAATAAAATAGCATAACAGCAGAAGCCACCTTCTGCAAGCGTTCCTCCAGACCTCCAAAAATCCACTTCTCATGCATTGATTTGAAATTATTTTTGGAATAATAAGAACAGAAGTCAAGAATGAAGAACATTTGGGTTAAAAAGCTTATTGGTGCTATAACATCAACCTGTATTATCTATCTATCTATCTGTACAGACACCCATTTTCTTGGTCACTAAAGAGCGATTCCTGTATAAAGCCCTCCAATTCTGATTTCTTCTATAGACCAGTGATCTCTTTGAGGTTTATTCTGTACAAAATCATTAGTGAAGAAAACCTTCATACTCTGGAGTGAAAATGTGAGCTTAAAAACTAGCTTCCAAGTCAGGCCAAATAAAAGTGATTAGTCCTGCAAACACACACTCGAGAGCTTGAACAAGGATGGTTTCTGAATTGGGTGGTGCCGGACCAAGGGTGGGAATTGATGTTAGAATTCTCTGATTTCTTTGATAATTGTCAGGTTTGAAACTTCACATTTAGGGTTAAAAAACCCTAGTCTAGAATATTTCAATCTTAGTACTCTTTCAGAACGGTTTAGTTATGTATTATCTGTTGTGGTGGAGAAACTCACCCTTTCTATCTTGCTTGATCGTTCAAACTTGGCTCCTGTTTAGATGTGTCATGCTGCAGCCACTCTGGGAAGCCAGGCACGCTTGCTGACTGCAGATAAGGAGGTAATGCATTTCTAACCACTGGTTTGGAAATGCCTGCCTGGGTGTAGCTTAATGAATGTTTCCCATTTGCAGAGGGGCTCTGTGTCCCTTCATGGCAGCCCAGGATGGGCTGCAGAGCCAGGTTTGCTTTCTGCCAGAGCTGACAGCCTGTGCTCAGAGTTGCAGTGACAAGAAACTTGCATTTACTAAAAGTCACCGTGGAAGGGTTCTTGGGATCTTGCCAGGGAGAGTTTCCTGTTTAAAATTAGAAATCAGATTTTTTTTTTTAAAAGCCTTGATGTAGACTGGTAATTGCTAGAGTTTTCTTTTAAATCCTGAGATGCCAGTTGGGACAGGGAGAGTGAGGGGCACAAGCAGAACCTCAAAACAGTAGAGTTGCAGATTTTGCCTTTTGTGAGAGGAAAAATAGTACATTTTATTGAGCCATCTTCTCTGTGGTAATGAGTGACTCCTCATTAGACAAATGCAGAGTGTGCAAATGCAGGGAGATCCAGTTCTATCCGGGTCCTTGCCCTGGCACTGGTGGGGCTGTGCTGCTGAGCGCACCTGCAGCCTCTGCTGATGCCAGAGGAAGTACCAGAAATCTCAGCAGTGGGGAGGCAAGCTCAGATGAAACACGGTGTGATAAAGCAAACTGCTTCAGCCCTGGCTTTGGAAGGGTGAGGTTGTCGAACTGCAATAACAGCCCTGGAGTTTCTTCTGTTCAGGTCTTTTTTACTATCTCTGGCTTCTGGGCCTGTTCTTCGGACACTCCAAAATTATTTGTCCAAAGTGTTTGGTTGCTGTGTGCAAAGTGTTATTTATGATGTATGCCACCTTCTGCATCCTCAGAGTCTCCATGCTCTCCTGAGCACTTGCCCTGCCCTAATCCTGACTGAGAAGCAGCATAGCTGCCATGGTGGGCAGTAACTGCTTTGGGATTTCTCTTGCTAGCTCTTGAGTGGGACTGAAGAATTTATTCCATTCCATTGTTTTATATGGAAAGAAACGTTATCCCTGTGGCTTATGCTGCTGCTGGGAGTAGGAGTGTTCGGGGGGAGATAAGGCCCCTTCCCGCTGCCCTCCTCATGAGTGCTGGCAGCCTGCTTCTGCACAGGGACACCCTGAGCAGCGGCTCTGGGGCTGGAGCTGTGCATGCTAATGGGCCTAGCTTGTCCTGGCTTGTTTGTAATGATTTGTGGCTGCATTTATATGCAAATACTAACAACTTGCTGCTGAGTTAATTAGCGTTTTTTCTCTTTGCTTCCTGGTGCTTTAGCAAAAGGTCTTTATTCTCCCCATTTTGGTTGTGTGACCTCCCCCATGCACTCCCACCATGCCAGCGGGCCTGCGCAGGGGGTGCTGGCTCCCCGCTGCTGCCACAAAGGGTGATGCCAAGGAATGAGGACCGTCACCAGCCACCCTGCAGGAGCAGAGCAGTGTGGGAATTGGGCTGTGCTCTGCTTCATGTGTCCTTTGGGGAGCTCAGGCCCAGTTGTGTAAACTGCCTGGAGACCGCTGCGAACCTCGGATGTAAGCTGTCTGTTCTGTGTGGCTTCCCACACTGGCCAGGGTGGTTGCTGGAGCTGATGCGTTGGGTATCCGGGTTCTGCTCCCTGACTCCAGGACAAGAACCAAACCAGCTTTTTATGTCCTGGAAATGCGGAGTGTTTGCTTTCTGATGTCAAGATTGAGCGCTCTAGATGCAATCAGATGAATGATTCTCAGCAGACAAGAGGCTCCAAGGCCTGTCTGGTGACCTGGACATGACAAGGATGGAGTGGGAATTGCCGGCCTTTGACTTCTGCTGGGAGCTTGATTTTTGCTTTTGCGGAGGGGAAGGCAGGCATTTCCTCTCCTCCCGGGAATGCTGTCTGTGTGTCCTCGGCTGGGCACAAGGATTTTGCCTGTTTTGATCTTTCATTCAGCCTTATGTTATGTGAGCCCTGCAGGTGTTTGCTTTTGCCAGAGCCACAAGAGTCGCAGGTTGGAGAAGTTACTTGCCTTGCTTCAGGGCGGAAGAGGGTGGGGAGGTAGGGACCCAAGGCAGGAGAAAATCTGGGTGCTGTGGTGGCACCAGGGCTGTGGTTCCCGGCTGGCACGAGGAGCCAGGGCAGTTTTGCAGGTGTCTTGCGCTGTTCCTGCCTTCTGCCCTCCAGACAAGGCTTTTTCACAGTTCCTGACTCAGCCTCTGTGTTCACCCTGGAAGGTGGGGCCATGCAGAGCAGTGGAACCTGAACCTGCTGCCGCCTCTGTGCCCTGCTGGGGCTCCTGTGCTTGCCCTGCACTGAGGAAGGGACCTGCACTGCGCAGCCCTTACTCGGGGCTGGGGTGGATCTCCATGGGCTCCTGCGTACAAGTCCCTTGGGGAAGGGACTGACCTGGTAAGAGCAGTGCTTGGCTGAAGTGCCAGCAAGTGTTTGGGGCAGGGGGGCTGATCTTGGGAGACAGGGTGTTTCTCTCCGCTCTTGTGCCAGGTACTTCAAACGGTTTTATTTTGGGCTCTTACCTTTATTTGTTTCCATGTCCTTAACTTGTACACCATTTAGGTTGTGAGTTCTTTGGGCAATAAAATACTTTCAATGGAACACGAGATGTTGAAGTCACTGAAGATGAACTTGCGTTCTGAGGCCAGGGACTGGCAAGTCCCAAGTGGAAACTGGCAACCCTTTCCCCTAGATTGACTATTGCGATCCCACTCCACATTGCTCTTGTTTAGAGCCTTGGTGCCCTAGTGTCTTTTGGTGGAGAAGTGAATTTGAGGTGGAACAGAGAAACTTATGCAGCGTTACATCCATCTAGAAGAGGGGATGTATCCAGATTAGTACTGAGCTTCACATCCTGATAAAAAAGCTGCTGGAGGTGATAGTTATCTAGTCAAGAGGCTATTACCATCCTTTGGAGCCCCCACTGCTGCATATTTTCACTGTCACCTGAGGGCTAGTGAATGGAGGGTGTCTGGAGTATTTTATTTCATTTTCCTGCTTCAATGTCCCTTTGAGTTGTAAAAACTCTTCTTTTACCTGACGGTGTTTGTCACTGTTGGATTTTAGACCCAGGAGGTGTGGTTTCCCCCTCCTCTTACTTTTACTCTTCCATTTCACATCATGCAAGACAAAGGGACATGGAATTGCAGACCTATCCTGCTGCATCCCTGAATAACATGGTTTTGATTAATCCAAGGGGAGAAAAGTCAGTTTCTCATAGCAACCCCGATGATTAAAGCTCCGGGAGAGGTAATTATTCCTGGTGTATGAAACTGTCCTACCGCAGTTGTCATGAGGTGGTTTTCTAGAGCTCATCCACTGTGGCAAGTCACCATCGCCATTTGCAGCAGTGCTCGGGGAAGTTGACAGACTCCCCTTACCCTGTGCCCTGCTTTTTTGTTTCTTGACTTTTCCATGCAGAAGACAGTCCTGGGGCAGCGCTGGGCAGGAGGAGCCCAGCCCCTGCTCTCCCACCACCCCAGTCATGCACACCCATCCTTCCCCTGTGCCAGCCCTGCTGCTCGAGGGACCCTGCATGGAGGTGTTTTGGATTGGGAATCATAAAAGCAGAAACTCTTTCTTGGAGGCCTGTAAACCTTGGGGTTTCGGTGAGAAACTGTCTTGGTGTGGCTGCATAGCGGCACCGCGAGGCACAGCCCAGTGATGCCGGTGGTGGCCTGTGAGCTGGGATGTGCCTGGTGGCTTCAGCAGGGTGTCCTGTAGCCTCAGAGGGGTTTCCTCAGTGATGGAGAAAGCATCCTTCAATACAGGTCGTGACAGGCTTTCCCTTAGAAATTCAGAGAGAGATTTTGTCCCTCTGAGCATCCATAACAAGTGTTGAAGGTGCTTGTTCCAGAGTTCCTTGATGCTCCCCATGACTCCTCCTGCTGCATGCCTTCCCAGGGCTTTCCCTTCTTTGATCTCTCCCTTCTGTTTTACTTTCTCAAGCCTTACTCAAAGTGCTGGGTTTGGATTCAAGACTTCCTCAACGTGCTTGGTTTGGAACAGACTCTGGCCGCCAATGGAAGATGTACAAGGGGCATGCCTGTTGGTGTGCCTCATGCAGCATGAGGGTCACTCATGGGGCTGCTCGAGTTCTTTTGGAGAGGTGCACGGGCACTGCCCAAGCTCTCCTTGTAGGGGTGACATTTTGAGGCAGTGGGGGCAGAGGCTCCCATGTCTGCAGGAGACAGACTGAGTGGAGTCTGCCCTGTTCCCATAGGAGAGGGGTACGTGATGGCTTTGCTGCAAGCAGTTCCTGTACACAGGTGGTGAAGGTGACTTGCCTTATGTCACCCCAGGGAACAGTTCAGAGTCTGTCACTGTAACTAGATTGCTTTTTTATTTTTTCCCTTCCAAAATGCTTACCTGTTGGAGGACAGCCCTAAATACCTGTTTACCTTAACGAGCTGCTGAGCATCTCAAACCTCTCCCCAGAGGAGGAGGTAATGCGCTTCCCTGACCAGCAGCTTTGAACATCAGCAGCCCTGGGGATGGCATCTTTATAAGTGCTGTCTGGAAGTGTTAAATTCAAGCTCTGGGTTGCAGTGATCTTGGTTAACTTGGCTGTGAGAGCCTGTTGCGAAGCCTGCAGTGAAAGTCCTGGTTTAAACTCCAGGGAAGGACTCCCGTGATGTTTTCTGTAACTCTGCCTTCTGCTCAGGACCTCACAGCTAAGTTAAAGTTGGCACAGGCAGCTCTGCAGAGGCCCTGGGTAGCACCTACCAGCTTTCATTTGATTATTGGAGTGTTCAATATAGGTAGCTCAGCTCCCGTCCATGTGCCATGAGACTGCAAGCCAGGGCTGGATGGAGATTAGGCCTTGGGGTTTCAGACAGATCCTGCTCTGTTCTCATGTGCAGGAGGAGGTGTGTATCCTGCTGGGAGCAAGGGGCCAGCTCCAGCTACAACACGATGTTCACTGCTCCACCTCACTGTGGGAAAATGGGGTTTGTGACCTTTGGTTGGGGTAAAGCCAGGAGAGCAAGGGCTTAGGGGATCTCCGTGTGCTCACTTCGTCTGCTTCAGTGCTTCAGCGGGGAGATGGGGTGGGAAGTATTCCCATCCACTGCTGGTAGAATTTTTAAAGTCCCAAAGTTTAATTTGGGTTCCTTTTTCAAGGTGGCACAAGTGCGATCTCATACTGCTGTTGCAAGGTCATTGCAGTCTAGTGCTTTTTGAGAGGGGCATCTCATGGTGGTGTGACTGCCTGCTATGGCCGTCGGCTGTAATGCCTGTGTGCTTGGAACTCTTCATCCAAGGGTGAGAAATAAAGTTCTGGAGACAAACCTCACACTTTCTCTTTTTCTGTGTAAGTGCAGAAATGCTGATTTTTTCCAAAATCCTTGTGAGCAGATTCCCAGCGCTGCAGTGGGCTTTTAACTTCATAAAGCTGAGATTGCATAGGAAACTGACGTCAGCCTGGGTAGGGTCCAGGCAGGAAGGTCTCAATTTAGGATCTTGTGGTGTGAAGTACAGGCTGTTCTTGCTCTGTTTGGGCTGGTGGTACTGTGTCTGTCCTAGTGACTCTTTCAGTGCAAAGGTGTGAGGTGAGAAGCAACTTGAAAAGGCTGTGTGGCATGTGAGGAAGCAAGTTAGCTCTTAATCATATCATATTAGCCTCCTTTGCAGTAGATACATCTGCTGTAAAATGCTTAGTGCTGAGAGCCTGATTGGGCAGCCCATGCTAAGTGTTCAAACTCCTGCTGCCTTTTTTCTTCAAACAATATCTTCTGGCTTCCAGATTTCTGATAAATTGATAAGAGGAATTGCGTGAGTCAATAGAGTTGTAGACACTTTGCCAATATAACCCTAGCGCTATTGATCTGCCAGTAAATTAAAGTCTTACTTAGTGGCTGCCGATATTTCTAATCTCCTGCCTCACCAATTACAACCTCCCAGCTACCTGGGAAAGACAGTACACGAGAGACAAGGCTCAGAGGTTTTCACAGCAAGCCAGACTACAGCGAGCAGCCAGAGCCTGTGCAGGGCAGAGGGGGCTCCATGAACAACTTCTGGGGCAGCAGTAAGGCAGTTTGTGTTTGGAAACACTGCAGAAGCATCTCCACCAGGTCAGGGTTTATCTTGATGCAGTTTCCAGGGTGTTACCTTGGCTGCTGGAGGACAGAGACAATTTAGAAGGGCAGCGAGCCCCTGTCCCTGAGCTACATCCAGCCCTGTCTGGGACGCTGATTGCCCATCATGGCATAGGGCAGCCAATATCATTGGAGCTGCGTCTGGAGACTGGGACTCGTGGGTCCCTGTGGCAGAGGCAGGTGGGGGGGATGCTTGCTGGAAGAGGAGGGATTCAGAGAACCTGCTGTCTTGCAGCTCCTTCCCTGGGCTGTGCACCTGGTTTGAGGCTGGGGACAGAGCAGGGTGTTCAGCTGTCCGAGGGCTGATGGATCATTGATCAGAGAGCTCCTGTTGGGCTTCCGCTCCTGGTGAGGTTTCAGCAGATGCTTGCCCGATAAGCCCCTTTCAAGTCTCATTTACGTTTGAAAGTCTGTAGTTAGCTTTAGGAAGAAATCTCCAGATAAATGCTGTGTTCTTTCTAATACCCCAGAGCAAAAATCAATGGGAGGGATAATTCCTTCCCTTGTCCTACACAGACTTTCGTGTGTTTCTACCTCCAGCAGCACCTTTTAAATAAAGAAAAGAAGCAGCCCTTCCCTTCCTCCTCCGCCCCTTGGGGCACAGCCCCGGCTCCTGGTAGATCACCCCAGCTGACAGAGCAGGGTGGTCATCGAAGGGTCTGTATCAGCCCTTGGCATTGATTTGGGCTTTTACTGGGGTTGGAGTTGCTGCAAGCACAGTGTGTTGCTGGGTTTGCAGGGCTTGGAGTAGAGACGTTTCTGGGAATTACATGCAGAGTGGCCTGGTAGCTGGAGCAGAGGAACCAGGTCTTGAAGTTGGTGGTAGAGCAGTACCATGGTGAAGGGGTTTATAAAACCTTTCAACATTCTCCTTTCCCTAGGTCCAGTGGAGTGAAGGTACTCGCTGTTACTAAACTGCTACGCAGGTGGAAGAGGTGCCCACAGTATTAGAACGTTTTTATCCTAAGCTTGTACAGAATGCTCTAGGCAGTGACTTCTCTTGGGCATCTGGCAGCATGTGTCCAAGGCAGATCTGTTTCCAGAAATACCTTGGTGGGAATTAGTAGCTGAGACTGGTACAAGACAGCTCCTTTAGACTGCCTTGGAACATGCTTGTATCTAAAAGATGTAGCCTCTAGAAATTAAGTTAATTTATCTGGCCTCCTCTGTTCTAGCTGTATTGAATTGTGTTTTCCCTGATGTTGTGAAGTTACCATATAGGATGTACATTAAAAGTTGTAACTATTCCAAGTGCTTCTGTTTTGGCTGGGTTTTGCTGAGTCTTATGCTCCGTTCATAATGGAGTGGAGATGCTAAGCTGCAGCGGGATATATTTACACCAAAAGCTTTTTCATAGAGGAAACATCTAAGCAGTCAAACTGTCTGAATGCTTGCTTTAAACTTATGGTATCTCAATGTACAGTGCTGGTTGCGGTGGTGAAGGTAAAGAGGAGCAGCTTCTTGGGCACCAGGTTGTCTCCGTGGTTAGAAGAGATGCAGCCTTACTGAAATAGTAGCAATAGGAAAGCTGAAGAAAGTCTTTGCTGTTGGCCAGATCCTCGAAAACGATGGTGTTAAAAAGGCTGAAGCTGACTCAGTCCTTTATGCACTGAGATATTTGAATCCTGTTCACACCTGATGATGCCGATGCCTGAGGCAAAGGCAGGTTGGAACAAGGTTTCTCTATTGTTTCTAAATAAGTTTTCAGGGTTTGCTTGGTTGCTTTTTTTTTTTTTCTCTGGAAATGCAAACTTTTTTCAGGAGCTTGGTACTGTACCGTTAGCTCCGTAGTGCATGGCCTGAAGCAGCAAAGTGGTTCTCTGGAAGCAGGGCATCGCTGACTCCTGTTGCAATCAGTACAGGAAAGGGCATTTCAGCACCCCAACTGCTGATGTAATTACTTTAAGGTAATTGCTTGATGTAACTGAAGATAGCACATGCTAGGCCTGCCTCAGCAGTGCTCATCTCTGGTCTCCAGGACGCAGGGTGGTGCAGCTAGAAGGTGCCAGTGCCCAGGGAAGACCCTGTGGGATGTCCAGACTGGGTCCAGCCCTTGGGTTGTGCTCCTGCAGATCTGTGTCTGGGTCAGTAGACCATGCGTGGTGCAGCTTCAAAAGCATGTCCCTGACCTAGGTGGGAGCATCTCCCCAACCTCCTGCTGCTTCCCAGGGACCCAATTCCCTGCACTCACTCCTCGCCATGGCTCATGTCCCATGGTCCAGGGTTGGACTAAAGGGTTTGTGAAGCTTTGTGGGTGGCAGATAATTCCTTTCTCCCTTTAGCTGCAGATAATGGACCAGGGATTCAGCTTGTTTTTCCACATGTTTCTGTTAGCCGTAGCTAGAGCTGCTGTCTGCAGCAGAGCAGGGAGTCACCCAGGTGACTTCCATCATAAATATTGCATGGCACTTGGCAGGGAGACATGGCACCGGGATGAAAATCATTAATTTGCAGCATCTCTGTGTCTATCCAGGTTTGCTTTTAGGATTGGGATCAGCTGAAGTTTGTGGGTCAGTAGTGATTTTCTCCAGCTGTCAAAGAGACAGTGCAACTCGGCCACCAGCCCCTGCATTTCTCCTTCTTTGTGTCCTGCAATACTTAGCGTTCTGTACTGAGCTAAAGAATTCACGGGTTATAGTCCAAAACCTCTTAATTCAGATGTCTCTTGACTTGCAGGAAATCTAAGTTTGGGATTTTTATGTTCTCTGCCAAGGTTGGTAATTCAGACAGTGTTCCCAATTTATTTCCACAAATTGGAGGAAGCTGTAATTTACTATTTTAAGCAGCACATGGTTAAAAAGACCTTTAATTAAAAAAAAAAAAAAAGTTCAGTGTATGTCTGAAACTGTAAGAATCACTAAACTGGATCAGAACAGTAACTTGTAGTAATTTGACCTGTGCAAAGTGGACTTTTCTTCCTAATTTTCTTCTTCTTTGACCTGTCTGTGTAGCAGTGTATTTATAGAGTGGTGGAGCACAGGTCTGGAAGGAGGCTCTTGCTGTACCAAGGGAGTGGTTTTGCTGGGACCATGCCTGGCTGTCCTGCGATCTTGCTCTGGGCAGCCTGTGCCAGTGCCTCATGCCTCGTAGTTAACAGAGGGAAAACTACACTCCTAACCTAAAACTTGGCCTGTATTGATACAAGAATGTATTTTTTTGGCTTGGTGGATAATGGGTAAAATATGTCACAGCTATTTTATAATAATTACCTGTATGTTGATAAATGTCATGCTCTGTCTCTTCTTTTTCCAGCACTTTCAAAGACCAGTTATCTGTTGAAACGAAAGGCTCACATTCCTTCAAAACAAATCTTGAGGTGTTTTACTGTACCTGTTCAGTACCTCCATATGGTTTTGAGCCTATGTCATCTCTTGGCTTTGAAACGGCCAGCAGCACCAAGTTTCCAAATGCGAGTGAGAGCTCCCTTGCAGTGTAAGCAAGTGTCACTTTGTGGCAGTACAAAGCAGGAGCACCTGATTTACTTCTTTCTACCATTTGTTGCTTTTAAATACCTCTGTCTTGGCCTTTTCTCTGCCTCATACTCTCATTTCCTGTAACTTCAGGGTGTTTGCTCTCTTGCTGGTAAAGCTCTTTCCAGCCCTCCTGTGCTTTGCTGTGGTGTACGATGCTCCTCCAGCCTGGGCTGGGGCCATGGCTAGTTCTGGGGTGCAGGCTCAAATTGAGTTACAGATTCTGCTACCTGGCTGTTCAGCTGTTTTCCAGCATCACTAGTATATTTGAAACAAAACCCACTAGATTTGGTGTATACAGTCTACAGCAAATGCTGGCACATAGGAATAAATGGTTAATTTACAGTTCTTGTATTAGTTGTGCGACTTCATTTTTGACCTCAAATATTAAAAAGGAAGTTGAGGCTAAAAGTGACGTGTTGCTTTTGCAAAATAATAGAAGTTGGGTAAAAATAAATACTCCGATAGGAACAGTAACTTCAGCGGGCACGTGCTCACTTCAGGTTCAGCCTGAAGACCTGCTGCATCACATCTGCCCTCTTTGGCTCCTGTTTTCAGGGGTGTTCCAGTATAGATGTATAACACTGCCCCGAAGTGCGGGTTCCCGCTGCAGGAGGCTGTGGCTGATAGGGAATGCAACATGGCTCATCCCTCAGGTCTTCTCTGCTGGCACAGGCTGTAAAATACTGTCCCTGGTGGCCTGGCGAAGGTGTGATGTGAGCTATAAAGAGTGCAAGATGCCCAGCAGTGTATTAAACACTAGTTGAGTACAGGAGGGCAGCATATCACAGGAGAGAGATAAGCAAAGTTCTCTGATTGTGGATCAATAAAGGTTAGTGACATCATATCTCAAAGTGAGAGAACCTGCTTTCTGCAGAGCCATTTATCAGATTGCAGGCTGAGGCAGTGTTAACCTCTTCCTAACCACATACCTGTTCCTCATCTGACTCCAGACCAAACAGCGTTTCCTGTCTGCCACAGAAGGCTGCCTGACCTTGCCTTCATCACCCTGGCAATTTAACATGAGTGTGGCTGTGCTAGAGGGGTTCTCTTCCAAAAGCTTCTGCTCAGGTCTTTGCTGCATTATACTGTGTCCAACTGGGAAGTGGGCAGTGGGATGCGCTATCACTGGAATTGCTTCACATCTCAGTGTTCATCTGCCTTTCTCCTCTTGCTTGATGCTGTTTTGGCCTTGGTGAGGTGGAAGATGCTACGCGTTGGTGCTAGGACACCACAGAAGTTAGTAATTTTGATTAAAGGTCTGGTATTGTGCCAGGCATCTCAGGATGTGGTTGCAAAAAAAAAAAGAAGATATCTTTAGATTAACTTGTTTTCCACAGCAGCAATGGCAGTGAAATCACTGTGGCATGGTCTTTAGGAAAAGTTGTGTGGGGCGACAGGAGCCCTGGGTGGCTGCTGTGTGGCTGGCCCTGCTTGCCAGGTCTGTACTCCTGGGTTTGCTGGTATTGTTAACAAAATAGATTATAGCTAAATTGAATGTATCAGCCCATTCTGCAGACCTATTTCTTTGCTTCATGCTGTGAGGCACCAGCTTTCCACATGAATGCAACTTCTGAATGTGGAGAACGTGGAGCCGCATGTCTGCACCGGCTGCATTCCGAGCGGGGAGTTGTGGGTGAATCCTATGTGCTGGCGTGAGCAGCTCTGCAGGATCCCTGGAAACCTGCCGCAGAGCACACGAGGGGATCCTCCAGAATGCTTTTGTGTTGCTTTTCACTTTCTGATCTTGTCTTCACATTGTTGGTAACACCAGACACCTGCAAATGAGCAAACTGTCATTCTTGTTCCTTAATGCAGTGTGCTCTGCATTGATAAACTAATTAGTACATTGGTAATGATTTGAGCAAGAAGCTAATGCGTGAATGTTCAAGTATTTTGTGGTTTTTTGATGTGTTTTAAGTGTTTTAAAGCCTACTGTTTTTAAAATAACCTTGGTCTGTCCACCTCTGACTCTTCCAAACATCCAAGTGATGTGGATGGCTTTTCTTCCCACAGGGGGTTGGAAGGGACATGAAGGCTCTTGACCCCATTGAAGGCATTGTGACTTCCCACCTACAGTGTTTACACCAGAGTGTCCTAAAAAGCTTTCTGGTGAACCTCCGGGGCCCTATGTGATGCTTACAGCTGTTTTAGGGAAAATCCGTATTTTCTGATGCTATTCCTTAGGACTTCTGCCTTGCAACCAACCTCTGGTTGTGTCTAATGACCAATTCCTGTTACGGCTTGTATTCTTAGAAAACGAGCCTAACCTTTTTGGAAACAGCCTGTGTGATGTGGTGCTGCAGTCTGGAGGCTGTGATGCAAACTTGGGTCCAGATGCTGCAGGTAAAGCACTACCTTGTTTGAGATACTGTGGTACTTTCAGCCCTACTTTTTCAATGGCACTGAAGTTGGAACACAGTCACAACATTTCAAATAGGGCTGTTTGTCCACTTTTTACTGTGTTTTGAGGTTTATGTGAGACAATGCTGTATTAGGACAAAATGAAATATTCCTATGATTTGTGACTTTTATTATACTATCCAAACCAAATTAAGAACCTAATTTTCCATGAGAGTCCTTCATGCAATTGTTGCAGTAGAGATCAGTGTTCACATCATGCATACAAGAGCACACATGTGCATAGTGGTGGAAGCTGCTAAAGTGAGTTCCATTGATATCTGAAGGGGCCTATAGGGATGCTGGGGTGGGACTCTTCATTAGGGACTGTAGTGAGAGGACAAGGGGTAACAGGTTCAAACTTAAACAGGGCAAGTTTAGATTGGATCTAAGGAAGAAGTTCTTTACTGTAAGGGTGGTGAGGCACTGGAATGGGTTGCCCAGGGAAGTCACGAATGCTCCATCCCTGGTGGTGCTCAAGGCTGGGTTGGACAGAGCCTTGGGTGACATGGTTTAGTGTGAGGTGTCCCTGCCTATGGCAGGGGGATTGGAATTAGATGATCTTAAGGTCCTTTCCAACACTAACTATTCTATGATTCTATGCTATGATGGGGGCTGCCAGAGAGCTCTGAAGCTGCCTCCAGTGCCGGCATCCCAAGTGCCTGAGGACTTCCAGCACGGTGTCTGTTGGTGGGTGCCCTTGCCAGCAGAGCAGCATTAATCATCCACCAGAGCATCCGTGCCCTGTGGCACAGGAGTAGGATATAGGTATTTTTGCTGTGCAGAAGCAGGTCTCGTTCTCCATGAATGAAAGGAGAGACTTCTGCCTGGAGGAATCCGTGGTCTTAGAGATAAGATAGCAGAGGATGACAAATGGAGGGTGAGGGGCAAGAGGAGAGTTAATTCACTGAATGAACTTCTGTTGTCTAGCAAGGAAATACCAATTTTTTTCAGAACCTACAGAGACTTGAATTAAAGACTTTCTGGTTACCTCTGATCCTTTTTCCATTGGTGACTTCTCCTTGCTAGAAGAGCCTCTTTCCTGTGCCCTTCAGGCTGTGCTGAGGCGCGTGGCCAGGGGCCCTATCCTGGCAGGCTGGGGGGGCTGCCATGTGAGCCCACGCTAATGGGCTGGTGTCCAAGTGGAAAGTGTATTTTCAATGAGGAAGTGCTGAGATATTAGTGGAGCCTGGATTACCCTGTGATTGTACTGTCAATACTGCTGTATTGAGTCAGAGAGAGCCTGCACAACACAGGGAAACACTTAGCTCACTACTGCTGCTTATTGAGAAGCCAATAGCAATTTACTTGCTGACACTTGACATCGAATCCATTCCCAGAGGTACAGCTCCTGCAGAACCACTCTTGGGCTCTCCTTCACACCTGCGGCTTCCCTCGGCCTTGGGGCTGCCCCTGTGATGATCCCGATGCTCCTCCAAAGGCACCTGCCCGCAGGAGAGGAGCAGGGACTAGTGCCTGCCCCAGCGTGAGGCCTTGGGACTGGCAGGTAGGGACCAGCCTCCATGGACCAGTGGAAAACTTCCACTCTGGAGAGCTGGTCTCATGTGGGATTAAATTTTATGCAGCTACATTTCCTTTTCTTGCATGGATTCAATGAAAAAAATAGACTCTGAGTGCTCTGGTCCTTCCATCGCACATCCTGATATCTTAAAGTGCCTGAGGCCCCCGGGTCAGGGCAGCTTGATTCCTCCTGTCCTGTTCTGTTTTCCTGGGATGAGCGCAGCTGAGCTCTGATGGCCCTTCCTGCATCCCCACAGACCATTAAAGAAAAACTTTCATCTGCTGCCAAGTAATTTTGAGAAAAACAATGTCCAGGGTATTTCTTTGAAGAGTTAACTCCCTAAAATGGGGACTAATGACATGAAGGCGCAAGGATGGGATGAGAGCACAGCTGGGGAATGCAGCATGACTATAGAGGGGAGAAAGTGGGGGATCTGTCCCCTGATGCTGTGCTCAGCCAGGGGTATCATATGCTGGAGCTGCAGTTCGTAGGAGTCCTGAGCAGTCAGAGGGCACAGTGGGCAGCCTCAGCCCCTGTTGTGGTGGGGCAGCAAAAGTCCCACAGGGTTTTAACTGCAGCTGTAGCTGTTCTCATACATTGCCTGGCAAACAGTTTCAAACATCCTGTTAGCTGTGACATTGCTCTTTGGTGCTCTCTTCCCTTTGTGCTTCCCTTGTGTGCCTGAACCTCCTGGGAGGGGAGAAGACCTAAATATAAAGGGAAACAAAGAAAAAGTGATGCACAGGGAAGGCAGTTGGAGCTACTATTTTCATTTTGCAGAAGTAAAATTTAGGTCATACTGCAGGTCATGTTTTAAATATATCTGTTGCTCTGTGCTTGCTGTTTGTGTAGCCTGTGTGGAGCTGTTCCGGCTCTGGAAGATCTGGGGGAGAGGAGCTGTGTGCTCTGGAGCCTGGGCATGGTCTGTTCCAGACCAGCGGTGCAGGAGGGCACTGTTCTGCCCTTGGGTATCTGCTCACTGGAGAGGAAGCTGTTCCCTAGCACTTGGGAAATTGCAAGTGCAAAGCGGCCAGTGTTCACCTCTCCTCTTGCCCCCCTGAGGACAGCAGGGATGTGATGGGAATGTGTTGCACTGTCTCCAGACTCCTGCTAAAGCAGGGCTCAGTCTGGAGCTGGGAGTAGGTGAGGTGCTCTGGGGTGCCTCATGTCTGTCCTTTGGTGCCTGTGCTGCCGGTAGTCCCTGCACTGCCTGTGGTCCCACCGTGTCGCTTTGCTGGCTGACATGCTGTCTTTGCCTGCCAGAAGCTCTGGACACGGGGTGCCTGCTTGCCCTTCTCTCCTCTGCCCATCCCAGCTCTTGTTCCGAGTCAGAAGTTCCCATTTGCAGTCCCAGGACAAGCAGCCGGTGCCTGTTGTGGAGACTTGCTGCTTGGTGGGCTGGATGTCACCAGAGCTGGGAGGCAATGTGGTCCGGAAGCCCATTTGAGGACTTCTGGGACGTGACTGCTCTGCAGCAGTGAAGCCTTTCAGTGATACAGGCTTCACTCGTGCATTTCAAAACTCTAGCAAGCCCCAGTACAAAAATGGATATGGTGAGAGCATAAGGAAGCGGATCAGTGGTGTGTGGTGGGGGAGAGCATGAGGAGCAAACACCAACATCTGATGCCTTCTGAACATTAGCAGAGGGCAAAGCAGTAGGCTTGTGCTTTGGGCTGGATGGCAGGAGGCAGGTGGAGCACCTCTGTGCATGCTTTTGTCCCTGCTGCTGCTTGTATTTTGTTTAGTCTGTTGCTAATCTTGTTCAGCAGTTGCTCGTCTTAATTGCTGAAGTACTGTTGCAGAGATGTAGCAGATTAATCCTTTTAGTTCTGCTTGCTGCCAGAAGAAATTGCCACCAGTATTCTCATGCTCTGGAAGGAGATGTAGGAGCAAGGAAGAGCAGGGCTAAATTCGGAATGTGTGCATTTACATGTGTGCTGCTCTGAGGTGCACAGCGGCAGGTGCAAGTCGTGAGCAGTGTCCTGGGTTCAGCTGTAACAGTTTTTCTCCTCAGTATCTGGTGTAGTGCTCTGTTTTGGCTTCAGTCTGAGAACAATGCTGATAACATAGTGATGTTTTCATTGTTGTTTAGTAGTGCTTGCTCTGATCAAAGTCTTTTCAGCCTCATGCTCTCCAGTGAGGAGGGGCATGGGAAGCTGGGAGGGAGCAGAGACAGGGCACCTGACCCAAACTAGCCAAAGGGGTATTCCATACCACGGCATGTCATACCCAGTATAGAAACTGGGGCGAGTCACCTGGAAGGCCAGACCGCTGCTCGGGTTAGGCTGGATATCAGTCGGCACGTGGTAAGCAATTTGTGCATCAGTTATGTTTGTTGGGATTTTCTCCTTCTCTTTTTAGTTTTATATTCTCTCCCCTTATTTCCCTTATTATGATTACTAGTAGTGGTTTTGTATAATACTGTAGGTATTGGACTGTTCTTACCTCGACCCATGGGGTTTACATTCTTTTCATTCTCCCTATCCCACTGGGAGCAGGGGCGGGGAAGGAGGGAGTGAGTTTGCGGCTGTATGGTGCTGAGTTACCGGCTGGGCTTAAACCACCACAAGCAGTAAAAATGCACAGGCAGGGGCGAGGCTGGGACAGTTTGGTCTGGAGGGTGGAGGGTGCCGGATCTCAAGGCTGCTGCCGCCATGCTGTGTGCTGCGTAGGGAGCTCTGAGCCCTGCAGCGCCCAGTTCCAGCAGGGAGGGCAAGTGTTCAGGCATCACTTATCTGGTCCTTGCCTTGCTGGAACGCAAATATAAACTGGCAAACAGTTGCATAATAAACGGCACAATCGCTCTGGCCTGTTGACTTCTCTTCCAGCAAAAGAAATAAACAGGGGAAAGTAGGAAAGTTAACTTAAACCAATAAATTGTTATTGCACTTGTGTTAGTGTGGCCTGAGGCTTGCATGATGACTGCTGGGCTCCTGTCTCCCAGAAGTTCAACTTTGAGGAAGCAGAGAAATATTTACTTGTTAAATATACAGGACAACATGATTGCTGTAGGCACTGTGGTGTAACATTCGTGCTGCTGATTCCAGTGGTATGCAACCTCCTCCTTGCCTGTTCTTCTCAGAACACTTTACAGAACAGTTTTGAAGCCTCACCTGGCTCTGTCCGCAGGAGCCTAGTAATTTTCTAGTGCAGAAGTGTCGGAGGTTGGAAGCTTCTCTGTCAGTGTTTACTGAAAGATATCCAGTGGAAATGTAAATCTGCCAAAGCAGATTTTATGTATATACAGAGTTGCCCAAGTTACCTCTTGTTAGAAACGTTAATGCTGGGTCAAGCGTTCCCCTGCTGCCTCCCTTCTCCTGCTGCTGCAGGCACTGCTTTCTAAATATTGATGTAAGAGCTTCCTCACCAGGATGTGGTTTGCAGCCTGGCTGCTTCCATGGGATGATCCCTTCCTTCTGCAGCTGTGCTGGGGTGCATGTCCTCCCGTGCACACGCGTGTGCTCCCGCCAGCTTCCAGCCACAACACATATGGCTCAGTGAAAGCCATTTGGTTGTGCTGTTTTGTGCTGGAGAACATCCGTTCCTGTGGTCGCTCTGTGAGCCGCCTCCATCTGTTCACAGCTAAGTTATTTCTTCTGTAATGTGGTCACAGTTGTGCATGCAATTCCAGCTGAGGGCTTACAGTACTATTAACATGCCATTTATTACTTCCCTATCTCTAAAAACACACGGAGTAACATATTAAGATCATATTTGCCACTTTAACAACTGTACCTCTTCCATCCTCCCACCCTGAATAGTGCATCAATCTGTCTCCTCCTTTGTAAGACCCTGTTGGTAAACTCTTACTTTACTGCACAAATTGAGTTTTCGTGTTATGTTTTTGGATTTAGTTCCCTTCTCATTATTCAGAGCCTCAAATCATAGCTTTTTCTTGTGTAATATTCTGGTTCTTCCACTGTGTTGGATGTGCTTCTCAGCTTAATTTTACAAGGTATCGGTGGTCTCTGCTGACTTGCAGCAAGGCCATCAGTGAAGTTAGTTAGTGAGACGACTCCCAAGGCCTTTCCAAATAACCTCCATTCAGAGCAGTATTTTCTTTAAATCATTTTGGTGTCATCTTCTCTTGGCCTACTTTTCTGCCTTCCTAAGTTCTTAGCTAGTGCCCATCTTCCCTGGCTGAATTCCCCATGGTATGTTGCTGAAGAAAGGGTAGTTGTTTTAGTGAAGAAAGATGCTGGGCTAGTTTGCACAATGTGTCTTCAATAACCCTGCCTTATGGTTTATTCTGGTTTCCATTTATTGCTGTCTGTTTAATTATTCTTCATTTCACACTACTTACACCTTTGTCTGATATGAGACAAAGCTAATGAAACCCACAGCAGTGTCCCTTCAGCCCTTTAATACAGGTTCTGCATTTTCTGTTCCATGCCTAACACAGTTAATGACCTGGTGGGTGGTTAGGAGTATTTGATGCTCAACCTGTCTGAGATGTACTTGATGATTCTCAATTTTGAACTAATTGCATTTATTTATTTATTTATTTTAATTCAGGCATTAAATTTTTAAGTTTTGCTTCCTCCTTAGTTATGCCAGCTCTATTGCTGTGCCTCTTTCCTGGCCTTGAGAAGGGCTGTATCTGACAGCTAAAGACCTGACACAGTCTGATTTGAAAAGAAATAACCCCTGTGGGCAATGGTGGCTTGTGTTCGTTGATCCAAGCCCTCTGAAAAGGGAGGTTGCACAGGAGGAGGGCGTTTCCAGTTGTACGTGCCTAGAACCACAGAATGGTTTGGGTTGGAAAGGACCTTGAAAGGTCATCCAGTCCAGTCTTTCTGCAATGAGCAGGGACAGCCTTCCACTAGATTCAAGTGCTGTGGAGCTGAATGACCTGAGATCAAATACAGGTAGATAATTCATCCTCTGATGTAGGTGGATACTTATTTCTTTGTGCACTTTGTTAAGGTGCCAGCTGAAGTTAACTGATGTGTTTACCCAGCAGAGGTGGAACTGTTCAGTGTACTTGTACTGTGTTATTCTGAGGTGTATGGAAAGGATGTTTTTGAGGTTCTTCCAAGTTTTCAGGCTTTGTCCGTGCATAAATTTCTTTACTTTGCCTATTTTTCATTACATTTTCTGGAGTCTCCTGGAAAACAAAGCCTTTGGGAGCTCCTAAGACCGAGGAGCCCCAATGGATGGGTAGTTTAGATGTAGTTACTTAAATCCTTGGTAGAAGCTTTTCAGTCCATTGTAAGGCTGTGTTTTCTACCAGCAAGCTGCATCAGGGGCCAGTCATTCACCTGAGCCCATGATAAATCCCATAGTGCGGTCTGGTTTGGGTTCGCTCCGTTGTACCTCTCCATCTTCTAAACAGCAGAAGGTCTGTCCCTGGAGCACACAGAGCCATACACATTCCTTAATTTAGTGGTAGTCGTGTTTTGAGGCTTAAGTAAGTTGCTGGTTTTGAGGTAGGCATGAATCATGTTGGCTAGTGAGGAATCTGTTGAATAACCCCATTGTGTGTTATGGGGTCGAGGATGTCTGTGTCCTTAAGGTGCCACTGTGCTCCTGGTTTCCATTTGTTTTCCCTGAAGAAAGGTAGGCTTTTCCTGGGCCTGGACTGTTTCTCGTTTGGAAATGCTGATATTCAGCTGAGAAGGTAGTTGAACCTGAAGTTGTTGGGGGTTACTTGCCAGCCAAACGTTGTGGACCTGCTGAACTCACACACACCGGCTGGATCTGACCCTAGAAACCTGAAGTGCATGATCATAACTGTGCATCCCCCAGTGCCAGGGCAGAATGGAAGGAACCCTGGGGCTTCTGCAAGCGTGGGCAGAGCACTGCTCCCTCCCAGCCTCCTGTGCCGCTTGGGAAGCTTTGCCCAGAGGTGGGACATGGGCAGCACACTAGGACACTGCCCATCACACCGCCCTCCTGCTTCCTGGCGCTCATAGGGCAGCAGAATGAAAGCTGATGTGCAAGATAAGAATGGGATAGTGCACCTTGGGCATAAAAGTGGGATTTTTCTTTTCTCCATACTGTAATAATCTGAATGAGACTTTAAAGAAGTAGTAAATGAGTCTAACGAATAATGGAAACTGAAATTAAATATATGTTTATAATTGAAACACTTGACAGAACACAAACTGTGCTAAAGCAGACATGCTGCTTTTGGTGATCTCCCAGAAATGCTGCTGAAGGTGGCTGAAAGGCAAGAAGAGGTCAGGGCCAAAAATACCTTAACCCCAAGGGTTTCCTTAGGCACATTCTGCGTGTGCAGGGCAATGTAAGGAGCTGGAGTGGGTGAGAAGCTCACCTGCATGGCTGGCAGGTGGTGGCTTTGCTCTGACAGTGTTTCCTACTCTCCCTTTTAGCTTTGTTTTCATTTTTCGTTACTACTTCTCTAGAATTTTGTTGCATTTAGGGTCTGTGATCTCTGGTAAACGGGGTCACTGGATGGCTGTCCCACTGTATGTTCTGGTGCCTTCTGCCTTGCGTCTTTCTGGGGTGGTTATTGAGCAGCGTCCTTGTGTCTGGACTTCCTTCATCCTTTAAAGCTGCTGCTATTCCTTGCCGTGCAGACATGCCAGCTCCTGACTTGCACCACATCTCTTTTGTGCTGGAAGCTCACAATGCCAGCAGTGCTTGATACGTAGCCTGAGCTGTGGCTGTGATGGGTCATTCTGCCAACTGCAGCTTATGATTAAAAAGAAAATCAGTCACTGTCATCTTGGACCCCAGCACCAGTGATTTGACAGTCCACAATGCATCAGCTTCTTTCTCATCAGAGGATCTTAGACTCAGGACTGCCCCAAGGATTGTCCTCTGACTCAGGCTGCTGCTAGAAAGCTCATCTTATGACTAGCACAGGCAGCCACAGGATTTTCCTGCCTTCAGGGGCTGCGGTGAGACCCAGGGGATACTCTATTCCAGTTCTTGATATAATCTTCATGGCATTCGTGTGTAGCAAACCAGAGGGTAGGCACTGCAATTAGTGCTGTGATCACACCTAGGAAATACCCTTGTGCTCTTGATCCTCCAGGGAATTTGGAGCCATCAGCTTTCAGGCAGGACTACAACTGCCTGCCATGGCCTTGAGCCTCACAATTCAAGTGCAGGACAGTGGCTGCAGCTGAGATCATCCCTCCCTTTTAGAAAAGGGAACTGGTTTGCAACTCCACTCTCAGAGCATCAAACTCTGTATCTCATGTGACCACTGCAAAGAGCAGCCATTCCGCAGTTGCCAGAGGTCTGCTGCCAGAGGTGCTCATTGCTTCTTGCTGTATCTTAAGGATAATGTGTACCTCAGTGCAAAATACTGATAAGCTGATTTGTTTTCCAGAACTGTAGTCCTTGGAAAAAATGCAGTCATGCAGGGTTAGTTTTCATCTTCCTTCTCATTCCCACTTTGTGGTGTGTTAAAATTGGATTTTAATTGAATAGCTTGTTCCCAGATGTATCTTTTAATGCTAGCATTTGCTGTTGCTACCAGAGATATTTTAAATAGGATGGAGAATCATCCGTAGGACTATCCAAGGCAATGTGTCACCCACATCAGGAAATGATTTAGGCAAGAGAGTAAAGGAAATGTTATTTATAAAATATCTTTAACTTGTCACATCCCTTAAAGCATTAGGGGCAAGGAGAAGATTTGGTTGAGGTCTGAGGAGATCGTGTATTAATGGGTACATAGGTGCAGATAGCAGAGGGCCCCGGAAAAGGTCTTGCTTGCATCATCTATGGCAAGAGACAAGCTGCAGAGTCTACCAAATGCAACTGTCATGGGTTGGACAGGTTTCAAGGATTTGGTGGCTGGATTTATGTCCCCTTGGAGCTGAAAGATCGAGTGAAGGCTGCTGCCTTCTGCTATGATTTGGCTCATGGTATCACTGCGAGGGAAAGACCTGAATCAAACTGGAGATGAGAGGAAGGACATTTAGGATAAGCTGATGGTCAGAAACTCCCCCATGTCTGTATGCTGGGGGGAGGTAAGTAGAGGGCAAACAATGTTTGACCTTCTGAGAGACATGGTCACCAAGCAGCCGGTGTCTCGCTGTTACCAGAACACATGTGTAAGAGGGAAAAGAAGCTCAGCTGAGAAAAAAACATTGCAAAGCGTTTTTGGTGCTGGAGACGGGTTCAAGTTCAGCTTTTTCTTCCTCTCTGTGGGGACCAGCAGTAGGACACAAAGAAACGGTATAAAATTGAGTAGGGGAACTGCTGGTTGGACATTAGGAAGAGATTCTTCACTGAAACAGACTCTCCAGGAAAGTGGTTACAGCACAAAGCCTGCCAGAGTTCAAGGAGCATGTGAATGGCACTCTTAGTCATATATTTTAGCAAGGATCAGGGAGTTGGACACTGTCCTGGGTTCAGCAGTAGCAGTCATTTTTCTCCTTCTTAGTTGCTGGTGCACTGCTGTGTTTTTGACTTTCATCCTGGGAACAACACTGATAACACTGATGTTTTTAGTTATTGCTAAGTAATGTTTACTCCGACCAAGGACTTCCTGAGTCTCTTTGATGCACAGGTGGCCAGACTGGATGATTCCTCTAGGTCTTACTTCCTGAAGGTATCTCCTTATCCTCATTTCCTCATGCAGTTAAAACCTTACCTGCAAGCAAATGGCAGGGTGCCTGCTGCTTCTCCCTGCCTGGCAGCGGGGGGGATGTGGGGGTGAGTTTGTAAATTAGAGACTTGTTTTGTAAATTGGTTTGTTCTTTGTCTGACTTGCAAAGCTGGTACCTCTGCCTTGCGGCTAGACAGAGGGGAGAGCAAGGCAGAGGAAGGACCTGCAGAAGGGTGACACAGGCTGAGTGATGAGATGAAGCTTCCTAGGTGAGGTTTCTTGGCAGCCTCTCTGCATTAGGGATTCAGACCTGCTTGGCTTCGGGATCAAGAAATATTGCTGAATGTTCCTGGGCTTCCACCAGTCTTTTTAAGGTCTTTGCTGGATATCATTTTCTTGGTGGTTGCTTTAAGAGATCCTTTTGTTGCTGTAAAAGCAGAGTTTTAAGTGGTTTTGGTGGCAGAAGTCTGTAAGATCAGAGACATTCCTGTATTGGACAGTTAACCTGTAGATTTACTGCTGGGATTTAATTCAAAAGGCAAGCCAGGCCTTTTGTGTTGCCTCGTGTGGGCACCTATGCTCACTCTTGCTGTCACTGCAGTGGTCTGACGATGGCACATGGCACGGGCAGGTCTTGTGCACAGACCACATCATCTTGTCAGAGAGAAAACCATTCAGCTGGACGGATCACAGACCCCACCAAGAGGAGAACAAACCCCTGCAGCTGTGAGGCTCTTCTTTAAGTTGTCTTCCATGAAGGTGTGGAGGAGGCTGCAGTCAGATCTGGTCACAGGAGATGGTTTCATTTGATAGCTTAGTCCTGTTCTTTGTCTGAGCAGCTTCTTGCATGGAAAAGTCAAAAGAAACTTGGCTGAGGAGCTTTATTTGTTCCCTGTGCCCAGGCAGCCTGACCGAGCCCTCACCTGCTGGAGAGCAGCCCCATGTTGCTGGGGTTGCGAGCCAGCACTGCCACCCCTGGGGCTCTTGGAGCAAGTCCCAGCCTCTGTCTGTTCCAGTCTCCTCTCACTCTGCCATGCACCTTCCATTGCCTAGAGCTAAAACAAGCAGCCAAGAATTAATTGTTTTGTGTCCTTTTCTCCCCCTTGTTGCGTTGTGGTCTGATTGGTATCTGGGTTCATTGGGCACTGGAAGCGTTTGCTTCCCCTTCTCCAGAGACAGATGTTGGAGAGCGGAGTAAATGCTTGAACACAGCATGAGGGGATGGGCTGAGTGAGGTAGGGATCCTCCTGTTGGCTGCTTGCTCAACTCCATGGCATGGTTGGTCACAGGGAGAAACACTGATGCTTGGCATAGCTGGGGCACACCTGCCAGGCTGCAGGGGATGGAGTAAAAGGGGGTCAGGCTACAGAGTATTTTAGTCTTAGTGTCCTTCATTCATTTGGAGCAGTGAGAGCAAGGTGTGGGTATCTTCACTGCGTTGCAACTGATGGATAGAAAAAATGCTGTTCTTCAGTATAGATGCCTCACTGCATGGGTAGGGAGTGCTGGTGCTGGGACCTGGGAGCTGGGGCTCGGAGTTGTCCAGGTGAGGTGTGAAGAGTGTGGAGAGTGGGACCCAACGTGGTGCCAAGGGCTTGGCTCCCCCAGGCTGTTTCTGCTTCTCCACTCCAGGACAGACGAGGGATCTGTTGCTGTTGGCCATTAGGTGTGCTTCAAACTGCAGGTATTATCCCACCTTTGTAAGGTAAGTAAACTTTCCAAGTTTACAGGAGGTATAAGCTATGGTTAAATAAATAAATAAAGTTTATTTCACACCTACCAAGGCCTTTCACTGACAGCGAATCTAACTCAGTGCTCAGAAAAGGGCTGTGAGGGAAGAAGGGATAGTCTCTGTGAAGTGTGAGGAAGAAGGGAGATGCAAAGGGGAGCATGAGGAACCAAGTGTTTTACAGGATTACAAATTTGAGTGGAAATGATGAGATTAGGTTACTTTAAGCCTTGTCATTCTGTGGACTTTATGATGTTCAGAATGGTTCTGGAAGGCATGTCTTGCAGTCCAAATACAGGTGGGAATTCTGATAAATGCAGTGTCATTGGGCAGCTTCTGCTTTGGCAGTGCTTGATGAGATATGGAGAAACTGAGGGGAAGAGCAAAACGTGCCTCTTGGATTCAGGAAAGTGCAGTTGTACCAGTGCAGTGAAATCTATTAGTTGTGTTGGGAACTTCATTATTTATTTACCTGTTCCTTTTACGTGCATTAGACGTTTGGACTTTATGATGTACTTGAACTCCTGTAAAATCTTGGTCCCATAATCCTATGAAAGGACTGGATTTGGGAAGGATGGGTGGGAAACATCCTGCTCACCTGTCCTTAATGGGTTCTGCCCTCTTGGGGCAGGGATGGCATGCTGAGGGTGTGGGTTCCCAGAGGTCTGCCCATGCCCAGGGTGCTTTGGGAGCAGTGCAACGGGGGAATATCAGCCCTGACTGACCTAGAGAGGGGGACGATAGGTGTGGTTTTGGTCAGTGTTGACTGACAAGTTTTAGCTTCTTTCTAGTTGAAGGTTTGACACTGTTGATGCTGTGCTGTTCAGGGATGCTGGGGAGGTGGTGGTGGCCCGTGGGACAGCCCTTTTGACAGCGTCCTTCTGACACTTCACCTCTCCATCTTAATGCTTGCTTGGAAATGGCTGAGGCCGCCTCTTGAGGCCTTTTGGTTTCTCATTGCTGGTGTTTGAGAAGCGCTTGATCAAGAGACCGTATTTCTAGTAATTATGCCTCACATGGACCTGTTTTCTTATGCATTTAATAGGGCTCTGTCTCTTCAGCTTGTCCTTGGCCTGAACTCTTGAGCAAATTAAACGATGTCGGGGGGCTTCACAAGTGAGATGGGCATTAAAACCTTTGATTTTTCTCAGGGCAATTATTGTGACCAGATGAGGAAGAGGAGGCCGTTCAGCGAGTGATGTGGGGCAGAAGCTTTAAGACCCCTTCATTAGTAATGCTGAAGTTCACTATTTCAAGTTCTCAACTTCAGTAGCCCACTCATGCAGCAGGAATCCCAGGGTGACCTGCGGGCTTTGAGCAGTGCCTGAAGATACCCCTTCAAGGAAGTTCCATTTAACCAGGTGGCTTTTAGCTCAGCTGAGAAACTCATTTCTGAAGATGAGAAAAAGATTCCCTCAGTGTTCCTTCTAATTGTTCATTTAGGAGCAGAACTTTCCTCCAGCTGGGAGGGCTTAAGGCTGCCGTAGAGTGCTAATTAAAAGTAATAGTGATAATGAAAATGGGTATTTTCAAGGAAAGGAAAGGGCACCAGTATGCTTCCCCTGGCCCTTCTGCAGGAGGAGGACAGGCTGGGGGCCGTAGAGATGCATTTCCAGGAGAGCTGGGGAAGGGCACCAGGTCCTGGGCTGCTCGTTCTGCTTTAACAAACAGGGATGGTTCTTGATAAAGTGCAAGGCGCAGACCAAGCTTGCATCAGTTGGACAGAGCCGCCACCTTGAACTGTGTGAAGGTGGAGCTGCATCACGCTGCTGGGGCTGGGACACCACAAGCCTGGGACGTGGAGCACTAGGGGCTGCTGCTAGCCACAGAGCAGCCCGGCAGTGCTGGGGCCTCCAGGAGCTGTTAAAGAAGGAACGGTAAATAGTGCTCATAGGTGTAAGCGCTACTTGATCTGCAGCGGTCAGCTGAGGACTTCACAATCCCGCATGTCCCAGTGGCTTCCAGCAGCTTGGCTGTAGCACTGCTGCAGTCACCCTGGTGGCAGTGGGTTTTGCAGGGGATAAAAGAAGTGCTGGGGAAAAAAGATGGCATGTCTTGGAGCTGGTTTATCCTTCCTCTCAGCTGTAGTTTACTGGGCACTGGGGAGGTGCTGTTGTTTTACTGAAGTGATTGTGAGTCTCTCTTGACGTGAGCAGAGCCTCACACGCACGGGTTACAGTCCCCAGCAATCTTTGCTGAGGAGACTTTGTTATCTACATCCATCACGCTTAGCAACTGCCATTACTGTTTTGGCACTAATTACCATGCCTAGTATTAAAGGGGTTTACATGGGGAGCTTGGAGTTACTCAGCTAAGGTTAGTCTCTGGCTTAAGAGGCTTTCTGAGCACAGAGGTATTAATGACACAGAAGGCAGAGACCACTTCAAATTTCTTCGACCGTTTTTGGCTGCTGTGTTGGGTTTTCTGGTTTTGTGTTCAAAAGATTGATGAGTCTCTCCCATTGCGTGGCCTTGACTGTAAGGAGTGACCTTTCCAGGCCTTAGTGAGGAAGTGGGGTTGTCTGAAGGACAGGCTGGCTGTTTAGTAGTCATCATCAGGACCATTATTTGACCTGTCCTCTTGTGCTGTAGAAAACAGTCTTTCTCACTGCTAGAAATATGTTCTTTGTTTCTCCCATTGTAACAAGGAGTAGAACAAAATTGCTTACGACTATGAATCCTTTCCTAGAATGTTGTTCTAAAACTGGAAGGGAGAATAACGAGGCTTTGGGGAAGTGCTTGCACCCTGTGTGCTAGGGAGAGTGTTCAGCAGTGCTCAGTTGTCGTGGTCAGCAGGTCTGGAGCTAGGAATGGCTGTTGCTGTCGTTTTAATGTATTTTCTTGGAACAACAGAGCATGTCTTGTCTTGGAGAGCCTGATGCACTGGAGTTTGGCACTGGCTGCCATTGGCTCTTCTGCTCGTTCTGGCCCTGGGGAAGAGAAAGGTGGAGGCTTGACCTGCCTAAGGGTGATAGGGAGGGAGGCCACCTCCCTTGTGTAGACTGTGATGGGGGGCAGCAGAGAGGCACCAAGGGAGTAGGGGGTTGATGCCAATGAGAGGCTTTAAGAGGAGGAGGAAGACCTAGAGCATTAGCCAGAAGCACCATCTGTGGTCTAACCCAGTTGAGGGCAGCCCATAGTAAGGCTGGTCTGACTGGTGTAAAGTTATTTTGCAACTGTTGGCTGTGATTTCTTAGTGAAACCCACACAGACTGTGAAAGCAGCCAGCCAGAACAGTGGAGTCTGTACCAAGTACTGCCTGCATTCTGTGGCATATGGTCCTTCAGATTAATATGGAGATGAAGCTGTCAGAGCCTTGTCCATACTGGGCGATAATGGGACCCATACTCCATATTTACTGTCCATAGAGCTGCTGGCAGAACTTCAGCCCATGTTAAACTCATTTTCAGCTGTCATTTGGCAGTGGTGGCAATGTGAGCCCAGTTATGTTATAGTTTCCATTACTCCTGTAGTTGGAGAAGTAATAGATGCTTTTGCCAGAGTAGACCTAATCTGGCAGTTTGTGTTTTGCTTATCTTCTGAAGGCAAGGCCAGTTGATGTCTGTAACTGTTTAGTTCAAGAGATTTTTTTTCCTCTGAGAGTGAGACTATGATATGGGGTGTACACATGATAGATAGTGTGGGGACTATGTCTAATAATGGGACCTTCCCCATCCAGGCAGTAGGTTGGAGGTGAATGTGGCACACTAAGCAGGGTGTGGAGGACTTGCACCAAGGTTCAGAAAGGCTTCAGACAGAAGATCATGCTCTGGCAATTCTTATTTCTGTAAAAAGCTCAAGACAGGACTTGGAGCATCTTGCAGGCACTCTGCAATTATCATAATAAACAGTTTTATCATCTGCTTGGCAATCAATAATGTGGCTTATGCTGCTTTAGTATCTCACTGGTATTGATTATTTTAACAACTGTGCTGCGGTCAGCTTCTGTTAACTGGTGCTCCACTGATGGAACTTGTCCATCCTGCTGCAGAAGGCAAAGGACATGGGATTTCAACCCAGGCATAAGCAAAAATAAACAAGAAGGACAGGTCAAACCCAACTTTTAATCACAGAGGCTTGATGGCAGGATTTTGATCCAGGAATATGGAGTTGAGTGAATATTCTGTGTACGTGTTTTTTTTAAACAGAAGGGTTGAAATGTGATGCTCATATGAATTTGGGCTTGTGACAGTGTTGTGTAAAGCTCTGTCAGAAGAGGTTTCTGACCCAAGACCCCTGCCATTGAAGAAGGAAGGCTGTTCCCTCTGCAGTAAAGTGCAGTGCTTTTCCAGGGACCTGGGCTCTGAATGGGCTGGAATGGGAGTGTGCACGCTGGATATCCCCTTGGTGGTTCTGCTGGGGCTACTGCAGGGCTGGGTGATGCACTGGTGCACCAGCACCTCTCACACATGCTGTCCTGTGAGAGTAGAGGCTGTGGACATGGCATCAGGCACATGCGGTAGAGGTCCAGTGGCCCTGGGGCAGTCCACCGCTGCTGCCTCTACCAAAGACTTTGTCTCAGCTAAGTGAACCCTTGGGGGTGTTTCGGCAGTGTTGCTTCTGCTTCCAGCAAAGCAGTCAGCAATTAAGAGGTTAGTAGCTTACTCCATTTTGGGAGGAGGAAATGTAACTCTAATTCAGCATCCAGATGGGACATGAGGAAAAGACAGGACTTTCTGGGATTTGGGTGTACCTGAAGAGTTGGGTCTCATGGCCCAGTATTTCTCCTAATGGAATTTCCCATCATTTACTGCCCTGCTGATTTCTGATCAATGAAAATAAAATTGCATTGCCTCCTGAGAGGCTCCATGTATGGCTACAGCCTCCAGCTGTGTCAGTTCCGGTAAGATAATCTCATCAGGCGTGCAAGAGGGTAATAGGAAATAAAAATAAAACCCACAATTAGCAAGAGGCCAAGCAGCAGAGTAACGCTTTCAGTACTGGTGGTTTGGAGAAGGGTGTGAGGCAACTTCCTTCCCTGTCTCCAAAGGTGCCCACATCCCTCATGTTTGGGAGGCTGTTCAGATCCATCGGACACATGCTTTGAAACCTGTATTTGTCTGAAGAATCTCTGTCAGTCTCCCCCTGTGAGCCTGTTAAACTTGCACATGAGATGTGTTTGTTCTGAAGTGTGTTAAGCATGAGGCAGCTGATAGGATGGCTGCATACTGTGGACTAGGAGCCCATGAACTTGAGACTTTGAGCCATTAAGTGGCATGTAGTTATTGACTCCTCTTGGTTACTGCAGTCAGGAAGGTTTATTTTGACCAGGTAAAGAAAATGCTTAGACTATATCTGAAATCTTGAGCAGGGCACTGTTTTGGTAGCAGGTGAGTGAGTAGATGATCTGTTTACAGGAGCATGGGAGCGTTGGATCTGCTAAAATTCTTCCAGAAGAGAAGATTTCATTACCTGTTTCAGGGTTCTGGGGTTTTTAGGTTATCTTACAGTGATAAAACAGTGACCAGTAAAATTTATACATTTATTTATATAAAATTTATACCAAAACATTAACAACAGATCTGAGCGTACATCCTGGTGACCTTTGCAATGGGGCTTTGCTACACCAGTGTATAATTCAGAACTAACATATCAGACAGCTGTGGTGTCAAAGTGGCAAGCAGTGTCGTTACTGAATGACCTAATGCTGCTGAGCCTGCACTCTGTGCCTGAAGCATTGGCTTTCCCGAAGGGTGGGAAGAGCGGAACCCAGGACCATGCAGCATGTCTGTTTCCTAACAAGGACTGGATCTGAGCCCTGGCAGAGGGGGTTTGCATGACTTAGATTCTAACTCTTACCCTCTACTTGGCCCTTGCCACTAGTCTGGAACACAGATGTTGTTTGGGTAGATCAGTAGAAGGAAAGAGCATTGGCAGGGCTTCTTCCCTAGGCATGTGAGTCTGCATATGCAGAGCATTGCTCAGGGGGAGCGGTTTACCAGCAGAGCATCCACTTTTCAGGCTGGGCCACCTCAAGGTGCCTCTGTCTCCTCTGAAGCCCTGTCTCAGGGCTTGTTGAAGCTTGGCAATGGTGGTTTGTAAGAGCTGGCTCTCAGAGTAGCAGTGCAAATGCCTCAAGTGTTTCTGAGTGGGAGAGGCTGCTCCATGTGTCGAGCAGCTGGAAGATGGGAGGTGGATGAACCATCAGCAGAGCCGCAGAAGACAGCTGGAATCCCTTGCTTTCAGGAGTCGTGTCTGTGATTTATGTCCTGTAGTATTGCTATAAATGCTGTATTCTTCGATTTAGGAACAGCGCTCTGGCAATTTAAATACTATCTTGGATTTGTTTATATGTGTCTTTCTGGTGTTTGAAAACTCGGAACAACTCAGAGATTCTCTCTTAACAGCCATCTCTGTGGGTTAAATGGGTGTAGGTGTTGCCTAGTGCAAAGTCTTACAGATGTAACTGCCCTTTGTAGTAGGGACCAGGTGGCTCAAATGGAGCTGTGGCAGCTCTTAGTGGTACAAGCTACTGGACAGGCTGCTAGGGTGAAAATGAGGAAGAGGGCAAGCTTCAGACTGTGGCAAACGAGGGGAATGGTGAGGTGAAGATCAGTAAGGTATGGGAGCTTAGGGGGACTGTGGAGTCCATGTGACAGAGTGCGGCAGTTTGTCCTTGACAGTTCTTCAGTTAGTTTTGGAGTTATGTCAACAACAGTGCACTGAAAATGTGAACCAGATGCAAATGTAGTTATTTATGCAGCAGCATAGGCTGGAAACTGTATGTGACAAGAAGTGCTAGGGTTTTAGAGCAAAAGGGTGAATTGCGCAACTCATGGAATGTGTGATATTTTAAAGCAAATCAGTGTGGAAAGAAAATCTGAAACTTCTGTGGTGTTCTACATAAGAGGAGAGGTTCATGCAGGACCTGAAAACAAGCTCTGTGTCCTGGGTGTGTGTAAATGCCATGTCACTTACGAACTAAGCAAGTGTTTTACTCTGTTTTGTAAAGAGAAATGTGTCCTAAGCTAGTTTACCTCTGCTACAAAATGCTTTCAGTGAGAGCGTGTCTCTGGAGGAATAAAGGCTCTTTTCCCCAGCTGCTCACTTCAGCCCCTCTGGCACTCCTCTGGATTACTCTGCTCTCAGTGGCAGTGGGTTGATGATTGTATAAATATTTGTGTGTGTAGTACAGTAGCTGACTCAAAAGGATCATCAAATGTGGAAAAATAGTTCATAACAATATATTTTCTGAAAAGCTGCCTGAATCTCATATCACTCTCTCAATTTTAGCTGGTGTGAAGGACAGAGGAAAAAATGTGGGTAATGTAGAAGGTTCACCTTTTCAAGGAGACCCTTTCTCTCTGAGTTTCATGCCAAGTGCTTGAGCCCTACAGCTTTCAGTCCTGTTTTGTTCAGCATTTCCTTTGCTTCCTGCTGCTTGAAAAGCTGTTTATGCTAATGATCCTGTGAAGATCTGAGGCGCTGGCTGTGCCTGTGCGTGTGAGCCTGTGTGTCAGGGAGTGCTTGCCTTTTCTGTCCTGTAAGGACAGTGTGCAGTGCAGTGCTTGTTTGTGCTGTCAGCATGCCAGCTCTGGAGCACTGCCGGCTGCCAAAGGCAGGCCCTCCATGTGGTTGCCTTCCTGCTGGGAGAAGACCGACCTGTCCTTTTGAGGTGCCTGGTGGATCTTTTCCTTTTTGTAGACCACTGTATACTGCCTCATTGTCTTTTAGGACCTTGTGCCCTTCAAGAACCATCCCTTGGAAGGGAAAACACACCATGTTCACTGGGGCTTCCACAGAGGTGTGTGAATTCGCTAAAAGGGCTGTCAAGCACTGGAACAGGCTGCCCAGGGAAGTGGTGGAGTCACCAGCCCTGGATGTATTTGAAAAATGTGTAGGTGTGGCACTTAGGGACAGGGTTTAGTGGTGGACATGATTGCATTAGGTTAATGGCTGGACTCTGACCATAAGGGTCTATTCCAACCTAAACAATTATGATTCTGTGAATTCTTGGCTTTGCCAGTATAACAGAACAGTTTGCAAGGACTGGCAATGCCAGGACTCTTATAATGGGTGTTGGACCCCATGGGTCAGTGTTGATTGGATCCCTCTTTGCTTGCTAATTCCACTCTTGGTGCAGTGGTGTTGGATGTGGCCGTGTGTCTTGCTGGAAACAACATTCTGGCGCTGAGCAGTGGTTGCAGGGAAACTCCTGAAGTCAAAACTGAGCTTGGTGTTTGGTTGGTAAAGCCTAACCGCAGAAGGGGAAGAAGGCTGGATGTTCAGGATTTGGCAAGATGGAGACCTCGTTACGAACACTCAGCAAACTCCATTTGTTGATGAGGCAACTCCAATGAGATAAGTGTGTGCCAAAACACAACTTGGGTCTTGCTCAGAAAGGTGCAAGATGTAACTTGCTATGTGAAAATGGGAAATTAGTTAGTAATTTCTTCTTTAAAATATTGAACTTGGCAAATAAATACCAGTATTTGCAAGGGTATTTTTGTTAGAGGAATCCCAAGGCACTGATGTTGTAAAATATTGATGGAAAGGCCCACTTAGAAGAAGTTCTTGAAGCTATGCATCCGCATGCACTATTATGCTTAGATTTTGGCTCTTAAATACCATTTCAACCTAATATTTCAAGTCCTTTTGCAGAATCCTCTATGTTTCCCTTAGGCTGGCACGTATTCTTACTACTTTCTGGCACCTTAATGAATGGGAGAGAGCTGAAAGCTGTACCTTCTGTTTAAGCTAGAAGATAAAAGTGTTTCATGAAACTGGGAATTAAAACTATTACTGTATTGCTCCCAAGCTTGAATATCCAGCCCTTGTTGCTTAGGAAATTTTGAAAGATCTTTCTATTCTGGGAAGTGACTTTCCACATATTTGTGTGCTAACAGCTGCTGTATAAATCTCATAAAGTGACAACATGCTCATGCAACCTTATTTTACCCTCTTATGTGACCATCCTGCTTACTAAGTGAGGCAGTGTGTGAATATGTAATTAAAGACAGTATCATAATGCATATGCATAAGGGAGCAAAATTGAAGTTGCTTTGGCAACATACATTCTGTTCTCCCTTAATTTTTGAATTCTTGATCCTAGGTAATGACTTTTATCAGGTCTCTCCATATGCAGTTTCTAAGTGGTACAAGGGTGCTTTGTAGCATGCCAGGTGCAGGGAAGTGACATAGAAAGCTTTGATGCTGTGGGTTTGTTGTGTCACAGCTCCAGACGGACATGGTAATTGCCTTGCTTCTCCGTCCCGGACTTCCTGCTCTCAGGAGCTTTGAACATACCTGGCCCTAGGGATCATGGGGTTTACTGGGCTGCTCGGTCACCTTTGATACTTCCATTCCTAGTTTTTAGACTGGAACAGCTGTCATCAAATGCCATTCCTGAGACAGAAGCTTCTTGGCTGATGTGAGCATCAGCACTTGCCAGGCTCTATGCTTCTGAGATCATTGTAAAGCACTGAGCTGTGTGCATAAGGAGGCTGTGCACAGGGCATCTAAAGCCACTTTTAGTTCCTTGCTGTCTTTGCTGTCTTTGCTGTCTTTGTCCTCTTGCTGCCGTCTCTTCTTGCTTCCCCCTGAATCGCCAGCATCTGTGCTGAAACTACTCTGAGGTTGTCTTGCAGCCTGTATTTATGCTGTTGATTTGTAGAGCATCTGTTGGCACAACTGGTAGGTGTGTATTTACAAAGTTTAGAGGCCGTTGTGCAGTTCTCTCCAACAGGAGCCGCTTAGGTGCAGTTTCTGACTGTGAGCATTTGCAAGAGCTGACCCTTCTGTGGAGCCATGGTGAACGTGTGAGTGCTGGCTGGAGCTGAGCCTCTGCTGCCTGCCAGGATGCTCTGATGGAGCAAACCCTGCTTGTTACAGGGCTAAGCACTTCTCTCCGCTGTGCAGCTGAGGGAATAGGCAGAGGGAGGGCTGCCTCTCTGGGTATCTTCCAGGGTAATGGCCATGGATGTAATGCATCTGCTTGTATCTTTTCCCTGTCCTCAGCACCCTTTCTTTTTTTCATGGTGCCATGTGGGTCATTAGCTGAGGGAACAGTTTCTCACTGTCTCTTTCTCCTTTTGTTTTTCTCCTTCCTCATTGCTTCCAGTCTTGGTTTACTGCCAAACAGCCTCTTGTGAAAGGGCCGCGTAATTAACCCTGTGCTAATTAACAATTTAAAATTACACAGCACGGCTGTTCATATTTAATTCTCGGGAAGCCTGGGCAGCAGCAGGAACCCTCCCTCCACCGCCCACACCACATGACTGGGGAGAGCAGCCTGGTGCTGTGGGCTGGGGGTCCCCAGGAGCCCCCAGCCTGCTGGGACTGAGGGTGTTGCTTCAGCACCAGCTGCTGCTCAGGGATGGAAGCGCTGCTGTAAGATGACATGTTTGTCCCTCCGAAGATGGGGCAGGGAGGGGGAAGATGTGGGGATTGACTCCACTTGTGTCCTGGAGAGAGCGTGGATGCACACCACTAGCTGTGGTTAGTGGAAGCTCTTTGATGAAAGTGTGGGGCATACAGTGCTTTCATTTGCACTGGCCCATCCAGAGGTAGCTCGGCTCTGGACAGCTGTGGCTGTTGCTCCCTCCCCTGTGGTGTTGAAAGTCCTCTAGCCTGGACCCAAATCTGCTTGGAGGGGCTGCAAGATGCAGCAATGCTGCAGAGGAGTAGGGGCTTGGGTGGGCTGTGTGCCAGTGGTATGGTGAGCCAGTGGTGGGAGCAGCACCGGGATGTGAGGCTGATTGAGGAGAGCCTTTCCCCACTGGTGGGAACACAGGGAGTCTCCAGCACTCAGGCTGTTCTCTCTGTAACTGGATTTCATTGATTTTACGGGAAACCATGTTTACAGACAGAGTGCTGATCGACCTGACAAGTTGACTTCTGCCTCCTTAAGTAAGAACTACCTTTTCTTATTGACTGTCTGATAAACAGAGCAGAGAGGGCTGGGGGTGGGGAGTGGGTGGGAGATGTGGAGCATCAATCTGTCCTCGCAAGAACCCCCTGTCCTGTGCGAGTTGATGAGGGGTGGTCTGGGATAGAGGGAGATGCAGGGCCAGTAATAGTGGACTGATAACTACATTGTACTCCTGTTTGGAGTCTGGTTTGCTTTATCACGGCAATTGCTCTTTTCAGTTTAAAGCAACAATATCTGCAGTTCCTCTGCAAATAGAAACAAATATTTCTGTTCCTCTTCCTCATCAGCATAGTTTTGCAGGAGTAGCTCTGTTAATAGACTGAGCAGGCAGGAAAAGCTCAGGTTTGTATAGGGGCTTAGCCTGTGTGCAGATGCTCTGGCTGGCCACGTTTTGGCTGTGGGCTTTTCCACTTTTCTGTAAGGGCTTCTCTGTGACAAGGAAAGGGAGAGGAGAGAAAGATTCCTTTGGAGTAGCACCTCCTGAACTGGTTAACATGGAGTGAGAGAGGATAAAGCAACCCAAGATAGAAAAGACCACCAATTAATTCGTCAGCACTCACAGATCTGCCTAGTCGGGCCTGGCCGGGGGAAGGGATTGGCTTTCTTGTCAATAAACAAGTCCCCAGTGCAGCATCAAAGCCGCAGTCCTTTATCAATCGCGGCCTCCTCTTCCCGCATGTTCCTGTAACTTACCAAGCATTTATTAGATTGATTTTACAATCAGGCTGTTAACCCTCCCACCCCGTCAGCCCCAGTCACCCTTTTGGCCCAACTGGGAGTCGGGCATCTTCCTGCCAGTCAAGGGTTCTTGATGAGGGAGACACTCAGATTTGTGTCATATCTCACCTAGCCATATTTTCTGGGGTGCTGCCTGAACACTTTCTGTCTAAAAGCATCTGTGGGGTGCTCTTGTTCCACATTGCATTTTGAGGTCCGCAGAGGTATTTCCAAAACTTTACTTGACAGAAGTATGGGGTTTATAGAGTTTCTTATTTTACTCATTTTTTTTTCCACCCAGTATGAACTTGCTTTAGTTTAATTTGGATTGCAGTTGTCAGTGCAAAAAGTAACAGTGAGCGCGATAGAGTACATCATGTTGTGGGAGGCTGAATACATAGTATTAACGCAGAAGGATCTGGGATCAGTCTAAAGAAAACACACAGCTGAGGACAAATGTTCTGTGGGAGAGAACTGGTGAAGTAAGAGCTGCCACAGTGCTGTGCTGAAGTGCAGAAGTGTTTTAGCTAAGGTAAGCAAAACAGGCTAATTAAGAAGACTAAGCCTTTTGGCAACAGGGTTATGGTACTCTTCGTTCTTATTCCGCTCAGTGCACCAGGTTATTTTTATTGCACCTCAAACTCACTGTTTATTCCCAGTGCAACCACAAAGACAGCTGTGTATGGCATAGAATTCAAGGAAGGTGGGGGCTGGAAATGCCGTAAGGTAATACTGTGTGTGAATGCTTTGGATTATTACACCACTGCGTCTCCATGTCCTTCTATCAGAATCCTCACTGCGCTCACTTTGGGAAATGTTACCTTCCACTTCACGAGCAGTTGTAAATACTTTTTCTCAAGCTTCACCAGCAGTAAAACAGGAAAAAAAATAAAAACATGGACACATGAAGGCAAATCAGAAAAAGTATGGATGGCTTCATGTGGTAAAAAAAAATAAACTGGCAGATAATGAAAATAGGAAAAAAAGAACATTGAATGT
This sequence comes from Ara ararauna, assembly GCA_028858755.1. NCBI lineage: Eukaryota > Metazoa > Chordata > Aves > Psittaciformes > Psittacidae > Ara > Ara ararauna. Next base: position 2,208,336 of record CM054410.1, on the reverse strand, counting down.
TGGTCCATTTTCTTTTGCTTGAGCTAGCTTGGGCAATTCATTCAGTGATGCTGTGGCATGTTACCTACTTTGCACCTTCTCTGGCAAATCTTCAGTTCTCTTTGTATTTTTTCTTGTGTTTCCCAGGTATTTATGTACCAGCTGCGTGTTTGTGCAGCAGTGACTGTGTGCAGCATGCACCAGGGGGGCAGACACACAGGGAAAGTTGGCTTGTCTTACAGCACGCTGCTCTGCTGAAGATCATGGGGGTCTTCCATGCCCCGTGGTCTGAAGTCAGGCTGGAGAGCACTGGAAACACTTTAAAACTAGAATTATATTTGACTCTTAGGTAGTAGCATAGATTGCCAAGACACTGATAATCTGTGGTGTGAGAGCCCAGGGGTGGCAGCAGGCTGATAATGTGGTTGGAGGCATTGAAGGGAGATCCCTGAAGCCCCGAGGTGCCAGCTGGTCCCTACACAAGTCTCAAAGGGGAGTGACAGGGTCCCCACTAGTAGTCCAGCTTAGTCAGAGCTCCAGCACTGCGCCCTGCTTGGTGTATCTCATGAGCTGAAGCAGCAGCTAATTGGAGAATGCTCAGGTAAGAGCAACTTTGAGGAAGAGGTAGTAAATGAGAGAGGTTTCAAGACAGACTTAAAAAGAATTTGTAAACTTTAAATGTATTGTTTAAAATCCATTCAGTCAGTTCAAGAGTAACAGCATATTGTTACATTAAAACCTGCCCTGTCCTTCAAACCCTTACACTGAGTATCAGCAAAAACTTTCCCCACACGTGTTCGGTTTGGGAATAGTCTGATGAGCAAAGTAGTACTTGTGTTCAGTTGTAAAAGATAAAGTATTGTGGAAGATTTCCTGTGCGGCATTGATGACCACGGATCTGGAGCATGACTATTCTGTTGTCTCTTGGGTCACAGATTGTAAAAGTGTGGTGAAGTTGGCCTCTGCTTGCGCAGTTGTTCCTTGGTTGTTTCCTATGGATCCCTTGTATCTGTATACCTGAGGAAATCTGTGGACCATAGGTTAAAGATCACTTTTACAGATGAGGTAATAGTGCTTTAATTTCTGCTGGTGTTTCCTCCTGTGTGGCTTGTGCAGCTCTCTATAGAAAGCAGACTATAGAAATGCTCCTTTGCAGACAGGGTTGTGGTAGGGTTGCAACTGAGCTGGCAATCTCCTGCTTATTTGTGGTTTACATTACAATGGTCCAGCTCTTAGCAGTAGCAGTCCCTAATCTCTTAGGTCTGTAACCTCTAGAAAGGCACATCGTGCCTGGCTCAGGGTTGCAGCGCCAGAGATGCTGGCAGGATGCAGCGAATGAGGTAGAGGTGGTTGGGAACCATCTATGTTGGCCATGTTCAGCGGCCCCTGTTTGCTGGCTGCTCGTACTCTGGGTGAGTTCCCCAGCTCTCATTGTATTTGGTGGAATAGAAGTAGTGGAAAGGATGTTCTCCCTTCTCCTCTAGGAGCAGAATCAGCCGTTTGTCTCATCTGCGGGTGAGAGGAAGCCTCTATCTGTGTACGGAGGCTGTGCCCTGTAGCATCTCCAGGAGATTCCTGGAGCATGGTGGGCTGCCTGCTTTCCTATCCCCGGCATGGACCCTTGTCAGATCTGGAATTTCCTGTTTGGTTTCTCTCCTGACGTGTCTCTGTTTAAACTCTGTCCAGAACACAGCAATTAAATCTCCTGTGCATGCCAAATGCTGCTGCTATGAAATCTCTGTGAGTTGCTCTGGGTCCTGTGGTCTGCCACAGAGGTGCACGTGTGGTAGCTCTGTTTCTGTCCTCTCCTAACTGTTCAGAGAAGAAATCACCCAAGTCACAGGGTACCATTCTCACAATGTTTTTAAGCTCCAGCACTATTCCATTGTAGTTTCTTAACTTCGTTCCCGTCAAAAGCTTTTCTGTTACATTTTTGTTTTCTGAAGATCTAAGACTTGGGTGCGGCAGTGCAGGTCCTACACTGCCCCAGTTCAGGAAAGGTGTTGGGGAGGTTTTCACCACCTCCCAGGTCCCTTTGTCTTGCCTTTTGTGTTCCTCCTTCCATTGTGTTTCCATTGCTCATTTCCAGCAGTGCATTATCGCCTGTTCCTGGAGCCCATCGTGGGGCACTAACTCTCTTAGCCTCCTGTTTGGTCCTGAAGAGCAGGGTCAGTGGCCCTTGTGGTGGGGAAGTCTTCATGGGAACTGTCTCTCCTCCCTGACTCACCTGCTTTTCCCCTTCTCTCCCCACCTACAGGTCCGAGCTGTACCGGGTGCAATGAGCGCTCCGAGCCGGCCCTGCCATGGAAGGCTGTGACTCACCTGTCATCCCTGGGAAGGACAATGGGTGCGGCATCCCTCAGCACCAGCAATGGACTGATCTCAACAGTGCCCACCTCCCTGACGCAGCCAGCAGCATGGAGCAGCCTGCAGCAGAGACCCGGGGCCCCCTGGACAGCCTGAGGGTCCCTTTCCCAGAGCACGTCCCCGAGAGCAGCGCCGCGGCTGGCCCTGGCGCCGAGCCCACTGGCAAGGAGGTGAGCTGCGGGCAGTGCGGTGCCTCCTTCGCCGGCTTGCAGAGCTACATGGAGCACCGTTGCACCGGCGCCCGCCCGGCCCCGCCGCTGCGCGGGGACAGCGGGAGCGAGAGTAGTGAAGACGGGGAGGAGGAGAGTGACGTGGAGAACCTGGCCGGCGAGATCGTGTACCAGCCTGACGGCTCAGCCTACATCGTGGAGAGCCTCAGCCAGCTGGTGCAGAGCGGGGGCGCCTGTGGCAGCGGGGCTCTTTCCTCACTGCTCCCGAACTCTCTGCCCAAGCAGGGAGAGCCCTCTGCCGCCGCTCCCGTCTACCCACAGATCATCAACACCTTCCACATAGCCTCATCCTTCGGGAGGTGGTTTGAGGGTTCAGACCAGGCCTTCCCGAATACCTCAGCCCTGGCGGGCATCAGCCCCGTCCTGCACAGCTTCCGCGTCTTTGATGTGCGACACAAAAGCAACAAGGATTACCTGAACAGCGACGGTTCTGCCAAAAGCTCTTGCGTATCCAAAGATGTTCCCAACAATGTGGACCTGTCCAAATTCGATGGCTTTGTGCTCTACGGGAAGAGGAAGCCCATCCTGATGTGTTTCTTGTGCAAGCTGTCCTTTGGGTATGTCCGCTCGTTCGTGACCCACGCAGTGCACGACCACCGAATGACTCTGAGTGAGGAGGAGCGGAAAATTCTTAGCAATAAGAACATCTCCGCTATCATCCAAGGGATAGGCAAAGACAAGGAACCCCTTGTCAGCTTTCTGGAACCAAAAAACAAAACCTTTCAGCACCCTCTCGTTTCTGCAGCTAACCTCATAGGCCCTGGACACAGTTTTTATGGTAAATTCAGTGGCATTTGCATGGAGGGCGAGCAGGCCCTTCAGGCCGGGGCAGCCAGTGGAGCAGAGCCACCGCCAGCAGGCGTCCTGGCCCCCGGTGCACTCCTCAACCTGGGCGGGCTGACCAGCTCGGCTCTGAAGACTCCCATTACCTCAGTCCCCCTGGGCCCGCTGGCCTCCAGTCCCACCAAACCCTCAGAGGGGAAGGACCTTGAGGTGGCAGAGGGGGAGAAGCAAGAGGGGGGTGAGCAGGACAGCCTCTCGGAAAAGGCAGAGCCGGCCGAGGAGGTAGAGGAGGAAGAAGAGGAGGATGTGGAAGAGGAGGAAGAGGAAGAGGAGGAAGAGGAAGAAGACGAGGATGATGAGGGTTGCAAAGGACTGTTTCCAAGTGAGTTGGAGGATGAACTGGAGGAGCGGCCCCAGGAAGATGCTGGGGCTGTGGCAGGTGGCAGTAGCAGCAGCAAAAAGGACCTTGCTCTCTCAAACCAAAGCATTTCTAACTCTCCCTTAATGCCTAACGTGCTCCAGACCCTGTCACGGAGCACAGCTTCTACTAGTTCTAATTCTGCTTCTTCCTTTGTCTTTGATGGTGCAAGCAGGAGGAATCACTTAAGCTTTAACAATGAGGGTGGCGGAGCCAGCGTGGCAGAGGGCAGCAGGAGGCTGGACTTTATCGATGAAAGTGCCAATAAAGACAATGCCACAGCACCAGAACCAAATGAGAGTGCGGAGGGCGAGGACGGGAGCTACCTCTCCCATCACCAGCATGCTGGCCCCCTCTGTGAGCTTGGGAGTGGGGAGTGCCCTTCTGGGAGCGGCGTGGAGTGCCCAAAGTGCGACACGGTCCTGGGCTCCTCACGGTCACTGGGTGGCCACATGACTATGATGCATTCTCGCAACTCATGTAAGACACTCAAGTGTCCCAAGTGCAATTGGCACTACAAGTACCAGCAGACGCTTGAGGCGCACATGAAGGAGAAACATCCTGAGCCGGGTGGCTCTTGCGTGTATTGCAAAAGCGGGCAGCCACACCCACGGCTGGCACGGGGTGAGAGCTACACCTGTGGTTACAAGCCCTTCCGCTGCGAGGTCTGTAACTACTCCACTACTACCAAAGGCAACCTCAGTATTCATATGCAGTCCGACAAGCATCTCAACAACATGCAGAACCTGCAGAACGGAGGGGGAGAGCAAGTCTTTAGCCACACTGCCGGGGCAGCGGCAGCGGCAGCAGCAGCCGCGGCAGCTGCGGCAGCCAACATTGGTAGCACTTGTGGGGCCCCCTCTCCCACCAAACCAAAAACCAAACCGACGTGGCGGTGCGAGGTGTGCGACTATGAGACCAATGTAGCTAGAAACCTCCGTATTCACATGACCAGTGAGAAGCACATGCACAACATGATGCTACTTCAGCAAAACATGTCCCAGATCCAACACAACCGGCATCTGGGCCTCGGCAGCCTGCCGTCACCTGCCGAGGCCGAGCTCTACCAGTACTACCTGGCACAGAACATGAACCTTCCCAACTTGAAGATGGACAGCACTTCCTCAGATGCACAGTTCATGATGGGTGGATTCCAGCTCGATCCCACCAATGCCATGGCAACAATGGCTCCATCTCTAGGTGAGGCTGAAGGGTTTTCCACCGTGTCCATGTTGGGGGTGGGGAGATTGCGTTTGCATTCCAGGAAAGCCCTCATGCGCAGACTGGGCGCTGCATACCGCATCCCTTCATCCTGTCATTGTGGCCCCCTGTGTGGTGCAGCTGCCGTGTGGTGAGTTGCCTTTATGTGGTGGTTGAGGATGAAGGCTGCACAGTGGAGACCTCTCCATTCCCCCACACACCAGTTTTACTTATCCTGGGAAAATATGTTACTTTTCTCATACGTTTTCTAAGAGTCTTAGTAGGGAGCTAATTAAACAGTAGGTATGGGTTATTGCTGACATGCATAAAATGTGCCTTCTCATTGTGGAAAGCATCCTTACTACAGTGTTTCCTGATGATTTTTACTTGGTTTGGCAAGGGGTATGAGTAGTTTGGCAGGTGACTTTGTGAGAGGGTCTGATCTGAGTCTGGTGCTCTCAGAGCTAGATGTTGAGTTGGTTTGTTACGTGCTGTGTTTCCGGTAGAAGAAAAGGAAAGCAGGTTTGAGAGTTGTATTGAATTTGGTGGAAGGGGTGGTGTTCCCATGCTGAAGAAACTGAGCTGAAATGGTTCTTCTGATGCCAGCGTGAGATACAAGACCGGAGGCTCAACCAGATGGGTATTACTAAACTGGAGAAGAATGCTAGAGAGATTATTTCTCTAATCAGATCACAAAAGCACTTAAAAATGAGCTACCCAATGCATTTTTCCTGATAACAAGCATTCACTGTGTTTTGTGCTTGGCATTGGCCGGGGGGGGGGGGGGCACACCCCATCCGCACACACTGTAGACCAGGAATTAGACTGGGAGTGGCAGGTCAGGTCCTGTTTGGTTCCTCCCCCAGCAGCTGCTGGTCACATGCATGTGCTGCCCAGTGTGTTTGACCGTCGCAGAGCTTTGGGGTTGAAGCTGGTGCAGGACAGACCCTCCACTCCTCAAGTGTGGCAGATGCTGGCTGCATTGGTTTGTTGGTGCTGAGAGTCTTTGCACAGTATCTTGAGAAAGTACGTGAAGAGAAATGTGCCACTTCACCTGCTTTCCTCTGAACTAATTCCTCGTCACTGCACTCTGCCCTCCCTAACCTTGTCCATCCATTGATGCAGTTATTACTGATGCGCTCCATTACTGGTTCATTGGTCTTATGCATGTTCTCCTCTCCTTCAGCTATTCATAGTGCCGCTTATTATTAGTCCAGAAGGACATGAAAGTCATGAGAGTGCAACAACACAAGATACTAAAAAAATAAAAAAGAAAACAGAGGAACTCAAGTGACTATAAATTAATTAGAATTTCCCACCCACCCCGCCCCCGTGGTGTCCCATCTTGCATCTTTAGGAGGTCAAGGACACAATATTTAGTGTATTTTCAATGACTCCAAGTTGCCAACAGATGTAGTAGGCACTCATCTGTAATACAGCTTGCATTATATAAAGTTAATGGTGATGGTGGTGGGTTTCTTGAAAGGCTCCCTTCTGGAGCTAATGGCATCTCTTCACTGAAGCACAGGGCAGTTGGCATTACAGAAACTGGGAGGAATTTAACAAAAGCCTTCTAAAGTGCATGACAAGGCCTTGAGTGTACATGAGCTTGCCTGGGGAGTGATTTAGGAATGGTACACTTGACAGTTGCAAATCTCAAGCTGAGGATTATGGAAGGAGGCCCTTCCCATGTCAATAAGTACTTGACACAATCTCAGCTCGTTAGACTCATACACACCCCATGAACTTTGCTAGAAGTGAAGCAGATTTTCCCATTTTTACACTTCAGTCCAAAACCAGATTTAAGTAGACTATTAAGAATTCAGAAGAGTCTGCCTTTGAGTTTTTAGTGCGTGACGTGTTCAAGAGAGACTGATTTAAAGAGGGGATTTCAGGATAGATGCCAAAAGGGATGCTTTGAAAAGTCACTATGATTAGGAGACATAGACCATAGCAGGCAAGTGGCGGGTTCCCTGCTCTTCAGGTAGTTAGTGAGTGGGAACAGAAGATATAATTCTACCATGGCAGGGAGAGATAGAGCAGATCAAGGAAAAAGATCGTGGGCTACTTTCATGGAAAGACTGGTTCCTGGCAGTGCATGTAGATGGGATTTTCCTTCTGCAGCCAGTGCTTCTCTGTGTGATCACAAGATCTGCTTGATGGAAGTGAGGTGCTGTTCCTGTAATAAACTCAGCATTGAGGTTGCCTTGTAAACTGTAGTTTGTCCTGATCAGGACTGTAATGAGCATTGTGGTATTGCATTTCTGCAGGAAAGATAGTTGGACGTACACTGCCCAAAGCTGTGGTCTGCACCAGCTGTGCCTCTCTGCTTTCAGAAAGGTTAATACAGTTCCGCCTGGACTTTGAGTCTTCCCCGTGTTGGCTTGTTCTCAGCAAACAAGTTGAAACACAGAAAACTATAAGTTAAAAGGAAGTTAAAATGTCTCATTTTGATTGACTGAGTAACTGTTGACCTAAAGTTTCCTTTAATAAGGTTGTTAAGCTGAGCTATGACGTAAGATCAAGGTAAAATACCAAGAAGCTTCAGGAAGAGCATAAATGTCTTAAAAATGGAAACGGAGAGAAAGGTGAAGCAAAGGTCCTAAGAAGAGGCTGGTGGTTGGTCTCAGTGCTTTGGCATGAAAAGTTGTTAGGAAAAGGTCTCTGTGTCCACATCTTCAGAGTGCTGATGTAAATAAGAGCTTGCTGCATTCATTTACTGTAAGTGAATAGAGTTCAGCTCATGGTTTGAAGGGTAGGTCTGACACTTAGTAAGCATCCTGCTGGCTTTCCTTGACATGCTCTTGCACTCTCATTATTAATAGTGGTAGTCTTTTCCTTGGGCATACAGAACGTCTGTTAACACTATTTTTAGAAGGCTGTGCACCATTTTGAACTGTTGAACAAGAGGTGAGATCTAATAATACAGGAGTGGCACTTTCCTGGTTGTGTTTTTAACTGCCACATTCTGTTGCCTACTTGTGACAGCACTGTGGTACACCCACCACTTGGACCAGAGGCTCTTGACTGTTTTTATTTGGCAGGTACTGTGCTCTGGCACTGTGTGAGGTAACAGTTCTTGCTTCTCTAGGTAGGCAAGAAAAAAATAAGATAAAGTGTTAATGCTATTCTTGAAATGGCCATGGAGGCTTCAGTGTGCTATTAAGAAATTCTATGGCCTCTAAAACTCTGTAAGATTTTTCTTGCCACTTTCAGGGACAGAGGGTTGGATACTTCTTCAGTGGGTGGGTAGCAAGAGCTAACAAGGTCCTTTCCCAGCCTTACATGATGGTTGTGATTGCTTTTTTATTTGGATACGATACTGACCAGCAGCACAGAGGAGTAGGCAAAAGGAATGCTGTGCTTAGCTCTTGCTGTGTGTTTGATGGGTGCAAGAGTTGTGCTGAGAGTAGCATGTGTTCTGCTGTGTGCTTCTCTTCAGGCAAGTAAAGAATCCAGCTTTTCTGACCTCTTTCTCCCCTTTTTCCTTCATGCAGTGGGTGGAGAGATCCCCCTGGACATGCGGTTAGGTGGTGGACAGCTGGTGTCTGAGGAGTTAATGAACTTGGGTGAGAGTTTCACACAAACAAATGACCCATCGCTGAAGCTGTTCCAGTGTGCTGTGTGCAACAAGTTCACTACAGATAATTTGGACATGCTGGGTCTCCACATGAACGTGGAGCGTAGCCTCCCTGAAGATGAGTGGAAGGCAGTGATGGGGGACTCGTACCAGTGCAAGCTGTGCCGCTACAACACACAGCTCAAGGCAAACTTTCAACTCCACTGTAAGACAGACAAGCATGTGCAGAAATACCAGCTGGTAGCACATATCAAGGAGGGTGGAAAGGCCAATGAGTGGAGGCTGAAGTGTGTGGCCATTGGGAATCCGGTACACCTGAAATGCAATGCTTGCGACTACTACACCAACAGTCTAGAGAAGCTGCGTCTTCACACAGTGAACTCGAGGCATGAGGCCAGCCTGAAGCTGTATAAGGTAAGGGTTGGCTTTGCTTCGTCTTCCTTCATTGCCCAAGTGCTGGAACAGAGGAAAATCTGTTTGAACAGCAGTGGGTTGTAATCCCTTGGAGATGAGCTGCTCAGATCTCTCAAGCAGAACCCAGGCTCACTTGCATGGTGCAACAATTCAGCCTGCATTCTGGTATTAGATGTGGTGGTTAAAGCCTTAGGCCAATGAGTGTTCACGTCAAGGTGCTTTAATGGGGGGTTGTATGTCTTCTAGCACTGCATATAAATTATACTTTAGTACAGAAATTCAACAGTCACTGTTGAAAATGTTACGTGAGGCAGTGTTTGCCACACTTTGTTGGCTTTCTTCCATGAGGCAGTCTGTTAACCCATATGAGATTCTCCGCAAGCAGTTGGAGGCTTTTGCTGCCATTGGAGAAGTGTGTTCATCCTGGCATGGAGAAGGCTGGGTGGATGGAAAACAGAGGGGTGGAGGAAGAGGGCCACTGTCTCTGTTCTTTTATGTTCTGTGTACATTAATGCTGCGACCAGCAAAGTGTTGGCAGGCTGGAAAAGGGAGAAGACTCAAAGAGAAGCCTGTATAAACGTGCATGTACTTGACTGTGTGTGTGGACAGATATTTGGAAGCATTGCAGGTTTCCATCTGTGGGGGGATTCGGCCTGTGACTGCCATCTTGTTTTCTTTCCTCTTCCCACCCTCTTTCATTTGGTGTCTTTTTTATAACCATCATCTCTTTCCTGACTTGTTTCTCTCACTCACAACCCCTTTCCCTCCCTGGCCTGAGCCTCGTGGGCTGTAACCCAAGAGGAGCTCCGGATACAGTAAATAGTCCTTTCACTCGTGCAGCAAAATTGCTGCAGACGTTTCTATTGATTTTCACTGGACTTAAAGCTTCACCTTTTTCTCTAATCATCCCATAATGGCTTTACTATGAACAATCAGGTACGAATTGCTATAAATCTAAGCAGCCGCATACCTTCCCTTCACACATGCTATCCCACTCATTGTCTCCTCATTTCTCTCAGGGTTGTTTTTATATTCTTTCTATCCTCATCCTTTTCTTCCTGAATTCCCCTAGATGTGGTGCCATTTTTTATATAGAAGTATATATGCGTAAACAGACTGTATTTTATACGTCTTAATTATTTTTTGAATATTTTCTTTACGTAATGGGAATTTAAAACTTGGCATTGAACTGGTGGTGCAGTAGCCCACCCATGTCACAGTGCATACAGCTGTGAAAACTGGATTTTCCCTCGAAATGAGCAGTTCCACAAAATTCAGAGATGAAACAGACAGCCAGGAGCATCGTAGAGGGTTTGCTTTGAACTATGGTTGTTGGACCTGCCTGGAGTTGATGGGGAAGTGCTCTGAGGCGGAATCAGTTTCTGCTGAGCTGTCTATTGAGGTCAAGAGTGTTGTGTGATTGCTGTTACCGTCTTTAGCTGGGATCCAGCATAATACAGCAGAGACTGGCTCTAAAAATGGTCAGGTTTACACATAAACCTCTGCTCTCAGATGTGCAGGAGACCTGAGAGAGTAAATCAGCTTGGACATGGGCAGGAGAGTCCCAGTGAGCCTTTAAAAAGCCAGCTGAGGAACTAAATCTCTTCTGTCTGTGGAATTCAGTCTGGGTGCAAAAGAGTTGTTCAGAAGCTCTGTTATGAGTTTTAACACGTCGTATTGTTTTCTTAAATATACATTGCAGACGTTTAAAAATTCTTTATGTAGACCATTCACCTACAGTGGTTTCTGCTGGGGAAGAAGCAATAAGGGCTTTAGAGTTCACTCACTCTGAGGAAGGGTGGGGAGCAAAGGGAGACTTGGGGACACACATAGATGCTTGTAGTGAAGATTCCTGAAATGCTTTCGTCATGCAGGCAAAGAGGAGTTGTCACATTTCAGGTTTGTAAGAGTCTTGGGCAGTTCTCAGCTGCTACAGCCCTGTGTTGCTTCTGACACAAAAGCTGTGAAACACTAGATGGAGAATAACACACTTCAGAGTCATGAAGTCTGCTGAAGGGTCCATGTATTTGCTTTCTAACATGTCTGTAGAAAACCTTTAGCAGGGGACAGTGGATGGCTGGATACACGGTGTCTCACTCCAGCATAGCTAGAATTAGTGTTTGAAAACACTGGAAAAACCTTTCTCTGGATCAAGCAAGCATCAGTGCAGTTCTTGCAGTCTTCAGAGGGGTTGTAATGCCATGTCTCTCTTGATAGCTGAAAAGATGCAGCGGCAGTGGGGGTAGTTCACAGAATGGTTTCTCTTCTCTCAGGCCTTGGTGTGGTCTGCAGTAAATTGAGATTGATTGGATGTTATTTTTCCTCTTGCTAATGTAATCCATTAGCCTGGCACATGCATAATCAGTTTAGAGCACAGTTAACTGGATGTAATCGAGTTCTTCCCTGCCTGCTGGAGAAAATCCTCTCCAGATGCTGCTGGGTGAGAGCGCATTCTGGGCTTATCACACACAATCCTCCTTATTCCGCCTTTTTGCCATTTTACTCGTAAATCACATGTTACTGGCTGCTTGCATTGCCCAAGAGCCACTTCTTTAGTGCTACTTGCTGCCAAAAAATGTGATCTGGAGACACTGTCAGCCCATAGTCTGGTGAACCTTTTAGTTTCTCCTGCAATGCTTCAGTGCCAGATGAGGAGGTCTGGTCTTCTGCTGCCATCTTCGTCCTGCACATGGCAACAGCTTGCATCAGACCTCTTCCATGTTCGTGATGGGGCATCAATTCTGCAGTGGGGGCCTTGCTTACGACAAGAAACTGGTAGGGTCTGGTAATCCTTCCTTTCTTCTTATGTTCTCCTGGATCCCTACTGTCTCCCTAAAATCCTGCAGCTAAACTGAAAATCTTGTCATTTATCTGGGGGAATGTGGCACTTGTGCCCCTCACCATGTGCTTATCTTCTCTCTGTGGCTGGTGGCTTTTGTATTCTGAGAAACTACCTGGAAAGCAAGAGCACCACTGTAAACATAAGTGCTCAAGTTTTTCAGGTGGATGTACTGGCTTGAGGTAGATGATAGGTTTGAAGAGCGTTTGTCTCTTACTAGCGCAGCTTGATGAATACAGTGAGAGTGGGGCTCAGCTGCACTGTCGCTGTAAGCAGGGAGGCAGAGGCTGTGCAGACTCCTGACAAGTGCAAGCTTACTGTAACAGAAGCTAAGTCTTGTCTCCTCATGATGGCAGAAGACTAGACCAGACTTGAAGCAGAGCAGTGTTCCATACATCTGGAATAGGTCAGGCATGAGTTCCCGGCATCTATTGCACAGGTGGAATTTCCAGAAGGAATTAATCTGCTCGAGTAAGAGCCAAGTTTGGACATTTCCTACAACTTCCTGAAACTCTTTAGTTCAAAACCTGCAACTCAGAAGAAGTTTAAACAAAGAACTGCTGAAGAAACACACTGCTGGCCAGACTGCCAAATGGATGCATTCAGTGAGTTCATTCAGTGTCTTCCTTTTCAGTCTTTCCAAGTGCTGAGTTAACTTTTCTCGGGGATAGGCAGTCTGAAGGAGAGGATTTGGGTTACGTGATTTGGATTACCCTGCATAGAGGTTCTTTGTTAACTGGGAGATGTAGAGTGTGCAGGCAAATGACTTCTTAATGCTAGTATTTGGGATACTGGTGGTAATGAAGCTTTGTGGATCTATGCTGACTTGGAAAGAAGCAAAGATGACCTGTGAGAAGGTGAACAGGAGGTGCAGCTGCAAACCCAGCAGAAGGTGGTGAGAGTTCCTGGCTCACTGAGGAGCGTGTGTCTCACCTTCTCTCTCCCACAGGCACAGCAGGAGCATGTGCCTCCTGAGAACAGCAGGGCTGAGCTGGAGGAACTGCAGCAAGACACTGCTCTGTGGTTTGGAAGCCAAGCTTTGCAGTTCAGTTAGTACAATACATGAGAGAGACCAAAACCAAAAGCATATGTGCTGTGCGGTGTTAATCGAAGAGCCGTGATGGGCCTGTTGGTCTTAAATGAAGCTACTTATCAAATAGGCAATTGAGAAAGCAGGTGGAAATGAAGATAACCCCAACGACGCTGCAGAACATGGAGGAGTTGGTGACAGTGCGCATTAACTGGTTGACTCCAGTAAAATACTGTACAGTCCTTGGCAGTGATTTTACATTACACAATTGAAAGCATTCAAGGCTGTATTACCAGTTACCAGACCTGGATGGAGGCTGTGATGTGCAAGGGGAAATTCAACAGCTTGCAGTGTAGAAAGTGCGATAGGAGACTCGTTTTTAGCTACCACTTTGCAAATAGTAGAGCATCATGATAGCAGGGGATGCAGTAACTGAACTTTGAGAGGCTTGAAGTGTCAACATGAAGAAACTTCTTGGAAAATCCACCAAAATTTTTAATCCTAGATGATGCATGTAATATTGTATGAGATGTAGTTACCATAATACACTAGCTTTGAAGTTAAAACTACATGGAAATGGGTGAGCTACTGTTAGAGAAATTAAAAGGATGTGATGTGTGCACGTCACAGAGGATTTTCTTAAAACCTCAGTAGGTGCTTGTATTAAATGTATGCCACGCATGAGAAAAGGCTGAAAACAGGTGGAGGGGAGACCCTGCCAAAGTCCACAGAGAGTCCAACTTGATTAAATAGGAAAATATTTCAAGAGGAGGTAGAAAAAGGAAAAGGGAAGAAGGACCGCAGTATGGGGAGAGGAAGGGGGAATGAATTCTTCTCACCAGTGTTCCAGAGAAGAACTGAAGAAGTCCTTGTAACATAGGATAAATCCAAGAGATGATCTCAGACGGAGGTACCAGTGAGGGCAGAAGTCACTGGGGTTTCCAGGGCTCTTCACTTAAAAGCTCTGCAGGAACTCCATGTGAAATGGCAGACTCCTCACAGTAACGTGCGCTGAACTGAAACTGCAAAGCAGTAAGTCAGCAAATTGGTAGAAACTGTAATGGGAAGAGTCTTAGTAGGCATATAGATTAGAAAGGGGAAGGACAGACTTGGGAAAGAGAAGACTCTCCAGCACTGATAGTTTGTTGAAGCTGTCAGCCAGCCCGCAGGCAGGTTCATTCAGGCATTGGACTTCCCAGTGTCTTCTCAAAGATTCTTCATGAACAGCTCTTAAGCAAAGATGTGGTTATTGTCACTGGGGGAAGAGGTCCATGAGTTGATAGGTGAAGGATGAGAAATAAAAGATAAAATAAAAACTAACTTTTCACAATGGAAAAAAAAGATTATAAAGATTCGTCGTTATTTTCAGTGGTTTTGTGGAGTGAAAAACAAATTGAAAACTGTGCTACAAAGAAGTAAAAATACGTAGACTGCTTAGATGTAAAGCTGGATGACAGTTGCAGAGGAACTTCGTAACACTAAGTGCTTTCACAGGAGATGGTAGATGAAATTCAGTGTCAAGGAGTGTTGGAGGGATGGAGGGCAGACAGCCGTGGTGGGGATGTCTGGGCTTTTCTTCCTGCTCCCCCTGTCATGCAAAAAAAAGAAAATTAAAGAGGGGGGCATGAAGCAAAAGCAGGTTTAAATTTGCTCTTCCTGCAAGTGAGACGTGGAGTCATTCCCAGTCTCCTTTAGAAAACATTAACTCAGTGATCAGTGGCAACCAGGGTAAAACATGGTAACTGTGTAAATCCTTGATTTGCCTGATTGTTGAATATTGTGTTCCATTTAGCTCACTTTAGGAAGGATTAACAAAACTAGATGAGGCCCAGAGAAAGTGGTAAAGATGATAGCTAGCTGGAGTAACTGGTGTGAAGACCACAGACTTTGAAGTTAGCTTGACACACAAATCCCGAACAGGAGGTGAACAGCAGTCACTCACTTTTTTTATACAGCATATCATTAACCTCTGAATCTTTTTACCATTGGATGTTGCAGAGTGGGCGTACAGATGGGCTGAAAAAGGAGCAGGATGGATAGCACGTCAGTGCTCATTAGGTGGTCCTTGGGATGCAAGCTCCAGCTCAGGAAACTCAAATAGCAGGTAGCTGCAAGCTTTGGCTATGTACTAGGAAAGGATTGTTCTAGGTGTGCCCTGTTAACCTTTCGCAAATTTCCCTGCTAGTGGAAATTGCTGGTTTGTTAAAATGTGGTTTCTGTTCCTTTCTGTATTGTTAAGCATGCTATCATTCTGCAGTAAGGTATTGATGGGAGTCACCTCATGCCAGTGCTTGGCTGACAGTAGGTGTTTTCTTTTGGACTTCAGTGTAGGAAAGCTCTATGTTTTGTCAGGTTATGACTTTTAAACAAGCATTTTGGGTTTTCAGACTTTAAAAAGAAAAAAAAGAAGGCTTAAAATTGGTGGCATCAGCGAGAAGCAAATAAAAGGAATTCTTGGCTTTTGGCTCCAAAATAAAAGAGACTAAAGGGGAAAGTGTTTTGATTTTTCTCCCCTCAGTGGGTTTTAATCAGCCTCCCATAACTTTGGACAGCTTTCTGCACTGGCCATCTGTCTGCAGCTGCTGGTAGAGGTCTTCTGCTGTCACACAGAGGGTGGCAGGAAGCCCCGGCCACTGTCAGCACGCGATGGCTCCACTGTCACCCACGGGACCCAGCCCAGCCTCAGCCTCCAAACCCTGTGGTGGTGTATAGAGCCCAGGTCAGCATTGCCAGAGCTGTGAGTAGGTGCTGTGATTCAGCTTTCGAAGACCTGAGTGATTGAACGTAGGCAAAAGGAAACTTGTCTGAGGTTTGGTTTTATCAAAAACTTCCATCAGTCGCTGCCTTTTGAGGTTCTTAGGATGAAGTTGCCCGCAAAGAGTCTGTCATGCTTGTTACAGAGGATTTAGAGCGGTATTAACCTTTGATTTACTCACTGACTGCCTTGTGTGTGTTTTGGGTTTATTTTCGCAAGTTTATCTTTTGAACTATTGATGCAGCATCAGAGCTCTGAATTAGACTCATGAGTAACATGAATTGTGCCAGAAGCCTGGTTAAATTACAGAGCATAACGGACTTTCAGCTGATTTCCTACAAGGTCTTAAGCTAAAATTCCAGTGGCAGCTTTACTTAAGTCTCCTCACAAAGTTGTTTTTAAAGCTGGACTTTGAAACCTTTAATTCAAATCTGCCATCCTCTGGTCTTGGTAAACTCATAATAAAAGATGTGCTTATGAGCTGAAGTGGTTTTGAGGACTAGAGTATGCTTAGATCTGGGTTGAGCTTTGAACCTTGCTGTACCCATTGCTGAAGAAACTTAGTGAGCTACACCCTGATCTGCCTACACCCTGCATGTGATTAGAGGGGGGTTGATGCTGGACCCTGTGCCTGGCTCAGCTCCATGGCCCCAGCAGCGCCTCTCGCAGGCTCTATGCCTTGTGCTCTGCCTTCTTTCAGGATGAAAGAAATTCAGTCAGTGCTTTGCTCCTCCACAAAACTGTTTTTCACAGTACAGTCAATTACAGGAGGAATGAACCCCCACGATCTGGTTCTACTTTTGCATCCTGTTGGGATTTCCAAGTATTTTAATACAAAAAACACTCACTATCCATTTAACCCTTTCAGAAACCTCCCTCTTGGGGCTGCATGTTTCTCTGAGTGTCAGATTGCTCTATCACAGCAGCCTGGTACAACAGTTTTTACCTTCCTTTAGGTATTTAATAATGAAATATGTTAATACAGGATCACAATAATTGCATTTTTAACTGCTTTTTGAAAGAGTTGTAATCAGACCTATGGACACAGCACTGCTTGCTCTCTGTTTCATTTATGGACTTCAGTCACTTAGATTCTTTCAACAGTTTGCCGGTACTGAGCCATGTGCAACCAACAGCTTAGCGAAGGAACCACCATTTAAAAGCAACTTGAATAACAAATGAGGGAGACTGCAACTGGCACAGGAACAAGTGATGGCCGCAGCAGGAGCTAGGAGTTAGCCAAACCATGCAGCTAAAAGTGCTCTGTCAAACAGGATTTAGAGTTCAAAATATTTGTGAGAATGGGTAAAAAACTCCAACCAAATAAACAAACAAAACCCAAGAAAAATAACCAAACAACCAAAAAGCACCTTGACAAGCTTTTATCATGATCTGCAGCAGTCCCTTGTGAGCAACTGCAGGTACTTCGGGCTTGTTTTCGCTCTCATTCACCAGGATGTGCAGGTTCATGGGGACAGGCTGAGCACTGGTGAGTAAGAAGGATCTTGCAATGCTGCCCCAGACCTTGGGCATTCTCTCGCAATGAGAAGTCATCGCTTCGATGAGGCATCAGTGTGAATCTTATATGACCTTTCCCCATGCATGGGGCCAGGTTTGTCTGTCTGTATGATTCATGTTTTTTAGCCCAATAATTTTTTTTATCGTGTGGATGAATGTGTAAATTTCAAAGCAGGATTTTTTCCATTTTGGGTGATACTTGTTATACAGACTTTCAGGGTGAGGACAAGGTGGTTATGGTCATCGCTTTGGCATAGGGCCATTGAATGGCAGAAGCTTTAGCAGACCTTGCTATGATGGTGTAAGCTGTTGGATACCTGCTGTTGCCCTGTACAGACGCAGAAGGTTGCTTCTCTCAGAGGAGAGTGTGGAGGGTGAGTGTGTGGGGACAAGTGGGTAGGGCTGGAAGAAGCCTGGGTGTAGGAGTGATGAAGTTAGTGGGGAGAAGAGACATAGGGACGCTCTGTACTAGGCTGAAGCTGGTGAGTGGAGTTGCAGTACAGAGTTTGTGTGCCCCTTGCTTGCTGGTGTCTGCTGAAGACCTGTGCTCAAAGTGATTCCCCCACTGATGATCCTGTGCTCCCATCTGGGCCATCATGTTTCTCTGGATAGTATTCCTGGAAGACCTAGGAAATGCTCTTCATTCCTTTTCCTGGTCGGGTTTTCCGCACTGTGGGTAACAGTCCTGGCAGGTAACTGCAGTGCAGCTGCAGGCTCTTTATGACGAGCTTATTAAATAATGAATGGCCATTCATTAACATCCATCTCTAGCAGTGGCTTGATTTGCAAGCTGGGAAGGAGCCATGAGGTGCTTTCCCCAACCTATTCCATGTAATGGGGTGTGAACTTCTGATTTCTATTAGGCTGTGCTAGTGCAACCAGGCTGCATGGCACTTTGTCATCCTCTCTCCCGAGATAACTGAGCTATTTCTGTATAGAGTTTTGTAACAGCTAAAGTCCCCAAAATTACTGCGGAAGCAGAATGGGAGGTCCTATGTTTGCTATCTCCTAGGGAATTCATTAAATCACAATAAATAATGTATGCATAATACATAACCTAATACCATAATGTTCTTTTGGTCCTACTTGCCAGTCCTAAAAATCCTGGCCTCACCCTGTAATGTGTGCAGTCAAGTTCTGCAATTCAGATTAGGCAATATGTTGCATTTGTGCAACAGGTTCTCTCCAAGTTGTGCTTTGGGTATGGCTGGACAAGCTCCAGTAAACTCTATTGCAGCACTTTGAAGATGCTTGTCTCCAGGTTATTTTGCCTCCCTGCAAAGACTGCTCCCCAGACTGCAGAGCCACTGCTGTGGCACGTAGCAGAGGGAGCTCTGGGCCCAAGGGGCTATAGTGAGACAGTGGCAGTGTTTAAGATGGTAGGTGGGTATTTACCACGAAGCTTTGTGATACCATTTTGCCTCTCACTACCTCCCAGGACCCCTGCTGGGACACAGGCAGTGTGCTGGTGATGTGTTAAGAGGAGCAGGCTCCAGCTCGCATGGCTCTGGCAAGGACTTGGTGTGTGTGTGCAGAATAAAGATAATAATCTGAGCTTGGAGTCAGCTGAGTTTTTGGACTGCTGATCATCATTCTGAAAAACTGCCTTCCCCCTACTTGATTTTGAACCCTTCCTGTTGCCATGAGCTGTGAAAAATTCACAGCATGGATGTTGTGGTACAATATGGAAAAGCTGCTGTGATCAACTTGTACTACAAATGCTTACTTAGGTACTAGTTGGATTTATGCTGGAGTTGCCATACAGCTACATTGTTACATTGCTTTTTTCCCTTAACAGCAGAAATTAATGCTTTGATTCCTCCCTTCCTTCTCTTGTTCCGCATTTAAAGCAGGGAGGTGGATTTCTGAGGATGTACCTCTATTTGGCAGTTGATCAGGATAGTGCAGTTAATCCCAGGATCCTGGTTTCCTCTTTGTCCTAAGCATTAGCTCACAATTTTTCTGCCCAGCAAAACAGGCTGCAGTGGCTCTGGTAGAACAGCATCGCTGCCTCATCGCACAGTATTTGAGCCTGCTTTGATTCCCCTTTGTCAGCACAGGGGCTTACAAGCCGGGGAGGTGCGGAGAGTGGCCAGGATGCTCTGATCTAAACAGGGGGAATGTAAAGATCTGGATTATATCCCGTCCTTCATCCCTTGTGCATCCCTCACCCGTGCATGGTTACGGAATTTACAAGGACTGATGCACGTGACCTTTTGGGGTTTCACCACATTTACATGGTGGTTGGAGTCTCTGACCTGCTGCCATTTATTTCCCCTCAGCTGCATAATGGCCTCTAGACTTGATTCTGCCTCTCTTCATGAGCAGGCATTACAATCCTATCCCACTCACTCCTCCCCTTCTCATGCTTGGAGAACATGGTTACAAAGAAAATCACCTGGGGAAGTAACAAAGCCTATCTCCACAGAGGGGAGGCTAATTACACAGCTAATTAATCCAACAGATGTCACTTTAAATGCCTGTTTCTTTGTGATTCTGTTGCACACATCATGCTGGTTAAACAGACTTCATGGACCCTGTTCAAAATGCCTGCACAGGCTGTTGGAAGCTGCCGGTTTAGACCCCGGTGTGTCCTCTTCACTCCCCGAGGTTCATATCGAGGAACAAGTCCCAGAGAGCCCAGTCTAGACTGCTCCAGATTCCACTTGCAGAGAAACACCGTTTACTAGTTGCATTTGCTTTAGAAACTCTGAACGAGCAGATGTGAGGTTTGAAGTGGTTGTTTACATTCTTGCTCTAAGCACGGAGGCGAGGCAGAGGCATTGGAAGTGGAGACCCCATCCTGCTGCGCCAGAATCACTGCTTGGCGGAGGGAAGAGGGAACTTGGAAACCTGATCTGCTGTGGTGGGGTCAGCAGTTCAACCCCAAGGCTGCTGGAGAGCCTGAAGCTGCTCACTCCCCTCTGATGTGAATGTGGTCTGTCCGGTTCCCATGCTATCAGGAGGGTTCCCTTGCTCTGGCTCCCTGGGGTAAGAGAAAATGACTGTTTTTCCAGTATCTGAGCTCTGCTCTTACAGGTGGGGACATGTCCTGCTTGCCCCCCCCCCCCCCAGGAGAAGGGAGCAGCCTCTCATCCTCCTGTGGAGCTGTCTGCTTGCTGCTGAAGATCAGTGTTCGCTGCACTTGTCACCTCTGCTGAGACTCCCCCAACCCAGTCTCCTTCTGCATCTGACCGCCAGCCTGGGGGTTAGAGGACACCTCTGACACACAGTGGTGTCAGTGCTGGTGGTTTTACACACAGGCACTGAAAACTGTGGTGTTTTCTCCCCTTTGTGCTGTTTGCAGGCTGGTAACTTTAAGGCACAGTGCATATGCCTCAGCAGCATGTCCACCACCCTAGGAAAACCCTGCCATTGTCAAACACTGTCATGCTTCATGCGAATGTCCCAGGATGGGATTGTGATTCTGAATCGTGATTATGGGTGTTTGCTCTGCTGGCCTGGCTTTTTATCCCCTTTCATACTTAGAGTCAAAGGGTTCCCTGCTTCTTACAGAGCAGATATCTTCTGGGGACAGGAGACTGTCTGCAGTGCTGGACCAAGGCCCAGGGCAGCGTGCTTGCAGGATGGCTGCTGGAACGGGGAAGGCAACCCCAGTGCTCTTGGTGTAACACACCAGACAGTCCTGAAGACGGCAGATTGAGCTGCCTAGTGTGAAAGGAGCAGGAGAGAGACTGTTGAGGGGGAAGAGCATCTTTCTTGGGGTCTTAACATTATCGGTAAATCACAGTTGGCGCACTTGATTCAGCGTAATGGATGTGTTCTCATTTCCCACAGCTGATGAGGATTATATCAGCTTGGTTTAACAGTCTCATTTTCTGCTCCCAATGCACACTTGTTTTAATGCGTTTCAGTTAATGAAGTAGAAGAGAGAATGAGGTGTTACTGTTTATGTACAGACAGCGAGTCTGTGCGGAGGACTCTGGAGCCCACGCAGTCCCTTACCATTGCTCTCAAAGGGCCGGTATTAGCTGGCGTTTATAGAAAATTTATTGGCTGTGGTTTATCCAGGTAAAATCTTTCCCAGTGGTGCACATTTCTCTCTCTGCTTTCCTTATGCATTATTACAGGCTACAAGACGTGTCGCCGGCAGCTTGTCTGTGGGCAAGGGATATCAGTGAGCTGAGATGGCCAGGAGTCATGTCTCACAGAACACCACAATCTATTTGATATGGGCAAAGGTGCTGCAATCTACCTGGGGTAAAAAGTTCATGCATGCCATGAAGTAATTTACAGCTGGGGCACCTCATCCCTCATTGTTTGCTGCCGTGGTGTTGCACCTAGTGGGTCAGGGCTGCTCGGTGCAGGCATTGTGCAGGCAGGTTCATCTGCTGGTCCCTAGGAGCGCTCAGCCCGATGATGTCTGCTCCCAAGAAGGAGGTGTGCCATGGTGGTGGGACGCACAGCGCAGGCTCGGGGCTGTGCCTCCAGTGCCCTAGTGAGAGGGACTCTTCCTGAAAAACAGGTTGTCCTTGTGCTGACAGCAAATATTTGCTGTGAGGTGGGCTGGAGCTGTGTTTCTCTGAGAAGCATCCCAGCCCTGAGCCTGCTTGCTGCTGATGAGAAGGGCCTATAAACAGTTAATGCTGTTACCTCACTGCTGGCCCAGTGCCATGGGCTGGCATCACTTGGCTGACAGCAGCCCTGCACATTGTACCGCTTTGAAGGTAAAGCTGCTGTTGGTTTAAGCGGGAATTAAACAATTACCGTGTCTTACTTCTCCCCACCTTCTGTGGATTGACTCTATAAATTGTCAGCCTGTTGACATTTTAATGTGAATTATGTCATATGGTATCCCCTTTGATTTCAACATGCCTCAGTTTGTAAATACACGAGCCTCTCAAAGGGTTGTGGTTAGCATACACGCAGGAGGCCTCGGGGTTTTTGGTGGGGAAGGAACACAGCACTGTCTCAGCAGCGAGCGTGCCTGGCACGGTGCGGAGCTCCAGGCACTTGTGCGAGGGCTGCCCAAGACACCTGCGTGTGCTGGGGTTCCCTGTGTGCTGTGGATCCAGCACCTCAGAGACCCCAGTGGGTGCTGCGTGCTCCAGCATCCCTCGCTGTGGGGTCCCTTTGCTTCCCTCCTTCAGCATGGGGCAAGAAATGTCCATGTCTGCAAGGGGAAAGGGGCTTCTCCGCTCCCTGTTGTTGGTGTTTCCGGGTAAGTTACAGACACCATGAGGGTGCTGGTACCATGCAGGGATGTGGGGTCTGCCAGGTGCAGATCAGCTCTTCAGTCAGGAGCAAAGAAGAGAGTGCTGGTAGCAGAAGAGCTGCGCATGGTCGTGCCAAAGCAGAAGAGCTATGCATGGTTGTGCCAAAACTTCTTGGCAGGTGGATTTTGCTGAAAGTAGCAGTTCAGTGAAAGTTGTGGGAGGAAGAGGCAGGAAGAGCTTGTGTGGGTGAGGGAGCCAAGATAGGATTGTGTCAAATACCCACGTGGCACGGGGCTGAGTGATGGCTCACACTGTGGCAAAGCCTCTGGGTGCCACCAGGTCACACTGCAGGCAGGGAGGCCCTGTCCCCTTGCCTGGATTCCTGTTCGGTCTCCGTGCAGCCCTGTCCCTCTGCCCTCCTGTCCACCAGCCTGTGCTGCAGAGGCCCTTACCTCAGCAGGTCCCAGCTGTCTGGATCAGCCATTCTTTCTTTTTTGAAACTGGCTGGAAGAGTTGTTGTAGTCTTCATGTATGTGCCACAAGAGGGAGGATTACCAGGCAGGGTAAGCAGAGCAGCAAAGAATAGCTGGGAGCCCTACTTGGGTGAGTAAAGCCTTCCTCCCTTCAGCTGTGACTTACATCATCTCCAGCAAAACCCCTGAGGGTATCTCCATTTGACAGCTGCTTATTTAAATTGTAACACCTACAGCATTTGTGAAACTGTTCTGTAACTCTGGGGTGTTATGTACAGGTACGTCATGTTAGAACCGTGTTTGAATGTATGTGGTGGTTTCAGAGTGCACCTGCTGGTGACACCTGCTGATGAACACAGGGTCGATACCCAGAGAAGAAGGCTTCAAGGACCATTCTTTTGAATAGTTCTGGCTCTTGATCTGCAGCTGCATTGCTGGAAATGGAGCAGATGCAGGTCCTGCTTGTGCCTGTGCTCTGCAAGAAGTCCTTTAAAGATGACCGGCTGTCCCAGAGCTGGTTCTTGAGCATGCTTTGATCATAGGTGGGAGAGATTTAAAGACTTTGGAGTCCTTGTGTAACTGGAGTTTTCACATCATGGGGTCTGCGTTACACACAGCTTTTCTCAGCCTGTTTGTGTTTCCTGTAGTCCCACAGAACAGTGACCTTGCTTTTGTTGTTTTCACACCTTGTTTTTTGACTTACCTAGGCATTGCAATGTCCAGGTAGATCTATTACAGTGTCTAATTCTGGGCCAGCAAATTAGCAAGACATGAAACCTGCATCTAGGGCTCTGGATAGCATACTCTGAGCAGGTATCTTTGCAAAGAATCTAATCCCACATGGACACGGAAATGAGAATGTTTGGGGCTACTAGACTAAATGAGTTATACATGGAATTTCATAAACAGGATTTAGAAATTTGTCATCTCTTCGCACTTCTTTGCCATGAGTGGACACTGCTCCCAAAAAAGGTTCTGCTGCTTCAATTTTATTTCTGAATTGCAGTAGTCAGTAAGTACTCTTAATGCTGATTAGTGCTGCCTTCACAGTATTTATCATTTACCTTGTGTATGTCTCTGCAGACTTTACATTGTGGATTGCAGATCCAGAGTTGCTAAAACCAATAAATATTGTGCCAGGCTTTTCCCAGGAGTTTCTGTATGTGTATGGCAAATACAAGTGGATGCAGATATGCTTGAACAAAGAGCGCACCAAAGAGCAGAGACATTTATCATCTCAGGTTGTATTCTGTTTGCTTCAGTGTACTGCTATAAGCTCTGTATTTTCTGGTTTTGCAGTCTATCTTGGAGGGAATAGCTGCAGCTAATATTCACAATTCTGGTCTCTTGTGGATCCTTCTACAGAAGGATACTGCAATTGAATTAGGTTTTAGATACAGATAGGAAATTTTACACAAACATTGCCATCAGTGCTACAGCTGCACCAAAATAAAGCACTGTATGAACTCAGGAAGCTAGAGTTTCACATTCAGCAGAAATCCAAACAGGTCCAGGGACTGAAACCCCTATTCACTACTTGTGTTGTGCTCAGTGCTGCGTGAGCCATGGGCTGGATAGCAAAGTAATGGGAGGGGGATGTCTTTGCTTTTAAAACCAGGAGAGTCCATTGCAATCTGCAAATCCAGTTTATTTTCAGAGCCGCACAAAGCTATTTTGTCCTTTGGACAAAGTCCCAGCCCGTGTGCATGGCCTGCAGCCAGTGTGAGGAAGGTGGGATGTTCTGGTCCTCAGCCCCCATCCTCAGTTCCTGTGCTCCTCACATGCCTTGATGTCTTTTCTTGCTTAAATTGCTTGGGAATGAAGACTCACAGCCAGGGAAGGGTAACAGACTCTGGCTGTTCCTGTTGTTTCAGTTCATTGTTCCATTTGCATGGTGATGAGGCAGTTGTACCAACAGTGCCACCAGACATGTCAGCATCCCCTGGCTGCTCCCAGCTCTGTACAGCTGTGTCTGTTCTTCTTTTTGTAGCACTGAAATACGGGTTTATTTTCTGCTCTTCTGGTTAGCATGATGTCTTGTCTGGAGTGAGCTCATGATGATGGAATAAAAAGCAGATTTGCTGCCGGTGCCAAATACTGACCTTTTGTGCTGAGGGGCTTGGAAATGTTTATGGCAAGAGTGGGAAGCGCTGCCCGACCCAGGTTCTCAGGGTGTCTCGTGGTCGGGGGGTTGCACTTGCTGTACAAGTGCCGATGGGATTATGGGGAAGCATTGCCCCAATTCGTGACAGTCCTGCAAGCCAACAGCCTGTTGTGGATGAAGTTAGAGCAGCAAACCAAATCCATCCATAGGCTGCACACTGCTTGGAGGACATGTATGTAACACAAGCCAGAGTTTGACTGCTGTGGATTGTTACAGGTCATTGACATGTCCTTTCTGGTGGAAATCAGGCCTGCAAACGTGTGCTGGGAGCCACTGCATGTTCAAGGACTGAAGAGATCTTCCAGTTAAGTTTGGAGGAGGCTTTGGGTGGAATGCTTCTCCTTATCAAGAACTTAGTGGCTTTCCTCGCAGAGTAGTTGCTCAGTGGTGAGGGGGAAGGAGCGTTTGCCTGAATTTATATACACAGTTCTTAAGACACGTTAGTTTCCTTTCAGTTCAATTGAAGCCCTCACAACCATCTTAAACATAGGAAATACCAGACTTCAGGTTGCCTTAATTCATCCCTTTGTGTGCAGGCATTATTACAGTTTTTAATTATAAGCATTTCCATACATATTTTTCCAGTAGGATTCTTGCCTCATTCTGTGAGTGAGTAATTATTCCATTTCTTTTTATCTCCCTCTTTCATTACATTGCCCCAGGCTTTGTCTAATACAATCCAAAGCTTTCACTGAATGAAGAATTATTTATTTTCTCATGGGCATTTCTCTGGTGCTCTGTGTTCTGTTTGTGTGTTTCACAGACATTTAATGAACTTACCTTCACAGCATATATCTGCAATCAGATGGGACTCCTGTCCTTGTGGCTTGGGTTTACTAATGCACAACAAGTGCATCAAAGGTTGTGATCTTGGCTGCCCAGCTTGGTGCCCAGCCCTGCAGTCGACACTTCTGAAGAAGGGCTGCTCTGCTGGAAAGGCTCCACTGGCTTAGTCTTGCTCCACCATTTTTTATTTCGCCTTCAAGACTCAAGGAATATTATAGATTTCCTCCTTCTGCCTTTGTTCTCTGTCGTACTAATTCACCACGCCTTTCTTTGGTTCTCTCTCCTCCCTGCTCTTGCATCACCCTCATCTTCAGACTGTCACAGCTCCACCACCACCACTGCTGCCCAGCTTTCCTTTTGTTATAGGTGCTCTTAATATGTCCCAGAGTGCAGATGGAGCCTTTTCTTTCTCCAGGACTTGTCTGTGTCCCGGGCTGACCCTGAAAGCCCAGCTCAAATCAGGGGTGGTGGATGGGGAGAAGGCTGTTGCTGTGTGGGATGCTGGAGAAGAAAGCAGAGCAGAGGCTGATGCCGATCCTGAGGGCCTGCCTGCTGAGGAGGTACCCCCATATGCTACAGAAGGTGGGGTTTTGAAGAGCTGATGGCTTTATGTCTGGCCTATGCATTTCTGTGTTGTAGGGGTGCCGTGGAGAGGCAGGAGAACAGTTTGGGCTTCCATTGGCTGAGGTCGCGCGGCATCCTCTAGTTGATTGGAGAAAGTGGAAATAATTTTTTTGTTTGTTTGTGTGGAAGACAACTTCCTTCTGCAGTAATAGAGGAGCCGACAAGGAGAGGTGCCACGCTTGACCTGGTGCTCACCAGCAGGGATGGGCTGGTTGGAAATGGGATGCTCCAGGGCCACCTTGGTTGTAGTGATCATGAGATGGTCAAAGCCTTGGGTGCCATGGTTTAGTGGGAGGTGTCCCTGCCCGTGGCAGGGGGGTTGGAACTGGATGAGCTTAAGGTCCTTTCCAACCCTGACTATTCTATGATTCTGTGGTTTCTCACAAATATTTCTGTTAGGACTGTGGACGAAGGATGAGTTTGGTCTGTTGTTCCTAAATGCATCCTTGTTGGCTTCTGCCAGGGGAGGTTGTGTCATCCATCTCTTTGATATTGATATTCTTCGATTTATGGAGAGGATTAAAAAATCGTCTTGTGTATTGTTGTTATTGTATGGTTATCTGTTGGGATTCAATGTGGTACATTGCTGTAGGAAGTTATAAAGAAGCTATATGAAAACAAGGAAATCTTCAGTCTATCACAGCGCTTGTAACTTCTCTAGAGATAGATGAAACAATAAATACTGGGCGAGGGAAGTTAATCTGTGCCTGTAGTATTTTATCAAATAACGTGAACTCGGTGTGGGTTTCTGTGGCCAGTTCGATTTCCCACATGGTTTTATGAGCATTATTACAAAGGTCCCTTGCTGCGCTGCATGCAGGAACACTGCCTATGGTGCCCTCTTGTCCCACCTGGACCAGCAGCACCGCAGGAAGGTCCTCGCTTACACAGGTTCCTGTGAATGGCTGCTCAGGTCCTGGCTGTGGGCACAGGGGACCTGCAGCCAAGCCGCAGCATGAAAGGGCTGGTGAGGGCTCACTGGACAGGTATCCAGCATCCTGCCTGTCCTGCGTGCAGAGAGTGGGCTCCCTGGCACGTGACAGGAGCCGCTTCTCATCGGGGCTCCTTCCCTCTGCGCAGGGGTGCCCTTGTGCCTTCCCCAGCACTCCCATGTGCGTCTGCTCCAAGAGGTGGTGTGGAGCACACTGGGTGCAGAACGGCCGTCAAGCTTTTCCCTCAGAGCTTGGTGGTTTCTTTTCCAAAGAACTTAATTTGGGGAAAAACAATGCCATTTTAATTTAAATTTTTAAAGCAGGCTCCACATGCACAGAAGGTTTGGGGTGGTTGCTTTAAGTCTGAGCTGGCATTAACACCACAAGACCAAGTGTGTGTTGCATGCTGTGCCTTGGAACATGCAGTGCCTCCTCTGAGAGTCCTTGCAGCGTAACATATGAATCATTCCTATCGCTGCTGGAGGAAATAATCCATCAGCTGTAAGGATAGTCCTAGTCTTGTTCTGTGCTACGGAAAGCATTTTTCAATCACTCAGCAGCCATACAATTACAATATGCACAACAGATTTTTATCCCTGTGTCTTTTCAGGTTCCCCCAGCCCTTTTTATTATATTTTATCCAGTGGCTTGCCCATATTCACAGGCTGTTCTAGTTCACCTGAGTGTTCACAGCTTAACAACTCACACGGAACTTATTATTTTTGAGTGTATGTATAAAACATGTTAAAAAAGAAAACCAACTGAGTACTGGGATCACTGAGCCTGCTTTTGGTTACTGTCTTGTCTTCATGTTCAGTTGTTCTTTTCCCATTTCTTTTCCTAACAGTGGGAAAGATAAGGCTCCCTGAATGCCTCGGCTCTTGGCTGTTGCCAGCACTGAGAAAGGAGCAGGCTGAAAGACCCGACCTCAGTCACATTGCTGAGTCATGGCAAAAGATTTCTTGCTGTTTGTTTTAACTTCCTCCTGTTGCTGTCCATACAGTACTTTGCAGGCTCTGCTTTTCAAAACAAAGTTCAGCTTTCCTGCTGTATTTCTCCAGGGATGAAAGCATTCATGGAAAATGTGAGGTGACAAAACTGTACTCTTTCCTGAGGAGCAAAATGTCATCTGTTCAGGTGTTGGTTAACTTGCAAGAGGACCCCGTCACCAAAGCACGCAGAAACTGCTGTGTGTAGCTCAGCTCACAGTTAACATCCCTCACATCCCTCATTTGTAACAGGAGAATATCTTCCATGTGCAGTTAGTTGGGTTCATGTTGGTCAGAGGAGCACCATGAGGAGTGGTGGATGCCATTGCAGACCTGCGGGGCTGTTGTGGGACCAGCTGCCGGAGCCATGACTGGAGCAGGAGGACACAGGGTTGAGGGCAGCACTTTTCAGAACAGCTGGTAGGAAATGTACTCGCAATTGTGCTTTATTTTTATCACTATAATTAGCAGGATCAATACACACACTCCTGCACTCATCTCCACATATAGCAGTGCTTACGCCTGTGCCTCCCTGGGGAGAGATGTGAAGATTTCAGAGATGTGGAAAATTCTCTGAAGTTGCAGTTGGCCAAGAGTAGTTCTGTTGCGAGTGCAGCTCTGGTGATGCAGTAGTGGGAGAAGAGTTTCATGGCTGTAGGAAGGCTCAGTGAGACCTTTCTCTTCTCTCCCTTTCATGGCTGCTCAGCCATCTTTGTTGAGCCAGTGCGCACGTAGTGTCCAGCTGTATAAAGGGATACCAGTGTGCTATCAGAATTGAATCGTACAGATGGAGAATGGCATCTTTGACTGCTCACTTAACTCCCTTCTCATCTCTTCCCTCCCGCTGTGAGGTTTCCAGTTGGCTTTCCATCAAGCTTCTGGTCTGCTGGTGCCTCTCCTGGGGTTGAAGGGCACAGCTGGGGAAGTACAGGCTTTATTCTGGACTTCTTCTTCCTCGAGTGCAGGGGAGGAACCTTGGAGATGCTGTTGTACTTTAAATGGTCCCACACAGATTTTCATCTTTGGCAATCTCTTCTAACAAATTATTAATTAGTACTTTCAGGTCTTCTGCACAACTTAAAAAGTGGTGGTAGGGGATGTACATACAAGTCAATCTTTCTTGGCTCTTGTTTTCTGTTAAATTCTGTTGATTTCTGCTCACTGACCCTGGGGGACTGTGAATATGTGGGGATGCTGCTTATCACAGCCTGCATAAACAATATCCTCATTAAGAGCTGATGGGCTTACAAGGCCCCATGAAGAAGTTAGCTGCCTGAGCCTAGCAGAAGCTGGGGCTGTTGCCTCCCTCTGGGCTTTAGCCCCTCCTCATTAAGCGGGTCCGGGCTATTGATTGGGAGCTTGTGTTTGGAAGAGTCTTACTTACTCCATGCATTATCTTGACAGATTGATCAGACCTGATTGAGAACCTCTTAAAGGAACGAACAGCTGTAATGGGAAAGTTGGACTCTGTCATCCGTTAGGATGATTCTGGGAGCGAGAAGAACGAGGCTGACATCTTGGAGCAATTGTATTTACAATTAACATGGCTGAAAACGATTGCCTCTATTGATCCCCCCTTCCTGCAATTACAGCCCCATTGTTTACATTCCAGCACTTCGGTTATAAAAAGGAAATTCAATAATTATTGCATTATTTAAAGTTAAAGTGCCACAGAGTTTGCTGGCTACGCTTGCTGGTTGATTTAACGTTCGCTAAAATCCATGCTGAGCTCTCCATCTTTAGGCTGAGCAATATTTGGCTTTTAATGAGACTTCAAGGGCTGGTGGAGCAAACCCAGTTTGCTGGGTGGCTTCTGGGGTCGTTGATGGGGGAATCCAAAGGTGTTTCAGCACAGCAAGCACCAGCCTCTTGGCAGCAGGGCGAGCGTCTGTGGGCCATAGGCCCCACTTGGGTGGGACCCCATGCAGATGGCTCCTTTACACTGCTGCAAGGGCCACCAGCTCTTCCTTGGTGCCTCATATATTGTTACTGACCTGTCCCCAGGTACACAGATCACTGCTCAGCTACCCTCTGTGTTGCTGCTGGGCTCCTCTTTGAGGAAAATCCTTGGCCTTGCTTCCCACACGCTTTGCAAAGTTGTGGCTGGAGGCTAGTGATGTGATGCTCAGCAGGTCTGTGCCTGCCTGTGGCTTGCAGTGTCTGCATCAGCCTTGTCAGGGAGCCAGGGACCTTCACTTAACACCAGGCAGAGCTGAAGGACATGGAAAATACAGAATCGGAAGGGGGCTGTGGGGACTGGCTGTGAAGTGGGGCAGTTGGTGCTGTTCTTCAAGGCTTTCTGTGGGACTGAAGGACTTTCGTTAAGTACCTGAGCCTCTTTGGCAAGAAGGAGTACTGCATTTCCAGCCTTTTGGGAAGAAAGGTGAAGATCAGAAACCAAATAGCAAATTGAAATCTAGATTTGTAGCACAAAGTCTCCCTGTCCTCGTCTCATGGTGGTGTTTTTAAGGGCTTGGGTGATACTGAGGAAGCTTTAGCTAGAGGCGGAGGAGTGATGCTCACCATTAGGCTGGTCCAGTTACCACAAACTAAACTGCAAAAATTTGTGGGTATGTGAGCCTGAACTCCACAGTTGTCTGTTGCAAAAGGAGCCTGCAAAGCTGGAAGGAGGGAAGGATTTTGTAACACCACTTCTTCAGAAGCAGTAAACAGTTGCAGGATGTTGGTGGAATACGAGAGACTGTTCGTCTTTTGAACCTGCTGAATGGGGAATCAGTTTTTCCTCCTTTCAGAACATTTGTGCCAGGGTCTGTGGGCACACCAGCCCTTCCCAGGCACAGTCTCCATGTGTTCCTGCTGCGACCGCCCTGCTCTGTCAGCACCAGGAAATTCCAGCCCAGGCTGCAGGTGTGAAAGGAGAGCAAGACGGATGGGCCAGCGCTGACTTTTATGGAGTACTTGGAACAGACTGGGCTCAGACAGCTGCATCCACATGACTTTCATTAAAAATTCAGATTCTTCTCTTGCAGGGCTGTGTGATTTATCTCATGCAGCAGATCAGAGGCACGTGGGGGCCGAGAGGCGCTTACAAGGTTTCTGAGGTCTGCTGCAGGGTCTGGTCCCTTCTCACAGCAACCTGTATCCTCCTCTCTAGCTCTGTCAGAGGGGTTACTTCTCGCCTGGCTCCCCAGGCTGCACTGTCACAGGCACAGCTCTCGCTGGCATGTAGAATGTTTCCTACAAAGCCTCTTAGTAATTAACCATGTCTGATTTCACCCTGAGGATGAGTCAACCCCTGGGCATCCTTCTGTGCTGTGGATGTGCTCACAGGGCTGGCTGGGCTCCAGCAGCTCCTCCTGAGCACAGAGGATGTGCTGGCAGCTTCCACTGTAACCCCAAGGGGCTCAACATCTCGTGTAGCCTCTGTGCTGCTCCCAGGCTCTGTGTGCCACTGCAGTGTCAAAGGGGCCCACAGGCTCTGGATCTCATTACTGATGCTGGTCAGACATGGGTGCTGACAGGGAGAAGTAGGAGCAGCGCAGGCCTGCAGTGGTGCTCCCTTCCATGGCTTTTGTAACCCTCCAGCAGTTGTTTTGCTCCTTCTTCCTCAGCTGCATTTCTTGGATCTTTTAAATCACTGCTCATTTTACCCATTCTGACAGAGCAGAGGTCATGCAGGGTTCAGTGGTAACAAGGATGCTACATGGGGAAGAAGACTTCTCCAAATTTGTTCAAGACCAGAAACTTTCTTATAGAAGCTCCTGGTAGTTGAATGGCTTCTGCTTTCATGCAGGATTGCCTTGTAATGTAAGATCCAGCTGGAGAAGGAGATCCAAAGTGGTTTGGAAGAGATTTCTTCAGCCTGTTTCTCAGTTACCCATGCCTCCCCCTGGCCTTCCCAAGAATTGAGGTTGGAAAGTGGGGGGGATGTTGGTGTAAACACAAGGGGATGGACTCCCCTTGGCTGTCCCCATAAGCACTTTTGCTCAGATCCTGGGTTCTGTTGGTTCGGGATCTGGATCACTGTGCAGCTGGTGATCCTATTAGCCACTGGTGCTGAGGAAGGGTTTTCTTCTTACTAGGACTGGTTCTCTGTCTGCTGCACAGAGTTCATGAGATCACTTTCTCGCTTTGGGTTTTGGCCCCTAGGCCGGTTACTTCACCTGCTTTTCCTGCCTGCAGACACTATGACACATGTGGGAAATCCTTGTGCACCCAGGAGGGGAGCAGGAGAGCCCAGGCTGCTTGTCTTGGGGGCAGTCACCAGGTTTCTTTCTACTACTTGTTCTCATTCTGAGATCTGCAGAAGGGGGATGTCCTTGAGCCTGTAGAGAGCTTTCTCACATGTTCTACTGCTCAGTGGACCATTGAGACTTCCTGAGGGTGGAAGTGGGATCTCGCTGCTTTGAGAGATTGTTGGTCTTCCAGCTTGAAGACCAATGGCTTGTGAGATGCCCTCTGTTGTCAGTGTGAGTTTGTCCTGAGGGGCTTTTAGGGCCCTCCAGAGGGGAAACTATGCAAGATGAAGTCAAGATTGCATAGAAATTGAGCCTTTTTCAAATTAATAATAAACATCAAAAGAATGAGATAGTTCAAAGTAGTTATTGCGTCTCCCTGGTGAGCTAGGGTTACAGTTCAGATATCTGCCAGAACAGTATCTGACCCACTATGCAGAGCAAACAGGGTTTGGAGGATAACATTGTGCCTTCTGGCAACAAACTGCTATAGGGAGGATTATCTGTTGAAGTTACTGTGGGAAGCGGGCTCTGCACACAGTGGCTGTAAAAAAATACAGAAGAGGTTTGGAGCAGATACGGCTTTGACATCTTTAAAAGACATAACAGAAGTTTCTAGAAACTAGATTAAATGGTGAATGTTAACTACAGTAACATCTACAAAGGTATTCAGTAGGAGAGTTCATTACTTGGGTAATAGCAGCAGTGTGGATCCTCAGTCCTCGTTACAACAGTCTCATCTCTGAAGAACGTAGCCTGAGACCACGGCACAGGGGTGAGGACTGCCTGCGGTCAGACGGATTAATACAGCTGTCGTATTAAATTCCTTGATTACTGAAAAATACTGTGGGTGAAGTAGTGTTAGATGGGGAAGAGAGCAATGGTAAAATAAACAAACTTTGGGGTATGTGAAGGATGGAGGTGGAGAGAAATAAGCACTGAAAATAGTGTCATTCCTTTGTTTAAAAGTCAGATTTCTGTAGCCATATGCTGCGAACATTTATTATGCTATTATTTATTAGAAGAAAACAATTCCAAGCCAGATGTTAGAGAGTGAGGGCTGGGAAGTCAGTTCCCCAGCCCAGTGCAGGTCAGTGTGTCCCAGCACACGTTTGCTCGCTGGTGCTCATGCCTCTTCAACGCTCACTGGTCTGTGCCTGCACACTCCACACCGTTCTCCTGCTGTGGCTGATACTGCGCTGGTGTGAACACCGCCAGGTGCCCTCACCTCCCTCCTCTAGGTCTGGGGACCGGCGCTGTGCAGAGTGTGATCCCGGAGGGGTGCTTGCTGCCTGCTGGCCCCTGGCACTCTGCGGGTGTATATGCACAAGTTGTACTCACTGTGCAGCTTTGCCCAGAGACCCAAGCCCTTCCCAAATGGAAGATGGGCCAGATTTCGTTTGATTTGTGTGTACGGATAGGTATTGGGAGTGGCACAGTGTTGTGCTGCGGTTAGTGTACATACAGGAACAGCCCATGTCCCCTGGGAAGCTGTACTTGTGAGCCGTATGGTTTCCATCAGAGCATTCCTGTCTGTTTCTGATTTAAAGTGGAGCTTTGACTAAACCTGATCAATATTTTGCATGCCATGCGTGAAGAACCAGATGTTGAAAGTTTCCTATCATTGAGAGGGAGGGGGCAAACACCCCCCAGACTTGCAGAAATCAATGTTCTCTGACAGAAGTTGGTTGCTTTTCCTAAGAACAATATATTCTTTTGATTTTCAAGCTGATTTGTCATCTAACAATGTTCTGGTTTAGTATTTTGAATTTGTTTTCTGTGATATGGATAAATTTTCACAAGGGGGAAAGCTTTACAGTGTGATGGACAATAACTACATGTATTTGTCCAGTGTCTTACCTTTTCCACCAGCTCACAGCTTGTACTTTCTCATCCATCATGTTGTCTTATTCTGGCCTGCTCCTCTCCTCCATTGGAAGGCTGACATGAATCAGAGGTGGGCATGTGATGATGTGCCATGTCCAGGGTGGACTTTTTGCACCATTGGACACGACAGGCAAGTAAAGCTATCACAAGGGATATTTGAACATGCGTTGAGTGGGAGCAAAAGAAGACCAGAAAATAAGACACATTTATCAAAGTTTAAAATGAAAGTTTTCCTAAAATCCCCTTTTAAATGGGAGCAGTACAGACTGTGCCTCTGGTTCCTGCAGAGACCATGTCCTTAATATACCCTTGAACCTGGAACCAGATTTTGCTCTAATTGCTCACCAGGGGTTTCCTCTGCCTTCTTGCAGAAGCTGCTCCTGAGCCCATTGGCACTGCCTAAGCCTGAACACAGCGTCTGCAGGATGGGGGCTTCCTGACTGCTGGAGGACAGGGCTTCCCATGTGTTTCCTGAAGCGAGACCCCTCAGCCCACAGCACGATGGGGTGGAAGGGAGGTTTTATTGCAGAGGTTTGACCTAAGTGAGGCAGAGCAAGGCTGGTTAAGTTGGGCCATGTGGGCCAGTCACGTGGCTCTTGAGACCAGCTCGCTAACCTTAGCCTTTTATGTCTTAAGCCATTTCTCTTTTTCTGGCTCAGGAAGAGGGTAATGCATGCAAACAATAGAAATGAGAGGAAGAAGAAGTTCTTATGAGGGAAAACAGCAAAAAATCTTTTGAGGGCACCAGTGGGATTAGTGCCCTAGTGGATTCTTCAAATATTACAGTGAATTTAATTAAATACATCGTGATCCCAAAAGAGGCCAGTCTAATTAGCCAGATCTAGAATACATTTATTCTCTTCCCTCGCTCTTCCAATCAGAAGCCTGAGCATCAGCTCCTATCCTATTTTTAATCATTCCTAGACTCAGAGGGCTCTCCTTCTTCTGTGTTAGCTAAGCACACAGCGCTAGGTAATATGTGTCTTTAATCTTATCTTAGCTGTAACTGAGATAATACATGTCAGAATTTTTACCAGAAGGTCCTGGCTGCACGTAGGCAATATTTTTGATTGACAAACCTTAAGATCATGTCCAAATCACCTTACTTGTGTGCCTTGGGCGAGGTGCATGCTGAGGAAGGAGTTTCACAAGATGACCTAGAAGACAAATTGAGGTCTTGGGGTTGGATGGTGGGAGCTGGCAGGGATAGTTGCAGAGCTGAAATGTAGGTTTGTGGTGGAAGCACCAAATGGTCTTCACTCAGGAATCTTTTGTGTCATTTGACTTTGGTATCCGTTTGTCCTCCACTTGCGATAAGCATTACTGTGGGAACAGGGACAGTTACTGTGAACTCAGCCCTGCCGCTGCTGCCACAGCACCAGCATAGCCGTAAGCACTGAATGCTTCCCTCTGCTTTTGAGAAGTAATTGCCTCATCCTTGAGATCCAGGACATTAAAACAGCTATTTGTTTCCCTAGCATGGACCTCTGTGCCAGACAGTTGATAGATTTTGGTATAGATAATCCAGGTATAATACTCCTGAATTAGCCACATTGGCTGCAGTAGCACAGCTTCAAAGAGGAGCAAGGGTTTTCCAAGGGCTAACCTCTTGTAGTGATATCTGCCTGCATGCACACTGTAGGCTTCTCAGTTTGGATCACTGTCACGGCTGCCTTCCAGACCGGGTGGCTGCTTTCTTCCAGGTCCAAAGGAGTAAAACCTAAATGTCAGGTAACAGAGTGCTGGATGATGGATAGGATGGCACACACTCATGTTCTCCTCCCATACACTGTTTCCAGGACCTGTCAGTCTAATGGGTTCATTGTGTTCTAGGGTTGCTTTAGTTTTATTCTTCCTAGTTTTCAGTAAGAATTTATCACATTTAATTTTATCTGTTTGACATGAAGTTGGGTCCCCTCCCTGGATAAGCTTTAAATGTGAAAGAATTAACCACACATAAATTGTGAACAGTTATGTTGGATCTGCTGTTTTCTATCACTGAAGATTATCTTGCCCATCTTGAGTTTTGCTTCTGTGCTTATTTGGGTATGTTTTTTTTTGCTTCTAAGCCGGAGCATGTGTGGTACCTTGAGAATAAACAGGCTTGATCTTACTGTGTCTTCATGAAATTACGGTGTCTTACTTAATTCCCAGGTGGCTTTTAGCAATTTACAATGGACTAACCCAGGGAGACTGGAGGTGTAAAGGAAACTCACGTCTCTCTACTTTGTTCTTCACAGCACCTTCAGCATCACGAGAGCGGGGTTGAGGGTGAAAGCTGCTATTACCACTGTGTCCTCTGTAACTACTCCACCAAGGCCAAGCTGAACCTTATCCAGCATGTGCGCTCCATGAAACACCAGCGGAGTGAAAGCCTACGGAAGCTGCAGCGCCTCCAGAAAGGTCTTCCTGAAGAAGAGGAAGACCTGGGACAGATCTTCACCATCCGGAAGTGTCCAGCAGCAGAGGCGGGTGAGTGCTGCCCCCCTTGCATGCACAGGGTTGGGCTTCTGCCCCCTCTGCATCGCAGGATTGGACCAGCAGCATCAGACCCTCCATGCAGTTCCATGGCAAGCTCGGTGACTTTCTTGTTTGTCTTCCCTGCTGTGAGATGGCATTTATTGCTTATCAATAATGTGTTATGGAAGTTCTGGCTACCCCGAGGTAGGACAAGACCCTGTTGTACCTGCAGCATCCAGCATACTTTTGCCTCATGGGGCTTGTGGGCAGTGGCTCAGAGGCACCAAATATTTACACACGTTCTTCATTTTGTACTTGTAGGTGAAATATTTGTGTCTAAATATACCATCACATTAGGACAACTCTAAAAAACTATGCTTTTAGTAGAAGTTTTGCAATGCATCGAGTGATGTCCTAAGCACCAGTGCAAACACATCCCAGTTTGTTCATTTGTTTCTGTATTTCAGCCACATTAGATCATGAGGAAGATTGAAGGAGGTGGGCAGGAGAAGGGGCAAGTGTTGGTCTGTTTTCCATGTCTCCTCGTGAGATAAGGTGGATAAGGCAAAGGGCTTGGGTGAAGCATGTGCTCATACAGAAAGGACAAATAACAGGAAAGGGATTGCAGCTGTGAATCTAGCAAAAGAAAAGGTGCCTTAAAGGGAGCAGTTAGGCTGGGAAGAGCAGAAATTGTACTTTTTTTAATAATTTAAAGGGTTAAAAATATTTTTATGTTAGAAAAATGCAGGATCTGATTAAGTCCCATGAGGAAGGAAAAGGAGGAGAGCCTGCCCAAGCTGGCTGGTACACGCACTGTCAGGGATGGAGCTGGAGGGATGCCAGTGAAACCCTCCACAGCCCTCTTCAGCCTCAACCAGGACTTCCCTCCAGGATGGGATAAATCTCACAGAGAAGTGCTCTGAGGAACTGGCATTCCTCAATTAATGGCATAGAGACAAGGAAAGTGATCTTAGCTTAAAGGCATTGAGAAAGGAAAGCAGCACCAGCTGGAGGAAAATACATGTGGGTCTTACAAACATCTCTTGAATTAACACCTGCGCTGTGTTGCTGTTACACGTTAGTAACAAGGATGTGAAACAGTTGCAGAACACCCAGAAAATAAAGCAGGAGGGTTCTCAGTAAGAGTTAAATTCCGTCTCATGGATATGTGACCTATCTTTGAACTCAGTGGAGTGGAGGGCATGGAACACACTTTCCCAAAGGTCATGGTGACAGGGAGAGCATGTGGTGGTTGCCACACCATCGGGAGGGGACAGCAGCTTTTGGAGCCGTTCCACTTCTCCACTGCAGAAAAACGTTCCAATTTCAAAAGGATACGTTGAAGTGTTTTATGGTTTATGAGTTTTCTTAAAAGCAAAAGGAACAGAGAGGAGAAACCATCTGTGCCCTTTTGTGACACACAGAACAATCCTGGAAACCTTTGTTTACTTTAGAAATTTGTGTTTACCTTGTCTTTTACTTCAGAAACTTTATCTTTCCTTGTGCATCTGCCAGGATTATGACATTGCAGGTACTAAGAGTGCAGAAGCTGACTAACTGAGAGGGAAAATAGTTTGTTGACCATTTAAAAAGATTTTTGTTTGTTTGTTTGTTTGTTTGTTTTGTTGAAAGTCTTGGTAAGTAACTGCAGGGAAATCTCATTTTAAAAATATTTTGATTTTTCGATGGCCTGAGATAGTTTCTTTAAGCTTGTTGGTTCTTGAACAAAAACTGACAGCAAACAAGACACAATTTCTTTATCATATTTTATTTCAAAGGATAAAAATACAAGGATAACATCTAAAATACAAAGAGAGGGAACCTCTGATCTGTTTTGGAGGTTGCTTTGACCCGAGATGCTTAATCTCAAACGCTCTTCCAGCCCATTGTTGAGCAAAACTGAGCAGGCACGCCTCACCGATGAGGTGATGGCCAAGGCACAAGGCGCTGGTCAGGTTGTACCTGCAGTGATGGGAGTTGGCTTTGGGTGAGAAGCTGCAGTACTCCCATGGGGGAGAACGGGTGCTTTCATCTCCCATTTATTCTGATTCTGTTACGGTATTGGAACATCAACTTGAATATACAGTGGGGTAGTCCCAGTGCCCCAGGCCAGTGGCTGGGCTGAGGACATGTCCCGAGGCAAGGCACATCAGGATGCTGCAGGGGTGACATCCATCAGGGGTGGCCTCATGGCAGGCAAGATCAGCCTCTTAAAGGGCACAACAGTAATTGTGTTTCTTGGCTTTGATTTATTCAGTGTAATCATTTCATGCTTAAAAAGATCTCCCTCCAGCAGGCTGATCCTTCCTTTTTTCCTGTGAGGTTTGAACTCACAGCCTTGTTTTTCTGTAGTCTTGGGTGTCAGCTATGTGTAGCAGGAATATGCACGTCTGGGCTTCAGTTCTCTCTTGTGACATGTTTGTTCTGTCTTGGTTTTGAACTCTGCCGATGTGTTTGGCTGTTCCAGCCCTTCAGGAGAGCAGCACATTCTGCGGGGACTCACCAGCAGGTCTTCCAGCCCAGTGCTGCCAGTGTGGGACGCACGCATCCTCTGTGGCAGGGCTGCACTTAGGATGTGCAGCTGGCTCTCTGCTTTTCTTCCACCTGTACAGTACCTTGGTGTCTCTACTGTATCCCTGTTACATTTTTTACTGTTTTTTTTTCTGCAGGGCTAGGTGACTTCCCTCACTGTGTTTTGATAACACGAGAAAGTTGTCTCTCTGTTTCAGACACTTTGAGCAGAAACTGCTTTTCTGATCTGTAACATGCCTCTGTCAGGGACCCAAAGGGATGATGACTTTTTTGCTGGTTTGCTGCATTGCAAGTGCAGTGGTTTGTTTTGATGCTGCTGTTACTCCCTGGTTGTCATCACTGTGATTCTCCCTCCCCTTCTAGTTAATTATATTTGTTTTTAATTCCGTTTACCCACACATAGAAGATCAGCTTGCCTTTTTTCCCCAAAGTGAATAAACCCTTTTGTTATCGCTGCTCCTTTTGAGGACATTTCGGTCCTCAGCTTTCCTACCTTTTGCAGAACTCTTCCCTGGAATATGGCCCAGCTCTGGGCTGGCTGCCTAGGGAGGTTATGGAGTCCGCATCCTGGGAGATGCTCAAAACCCAGTGGGCAAGGATGAGGCTGAGGTGCTGAGCAGGACCATAACTTGTGCCTGTGGAACTGCAAGTTTGGCAGGGCTGAGCTGGCAGAAAACCATGCCCCTCTTGTGCTGGTCTGTCTTCTTGCTGGTGTGGCTGGCCAGCTGTGGGTTCACCTCAGCAGTGGTGTGAAACAACATCCTCCTCACACTCTGGTCTGGTCGCTATGACCAAGAGCAAGCAGACGCAAGGGATCATGTTGTTAAGGGAATGCTGGGTTCCATGGGGATAGTAAGATATAGCCCATTGCTGCTACTGCTGCTTCCAGGGTAGACCCCCAGGCCAGCCATTACCCAAGGCAAGGTGCCAGCACATGCAGCCATGATCACTCCTGCTGCTGCTGGAGACCTTTGTGGCTCTGCTAGAAATGTTGAAGGAGTAATTACCCTTTCTTCTTTCCCTAACTTCAGCCAGTTTGTGTCAATGTCCTCATCCCCAGCTTTACATACAACTGCAGCTCGCAGTAATGAAAGGTGGCTCACCCCTCATTCCGCAGCCTTGTGTTCTGGGAGTGATGGAGTTGCCTTGTCCACTTCCCGCTCTGTCCTGTTTGCTCAGCAGCAAAGAGGAGATGCCAGGGTTAAATGCTGTGTCTCACTTTGTGTACATACTCACTGGTGTGTGCAAGCATGTAGGAAAAAGCATCACTGTCTCTGGGGCGGTGTGTAGATATTTTCTTGTACAGATGCATCTCAATCTGTTGGAAGAGAGTGTCTGATCATACCTTAATTAGTCCTCTAACAATCTACAAAGGTCAGTGCCAATTGCCTGTTCATTTACATTTGTAATTGTGATGGTTCTTGATTGCACATTAGTTGCAACTCATTCCCTCCCGCCCCACAGAAAACACATGCAGCAGCCTAAGCAACAGCCTCGTAGACACAAGGACCTTTGTCTCTGCTTGTGCCAGAAGCACAGCCATGATTGAAACTTCTGTGTCTTTTGTGGAAAAGAGCTTTACAAGCTGCAGTCCAGTTCCAGTAAACGGATGATGAAGTCGTTGGCAGGGAAATTACATGGATACCAGGCAAGAAACCCAATCCTCCTTGAACGGAATAATTAAAGACAATTAAACTTTTCTGCTTGCTCTAAGAAGTGTGCTAATTATGGAGGAGACAGGGAAATAAGCCCAGACTGGACATTCAGTCCTTTTCTTGATCAAAAAGAATACAGCTTTAGGGCTGGGGGTTTATTTTCCTCCATGCGTATTTCTGGACGTATATTGCTGTAGTATCTGGGCTGCTGGCAGTGCAGATGTCAGCCCCTTACTGCAGAAGCATCTGTAAAACGCCACCCATAAGCTAATTGTTTTTTAACGATGGGGTTTAGAGAAGAAAAAAAACCCAACGACATAATAAAAACCAAAACATTCTCAAGATATAGGGATGGATGCACTTATGACTCATTAGGTAATGACAGAAATAAGAGTGAAACAACCTGCACCAAATTTTCATTTTAGCTTAGAAAGTGACTCCATCTAGAAGGCCTGGAGTACAGGCAGCCTGGGTTTCCATACTCTCTCCCCTGTGCAGGACTGAGTCCATCAGGTGGATCGGTCAGGTGGAGCTGAGGTGAGAGACCACCTAGAGTTCATGATGCCCAGGAGTTTCATTTTAATGATCCCTTCATATGAGTCCAGAGTTTGTTGGCATCTTTGAAGGAAAACAGAGATTTTGGTAGATGTAAGTGCGGAGGATAATTTCTAAGGCCAAGGGATTGTGTTGGTACAAGGAATATGTGCAGTGCCTCTGTGGCTGGAGGAGAACTTCCTGCCTGTGGCACAATCAGCTGAGGCTGTGACCACCCCGTGCTGCCCAAGGCAGGAGCAGAGCTGTACCGCTTACAGTTTCAGCAGTAAAAATCTGCTGGATATGGACTGCAAGGGAATGCTGCAGAATCCCAGTTTCACCCTGGAGGACCAGTCCCCTGTGCTGGACATACTGTTTCAGTAATCTTGCTAATCTCTGCCAAATCCTGAGCAGCCATCCTTTTCCAACACACAGAGTCATTGTTGGGGCCCTCGCGTGTGAAGGGTGAGGGCAGGCTGTTGGGAAGCCCTCGCTAAACTCAGCCAAGTGCAGTGAAAAGCCCCTTTGTCTGGGCAGGAAAGGGGCTGGAGCGGGTGTCAGCAGGAGGATCCCTGCTGCCCATCTTCCCATGCCCAGCCATGCTGGAACATCCATGCTGCTGACTCTGCCAGCAGACAGGGAGGGACCAGCCACACTCCCTGCTCCAGACAGGTTGATTACAGTTACTGTAAAGATCTGTTCCGGTGCTTCTCCCCCCCTCTGCCCCCCGGGCAGAGGAGATTATAATGCCCATCCACATAGAATCATAGAATAGTAAGGGTTGGAAAGGACCTTAAGATCATCCAGTTCCAACCCCCCTGCCATGCGCAGGGACACCTCACACTAAACCATGCCACCCAAGGCTCTGCTCATCCTGGCCTTGAACACCGCCAGCGATGGAGCATTTACAACTTCCCTGGGCAACCCATTCCAGTGCCTCACCACCCTTACAGTAAAGAATTTCTTCCTCATATCCAATCTAAACTTCCCCTGTTTAAGTTTGAACCCGTTACCCCTTGTCCTATCACTACAGCCCCTAATGAAGAGTCCATCCCCCAGCTTCCCTATAGGCCCCCTTCAGATACTGGAAGGATGCTCTGAGGTCTCCACGCAGCCTTCTCTTCTCCAGGCTGAACAGCCCCACCTTTCTCATCCTATCTTCATATGGGAGGTGCTCCAGTCCCCTGATCATCCTTATGGCCTCCTCTGCGCTTGTTCCAACAGTTCCATATCCTTTTGATGTTGAGGACATCAGAACTGCACACAGTGCTCCAAGGGAGGCCTCACAAGAGCAGAGTAGAGGGGCAGGATCACCTCCCTCGACCTGCTGGTCACGCTCCTTTTGATGCAGCCCAGGATACCTCTGGCTTTCTGGGCTGTGAGCACACACTGAAGCTGGCTCATGTTCATTTTCTCGTCATCCAACACCCCCAAGTCCTCCTCTGCAGGGCTGCTCTGAATCTCTTCTCTGCCCAACCTGGAGCAGTGCCTGGGATTGCTCCCACCCAGGTGTAGGACCTTGCACTTGGCATGGTTAAACTTCATCAGGTTGGCATCAGCCCACCTCACAAGCGTGTCAAGGTCCCTCTGGATGGCATTCCTTCCCTCCAGCATATCAACCTAACCACACAGTTTGGTGTCATTGGCAAACTTGCTGAGGGCGCACTCAATCCCACTGTCCATGTCACCAACAAAGATGTTGAACAAGACCGGTCCCAGCACCAGTCCCTGAGGGACACCACTCGTTGCTGGTCTCCAGCTGGACATTGAGCCACTGAGCACAACTCTTTGCGTGCGGCCATCCAGCCAGTTCTTTATCCACTGAGTGGTCCATCCATCAAATTCAGGTCACTCCAACTTAGAGACAAGTATGTTGTGTGGGACAGTGTCAAACACTTTGCACAAATCGAGGTAGATGACATCAACTGCTCTACCCCTGTCCATCAGTTCCGTAGCCCCATCAGAGAAGGCCACCAGATTGGTCAGGCAGGATTTCCCCTCAGTGAAGCCATGCTGGCTGTCACCAACCACCTTGTTGTTTTTCATGTTCCTCAGCATGCCTTCCAGGAGAATCCGCTCCAGGATGTTGCCAGGCACAGAGGTGAGGCTGACTGCTCTGTAGCTCCCTGGCTCATCCATTTTTCCTGTCTTGAAAATGGGGGTTATATTTCCCTTTTTTCCAGTCATCGGGAACTTCACCTGACTGCCATGATTTTTCAAATATGATGGACAGGGGCTTAGCAACTTTATTTGCCAGCTCCTTCAGGACCCGTGGATGGATTTCATCAGGTCCCATGGACTTGTGCACGTTCAGGTTCCTAAGATGATCTCGAA
This sequence comes from Ara ararauna, assembly GCA_028858755.1. Lineage (NCBI taxonomy): Eukaryota > Metazoa > Chordata > Aves > Psittaciformes > Psittacidae > Ara > Ara ararauna. Next base: position 2,164,480 of record CM054410.1, on the reverse strand, counting down.
CCAGATCCTCTCCTACAGCAGGCCCAGGGTCTTCATTCTCACAGTCCCTGCGTGTGCCTTCCAAGACTTGGCTGGTGTGGTCAGAGCATTTGCTGGTGAAGACGGAGGCAAAGAAGTCATTTAGAACCTCAGCCTTCTCCAAATCCAGGCTAGCCAGTTCTCCTGATAGCTTCCAGAGGGGTCCCACGTTGTTCTTAGTCTGTCTTTTATTCGCAGTGTTCCCACAGAATCCCTTCGTGTTGTCTTTCACATCCCTAGTCAAGTTTAATTCTAAGTGGGCCTTAGCTTTCCTAACCTGGTCCCTAGCTTCCCAGACAACATCCCTGTATTCTTCCCAGGCCGCCTGTCCTTGCTTCCACCTTTTGTAAGCCTATTTTTTCCTTCAAATTTTCCTCAGCAGCTCCTTATCCATCCAAGGAGGTCTCCTGGCCCTCCTGCTGCACTTCCTTCTGGTTGGGATGCAGCACTCCAGAGCTTGTAGCAGGTGATCCTTGAATATCAACCAACAGCCTTGGGCCCCCCTGCCCTCTAGGGCTGTATCCCATGGAATCTTACTGAGCAGGTTCCTGAAGAGGCCAAAGTCTGCTCTCTTGAAGTCCAGGGCAGTGAGCTTGCTGCATGCTCTTCTCACTGTCCTGAGGATCTCATACTCGACCATCTCATGATAGCTGCAATCAAGGCAGCCCTGGAGCATCACATTTCCAACCAGCCCTTCCCTGTTGGCAAGCACAATATCAAGCATGCACCTCTCCTTGTTGGCTGCTCTGTTACTTGCAGGAGGAAGTTGTCTTCCACAGAATCGAGGAACCTCCTGGATTCCTTGTGCCGGGTCATACTGTCCCTCCAACAGATATCAGGGTGGTTGAAGTCCCCCATGAGAGCGAGGGCCTGCGAGCGTGAGGCTGTTCCTGTCTATGGAGTGCTTCATCCACCGAGTCCTCTTGATCAGGTGGTCTGTAACAGATCCCCACAATAATGTCTCCCATCACTGTTCTCCCTTTAAGCCTGACCCACAAGCTCTCTGTGGACGGATCACCTGTTCCCACACAGATTTCCATACTCTCCAGCCTATCCCTAACATAAATAGGGATACATAGCCTATCCCCCTCCACATCTGCTAGGCCTGTCTTTTCTAAAGAGCCTGCAACCTTCCGTTCCAACACTCCAGTCATAGGAGTCATCCCACCATGTTTCTGTGATACCTATTATATCATACCTTCGTAGATGTGCACACATCTCTAATTCCTCTTGTTTGTTCCCCATGCTATGGATGTCTGTATACAGGCATCTGAGCTGAGCTCCAAATGAAGCCGGCTCATTGGCTGGACAGCTGGAATTTTCCTAGAATTTTCCTAGAAACATCTTCCTAGAATTTCAGTATTTGACCTTCCAAAAGGCTGCTAATTGGGGACTGAAATCATAACGTGGATGCGTAAAGAAGCCAAGCATGTAAACAGGAGTGAGGTATAGCTAGAGCACTGGCAGATGAGAATACCCTGTGTGCTTTAAAAATAGTAGTTACCCAACTCAGCTTGTCTCTGCCTGTGGTGCTTGCAGACAGCTGGATGTTCGTATAGTGCTTGCACCTCTGTTTTCACTCTAAGAAAGAGGAACACAAACAAAGTCATATGAAACACTTTGCTTGTGTTCCTCTTTCTTGAAAGCAGTTGTGTAGCTGTACTATGGATGTGAAAGAGAGAGGTGATGGCAAATGGAGCGGAAGTAAGTTCCTGTATGATCATGAGCAGATTTGTTCATGAAACACTCAGGATGTGGTTTGCAGTGTGGAAAGGTTTCTCTTAGACAAAAAGTTTCTATTTAGCAGGAGAGAATCTTGATGTTAGCCACATTTGACAGTTTAAATGTGTGACTTGGAATTCCGACAGCGTGAGTTATATTCTTCCCCAGGGCTGAGGCATTGCTCTCTGAGCTCTCTGTCTTGTCCAGGCTCTCCAGTTCTCCACCTTCCGTTGGTGGCTGTGCCCTGGCCTTAGGAATTGTGATCGGCCCATCGGTAAATTGGGTGAAACAAACTGTGGAAAAGGGGAAGGCGATCTTCCACAGAAACCTCTTGTGAGGGAACCATACTGTTATTTTCCTACCTTGAAGAGTGGGCAACCATGCAGGACATTTCTTATTCACAGTCATCAAGCATGGAGTAATTACTAATGTAATTTGTTACAACAGGGATGCGAGATGCTTTTTTGGAGTGGATTTTTCATGATTGCAGGCTCTGTATTTCCAATGGAACTTTTGAAATGAGAACTGGTAATGCCAGATTATATTCCTCCCTGCTTGAAATAAGTTCATTGGGGTCTGATGTCTTCCACTTGATTTCAATTAAAGGAAATGTGGTCATCGCTAATACTGGAGAATCATGCGTGTTGCTTTCCTACGTCTGATAGAGGTAATAGAGGGTTTCAGGAAGGAATAATTAGTCTGGTTTGTAAGCCTCTCTTCACGTTTCTGTGGGACTTAATTGCACACAACAAAAACTTCCCAAAGCACATTACTTGCACAGTATATGAGAGGAGAGCATACAGAGTTTGTACTACAGTGCCTACCAGCCAAAAGCACGCCCCAGCTCTGGCCTTGCTGGCGATGCACAGATTTGTCTGGGTGGAATGCATGGCCCTTGCAGGGGACTAGAGAAGAGCAGTGTGCAAGGTGTGTGCTGAGGGATGTGGTATACAACTTCACACCTCATGAAAGTGGGAGTTCCAAATTATGTTCTTCATGCCATCTCCTCCCCATCTCCTCCTGCTGCCCTTCCTCTTGTGGCTGGAGAGCCTCCTCTGGTCTCGTGCTGTTAACAGTTACCCTCTCCTCCTAAGAACGATATTCCTTCCTCTTGTGTTTAATAGCTAACCTCACCTCACATGTTTCCCCTTGCCATTTCCAGGCTTGTCCTTGATTGACACATTTAATAATCTGCCAACCCAAATGACAGTCTGAGCTCCTGTGTGCAAACATCAAATGCTGCCCAGCTTCATTAGCTGCTTCTCAGGCCTTTTACCTCTCTGTCGCTCCCTGCAACCCAATATTGTCTTTTCCCAATGTGTTATCTGTAGCCCCTGAAGGCAACAGCCTCATCAGCCTTTGTTCCCAAAACCTGGCATGTAAATCCACACAGATCATCAGTGATTGAACGGTCAGAGGTGCTCGGTGCCACAGCAGGCACCTGTGAGGAGACAGGAGGCCGTTGGGTGTCCTGTCCCATGCACACAGCTTTCTGCCAGGGGTTGTTTCCTATTGCTGGGGTGTGCAGCAGCTTTGGTGTTGGAAGAGGAAATACATTCCTGTTAGCTCATCCTCAGACATAGGGAGTAAGACAAGCTATTGTCCTGTTTTGAGAAAACATTCACCCACAGTACAATAACATATGTGAAACAGCAACAAAGAAGAAAACAGCTCATGGCGATATGTATGTTAAGCTGATTAAACTCGCAGTTCCCCGTTATAGCAGCATTTTTGATCTCTCTGCCAGCTCCACCAAATACCCCCACGTGCAAGATTATCATCTTGTTTTTCAAGATCTTGTGTCATCTGTGTTCATTTAAAGCAGGACAGCTTGTTGTGTTCCCCTTTGTTGTTCTGCTGAACCTTGGATTTTTTTCCTTTTTTTCTGTGAATTGAATGACTTAAGGACTCTTTTTTACCTTTCCATCCACGACTGCTGGGAGTCATGGTGTTCCCATGCAGGGTCTCTCCTCTGAAGGGTGTCCAGCGGTTGGGGAGAAGCAAACTCTCTTTCATGGCTGGACAGAGGCAGATGAAAACTTTTGGTTCTGCTTTGATTCCATAGCGCTTTAATCGTAGAATCATAGAATAGTTAGGGTTGGAAAGGACCTTAAGATCATCCAGTCCCAACCCCCCTGCCAGGGGCAGGGACACCTCCCACTAAACCATGCCACGCAAAGCTCTGTCCGATCCAGCCTTGAACACCGATGTACTTCTTGCAGCCATGGGTCAGGGTTGCTGTACATGGTTAGTTATTTTGGAATGTCTGAAGATATGAGGAAAATCATATGTTTTAAGAACTTTTAGGGACTTCTAAGTCAACATAAGGGGACTTCCATGTCCTGGTAGTATTCTGTAGCATGTAACTGTTGTAACTGTTCCCTCCGTGCATCCTTTCCCCTGCCCACATTTTGGAGAATGCTATTTCCGTCCCAACAGCATCTTTCTGTCTTTGTGCATACAGGACACAATAGGAGTGTTGCCTTTGCAGAATGCAGGGATAAAGTTGGTTCCCCTTTAATATCTGGCAGAGGCTGATTTCCTTCTGTTATTTATTTTTGGGGGTTGGTTTTGATTTTAAAGTAGACAGCAGTTTGCCTTAGATCAGTTTTGACCGACCAGCAGTGACTAGGTAAATCTGTAAAGGATATGAAAGGTTTAAAAATTTTAATTTTGTTTTTATTAAAGTTTATCATTACTTTTTTCATGTGCCCCTAGTAAAGCAGGGGGGGAACAGAAATCTACACAAACCCCCAAGCATTCGCTTAATGAAACTCTAATGGGAGGCGCCTGGCGGGAAGGAAGTGGTTAGATAGCTGGGCTGGGGAAGGCAGACCAAAGGCACGCTGTAATATTACTGGAACGTGGCAGGAATCTCATAAACTCCCCATCTAGCTCCAGCAGACACTTGTCACTGGGAGCTCATGGCTTTCATTAAGCAGAAAGAGAGGAAGCTCTGATGGCTGACTTGTTCCAGAATGTTTGTCTTGTTTGGCTGCATCGTAAAGCCCTTTCCACTTAAGAAAAGTAAAGGGGAAAACATCACCAGATGCTGTAGTAAAATGCTGGGAAGCTCCTGGTTCATCTCCTACTCTGCTTTTTTTCTCCCCATCAAAGCAATCTCCAAAGCCAGACAGAAACCAGGTTTTCAGAGTGCAGGGTCTCTGCTGAGCTCAGGCAGCTGCTGTTCCCTTTGTGCAGAAGAGTTGCATCCCTGTCCCTGTGGTCTCACCCTTGGTACCGAGCTTGGTCGCAAAAGCTCTGCTGCCAGTGGCAGCTGCACCTTCTGCTTCTCTTCACTGTTTCTCTTCCACCTCTCTCCTTTCCAGTTTTAGAATAGAAAATTCTTCTCTAGAGGACTTCAAGGTGGTGGTTGCAGTGGTGCAGGTTAAATTCAAGACTGAAGGCTCTCCCTTTTCGGGGTGGATCAGTAGATCTCTGAAGACATTGCAGGTTGAACAGTGGTAGGTACTGCAGCCAGGTTTCAAGATATGCTGGAGAAGGGTTACATGTCAATGTGAGCGACGCAGGACTCATATTAGCAGCAAAGTCAGCTCATGTTTGAAGTCTCATCAGAACAATGATGCTGCTTCTGTCCAAGCCTTGCACTTGCTCAGGTGACATGTCTGACTGAGCACCCTGCTTTCACGTTCTGGTGGTGAGAAGAAAAAGAAACCTTCCAAAAACTTAGACACACATGCTCCAGCAACTGCTCCTCTGCTGTCAGCCCTAATTTATGGTGTTCATCTCCATAGTGTTGTACGGTAGCAGCTCATTTCCGGTATCTTTCCTACAGGTTTGACTGTTCTGGCCATTAATGCAAGGCTGTTTTCTCCCTTTCAAGTTAAATATATCTGGAATGAACATGCCTTCTTCTGAGTTAACAGGTTAATGAGTTTAGCAAGTTGCTTCTCTTGCATGCTTTTGTGGGTGTATTAGTTTGGAGTATCTTTTCCTGTTCTGCTGTTGACCTGAGCTGAAAAGGGCTGGAGCTCCAGCACAGAGAATTGCTGATACCTTGATGCCTTCTTTCCTAAGTTGCCCAATAACACATTAGGTGGGGACAGTGGCAGAAAGAAAAGCTCAGTTGTGTTTAACTGGGCACAGGCTTTTTGTTCAAGTACAGTGAGGATGTTTAACTCGTTCATAAGTAAATAGTGGAGTAGGGTGAGGAAGGGCCATGAGAAGGAAGCTACCTGCCAGGCTTTATGCTCATGCCCTTCCTGAGGAGCTGCTGTATGGAAGAAGTTGCTGTATGAGTAGTTGTTGGGCTGGAGGTTGCTGGTTCCTTGGTGTCAGCATTAATACAGAACAGGAACATGTGCTTCAGATCAGCTGCTTCACTAGACTCTGTGGTGGATGAGAACAAACTCGCTCGTCTGTCAGTGCTGCTCATGCTTCCTGGGTTTTGCTCTGCTCCTCTTGTGGAGGTGCACCTGAGCCCCCCTCCAGCCTCTCGGTGTCCATACACACTTCCCGTGCTGGGAGGAGATGTAGCAAATGTAAACAGGACCCCAGTCCCAGATGGTGCATCAGGGTTTGCTGCAGCTCCACACACACTGAAGTTTGGTCTCTCTGTGGTGGGCAGCCTGAAGTCCTGCTGAACAACACCTGAAGGGCACTGGTAGGCTTGGGGCTGCAGTGCTCTGCTTGGCCGTATAAGCTCGTCCTTGAGGAGCATCAGAGGCCGAGGCCATTTTCCTGGGATGGTGCTTGCCTTGGCTGCATGCTTGGGTTGTGTGTGGCAGCAGCACTGCTGTGAGCTGGCAGTTTTCAGGTTTCCCTTCTGCCCGGCTGTGTCCTGCCCATCTGCACACGCTGTCAGGAGTGAACTTCTGTGGCTGGTTTCTGCTTGGGGGATAAAAATGGAAGTTGTGCTTGAAGCCAGGCAGCTTCTCGAGGCTCACGACCATGTTCCTGACTGCTGCTGTTCAGGGTCAGAAATTAGGCTGACTCCTCTATGATGCTGACACCAAAAAGGTGTTGCGATGCACCGGTCCTGGCCAGGGGCTGCAGTCTGCTTTCTGCAGGAAACATCAACAGGGTATCAGGACGTGGTGGGCTGGAGCTTTCCAGCTCAAGGGGGCCCAGACCTGTACAGACATCCATTTACGTAGAGAAGCTGATGCACGTCCGCAGGCTCACACTAAGTGCTCAAAGAGAATGTCCTGCACCTTTCCTCCCTTCAGGGAATATCCTTGCAGAGCATCATAGAATCATAGAATAGTTAGGGAAGGACCTTAAGGTCATCTACTTCCAACCCCCCTGCCATGGGCAGGGACACCTCACACTAAACCATCAATTCCTTGCTTATTTGTTTCTGTCTTTTCCTTGTCCTGATTCTCTCATACTTCATTCTGCTGCAGGGGTGCACATCTGATGGTCTTTAACTGGCCAGACTGGAGCAGGAGAGTATCTGACCTAACAAAAAAGGGCTTTGAGATCTTTGCTCGGAGGAGGCATTATGAAAATGAAAAGTATTCTCATCCTGCAGCTCATTTGTTAGGATTATAGACTTAATTGCAAGGGATACATAGCTTGGCTTCTGAAATTGATTTTGGTTTTCTTTAAGAGCCATAGGCAAAACAAGATTGTATACATTAGCAATGGGATGATTTATGAAAGGGGGTTTGCAGCAGCTGGCACAGGACTGGTGTTTGCCTGTATTTTTCATATATGCATGCTTCCTTTTCCTTCTGTAAGGCCTGTTCATCCTCTGATGATGTTAAGCTCCTCAGAACTGCCTAAGAAGGAGCTACCACACGCATTTATTTTTCCACTAAAAACCTGAGATTGTTTAGTACCATGTCTGGCAATGCCATTGTCTTGCTCTGGCTGCTTCAGAAGGAAATTTGGGGACCCGTAAGCAAATAACAGCCTACCTCAAATAAAAGTCTTATCCTTATTCCCACTAAAACTTATTTCATGGCTGCCTTAAACAAGAGGGTTTCTAGTTCTTCCAGTCAGTTTGCTTTTCTGAGTTATATGTCTTGATGCCCTTGCCATATATTTTGTTTTAACCTCAGTGACTTCTTAAGGCCACTAGTTCCAAAGTTTAACTGGGAGCTGTATGAGAAAGTATTACCTATATTTGCTTTAAATTTGCATTTCTTCCATGTTCACTGCATTCCTCCAGAGACTGGAAGATGAGAGGAGCAGTGTTGGTCCAGCTCCCTTAAACCAACCTTCATTTGGATCCTTCTGTCAAGGCCACCTTATTTCTTTACAGACCATGCAACTTTAATCATCTCCTTTTCTGTGTGGGTTCCTTTTCCTACCCACCTTTTCATCCATCCATGGCCTCTTCATTAAATAAATGACTGTGTTTATTTTTTTTTGTCCTGTTGCACATGTCTTCATGTGCCATTTCTCTCCCAGGCAGTGTGTCAGGTATAGATTTCTTTTGGTTTGCCTGCAGGGATGTCCCGGCCTTCCCAAAGCTGGCATGATGCACCGCGTATATCCCACTTAATGCCCTCCCTGGTCCTGCCTTGGGCCCTGAGCCCTTATATCTCAGCTTTCTTGTGGAATGGAGCATGGGGGCCCCTGCACAGCCCCTACTACTCCTCTCCAGGCTGACAGGGACAGAACACGGGGATGGACTGAGTGTGACTTGGGAGCATTTTTCTTTGCCTTCCTGATCTGCTGGTATTCATGCAGGGCAGACATTTATGCTCCTTTTCTGGGAACTACTCTCTCATTTGGTTACCAATTAAGCTGACGTGTTCTGGCCCTTTCCATCCTCCTTTTTATTGTTACGAAGAGTGAATTAGGGCTTGGTGTTTAGGATTGTTCTCTGGCTTCCACTGCTACTTTGCTGCCTCCTTTGTGGCAAAACAATGGCATTAATTTTGCCCTTTGCGGGTGGGCAGGCAATCTGGCAGCGCACAGTGCCTGTCCGTTCCACTTCACTTGTGCAGCCACCTCGCCTTTCCACATCACCTCCTCACTTTTCTCTTCCTATTCTTTTTTCTTTCCTCCCCTTCTGTGCATGAGTGCGTGTGTGTGTGTGTGGTGTGGAGGATTGCTCGGGTGTATTTTGTGTCAGTCTGGAGGGGGTTAGAGGTTGCAGCCTGGTTGCTGAGCAAAGCGAAGCAAGGATGTGGGTGATATGGGGCAAGGAGACCTTTCCCTGCTGCACCAGTGCACCCAAGACAGAGCATGGATCTCACTGGCGAACTTAGAGCTGACGAGCAACGTGCACCAGGGACAGTCAGAAATGTGAAGTACAAGTCTCATGCGTTGCAGGACGCTCACATCCACCATGCTCCTGCTGGTGTCGAGCCACAGCTCACCGGGAAGCGGTGACCCTGTTGTTGTCTGAGACACGGATCCTTCTTTTTTTCTTTTCAGTAATGTGAGAAAGAGCAGAGGAGTTGGAAGCCCACAGCCCGGTGCTGCTGCTGCTGACTGCGTAAGGCAGTGCTTGCCCTGGCCCTGCGCAGATAGGGCCAGCCAAGTCATGAAAGGAGAACGTTCCACACAGCACGTGCCCACATGTCCGTCGCTGCTGCCAGCTCCTGTCGGCAGGTCCCGCAGGTGCTTTCAGCCCTCGGCAGAGCTGCTCTGGGCTCCGCTCTTCCTCTCAGCATTGAGGCTTCAGCGCATGATGGCTCTCACCTGCTGGCCCTCAGCCAGCATCAGGCCCCACTGCGCCTCCTGCTCCAAAGGAGCGTGGCAGGCTTGGTGCTCCCGCACAAGCCCACTGCAGCCACAGAGCACACACAGAGTCAACAGTTTCCTTTCTTCTGCACAAATTGGCAAGGACTAACCTTGTCATATCTAGTGCAGCGCTAACGGGCGCCTGCCTCCAAGGGGTAATCATGCAGGCATAAATTCGGAAAGTTGCTAAGCTATGAGCAGTCTTATGAGCATTAAAAGTGTCCTCTTTGCCAGAAAGGTCATTCATAACTTGGCTGCGCTGCTGATGTACAGTCAGTGATATTGATTGATTAATGTATAAAAAGCACCAAATCCATTTGCTTCTATGAAAGAGAATAAAGTGCAGTCGACTCTCTCTTTATTTTCACCTCATCCTTTTGTTTGAAGGACATTTTTTTTTTCCCTCTTTTTGTTTTGCCAGCTAGGTTTAAGGGGGTTACAAAAAGCCAGTTTCTGCCAAGTAATGTGTTCAGAAAGGGAACATTGATTCACATCAGTGTCGCTTGAATTACCCTTAAAGGTTTGCCAAGGAGTTGTTCTTATATTAACCTTCTGTTCATCAAAGACTAAATAAATAAATAAGTCATAAAATCGGCTTCACTGCCCACGCTGGACTTGGATGCAAAACAGGAATTTGTGCTCCAGGTGCTGCTCAGCCCTTCTCCCCCGTGCTTCGGGCCTGTTCCCTCCTGCAGAGCCGCTTCCTCCCCAGCCCCCCTGGCCGGCACCGCGCCTCCCCTCTCCCCAGCGAGGGCACTCCCTCCTCAGGGATGGGCTCGGCGCTGCCCCAGGCACGGGGTGGAAGTTCACTGCAGCGCGGAGGTTTGTAGGCGGTTGCCCGCAAGCCCTGGCCCTGGAGGCAGCCCGGAGGACGGGGTCTGCAGCTGTGTCCCGGCCCTGCGAGCACCAGGACAGAGCCCGGATTCGGTGTGCCCTGAGCCTGCCGCTGGGCTGCTTCTGCAGTGTCAGCGTCCTTGAAGCTACCTTGGCTGCTGGGGTGCTGTGTCTGCGTGCCATCCCCTCGGATGCCATGTGCGGGTGCAGTGTGTGCTCCGTTCTGGTCTGTGGCCAACACTGAGGATTTCAAGGGAGAGGATGTCCTGCAGGAGGTGTTTTCTAAAGGATTTTGCATAATGTTTTGATTTAATCACTGCAGGCTTAAGTAGAATGAGTTCTATGTGGAAAGACAGCCTTGTGATGACCCAGGACATTCTGCCCTATCTAGCTTTCTAATTCACCCTGAGTCTTGTTTGTTTTCCTGGACTTACTTGGCCACTAATAGTTTCACATTTTTTCCTTCTCCTGCTGGTTAATTCTGAAATGGGAGATATTCTTGTGCCTGTGGAGCTTTGTATAACAACATCCCACCTTTTGCTCACCAGGGTGTATCTGCATTGTCTGTCCCAAGTTATCATCTCCCTGAGTGAAGGTGTAAGGGTGTTGCAGTTGTCTGCTCCTTTTGGGATGATGGCTGATGGATGTGAGACTGAGTGATTGCTGTTCTCTGCAGCAGGAGCTGTGGTGCTTTTTGTTAGTGTCGTTAAATTAGCCAAACTCTGTGTTTCCCCTTGGTCCCTGTTCCAAAACCCATGAAGGACCATTCGATGGCGTTTCTTCTCTTGAGCAGGGAGCGTCTTAGGATTTGTTCTGCATATCGGGCAGCTGTGCACATCGCCCTGGTCCATAAAACAAAAAGCTCAGATATCAGTCTCACTTGGAAACATCTCTGCATGAGCTGTCCCCACCTGGCTGTCACAGCAGACAGTCTCAACAGCATGCAAGCCCCTGACAGTCCCCAGGTTCTCTGTGTCATTCCAGATAACCTGAGCCACTCAGCTGCGGATGGTACGGATGCCTGTGTCAGAGCCCAGTTCCTGCTGAGGGCTGTGTAGGGGCAGTGCTGACACTGCAGCACAGAGCAGAGTGCCCATGCTCAGTGACACTGCCTGGCCAAGGCCAGTGGGGGTACCTGGAGATGTGTTATGGGGCGCTCAGTAGTGTTATGGGGTGCTCAGTGGTATGAGGGGTGTGAGACGATGGGTAACCGAGGCACCACCAACCTCAGCAGCGCTGCATACATGACATTTTTATTTCAGTGTCTCTTATTCGATGAAGAATGACAGTGATAATCCTACTGACTGTTGAGGGTGGTGCTGTGACATACCAGGAATGGCAAAGAGAGCAGGACCCCCAGAGGTTGTCCTTCCCATGTGTGTATCTCTGTATGCATGTTTATTGCCATGGTGCGAGTGCCTTGGACCTTTTGCTGCCAATTTGACATCCCCAAGAAGCAAACCCCTTGAACCCCAGCCTGACACGGCTGACACCAGGGACTGACACCTGGGAACATGACACCTCATCTTCCCAGAAGAAGATTTTTCCCCTATGGCTGCTGAAAAATCAGAATGGAGAATCATCTTATTTTTGTAGGATTGTGGGAGAATTGCAGAACGCCGAGGCCCCCTCCCCCTCCGGCGAGGCGGTAGGGATTGGATCAGATGCTACAGAGTGAGCATGCTGAGAGTGAATCCATTTTCTCTCCTCCATCTCCCCAGAATAAATTAGAATTTGCCTGATTTAATAAAATGGCTTCATCTCTCTGCCATCTTTTCTATCTCCCAAGCGTTTCGTCCCCACCCCCACTGCAAAATAATAGATCTCGGCTGTAGAACGTCCTGTTAGAGGCTGGCAATTTAACATGGAGGGTAGGTGTGAGCACCTGCACAAACAGCCTGCGAGGGGCCCGGCCACTGAGGTGCACAGAATTTGTCCCTGTATCTCAATTTCCTTATTGTCAACTATGATAGCTATAATTGCGGTCGAGGTCAGTGTAATTTACTGTCCATCTGTCATTAACCTGACCTCACGGGTGGATGTGACTGCCATGCAGATAGTGTTTGGGGACTGGGAGTGGTTAGAGAAATTTTACAGCACGAGTTTGCCCCAGCCACTTTTCTCTTTAATTGGCATGTGTTTGGCTATGCACGGAGTGGAACTGGAGCTCTTTGCCGCAGACTGAGAGGAGGGGTTATTGTTAGAATTGAGATGGTTTTGCTACAGCTGAACCTTTTCTCTCTCTTGAATCTGGTGTTTTAATTTCTGGTTCCTAGGTTGATTTTTTCCTTTCCGTTCTGACACTAATTATGCCAGGCGTGTTCGGAGCGGTTGCTGCTGAGAGGTACCCAGCTAAGTGTTAAGAAAGGTTTTAAAAACAGACTGAACTCTTTCCTAATGAGGCTCAATCGTGCTCTCCTCCGGGTGGTTTTGTTTTGCTGATCTGTCAGTTTTCCGAGGATTTAATTGCACTTTTTTCATATTAGTCTTTGAAACGGGGCTAAGCAGCTTTCTGTAAAATAAAATATAAAAAAGGAGAGACGTTACTGGCTTTCCTATTTTCTTTCTTTGCTTTCATCAGTCGAGGATCATCATCTGTCAATGACTCCTGGGACTCAGCAGTCGTAAAGAACAAAATTTATGAGAGCAGCAAAGGCAATGGCAGGCTGGACCACTGTGGGAGCTCCTGTAACTGTAAACTGTAAACCTTGCAGGCAATTTTCTTTGCTTCCCTACTCCGGGGTCTGGTTCCTGTTGTGTTGCTACTGATGCTGGTCGTAGAAGACCTTCCAAATGTGTATTTTGGAGGAAGAAGCAAGGGGGTGAAGGAGGGTCGAGGAGCGCTGAAGTGGCTCATCCAGTGTAGCTCATTTCCTGCAGGAATGACACAACAGCAATCCAGAAGGGAGCACCGCTGTGATACTCCCAACAGTCGGGGACTCCCAGAGCAGTGATGGTTGGCAGAGACCTCTGGAGGTCCCGGAGCCAGGCCAGACACAGCTGCTGGCCAGGATCTGCCCTGCTGGTGGCTGAAGTATATCCCCAGATGGAGACTCCAGCCTCTGTGGGCTTGTTCCAGTGCTTAGCTCCTCAGGTGCCAGGAGTCCAGGGAAAGGGATGCAATGTAGATGATTTTGGGTTGGAAAGAGGCAGGAGAGAGGAGGCGGATGTATCCATGATGCTATTATCTTTATGGCATAGAAAAACATGTTTGAAGCAATCAGCATGGAATTCTTAATTGCTTCACTTACTTCTGCTCTCCTCGTGGGACAGATTGTACAAAGGCAGGTGCTGCCAGGACCCTCACATCAGCACCGTCCCTGCTGTACTCACTATTTTTAACTAGCACTTTGTTTTGCAAAGATGCACAAAGCTGCTGCTTTTTTTTCCCAAGGATGCTAATAAACAGCAGAGGCAGGAAGAGCTTTCTGCTCTGCCTGACAGTGACTCTGCTTTCTTAGCCTGCAAGTCCTTTTTCCTTCTCTTTGCATTTACGTTTCCTTTTTTCCCATTTTCTTTTCCTTTCTTCTAGCTTCATTTTCCTCCATCTTTATTTTTCATCTTTATCCCTTAAATACCTCAGAGTCTCTTATTTCTAGTCTCAGCCTAACAAAATTCCCATTTTCCTTTCTTCATTCAGATGTGTGCCTGCCTTCCTCTTTCAGCTTCCAGCACACCTCTCATGAGGATGTAAAATCCAAGAACCAGATCTTTGAGATTTCAAAATAAAATAAAAATAAACTCTGCTTTAAAAACACTTTAGCAGGAAAGCCAGGCTAATTGTAAATCAATGAGTCTTAAAATGCAGCATTGATCTCCAGTTAGAAGTTTGAAGGGGAAAGCAGTAATTACTGCACTGAAGGTAGATTTTTTTTTCTCTTAGTAAGTTCTGGGCAGAAGGAAAGCTCATTAGGGCAGCACTTCAGAATCTGAGTAATTAGTTTTAAAAGTACTTTTGTGGTGTTATTCCCATGGCTAGAAATTATTGGAGTCTTCACAGATTTATAGTTCAGCTCTGATAAGGTTTGATGTATTATTGTGTTTGGTGGGGAAGATCCTTCCTACATAATGACCTGGGTGAAGACCTGGAGCAGGGGTTATGCTGGGAATTGCTGCAGGTGCACAGGGCTGCTGTGTGCTGCAGGTAACCCCAGTGTTCTGGTGGAGCTCATAGAGTACCTGATTGGAAAGAACCTCAAGGATCATCTGGTCCAACCTTTCTTGGCACAGCATGACCTAGACTGGATGTCCCAAACCGCAGCCAGACAAATCTTAAATCTCTGACCAGCAGTGGGGACTCTACCACTTCCCTGGTGAGATTATTCCAGTTTCTGATTTGTCTCAGTGTGAAAAAGTTCCCTCTTGTGTCCAGTCGGAATCTCCCCAGGAGTAACCTGTACCCCTCATCTGTTCCATGGGACTTCTGTAAAAAAGGGACTCTTGCCCCTCTACTGTGCTCTCGTGAGACCTCACTTGGAGCATTGTGTGCAGTTCTGGTGTCCTCAACATCAAAAGGACATGGAACTGTTGGAACAAGTCCAAAGGAGGGCCACGAGGATGATCAGGGGACTGGAGCACCTCCCATATGAAGATAGGCTGAGAAAGCTGGGGCTGTTCAGCCTGGAGAAGAGAAGGCTGCATGGAGACCTCAGAGCATCCTTCCAGTATCTGTAGGGGGCCTATAGGGATGCTGGGGAGGGACTCTTCATAAGGGACTGTGGTGATAGGACAAGGGGTAACGGGTTCAAACTTAAACAGGGGAAGTTTAGATTGGATATGAGGAAGAAATTCTTTACTGTAAGGGTGGTGAGGCACTGGAATGGGCTGCCCAGGGAAGTTGTGAATGCTTCATCGCTGGCAGTGTTCAAGGCCAGGATGAGCAGAGCCTTGGGCGACATGGTTTAGTGTGAGGTGTCCCTGCACGTGGCAGGGGGGTTGGAACTGGATGATCTTAAGGTCCTTTCCAACCCTAACTATTTGTGATTCTATGATTCTGTGATCTTACTTGCAGTCACCCTTTACTGGGACTAATCTTTCCTAATACTAAGAATCTAATCTTTCCTCAAAAAAAGCCTCAAGTCATTCACCATTGTGAATGCACATCCCTGCTGGAGATGTGCTGCAGGCAGTGGCCTCTCCCTGGGGGCTGTGAGCTGACACCCAGCAGTGTCCCCTGAGCCATGGAGGCTCCAGGACACATGGAGCAGGTCAAGCTGTCATAGCTGGACTGGGAGGTGACAGTGTGCTGGAGAGCCAGGGAGAGAGAAGAGCCCCGGCCGTCGGCTCAAGTGCGCCCGCTGCCAGGTGGGTGCCCTGCAGACCCTCATGGTGAGGGCACAGTTTGTGTGTGCCCTAAAGCTTGTGGGTTTATATTCCTTCCAAATTCTTTTGTTATATTTAGAAATTATATCTCTAGATACTCTCATTAACCTTAGTTTTCTAATCCCTTTTGTGCACATTGCTGAATTCTTGTCCACAGCAACATCCTATGGCAGTGATTGCCACCATCTAATTACCACATCTAATTTTGTAGGAAACAGTATTTGTTTCACCTACAGGGTTCCTCTGCTCTGTTAGCTGCTGTGTGTCCTGCACTTATACAGCTGCACAGGCAGAAAGAACCAAGGCAGCCAGCAGCTGGGGAGAGGGGCTGGGGTCAGGAACACAGTGCAAACGTGGCTCTGAAGGAAAACAAAACCTACTGCATCAAGGCAGTTGATGTGACACATTTCTGAGCCCCTTGTCCTCTCTGGCAGTGAGCTGATGTGTGAGAGCACCATCATCCTCCTGGCTACAGAACCCCATCATGGGGTGGGCATACAGGATAAACCCTCATTATTCAGTCCCATCAACTGGAAATTCAGCAGCTGAATCTGCATAGTGATCTGCATAGTGGATGCAGATTCCAGCATCCACTATGATCACTGCCAAGTCCTCTCACAGGTGGAGAAAAACTAAACCCAAGTAGGATGGGGTTTGAGCTCTTTCTGAACATGTTCTGCTGTTGAAATCTGTTTGGCCGATAGACCAATGGAAAACACTGTTTGCCTTCTGTGAAGTTAACTGACAGTCCATTCTTCTTGCTCCTGGGAGAAATGGCTCAGAAAATCTTTGTCTTCTTCAGACCACTCCCAGTTTTGCGCTCTGTTGTCGGGTCATCCCCTTTGCCACCCTTCTCAGGAAGGGAGGACTGGTCTCTTCAGTTTCTGTCCATGGGAGGTTTAGGTCCTGTGCTCTTTATCCGTGTTTCTTCCCCCAAAGATTTGGGCAAGGGCGTCATTGTATTACTCCCATCACTGTATGTAGCATTGCAGCCAAGACTGCCAAGCTCATGCAGACCATGTGATATTCTCTGTTTCCCAGCATCAGCTGATTCTGTGCATGAGCAGCTCAAGTTCTGCTCTGCTTTTTCAGGTTGAGGTTGACGAAAGGGGTGCAGGCACCAACTGGGATGGGTTCACCTGTAGACCCACATGGCAGGATGTCATGAGGGTACAAAATGGTCCACGTTCACTCTGGAAGGTGGGGTAGAGCAGGAATATGAAGGGCTTATTATTCTCTGACAAAACCGGGCAGGCTGTTGGGGACTGACCCTTTAATTAAGATGAATCTGTTTGCAAGGAGGCTTTCTGTCATGGCTCTTGAGCCTGTCCTTTGGGAGTGGGTTTGTGTTCCTGCCCATCTCTCTAGTGTGTTGAATTGGGGTAGTCCTACAGTCTGGCTTCTTAACCTGATACCTCTGGCTGTCCTACTTGCATAACTCAAATTTTTTTACTGAAATTATTTAGTTTGCAGTGACTTATAGATTTGATTCTGCAATAGGAGGAAAAGGGAAGGTCTCTGGAGGCAGAAAACCCTTGTGTGGCAGAAAGCCTGCTGGGAAGTCAGCTCAAGAAGAATTAGAAACCCTTTAAATAAATGCTTACTTGACATGACTCTGTCTTCCACAGTCTAACAAGCAGAGAAGCGAATGGCAGCCGCTGGCCAGAAATTGATTGCATTAATTGATATGCCAATAAGAGAGCTTGTTACATCCGCCATTGGTTAGGAGGCCCGCTAACAAGTCCCGCTGATCAATGGAACCAATAAAGATTTCATCCATTAATGAGCAACATGGTAATTAATGTTATCCATAAACCAATTAGCCTGGGTAGCTAATGTGCTGGTTAGCACAGCGAGTGGCAGAGTGTGGGTGTGCGCAGACTGGCCACCCGCTGCAGCAAGGGCATCACCTCACAGTGCAACCCTGGGCTCCCTCTGGGCCACCCGGACAGGAAGGAAGCTGGGCAGGTGGCGGATGGCATGGGACCCTTTTGCTGGAAAGGGACACATTTCTCTAGATTTACGAGGCAATTTCAATGATTTCTTTCTCTTTTATTTAATCTGATGAAACACATGTGAGGATCTTTTCCATTTCTAGCGTGTATTCTGAAAATGTGCAGGTTTATGGAGCTGGTGTTCAGATGGCAGAATACAGTGCTTGGTTCCCTGCTCTGCACTGTTGAAAAGCTGCTTCTGTCTTCCACCTAGATCTGGAGCTCTTCTGTCCAGCTTGCAAGAGGTGTTGTGCCCACTGCTGCATTGCGCTTTGTCCATACCACACATATTAGTAACTGCATTAGTGCTAAAAACACTCTGTATTGGAGGCTGATGTCTAAAACCAATTGCACTTGGGGTTGCCTTAAGCAGCTGGCTGGCTCCCTGTGTGCAGGGAAGCAAAATACCTGCGGCTGGGGGAATGTGCCTCTGTGAGCTGCGGGTGGATGAGAGGCCTTGGGGGCTGTGGAGCACTGGTCGCTCTCCAGGAGGCTGCAGTGCCTGGGGCATCCAGAGGGGTCAGGGCAGGGGGTGCAGGAGCAGCCCCAGAGGCACTGGGCTCTCTAGGAGGCTGCAGTGCCTGGGGCATCCAGAGGGATCAGGGCAGGGTGTACAGCAGCAGCCCCAGAGGCACTGGGCAGCATCAGTCCCACTGCTGGGCTGTGGAGTTACCTTGTGTTGTTAGATATTGACCCTGGGAGACCCCCTGTAGGTTTCCTAATTGAAAATTAATACCAGATCAATGCCGTGGGCAATTTGCATATTGATCATAAACAACTTTGAAGGCACCAAGTGTGTGTTGGATCAATAATGCTCTTGAGCAGGCTTCAGTGGGAGAGCATCCCCCCACGCTGCTCTCCAGGCGAGGTTAATGCTTGGGAAGTGCGGGAGCTGCGCTGTGGTGGTGGCAGCATGCCAGCAGTGCCAGAACGGAGTTGTAGCAGCGAGTTAACAGCCTTGTCCTATGGTTCACTGTGGAATGGGAGCAGGGGAAGTGCTTTTGCTTATTTGTTTATTTAAACCAAACAACTGAAGGCCAGAGACATGCTGAAGTAGGGGTGAAGCTGCCCAGCCTCCAGGGCATGTGGGCCAGAGGGGCTCACAGCCATGCTTGACTTTATCCCTCCATCCTCCTCTCCTGTGATGTGCAGCCTGTTGTGCTTGTTTTGAATACGGATTTCCAAGAGCAGGGTAGTTATTTTATTGAGGACACCTGAAGAGGTCGCATCAGTGATTTTTTTTTTTCTGGTGTTCTTGTCCTGTATTTGCTTTTTGAGGGCAGTATTTTAGATTCATTCTCTGTCTACTTGTGACATTCACAGGTTATTTCTGAATGGTCTTGGGTTAAGAAAAGGGATATTTCAGATCAAGCTCCAATTAAAAAAGCCAAAAACTTCATCTGAAAATACATAAAGCACCCTGGGAAGCCTTCTGTTAAAGAGGGATGTGCATGGGCACTGGAGATAAAGCGTATGGATATGGATGGTTGCCACCCACTCGGAGCATGGTTGTGTGGAGTGGAGGTAACTGCTCAGACCCCACAGAGAGCTTGTGTCAAAACTGGCCCTAAACCCTTTGTGGCCCATGGTTCAGGAGTGAAGGGGTGGGAAGGCTGGGAACCCTCTCCCCAGAGCTGCTACTGCGGGCAGCCGCTGTGCATGCAATGGGAGCATTACTAAGCTTCCATTGACTCAGCCGCGCCACACTGATGAACTGAGACTGGGGACAAGTGCTCATAATTGAGAGAAATAAATTCTTATCACAGGCCGGTGCTGGAGCTGCCACCTGCGTGTGCTGTGATTGCGTTTAGATGCATTCTGACCCCCTGGAGCACCGGCGGCACCCCCATCAGCACCTGAGGTAGCTGAGCGGGGAGCTGCAGCCACTCAGGGGTGGCCCAGGGTGTCCTCCCCACACACCAGCCATTACCAACCTAGTGCTGCTAACATGCTGAGCTGCCAGCCAAGCAGCTTGTGAGCCATGAGTACCTTCAGAAGCTTCTTGGGAGCCTCGCTGTGCTCTTCCCTTTTCCTTAGTCCTCTGCTCATCAGTTGGGAGTTAGAGCAGCTGTTCAGCACCCTCCATCTATACCTTAGATTTGGTGGCGAGTGAAAGATCCTTCCCAGATGGCATCGCGGGGGACATGGGCATCACAGAGGAAAGAGTTTTTCCATGCTGAAAAAAAAAAAAACCAAAAAAACCCCCAAAAAAACCAATCTCTGAAAGAAGGCATACTCCGTTTCTTTGAAAAGGAGCCTATCTCCTATTTCAAATTAAGAGGAAATAAAACCAGTGGAGGGGTCAGCAGGACTCTGCAGTTGGATGCGGCGCAGGGCCGCGATGGGAAGCCCTCCCTCCCTCCCTGCTGTGGGAGGCTGTGTTCTCATTCCCATGACTCTTCACAGCCCCTGTCATTTTGCCTGTTCCTCTGGGCCGCGGGGCGGCTGCCACTGATAACGCAGAGCCGGTGGTGGGGAGGTGAAGGAAAAGGCTTCACTTGACATTCCCTGACCTCCCTGGTGCAGCTGAATACCGGAGAGTCAAGGCTGAAATTGCAGTCGCTTTCAATTACTTGAAGCAAAGAGAGGTGGAGAAAAAGGGCCTGTTGGCTCCAGGAAGCTGAAATCTTCTGCTGCTGAAAGCTTGTTAGTACAAAGGGAAACGCAATTACTGACATTCTGCCAGTGCCACTAACCCAAACCCAGGGAACGGGCAGCTCAGGACGTGGCCATCTCTGCTGTGGTGGGTGATGTGGGAGTTCTCAAGCATGTCCTCAAGGATGGCTCCAGAGCTGTAGAGCTGTGAGTTTTCTGGATCTCCTCTGCTTTTTCTCATCAGCAGGTGTTCACTGTGCATGTTATCTACTACTTCTTCCACGCCAGCCCAAGTTGTGTTTGTTGTCAGAGAACTGTGGCGGAATTGGAGCTCATGTAGAGGCCAGTGAAGCAGAGGAGACATGGAGAGGATGGGTGGCTCATGTGCTGTTGATTGACAGAGTCAAAAATAAAGCTCTGTTGTTTGTGGGGCTGCCTTGCTGCCATGGCCTCTGACCTTCAGCAGAGGGATGACACCATGGCTGTTCACGCCAGGATGCTTTGGTATTGCGACTTCGTATCAGGCTCCTTTTTACGTCTGGTTAACCTGTGGAGGTGGTGTGCCTTGGTGACCAAAGTGTCCAGAACCCCTCAGCTGGCTGGAGTGAGTGTTATCTCTGTCTACTTCTACCTCCTGGTAGATACCTGCTGGGTGTATCTGCTCTGTCCTTCCAGAGGTCCTAGGGGATGCTCCTCAGTATTCTTAAAAGCCTGCAAGGCTCTCTGCAGAAATATCTTTGGGTGCCACCGCATGTGCTGCATGTCCAAACTCTGCAGCACAGCAGCACTTCTCATCTGCTTCATCTGCTCCATCCCTGGCAGTGTTCAAGGCCAGGTTGGACAAAGCCTTGGTTGACATTGTCTAGTGTGAGGCATCCATATCCATGGCAGAGGGTTAGAACTGGATGATCTTAAGGTGCTTTCCAACCCAAACCATTCTGTGATTCTATGCTTCAGCAGAAAGTCACCCATTTTTGCTCCCTGACTCTGGTGGTCAGAGCAGCCCTGCTGAAACCTCTTTCACACCTTGCTTTGCCTCACAGGCAGAAGCACTCCCTGGGCTGATCCTCTTTTATTTTTTATTATGCTTATTATTTATGGCCATTTATGATTTCCCATGTTCATATATATTGTTAGTTCCTAGAAGTAAGCTCCAGGAAGAGCCTAGTGACATAATACCACCACTGACATTACTGCAATCTAATTAAGAATGAACCAGCCAGACCTCACTCAGCAGACCTGTTTGGACTCACCCCATGTGTGAACAGTCCTTACAGACATTTGCTTGGAACCACTGATCATCTTCTTCCTTTATGACAAAAAACCTGTCCTCATCACCAGGAATAGGGAATGTCCTGTTGCCGCAGACCCCACACGACAGCCACAAGCTGCCACTTCCAGGACAGCCTCACCGCTCTCCCTTGGCCACCTCCATCTGCATCAGGACCTGATGGTGTAGCATGCTCCAAGAATACTTTAACTGTCCCTAAACCAGGGCACTACAATTATGGCTTTCCTAAGTTTCTAGCTAAGCTTGAAAGAACTCCAAACATGCTGGGTTGGGAAGCACGTGGGGAGGGGTAGAAAGAGGGTCAGCAACACATTAATTAACTTTTCCTTGGAGCGATACCACGGAGAGTGAGAACAGAGTAGGCGTTGTAGGAGTTGTATATTAAAAGCAACTTAGCCAGAAAAGGGACATTTCAGTGTTTGATTTAAGGATGGTTTATGATGATGTTACATGGCAGAGCTAAGGTTATCGGGAGCACCCCTGTGCGTATCCAGCCCTTATGGCTAAGTATGAATTAATTATAGCTCGTTTTTATTATAGTTACAGTGTTCTCAAGATGTGCCTTTTCCCAGAGTTGCTGAAGTTAGCTTCAGCTTCAGCTTGGCTTTAGCACTGGGGGTTTTTGTGAATCTAAAAAGCTTTTTTGGAGTGAGCTTATTCACCCTGAGCACACCTTGCTCTGCTCATGTAGCTGAGGATGCGTGGATGTGCAGCACCAGTGCATTTTCTGAATGGTGGAACATGAACATCTTGCAGTGCCCCAGCCTCTCTGAACCATGCATTTGTGCCCACACCGTTCCACAGGTCACTGAAGCCACTTCCCAGCGCGGCTGAGCCTGGCCCAGGTGATGCTGCACCACTTGGGGAGCCTGGAGCAGGTCAGTGATGCTGGGAACCTCTTGCCACTCTGTGCAGCTCACCAAGAGCAGGTTGTAGTAAGGTGGGGCTGGTCTCTGCTCACAAGTGACAAGTGACAGGACAAGAGGAAATGGCCTCAAGTTGCACCAGGGGAGGGTTAGACTGGAGATTAGGAAAGATTTCTTCACTGAAAGTGTCAAGCATTGGAACAGGCTGCCTGGGCAGTGGTGGAGTCACCATCCCTGGAGTTATTTTCGAGACATGGAGATGTGGTCTTTAGGGACATGGTTTAATGGTGGACTTGGATGCTCTCCCCACAGACCTGAAGCTGGAGATGGGTTTTCTTTTGTTTTGTGGTTTAATCTGTGTTTGTGTTTTTGCATGAGTCTCCTTTCCTGCTGATTCCAGTTTGGAGCTAGGTTAAACTGTGCAAAATACTGTTTAAAAGGAAAAAAAGAAAGGAACATGTCAAGATGCATTTATTAGATCACGTTTAAAATGAACTAGAATTGAAAGTAGGTTTTGTCCAAAGAAGGGGAGGCTGAAAAGCCGTCAAGCCGCAGGAGAAAGCGCCTCCTTTGTTGTCCTCCTGACACTGAAGTGTAATTTTTCATGGTTATTTGGACTGGAAAATGGGGGGAAAGGGAGAGATGGGCTTGCGATTATTTCCCATAAATGACAACACAATCACATCACGCTCCACTACAAACATGCTGAAGGAATTTGCCTTTTTTTCTTTCATTTTGTGTGTGAAAATAACTGCAACCTTTCTGGTCCTGCTGAAATTCAAGGGGGCAAATCCCTGTTGGGTTCCACTGACTTAAAATTTGCCCCAGTTTACAAAAAAATAGGTTGTTCCCAGCTGGCTCAGGGAAGGGGTTCTTGGACTTGTGTCTCTTTGTGTGGAGGCACCAGCGTTCTTCAGAGGTATCTCTAGGGATGGCCATGGTGCTGTTGAGCCCCTGGAGACATGCCTGAGGAGCCGACGCTGAGGAGCAACTGCAAAAATAACATCTGTGTTAGGAAAAGCATTTGCATTAAGGAAGAAAAGATGCTAACGTGGCAGAGGGTCATCTCACTTCTGTGGTGCAAGAAGCTTGTTTGAGAGATAACCAGAGACCTGGATGCTGTTGGAGGAGTTTCAGATCTGTTCAGGGACACTGGCCAGAAATTCTGAGGTTTTTCTTTGGATGAGAAAACAAAGGAATAGAAGCTAAAAGTGCACAAACAGTTCTTCTGCTCTTGAATTTCTTGTTTTATTTATCTGAACACTGGCCTTTGTAGTTAACTGCACAAAAGCCAGATAAACTTTGCCTTGAGAAGATAGGCAACTGAGGATGGCTTTATCACCTGGGGACACATTCATAGGCAGTATTTTCTTTTTTGTCAGCAAAAGCAGCATGGATACGCTCTGCCCATGCTCTGATACAGAGCCAACATGGATATAGGTGTCATTAATCGAAGGTACATGTAGGTTTATTACTGTTTTTCTGCAGCCTTTTGTCAGGTGATAAGACTCATTCACCAGCTTTTGCATCAGGGCTGGAGCTCTGTGTTTTTATTCTTATAACCTCTGCCTTGTGCTTTCTGTTCACTGCTTTTCTGTTCAGGAAAACAATAGGTATAAATAAGTCTATGTAGAATAAACCAGTTAGGAATGAGCAGGGAGTGTATTTGTGCATATACATGCATCCTGGATCTGAACTGCAAGGGCAGGGACTGCCTGGTAGCCAAGGTTACCTTAGGAGACCCGTCCAAGCTCAAGATGGGTGAGAAATGCAAGATGGCAAGAAACCTCTGAACATGGATTTACCTACATAACCATGTGGATGGATTGTCCAATCTTCACATTCAGATCATCTGCAAGGCAGGGAGAGGTGGGAAACATTTATTTTTCTGTTGGGCTGGTCACAAACAAACAGTGGAATTGTGTCCTGAGTGCTGCTCTGTGTCCTGACCCAGGCCAGCTTCTCCCACAGACCTGTTCGAGGCTGTGCTCTTTCCCAGATTTCAGGAGGCTGAAGAGCATTGGCAGGGTTTGCCTTCGCTCTATTCTGTTATGGGTCACCACGAGCTTCAGCAGCATATGTTGTCTGTTCAGCACAGCCCTGTGCGCTAAGCACAGCCCTGTCAGGGTGAGTGGTTTGAAATGCAGGTGGGCAGAAAAACACAAAAGACAAACCAGTGTTTGCTCCTCTGGCTTGGGAAGCTCTGTGTGCTCCCAGGAAGAACCGTGCCTCTGGCGGTGCAGCTGAAGCCCTCAACAGCCATCACCAGCAGTTTGAGCTCCTCGTGGGTTTCCTGGGGCCCAGGAAGGCATCAAACCCCCATGGACCACCTGAAGCTCTCCCTGCTCCTGCAAGGACTCAGACCACAGCATATCTCCTCCCAGGGCCCTGGGACTTCATATTCAAAGTAGTTTGGAGCAGTTGAACTTGTGCAACAGGCTGGGCTGCGGCACAGTGCTGTGACCCTGTGCCAGCGCGATGCAGCCCCTCGCCAGCAGCAGCTCCTGGCAGTGCCACACGCATGTCTGTGCATGTGCAGCCAACTGCGCACAGGCAGTCACCTCCTCTGACAACGTCAGCTTGCTCAAGTCACCCAGGTCTCAATCCTGTCTGTCTGTGGGCTTTCTTAACTACTTACCCTGAAAAGGGAAGCATAAGGCATTCTTTCTGTTTCAAAGGAGAGACCCTGTGTACAATTAAAACTTGTTTCTGGTAAACCTCATTCCAGGAAAGATGAGCTTTTAACAAAAGGCTTTTGACAGCTGCAGGGTATTTCATTTTTTTAATGCCGAATGAAAAATCAATACATTTTTCTAGGTTATACATATTCAGAACAGGCTTGATATTTCCATTATAATGGAAAATGGGTGTCTGCACATCTCGCCTGTCAGAGCTGCAGCACCGCATTTTCCAAGCCACTGCTAAATATTTCAAACCTGATTTGATTGTGGTTCATGACAGCTAATGTTTCTCAGCTCTTGAGCCTGCCGGAGGGTGGAGAGGCAGCGCACGCTCTTTCCCTTCCATCCCTACATTTCCGCTACCTCTGAAATGCCCCTTATCCCTTTGGATGAGAGGGCTGGGTTTATGAAAGAAAATCCATGTGAGAGAAGGAGAGATGAGAGGTCTTGGGCTGTTCAAGATGGCCTGGATCCAATTGAGGTTTGCAGATTTCTTCAACCCTCAAACTTCCTGGGCTTTGAAAGTGGCAGCATTGCAGCAGCGTGGTCTGGTGGGGATTCGGGCACATTTTCAGTGTATAACTGAGTCAGAGATTCCCTGGCATCTCCAGAGGTCAGTACCCATGATTTTCCAGACTTTTATTCCCCTCCCCCCCCCCCTTCCTCAGTGAATGGTTTAATTTTTAATTAAAAGGAAATACCACTGTCTATTTATTCATGAAGGAAGAAAAGACTCTTCGTATGATTTTGCATGGGGCAGATTTGGTATGATGTAAGATCAAGCTCCTTGGACTCAGGTGCCCAGTTACTCTTGCTTGTTCTTGGCATTGACCTCAACCCCAGCAGCTGGAAAATTCCTTTAAGGAAATTAATTCATAAAGCATTATGGCCTCGTGGATGGCACTCAGGCACAGGGGCCTGTGTGTATGTTGTGTTGTTTGTATTACAATGGGACATGATCTCCCCCGTGCAACTCTCACAGCAGCAGCTCTTGCATCTCCCTTGGTGAGCTCTCTTCAGAGGATGGAGTCCATTTATCCTTCATGAGCTATGAAGCTGGAGTTTCTGGAAACTAAAAACACTAGTCTGACACCTGCAGTAGCATCTCTTGCCTTCCAGAGCCCCTTACTAAGGTTCCCAGGTTGGAAGTCAAACCCATGTCCTCTTACAAGCCGTCTTCTATGGCAGAGCTCCACATCTTCAGATTCAGCCTCCCCACTACACTCTCTGAAATTCCAGTTACAAAAGGGTCACGGTGGTTTGTAAATAGATTGCCTACATCTTGCTGACCACAGCCTCATTCAGCCTGTGGGAGCTGGTCTCCACACCAGCTGCAGGTCTGTCCTCTGGGTGCTATGGATGTTAAGGAAGCTGCTGGTCAGCTCTGGGCTGCAGGATGGGAGCATTTTAACACTGGGACTTGCAGACAATTAAAAGGGAAGCTCAAGAGCTCTTCGCTGCATTTGCAGTTGATTGAGGAGAAAAGCAGACCTTTTCCTACCAGATGTGATGCTGGCCTCGTCCTCTCAGAAGGGTGCCCCCAGGAAATACCAGAGGATGATGGTCGGGTACCACTCATGCATGTGTTTGCTACCCAGACCTGTCAGCACATTTGGAGATGCCACTGCAGAGCTGTCATCAGGGAGCATGGGTGTAGATCTTCTGGAACAGGAATCCTCTTCTGCATTTTGTTTTCAGTATTGGAGAATCTCACTGTTAGAAGCTGGGTCAGATCACATGCTTGAGCCCTACATCCAGTCTGCTGGAGACTGGTTCTCTGCAGTTCAAAGCCCTCTGTAGTGCACATGGCCAGCTGAGCTGTGATGTGGCTGAAGATGCTCTCCTGACCATCCCAGGGGTCAGCCTGAGCACCAGGTGACTGTAAGTTGGGCTGAGTGCAATGAGCAGAGCTGCATCCAGCCTTCCAGATGAGGCAGCCAGGAGTTAAGGCTTCCCCTTCCTTGGTTCACGGTGTCAGGCACTGCATCCCTAGGGCCCAGCGTGTGCTGCAGAGAGAGGAGGCTTGTCCTCAGCAAAGGCCCTCGGAGCAAGGAGGCACATAGGAACTTTTCCCAGCTGATTTGGAGCCTCCCTGGGCAGATGTGTCTTGTGCTTTGCTCACTTTAACAGAAATACTCATCAGAAGCAATCAGCTCAAAGCAGAGAGGGGAGGAGGAGGTTTGAAGCACACAGATGTTTTTGCAGCCCAGCAAAGAGGTGGTGGAGCCTGGGAGGCAGATCTCGTCTTCAGTGGGAAACAGTGTCCTGGCTCAGGGCGCAGTGGCTGCCTGGTGTGAGGGGCTGTGGAGGGCTGAGCTGTGCCTGTGAGCAGGAGAGGCTGCAGGCAGGAGCATTTGCTGTTTCTAGCCTTGTTTTTTAATCATTTTCTGCCGTTATTGGTATTCATAGCTCACATTTTTCCCGTTACGGTCAGCCTGGGCTTTCATCCATTTTAAAGAGCTATTTTTTCCGTTGTTGATGATGATGATGGTATAAAGACAGATGGTGTAACTGCTTATGAATGTCCTATTTTATTCCCCTCGAACCAGACAGTGCACTTGAAGATGTGTATTATTTCCACATGCTCAGGTTAGAGCCCAGACAGCGTCTGAGCTGCCGGCTCACCCTTCCTCTTCCTCCCATGCCAGTGCTGACACCTCCGGGTCACCGCCGGGAGTGCCACCGTGCCGGGCACCCTTTGTTGTTTGGGGGGCTCCGGGATGAGGGACAGGAGGGGGCCGTACCTAGCCCAGAGCAGTGCCTGCTCTCCAGCCTGGCCAAGGTGGTTGGGCTGGTTTGGGTTGGGTTGGTTTGGGTTAGGTTAGGTTGAGCAGTTTGTTGGATTTTACCCTACAGTGGAATTAAAAAATACTGGAATTTTAATTTCTGAAATGTGAATGCAGCTGCTGCTTTCACAGCCCTTCTCTGAGCAAACCTAAGCACTGGTCTCACAAGGCAGACACTCATCTCACCCCTGCAGCAGCAATTTCTGTCTTTACATAGCTATGCTACCCATTGCTACCCATTGTTACCCATTCTTTACTCTGGGGTCCTGCTTTCCCAGGAGAAGACCATGGGGATCCCTGCAGCTCTCAACAGTTTCCAGCTTTTAGAAGAGTGAAAGAGAGGTAGAGGATAAATTACATCTTCTACTTAATGTCAGTGCTGATCTCTGGGTGCTTTTACAAGTTCCTCCCTGATTTAGGTTGTCACGTTCTCAAAGGGCACTGCTGAGCATCTGCAATCTCCGAATACACATGTTTTATCCTGATTTCTAGCCTAGTCTTTGTTAGGGGGAGGCTGGGGGTGGTGCTTTAACTGGTTAGGTAGTTCAGATAAAACCTCAGGATAGCCTGGGGTTTACCATGACCAGATAATGCAAGTTAAAATTATAAACTCTCCTGCTAAAAGAGGATATAATGGCTTAAAAGTGCCATTCTTCCCAATGCTGATGTAGCTCCCATCAATTATGTGGTAGCTGTCGAGCTGCTGCACTATTCATAAATACCCAAGGTATTTGATGATAATGTAGTGTTGGACCCTGGTGTACAAGGTCTGGCAGCTGCAGCCACCCCGCTCACAGTATCCCATGTGGTGCGGGGCAGCCCATGCTGTGTCGACACGCTCTGTGCCTCAGCACACGTGTGCTGTAGTTAATGATGGGGTGGTAGCACTTTGTGTTTTGTTCTAAACCTTCAGTGCGTCACTGAGTGTTTTTTCCCCTTCATGGTTTTGCACCTGTATGATGCTGCCTGTGTGCTCAAACTCTTCCCATGACTGGGATGGAAACAAGACCTCCAGCAGCTTCCTCCCATGCCTTATGTCAGAGCCATGTCTGCAGGACACAGTGCTGCTCCTTGTTGGCCTGAGCAGAAGTGAGCAGTGGTGTTTCTGTGGTGAACTTGAGGGTCTCAGTGACCAGGGTCAGTACCACACAGTGCCATTCAGTCCAGACATCTTGAGATGAGTGCAGAGAAGGCAGCTGAGGCTGAAGGTGCAGGAAGCTCTGGTCGGTCTTTGAGACTTTTCTAATCCACGGCATAGTTAGCAGAACCTTCTCATATTGAGAAAATGTTTTACTGTACATAACACCACAGTAGCTGTAAGTGGCAGAAGTGTGTCTTCATCTCTCACCTTTTTCCTCTGTAGTTTCTTGACCAGCTAGCAGGGAGTGTTGGTGGAGCGCTCGGTGACATTGATGACTACCACTCAACACTTGTGCTTAAACACTAGCTTTTGTTCAATTGCAGTTATTTGCTCTTCTGTTTTGACTTCCATTTTTATGTTGCACTTTCTGCTTCTCTTGTTGCAGAAGAATCCATTGAAGATGCAGAAGGGCCCAGTGAAACATCTGGTGATGCTGAAGAGCCTGCCAAGGACCAAGAGGGTGGAGGGGATAAGGACCAGAGTAAATGGACAGGTGGGTTTTGGGCACTCTTTAAATCCAGGAAATGAAGGTGAGAAGAGCCGTGGTCTGCAAAAGTCTTTTCCTTCAGTGTGTGCACCACACAGCACTGTCAGCCTAACACAAGCATTGTGAAATCTCTGGGTATATTTCATGACACATTCACGCAAAATGGTGCAACCACCAACTCTGTGGTTGATCATGTGTCCCCCCTCACAACCCTGTGCTTGATGGTGCCAGACCTGAGCCAGGCAGCGGGATCAGCAGCTGGGAGGGGAGCAGGGAGAAGAGGGTGGCCCTTTCTGGCAGCTGCCAGCACTTAGATTGGATTAAGCGTATCACGAAACTCTACCCTGTGTTGTCAGGACTTGAGAGACTCTTAGCCTACTTTTTCATCACGGTCCTGCCTCTGATAGCAAGATTTTGACACAGAAGGGCAATGGAGAGGGGTAGACCCTGTGTCTCTTTTAACTGCTCATGTTCTGCTGGAGCCATGACATCTTGAAACAGGAACTGTAGAGGTGCATTGAAACTGACATTGTTGAGGTGGAATCCGAAAGGTTTCTCTCTGCAAAATCCTTAGTTGGGTTAATTATGAAGGTATCAGGTATCTGTCTTTCCCAGAGGAGGGTTGGTATCTTGCAGAAGTGAGCGGGAGGAATCTTTTAAGTATTCCTTGCCTTTCAGCAGAGAGCAGCTGAAGATTGTCCTATGGAGAGGGCTGTTCCCTCAGCTGGCACTTGCTGACCCCTTCAGTGTTAGGTGCTGGAGCCAGTCCCCATTTTCCATGCCCCAGGATAGAGCAGTTCTGACTCCCCATTCCTGCACAGTAGCCCAGGCGGTTTGCAGACCCGGCTGCTTGGTGTGGTGCTTCTCACAGTCAGCACAGGGTCCTGTCTTCCAGGCATGTTTCTGGTTGCCTCTTGGTGAGCCGCAGCCAAAGAGGTGTTTTGGCTAGCGCTGTCTTCAGGAGGATGAAATGTGGTCTTTCACCTCAACACAGTTTTAATCTCAACCTATCTCAGTCTCAGTCAATTAGAAGATGTGTCCAAACTGGTGAAGAAAGCAAGCTCTGCTTTAATGGTTGGTGAAGCTCCTGTGTTCAGTCTAGACTGCACTCACTGAGGTTTGCTCTTATGTCACACCACGCAAGTGTTAAGTAAGGATAAGTAGGGCCCTTTGCAGAATCCTGAAGCACTTCTGAAAGCTGATCCGTGTGAGAATATATTTATTTTTATATATTAAAATGCGTAAGAAAGAATGAAGGACCTTTTTATACCCT
This sequence comes from Ara ararauna, assembly GCA_028858755.1. Lineage (NCBI taxonomy): Eukaryota > Metazoa > Chordata > Aves > Psittaciformes > Psittacidae > Ara > Ara ararauna. Next base: position 2,133,808 of record CM054410.1, on the reverse strand, counting down.
TTACTATCTAGATGGTTTTACTTCTTCATCCTGCCATAGACATTCCTAACCCATTTTTGGTGTTTGTCAGTCAAACAACAGATAAGAAATAGACAGCTTCATCAGGTCTTCAAAGGAAAGCACGCAAAGGAATATGCAGACTATGTACATAAGCCCACAGAGTTCTGGACAAGCTATTGCAAGGCTGAAGAGTACAGTCTGAGGAAGATGTGTGCACGTGATATTGTTGAATTCAGGTTCTGCTTTCATTCATGTAACATTACCCTGAATTTTAAAGCAAAAAAAAAATGTTACCCATGTTCATGTATAGCAAAGCAGGTACCACACGTTGGTCTTGTATTGTTTCTGCTTTTGAGGTCCCTTGGGGAACATGGCTGTGTTGCCTTCTGGACCTCAGACATGGAAAGGAGTGGAAACTAGGTCAAGTTATTCACGACAACCACAGAAGAGCAGTGTCTGCATGTACAGGAATATCAAAACGCCATGGTACTAATTGAGATGTAGGCAGGGAGGGAACAGGCAGCACCAGGCAGCACTCCTGTGCTATAAGAGAAGACTTCAAGAAAAGAGCTGGTCTGCAGCTCAGAGGAGCAGGAAGGCAATCAACCACAGTGTCAAGAGCACTGAAGAGCAGAAAACCTTTGCATTCGTGCTCGCTAAACAGAGGAGTGCGTCAGAGGCCAGAGCAGCCTGTGTCAGTGATGCTGCAGGGAAAGCTTGTCCCCCAGCTGGGAAGGAACAGGCTGCAGAGTCTTTAGTTAAGCTGAGTGTTGTCACATCAGTGACCTGCTGCTTCATACCTGGGTGCTCTGGGAATGCGACGGAAGCGTCTTCAGACCTGTCAGCTGCTGCCTCTGGTGAATTCACAGAGAACAGGGGAGGTGCCGCAAGGGGCCAGGGATGGTGCTTATCTACTGCATAGCTGGGGAACCACACACCTGCCAGCTCCGATTGCCCCAGATTTCCCTGGGAATTGACCAAACAACTGTTTGTAAGTACTGATGGGAAGATAATGAGATGAGGAACAGTCGTCACAGATTTGTCAAGAACAAATCATGTCAACACGACCCAATTTCCTTCTGTGTGAAGAGAGTCCTCTTTGCAATCAGTATCTTGCATTTATTTATTTTTTTTTTAGGAAGACTTTTGACTCTGTTTTTCAGGACAGTCTGAAGACAAAGCATAAGCATTGTGGTGTAGGTGAAAATACTGTGTGGTAGGTACATTTATTCAGCACTGGAAAGCTGTCCATTTCTGAGCTTGGGGTGTCAAGAAAGTTGAGGAACAACTTCAGAAAACCCAGACAGGAAGAATGACCCAGAACAGAGCATGGTCTGCATAGCATCAGCTGTGAGGAGAACATGGAATTAATGGGCTTATTTGGCCCAGAAAGAGAAGACCAAAGGGGAGGGCAAGATAAGTCTCCTTGTGCATAAAATACGTGTGAAAGTAAGAAATTATTTGTTCCTCATGTTCAGGATATAGACAACAAGAAGCAATGGGCTTACATTGAAGGGAGAAAGCTTGAGATTAGGTAATAAATTAAAAAAACAATCTCCTGGTGCAGCTTGTGAATCACTGGAGTAGATTTTCTGGGAAGAGTCCTCAGAGATCTTTCAAGAAGGTGCCATGAGATGAACTGCTGTCAGGAATGAAGCAGGCATAGCTTATCCTGCTTTGGGTAGACTGGCTGACCTTTGGAGGTGCCAGGCAATTCCATAGAAGTGGGAGGTAGGCAACAAAGAAGTGCGGGCCCAAAGTCTGTAAATAGTGTGTTGAAGTGGAGGTGGATAGACCTGTTTTCTGTTCTTCATGCTGCAGTGTGATCATTATGGTCCATAGCAATTTACTCACCTTTTGTGCCTCAGTTTCTTGACTGTGCACTGGGTGATTGTTGCTTCCCCTTTCTTAAAGACTGTGAGACCTCTGAGGACATGTCGAGTGTGTCCCAGGCTCCCTCTGCCCAGGGCCAGCAGTGGGTGTCAGGGCTGTTCGGCTGCTCTGTGGTTCGTAGGACCACATGTGTCAGACTGCACCTGTGTCAGTGTCAGCTCTGAAAGGAAAAACTTCTCTGCTTCCATGCTGTTTTTCAGAAAGTCTCAGCTGCCAAATAAATCTATCAGTTAGATTTTGTTTATTTTAAAATGGAATAATCTTAAGCAGAACATTTTCTTAGGCAATGCTTTCCATTAAAATACACATGTGGAAAACACCATCCCAAATAGGGATTCAATTTACCTTGATTTTCATATAAGCCTTTGTGACTTCTCAAAGGTTTCTGGAATGCAGCAGTGCTGTCTGCTTTCTGCAGTGCTCCTGCTGCTTCCCTCAGCTCCCACAGCCAGCCGTGCTTCCAGGCACCAGCACTCCTCTGTAACTCCTAAATACTGCATGGAGAGGAAAGGGTTGTGATCCCTGTTCCTAGACAGAACCTGTTTGCTTTCTCTTTTTCCTCTCTCTCCAGCAGTGGGACTAAGCAGCTCCCAAGTGCTGATGGATGCGCTGGAGCTGCCTTTGCTTTGCTCTCTCTGCACCAGAGCCATCCCCTCTATGCAGAAGGGAGATGCTCTCTGCCTTATGGCTGAGCTATTTAGAAATTAGCTCATTGTGACTAACGTGAGATTTATCACAAGAAAATGAGCAAGGAGGAAAGAAATCGTGGCTATTCCCGACTCCATTTTTGAGGCAGGATGTGAATGATGAATATTCAACACCCTGGTTTCCAGCTACAGCCTGAATCAGACCAGGGGTAGATCAGTATGAGACTTTGGAGATTTCGGGTGGGGCTTGTATGTGTTTTCTGACTAGAGGGAAGTGCTTCGTCTGCAGTGACCCAGCTATGAAAGGGACTTTCTTAATGCACTGCCAGTTGTATAGATGTAGAATATCAGGTTGGTTTTTTTTTTCCACAAAAACAAGAAGCAGACTCTACTTAAAATATAGATTGAAATGAAATCTTTCTAGAGGACTGGCCTGAAGGCCTTTTATTTTTTTAATGATTTTTTTTTTTTTAAAATCCGTGATGCTTACCTAACAGAGCAATTAGTGCAATGGAGCGTCCCTGATTCGAATCCGTGGTAGATTGCTATTAAAGGAGGTATTAATGGGCTGCCGAGAGCTGGGAAATTGTTGCAGAAAAGTGTGTTTATGGAGTATGGTGCTGGCAGGCAAGATTTCAATCGGATTTGACATGTTTAACATAAATGTATACTGCACAGCTCCTGCAGTTTATGAATAATTCCTACAGGCCTACTGCCTTTCTAATTACTGAAATTTTAAAAAACAGGTCAGGCACATCCTGACGGAAATCTATTACTGCCCCTCCTCCACCACTGCTTTTTTCTGTTTTTTTAATGTATGGCGTTTGTTGAGCACTTAATGGCTGGGATATTGTGTGGAGCACAGTAAAGACAGGGAGAGAGTGGGCTGCGAGGGATGGAACAGCTCTCGACCCTGGCTTCTGTGTGAAGGAGGCCTTGGAGAAGGGGTGTCTTGGTTTTGGCTGGGATAGAGTTAATGTTCTTTCCAATAGCTGATAAAGTGTTGTGTTTTGGCTTTAGTCTGAGAATAATGCTGATAATACTGATAACACTATTCTCGTGGTAAGTTCGTTGACATATTTAGTCAGCTGAACTGAACAGCAACTTTCACACAGATTGATAACTGGCTCAAGACCAAAAAAAAAGGTAGATATAAAGGTTTTTGCTTGTTTCCTTCCAGCCACTTTGTAATTTAAAAAAAACCCCGGTATTTCCCACGATACTAAAGATACCATCTTAGATACCATTGCTGGAAGAAATGTGCAGTGCTTTAGGGTACCACTTTGTAGTGGTAGGTGATGGTGGGCACACGATGGGATGTTCTGTCTTTCCCTCTGGCCTGCGCAAGTATCTGAGCAGCAGAGAGGCAGCTCTTGCTCCTGGGGCAGGCAAACCTCCCAGCTTTGGTTCAGGCTTTTTTTTTGGCTGTATTTGCCAGGGTGCTGTGCTACTCATGTGCCAGGTCAGCTTCTGCCAGTGCCACTGCTGCACACATATCTGTGAGTGCCTGGGCCCCCATCCCAGCATGCGGCATGGCACGGCCTCACCGACTCCTGCTTCCAGGTCAGAGCCGGGATGCTCAGAACCTTTAGGATTGATCCGTAACTTTATACATTGAATCATAGAATGGTTTGGGTTGGAAAGGACCTTAAAGATCATCCATTTCCAACCCCACTTCATGGGTTATTTTCCCTCCCCTGGTGCCCTGTCTCTTGGTTCACAGCACCTCACTGCACTCGAGCACTGTAGTGGAAACTGCATCTCCTGGCAGGTCCCAGGGCCTCCTTCAGGAGCTGACAGGAAATGGGCTGATCTGCAGGGTTGTGGGGAAGACCTGTGGTACTCATGATGACAAGCCAAGGACTGCTTCCACGTGCCCCTTGTGCTGCCTGGTGCCTTCACCATGAGGTTTTCTAGGTGCTCTGTGTTTGTACATAGCATGGCAGAAAAGTCTGATAGTGGCTGGGGCTTGTAACATGAATATTTAATTGTAACTCATTGTTTGTACTCACTGCAGGCTGAAGGTATGACACAGCATTAGAAAAACAAATTATTTGACTGTTTTCAGGGCCACATCTCTGAAAGGTGGCGAAAAAGGCCTGGGTACAAAAGTGTGCTTGCAAATCTCTGTATATTTACTTCTGCCTATCATGTGATCATGTTACTTATCAAATACAGTGTTGAAAAAATACTGTAGAGCAAGAGGCAATATACAGGCCTGTTAGTATGGCTACAACATCTTATTAGAACAAATGGTGCCTTCAGGGAATAGGGGATGTAAACAATGTTTCAGACAGAAACATTCAACCATATATTTCAAGACATGAGGTAACAAATGGGCAGCACTGCAGCCGTGCCTGGGTGCCCTTTCGGGGAGGCTTGAGCAGGGCTCCGGGCAGTCACTGTCGTCTCTCGGTGGCATTACCTTCTTGCTCTCTTAATACAAATTGTGTGTTCCTGCGGGATAGCAACTGTCTGCCAGGGAGGCTGGCACTGAACTTTGTACGCCCTTGTCCTGGGCTCCTGAGCTGCTGTTGATGGAACTGCACAGAGAGTTCTGACCTTGCCCATCACACTGGGTGAGGGCTGTGTGTGCCTGAAAGCAGACAAAACAGGACACTCCAGTCCCAGGATTCAAGAGGAGAGCCACAGCCCTTGGAGGATGCTCCTCCGTGAGGTCCGTGCAGCAGGACAGCAGCCACTGGGGTATTTCCAGCTGCAGCACTCCGCAAGGCAAGTCGGGCTGGTCTATGGGCTTGTGGTGCTGGGTGATCGCTCCAAGAAAACATCAGGGGAGGTTGAGGAGGGAGGCCCCACCAAATATGGAATTTTGCTTTCCATCAGGCACTGAAAGCACAGTTCGCTGATCCCACAGAAACTTTTTCCCAGGCCGGCTGCTGAACTTGGTAGGAAGGAGTTTGTCAGCAGGCTGGGGGCAGGGAGGGTGGTGTTTCTTAAATCAATGGAGATAGCAGAAACCCTGCTGTAAATTTCTAGGGCAAGTGGCAAGCTGGTTTACGGAATGCAGGGAGATGAGAACCTCTGGCTTACGGAAAGCAGCATGAATTAATAATCATTTAATTGGCTTTTCCATTATGTTGCTGGGTTGGGAGATGGAAGTTTAGATGAAGGGGCTGTCAGTGGTACTTTAGCTAAAAGAACCTGATGGCTGGGAGGTGGGGTGGCGACTCCCTTCCCACCAGGATGGAGAGCAGGCAGCTTTGAGGACCTTTGCTTGTTTTGCCTCTGGACCTGGCAAAAGAAAGGATCTCCACTTCCGAGGGAGCATCCTCACTTCCAAGGGAGCATCCCATCCCACCTCTGAAATAATGCCCGGAGGATTTCTCCTCCTCCTCTGAAAAGCAGAAGCTGCTGAGGTAGAGTGAGAAGACAACCAGGTCTCCAAGCAGTGCTGTGGCAGGGCAGTGTGCCTGCAGCAGCACCGTCTGATTGCACTTGGCTTTCGGGTACATTTATTGCAAAATGCAGATTTTTCTCAAAGGTCAGCAAATCTGAAGTAAATCCATTTAAAGAGTCAAAACAGTAAAAATAACTGGTGCATAGTTGTACATCATACTTTAAACCCCGATTCCTTGTATTTTCTGCAAGGCCTGGACCTCTGAGCATGATGCTGGATATGGTTAGGGTGCAGGCGCTGGGCTTCACCTTCCCTCGTGCTGAGCTGCCAGTCAGCACCAAGGCTCCTTTTACGTTATCAGCCAAGGACATTCTGTCCCGTCTGCTCAGTGCAGACGAAGGACCTGGTTGCTGGGAGCCTGAGGGTGCTGTGCCGTGTGCCCTCATTTCTGGAGGCAGAAGAGTTCTGAATTCCTATGATCTGTGACATGGACTAAATGTGTCACTTTGTGTGTGGCTGTTTATCAGTGATAAACTTCTGTCTGGGTGTTAAAATTCCCACTTGAGCTGTCAAATCAAAAAATATACTTAGAACAAATATTTCACGTGCATTTTTCAGAACTCTGCAACAGAGAAGTTATTCTGGGGTAGGGACAATCATTAATAATTCTGGGTTTGAAAGGCTAAATATACTGGTTGGATCAAGTGCATTTAATAAAACTGGGCACTTTGGAGATGGTAAGTAAAAGAAAATTTTCATCACTTTGACTTTGCCCTAATTCTAAGCAGGCTGCTTAGTGATGTTTTGGTCTGACCGAGGACTTTCTGAGTTTCATGCTCTGCCAGGGAGGAGGGGAGCCGGGAGGAAGCAGAGACAGGACACCTGACCCAAACATCACTAAGCAGTAACCGAAACACTGGTGTTATCAGCGCTGTTCCCAGGCCCAAAATCAAAAACACAATGCTACACCAGCTACCAAGAAGGAGAAAAATGACTGCTGCTGCTGAACCCATGACAGAAGGAAATAAGGAAATGCCCTGTTATGACTCCAAGGGTTACAGCTAGCATCCAGTAGCTGTGGGACCACTCACACCATACAAGGCTCAGTGTGTTAAGGCTGTTTTAAGGCAGGGTATTCCTCCACCTGCCATGGTGCTGGCTGCAGTTGTGGCCTCTGCTTCCCTAAACCCACCTGGAGGAACTGCTTTGCAGCACGGCCAGTTCCGCAGTGCTGCCAAGCTTCTTGTGTTCCAACCACGTTTTATTAGTAGGAAGCAATGAAGGCCAGCTTTAGTCCTGCAGGACCAAAAGTCATCTTTAATGACTTTCCAGTCTTGAACCCCAGGGAGGGTGTGGGGTTCAAGTAGGGGGTTGACCGGAGAAGCAGCCTATTATTCTGTATTGGTGTCCATAAGTTGGCACTGACACCGCAGACTTGTTCTACACAATGAAACTCTCAGTTTGGGCATTTTTGTGGATTTGGAAGCACGGAGGAATCCTGTGGGTTTGGATTCAGGTACAGCTAGAACTTTACATGGTGCATGGAGGCTCGGAATCAGCCAGGGCTGAAACAGCAGGCACATGGCAGGGCAGCACTGCAGGGAAGGAAATCGCCTTTAAGCAGGCTTTGGCAAGGCCAAGTCTACCAGTAGATAGTCAGTAGTACCACAGCTCCTCTGATTTGTGCCTTCCTCTAGCAGTATTGTTAATCTTTTGCAATACCTATTTTCCATCTCCTGGAAGTTATGTTGCCTCTATTTAGCTGAACACTTAGAGTTGGGGTCTGTCAGGGAAGGTGGTTAGAAATGAGGAGTTCTTCCTGTGAGGTGGTGCCTTTTGAAATACAGCTCCTGCCAGTGGATGGAGGGTTGTTTGAGAAGGAAGCAGTTTGCCTGTATCTTATGCTGGCAGCATCTTCTGAAACAAGGAGCGGATACCAGCGGGTTCACAAAGAGAAGAAGAGACAAGGGGAAGAGTATGGGGGGACTGGTCTAAGAATGCTACAGTGCCTTGTTAATCGGCAGCCGATCCATCATATTAAATATCCAGCTGTCATATATTACCTTTCAAGTGAAAATGAATAACTCCCATTAAGGACGAAATGGGTTTGAAGTCGATTCGAGACAGATTAAAGTACTGTTATGAATGTGTGTTCTGGGAGGAGGAGACGGGGGCTGTGTATAATATACTTGTCCTTACAGTTTTTAAATAATAGATGTTCCACAAATTTATGTACTGCAGGCTGCCGGGGTTCGGGGGAGGAGTAAAGGTCAGGGATGCGCTTCTCGGAGCACCACAACCTGCCAAGGGCTTTGCTGTTGACTTCTGTGCTCATTTGCCTTTTGTGTTTTGGTGAAACAAAATCACCCTTCAGCTTGTTACAGTGTGAGGATGTACCAGTACCACCCCAGCGCTGGCTATTGGCTGGGTCTCTGCCACCATGGTTTTGGTGGGACCATCAGTTGGGTGCTTTTCCCTGGCTATGTGCCGCTGCTTCCAGCACACACCACACGTCACTTGGATTGACGGCCACAGCTTCCAGCCACCTCCAAGGCAAACATATTCTAGAGTGTTCATATGGAAAGCATTCAGTGAGCTAGGAGTATGAGTTCTGCTTTGTCGAGTCAGTCCAACTGCTCATGGAGCTGACACGTTGGCCTTCACGTATGTCCCAGTATTTGTGTGTCTGATGTGAATGCAGAACAAGACTTTTCATGAATGGCAGCACCTAAGAGGTTGTAAGCAGCCCACAGAAATAGCTGAGATTTCTCTGCTTCTAACTGTAAATTACACAGTTGCCTTACTATAAAAGATAGTCAAGAATTAATTTATTTTGGCCAGGCATGCTTTGTAGGATGTAAGTTAGTCTACACACTCATCCTCCTCCAAGTCTTTGGTATGTGTTTGAAGCAACAGCAGCAGAGTAAATGAAGTACTGTCTTTGTCCAACTTCAGCCTCTTTGGGGATGTCCTGATATAAATCTCGTTTTGTTGCAGCGCCAGCCAGCCAGGCAGAGAAGGAGCTGACAGAGCCTCCAGCATCCTCTAAACGAATATCGTTTCCCAGCAGTTCTGAGTCGCCTCTTTCCTTTAAATGGTCAAAAACTTCAGAGGAGACCAAATCAGAGCAGGTAAGGAAGAAGAACCCAGCTTTTTGAGCATCCACAATCAGGTAATTTGTTTCATATGTGCCAAAAGCAAAGAATATAATAGGAGAAGGAGGATGAAAGGCAATAACTGGTGGTAGGAGAAGGCATCGAATTATTGAAGTCTAGCTGTAAGGAAAGAGGAAAGCAGCAGCTGTGTCAAGTGCGTGATTCATTTGTCTTGCTCGGCAGATGTATCAGTGTCCATATTGCAAGTACAGTAACACAGACGTGAATCGGCTGCGGGTGCACACCATGACCCAGCACTCGGTGCAGCCTATGCTCCGCTGCCCACTCTGCCAGGACATGCTGAACAACAAGATCCATTTGCAGCTGCACCTCACCCATCTGCACAGTGTGTCGCCTGACTGTGTCGAGAAGCTCATCATGACGGTAAGTGCTGCATAGTCAAGCATGTCTACTGCCTTCCTAGCACAAACTAAGAGTAAAAGGATGGCCTGACCTGCGCAGGCTGACTTTGCTGTAGTGGGCAGCTCCTTCATCTGTCACGACTCTGTCATCTAGGTTTTTCCCATCCCTCTTGTGTTTTGTCACAGAGACTATTTTGTCCATGCTTGAGCACTATGGAAACTGGCAGTGTTTCAGCGTTGAGTAATTTCACTGTGAAGAGATTAGAATAAATGTGATTTCCTTTAACTACTGAGGTCATTGCGTGGGATCACATTTTGCACAGAAGCTTCTGGGAGATGCAGTAGCTGATGTGCTGCGCTGCTCCTGCTGCAGAGGGAAAGTGATTGTGTGTTGGGCACTTCCCAAGAACGGCAGCGAGGGTGATTAAGGTAACATTACAGGAAATTAGATTCCAGGTTTCTGCCTGAAATATGATTTTAAGAACCAATGGAGTAACTTCCCGTAGTAGTCTCATCTCATGGAGGGGGGATAGTCCTATTGCTCCATCCAAAATTACCATGGGTTTTTTGTGTAACAATTCCCTTTTCAGGGTAACCTGAACAAGCAAGGGATACGCTGCCTTTGGTGCAGGGGAAGTGGAACCTTAAGGGACTTTTGAATACTAGAGCTACTGTTTCAAGTGCTGTTTTTAAAATGTTTGTAAATGCCTGGTTTTAACTCAAAATCTAAGCATAGGCATTTAAAATTCTCTGGAGTAGGAAGTTAGCCACTGAAGTGTGGAGTGAAAGTTCACTAAAGTGATCTGTCTTCATTTAGAGCTCGAAACTTGTGTAACAGCCCTTCTTCCTGAGCTGTTTGTCAAACAACTTTGTGTTTCTGTATGGGTTGTTGATGGCTATTGCTTGTGCTGCTTCCAATGAGGAGCAGAACCTTCAGATGGCAGATCATGGTTCAGCACAAGTATGTTTGCACCAGGCTCTTCTTGTGCCCTGCATCTTTGTTTTAGCACCTAGCATGGGAATACTTCTCCAACACCATCTCCAAGGAACTGAAATTCACCTGACTTGAGAGCTAGCACTTGGTGAGAAGTAGCAAATTAACAGTGCAGTGTTCAAGTTCTCATTTTTGAGACCTGGGTTTGTGCTCTGGCTTTACACAGTGCCACTGACCTAGCGTCCCTCTCTGCTGCTGGCATACATGTGGAGCCGCTGGACCTCTTCTGTGGACTAGTACATGCTGTCGCGGTGCCGAAGTGCTCATAACGGGTTACTGCACTCTCCAGCATTCAGACACTTACTTCCATAAATAACATTCTGAGTCCCAGAACATTTCTTTCATTAATTCCCTTTGCATATGTTTCACGTGAGTGCGCCTTTCCATTTGCTAGTCTCAGTTTGAGATACAGGTAGAATTAAAAAGACATATTTTCAAAAACCCTTCTAAATTCACAAATGGAATGTATTGTAAGATTTTTACACTGTTATTTCTTTGGTATAATCTTCAAGGCAAGATTGTGTTTGCATTTAAGAACCTGTCACCAGGTATATAAAAGAAGTGTTTATTCCTGTCTGTTCTTTCTCTTTGTGGTTTCTTTTTTTGCATCCTATTTCTTCTTGTTTTCCACCTTCTTTGCCAATTCCTGACAGTAGAGGTGAATAACACCATGTTTGTCATAGTACTCATGTTCTTTATCAACTCTCCTCCTGTGACATCATCTGAGCAAGCACATGTAGCGTTGCCCAGCTTTTCTCTTACAGTTCTCTCATCTTCTCTTTTATTACTCGCACAGTTCTTCTGCGGCTCTTTCTCAAATGCCTTTGTGCTTTTTATCTGCCCACTTTACTTTACCAGCTCCTTGTCCTCTCACTGTCCTGCCCTCTGTCTGGGCCCTGCCGAGGCATCCTGCACCCCGTGGGCTGCAGGGGCTGGTGGTGACCACCTCTTGACCAAACGCTCCCAGTTGACTCTCAGAACTGAACATGCCCCAGGTAGGTGCCACATCATAAAACCCATTGAAAAACCGAGCCTGACAGGCCCCAGCAGTCTCTAAGTAATACAATACAGGACAATAGGGAAGAAGAGCACCAGCAGATCACTAACCCTGTGAACTGGCCATGCCCACAGACTCGAGCAGTGCACAGCTCAACTCTGCCCACCACTCGTGCCTGGATCAAGGAGCTGTCCCAGCACAAAGACCTCAGTTTCTGCAATCTGCATCCCATTTGATTCATGGCGCTTAGTGTGTAAATACCTTCTGAGGACTTGAGCAAATCTTACTAGCTTCTAACAAAATTGATGGAAGACATCTTGGCCTTTTAAGAGCAGTGGATAGAAACTGAGACCCTTTCTTAGGCCAGCAAGTGTAACCAGTTTGCTAAGGGTGCATGTAACGCTGGTGTGAAATGGTGTGTCTCTGAGCTGGGCTGTTGGCAGAACACAGTCTGGAACGGGTGCTATTGGGCTGGTCCGTCTTCTCTGCCTAAGCACTCTGTGTCCTGCAGGATACAGGGAAACCACTCCATAGGAGCTGGGGACACTCCACAGAGGATGTGGCCAACGCAACTGTAATTCTGTGGAGGACAGTCCTCGTAGGTGAATCATATGCTGAGCTGGAGCAGAGCCTCACTCTGCTGCTGCAGAGCACAGGACTTCTGCTGAGAACCGTAGAGTCTGGCTCAGCCATGAAGATCATCCTCCTGCTTGTTCCTGTGTTTCCCCCTGGCCATTGCCACTGGCCCTGGGCAGCTCTTCCCTTTGGTACTGTCGTGGTTTGAGCCTCTCAGCCACGCAGAAGTACCTGATACCTAGAAATATGTTTGGGGAGGAAGATTGCTTTTCTTGCTTCAAGTCAAATATCATGTAGGTCAAGAAGGTAGTTCTTTTTTGCATTAAATGACAAATATTTTGAAATCACTATGCCTTCATAAAGTCATGTGGCAGAATGAAAGGTTCCTAATTTTGCTCATTTTAGTTGAGATTCTTGTCTCAGTCTGACATGTGAATCGGGTCTTGGTGCCACCATGAGGGAGTTGCAGTCCAGCAAATGGGAGCCAGGTCCCTTTCGACACAGCGTCTTTGAGCTGGGTGTTTGGAGGAGGCTCCAGTTAATAATACCTTATCAGACGCCTTTCAGGAACCTGCAGTGTCTAATATGTCTGTTGCCATAGTAACGCTGCTTGCTTGTGCTCAGCATCCCAGAGCTGGCTGTTCCAGGCTCCATCCTTTCGTATCAGCAAGCAGCCAGGCTGGCTGTCCCATGGGATGCCGAGTCCTCCCCGCTGGCCCGGCTGCTGGGACTGGCGCTGCAGGGAGTGGAGATCCACACGGAATGCTCCCACATGGTGTGGAGCCCGGGGTGCACTCTGGGGCAGGGGCTCCCAACACCCACCATCTCCTGCAGCTTCCCTTCCACGGGGCTGGTGAATGGATGTGGTCAAGTTCATTTCATGTGGCATTACATCTGCTGCAAGCAGGTGTAATCTCAATCTTTCCACATAACAGCCTTTTGGCTAATCTTGGGCCTGCACTGCTTCAGCAGAGAGCCCCTTAATGAGGGTGAAGTGCAGTTCGCCGGCACAGTCGATTGACAAGACTGATGGGCTCAAGCCAGGAGAAGGGACGGTTTCCCAAGAGCCTCCGGGAGTGGGGAGCTCTCCCTCCTCCCACGGCCAGCTTTATCCTTCTGCACATTCCTCTCCTGTCATTTCAGTTGTCAGTTTTCTCTTCCTTGGTTTAGGGCATATTCCCAGTATTTCAGCCATTTTTCCATCTTTTTCTGTTCTCCCTTGGCCTTAAGAGTAATTCTTGCCAGTCTCTGCCATCCTTACTTCTCCCTCTTGCCATCTGTACATTTTTTCCCTCTTTCCTATTGTCTTTTCTTACTGCTCTCTCCCTTCTGCTGTCATTCAATTTTTCTCTCTCCCTCCTTCTAACCCCCTCTCACTCCCCCTTTTCCCTCTCAGTCTGTGTCTCATTCTCCATCTAGGATGAAGGTAATGAAAATAATCGGGCTTCATTAATTCTGAGCCCTGTGAGATGATAGCCATTTGGAGCCATGTTTGCCAATTAGATGGTCTAAATTAGAAGTGACCTTGGTATACTGCCATCGCTTTGCCTCTCTGAGTCTAATGAAGCTTTTCACTCCAGCACCCTCTCTCTCTCTTTGTAATGGAAATTACCTCCTTTGTCTGGTTCAGGAACCTTGCATTGCATGTGTGTTTTCCCCTGGTTGCATGGACATAGGGATAGTAATGTATCTCCTCAGACCCCTTTGAGAGATTTGCTTTTCAAAGCTGCATGATATCAGCATTATGGGGCATTTTCAGAGGAACTGCATAGACTGTCCACACCTTTGGTCACTCAGTGTGGAGGAAGGTCAGAGCAGACAGATCCAGTGCACAAGGGGAGCTGACTATTCACCCTGTCCACGATTAATTCACTGAACGTGCCAGGAATATCCTTGTGTCACGCTGCCAGGGCCAGCGCAGGAGTGGTGTTCAGGTCAGAGCCTCCAGCCCATGCTGATAACAGTTCTGCAGTTCATCATCCTAAAGATCTCGTAGATTCAGTAATGGCAGGAGCCACGTGTGTCACTGCTGTAGGGTGTCCCCTGTGAGGAGTGGACCCGCAGGTTGTTCTCCAGTCAGGTGACAGGTCTGTAGGTGTCAGGACATGTGTGATCTGCTGGGGATCCCTGTGGGGAAGGGGAGCCAGAGACGTGGCATGCCCACCCTTGGGTGTTTTGTACAGTCACTCAGTGGACCACATTGTCTATAGAAATGGCCACCAAACTGAGGTGTCCATGTGTGTCACTGAATCTTGTCATCATAAAGAAATTTTGTCTCCTTAAGGGGATCTGAATTCCATCGAAAGGGAGGGTCCTTGGAAGCAGAGAGGCTTTTCCCAATAACTTTCCATCTAGGGCAGGTAATCAGCTTCTCTGCAGTCTGCTCTAGAGGGAGGTTGCCTGGCCATCATTCCCATCTCCAGTACAGACCAAGGAGAGATGTTTCAAAGTGGGGCACAGGAGGGATTGCCAGTCTCTGGCACAAACTTCCCCCTCCTTTGCTCTTTTCACTGCAGAGGGGGTACAGTTTAATGTTAGAACAAAACAAGTATATGCAGAAGGAGGAAAGGGAGAAGCTAGTCACATTCGTCGAACTTGCATCTGTAGGGCTGTCTTTTTTAATAACAATTCACAGTGATTGACACGTTGCCATTGGGAAACAGTGTTGAAGAGATGCTGAAATAGGGGGATGAAGGATGCCAGGATTTCATGCCAGGTGTTGTCTGCTCAGGTGAGAGGGAGGTAGAGAGCACTGAACAATCGCGTGCACTAACACATGCTGTGCTCAAGATAAACACGTTCCCCTCTATCACCAGAACAGTTAATGCCATTTAAATACATGTGAAGTAGGAAATGCTGTGTTGTAGAGCACTGCTCCCTGTTACCTGACGGTGGCTTTGGTCTACTAAACCTTCCTGCCCCCTAGTACTCACAGCATTAGTTTATATTAAAAACAGCCGCAATGTGCAAGACTTTTTCTGCACGTACAAGGAAATGGTGTATCCTCAGATGGGTTTGAAGTGTAAAAGGACAAACAGTTCAAAATGGGCAGTCTGGAACCCACTGTAAATGCAGAACAATTGAGACGTGCAGCAGCCTCTTGTCACTGTTTCTATTTGTTCTGTGTGCTAGGGGTGGTTGTGGGGATAAAGAGACAGAGTCATTCTGCCTTAAACAATGGCACAGAATGAGCAGCATTTTGAGGAGAAGCCTGAATGGTGCTTAGCAGATAGAGGACTAACGTGGTCTAGTTTCTGAAGCAAGACGAGTGCCTGGTTTTCAAGGTTTCACAGAGGGCCAGCTCTGTGTGGCTGGCTGGACTGCCTGCCGTTGCCCTACATCCATATCCAGAATTTCTGGTTTCCTGCACTTTTTTCAAAGGCTTTTCTCTGTTTGCCTTTTGGGGATTTTGTGCCTGTAGCAATTCAGCGCACCACAGCCTCTTTTCTTCTTCCCACCTTTTTTTTTTTTTCCACCTTTTTTATTGTGGAGGGAGGGGTAGAACTAGGGTGGGAACTGTGGCTATGGAGATGCAGGTAGATAAAGGTAATTACTTAAACACATATAGGGCAGGACTTATTGGTTTGGAGCCCCAGATTAAGATGCAGAGGAGCATGTGAGGTTGATGATTATATTTCGGGGAGAGTTAATTGACGGAAGGTGAAGGCAGACAGAGAACCGCTGCTTACTGCCTTCTTGAATCCCAATCAGGAATTATGATTAAAGACACGGCGAGACAACAGAGGCCTGATGAATTGGTGTCGTTTTTTTTTCTTTTTTGCCGTCATTCACACTTGATTGACTTCAACCTTTCAAGTGCAAAAGTCTCTCTTTTCCATTATTATTCATAGCCATCTGAGTTTTTCTAATTAAAGTGTATGAAAACAATTACTGATCCGTCGTACTGAGTGTGGTAGTGGAGATGGCTGCCTTACTGTAATACGTATGAAAAGCCCACAGTTTCTATAATGATGTGCAGCTGAGGTGTTAGATAATTTTATTCTTTTTCTACTCTGTTGGGGTTTTTTTCAATTTCTCCTGATTTATTTTTTGTAATTCCTAAAGATCCTAGGAAAGCGTAACAGCCCGCTGATAAAGCTGAGAGGGACGTCTCCTTCTTGTCTTCCCCCCTCTGCATCCTGCTTGTCCCCCTTCTCCGAGCCCTGCTACCGGGAATTAACTGGTGACCTTTCACGTCTTCCAACCCACCACCCACAGCCATCAGATGCTCCTGCTTAGAGTAAAAGGTGGAACGAACATGGTGTGCTCAGCTTCCCTCCCAGTGATTTATCAGGGTCAGCTGCTCTTCCTGCAGGCACCGGTGAGACCTAGTGCTCACCCCTGTGCACCAGTTGCCCCAGTAAAGGGGGAGCTCAGCACCCCTCCCCATCATGGGTCAGATGGCTGCAACCCCTCTACACCAACATCTGTTTCTGAGGTTTTTCGTGGACTGTTTTTGCTTCCTTTCACTTAATGAAGCCAAGGTCTAGTCTGTGTTTGCTTGGCTTTGACACGTGTATTATAGATAAGGAAGATTTCATGTCCTGCACACAGGTTTACCCTCAGCTTCACCACAGATTTGCTAATACCTCATTTGGTTCAGTCAGAGCCTTGTGGTCCTTGACTTTGCAGAAAACAAGGTAAACGATGTACAGATAACAGCCTCACTCTCTTCTGTAGTCCAAGGTTCAAATGCCCTCTTAGTATCTGATAGAAGGATGGAGTGATGTGTTTTGCTAGGATACATACCCATTTAGGAATGTTTATTTACGCCTCACTTCCCCAGCAGCCAGAGGCTGGGAGCAGAAGCACCACAAGCATTGCAACTCAGTGTTGGTTCCTGTTCTTTCAAGTACCACAGCCCTGGTGAAAGGACAGTGCTCCCTGAGCATTGGTGGGGTGAGGCATGCAGCCACTCCGAGCTGTGGAGATGTCTTCACTTGCCACAGGCATCTAACCAGTGCTGACAGACCTGCACTGGAATACGTCACGGATGGTGATGATGATGTGGGTCTGGCTGCCCAGTTGCTGTTCTGAGAGAAGGGCTGTGGGCAGCTTTTCAGGTGGTGCCAGGTACTGGTCTGGATGTTCAGAAGGGTATACATTGTGTTGTGTCCAGTGCCAACCATGTGCAGATTGCTGGTGAGGTAGTTTGTATGTTCTGTGCGTGACTCCATACACCCAGACAAACAGTTTTCCAGAAGAAGATGAGTGTGTGCTTTTGACTCTTTCAAAGAGCGTCTCCAGTTGAAGAACTCTCCAGCTCTTTGAAACTGTTGGTGTTCAAGCACTGTGCTGGTTATGGTGGTGCAGGTTATAGACAAACACCTGAAGAGAGGTGAAGGGAACACATCAGTCAGAGCAAGGAAAGGGTTACCAAAAGCTTTCCAGTTTGCAGACGATTTGCTTTTAGTCTTTTCTTATTCATCCTTTCCTTTGTCACCTCTCTCTTTATTTGTACTTTTCTTTCTCATGCCCCTCCTTTTCCTGCATGGATACACTTTGAAAACAGTGCTGCAATGCTCCCTAGTTCAAGATTACAGTGTACTTTACGAGGTATGATTTAATTAGGGGCCTTATTATGTTTTCAGCAGCTTAAGGTGGGCCTTTCAACTTATCTACCTAATTGGTTGCACAAGAAGTTTCACAGCCCATGACAAAACATTGTCAGTGATCAAAGTCTGAATTCTACATAAAGAAAAATATTAATAATAAGATTATTCTTCAAGTGTGCACTGCTAATTATGTCCAGAATGTAACTGCAGAAACACTTTTGACTGATGGGAGCTTTGTCTAATAAATGTGAGTCTTCAGTGAGCCATGAAAAGTGACGCCTCTGACTTTACAATTGTGGTGTCTAATTTTGCCACTGAAGATGTGTAAAATATTTTCCTGTGTTTCTCTTCTTCCCACATCCTTTCTTCCCTTTCTCCAGGTGACAACACCTGAGGTGATGATGCCCAGCAGCATGTTTCTCCCAGCAGCCGCTCCAGAAAAAGATGGGAACTCCGCTGCAGAGGAGCTGGGGAAGCAGCCTGGTGAGTGCTGGTCACTGAGGTCCATGAGTCCCACCACTTCGTCAGCTTCCATCACCTGATCAGGGGCTGTATGTGGAGGACATATTCATATGGATGAACTTCATATGCCCAGCTGTCTCCTGAAAACTGCAGTGGGACAGTGGCCAGCAGGGCTGTCTCCCTTCATCTGTGCCGCAAACAGGCTGGTGCTCCAGGAGTCCCCATGGCAGGGCAGCTCAGAGCTGAGGAGCACAGGTCACCACTGTGGCCATTCATATGGAAGTGGTGTTGAATCCTTACAAAAAAAGGACCAGCTGTGAGTGGTGAAAAGCAGAGGTGGTGGAGGGCTGAGGGGATCCATATAGAAATGCCAAAGGTGTGAGCTGCTGGCTGGAGATTGTGGTGCCATCTGTGCTGTACCTGCTCCGCTGCCATCACAGCTCAATACAATCTCTGGGCATACTGTCTGAGGAGCTCTGAACTAAGCTGGAGTCCTTCTACAGCCCAAATCTCAGCCTTTTTTTATGCCACGCTGCGTTATGAAGGCATGGCTGTAAATCCATGGCTATTTAGTCCTGGCTTTGTTGTGTGATATGAGATCATCCCAAGAACATAGCTCTGCGTGGGCAGAAGAGTCTGATGTTGGACCTGGCAGGGAAGCAATGCTGGTCTTCCTTCTGTGCCCTCCTGGAAGGTCTGTAAGGGAATGAAGACAGTGTCATTTCCTTTCAGACAGCCAGCCCTGAGGAGGTGATGCTGGTGGGGCAGCACTGGCACAGCCAGGGTAGCTAATGCTGTCCTGGGCAAGGGGATCTCTTTTTTGGCCTCTACCCATATCACACTTTTTTCCAGCAGGACTGTGCTCTTAGACCGTGGAAAAGTGGCAGTGCACTGAGTGCCTGTTCCTTCTTCTCCCATCTTCCCTCAAACAGCACCCTTTGAGCTGCTTCCAGAACGATCCACATTTAATTCCTCTTGTTTCTAGCTTTGGTAGGACCAAGACTCAAATACTGCATTCAGTCTGATGAACTTTCTCATTGCAAAATAGGCAGGACATCAAAGCAAGACAGCAAACACACACAGGTGGCTGAATGGCCTTCAATTAAAAGGAAGAATTAAAGGTGATAAATTCACTAAGGAAATGTGTTTGTGTGAGCAATTTCCACAAACTCAAAGTGGGCAAACTAAAGTAAATTGTGTAGGTTTATGCAATGGGCCATGGTGAGGGTAATGGGCTGTTATTAAAATAAATGAATGAAGATAGAGGAGAAGTGTTAGAAATACCTATTGTATTGCAGAGAAAACACATGGACATATTAGGGACAAAAAGAGGACATTGATCTGCCCCTCTGTGCTGGTGTAATTGTCAGGTTTGCTCTTGTTCTGTTTTCACAGAGATCCCTGAGGACTCAGGGAAGGGTCTTCTGCCGTCAGACAGCACAGAGCACAGTGGAGATCCCAAGCCGGTTCTGGCCGATCCGAGCTCTACCAGGGAGGACTCCAGCTTCCTCTGCTGGAAGAAAGGCTGCAACCAGGTGTTCAAGAGCTCGGCAGCCCTGCAAACACACTTCAATGAGGTCCATGCAAAGCGGCCTCAGCTGCCAGTGTCTGATCGCCACGTCTACAAGTACCGCTGTAACCAGTGCAGCCTGGCATTCAAAACCATTGAGAAGCTGCAGCTTCATTCCCAGTACCATGTCATCCGGGCGGCCACAATGTGCTGCCTCTGCCAGCGCAGCTTCCGAACCTTCCAGGCCCTGAAGAAGCACCTGGAAACCAGCCATCTGGAGCTGAGTGAGGCTGACATTCAGCAGCTCTATGGTGGTCTCTTGGTCAACGGAGACCTCCTTGCGATGGGCGATCCTTCGCTTGCCGAAGACCACACCATCATAGTCGAGGAAGATAAGGAGGAGGAGAGCGACTTGGAAGATAAGCAGAGTCCAACAGGTAGTGATTCAGGGTCAGTGCAAGAGGACTCTGGCTCAGAACCAAAAAGGGCCTTACCCTTCAGAAAGGGCCCTAACTTCACTATGGAGAAATTCTTAGATCCATCTCGCCCGTACAAGTGCACAGTCTGCAAGGAGTCTTTCACACAAAAGAACATTCTCCTGGTCCATTACAATTCAGTTTCTCACCTGCATAAACTGAAAAGAGCCCTCCAAGAGTCTGCTGCTGGGCAGCCTGAACCGACCAGCAGCCCAGACAACAAGCCTTTTAAGTGTAACACCTGCAATGTGGCCTACAGTCAGAGCTCAACCTTGGAGATCCATATGAGGTCTGTCCTGCACCAAACCAAAGCTCGCGCTGCCAAACTGGAAGCAGCTGGGGGCAGCGGCAGCAGTAATGGAGCTGGCAGCAGCAGCAGCAGCAGTCTTTCTTTGGGTTCATCCACACCAAGTCCAGTGAACGCTACCAACAGTAATACTTTTACAGCCACCAACACAAGTAATTCGGGTCCAGTTCCCATTCCCAGCCTCCTCAACCAGGTATCCAGTGACAACATGGGAATTCCTACATTAGGTAACCCTGTAAGTGCTAGTAGCTCCTCCCCTTCGGAGCCCAAAGAGGTAAACCGAAAGAAGTTGGCAGACATGATTGCATCCAGGCAGCAGCAGCAGCAGCAGCAGCAGCAGCAGCAGCAGCAGCAGCAACAGCAAGCTCAAACCCTCGCCCAGGCCCAGGCCCAAGTCCAGGCCCATCTGCAACAAGAACTGCAGCAGCAGGCTGCTCTTCTGCAGTCCCAGCTCTTCAACCCAGCACTTTTGCCGCACTTTCCAATGACCACTGAGACCCTTCTGCAGCTTCAGCAACAGCAGCATCTTTTGTTTCCTTTCTACATCCCGAGTGCCGAGTTCCAGCTCAATCCAGAAGTTAGTTTGCCTGTCACCAGTGGTGCGCTGACATTGACTGGTACAGGTCCGAGTTTGCTGGAGGACCTCAAGGCTCAAGTTCAGATCCCTCAGCAGAGCCATCCACAGCTCTTACAGCAGCAGCAAGGCCAGCTCTCCATGTCACAACCTCACTCCATCCTTATACAGAAGAGCCAGCACCCTGAGAAGAAGAATAAATCCATACTGAAGGAGAAAGAAAAAGAAACCCCAAGGGAAAGGGAAAGTGCAGAGAGGGGAGAGAGTAATGTAGCATCTAAAGAGTCTCTACCTGATAACTTAAAGCCAAAAGAAAAGAAGGATTTTGTACCAGGCGGTAGTTCAGAGCCTTCCTTACTGCCGCCGCGTATTGCCTCTGATGCAAGAGGGAATGCCACAAAAGCCCTGCTGGAAAACTTTGGCTTTGAGCTTGTCATTCAGTATAATGAGAACAAGCAGAAGGTGCAGAAGAAAAACGGGAAGACAGAGCAAGGTGAGAACTTGGAAAAGCTCGAGTGTGACACATGTGGCAAGTTCTTTTCAAATATCCTCATCCTGAAGAGTCACCAAGAGCATGTTCACCAACATTACTTTCCCTTCAAGCAGTTAGAGAGATTTGCCAAACAATACAGAGAACACTATGACAAACTGTACCCACTGCGGCCTCAAACCCCAGAGCCACCACCTCCACCTCCTCCGCCACCACCTCCGCTTCCTCCAGCACCTCCTCAGCCATCTTCAACTCCTACCGTCCCAGCGTCTGCCCCACCGATTACCTCTCCTACAATCACACCAGCCCAGACATCTGTGCCACTCACCCAGCTCTCCATGCCAATGGAGCTCCCCATCTTTTCGCCACTGATGATGCAAACCATGCCACTACAAACATTACCTGCACAGCTGCCACCCCAGCTGGGTCCTGTAGACCCTTTGCCGGCCGACTTGGCCCAGTTGTACCAGCATCAGCTCAACCCTAGCCTTCTCCAGCAGCAGCAGAACAAGAGGCCACGAACGCGGATCACCGATGACCAGCTCAGAGTCCTTCGGCAGTATTTTGATATTAACAATTCCCCAAGTGAGGAACAGATCAAAGAGATGGCGGACAAATCTGGACTGCCCCAGAAAGTGATCAAGCACTGGTTCAGAAACACTCTTTTCAAAGAACGCCAGCGCAACAAGGATTCCCCATACAATTTCAGTAATCCTCCCATTACCAGCCTGGAAGAACTGAAGATAGACTCACGGCCTCCTTCTCCAGAACCTCAAAAGCAGGAGTACTGGGGAAGCAAGCGGTCCTCCCGAACACGCTTTACTGACTACCAGCTCAGAGTCCTGCAGGACTTCTTTGATGCCAATGCTTATCCAAAGGATGATGAATTTGAGCAGCTTTCTAACTTGCTGAACCTTCCAACGCGTGTTATAGTGGTGTGGTTTCAGAATGCCCGTCAGAAGGCTAGGAAAAACTATGAAAATCAGGGAGAAGGCAAAGATGGAGAGCGACGGGAGCTTACAAATGACAGGTATATTAGAACAAGCAACTTGAACTACCAATGCAAAAAGTGCAGTCTCGTCTTTCAGCGCATTTTTGATCTCATTAAACACCAGAAAAAGCTTTGTTACAAAGATGAGGATGAGGATGGACAGGATGATAGCCAGAATGAAGACTCTATGGATGCAATGGAGCTCTTAACTCCAACCAGTTCCTCCTGCAGCACACCAATGCCCTCGCAAGCTTACAGCACGCCTACATCTTCAGCCAATGCAACCTCCTCAGCTTTTCTGCAGCTCACAGCAGAGGCAGATGATTCCTCAACCTATAGTTCTAAAGTAGAAGCTACAGAAGAGAAACCAAAGCAGCCTGAACCACCAAGTACACAGCAAAACCAAACTCAAGAGAAGCAAGTGCAACCAAAGCAAGAGTCTCAGCAGCAACAGGACCAAGGAGAACAAAAGACAAGTTCAGCACACCAAAAGATTTCACAGTTATCCTCCCCTTCTTCATTGCAACAGCCACCTCCCCCTCCTCAGCCCCCTCAGTGCTCCTTGTCACAGTCAAGCCCAAGTCCATCTCAGCTCTCACATCTCTCCCTCAAACCCATTCACACATCCACCCCTCAACAGCTGGCAAACCTACCTCCTCAGCTAATCCCATACCAGTGTGACCAGTGCAAGCTGGCATTTCCTTCCTTTGAGCATTGGCAGGAGCATCAGCAGCTTCATTTTCTGAGTGCACAGAACCAGTTTATCCACCCCCCATTCCTGGACAGAACCCTGGATATGCCGTTCATGCTTTTTGATCCCAGTAATCCACTACTTGCAAGTCAGCTGCTCTCTGGGGCATTACCACAGATTCCAGCAAGCTCAGCCACTTCGCCATCAACTCCAACATCCACAATGAACACACTGAAGAGAAAGCTGGAGGAAAAGGCCAGTGCAAGTCCTGGAGAAAATGACAGTGGGACTGGAGGAGAAGAACCACAAAGGGATAAACGTCTAAGGACAACCATTACCCCAGAGCAGCTGGAAATTCTTTATCAGAAATACTTGCTCGACTCCAACCCAACGCGGAAAATGTTGGATCACATTGCTCATGAAGTGGGCTTGAAGAAACGCGTGGTGCAAGTTTGGTTTCAGAACACGCGTGCGCGGGAAAGGAAAGGGCAGTTCAGAGCTGTAGGGCCTGCCCAAGCCCATAGACGGTGTCCCTTCTGCCGAGCTCTCTTTAAAGCAAAGACAGCTCTGGAAGCTCATATCCGATCCCGTCACTGGCATGAGGCCAAGAGAGCTGGGTACAACTTGACGTTGTCTGCTATGCTCTTGGATTGTGATGGGGGACTGCAAATGAAGGGAGACATCTTTGATGGAGGAAGCTTTTCCCACATGCCACCAACAAGCAGTGATGGCCATACTGTTCCTCTCTCCCCAGTGAACAAGAGCATGGAACTGTCTCCTCGAACTCTGCTGAGTCCATCCTCCATTAAGGTTGAAGGGATGGAAGACTTTGAGAGTCCCTCCATGTCCTCAGTCAATCTGAGCTTTGACCAAACAAAGCTGGACAATGATGACTGCTCCTCTGTCAACACTGCAATCACAGACACTACAACAGGGGATGAAGGGAATGCAGACAATGATAGTGCTACAGGGATTGCAACTGAAACCAAATCAACATCGGGACCCAGTGAGGGTCTCACAAAAGCTGCCATGATAGCAATGTCTGAGTATGAAGATAGGCTGTCTTCTGGCCTGGTCAGCCCAGCTCCCAGCTTTTACAGCAAAGAGTACGATAATGAAGGTACTGTGGACTATAGTGAAACATCCAGCCTTGCAGACCCCTGCTCACCCAACCCTGGTGCAAGTGGTTCAGCCAGCAAGTCTGGAGAGAGTGGGGATCGGCCTGGGCAGAAACGCTTTCGCACTCAGATGACTAATCTCCAGCTGAAAGTTCTTAAGTCATGCTTTAATGACTACAGGACACCTACCATGCTGGAGTGTGAGGTCCTGGGCAATGACATTGGACTGCCAAAGAGAGTTGTTCAGGTCTGGTTCCAGAATGCTAGGGCAAAGGAGAAGAAGTCCAAACTCAGCATGGCCAAGCATTTTGGTATAAACCAAACAAGTTATGAGGGACCCAAAACAGAGTGCACTTTGTGTGGCATCAAGTACAGCGCTCGACTGTCTGTACGTGACCATATCTTCTCTCAACAGCATATCTCCAAAGTTAAAGAAACCATTGGAAGCCAGTTGGATAAGGAGAAGGAGTATTTTGACCCAGCTACTGTACGTCAGTTGATGGCTCAGCAGGAGCTGGACCGGATCAAAAAAGCCAATGAGGTTCTTGGTCTGGCAGCTCAACAGCAGGGCATGTTTGATAACACCCCTCTGCAAGCTCTTAACCTTCCTGCTGCATACCCAGCACTACAGGGCATCCCTCCAGTCTTGCTCCCAGGCCTCAACAGCCCATCCTTACCAGGCTTCACTCCATCCAACACAGGTGGGTATGGATATTATCACACTGCTCAGAGACACAGCTTAACTTGACATACCTTTAGCACAAGCAGATGTTCTCTTGAGGAATGGCTGATACATGGCCCTTTAGTGGAGCATACTTACTTGACATCAAATGAGCAATAGGTATTGTATCTTTTAATTCCCGAATGTGGGTTTTCTATCCAAATCTGAAATAGAGCAAGACGTAGATATTTTGTGTATCTGTTTCCTTAGCACAGCCTGAAAACGCTGAAGCACCTTCGAAGAAATGAAGAATAAAGGATTTATCAAACGGAACAGGAAAAGGGATAATGTGCTGAATGCATTGTTCATTATATCTTTCCTTTTGCTATTAAATTCAGTTTATGTAGTGCCATCCCAAATTTTCACTAACTGTGAACTGTTTCTAGGGAAAACTGTGACGTGCCTGGTGGCACTGATGACAGACTCCTGGAGCATCTTCGTGTAATATCCTTATGGTGACCTCCAGGACTAATCCCAATGCAGCTGTGGGTTGGTTTCTGAGTCATGGCTGGGTAAAACCTGAAAGTACCTTCTCAACAGTGGTGTAGTTGTGGGTCATATTTACTTTGTATTTTAGTAACTTCTTTTTCAACAATATTACATAAAAATAAAATTTGGCACAGTCCTTTGGGTGGCCTAATCCCAGATAATGGACTTTCTTTTTTTGAGGATGTACCTTTTCTTTGTACCTGGTGAACGCCTGGAGTGTGTGAGATCTGGAGCAAACACTGGTGGTGGAAGATGCTGCTCAGTAGACTAGCAGTGGCCTAGCAAACCTGATCCAAGAGCCTTGTTTGCCCTCTGCTACATCTGTGGCATCCCAGGGACATTCCTGTGTCTGAATTCCACTCGTAACAGAGTAGTCGGTGTTCTCTCCGAGACTTACTTTCACTTGGAAGACTTCTCTGTTACTTCTAATGATTCTTTTTCAAGTTAACTTTCACCAGGGCTGATGTACATTTACAGACACATCCCAAGAACTGATTGCGGTGTCTTGTCTCCAGAACAGGCTTAGTCTGTCCCGGGTTTGAAAGCCTGTGGCACCATAATGCCTGGTGCGGTTACCCCAGATGCTACTGTGCATCCTTGTTTTCTGTTCTGCGGCAGTACAGGTCTGCCTTTATTAGAAGTAATAATGATACAAGAGTTCTCCAGAATGAGGGTTCTCCAGGTTCGGGAACAGGAGGCAAGGTGTTGGTGGCTTCAAGAGAAACACCTGGTTTAAGAATGGAAAGCAAGGACATGATTTTGGCAGGTCACTTGATTAGCCTCTGATACAGATGTGGGACTGAGCTGACTTTTATCAAAAAGTAAAAGCCTGATCGACATTCCTTTTTGTTCTTTTTGCTTGATAAAGCAGCCTGTCTTTGCATATTCCTAAAGATCGTGTTTGCTGA
The DNA here is from genome assembly GCA_028858755.1 of Ara ararauna. Lineage (NCBI taxonomy): Eukaryota > Metazoa > Chordata > Aves > Psittaciformes > Psittacidae > Ara > Ara ararauna. The sequence continues at coordinate 2,107,534 of CM054410.1, read as the reverse complement.
AATGATAACTTTCTGTTATTGTACTGAACTGATTGGCTAATGATGAGTTGTAATCCATAGCGTGAAGCCTAAATAGGATCTGAGCATCTTCCCGGCTCCTTAATCGGAAACTCAGTCTCCAAAAAGACTTTCTGATGCTTTTATTCAGCAGCCTGACTCTGAAGTTCCTTTTTCAACAGATTGAAAAACTCAGTGCAGATGTTGCCAGGTAACATGGTTGTATCATGTTAATAAAATAGCCATCTTCTTTTGTCACCCAGGAGGTAAATCTTCGGATAAGCAAATCAAAGCCTTAGATAAAAGGATATAGTAGCCAGTGTGAGCAGCTACATGGAGCTTGAGCAGCTCATCTGGCATTCACAGCAGGACTGGCTACTGAGCTGCTCACTGTAAATGACATCGCTAGCACCTGAAGTGTGTCTGTGGTGTAACACACTTCAGGTGGAACACCCTGAAGAGAGCACTAGAGACCCATGAGTCAAAACGGACATTTTTCTCTCCCCTTAGAGGTGGCTGTGTTCACCTTTTTCTCCATTGCCACCTGTCTCTAAAGTATCTTCGGTTGATAGATGAAGAACAGTTAAATCTTACTGTATTTGGGGGTTCTGAAAAAGCTTTCTGCTGGCAGTTAGGGCCTCTGTGAGGCTTTTCACATAGTTATAGAAGTCTTCCCACAACCCCCAAAGCAAAGTAAAATTATTCTTGACTACAGTTGAAGGATAGGTCATTGTAATTAAGCCATTTTTAAAAACAGTTGATGTTAGAAATTTTTCTGTTTGGGGCTGCTGCCCATTTCTGCTCCTTGAGTCTAATCCTAGCTACACACCCCAAGGGCATCTTTCAATGCCAGGACTTTTTCATGTGATACTTCTGTTATTGCCTAAGGTCTTGTTTCAGAAGCCAGAACTAGGCGAAGAGAATCTCTTTGGCAAATTGTACTGTCAGCCTATCGTAGACAGCCCTGTGCTGTTTACTTAATACCCCAAATATGTAACAAGATCTAAAATTACTTTTTTGCACTTCAATCTATATTGTTGCTTTTATTTTCCTCGAAAGACCTGTATGTGTCCTAGGGAGATGGAGCTACGTACTATGAATGTTAAAAGCAATCAGTGACTGCCTCGACAGGACTAAGCTATTTAGAAAGTCAGACTGTTTGTGGCCTTTAGATAAAGCTGCAAAGGTCAGGCCATCTCAGCTCAAAGCTTGTCGAATCAGATAAGGCTGTGCATCCAGGAATGTTATGAATTAGCTGCTGCTCCCACACTTGAACCTTTCGGGGAGTGTTCAGCTAGGGAACATCAGTTTCAATGGCATCTATCCATAATATGCCCTTATCTGAAATCTACAAGGCTGCTGTGTGGAGGCTCACTTCATACACTTCATACCTTCACAAATCACTGTTGTCTTCATACTGCATCAGGAGCAGATGCAGGTTTCTGATGGGCTTTGCATCAGCCACAGCTGAAATCTTGGCTCTTGGCCACCCTGCTCCCAGCCCTCTGGTGGGTCCTGCAACAGGCCAGCCCCTGAAGGCTGTTGTCTCCAACCCCTAACTGTTTCAGTCCCTTTACACTACCGTTGCAGGGCAAAGGAGCCCTGTGGCAGCTGGATTTCCATGCCAGGAATCACTGCCTACCCTGTTCACAGAGATGGCCATGCTGGCATGCTTCCCTTCCTATTCCTGCTGTTGGGAAAGTGGGTGGACTTCACTAGCATCGTGACCCTTTTAATTCCACCCAAACACAATGTTCATGCCCTGGGGTTTGTCTGAATACCACGCAAACTCTTAAGATAATTACCCAGAAGCTGTGCATGCAAAGCCTCTTACACTGGAAAGCAGGAAGGGGTTGCATCAGAGGTTTGTGGATTGGTGAGCATCTGCCTAATAAGGATGAAATAGAATCATAGAATAGTTAGGGTGGGAAAGGACCTTAAGATCATCCAGTTCCAACCCCCTTGCCATGGGCAGGGACACCTCCCACTAAACCATGCCACCCAAGGCTATGCCCAGCCTGGCCTTGAACACTGCCAGGGATGAAGCATTCACAACTTCCCTGGGCAACCCATTCCAGTGCCTCACCACCCTTACAGTAAAGAATTTCTTCCTCATATCCAATCTAAACTTCCCCTGTTTAAGTTTGAACCCGTTACCCCTTGTCCTATCACTACAGTCCCTTATGAAGAGTCTCTCCCCAGCACCCCTATAGGCCCCTTCAGATACTGGAAGGCTGCCCTGAGGTCTCCACACAGCCTTCTCTTCAGGCTGAACAGCCCCAACTTTCTCATCTTATCTTCATACAGGAGGTGCTCCAGTCCCCTGATCATCCTTGTGGCCTCCTCTGGACTTGTTCCAACAGTTCCATATCCTTTTTATGTTGAGGACACCAGAACTGCACACAATACTCCAAGTGAGGTCTCATGAGAGCAGAGTAGAGGGGCAGGATCACCTCCCTCGACCTGCTGGTCACGCTCCTTTTGATGCAGCCCAGGATACGGTTGGCTTTCTGGGCTGCAAGCGCACACTGAAGCTGGCTCATGTTCAGTTTCTCATCAACCAACACCCCCAAGTCCTTCTGCAGGGCTGCTCTGAATCTCTTCTCTGCCCAACCTGGAGCTGTGCCTGGGATTGCTCCGATCCTGGTGTAGGACCTTGCACTTGTCATGGTTAAACTTCATCAGGTTGGCACCAGCCCACCTCACAAGCGTGTTAAGGTCCCTCTGCATGGCATTCCTTCCCTCCAGCGTATAAGCCGAACCACACAGCTTGGTGTCATCGGCAAACTTGCTGAGGGCGCACTCAATCCCGCTGTCCATGTCACCGACAAAGGTGTTGAACAAGACCAGTCCCAGCACCGATCGCTGGGGGACACCACTCGTTCCTGGTCTCCAGCTGGACATTGAGCCATTGAGCACAGCTCTTTGCATGCGGCCATCCAGTCAGTTCTTTATCCACCGAGTGGTCCACTTTTCAAGTTGATGTCTCTCCAACTTAGAGACTACAGTTTCGTGTGGGACAGTGTTGAACGCTTTGCACAAGTCCAGGTAGATGACATCAGCTGCACTACCCCTGTCCATCAGTTCCATAGCCCCATCATAGAAGGCCACCAGATTGGTCAGGCAGGATTTCCCCTCAGTGAAGCCATGCTGGCTGTCACCGACCACCTTGTTGTTTTTCATGTGCCTCAGCATGCCTTCCAGGAGAATCCGCTCCAAGATGTTGCCAGGCACAGAGGTGAGGCTGACTGCTCTGTAGTTCCCTGGCTCATCCATTTTTCCTTTCTTGAAAATGGGGGTTATATTTCCCTTTTTCCAGTTGTCGGGAACTTTACCTGACTGCCATGATTTTTCAAATATGATGGACAGGGGCTTAGCAACTTCATTTGCCAGCTCCTTCAGGACCCGTGGAAGGATTTCATCGGGTCCCATGGACTTGTGCACGTTCAGGTTCCTAAGATGATCTCGAACCAGATCCTCTCCTACAGTGGGCCTAGGGTTTTCATTCTCACAGTCCCTGCGTGTGCCTTCCAAGACTTGGGTGGTGTGGTCAGAGCATTTTCTGGTGAAGACTGAGGCAAAGAAGTCGTTAAGAACCTCTGCCTTCTCCAAATCCAGGGTAGCCAGTTCTCCCTGTAGCTTCCGGAGGGGGCCCAAGTTGTCCCTAGTCTTTTATTTGTAGTGTACCTATAGAATCCCTTCATATTATCTTTAACATCCCTAGCCAAGTTTAATTCTAAGTGGGCCTTAGCTTTCCTAACCTGGTCCCTAGCTTCCCAGACAACATCCCTGTATTCTTCCCAGGCCGCCTGTCCTTGCTTCCACCTTTTAGAAGCCTCTTTTTTCCTTCAAATTTTCCTCAGCATCTCCTTATCTATCCAAGGAGGTCTCCTGGCCCTCCTGCAGCACTTCCTTCTAGTAGGGATGTATCGCTCCTGAGCTTGCAGCAGGTGATCCTTGAATATCAACCAACAGCCTTGGGCCCCCCTGCCCTCTAGGGCTATATCCCATGGAACCTTACTGAGCAGGTTCCTGAAGAGGCCAAAGTCTGCTCTCTTGAAGTCCAGGGCAGTGAGCTTGCTGCACGCTCTTCTCACTGTCCTGAGGATCTCATACTCGACCATCTCTTGATCGCTCCAATCAAGGCAGCCCTGGAGCATCACATTTCCAACCAGCCCTTCCCTGTTTGTGAGCACAATATCAAGCATGGCACCTCTCCTTGTCAGCTGCTCTGTTACTTGCAGGAGGAAGTTGTCTTCCACAGAATCGAGGAACCTCCTGGATTCCTTGTGCCGGATCATACTGTCCCTCCAACAGATATCAGGGTGGTTGAAGTCTCCCATGAGAGCGAGGGCCTGCGAGCGTGAGGCTGTTCCTGTCTGTCTATAGAGCGCTTCATCCACAGAGTCCTCTTGGTCAGGTGGTCTGTAACAGATCCCCACAGTAATGTCTCCCATTGCTGTTCTCCCTTTAAGCCTGACCCACACACTCTCTATAGTAACTTAAAAATAACTTAGGTTTAGTCTGTTCGGTCTTCTCCAGTCGCTGTGAGCAGGGGTTTTTAATCTGTGAAGATTGTAATGAGATTGACAGTATCTAGCCTTGTGGCATCCAGTGTAGCACCTTCTTGCTGGAGTTCTTTGGCCCAGGGACCAGTTACTGCAGATGTAGGAAAAGTGCCCATCCCTGACATCAGCCATTAATCATTTGGGAACTGCAGAGGGGTCAGTGAAGCAACAGCTCTGCTGAGCATACCGGGTCACTATTGGGATGCTGCTGGTGATGAGGACTGACAAGCACATCCCCACAGCACAGGGCCTGGGGGAGCGGGGAGAGGAGTGGTTGCCGCACCTTGTGCTTTCTGCCTGCCTAGCACTGAGTGACTGCTCTCCTCTCTCTCCTCCTTCCTGCAGCTTTAAGTTCTCCCAAACCCAACCTAATGGGTCTGCCCAGCACAAGCGTCCCTTCGCCCGGCCTCCCGACCTCTGGATTACCAAATAAGCAGCCCCCGGCCACGCTGAGCTCGCTCACCCCGGCACAAGCCACGGCAGCCGTGGCCCCGCAGCAGCCGCCAGCAACGACGCCACAGCCGCAGCAGACACCCCAGCCACAGCGTAAGGAGAAGGAGAGTGAGAAGGCAAAAGAGAAGGAGAAGGCACCCAAGGGGAAGGCGGAGCCCCTGCCAGGGCCCAAGAAGGAGAAGGGGGAGGCACCGGTGGGTGCCCTTTCGGCCCCACTACCCGCCATGGAGTACGCCGTGGAGCCGACCCAGCTCCAGGCGCTGCAGGCCGCCCTGAATTCAGACCCCACCACCTTACTGACAAGCCAGTTCCTTCCCTACTTCGTCCCCGGCTTTTCCCCCTACTATGCCCCGCAGATCCCCGGCACCCTGCAGAGCGGGTACCTGCAGCCCATGTACGGGATGGAGGGGCTCTTCCCCTACAGCCCAGCGCTGTCACAGGCACTGCTGGGGCTGTCCCCCAGCTCCCTGCTGCAGCAGTACCAGCAATACCAGCAGAGTCTGCAGGAGGCATTGCAGCAGCAGCAGCAGCAGCAACGGCAGGCACAGCAGCAGCAGCAGCAGCAGAAAGTGCAGCAGCCCAAAGGAAGCCAAACCCCCGTCCCCGCGGGGGCTGCCACCCCGGACAAAGACCCTGCCAAAGAACCCCCCAAGCAAGAAGAGCAGAAGAACGCACCCCGCGAGGTGTCCCCCCTCCTGCCCAAACCCCAAGAAGAGCCCGAAGCAGAAGGCAAGGGCGCGGACTCTCTCTGCGACCCCTTCATTGTCCCGAAGGTGCAGTACAAGCTGGTCTGCCGCAAGTGCCAGGCGGGCTTCAGCAACCAGGAGGCGGCCAGCGACCACCTGAAGTCCCTCTGCTTCTTCGGCCAGTCCATGGCGAACCTGCAAGAGATGGTGCTTCACGTGCCCACCGGCAGCAGCCAGGGCAGCGGCTCGTACCAGTGCGTGGCGTGCGAGAGCACGGTGTGTGGGGACGAAGCCCTCAGTCAGCATCTCGAGTCAGCCCCGCACAAACACCGAACAATCACAAGAGCAGCAAGAAACGCCAAAGAGCACCCCAGTCTATTACCTCACTCTGCCTGCCCCCCTGACCCCAGCACCGCATCTACCTCGCAGTCGGCCGCTCACTCAAATGACAGCCCCCCGCCCCCCCGGGCCCCCCCGGCTTCCCCCCACACCGCCAGAAAGCCCTGGCCCCCGGCAGCCCCCCGCGCCCCGCCGGGGAAGCTGCCGCCGCCGCCTTTCCCTCCTCTCTCCTCATCTTCAACGGTTACCTCAAGTTCATGCAGCACCTCAGGGGTTCAGCCCTCGATGCCAACAGACGACTATTCGGAGGAGTCTGACACGGATCTTAGCCAAAAGTCAGATGGACCGGCGAGCCCGGCGGAGGGGCCCCGGGACCCCGGCTGCCCTAAGGACAGTGGTCTAGCTAGTGTAGGAATGGACACCTTCAGATTGTAAGCTTTGAAGATGAACAATGAAAATGAATTTAAATGAAAAAAAAAAAGTTAATAACAAACCAATTTCAAAAATAGACTAACTGCAATTCCAAAGCTTCTAACCAAAAAAAGAAAAAAGAAAAAAAGAAAAAGCGTGGGTTGTTTTCCCATATAACGATGCCGGTGGGTTTTACATTTCTGTTTTTCCTTTCCTTTTAATAAAATAAAACCACACACAAAAAAAAAAAAAAAAAAAAAAAAAAAAAAGACAGAAAAAAAATCTGTTACATTTGTCCTTTCGAAGGTACTGTTGGCCTGGGAGACAAAAGCCCGTGCTGCCTCCTAACTGTCTTCGGAGCTTGAGCCCCTTGTATATTGCCCCTTTTCAACCGCCCTACGTCGATAGCACAGCAGAGGCCGGCACGCACTGTATGGGAAAGCAGCCCACCTTGTTACAGTTTTAAATTTCTTGCTATCTTAGCATTCAAATACCAATGGCTTGCTAAAAGAAAAAAGAAATGTAATGTCTTTTTATTCTCAGGTCAATCGCTCACAATTTGTTCTGTTTTCAGAATCATTGTTTTATATATATATATTATTTCTTTGTTTTGGGGATTTTTGCTTCATTTTGTTTTCGTAACTGAAGAGGATTTTTTTCTTTTTCTTTTCCTTTTTATTTTTCTTTTTCTCTTTTTCTCTATTTTGTTGGTTTGTTTGTTTCAGGGGATTTTTGGGGGGAGGGGGGTTTTGTGGGTTTGTTGTTTTTTGTTGGGGTTTTTTTTTGTTGTTGTTTATTTAAAATGGGCAGAAAGTATTCAAGAGAAAAACAATGTGAACTGCTTTAGCTTTTTTGGGGATCTTAAGGGTAGCTTTTCTGCTGAAGCGAATTTCAAGGGGAAGAGTTAAGCACTCCCACTCTTCAGAGAAAAAACCCACACAAAGAGTGTTGAGGACTCGAAACTTAAAAAATAAGTTTTAAAACAACTGACTTTCTGTATTTATGATAGATATGACCATTTTTGGTGTTGAGTAGATTGTTGCATTGGAAATGAACTGAAGCAGTATGGTAGATTTAAAAGAAAAAACCCTTTTGTGTACATTTAGCTTTTGTATGGTCCAGCTGACGGCTTCTCATTTGATGTTGTCTTGTTCATTCCTAGCCAGGTAGATTGCAATCCATTGACTCGCCTAAGCTTTTCTCCCCTTTGTACCCTTACTGTCCGTTCCCCCATCCTGTAATCTTCCACTTATGGTCACTACCTTCATTTCTTAGAGGGTGGTTGCATAATTATTTTATAAAAACTAAAGAAAGAAGTTCAAAGGGTTTTGGGGGGTCAGTAGGATCCCTTGCAGAATATTTTTTGTTGGGGGTTTGAAACTTTTTAAGGCGTATACATACAATTTACCTATGTCTGTTACCCTTGTGCACTTATCTCTTTCTTAATTTCCATTTTTCCCTTTTTTTTCTTCTTCTTCCCTTCTTTTTTTTCTCATTTTGTAAATGCTTCAAAGACTCTGTTTCTGAACTATAAGCATTTGTTTCTGTTTGTGTAATTAGGCTGCACTCTGTTCCTTCTTTTAAAAGAAGTTTTTGTTGCTTTTTTTTTTTTTTCTCTAAAGAAAATTCATGCTTTAAATAAAATCCAAAGACATACCCTTTCACCACTGGTGCAGAATGAGCAAAAAGGATTCTTTTTACTTGAGAATTTGTTTCTGATTTAAACAAACAAGTCTAAGTTTAAATAAAGAATAAAAAAAGTACCCAGGTTGTTATCTGTGCTTCTTCTGCAAGCAGAGAGACAACTCTTAGCGAAACCCCAGTGCACCAAAAGGCAGGTTTCTCTTTCCAAGTTCCCTCCCGTGGCAGGCACTGGTGTCCCCGTCCCGCTCCATGCCCCGCTCGTGGAATGCGCGGACGCGTGCATGCGTCTCGTACGGTCTGGACTTTGAAAGGAAAACTTTGTGCTGCTAAAATGTAGGTTTTGGAGACAAATAGATGCTTTTTCACTCCCGTAGCCAAAAGGCAACAGAAACAATCTCCTTTCCCCCATCCTGCCCCTCGTTTCCTCCAAAGTGCGAGAGCCTTCTCCCCATCATCATCATCATCATCCTCCTGCTTCAGAAAGGAACTTCGAAGACGGTGAACGCAGGTTCTCCCATCGCCTCTGGCTTCTCCTCCCTATGCTGAAGCCGCTTGTCAACTCTGCGAGAGACTGGAACATTCAAGAGATGAACGTGGGGTTCATTTTCTAGCAGGACGCTTTTATTTTCATGGAGTTTTGGTTTTAGTTCGATGAACAACTACATCCTGAACTGTTGTACATATTTCTGACTAGGCTAATGCACAGTGCATATTCCTTTTTTAATTGTTTTTAAGTAGACAATACTAAAGAGAGTACCATCTAATATTCCTACCAGAACCCAACTGTAGCATAAGGTGTCAAAAACAAAAACAAGTACACAAAAAGAGTTTGCTGTTTTAACAAACTGTTTTCTTTTAACAAAAGTTCTTGTATTTCTCCCTGTGTTTCAGATGAACATTTTTTAAATTCTAAAGTTGTACAGTTTTTGTTTTCCATCATTTTATCTTGTTTGTAATTCTATGAAATCTCTCTATATATATTTTTTGCCATTTAACTGTTGTATGTTACTCTATCTGTATCATATAGAAATTTTTTGTTTGTTTTGTTTTTGATTCTGTGTGATACAAGTTAACAATTTAACACTAGCTTTATCTGTCCAATCCCACAAGGTCTCTTTTGGAAATCCTTTCATTTTGTCTCCTTATGTTTCTTTTTTTTTTATTATATTGCTGGTCATAGTGCAATTTTTCTCTCTTTCTTCTTCCCCCTCCTCCTTCCCACCACTAAAAGGTTTTATAAATTCATTTCCTTGTATTTTTTCTAACTGTTTCTAGAGACACTCAGTGCAAGGTTGCCTCCTCTTCCTGCAGCGCTGGGACCCATCCCCCAGCCCCACTGGCCACCCTGGCCTAAGGTGGGGACCCCCAGCCCTGCTGGGACACCCCCGGCACCGTGCCCTACCACAAGCCTGGCCACCCTGCCTCGGGAGCCCCGTTGCCACCCCAGAGCCCACGCATGGCCTTTCCAACCCATGTCAGAGCAGGGCTGGGATGGGCACGAGGAAAAGATTCTAAACTTGGCATTGAATGGGTTTCTGGTTTATTCTGAGTAAAAAGCTTTTCTAAGTGGTGAAAATGGCCAAAGTTTCATACAATTGAGAATCAAGAGTAGGGTGTGTTGGGGCTGCCCGTGCCCGGGGCAGGCGTTGACACAAGCCGGCACACGTGCTCTCCATGGAAATGTATTTTGCTTTAAAAAGAAAACCTAAACTTTCAAATAGAAGCAGAAGTTGGGTTGGTTGGTCGGTTGGATGGTTTGGTTGGTTGGTTGATTTGTCAGCGCTTAGATACTGCCCACTGTGAAACACAAAGCTTTGACTATTTTTTTCACTTTTATTTGGGGGGGAGGGCGAGGTTGGGTAGAACAGAAAGCATTAATGTGGTAAAGAGGGATACAAACAGCCTTTGCAATGTACAAAAAATAGAGCAAGTGAAACCAAAAATGATGTTCTTGGTGTTTTTCTATAATGTAGTCTTGTTAGCTTTTTTTTGTTACTGTAACAATGCTGATCTCGAACTGTACCAAAATACATGGAGATAAACAGAAAACCACATGGGACTTACTTTCAAAACTTTACAGAATTTGTCACAAAAGACTTTGTTGTCATAGTTGAGTTGACTGTAGATGGTAATTGAATATACTCCTTTGGAAATATTTCATCACGTATGTTTCCTGCTCATTGTGATACATTAAAGACAAAAATGAGCAAAAGCTCTCGTCTCCGATGTCCGCGCTTGTGCGGTGCAGGGTCTATGTCGGGGTGGGTGCGTGCCGTGCCATGCTGTGCCGTGCCGCTCAGATCGGCTTGAGCTCCTGCATCCCGCAGCTCTTGTGCACCCACCAGCACATGCCAGCACACGCGTCCATGTCCCTCCCCACGTGGGTTCCTGGGCTGACGCCATGAAATGACGCTGAAGTAGAAGGAATGAGCCAAATGGCGCAATCCATTCATGGCTTTGGGATGCACTGTGTATGAAAAAGACATTACAAGTGCTTTAATTTTACTAAATGATTGTGTGCGAATTCTGGGCATGCTGCTGTAATTAATGGTTAAAGGGAAAGCATGATGCCTTGATGGGTTGAGGTCATCTGGAAGCCTGTAAGCCAGAAGTGAACTAAAATCACCATCTGTTTTCTTCTACTGATCAAACCAAAAGGAGATGAAGGTAAGAAAGGTAAGTGGCTGACTCACTGCTCTTCCCTTTGCTTCCAGTGCCTCTTGAGCAAGGAGGAAACCTTGAAGTGCTGAGTGTTAAATACACAATTCTGTCACCAAAAACTGCCCCTTGCAGCAGAAAACACTTGAAATTCATTAATAAAGACCACATCCAAAAGAGAGCCACAGGGGCCACCATTCATCTCTAATTTATTACAGCAATAAATAACAGAGTAGCCCATTGCAGGCAGGACAGGCAGGCTGCTCAGTACGGGCAGCCTTGGCCATGCTGCTGCCTCCCCGACAGCGAGGGGCTTCCTCCTCCTCCCTGGGTAGCAGAGCCTGAGCTCCACAGGGTCATCTGGCTGGAGCAGGGGTCCTGGGGAGGAAATCTTGTAGATGGCAAGGGTGTGGAAGCATCCTGCAGTTAATCAGGTCACTCAGTGGCAAGCAGGTCAGTTCAGTAACCAGGTTGCTGATGCATCTTCAAGAGAAAAGAATATAAAAAGAAAGAAAAAACAGCACTTGGGCAGATTGAAGCTCAAAGAAGCACAAATTCTAAAATAAAGTGGGTCAAGATTTCCAAGCCCCCGATGACTCCTGGTGCTGCAGCAGACCCAAACCAAGGCAGCCAGGCCCCGATCCCAGTGCACAGCCCTGAAAGAGACCATGTGCCCTGGTGATGGGAATGATCACACCTGACTGTGCGCTGCAGCTTAGCACCCTAAAACGGTCCCCATCCCAGGCTGCCCTGTCCTGCCCTGCTCTCCTGGCAGCCAGGACGGGGGGGGGGGGGGGGGGGGGCTCTGGGTTTCTGCTGAGCTGTTAGGGTATTTTTTAATGGGAAGAATCCATCCTGCATTTCCCGCAAGTGGACAAGACTGTGGCAGTAATGGGGTCACCAGTACGACCCTTCCACCAGCGTTTGCACTGTGTCACGTTAATGACTTCAGTGTTGTTCACAGACCTTTGTAAGTTTATTATGTAACGTTGCTATTTATTCCTGGGTTGAATTCCAGTTTAAAACAGCTACGCTTGAGAAACCACATCTCTAATGCTCAGAAAGGTGTAAATGGCCTCTGGTAGTTGCATAAGCTGCAAACTAGAAACCTCAGCGATAGCCCCTCTGTTCAGAGCTTGCACCAGTGGAGATTCTGAAAGCCTCTAACAGAAAGAGGGGTTTCCATGCTGTGATTCTGGTAAGAGGACACTGGGAGTGTGATTTTTAATAACCTTGCATTGCCGTCACCTAAAAGACGAGATTTAGCTCTTCCTAGGCCAAAAAATACACTTTTGTTATCAAAACAGAGCAGTGATGGGGTGTCTGCTACAGACCTACATTGCTGATGGATTTGGAGCAGGATTCCCCTATGGAGCGTGTCTCTTCCCTCTCATTCAGCCTGTGTGTTGCTGTCCTCGAGGCAGCATGAGCAGTAGCTTGGGTGGTTCCATCGCAGCTGGCATGCGGTACTCCGGGATGCCTAGCATGTGCTGGCACTGAAGGAGGAAACATTGGTCTCACTGTTGTCTCCAACTGGCTTTTCCACAGGAACCCCACTTGGGTGTACAGTGGAGGTGAGTGGTGCATGAGCCCTGCAGCAGCACGCACCAAGGGCGCCATGGGACACATGGGCAATGGGGGCAGGAGCTGGACACTGGTACAAGCCACATCCCACCCAACAGCAGGGCCCTGCAGCTCTCAGAAGCTACGACGGAGGATGCCTTCAGGAAATGGTCTCCCTCCTGCACCTGCTGCTGCTGCACAGCTCTGCAGGATATCACAGCAGCCATGGGCTGCCCGTGCCAGGGCTGAGCCATCCTGCTCCTGGGCTCCCTGCATGCAGCACCGTGTCGCAGCAGCACAGTTGGCTCCAGGGGGCTGGATACAGGCACAGCAATGCCACCATCAGCAGACACACAGGTCAGCACTTTGGAGGGACCTTTTCTGCACCAGCAGCCATGGTCACTGTCTTCCCTCCCTCACTGCAGCCCAACGCCATGGCCAGAGCTGCCAAATCCCTGCATGGGTGCAGCATCAAGGACACACTTTCCACGCCACCAAATGACAGAAGAGCTGCATTTTTAAAGGTGCTCAGGGCATGAAGTGCAGATCACAAGGACTAAACCAAGGCAAAAGAAACCCCAAAACCTTGCCAGCTGCCAACTTCCAGTGTGACCGGTTTTGCAGCACAGGGCAAGTTCAGCACATGGAACGCTGGTCCAGCACCCCCCGTGGTCACAGCAGCCCATCAAAAGTTTGGGCCAGGCACAGACCCATTCTCTCGACAGCAGCAGCTGCAGCCATGTCGCTTCTGCAGCCAGGTCCCTGCTGAACTGAGCGTGGTCCCATGTTAACATCTTTGCTAAATGACATCTGAAGTCTTCTGAGAGAGTCGACTTCTTTAATGCAGACAGATGCTCTGAGAAACTGCCACCAGGCTCAGGCTGTGCCAGCAGTGGTGAAGGGTTAAGTCCATCAGCGCTTAAACTACAAATGTGGAGCCCATTCTCTCCTCCAAGCTCGTTAACAATGTACACCTGATGATCTAAAGCACTAGAGAGTCATTTTAATTAACGCTCTGCCAGAGGGGATGTGGTGGAGACACTGATTTCACTCCAATGACTTTCTATTTTGGTATATTGCAGAATCGGTGCATTAGTTCCCCCGGCTGACATGGTGAGCTAATCCAGCTACAGCAGCATGGGCACTGCCTGGCTCCAGTGGCTTCATGCCCCGGCAGCACGCAGCTGTCATCCCCACCCCACCATCGCAGCGCAGGTGGCACCGCAGAAGTGACAGACGAACCCCCACACCACAGCGCCCGTCCTTGTGCCCAGCAGGCCCAGCGCCCATGCATCTGCCTGTGCCCAGGATCGTGCCTCGGGGAAGGCACCAGCATGAGCTGCAGCGACACAGCTCTGGGTCTCCCGCAGCCTCCACTGTGATGGGAGAGAGACTTCACGCTGTACCCCAGAGAAAAGAGAGCAGTACCTATAAATGGTATTGTGCTGTTGGTTAGATGGTAGCATGATGTTACTTAATTAATGTTTTAATACCCTAGGCATCTTCTGTGCCATATAATTCATATTGATTCTGCTGTGAGCATGTTCAGTTAAAAAGACTCTCTTTCCTAAGCAAACTTTCAATTATATTGAATTGTCACAACGAAAAAGGGCCTTTTCTCACCATGGGGGAGGGGATTCTCCAGCAAACCGCTGCCGGCCAGGCTGAGCACAGACTTGTGCTCACTGCGGGCTGTGGACCCCTGGCTGCCTGCAGCATATCACAGGGATGAGGGGCCACAGATCACTGGGGTCTTGCTGCTCCCAGCCAGCCCACTGGGAGCTGCGCAGGGACTGCAGGATGGGCTGAATCTGCATGGTTGAAGTCATGAATTTGGGGATTGCTGCTGTTTTCTGAACCTTCGCTGGTTTGGTCTCCATGTCCTGTTTTGCAAGGCTTTGCACACGTGGGCCTTCTGGGCTTCCTGGGGAGCTGCGTCCCCCCTTTCCCACAGGATTCCAGAAGCACCATCTGATGCACTTGCATCTCCGGTAAGTGGTGGGTCTCTGCTGAAAACATGCCAGTGGGGGTAAATCCTGCCATGCTGAGGCGGTGGCCCCTGGCACCTCCTGATGCTATGGTGCTGAACACACCAGGGCTTGGAGGGAGGTGAAAGCCAAATCAGAATTGACACAAAATTATTAGCAGGGCAGAGACAAGGAAAAGGCCCCCTTCCTCCCATAATCAGGTTAATGTGTGCATGGAATGCTGAGTGTTTTGGCAAAGGAGTGCCTTTTCTTTCTAAAGCAGAAATTCAGTTTCTATTACATGGAGCTGTATCCCTCCAGCTTCAGCAGTGACTCTGAGCAGCAAAAAGGGTGAGGGACAAGGACATGGGCTGTGACCAGCCTCCCAGTGTGTGCCATTGTCTTGCTGTGCCCTGTGCAGCTGGAAGGGGACCCCTGTGTGCCCATGGCAAGGGAGGGCCCAGGGGAAAGATCCCTTCTGCCAGAGCACTCTGGCTCCAGCATGGTCACATATCTCAACAGGCCACATAGCATAGAAGGGACGCAGGGAGTCAGTGATGCCCCACACAAGAGAGACACAGTGCATTAGGGGCCTTACCCCATCCTCAAAGGGCTTTGTGGAGCTGGGACTCAGCTCTGGGCACGCAGGCAGCTTTTGGAAGGAAGCCTGCAAAGCCCCAGCTGTTCATGGGACCCTGCCACAGCAAATGGGGCCAAGCAGCCAGGAAATGTACGATGGATCCAGTGCCCTCAACAGAGCTGTGCACAGAAGCACCAGCCCCCACCACACCTCCAGGGTGGAGGGGAGCATTTGCTCTGCACCCTCGATGGTAGCGGTGAAGGTGGTGGCTGTGTGCATCTTGTTGTTTCTTGCCACCTCCCACTGCAGTGTCCCAGGGACAGCTCCATAGCAGCAGGTTCCGGACCTGCTGTTCTGGCCAGGAGCACTGTCCCTGCAGTGCAGGAGCATGGCCATGCACAGGGCTGGATAGCACAACCATCACAGCCCAGCCTTGCTGGGGACCTGCACATCCCTCTCCTCTGCTGGCTGCCTCTCTGGCCAACTCTGCTTCTTTGGGCTCCTCCTGCTTTCCAATGACACCAAGAACAAGGTCTTGGGGAAGGACTGCAGGGAGGTGCTGGCAAAATTTGTAAGGATAGGTTTGCTTCCAGCAACAGAACACCTTGGTATCCTGGAAGGTTAATGTGCCTGTGAGCAGAGGGTCATGGCGCGTCAACTCAGCCGCGTGCATTGCAGCAGCATGCAGCTGCCAGCTCTGTCACCAGCCCCTGCCACAGTGCCACATCCTCGCGCCATCCCTCATGCCTAGCCCTGCTGAGCCTGTTGTGCCCAGGATGGGGGCACATGAAGGCTGCTCCCCACACGGGCTCTTCTATGAGGAAGGCTTTATTAAAGATTTCTGTCTTTTTTTTTTAATAATGAGAAGATAAAAATTCTGTATTTTCATTACTCCCTATTTTCACAGCCCACTGAACAAAAACACAAAGCGCTTCTCCTGCTGCCCCTTGCTCCCTGGCCCTGCCTCTTTCTCCCATGGAGTTCAATTAAAGAAAGGCGAAAATTGAAGCTGTTGTACGCAAGGCGATTGCAACATGCATATTTGATTTTTATGATGGATCTAAATTGCTGAATAAGGCCGTGGAACAAAGGGAGACTGCGGCTTCCTGCCCATCACAGCCAGCCAGCCACTGCAGAACAAAAGCGGCAGCCATTAGGGGCTCAGCAGGGAGACACATTATATAAATGACTTTGTTTCTCTGCCCCTTCCCCCCCACAGGGTGCTCTGGACAGGGTTGGGGGCTCCAGATTTGCACATCCTGGGGAGAGCTGGGGCTGCGCAGCGTGAAGGGAGCTGAGCTGGCCCAGCACAGGTCCCGTGGCCATGCCAGGGCTGCTGGGTGCAGGACACATCCTGCCAGGGCTGAGCAGTGCCATGGGGATGCAGTGCAGGGACGCATCAGCAGCTGCAGCCCTCACTGGTACCTCAGTGTGAGGCCAAGGTTCTGCCATCTGTTTCCTCTGGTGCTATGTGCAAATGGGGACAAAGAGGTGCAGGGCTGCACCCTCCTGCCCCTCCTGCACAACTGCAGGTGCCTGGGTTCTGGTGATGGGCAATGGCAGGTCCCTGGGTGCCAGTGTTGGGCCACACAGCACTGCAGAAACTGGTTCATCAGGGAAGCAGGAGGTCTGTGCCAGTGGCTGAGCCTTCCTCAGACTATGATGGCCCTGTCACCGCAGGGACACCCCTCAGGTGTTTGGTGACACATCCCTTACCAGCGTATTTTGCAGCCCAGGCTGC
Source organism: Ara ararauna (assembly GCA_028858755.1). Taxonomy (NCBI): domain Eukaryota; kingdom Metazoa; phylum Chordata; class Aves; order Psittaciformes; family Psittacidae; genus Ara; species Ara ararauna. The sequence goes on along the minus strand of CM054410.1, from coordinate 2,090,927 downwards.
TGTGTGGCGGGATGTCCCTCAGTAGGTCAGAGGGAGCTGCCTAGGCCAAGTGTCGGCACAGCACCAGCACACTGCAAGGACACATGGCCAGTGCCGGACAAGATGCCTTGAGGTCCTCGCGGCACGGTGCAGTGCGTGCCAGGTCGTGGGGCTCACACCCAGACAGGGAGCTGCTGCTCTGATCTCCCGCCTGGAGACACCACCTTTTATGTTTAGTAAGAGACGTTCTTTAGGGAAGCTTCAAGCAGGAGATCTGCAATTCCTCAGTCTGCAGGAGAAGGTGCTTGACAACGGCAGGATCTGGTTAGGATCAGACTGGGTCGGGGAACAGGTTTCCTCGAAGCCAGCATGGGGAAGAGCTGGGTTCATGCCAGCAATGTTACAAGACCACATGCGGCTCTGCATGTGCAGTGTCTCTGCGCAGACGGACGCTGTGTCCCAGCCTGACGGCCTGTGGTGATCTGGACACAAACCTGCGCAACACACCTGAGTGATGGGCATCTCCATGGAACACCCGTGTCCCCAGCACAGCCCCCAGCAGCCCATGGCCTGCAATGCTGTGAGGACACAACAGAATGCAAGGCTGCCCATCCTGCCTGTCCCAGCCCTGAATGTGAGCCATTGGATGTCCTGGGATGAGCCTGTGTGTCACGGCCACCGGCCTCAGAAACACTTAAGGTGGACACAAGGGGCGCTGCAAATGGCTCGCCAGGTTCCGTGGGCACAGCAGAGGCTGCCCATGTCATGCTGGTGGCCGGGAGGACTTCAGACTTCACCGTCCTGCTGCAGGGGAAGGGCTTGGGCCTGGGCCGGCACTGGGCCCTTTCTCACTACGTGACCTTCTCTGGCTGTGCTGTGGGGTGCCGGAGGGCTGCTTGAACTCAACAACTCCCGCTGCAGTTGTGACATACCGACGGAGAAGAGAAAACAACCGGCCAGACTGAACACATGCTTTCCTTCTGTAAGGCATCCCCCAGGTCCTCTGATCGCCATCTCCCCCTCTGTGCTGCACCAGGGAATTGCATGCTCCGGTAACAGTCTCCTAATGGATTTCCCCTACCCCCACTCCTGCGCTTTCGAGGGCGGGAGGGAAGGGCGGCAATGCCACCACGGAGCTGCTGCAGGGCGAAGGGCAGCAGAAGCCCTCCACAGCCGCGGTCCCCCCCTGCCCAGCACAGCTCTCCATCGGCCTCCGCACACGGATGCGCTGGGGGAGCGCCGGCAATGCTGCGGCAGGAGGAGGGGCCGCCTGCGGAGGCTGCCGCAGGTCGCGCCCTGGGCTGGCTGGGACCACGGGGGAGGTCACTGCTCGCAGGCAGACCGCCGGCTGCGGCTGCGGGAGGGGCAGCGCGGAGCCCGGGAGCATCCCGGGAGCCAGAGGGGATGGGGGCAGCTCTGTAAAGTTTTACTTCCATGACCTTTTTTGCTGTTGGCAGCAGCTTCCCCGTTGCCGCCTCCAGCACTGGGTCAGGTTGTGCTTCCCCTGCTAAGGAGCTAAACTGAGATGCTGTGTGTAAGAAATGGGAAGTGACAAGATATGACCGAAGCATTGGAAATCAATCCAAACTAAATGTGCTTCTTAACTGTAAGTGAACAGTTGAAAACAATCCTCTTTTATAGCCATGGAGATAAATACTCTGTTTTTATTAGGAAAAAATTGCTTTGGACTGAATAAAGTCGTTTGATTAACAAGTCAAAGCAGATGGTTTATTGATGTTTCAGAAAGGAGTTTACAAGGTCTAGTGAAAAAAGAGGCCCAGCTCTGAATTAACAAATTACCCTGGTATATGGGACATTGACAGTTCACTGCTAATAGATTTATGGGCTACTGCTGGGTGTTTCGTCCCCATTTGGTTTATTATGATAAAATATTGGGGCAGGGTAACCTATAGCCTCATTGCAATATACTGTATCGACCCCTGACCCAGAGAACCTGACAGCAAACCTATATATTAGATTCTTAATTTGTCTTAATCTAACAGGATCGGCTTCCGTGCTGTAATTATTTTCCAAAGGCGATGGTCTGAACATGGGAGTGTGTGTGAGATGCTGGTGAAGGTGGATCACTTTGTCCATTGCGCTGCACATAACAGTTAAACTGCTGAAGACTTAGGAGATCACAGTAGGAACAATGCAGGAGCATCAATGTCCCATGAAGCAGGACATGGCATTGAGAAAGAATAAAATTCCCAGGTGCTGTAAATTGCTCGCATAAAAAATATATACCATGAGGCCCCAGCAGCATCTGAACGTATGCACAGATCTTGACTGGAAATGCAGGGAAATGGTGCAACAGAGTCTTTCCTTTTTCTGGAGGTTATTGCAATCGCTTTGCACCCCATGCTCAGGGCCACAGCAGTGTCCTGCAGGCAGCAGAGGGACTGATGGCTGACACAGGCAGCTTTGGATCCACGATGGCTGAGTCTTCATGTCTGATATTTCAGGATTAAAATGCAGTAATTGCATGCTTCTGTGTGAGAGTAGCAGTGCTAATTCTAGCAGTTTAGGTATGTGGACTGTCATCTTTCATACTTTGGGGCTGTAATTATAGGCCAGTCCCGGCACTCAGAGCTGTTGAACCAGGCTGGATGCAGGTCCAGGAGTGCTCGCTCCTGTGCCTACGCCCAGGTAACAACTGCTGACTCCTGAGAACACGTTCAGCCTTAAAACACCCTCAGCCCAGGGTAAGATGCAGTTAGTTGCATGTCATGTCCATCCCTACTGCAGGCAGGCTGCGCCTGCTGGTCTGCCATGGGCATGGTCAGGCAGTGCAATGCTAGGCACCGCCAGTCAGAGTGTCAGTGAGAACAGAGAAGACAGTCTCCAAATTCCCCTCCGTTTGCTGAAGCAATTAGTTCCGAGGACCTGCTGTGACCCTTTACTTCCTCCTCTTCTCTGATACCTGTGCTAGTTTGCTACCTCACTTCTGCTGCCAGCATGTGCTTACCTGAGCTGCCCTCTGCGATGGCAGCTCAGTGAGAGGAGACAATTAGGAGACGCTACAACCTGGGACTTGTAATGTTTTGTGCCCAGACAGGGCAGCTGTGGTGCCTGGGTCCCAGATCAGAGACACCATGTGAGAGCACCCTCGGGTCGTGCCTGTTCCCTGGTGCTGTGCCGGCCAGGCTTTGTCCTGTGCCCCACGGGGCCTGGGGGAGCAGCAGGGCTGAGGGCCCTTTACGAGGAGCCGGCAGAAAGAACCAGGGCAGATGCTCCAGAGTCGGGGGCTGTGTTCATTCCCACATACCCCCAGCCCTGCTAAGCAATAGCTGTACACACCCAAAGACAACATGGTGATGAATGGGGGACAAATGTGCCTTTTATTGCTTCCACCACACATATGCATTTTCTCTCTGTTGTTTTGTAAGGGACTGTTGGACTGCTGGATACAGGAATTCATATGATTTGTTTTACAGCCATTTCTCCTTTCTCTCCTGTAATAGGATCTGCAGAAATAATTTGAAGAGCTGAAGGTAATTTAGTGTCTTCTTTGCCTTTCTCCCCACACTTCCTATGAGTTCACCAGGTACCCTCTAGATGAACTAATCCTAATGTAAAATATTATTTCTAGGCCTTATTCATGTAATTTATTAACTGTCTGCAGCTTTATTTACCAGGTTCTGGATTAACTCTGAGACCAGTTACTATTCAGAGCTGCTGCTTGCTTCATTGCTGTCTTTCATTCTGTTTATCTTTTCTTAGTAAAGGAGGTTCTGAGACATATACAAACTGTCCTGAGGTTTAGCAGATATCCCAGGAAATCACAGGGCTGTATTTCATCTTCTCTAGTAATTAGTTACTGTCTCACACCTTATGAGAATCACGGCAAACTTTCTTCTACATGCCACTGCTCTCCAGGAAGCAGAATTTTAATATTTTAGTAGTTGACATTACAATTTTCAGTCTCACTCCAAATGCAGGGGATGGAGTTGCTCTGATTTACATCAGTTGAGATCTGTCCCCAAGCACCCACCTATAACTGTGGCCGGCTCTGATCTCACAGATGACCCTGGATTGTGGGTTTGGTGCTGTCAGACTGGATCTTGGTGGAGGAGCTGTAGTGCTGCTGCATGAACCAGCTGGGGAAGGCAGCAGTATTTCTACATCCCTTACAAAGGTGCCTGCAATGTTCCAGGGGCTTTTTGAGTGCACAGGAAAGCTGCAAGCCCAGCTGAGGACAAACAGGTAGGTGACTAGAAGAAGAAAACTGCATGGAGTACTTCAAAATAAAAAAGAGCTAGTTCACTGTAGGCAGCGTGGTAGAAGTGGACCTGTGAGACAGAGTGAAGCAGGATGGAGCAGTGGCATATGATTCAGTTTGGAAGTTACCACAGCTGCCCTCCCTATGCTTGCACCAGGGCCCTGCAGCCCCATCCATGGCCAGGGGATGGCTGTGTATTGCACTGGCTGTAGCTGGAGTGCTTCCCCATCCCCACTGGTGCTCTGGGTACCTTGGAGTGAAACAGTGGGGTCTCTGCTAGCTGAGAAAGAAGCCACTGAACCTGCAGTGTACAGATGTGATTGCTGGGGACCAAAGCCAATCATGCTGAGGTCCAGAGATGAGCATTTGAGGATGCTGGGTTATACCAGAAATGATGAGAATGCCATGCTTTGCCCCTGAGGTGTAATCAGACTCACATGGGTCTGGCATAGGTCTGTAACCTTGCTCTTCAGGGCAGTGTGTGCACAGGGCTGCCTGTCCTGAACACACGCACATTCAGCTCTGCAGTGTCCCAGTGGCACTAAAAGCACAGCACTGGCATGAACACGCAAGTTTTAAATAGGCAGTTCAGTGTGGTTCAGGCTGTTCATGTGGGTACCCCGCCTCAGCTCACACAAAGCAGACACTGGTTGGTTGATGACACTGCCTGATCAAGCCAGCAGATCACTTTAGCTGTACAATCAACATATTCTTAAGAAAACATTGGAGACTTTTTAAAGTCATTATAGACACATGCTCTGAATTCACACCATGTTCATGGGGTCTTGCAGACATGGTGGCTATTCCTTCCTTTGTGTTAGCCCTGTTTCACTTCTGGGATCCCACTTGCCTGCAGTATGAGGGCTTGCTGCCCTGCACAGCAGCTCTTGGCATATTGGCACCCCAGTAACTCAGTGGAAGCCTGACCCATGACAGTGGGCCTACATGCCACCAGAACACAAGCAAGTCACACCAGGAACAAATATAATGCATTATACAAATAGTACATTGTCAGAAATAAAGCATTTGTGTTAGTAAGGGGTTTGTTGGTTTCTTTTACCTTTTTTATTTTTTTCCCCTTCATTTTTTTTACTCTCAGAGAGTGGCACCACTGAAACAAAAGGGCTGGTGGTGTTGGCATTAAAGTGTTTAATGTGGTAGTCTAATTCTAGGCTCCTGAATGCAGTACCCTATCCTTGCTATTATTCTGTTCTTTTACTTCACGAGTAGTATATTGTCTAATTGTGATTTACTGCATATTTTTCACATAAATTACTTTAATGGACTCTTTGTCTGGCCTACATTGCGTGGTAGAGAGTGCTACGAGGTGTCATATGAATAAGGTTATAGGAAAAATTGAAAAGACTACAAACTGTTGTATGAGCTGAGGAATAGCTCGTGTTGTAATGACGCTGACATGCAAGGGGCAGAGTTAAGGGCTGTGTGTACAGTCTTGACTTCATAGCATTTCTCATCTTGAGTGTAACTGCAACCCTCGTGTTTTTGTAATGGCGTATTTTCTAATGGAATTTGAGGGAATTCTGTTCAAAATGAAAGACATTAAGATTCTGGAGCACTGCAGATGGAGCAGGGGAAGAGGTGCTCAGAGCATGGTCCATCCTGAGCTGGCTTAAGCTCTGTCTGTCCTTTGTAAATGAGCTGAGTGCTCACTTGTCTCTGCTGGTGAGCAGCCAGCTCTTCTGACACTGTGCCAGACAAGTACAGTCCCTGCTATGGACCCATCATGAGGGAACCATACCATGTGGGTTTGTGCATCCTGCACCCATCGTGGGGAAAGAAGGCACATGCAGTGTGTGCAGGGAGGAATGGGCTCTGCAGGCAGCATGTCAGCTGCCAGGATTTTCTCTGCGACCCCTCCAGTGCTCACAGGAAGGTCCCTGTTGTCACCTCCCCAGAGGTGACCACCATGGCCAGAGGTGCTACGGTGGCTGCTGAGCCTTGCAGCTGGGCTTGATCATGTTGTAATACACGTGTCTCCTTCAGCACTAGGAGCAAGAGAAGCTGTTTGAGAGCTCTGGCCTAAGAAGCATTCTCAGCACACACCTTGGGTACAGTCCTGAGATTGTCCAAAGAGGGTCCTGCCTCCAACCTGGGCACAGTGCTGATAATGGGGCTTGGTATGCTTTTCATTTCCTGTCAGCACCTCCTCTGCCCTGCTGGAGGTCAGGTCCGCTGGTCTCCACACCTTCAAGCTTGTTCTGCCTCAGTGAGAGGACAGCATGGCAGTGGAGTCGTGTCCTTCAGAGAAAACAGCCAGCACTGTGTGTCTGGCTCTTGCCAGCATGTGGAGTTGTGTCACCAGCTCGCGGGCTCACTGCGGTTATCGCAGGCTCCTCCAGAAGGGTGACTGTCTGAGGTGCAGCTCCCGCTGACAACCTGTTGGATGGCTCTCTCCAGCAAGGAGAGTTTTGATGCATTGTCCTGGCATCCTGCCACTTCTCCGTGGTCAGGGTCTACTTTATTAACATTGCCAAGACTGTAGCTCTAGGAAGATGAGAATGGAAGTCTTCTCTCGATTCATTGACTGGAGAAAATCACTTACTAGGAAGCAATTTCAGCTTCAGGCCTGGCTCGATTCCAACCTATGATGGGTCTTAGTCTATTACTCGCAATAAAATAAACTAAGGAGTTGGCCTCTGGCGGGCTTCCTTACACCCTTGCTTGGACACATCAGACTCTGGTTTGACATCGGGCACAACAGAACAGGGCACACCCATTCTGTGCATTTCTGCAGACTTGGTTGAATTACTGTGTCCTTGAAGGAGAAAGAAAAGGATCTTCCTTGGCCAAGGCATTAGCTACATCAGCTAGAAGCAGATGTCCCTGACTCTCCTAATCAGCTTAGTAGAAACAGTCTGAATTTCATACACTCATGAACAGCAAATCACAGCCAAATTACATACAGGCGTGTTTTGCTCTTCAGGTGAACCGCCAATCTGCCTCCTTTCAGATCTTTGAACCTTGCACATTTCAGCTGAAGAAATATCAAGAGGAAAAAGGTCTAAATATTTTTCAAGGTAGGAAAGTTTTTGGTTAGGAAACTGAAAGTTATGAACAACGGGGAAAAGAGTTGTAGTGGAAATGATTATGAAATATGATTGTAATGATCCGTGCCCAGCATTGGTCATAATTGTGTCTAATCCCCACAGTACTCTTCTTGCTTTCTTGCTGTCTCACTGCATTTCACACATTAAAATAACATTCTATTCTGGAAGAAGAATGGGGAGTGGACCTCCATTCCCAATACCATACCACAATGTTATCCCATTCATGCCATCTTGTATTTGATCATATACTTTGATACAGGAATGTTTTACATTTGAGATCCTTTCTATTTTTCATGTGATGGTCCACTGATCTTTTGTTTGGCCTTATGATGAGCTATCTTCTGTAGTTGAAACTGCCTTATTATTTCATTGCATCTTGTATGCCTGAGGCCAATAGGATTAGTGAAGGATTACTATGCATGCGCACATGGCTTATAAAGCTGCATTGATTACAAAGTCAAAAAATGATATTAAATTTTTATTACAGAAGTATTTGTTTTGCTCCATTCCTCTTCAAGCAGAAGACAAAGTTCCAAGCATTCTCGTGCTTTGCAGTCACAGATCAGTTCAAAAGAAGGAAAAGTGAACTTCCATTGCTGTTTCTCTTTAGTAAGATCACAGCCCGGTGCTTTTGGCTCAGTTTCCCAGATCTGTGAGCAGTCCCCTAGAGAAGCAACACTCCATCCTGCTGACAAGCAGCTATGCCTGGAAGGAACTGCAGCTCCACTGTCAGTATTTATGCCTTCAGGATTCCAGCCAACCTGATTCATTCCCTGTTTCGCTATCAGCAGTGCTGGGACAGCCTGGCAGTTCCTTGCCTCCTGTGATTTAGCATTTGTCTGTAATTTTTTACCTTTTGCCTTCAGCAATTGGATTTTCCCTGTGAATATGAACGAAGCTCTGAAGCTGGCTGCTGGGTACTCAGCGAACTAGCCTCGGCTTCTCCTGCATTTGGATGCTTTCCGCCCGCTAGAGTTAGTGTACGGCCTGGGGCAGCAGTACTTCCTCCAGCTGCGTGCCGTAGACATCAGCCGGGGGCTGCCGGGAGCTCTGCCCGTTTGCAGCTCCCATGGGAGGCGCCTCGGTTCGGGGCGGTTCGCCTCGGTTCGGGGCGGTTCGGTTCGGTTCGGGGCGGCTCGGGGCGGGGCCGGGAGGGGCGGCCGCCGGACCGCGGACGGCAACGCTGCCCGTCCCCATGGCAACGCGACGCTCGCCCGCCTCCAGCGAGCTTGGGAGAAGCCCCGCCCCCTTTCACCTGCTGTCCAATCGCCGACACGCACGGGGGGAAGACGGAGTTCCTATTGGGCAACTCTTACGTTAATCAACGCCTCGGGGTCCGGCGGGCTCACGTGGACTTCCGAGGCGGGAAGACCGGCCCATCCTTTGGCGAGTGTTGATTGGCTAGCTGGGACCCCGGGGGCGGGCTCTTGTCTCTCCCGCCTCAGGATTGGACGGCAGCTCCGTCAATATAAGGCGCGGCGGGAGGAAGGCGCGGCGGGGTCTTCCGAGAGCCCTCCCCCTCCCCCTCCCCCTCCCCCTCCCCCTCCCCCTCCCCCTCCCCCTCCCCCTCCCCCTCCCCCTCCCCCTCCCCCTCCCCCTCCCCCTCCCCCTCCCCCGCTCAGGTAAGGGCGGGCGGAGGAGTTCCCGCTCTAGGCCGCCCGCTCGGGTTCTCCTCAGGGCAGGCAGGCGGACCGCAGAGTTCCCCGCTCGGATTCGTGCGGCGCGGGCGGGCTCTGCTCCACCTGCCCGGGGTCGGCCGCGCTGTTCCCTCAGGTTTCTGTGTGGCCGTCGTAGGGAAGGTGATGGCGCTGAGCCCAGCTCGGCGAGGGAAGGAGCCTCTGTGCTGCCAGGCACCTGCGAAAACATAGCACTTGACAAGCTGTGTGGGAGGTGAATGCTCCGGAGGCTTCCATCTACCCGGGAAGCTTCCCGAGCTGTTTGTAGGCAGGAGTGGTTTTAGCAACTGGGTGCGAAGCTCTTTGGCCAGGTAGCTGCGCCGCAGAGATAATGGGAACTACGGTTTGGTCTGTTTCTTCCATGGAAATAGATGCGGGGGATCAAAAGTATCTGTGTATTTTCAGAGAAATTCATGCCCGACCTGTTATTAAAAGCCTTCAGGAATGGAGATTTAAACTGAAACACCAAGGTGCTAAAAGCCAAAGTGAGAAATTAGATGGGTTCCTGTTTACGTTGATCCTATTCGACCTCCTTCATTCAAGACCTTTAGTTTATGTTTACATTACTGAAGAGATATTAGAGGTAGGGAATTTCTTTTACTTAATCAAGCTCTTGAAAAAAAATTGCACTTCTTACTCAGGAAACTAAATGCACAGTTCACTAACTCTTAGCCACATTTGTTGTGTCCCTGAAGTGCTCCTAGCCCCACTGGTTTGTTTAACAGAACTGAAAGGAGGAGAAATATGTGTATCTTTAGCATTGGGTAGATCAGGATGCTGTTGAACATCAGCTGGTTTTGTTTCTGAATGGAAACAGTGATAAAGTTGTGTTTTAGAAATGCCTGTGTTCGAGAACAAAGAATGTTCTATCCTGAAACCCTGTGTGCCGGGTCAGGCGCAGCTTCTGGTCCCAGGCTCTCCTGTGCTGCCACTGTTTTATTGCACAGGATTTAGTTTGGATCCACAGATCAGTTGCTGTTGTGAAACACCTTTTTTTTTTTTTTTTTTTTAATATGCATCGGGTAACCTGGTAAATCATCTGTTTGTTTAAAAAATAACAAACGTACTTAAGTATATATTTACTCTTTTGATTACAACCACCATGAAGGAGCAACTCTGAACTCTCCGGTATGTAATAATGAGAAATCAATCCCTATTAAACTGTGAAATTTGTGTAGCTTGTTTCAGAAAGCGTTTATATTCCTCTTATATTGCCTTCAAGAAAATATTCCAGTCTTTTTTAAGTTGTGTGGCTTAAAACTAGGTGAGAACTGAAGTGAATGATTAGACAGGCTTGTTAAGGACACCGAGAGGACTCCAAGCCTGCACAGTGGGCAGACGCTGTGTTACCTGCACTCCAGTGCTGTTCCATGTCAACTTCTTGCACCGCTGTCACTGAATTGCCAGAGCCCCTGTGTCATAGATCTGCAGTCCTTATCTTCTTCCAAGTTTTACCTGGGAGTGTGCTTCCAGATTGAGTCTTGTTTCTCATTTGAACACAGCATAACTAGGTTCACAATAAGTGTGTTTGGGTCTCTTCTCATTCTGACTAGATTTTGGTCTGAATTATAGTTTGAGCTGTCTACAAAAGTTATGCTCTTTGTGGGTGACCTGGTAATTCTCTGGTGAGACCTCTTTGTAGCTGAATGTATGTTTAATAATGAATGCAGGGCAGATATAAGCACAGTTGGCTTTGTGGTATTCTGTCTAAGACAATGGCATATTCTGCAGCGTAAATGGTTTTGATTGAGTTGAATTTATGTATGTTTAAGTTGTGTAAAATGAAAAAAAAAAAAAAACTTTGATTTTTAAATTCTGGATGTGACTATGTGACTGCTGTGACCCAGGAGACATAAAGCATCTATTGTAGATCTGGAAGTTGTAGGGGCAACAGCTGTTTTTGTGTTACAGAACTGAGCAGGTAAGAGGCAGGTAGCCCCTTAAACTTTTGTTAATTGTGATTGACTTCATCTTTTGGTTTTGGAGCCTCAGAATTTTTCTGTCTTCTCTGTCTATTCAGTTTTCCTTTATTTGATTTACAATTTCACCTTATATTTGATTCAGGAACTGTTTTATCATTTGCTGATACTCATGGTTTAGGTATACTTTCAAAAGTAGCTGAGAAGATCTTGATATTATCCATAAGCATTTCAGAGAGTGAAATAAAGTTCTTTTGCTGGTGCCACTGCTCAGTTAACATTGATGATTAAATCTCATAAATATTCTCTTACCGTTAAAATGAAAACCCTTGAAGGTGGATTGACAGAAATCATTGCATTTCTTGTGGGTATTTGTAACTAAAATAAGGCTATAAAGTGCTGCTGAATGCATCCAGGGAGCCCACGCTCGCCTTCCATTCAAGCAGAATGGAAGCAGAGCAAATGCAGTCACCAGTGCCCTCACCCTTTTTGGAGGATTGGAGCACTTGAAAAGAATTGGATGATTTGTAGACAGATTCTGTCCCATGCCTTAGAGTGTTAGGAAGGGAGAGGTGGGCTTTTTCATATTTCTGAAAATCAAAACCATTATGTCAGTTCAGCCACCTTTGATTCATCAGTGGGTGGTGATCCAGGGGTAAGTATGGCCAATGGTGAGGAAAACAAAGAAGCAGATCTGACCTTGGTGGTAGAATCCCACTTTACAAAACCAGAATATTCATCATGTTTGTAAGAGGTATTTCTTGGGGAAAATACGTGGGTTACGGGGAAAATAACTCTGGTGGAAGTGATGAATAGTTCAGCTTAATTTTTGGATCACTTCACTCATGGTATTAGGGTGAAGCAGAGCTGGAGAAAATGGAAGAAACTGCCTTATTAGAAGCATAAAAAATAGTGACTGTATCTTGGCCAGTGTTCCCGATTTTCCAGTAAGCTGTCTGCTGTACGGAGGTGTATAACCCTAATGGCTTGTTGTATGCCATTAAAAGGTATTGTACACTCATAAAAGAATGACATTTTGATCAATGCTGTTAAAAGAATTACTGTCTTGACACAGAAAAGCTTTCTTGCTGCAAGTTTAAAAATATGCCTTTAAAAGCTTTTTATTGAATACCTTTGCATCCCTCAGAAATGTGCTATTTTGGCACAGGGCTGCTCTGAAGTATTCCATGTTGTAACTTAAATGCAAGACCTGTTTACCATCAGAAGGGAGTGAGGCAAGGCAGGTGTATTCACTTAACTACTGTCATGGGGACAAAAGAAAAAGCACCTTGAGCTACTTGTATGCAGTCTAAAAATAAGAGCACCTCATTTCTAGAGTCCAAAGTCATTTGAAAGCTATTTGGTTTTGTTTTGCCATTGATTCCTCTCTGTCCCTCCAGCTTTGTTTCAGTGTCCCTTTGGACTTTGAATCTGTATATTGATGTTGGAGAGAGGCAGGTGGTGGGTAGGAAAAGGACAGATTTCTTCACTGTAGTTGGATCCTGGCTCTTGGGCAGGTGGGCTGTGTTGAGGGAAACTTGTTTTGGAGATGTCTACCTGGTCCTGTTCTCATAATGGTTCTTGTATCAGAAATTTTGCCTTAGTGTTATTAGAAGATCCTGTATCAGAACTATTGTTTAATCACAGCTGCTGAAGTCGTGTTGTACCTGGCTTCAGTGTTCTAGAATTACAGCAGAACTGTTTAACAGTTCTGCTGTGACTGTTGCCAGCAGCTGCTGAGAGGTGGGGATGTGAGGAATCCCATCTCTGGGTGCACCGTCGTGGAGGCCACATCTCTGCTCCTACTCAGAATCTGTAACAGGCTCCATCAGGTCTTACTGCTTTGAGCACAAGTGTTACAGCCCTGGCTTGGGAAACGGGAGGCAGGGCTGTCACTCCTCAGCTTAGTCATGCTCCTTACATGTCCGTATGCATTCTATATGTTCCTTGAGTTTTTGTATGAAGATGGAGGGATTAGCAGAAAGAGCATGGTGGGATGGTTTTTGATATAGAGAGATCCTAGGCAAAATTGTCTAGGTTTTTTTCTTCCTCTCCTGTCTATAGATTTATGATGAAAGCAAGTAAGTGGATGTTCTTGATGCATTTAATATGCTTCATGTCTTGTAATGGGTTTGTCATCAGCTGGGTGGGCTCTAAGACTGCTTACTAAGTTGGTTTTGTAACAGGTGAGTAAGATCATAGCACATAGTGGTATTTCTGTACATCAGATGAAAAAACCTGAAATTTAGCACTCAAATTTTACTGCTGAAGAAAGAAAAATGTTCAGTTGTATCCCATGTAAGTTGTTCGTCCTATGTATGCCTTTTCAAGGTATGAAATTTCTTTCAGGAAAAAGAAATACTTACATACTGCACTGTCTGCAAAAGCAAGGCACAAAAGGAAGAAGCAGGAGAGCCTGAATATGTGTAATAGGCATGTGAGGATGTTACTCAGAAAACAGTGATTAGAGTTGAGATGCACACCATCATAACTGCTTCCTAATTGTCTTTCAGATGCATGAGTTTTCTCCAATTTAACCTTTAAGGAAGGCATGAGAAGCCAAAATACTTTCTTACCTCTGTTTCAGTTAAACTTCTGGTAGCTTTTGGGGGGGGGAGTGGTGGGGGGGTGTTGTTCGGTTTCTTAACTGTGTGAGTTTATATTGAATTTTACCTGTAACTTGCCAAAGCTGATGTCAAGCAATTTCAAAGTTCCCAACTATGAGTTTTGTTATAGTGGTGTGGGAATAAGGTTCATACCAGCACAAGCAAAAGCTAACACGTGGCAGAGAATTTGAATGTGGCAGGTGTATGATAACTTGAGACACTTACTCTGAGGTGCAAAAAGGAACTTGAAATGTATGAAAGGACACAAGGAGAGTTCCTTTTTGTTATTGTATCCTGCAAGATGGTGCTTTTCACCAGTGGCTCCAGCTTGTTTTCCCATTTTGAGCCAAGACTGAAGCAATTGGTGCTTTCATTTCATGTTTAAAGAGGCAAATATGCTGCATGTGCTACTGACAGTAGCTTTGGACGATTATATGCTTATTTTCCAAAGTCCTGTCTCCTTCTGGAGAAGCTGCACACTCAGGCCTTTAGCTGGGTCATTCCATATTCTTTCCCTTCATGGTTTAGGTCAGTCCCCAACCCCCGCAGGTAGTATATTCTTTAACTGCATTTTTCCTGTCGTGTGTTTTGGTTCAGTTTTTCTCCTGAGGTTTCAGTTTGCATCCAGATGCTCCAGGGAAAGCTAGAGGAAATTAGAATGTCGCACAGTCAGCATCACCCATATGTTTGCTTGTCCCTTGAAGAGGCACAGTAGGCAGAGGGCCCGTCGGACTCATGCGCTTGATTATCGCCCTTGCCAGCCTCCCAGGTCCTCTTGCACCTTCCATACACCATGTGGCCCTTTCTGCCACCAGCTGTTGTCTGCTGTTTTCTGACTAAGCCTTGCTTGTGTAATTTTAGCTTTGGAGGAAATTTGAAAGCAAAATTATCTCCATAGTCCTGTTTACCCACAGTATCTCACTGAAGCTCCCTTCAAATGTTTTTCTACAATGACCTTTTAGAATACCTGCTTTCAGGATAGGCTTCCAACCAGTAAGTGTGGCTTAGGCATGTTTTCTTATATTTAGGTATATTAAAAACTATGATCTTTGCTTGACTCTTCTTTACCAGGCAAACTAAATGGCTTTCTATCACTGATCCTTGTTTTCTATTACTCTAATCTGTAAATTTGTTCAGTAATCATCTTGTGCCTTTTTTCAGAGCATAGGCAAAACTGCTGAATAACATAGGGTCAAGCTCTTGAAGGTGGGATAAAAGAAACCATTCTCTTTTGTGTTGATATTTAATTGCTATAAGCTGGAAACATTTATTTAGTGTTTGGCCTCATCTGCAATTACATTTTGAGGCCTGTCAGTCTCTAGCACACTTGATGTGTCATGTTGATTTTGAGTTCCTTAATCAAATGTCATTTTGCATCAAGTCAACTGCCTCACAAAAATTGTATATCTGTGTTATTAATTAGCAATAAACTTTTAATTATAAGTCAAGCTAATCCAAGAATGTTTTCTGAAAATTCATGTAATTAAAATTATATTACCCTCTCCATTTCTTTCTAGCTAGAGTCTTGTATTGGCCATTCTGTTTGGGATCTGTTGCAGCCTGACAATATTATAGTTACTCAAGTCACCAGATTTTGAAAAAAAAAAAACAAACAAACAAATCCCAAGCTGTTGTTGTTTCTCTCTGTCCTCTCAAATATTCCATGTTTTCCAAAGGACACTAAAAATGAGCATTAATGGTCCAAACAGCAATTCAGACAAGCTCTTTTCTTCTAATCACTGTGGAAATTGAAACCTAGATCTTAACTCTTTCCCATTTGACCTAGTTCAAGCTACTCATTTAATTTATGAATGTCCTTCCAGAGTCATGTGACTTCCTGTGGGACTTCAGCTTACATTAATCCTGTATCAGTATGATGTTTCCTGGAGGTGCTCTGCTTAATAGTCCACATCGACAGCATTAAATGGTTGATTTTGACCTTGCAGGCCTTGTCACTGTTTTTGGCATCTGTGGCTAGATGAAGGTGGGATAGAAGATGAAGGTCTAAATCTCTTTGGGTTGTTATTTTAGGTGAACTGCATTGCTTTGGTTTAAAATTGATGTTAATCTTTGCAGCTGTGAAATATAGAAATTCAGCAAACTGACAGCTAAAACCAAATCTATAGAAATTGATCGTGCAGGTATATAAAATATAGTATTGTAATCAATCCACCTTAGCATCGGGGCTAATTGTTTGATGACAATATCTAGATCATATAGTTCTTAGACTGATAATACTTTAAGAGGACTGGTGGGAGAGGTTCTTTGGGCCGTAGAGAAAGGTTATCTGCTTTTTTGTCTAATGACTTTAAAAGTCAAACTTCTGTGTTGTCATATGTATAAAACATGTAATTTTGCTACTTTATGTGCATAAGAGAAGTATAAGGAAAATAAAATGAGAAAAATAACTGAAGGATGTGTATTACAGTAAGAGGAATAAAGGGTGTCATGGAGTAAAATGGTGTCCCTTTGTGGGAATATTTAAAAAGTTTGATAACTTGCATGGGAAATAAGATGGGTGAGTGATACCTGTTGAATATCTCTTGGGACTAAACAGATCAATAAAATTGGTAAGATGAGACCAGGACAGTATGTGTTTTATGACTTGCTGAAGTCAGGAGGAACACCTTTATACATGTGAAAAGGGCATATTCTGAAATCTGGAAAGCTCTTGCAGAGATTTTCTTATATTGTACTACAGTTTTTGAAAAGGAGTAAATGAACTAGTAGCTCAAAGTAAGGTTTTCTTTCAAGTCTAGAACTTTGATTGCAGTAAAGGTATATTTTCTTGTTATGGACTTTGCCTGAGGACTAGTATGCATGGTGATGCTTTAGTGAATCACCTATTGAAAGAAGCTCTAGTTCATTATGCTTCCCTTGTAGTTTGAGCAATGCAGTTTGTAGGATGTTTTCTTGGTAGCTTTGGTGTTTGGGCTATAGGGGTTTCAAGTCTATTGGAGGCAGAAAGATAGCTTCAAATTAAGTTTAGAGTCTGATATTTGTTTTATTAGTGGAAATTTTTGTCTCCTGTGTTTTCCCCATTCTAGATAACCTTTTCTTGTCATCTAAGAAATTAATTTCTTTGTTGGAATCATTGCAAGTAAACTTGATAGCAGGAGTGCTGTTATTGAGGAACTTACACAGTGATTTGCTAAGTACAGCCTCTTCATATAACGTGAAGCAAAAGTCAATTTATTGACCACTACTGGGATTTCAGGAACCTGTTCAACTACCTGGTTTTTATCCTTCTCTCATAAACTTCACTGTTGAATGTCTTTTTTCTGGTACCCTTTTGGAAAGGATTCTTTTATATGCAGTCGTACAATAAGAGCATTCTGTTTGCTACTTGTTTCTGTACAGTAGAGTTTGGCTTTTTAATAAAGTGTATATAGGGTCATTTAATGTAGCTTACATGACATCAGACTCTTGAAGGCTTTTCCTGAACTACTTTCCCATGCAGGAGGCCATTGACACTTACCTGGGCTGAGAAAATGCTGGCTCTGTGGCTATGCTGCCAATCCTCTCTGTAGAACGTGTTTTAGTTTGAGCAAAACATTACAGAAAACTCTACCGTGAGCACAATATTGCTTATGCTGCAATACATCTCCTCTGTAAAATATAATCTGCCACTTTTCTGGAATACTAAGAAAATATTTAAGTATGGAATTTGATTAGTTTGTGATATTTGCTGTATACTCATCACGCTTTTCTACAACTTCCTGCAAACACTTCTTCTCTAAAGTGTATGTTAGGAATTGAAACTAGTCTCTCCAGTTGATAATTTGTAAAAACATAGTTTTAAAAATAGAATCTAAGTGAACTGCACAAAGTGGACTATTGATTCTCAGGAATGAAGATAAAATGCTTTCTGTTAAGTCCTTTTGAGATTTTATATTAATATCTGGATGCTTGGGGGTGTGTGTTTGATTAACAGACACTAATGGGGAAATCATCTGCTGGATTTCTGACAGCTCTTCCCAGTCGCTGTTGCATACACGACACCAGAGCTGATGTACTTGGCAATGGCAGCTGGAATAGTTACAGATTGTGGTATATGGCAGTAAAGGCCTCAACATTAGACATGTTTCTTGTTTGTGAGAAGAGAAACTTCTCACTGCTTTGTGATGTCTGACCACAGCAGTGGTCTGACCACATAGCCGTGATATAACTGCTATGTGATGTCTAACCACAGCATGACGCTGCCTGGAGCAGAGGGGTCTGTTACAAAGTTGTGCAGAGGGCTACTAGTAGGGGCATTAAAAGTAAAGAGGCAAGTTAGTGCAGAAGATAAACTTTACTTCACAGCATCTACTACTGGAATTACTTCTAAGAATTACTACTGCATGAAAGAGAACAATTACTAGAATGGGTTAGATTATTATAACCAGCTAGAACAAAAGGCATCTTGTGTGAGTTCTGATGCTATACCCACAACGTAACATCTGCTTGTCAAATGCGTAGGTGGGCCAAGCCCATCCAGTTTTTTATTTTGGTTAAAAAACCTTATTTTTATTATTTTTTATGTGGAAATTTAATTCATGAAAAGAACCAAATTAGTATTTTATGGACTCCCTCCTTATGTTTGCCTTATGTATTTATTTTGGGGAAGCACCTTAGTATTTCTGATTAACTTAACTGCTAGGTTGTGAGAGCTTCTTAGGTGATTTGGCTGGTCCCAGGTTATTTCTTTTGCCGTCAATTGCAGATTAGCAAGACTCGAAGTGGTGCAGAAAGCTTCCTGTTCTGAAATAGGCTTCTACCAGAATGTATGGTATGATTATCATCCACATGGCCAGCTTATTTTTATTTCCTAAATATTTGTCCATTTATAATCTAGATGGGAGCTCTCTGAAGATGAAAAGCTGGGCCATCAATCTGCCTTTGCAATTCAGCTCCGTGTTAAGTATTGAACTTCCATCTGCATGCTTAGCTGTTCCAGTCAGAGCCCCAACTCTGTGTTTCACTAATGCTTTGTCAGAGAGCTGTCCTCTTCAGAGAGATTGAAATGAATTATAGTCTTTCAACACTATTGGCAAGTGGCTTTCACGGTCCATGGCAGATCTAATGAACTACAGCTGCCTGGCTGGAAAATCCTGCTTTTGATTGTCTGAAAGGACTTCTGAAGTCCTTTCCAGCTTGGATTCACAGTGAATCCAGCTTGGATTCACTGACTTTCTTAGGATTTTTTTTCTTCTGTTTGAGAAGTAGATTGAGAAAGCACCATTAGAAATTCCTTTATCATTTACATTTGCAAATATCATGTTCACTGCTTTTGCACAGGAAAAATTACAAAGTTTGCAGACATTATAGATATGCTTGAAAATGGAAATACAGTGAATTATGCCCATCTGCTGAGGAAAGCGGATGCATAAACCAACTTCCATGTTCTCAATAGAGATTCCCCATGAACAGATATTTATGCCATATATGTGGCTGCACTTTCAAAAGCTTGGAATCTGTAACTCAGCCAGATTTTCAAAGCAGCTTGAAGGTGAACATGCATCCAGTACACTGAGTTAAGTTGAAAATTTCACTATTCTTTATGTGCCTTAATGACAGCTGGGTTGCTGAGTAGTTTGCTCTTAGATTTTTTTGAGAAACTGGTCAAGAATGTGAATATATTGTCTCGTTGTAAATACCTTTTCTATTCTGCGTAAAAGACAGATCAGGAAATAATTGTGCATATCTACCCATAAAAGTTTGAGGTGAATTCCCTCCCTGCCTTTGCATCCTCATCTATACCATTGTTTATCCTTCCTGCTAGATGAAAAGGTTTTCTTCCAAATTTTGGAAGATGGATTGTAATTTGCCTGTGACTTGTAGTGCAGTTCGAGTAACACATCATGCTCCAGCTTAATTTTGGACTGGACAATCATAGCTTCATTTAACTGGAACTAGACTGGTGTGGAGTTTTGCAAATGCTAGTAGATGCTGATCCTTACAGCAAAGAACAGTTTTACTGCACTGTTTCTTCTATTTTTTACATGTTTTCCAGTTTCATATCCAGTTTCTGTTTCGTTCCTATTTACACAATTCTTCTTATTCCTTTTGAATTATCTCCTGCCTTAGGGATATCAACTAGCCTATATTCTTTTCCTTTGACTTTGGAACTGAAGTGTTGAGAGAGCAGGATCAAGCACTAGCAATATTCTTTTCCACCCAGTGAGTGACAAAGTTGTGAACTGGTATGTTTGGTGCTTTTTTTTTTTTTTTTTTCCCCCCCCTTCTTAAAAGACATTTTGCCAGGACTTCTAGGTACTCGGGGAGGAAGCTTGGACATGAAATGCTAACAAAATTAACTCATTAGAAATTATAAATATCACTTCTAGTACAGAGTACACTTTATCTTTCTCCTTTAATATTAGTATTTTTTACTTTTGAATTGGGTGGAAAGAAACCTAATGAGGTTCAACAAGCTCATGTGTAGGGTCCTGTACCTGGGGAGGAAGAACCCCAAGTACAGATCACAGAATGGTTTGGGTGGGAAAACGACCTTAAGATCATCAAGTTCCAACCCCCTGCTATGGCCAGGGACACCTCAACCTAAACCATGTTGCCCAAGGCTCTGTCCAGCCTGGCCTTGAACACTGCCAGGGATGGAGCATTCACAACTTCTCTGGGCTGCCTGTTCCAGTGCCTCACCACCCTTACAGTAAAGAACTTCTTCCTAATATCCAGCCTGAACTTCCCCCCAGTATGAAGCAGACAGAATGTGGTCCAGTTATGCTGTCTGAATGCTAATGCCAAAACAAAGTAGATTTTTTTTAAATCGGAGCCATGGTCCGGACTGTCACACAGCTGCCAACAGCATCTATCCACTATGTGAGAAACTGGAGTGCTATGGCACAGAGGTACAGCTAAGGGAAATACCTGACAAAGAAAACCCCTATGACATCACATTTTAAAGCTTACAAATATGCTCTAATAAACTATCTACAAGAATGCAGCACTGCAAGTGTTCTTCCCCCACCTGCTAATTCTACTTCCTCTAGTAGGCAGGATGCAGAAGCTAAACAAGCTCAGCCTTGGGATTCTGCAGTAGCTGCATTTTCAACTACATTTGCATAGCTGTCCCACGAAGTGAACCTGTTACAGGTCTCATTGTCACCACTGCAACTAACTATATAGTGAGGAAAGCACAATCTGTTCCTTTTCTAGCCACATTCTTCAATTCAGACACACAGTGAGTTGTGTCTATTTGTTGAATAACGTGGCATAAGTACAGGTTGGGGCTGAGCTTCTAGAGAGCAGTTCAGCTGAGAAGGTCCTGGGAGTGTTGGTAGGTCGTAAGTTGACCATAAGCCAGCCCTTGTGGCCAGGAATGTCAATGATATTCTGGGGTGTATCAAGAGTGTGGCAGTAGGTTGAGGAAGGTGGTTCCTCCCCCTCTACTCGACCTTGGTGAGGCCACATTTGGAGTCCTGTGTCCAATTCTGGGCTCTTCAGTGCAAGAAAGACAAGAGCTACTGGAGAGTGTCTAGCTGAGTTCCACAAAGATGATGAGGGGTCTGGCACATCTCTCTTATGAGGAGAGATTGCAGGAGCTGGGCCTGGAGAAGAGCAGCCTGAGAGGGGATCCCATCAATGCAGATCAATATCTCAAAGGTGGGTGCCAGGAGGATGGTGTCAGACTCTTGTCAGTAGTGCCCAGTGACAGGATGAGGAGCTATGGCCATAAACTAAAACACAAGTTTCACCTCAACATGAGAAAGATCTTATTTCCATTGAGGGTGGAAGAGCACTGGAACAGGCTGCCCACAAGGGTCCTGGAGTCTCCCTCAGAACATATTCCAAACCCAGCATGGACACATTCCTGTGTAACCTGCTGTAGGTAGCCCTGCCTTGGCAAAAGGTTAGACCAGATGATCTCTAGAGGTCCCTTCCAACCCTAAGGATTCATTGTTAAATAATAAAAGCACCTTTGGGTAATGTAATGAAACTGTGGTAAATGACTCAGCACCTGTGGCTTTCCTGTTGAGCAACAAAAAACTGCAGGTTGACTGCATCTGCAGTTTGGAAGGAGAAATTCTCTTCCACTTGATGAGTGCTGGGAAGTGCCTGATACAGAACAAGTCTGCATTAATTTTTATACTACTTCTAAGACTTGAACATAAAAGTTAGGTTCCTGACTTGGAAATATAAGTGCCCAGGGGCTGCTTAAGGCTATCATCTATGAGAAGTTGTTCTCGTGAAGAATTCTGATGCTGCCATAGCTGTTTATTTGGGAACTACAAGCAGTCTAAACACACATGGGTATGTGAGTCTTAAAGGTGTATTTTTCCAGTCTGCAGTGTCTCGCATAATTTGTTATTGGAGATTAATTTTTTTGTTGTCTACCTGCTCCTATTTTGCATGTAGCAGCAGGGGTGGAAGAAGCAGGTCTGTTGTATGATCATAGAATGATTTTGGTGGAATGATCCTTTAAGAAAACACCTGATGCAAACCCTGCGCATTACTGGAACCTGCTGGGGAGAAGAACTTCTCAGTGTAAATGAGTATTAATTAACAGCTTTAAAGCCTGGATCAGGGCAAGCCCTAGCAATGAAGTGGCAGGGCTGACATGGATGTGACTGGCTTCTGTTATGCCTTTGTGATAGGGTTGTTCGTGCTGTGCTTGTACTATTTTTAGGTAAAATTTTTTAATGTATTTAAGTCTGAGGTACATGGTTTCACCTTTTGCGTTTCCTATCTGAGAAAACATATTTGTTTCTTGTCCTTTCTCCTCTTTCTTTTCAATCATCTTTTGTCTGCCAAACAGTTATCCAAAGGCTAAACTGAGCCCAAAATGGTGAGCGAGCAAGAGACTATGCTGTGCATCTTTGTGGTTCAGACACCACAATGCAGCTTCTCCACTCTGTCTTCAATTAAACTTTGGTTTTTCTGTTGTTGTAGCTGGAAGCAGTGTGCTGACACAACTCACTCTTGTATAGAACAGATTAAAATGTCAATGTTTTAATGTTCTCATCTGTGGGAAAAAGAAAATAGTTGGCTGTTTTATTTATAACTTTAAAAGAGACCATACTATGGAAAAGGTTTACTTCTGCAGGATGGAAAATCACAATTAAAGATACAGAGTCCCATTTTAATACTAAGAATCTGCAAAGGACTGAAAAGATTGAAAGGATGAAATCTCTTCAGGAAATAGGCTATACTGGGACATGGCAGCTTAAAACAATTATAAATTTCCTGTATTGGTAATTATTCACTCTGTTCTCTTTCCTTTGCATTTGTGACATGGTGCACATGCACACATCTCTGATGAGTTGATGCACTAAACAGGCAGATGTGTTTGAGCAGGAAAAGAATGAAAGCACCTGGAAAGAATGGTCAAAAGTCAGGGTTGTCCTAAATGTTGTATGACCCCTTTCTGGGTAAGGAAGCTATCTTTCCTAGGGAAGAAATGGTTGATGAGGAAAAAGATTACAGTTCTGTTCATGTCTTCTGCAGATTTGCTCCCTTGGCAGTTTGAGAAGTGACAATGGAACTGGTTTGGACGTGTAACTTCCAGCTCTGCTGCGCAGGAGGCAGCTAAGCTAGTCCTGGGGTAGCAGTTATACAGTGTGATGCTGTGCAGAAGTAGGAGTTCAAGCCCTCGGAGTGGTACGACTCGTTAGCTCAGCTTTGGATGGGCCTTTGGCCTGTGGATCAGGAGCCTAAATCACTCACCACCACAGGGAACCATCTGTGGATCAACAGGTTGGCTTCCCAGGTTTACAAGCCAGGCCCATTTTGATATTTCAAATACTATCTATGATAGAGAGAACAGAAGTCAAATACAGAAGACACAAGAGATTGTTCCATAGCTGAATAATCTTTTCCTCCTTTTTACCTATGGAAGTGATGGATTTATTATAGAATAACCAGGTAAATACAGGCGGTTGTCTGCTGGACTGGGGTTAAGCTGACAGCCTGCTTTGGAAAAATGCTGCTTTTCTTCAAAAAGTGCCTCACACACCTTATTTAGAGATTTGCTTAATTTGGGCTGTCCTCTGAGTCAACGTCTGTGGAATCTGTATTTCTCTGGCAGTTATGTCTCTCTTGCATGTAAGTTACAGATGCTCACCAGTGCCCTTTTGGGCTGTTTCTCTCCTAAAGGGGATGAGGGGGGAAAGAAACAGTCAATTTTTAAGGGAAATGAAAAGAGCTCCCACTGAACACTTGTGCTAAAAGAGGAGTGCCATATGTCTTTTCCCTTTACTTTCTCATTTATTTAAACCCATCTCCCAAGCCCTGCTGCTGTGGGATCGATTTGTTGGCAAGGGTTATTCAAACATTAGCAGAATGCATGTTCTGACTGTTCTTGTTGGATTTGGGTGTTGAAGCCAACAATAACAGCTCTCGTGTGGGAACTGGTGCTGGGTATTTGAGTCAAACTGTTCTTGGTGGTCTGTACTTTACTGCAATGAAAAAATGTGGGGGGTTTCTTTTCCCATAGTGTTCATTTGTGTTCCTGTCGTTCATTGTTTATACAATCACTGTGCCTGTGGACAGCTGAAATAAATACTTTGATTCTGTGGTTTTCCTCACTTTCAGCTCTTGCTTTGTGTGTTCTTTTCCCCTCTGGCTTGGTTTCTCCGTCCTCCAACTGACTGTATGTGGTGTTGGGTTTTTTAGCGTTTTGTTTTTTGTTGTGGTGTTCATTTTGGGTTTTTTTCCCCTAAGGTAAAACCTGACGGTGAGGACATTTTCGAGGACAAATAAGCTCCAAGAGTGCCTCTGGAAGGCCTCAGGAGCTGGGGTTACATGGCATTTCTGGCTCAGCTGTGCTGAGGCCGGTAACATCAGGAAGGTGCTGCAATCTCAGCCTTCTGTTCCCCTCGCCAAAATCAGACTGTGTTTTTCCAGGAAGATGTTGGGCTATAGAAGCATTTAGTGCTGTGCTTTGTAATACCCGTCCAAGTATTCAATAACCACCACAAATTCCATGCTGGTTGTGCTTTGTTGCTTAAGTGAAAGTCCAGAATGCAGGGATGCTTGTGGGAGCTGAATGGTTTGAAGCTTTCTGTAATTTTTCCTGTTACCCTCAGGGCACTCTGAAAAAATTACCTCTTTGTAGAGTCTTTGGGATATGATGCAGTCCCAGATCAGACATTTCTCTATTAAATAAAAAGTATGATAAGCCTAAAAGCATTGAATTTGATATTTTGAATCTGTAAAGGCCAATCCCAGTGTGTATCTATTTGGGCTAATTTACTGAACTATTTAGTTTCTTCTCCTGCATAACAACCATTCCACCCCCAGCATTACTGAAGTTAGTTTTGCCTCTGTGGCTGCCAGGAATAACTTTACTTTGCATGGATAATTAACTGGATTGAGTAACAGAGGAAAAAAAAAATCATTTTATTTCCACACAGTGGTAATAATAAATCTGTTACTACTTTTGGCTCTCCATGTTATTACCATAGTTGGGTATGTCTTAATGAGGAAGTGGCTTCCTTTTGCTAAGCTCAAATACCAGCGAGGAGCCTGCCTCTTGAACATGGGACTGAGTGTGTGAGACAAGAAGGGCAAAGGGTGGCTTTTTTTATACCAGGCAGTCATTCTTGCACACAAACAATCCTGCACACAAATAGCTAAATTTCCAGTCTTTGTGACAAAGTAAAACTTGGCATTTCTGATTATGTCAATATCAAAGCTTTTCTTACATGGAAGTTTTCCAAATAATCTTTTTTTTTTTTTTTTTTAACCAAAGTATTGAAGAGTAGGCTTAATATTTGGCTGCTCAGGAATCCTGAAAATGACCCTTTCCAGTGGGGATATTTGGAGAACCCATCTCTGTTTTATTTCTCAAAATGCACAAAACAGCAGTAAGGAGATGGGACCTTCTGAGCTTAGCACAGGAATTGTCTCTTGAGGGAAAGAGAAACCTGAGTCTTACAAAGGAAGTTACAAGTAGCTCACCAGTACAAAAACTTCCTTTTCATAACAGCTTATCTGTTACTCTCTTGACCTTTTTCGGAATCATCCTCCTTCTTTTCCCATTTATTTTCATCACCTATGTTTTGTCTTGTGTTCTGGAGCCCTGTTTTCCATTAGCCCAAGCAGGGGTAAACCTTCTTTCTTTTTAGACTGTTTACACCACTACCATCTGGTGAGAGCATTTTTGACTGGCTTTGGCTGGGAGGTGAGGAGAGACTGTTGAACCTTTCTCAGAAAACAGAGGAAGACAATTTGTCCTCTCCTGGTGGCTTGAAGCCAAATGTCTGGACTATGTGCAGCTTTACGGCAAGGTTGGTCCAGTTTACCACCTTGTACCTGATATGGAATGCCAGGAGATGATGACTTGGACAGAGCATGGGTCAGCACACTGTAAATCTGGATCTTCTGTGTGACCTTGGTGGCTTGCAGTCCTGATGCCTTTTCTGTAAACTAAGGCTAAGTGTTTTGCCAAATATCTGACATCTTGAATTAGAGTGTTTGCTAATTTCTATGTGTGTTGCTGTTGTTACTCTGTGCAAATGTACGAAATAGCAATTTTCCCCAGTTGCCCTTCAGCTTATCCCTGTCATCATCATTGTAGTAGAGAGCCTTGAAGATCCTTGAAAAAGGAAAGTGACATAGTCTATCAGTTTGAGGGAGCTTTAGCATAACGGGTAGCAAAATGGAAAGCTAAAGCATCTGGGGGAGAAATGGGCAAGCTCTCTGGCAGCAGTGAAATCAAAGGGGATGCTTATGCCTGTTAACATCTTCTGCCTGTCTTCTGCCGCTTCACTGCCTCTGTG
This sequence comes from Ara ararauna, assembly GCA_028858755.1. Lineage (NCBI taxonomy): Eukaryota > Metazoa > Chordata > Aves > Psittaciformes > Psittacidae > Ara > Ara ararauna. The sequence goes on along the minus strand of CM054410.1, from coordinate 2,064,735 downwards.
CCTTATTGTCTCAGCTGTTTCCTTTCCATCACCCTCTCACCATGTAAACCTCCTTATTCCAACCACTGCCTGTCTGTTCCTGCAAAAAAAAAAAAAATGCAAAAATTGTCAGCTGTGTTCAGCACTGTCAAATGCGAGGAGTTTCATGTGGGGAGGAACATGTAACCATAGAATTAGAGACACAAAATTCTGAAGGCTGTAAAACCAGCTGTTGAATCTAGAAAACACAAGGAAACTGATCAAGAAAAGCTTTTAAACAATTCTTGGTGAAAAGTGCTCTTTGCCAAAAATAATTTAATTTTCTTAAATCATTTAAGTGTTGGGAGGGGAAAAAAAGCTGGAAAAATAAGAACTTAAGGAAATCAATGCCCGTGCTCTATCTTTGAACACAAGAATTTTACTTTGTTTTGAAGCATTTGTGTTTAAACATTATTTAACAACCAAGCTTATTTCAGTTGTCAAAAAGCAGTTGGTTTGGGCTTGGTTTTTTTCAGTTTTCAGTTTTTGGTGTCCTGAGTTGAAACTGAAAACTCGTTTGCAGTTTTACTGAAGCAGTAGATAGTTTCTTAGCACAAAATTGAATTGATCAGTAAAGTCTTAATTCACTCCTATGTATATGTTACGGTATGGCTTCAGCCATGGTTTTTTGCAAGGGGTTTGTGACAGAGCAGAGGTGATGTGGTTTTTGAGGTTTCTAGCCCATTGCTCCATGTTCTACTGCCATAAGCTGAATTAGATAAAAGTCTTGCCATGTATATGACCAAAGAAAATGAGTAGGGTAGGGAATCTTGAAGTGTTCCTGAACTTTTAGTATTTCATTTTGCAATCTTACTGAGTTCTTAATGTGGGCTGCTGCTCATTTTTTCAGGTGAAAATCAGAAATTTAAGGGTTCGCAATTCTCCCCCCATTCCAGCTGTGTTTAGCCCATTAAGGGTCATGAATAGAATTTTAACCTAGGCCTCTTCTGACTGAGCTTGTAGCTATAACCAAGTGTAAAAATGCACACTTCATCTTCTCTGCAGAGCTGCCACAGTCAGATAAAATGAAGTGAATGTAAAAGACTCTTCTGTTTTAAATGGCTGTTGTTATAAAACTGGAGAATGTCTGGAACTGAAACTCACTTGTTTTCTCTGTGGTGAACAAAGCAGTGTGATCTAGCAACTGCAAGAAAGATTGTGACATGCATGGATATGGCCAAAGAGTCTACAGATGTGGGTAGTCAAGCAAGTCTTCTCCTTGCTGTGTTTTTATCTGGCTTTTGATACAGGCTGAGGCTAATTTTGCCAAAATAGCACTTGCCGAAGTGCTTGTGAAAGATGTGAAGGATATTTAATGTGTGCCAGTGTAGGACACAAGGCTATTTGAGATGCAACAACTAGTGAGTACCAGCTGCAGGAAGTCTGTTTTTCTACCCCAGCTGGAATTGTGATGTTTTGATACCAGAAGCACCTAAAATTGGCAAAGGTGGTGGTGATAATGCAAAAGTTATAAGCATAATTTTTTTGTTACCAACTCTGTTACCTATGCTATTGGAATATCTAAAACCTAAGAAATGAGAACTAGAAAAATATTGAATAGTTGTGAAATATTACAAGTCTAAGAAGTATTTCTAAACAATGTCCTGGGCTTCCATGGAAGGAAAAGGTGATTAAAGCTGCAATACAACAATAGATGGTTTGCTTTAAAGTGAGCTGGGAGGGTAAAGTCAATACCAAGGAACGTTCTAAATACTGAAGACAAGTCATTGCACTCATGTCTTCAGTATGACACATTTACTATTCATATTAGATGAAACTAAAACATAATTAAAAAAAAATGTGCAAGGAGAGGTAAATCATGGAAGTTACTTTCTTACTGGATTAAGAAAGCAAATGGAAAAAGTAAAATGAGGGAGTGCATGAGAAAATAGGGTTTTCTGAAGGAAGATGAGATGTGTGGAGCAGCCTGGGGTGGCCAGGGCAGGGTTTGTCACTCCTCCCAGCCAGCTCCAACCACTCATGGTCTGAAAAGGTCCCAGAGAAAACCGGTGGACTCGATTCACAACTGTTGTGGCTGCAAAATGTGTTCTAGGTGAGGTATACTGAAGAGAAACTCTATTTGGTTTAAACATAATATATGTAGTTCTTAATTACTTTTAATCTTGTTTCTATTTCTGTAATTGGAAATCTGACCTTCTTGACTCTATATAAATCTGTATTTTATTTTTAACCATTCCCCTCTCTTGTGACAGAGATGAGCACAAATAGCAGTGACAAACTTGAGACACTGGTATCTTTTTGCAGATTAAAAATATAAACAAACCTGTAGAAACTCCAAGGAGAAACTTGCATTCAGAAATAAAAGGGACTTATGGGTTGCAGTGTGTCTCATGTCAAGCTGTAGAAATCAGTCTAAAATTTGTCACTACTATGTGCAAGACTGAAGAACGCAGATTGGCGTCCTTTCTGCATGGGGTAGGCATCACAAGAATGCCTTCCAGGTCTGGTCACTCCCTTCAAGTGCCACAACATTTGAATCTGTTGATGTCTTGCAGATACTGGAAGATTCTAATTTTATGTTCTCTATTCAACGGGATGAAAGGGTGTGTGTATTCACAGGCAGAATCTGTCAGTTTCAGCCAGTAGACTGGATGCACTGGCAGCTCCAGCTGATCACCTCCAAGTGATGGGGGAGGGAAAGTCAAAGACAGTTTTATCTCCAGTACTTGCAGTAGATGGAATAAGTCATGGAGGGACAGCCCATTAAACTGAGTTGTTTTGGGCACTTAGTCATGTGCTCTGGGTCCCCTTTCATGCAGTACCTCCTTTTCATGACCGCACCTCTCAGTGTGTTTTATATGTTAATAGTAGTCAGCTTTGTCTTATTGCTGTTGTGAGCTAGCTGGTGAAATGAAAGTGTTAGTGACAGTGTGAGGTTGCATGAGAACTGGACAAACCTGGACTAATGCTGGTAGACTGGAAGAAGCTTATACCAGGACCTCAAAGGGAGCAGGACAAACTGCTTATAACGTAAGTTCTTAATTTATTTTTTTGTTAGCTTTTATTCTGCTTCTGGGTACTTAACAGCTATGGCATGTGTGCTGGTTTCCCATCTGCTCAAAATGAGACAAGTGAAATTGTGTAGTTGCTTTCATATGCAGACCCTGGTTCAGTTGCTCATTCAGGACTAGGCAACTGGAATGATCTGCAGACTGCCCAACATCTTGAGGCCATCTGAAGAACATCTGGAAACTGAGGCAAATTCAAAACATGACAGCACAATAATTTAAGGGTTGAATTTGACACACCCTGGTTTTCTTCATGCAGGACTCTGGCGAATACTCTGTAGATGATTTTTATGTTTGTGGGAATGTTTGTACACACCTTTGTTGTTAGCAATCTTGTCTAGGTCTATTCAGGGAAAGAGTTGAACTTTTTTTTTTTTTTAATTAACAAAAAAATAAAAATCTGGCTCACTTGTCCGTGCTATTCTTTCTATTTTCAGCATTGATCTGGCTGTATGGTTGCAAAACCTAGAAATCTGTTAAAAGTGCTGAACCTTTCTGAGTGTATTTATCCAGGTACTGGTACAAGTGTTAAGGCAGGATTATTGAAGAACATACCTATTTGCTGCCTTTGTTAGGAAACTAGCTCTGTTATTACACTTCCGACCAAAGGAAGCAAACTTTGTGTCAGGGATGGAATCAAAAACACAAGCGAAACAAATCCCCAACAAAAAGACAAATGCTGTCCCTGAATTACTCTCCAAGATACTAAAACTAAAAGCACTTTGCTGATAATACAGGATCTTCCAGCTAACTCAACTACCAGTTGGAAAACTGTCCATCACTGAGATTCAGTCTTTGACAGTGAAAAGCAGCTTGTCATTCTCTGCACTTTTCCTACATAAACCTTCTCTGAAGGAGCTACTTGCCATCATTTATTTTTCCAAAGTGCCTGTTACAGATGTACCATGTTCTTCCATGTCTGTTACTACTAATCTTTAAGAATACAGTTTAAAACGTTCTTAATATATTAATAAAGAATAGGGAAATTATGAATTTTGTTTAAAATCAGAATCAGAACTAATTTCATTTAGGAAAATCAAGACTAGCACTGAGCAGGAGTGTTGCTCCCAGTGTATCTCCACACAGGTGAGCAGTAGAAGTGTCATTAGCACTAGCAAGTCTGCAGTGTAGATGGGTTTGGCATGTACGTAAGATATATCACCCAGTTTTGGTCTAAGTGTGGGAATGTTGGATCGGAAGGTCCATCTAGACTACAGCATGTAAAGAGGTATACATGGAAAATAGTGTCACCAATCTGAAATGAGTTAAAGGTCTAAATAATTCTGGGCTGCAGATGTAGTAGTATTGTACATTTGTGTTTTAAACTTTCTTGTAAGTGGGGTGAAAAGCAAATACAAACGGATAAACTAAACAGATTTCTAAACACTTCTACTGTGAAGATTTCCAGGGTTTTTTGAATTGCACAAGAACTACAAGTTCTGGTTTTCTTACAATCTGCTTAAGCTTGTAATGTAGTGATCAAATGGTTTGCTTTAGGATGAATGGAGTAATGATATAATGAGCAATGCAGTGTGTCCCTTCAACAGTATTTGCCTTTTTTTTTTTTTTTTTTTACCCAGTTGAAATCCTCTGCTTAGAGGATTTAGGAGGATTTTCTGCGCAGTGTCTGGAGTACTGTGTCCAGTTCTGGTCCCCACAATTCAAGATGCAGGCAGACCAGAGAGGCCACAAAGGTGTTCAAAGTGCTGAAGAACCTATGAGGTTCCTCTGAGGAAGGAGTTAGGTCTTTCCTCTCTGGCGAAGAGAACGCTCAGGGGGGCACCTCATCATAGTTTTCCAGTACTTAAAAGGCAGCAGTAGAGGACAGAGGCTCTCTCTTCACAGGGAGAGCAGCAGGTCCAAGTTGCACTGCGAGAGGTTTTATCTTAATCTAAGAAATATATTTTCTACTGTGAGAGCACTCAATCAGTGGAACAACCTTCCCAGGGATGCAGTACAGTCCCATCACTGGATGTTTCAAGATGCAACTGCTAGGGAATCTCATCTAGGTTCCTCTTCCCATGAGAGGTTGGAGCAAACAATCTCCTGAGGTCCCTTCCAACCTGGGCTGTTCTTTGATTCTCTGTAGTCAAAGGAATAACCAGACTGTTTAGGGACTGGTGGAAGATGTTTCATAGCGTGTTCGTAGGAAGTGGGGGAGGTAAAGAACAGATCTTCTCGTAATTGGAATCTGTTTGCATTCTCTTTTTCATGGCAAAGCAAGTCAGTCCTCTGTGGGCTTTCTAAACCAAATGAGTTACAGCCTTGAACAGTAATGTAGTATTGCTAATGATTTTATTGCTGACCACAGCTGCTGGCAGTAAGGCTAGCATTGTCATTTCATTTCTGATACAGTTTTGAGGCGTTTTGCTTATTAAATTAGTGGACTTGTTTTACGTACTGTTCAAGCTTTAATCTTGAATTAATGAATTTGGATAGTGCAGGTTAAGGCCCATAAGCTTATGTTCCTTCTTGCTTGGTGCAGTTGATGACACACAACGGGTTGTTAAAAGTAATTGTTTAGATTACTTTTCTGTATGAATTTAGAGGCCTGAAATTAGAAAGGGTGTAAGTGCAAGAAGCCATGGGGGGCTTCTTAATACCATCTGCTTTGCCAAAATACTCCCTGCATGAAGCACAAATCTGTTCCTTGGTACCACTCTTTCCACATTTTTGGCCCTAATATGAATCTAACAAAGTAAATACCTGAGTTAAGGAATGAGGGTTGGAAAATTTTGAGCCATTTGAAGATTTTTGAGATCTTGATTTCCACCCCAACCTTCCCCAACAGCTTTTTGTGCTTTGCAGTGCTTAAGAAGCAACATGGTTCAGACTAGGAGTGAAATGTGGTCCATCATCTAGTAATGCACTGACAAATTCAGGGTGAAGTTAAACCATGGAAGACGGATCATCTCGAGTTATAACAAGGTTCGCCTGACTTAAGCCCTAATTCCACAACAGTGTTTAATTAGAATGCCATACGTCTGAGAGTGCTAGCCCCAGAGCTGCCGTGAGCGACAGTGGGGCAGTTGCTCGCACTGCTGGTCTGTAGGCCAGGCTCCAGCTACATTCAGTGCTGATGTTAGTCCTCTAAATCTTTCTCTTAATTGCTTTTCTCTGCAGAGGAATTCCAGCTGAGCACACGCTCTCACGTCACTGGCTAAGAATTTAGTGTGGGCCTGACTTTCTGCCCTACAAATAAACACAAAATAGATCTGCTCAAGGCTGGCAGTGAAATGCCTGCTTAAGACACCAATGTGGTCAGCCATTAGGGTGGTATTCTCCAGAGTGCTGCTTTCCAAAAATAAGCCAACTCAAAAGAAATAACTTGATTGATCTGTATAGTCTAGGCAGTTTTGAAACAAAAAAAAACAGCTTTATGGAGGAATGGTTGGTTAAGCTATTTGGATAAAACACTGAGTATCTTCAATATTCCTGGAATTTAGTTTGCCTTATTCTCAGAGAGAAGAGCCACAAAGTAATCTGTTTTCAGAAACACTGATTTCCTCTGAATCTTTATTGTGCCTGAAAACACCTTCCTTAGGTCTGTTTCAGAGAGAATGTAGTAACTGCCTTCTAGACAAATAATACGAGCATGAGTTGAAAGCAGACTGTTCCTCAGGTGTGCTGTTCATGTGTTGAAGACCTCTTTTCCTTATTTTGCATTCCCTCCACTGTTTAAAGACCAGACTGGAAATTCCTGCCCTGTTTTTAAAGAGGTGCCACTCACGAAAAGTGGCAGTGAACTACCAAATCAGAAAATCAAAACCAAGCCAGCATCTTTTCATTGTATTTGAGTTCTGAGTTCCATGGAATCATGGAGGAGTTAATTCCTCTGAGGACTGGAAGAGGATCTGATCAGAGACAGATGTGCTGGATCGGAGAGCAGCTGTGGTGCTGTGTAGCAGTTATGGACTGTGTGTTTTGGCTCCACTGGAGTGCTTGTGCTACAGAACCCTGTAGTCAGGACGCAGGAACACCAGGTTAGCTCTTTGGGGTGACTTGCACTGACTTCAGAGAAACTATTGTACCTTGTGATGCCTTCTGTGTAGTAGCAGCATTAAAATCTTTCCACTTTCCAATGCTCAGAAGACAAGAAGAGAGGGTAATGAATTACTGGCAATAATAAAGGCTAACTGTTGTATTAATGAAGTCCAGCATGTGGACTTAAGTGATTCTTGTTGCTTTTCCTTTGAGTGCTCAGATAGAATCGCTGGTCTCTGTCCTGAGGCCGCATGCTTCCTTTGGTTCATGCACAGCACATGCAATCACGTAAAAGCTCAGAGTCTGATGTGGTGTGGCTGTGACACTGGAGGTTTTGCTGCTCCCAGACCTTATGTACCTGCTGATGGTGCTAGCCATGATGCACGAGCCCATCACCTCATCAGCTCAGTAACCGGTCTGCTCTGTGGTCCTGTGGTTCTTTTCTTGTGCATGTGTAGTGCCAAATCATTCGTATAGATTTTTGGGTTCCTCTCCCTGACTGTAACTAATCCTAAGGAAAGAATCGTAGAATCATAGAATAGTTAGGGTTGGAAAGGACCTTAAGAACATCCAGTTCCAACCCCCCTGCCTAAACACCTCCCACTAAACCATGTCACTCAAGGCTCTGTCCAACCTGGCCTTGAACACCACCAGGGATGGAGCATTCACAACTTCCATGGGCAGCCCATTCCAGTGCCTCACCACCCTTACAGTAAAGAATTTCTTCCTCATATCCAATCTAAACTCCCCTATTTAAGTTTGAACCCGTTACCCCTTGTCCTGTCACTACAGTCCCTAATGAAGAGTCCCTCCCCAGCATCCTTATAGGTCCCCTTCAGATACTGGAAGGCTGCTCTGAGGTCTCCATGCAGCCTTCTCTTCTCCAGGCTGAACAGCCCCAGCTTTCTCAGCCTATCTTCATACAGGAGGTGCTCCAGTCCCCTGATCATCCTCGTGGCCCTCCTCTGCACTTGTTCCAACAGTTCCATGTCCTTTTGATGTTGAGGACACCAGAACTGCACACAATACTCCAAGTGAGGTCTCACGAGAGCAGAGTAGAGGGGCAGGATCACCTCCCTCGACCTGCTGGTCATGCTCCTTTTGATGCAGCCCAGGATACTGCTGGCTTTCTGGGCTGCAAGCACACACTGCAGCCGGCTCATGTTGTTACTCATCAACCAACACCCCCAAGTCCTTCTGTGCAGGGCTGCTCTGAATCTCTTCTCTGCCCACCCTGTAGCTGTGCCTGGGATTGCTCCCACCCAGGTGTAGGACCTTGCACTTGTCATGGTTAAACTTCATCAGGTTGGCATTAGCCCACCTCACAAGCGTGTCAAGGTCCCTCTGGATGGCATTCCTTCCCTCCAGCATATAAGCCGAACTGCACAGCTTGGTGTCATCAGCAAAGAAGAGGAAACGTTGAACAAAATTATGTCCTTGGTTACATCCATGCATCTTTATTGATTGTAATTATATAGTTTGAATGAAAATAAGAATGGGACAATTTGCCATGGGCCTGTACATGCACATACTAAGTGTGCTTAGTCACATGCTGGGAAATATTCTTTAACCTGGGCACTAGTTTATATCTTCCTGGTTTGGCTTTTTCAAACACAGCACAAAAGCCAGAGAATCTTGACTTTTTTGAGGGGAGTAGTGTGACCTGCAAATCTTTTATTGGTACTGTTCCTGTCTAACCATTCTGTGTGAAACTCATTTACTGTTTTTCCTTTTAAACTGTTAGCAGACCTTACATACGAATCCCAGCTGTGCATTAGCATTGCTTGGGGATGTGTTTGTATCTTTTGTCTAAAAATACCCAGCCGGTAGGATTCATGATCCATGAAAGCTAATTGAAACAATTTCTCTTCAAGTTTTGGCAAGCGAAGCATGCATTATAAGCATTAATATCTATAAATTGAATTGTTAATGAATCTAGACACTAATAATGAATGCAATTTTGCAGGCTTAACTAGAAACACTAAAATTATCAGGATCTGGAACAGAATTTTCAATCATTTTTGCTTATTAAATAGCAAAGCTATGCTTTTAATAAGCTAATCATTTTTATTTGACCCCATAGGAGTAGCTCAGCTGATTAGAAACAGGTTTCTAAGTGCAAAACAATTGTTGTTTTTCTCTCACTGTTTTAACCACCACAGTACTGAAATGCCAGATCAGATACTTATCTCCCATTGTGAGTATGGCATGAATGCTTATTCTGCTATTCCTCTACAGGAATTTACAGTAGAACCTATATGCGTCCTATTTAATGGGAGAATACATAGATAAACTGTGTAATCGCCAGAACAATTGGAGCTTTCTTGAAAGACTTTTCGTGCACAAAAATGGAATATATGAGACTCCCGTTCAGTCTTTATGACCAAAAGAAGAATACTTGATACAATTGAATGCTCAAGATAAAACAAAATGAAATATTTTTCCAACCTAATTTAAAATTAGCCATTGGGATTAATGTGTGCAGATGAAGAATATGGCAAGATTCAGAACTAGAACAAGAAAACCCTCAGTTCTGATTTACTTTTAAAACACTTTTGTGAAGTTCATGATTTCTGCTGAGTAGTGGCTGGAGACCAGAAGGACATACGGAGACAGATTATTCTTCAGGTCCCTTAGGAAAAGTTTCTTCTCCCCAGACTGATGCTGGCAGATCTTGCAGACAGGCTGTCAGACTTTATGGATCACTGGTGCCTTTTAGACAAGCAATTTCTTATACCAAAAGATTTAGTAACCCTACACCATTGGTTAAATGAAAAAATCAAATTTTGTTATCTTGTGAGATAATGGTGAAGAACTGACTAGAGTTGTGTGAGGAGATAAAAGACTGAAAGGGATGTCATGGATTTGTCACTGGATACAGGGCAGGAAAAGACAGGAGGTTTTCTCCATCTATGGTAACGACTGATACGGAAAAAGTATTCCAGTGTTTGATTATCTTTACTATTTGAAAGTTTTTTTTTATTTATTTGATCTAAGTCTCCTTTACTACAGCTCATACCTACTTCTTTTTGTGTTCCATGAACATGGAGAAGAGTTTTCACTCTTTGTCACAATCTTCTAAATATTTAAAGGCTGTTTCCATGTCTCTGCTGCCTCAACAAACAACACCCTATTTCCTCACTTCTTCAGTGTGGACAGACGCAGGGTGGCAGTGGGGTTTACTGACTGACTTAATGTGTGTTGGCAAGGAGGAAGTACTAGTGAGCTTGATCAGATGGAGTGGCAAGGAAAGAAACTTCAACAGATGGAACTAAATAGCGCAGTTGGGTGTTCCAAAATTCTTCACCAAAATACTAATGGGAAAGGAGTGGTGTTTCATAATTTGATTTAAAACTCAATGGAAAATGAATATTATTTTATGTGACTATGAATACATATTAGACTGCAGAGTACTGCATACTTTAACTTTGTACAGCATTTTGAATGGTACACTTGGTGCAAATATTTAGCCCAAGTAGTTTAGTATGTTTTTACTCCTTGGACTTTCATGTTTGTAATTATTTTGTCCATGTGCACTGGAATGCTGCTCCCTCCTCTTATGGTTGTCAGTGCAACCCAAACACTTTTCCCTAGGCCGCTTATTTGACAAGTATTTTTCATGTACTTACAGCTGTTACAGGTAGCATACTGCAGATATCAGACATGATGACCATAATCACATTAATGTTGCTGTAACTCGGAGCCTAATCTGGAGCCTAAACACTCTCAGCATTGCTGTCTTTCCAAATGAAATTCCTGAGATGATTGAGGGGGAAAAGGAAAGGCCTATACTTCCTCCCCTCCGTAACATCCCCCAATTCTGTGCTAGAATTATCTTTAATAATTGAAATTAAGATTCATCCATGAATGACCAAGGTGTTTGGTTTTATTCTTTGCTGTCTTTTACTTCCAAAGATTCCTTTTCACAAACCACCAGCACACAAAAAAAGAAAGTCTCCTCAGTGCTACTGTCTATTGATGTTCAGCAGACAATTGCCCTGAAGTTAATTCCTCCTGTTTAAGTAAGCTGCTTCAGCGGGGGCTGTTAGCACTGAAGGTTCTGGCATTCATGTTTACTGAGCAGTAGTCTTCTATGATGAATTTTTTTTTAATGAACTTAGCAGGTGTACTTTTCAATAAATTTAACAAATAGTCCAGATAAATCCAGGAGGCTGCAAGTGAGTTACATGAAGACTAAACCAAAAGTACTTTAATCCTGGAGTAAACACTTATGAAGTGTCTGTGCCACCCTTTGCAAAGGGATTAAGTTCCCCAAATTAATGAGGAATTAACCTAAATTAAATTTTAGCATAAGTAATCATGAAATGTACTGAGCTACACAACTCTCTCAGTAGCAGAATGTTTTGCAATACGGTCCCCCAGTCTCACAGTAACTCTTGGCAAATGGTGGTGAATTTTTTTCCACAGAAATATAGGATGCTTCACATGGTCATGGAAGACCTGCTGTTGTCCACTGCCAGGGACCAATCCTACAGTCTCTAATGTTCTAATATAAGAATTTTTGACAGTCTTTTAACAACGAGTGTGGTGCTAAAAGGAAAGTGCTCAGCTGGAGCTGTACGTCTGGTGGGTTTATGTAGAGAGCCTGCATTTCACAGAATCATCTTCTGCTTTGTCGGGTCTTTTGCGCAGTAACCATGAGAACTCTTCAGCAATTTCTTACCTAAAATTTGCACTGAGTAGTTGCTTCAGGGTTGGTAAAATGCAGTTGCAGTCAGTCAGTGTGCTACAATGGCTCTGTGGTCATGAACTGAAATCGTACTTTCTTTTTGTTCTTTGAATATTTTGGTAGCTATGAATAATAGTGTAAATCATAATGTATCAAAGCTTTGCAATCTCCCTCCCTTCCGGTTAGAAGACCGGTTGTGACAGATGCTAGACATTTTCCTTCGGAAAAGAAATCTCTAACTCTGAAACCTCCACTGAGGTCAGTACACTGACACTGGTGGGAGTTAGAGAATGCTCCAGCTCCATAGCTTGAGATGCAATTGCTTCATCAATTAAAAAAACCCCAAAAACATACTGTATTTAAAACAAGTACAAGAGAATGAGGACTTTGCCTGAGTTGTTTTCCTCCTCTCTATAAACAGAAAAATCAATGGGCTTTGTTCTTTTATTGAAGGAAAAAACCAGTACTTTTTTCCCCACATGGGAGCATTAATGGGATAATCTGGTCCACAGCACAATTTCAGCTATGAGGGATGTATCCCCATTTGATCTGTATGAATGAAGTCTTCACCTCGCCATGCATGATGCTGCTGATGTGGAAAGTTCCACATTCTGGCACTCCTGATCATCACTTTTGTGAGCACCTCTGGAAACCTGTGCAGCACTACTGGAGTATGGTTCCAAATGAGGATACCATTTGGAAGTCATGGTCTTTTAAGAGGCCAAATGGCAAGTGGCATGGTAGCACACTTGTATACATGTGGTCATGAAGGTTAACTGTTGTGATGGCCACTGACAAGTATCTGAACCTTTCCGAGTTGCTTCCGAGTCACCAGCACAGGAAATCCAAACAATACCTGGGTGAAAATTGTTAGGTATTGTTTCCTTGATTTCAGGCCAGCAGGATCCAAACCTCTTTACTCTGGTCTTCTGCCCATCCTTCTGAAAAAAATAAGCACGTCTGATACTCAGAAATGAGAGGAAATGGGATAATGTTACAATTGCATTGTGACATGGACAAGTCTTCTGTCATTCCTCAGTATTTTGCCACTTCATGTTTTAGTTGGCTCCCCTTTCACATTAACAAAAGAGACAACAGATATACCCATTATTTTTTTCTAAAAGGCGTGATTGTTCTAGAGCAGCTCTGTAATTTGGCTTGCCAAGTATTGAACAGTGCTAAGTATCTGAGGCTTTCCGTAAGAGGATAACAATATTTTTCTTTCTTGCTGCCTAGAATTTAAACAAATACAAAGAAATTTAATGTATTAAAGAGGAAGATGAAATAGACTGAGTGTATGGTATTGGGAGATAAATTGTTTTTTCAGTGATGGAGGAATATTGGCTAGCATTCTGGATTGTTGGAGCTACTTAGATGCCAAGCATTTAAGTTCCTAAATGCAATTTTTTAAATAATCAAGCTAGCAAGCCTTTTTTTTTCCCTACAATGTAATTATATAATATGCCTAAACCTGGAATGTTGTTTTCTTAATATCAAAGGTTTTTGTGAAATTAGGGTAGCTCGGAGAATGTTTCTTATGGTAAGTTGGACACAAAGCTTCCATCTTGCTTTCTTATTCAGTATTTCTGGGATAGTGGGAACAACTGAACACTGTCTGCCCTGCCAGGTTCAGGGGGTTGATCAGTGTCACAAAGCCTGGGTGGAGGCACCCAAAAAAGAGTGGTGTATCCCAGAGCTCAGTACTGGAGCCAGTACTGTCTAATGTCATCACTAGTGACCTGATGATGGGACTGTGCACTGCCAGGAAGTTCACAGCTGTACCAACCACTTGGTGGTGGTGGGTAGTGATTGTGCTTAGCAGGCTGCAGAACTGGACAGCCTGCCCTAACTGACCCTGCTTAAGGAAGGGTGCTGGGCAAACCAATCTTGTGAGATCCTTTCCAGCCTCAACTATTTTGTGATTCACTGTGTTTGTTTATCTTCAACCTCATGAATTTTATTGTTGGAGTCTCTCTGCTTTCCCGCTGTGTCCTGCTGGGGAGACTGCTTGCTGCAGTGAGATTTTGCCATCATCTGCTGTCCTGCTAAATATGATTACAGTTCAGATTACTCAGGAAAAGAAAATACTGAGCTTGCCTCTCAAACTGCAGAGATTGAAGATGGTTCTGGACAATGGCTTAACAGTTAGAAATCTAAATATAAGAACCTGGGAACCACAGATAATTCCTTAAAAGAGACCACTGAAAGTGGAGAACCTATTTGCAAGTTGTTTCATAGAATCATAGAATAGTTAGCGTTTGAAAGGACCTTAAGATCAGCTAGTTCCAACCCCCCTGCCATGGGCAGGGACACCTCCCACTAAACCATGTAATCCAAGGCTCTGTCCAGCCTGGCCTTGAACACCCAGGGATGGAGCATTCACAGCTTCCCTGGGTAGCCCATTCCAGTGCCTCACCACCCTTACAGTAAAGGACTTCCTCCTTATATTCAGTCTAAACTTCCCCTGTTTAAGTTTGAACCCATTACCGCTTGTCCTGTCACTACAGTCCCTAATGAAGAGTCCCTCCCCAGCATCCCTATAGGCCCCCTTCAGATACTGGAAGGCTGCTCTGAGGTCTCCACGCAGCCTTCTCTTCTCCAGGCTGAACAGCCCCAACTTTCTCAGCCTATCTTCATACAGGAGGTGCTCCAGTTCCCTGATCATCCTCGTGGCCTCCTCTGCACTTGTTCCAACAGTTCCGTGCCCTTTTGATGTTGAGGACACCCGAACTGCACACAATACTCCAAGTGAGGTTTCATGACATGTTAGTCTGTAGCTGCAGCAGAAGTAGGTAGATCTCTGAGCAGCGTTTGACGCCAGCCCTATCTTTGACACGAAAGTGCAAATTACACCTAAAAACTTCAGAGAAGAAGAGGAGCTTTGGGCTTTCTTTTCTTCGTAGGTTCTTGATAGTATATTGGCATTATTTTTACCATCACTCTCTTGTCTACCCTTTGCTCCAAGTAAAGATGCATTTTTGTTAGTAGAGATTTTCAGTTTAGCCAATATTAGAACTGTGTTTTGCAGTCTGATCTTTATTCTTGATTCAGGACTTCCAGTCTCTTCTTCTGCAATGTGGTAATGAGATCTGGGATAATAACGTCAAGCTGTATCAAAACAATTGGATTAAGGGAAGCCCTTGGAATAGGACAAAGGTTGGTATAACTTACTGGATCACGTGGGTGACTGATAGCCAGTTCCCTAGAGACAAAGTTTTTACTCCTGGCAGAGCTTAGCATTTAGCTTTCAGCTTCTTTCATGATCAGCATTTTGTATCCAATGTTTTAAAATGTTTGGAAAATGCAGCATAAGGGAGATTGAAGGTGTTATCTTTAATTGGACTAACCTAAAAAATTAATATTGAAAAGCTTTCTCCTAGTTTTGTTGTTATTGACCTGATGTGGAGAATGGCTTGTGCTGTTCTGGAGGAGAGGAGGAGGGGAGTGCATTTTGGGTTTTGTTTTTTGTGCTTTGTTTTTGAGATTTTTGGGGGGGCAAAAGAGGCTGAATTCATAGACAAAACTGAGAAAAGAAGTAATGGAAAAATTGGGAAAGGTTTTATCTATAATTTCCTGTAGCCACTATTAATGTAAAACAACAAAATCTGATCATGAATAGGAAATATTTTCTAAGCTATTTCTACCTGTTGGTCTGCCTGTGCCAGTTTGTTCCTAGATCCAGCTGTGGAAGGGTCTGTAGTCAGCTTGCAGATGTTGGTAACAGCATCTTCAATTCACCCTGCCTTGACCCTGGTTTTGAAAAATATCTCTACCCCACTGCTGTGGAAGCTGAACTCATTGCCACAAGCACAATGTCTGGCTTAAGGAACAAGACTGAGATAATAATAAGCAAGAATGGGTACCTGTTTGTCACGTTTAAACCCAGGGAAGTCTGAAAGGTGGATGGACCTTTATTTTTTTCTTGGTGAGGTTCTTTTTCTAATCATTGCTAATTACACTTGGAAAGTGGCTACCTTCTTGAATTATTGCAATTGCTAGCTTTGACCTCAAAATACTACTTTGTCATTCTTGCCTTTCTCTCTCCCTTTCTCCTGGAAAAATAATGTTAGATAACAGTGAGGTAGATTCTTTTCTACCTTATTCATTAGCAGCAGCAGCAGTGTTGTTAATTATGTTTTGATTGTAGAGCCTGTATTATGAGTGGCCAGAGAACACAGAATTAGTTTCAGATTTTCATAGCTAGAAGGTGGGAAAATCCTCCCTTGATTTGCAGGCTAAGCAGATTTACTCTGGAGACCATTGAGGCATAATAAACTGCAACTTTTATGCTTTTTCATTATTGTATTGCTTTCAATGCAGAAATTTTACTGTGGGAAATCATACACCCCACCTCTCGGAGGATCCAGTTCTCTTCTTTACATACACCATCCTCTCAGCTTCAGCTGGTATTGGTTTTGGGTTTTTCCCCTCTTTTTTAATAATCTTAGAAAAATAATAAAAAACTTAGTCAAAACGTGTTCCTCAGGATCCCTTAATGAGCTTTTTGTGTCTTTATATACTTCAGCATTACCAGTTAGAAGCCTGTCAAGGCCCACAAACCACCACTGGGCAGTACTTGCAGCAAGTAGAATGGTCACTGGGTACTTTTTGTACTTAAATTACATCAACTTTTTTTTTTTCTTCTAAGTTTTGTTGTTTATTTAAATTTGCAGAAATTTTTAATCAGTTAATGAACACTATTATTTCATTCACTGCTTGTGACTAAAAATACCCAATCTTTTTGTTAATAAAAATGCCACCCCAAGCTCATGACTATGAGGGGTTGTGGTACTTGGTCAGATATGTTTATCTAAAAAATTTCTTTCTCTCACCTTCTCTTCCCACCCTGAGGTACCAGGATTTCCAACAAAACCTAAACAAAGATATCAGGTTTGTCTGATACTTCATTTCTGACTTGCTGAATCTTCTGATAGAGTCGTCTTCATAGTCTGCATCGCATTTCTTCTATAGTCTTTTGTACTTTTCCAAGTGCATGTGGGGTTTTGTTACTCATTTGGGTATGTTCAGCATTGGAGGAGTGTTTCGAATAACTAAATTTCACTCCTGGTGTCTATATTAAACTCCCTCAGTTCTTCCTTGTGATTTCTTCTGAAGAAGTCAGTTTACATATGTTCCTTTGGGCTTTCTGCATCAACACTCAGTAAGTACTCTGTGTTGATAAAACATGATAGCTCGTTCTGGAAGAATCCCTGAAAGCACACTGCACACATTGCATTGCATGGAACCAGCAAACCATGTTTAAGATAATCTTAAGCAGGGCAGACCCTTCTCAGCCCTGATTTCCTTGGAATTTAGTGTAAACTTAAACGCCTGAGGAGGAATTCGAGGTGGAACATGAAACAATCACTTTTATCCGCAGTTTGTGTTGGTATTAATCTTGTCCTTGGTAATGAAAGTGAGTTTCTTGGTTTTCTTGCTTTTCCACATCTGTATCAGTAGGATGTATCAAGCAATTGCTCATCCTAATATAATGGAAGTAGAACATTAGCACTAATCTTTGTAGGGGTATTTGCGAGAGGGGAGTGAAAAGGGGGAGAACTTGCTTGTCAGATCTGCAGTGTCTGAGCCTTGTGGAGTCTGACCACAGGAAAAGCAGCTGTGTCCGAGCTTCAAACACGATCAGTTCCCAAATTCACCCTATGGAATGTGTGTGGGAAAGCTGCACATAACAGGAAATACTGGACTATGAAAAATTCTGATAACTTTCAAGGAACTAAGCAACTAGTGAAATAGAAATAGCTGCAAGAAATATATAAAAAGGAAACACAAGTAGACAAAAACAGGCAGGGATTTAAATATATCATAAGCACATCACAACTAGCTCATCTGATAAAGGAAGATACAAGACACAAGAAGTGATTGATGTAGCTCAAAGACTTGATGGTACAAAGGCACCTTTACTTGAAATGATGAAAGGAAATAGGGTGAAAATCAGAATTCAGGTTTATTTATGATGTAGAGACCAACAGTAATAAAAAAGGCTGAGTAAATGCTGCAGAGAACTAAAAAGAAATAAGAAATGGCTTACGGGGTGGGGGGTGGGGGTAAAGAAATCATTACTAAATGGAGAGTCAACCAGTAATCTAAAATGGATGAGCTACTGAACTGATTTCATAAATGGGCCTTTACAAAGGGGGAAAAAAAACAGCAGCAGATAGCCTATTCATAAGTAATGAAGACATTTCAAGATGTGGGATGGTAACAGAATACTTGGAAAAGATTACTATAAATAGGAAAACAATTCTATATACAATATGTGTCCTTTATGTTAAAGAAATTAATTATAGTGTTTTGCAAAACATTGAGAATTATTTTGGAGGAAAATAAACTGCTAAGATAGCAAGGGACTGCAGGATCTTTTCAAGGCGCTGTGTCTCCTTTTCCTCCCCTCAGGAAAGGGATTGAAGTCGGTATTACTCAGTACGTAGCAAAATATTGTCAGAATTCTTTTGTCTCATTATCTGTATTCACTACAAAAAAAACAGCACCAAAACCGAAAACCAACTGAAACCTCACAGTCTTTTAAGCTATGTGTAGTGCTTGGGAGTGAAGAGATGGGCATAAATAGGCTTTTCCACCACCAGCACCAGGGACTGGACGTCCAGGCTCTGGCTGGAGCTGTCTTTCTGCCCCCACCTCCCCAGAGCAGCCCCTGGCATGCCACTGGCAGCAGCTCTACAGGCTCAGGAACCAAGTGGGAGGGGGGGGACAGACACCAGGCATCAAGTCTCTTTGTGCCTCCAGGGCTGTGAGCTCTGCACTGCCTCCTGCAGAGCACCTCGCAGGAAACACGTGCCACAAATGAGCTGGGAACACGCAATATGGCAAGCTTTTCCAAGGAGGAAGCTGGTACACTTGGAAACATGTCTGTCACACGTGCAAGTCTGCTGGGGAGTAGCTTCTGTGCTGAAGTGGAATTCTCTGGGTGTTTGTTCTTGCCTTGTTAGTGAATGCAATGACTCTGGTAACTTAACGAAGTAAAATAACTTCTTGTTTAAGGTGTGTTGTTCCTGTAAGTTTGGATTTATTCTGCTAGTGAGACTTCAAATAATCAAAGTCTACTCAGGCACAGTAATGTAAACCCCACTGAAAGTATCAGATTACTTGCATTACATTAAACAAAATGAGGTTTGCACTTATAGGAAGAATTTTTTATAAACACCTAATATATAGTAGGTGCCACACCAAAAACAAATAAGATTTTTACCAGTGGCTTCTAGTCAAGGATTATATTGTTTGACACACAAATTGGAGGGGAGCAACAACAACAGCATCACAGAATTCTGTTAAAATGTATATAAATTTCTCAGTCATTTTTGTATTAATATTTTATGCAAGATAGCAAAAAGAAATTAGTAAGTAGCTGAATGATGTGGAGAGTGAAAATGTGTAAGGTTGACACTACAAACCAAAGATTTTCCCCATGCTACAGACAAAAAAAAATTGTAGAATTAGTGCAAAGCACTGGCAGTTAGAAAAATGATGGAACAGCTACTGTGAGATTAGTAAATGTGCATCCAGGGCAACACCATTTCTAAAATAATTTTTCTGAGTAAAGCTGTGTTTAAGGGCTGGAAGTAATGATTTATGAAGAAATATGAAAAGAATTAGATATGTTTAACTTGGCAGAATAAATGAAGAGTGTTGTACTTGTCCACAAGCATATGAAGAGCATAAACAGAAACCATAGAGAAGAATTGTTTTGGACAGGGCCTAAGGAATGCAAATGAAATGTATTGTGATCATAATACAAGAAGGAAAATGTATCTTGGATATCAGGTAATATCCTCCATTAGCAAGATTTATGATACCCATCATGAAAGGAGTATGAAGGAAATGATGGAAAGTCCATTGACTGAGTCAACTGAAACTCGATTAGAAGATGTAGAACAGTTCAGCCCTGAAAAGGAGATTGTCATATGCCTAACAAACATTTCAGACTGTAGTGAAACCATGGCACACTAAGATGTATTTCAAAGTTTTCCCTCGACTTCACTGATGCATAGGTTCTGTCTTGCAGTGAGAATTCAGGTGTACAGTCACTGGGTGATTGTGGCTTGCTCAGGCAATGCTTCTCTCTCATGGGCTTCTCTCTCACCTGAAATTCCATCTGAAGCTTGTGGCAAGGAATCTTCACAAACAATGCTACAGCCATATGCTTCCTCACCCAGTGAGTGTCCTTGCAGAGATCCTACAGCTCACTTCAGAAGCTCAAGAGTGTCAAGACTGGTTGAGTGGCACTGTATCAGAAAACGCTGGCTCTGGCTGTCTGGTGATAAGCCTAAGTGGTAGACTTGTAAGGAGTCCCATTCTTTTTCACCTTCAGCAACTTGCTTTCAGGAGTCAGTTACTGCCAGAGCTGAAGCAGACTGATGGTTTGGCATCTAACATCAAGTGTTTCTTTGGCACTGTTCTATATCTTATATCATGCTCAGCACAAAAAAACTTCCGAGTATTTATTGAACCTCTTTCCACAACTGGCTTCATCACAGGCTCTTGGGTCACTGCTATGGTCATGACAGCAGGTTTTGTTTAGATTATAACCTGAAAACATGGCTGCACTTTTCAGCTCCTGGAAACCTGCTGTGTGGTGGTGGCTGGTTGGGTTTTGCCCCATTTTAACTGTCTGTGCAGCAATGTTGTTGTTTCACTCATACCACATTTTCAGGGCTATACTCTCAGCCTTGAGCCATTTGCAGCTTTCCCTTCAGGGAGCCTGAGGGAACTGCATATAACCTCTTTGAAGAGTTTAGTCAAATGGTTGTCCTTGAACGGTCCCTTGTGGATCCAGAGCAGTGGTCTCCAAGGTGGGATGTGCAAAATATATTTTGTACAGCTAATAAATTTTAAAAATATAAAACGGTGTTTATTCATCCCTGTCCTTTTTAAATTTCTATTTTTGTCTACACTGTATAAAGTACATAATATAGTAGTACATGTGTATAATTTATAAATAAGTATATATATATTGGTCTGAATGCTCAACATTTTTTACCAATGATGGATGTGATCAAAAAATTTGGAGACCACTGATCTAGGTGTTCAGGGAATGATGAGGGTGGTGGCCATGGCATAAAGATGTTTTTTCACAAAGAGAATACTAAAGACTGACACCTTTTAAGAGGGAATATGATGTAAAGATACAAAGTAATGGAGAAAAAAAATGCCTAGCCAAAGCCACTGGGAGTTCTGTACTCCCTGTGTTGTCCTGTAAGTGCGTGAACTCTTCCTTGTCTACACTATGGAATATTTTAGCCTTATCTAAATCCACAGCTGCTGTGCAGTTAAATAATGTAATAAATCCTGCCTCATCTTCCTGGTCTCCTGTGTCTCCTTGCTTGTTCCCAGCAATGGATGCGTGGCTCTGCTTGCTGGCAGCCTGGTGTCCTGTTTCCATCTGCTATCACGTGGAGTATTTAGGCTGAGCTTGGATGGTCAGGGGCATCCCTCCTCAACAAAGGGGATGAACAGCAGCAGGTTCCACCCAAGGGCTGGCATTGTGTTTTCAGCTGTATCCACAGTCTGTCTGATCATTCAGAACATTAATTTATCACTATGTAAAAGATTCCTGCTCATGGCCTGGGGCTTCAGGAGCATGTTTATAGTGAAAAAGCCATGGCTCTGGTCAGTGTGAGGCCTTCTCAGGAGATGGAATGTACTAAATAAGGAGAAGTGGTATCAGTTTTATACCATCAGTCTCTGACTGGCATCAACAATCTAGTATTTCTTGAGGCTAATAACTTAGCTATAACTAGGTAGTTTTTCTTGCACAGTGCAAATGGCATGTACCTGTTGCCAAAGCTATGTGCTGCCAAATTTCAAGCCTTCATTCCAAATGTAGATGTTAGAGCTTTCCTTACCTATCATGAGTCATTAAATATCACTCAATCACCCTTGTATTGAGCCTTTTTTTTAAACTCAAGCTTACTTTACTGAAAGACATCCTGTCTTGATTTGAAGACATTAAAAGATGAAGAATCCTCCTTCCTTTGATAGGGTAGGGGTTTTTAATATCCAATCATTCTCACTATAAAACTGTGCCTTATTTCTAATTTAAACTGGTCTGGCTTCAGCTTCCAGCAATTGGTTCTTGTTATGCCTTTCTCAGCTCGATTAAAGAGCCCTTTAGGACCTGGTATTTTCTCCCTTTGAAGGTACTTTACATCGTAATCAAGCCATCTCTTGATCTTTTTAATAAACTAAACAGATTGAGCTCCTTAAGTCTCGCAGTCTGAGGCAGTTATTCCAGTTCTCAAATAATTTTTATGACTCTGCACTGTCTCAAATTTTCCTGTGTCCTTTTAAAAATACCGTCACCAGAAACACAGGCACTCAGGGAATTTACAGTCAACTGTTTGACCATATTCCCTAAGTCATAGAATCATAGAACAGGGTTGGAAAGGACCTTAAGATCATCTAGTTCCAACCTCCGTGCCATGGGCAGGGACACCTCACAGTAAACCACGTCACCCAAATTATATCATATCCCCATAGATGTGCACACATCTCTAATTCCTCTTGCTTGTTCCCTGTACTCCGGGTGTTTGTACAGAGGCATCTGAACAGAGCTCCAAATGAAGCTGGCTCATTGGTTGGAGCGGCTGGAATATCTCTACATTGCTCCGAGCATTTATTATAGGTGCTGGCAACTGACTTGGAGTGTTGGGATGGAATGATGCCCCCCCTCCACCAACGCATCTCGTTCAAAGCTTTCTTGATCCTTTAGATTCTCTAATTTCCATGGTATGGTTTCCCCAGCCTGTTTGGTTTTTATTCCTTGCTCCTAGAAACCATGACCACTAATATAATTTGCTTCAGGTGAGCTAGGAGTGCTTCAAGACAGGTAATCTAGCACCAAAAAACTGTAATGTGCACTCATCAGAACCAGAAACTTTAATTGCAACATCTGGGAAATACAAGGGATAAAGTTTATTTTCTGAATATCTTGTTAATAGTGTCTTTCCCACTTGACCACAAGCTGTTTAATTCTGTCACTTGCTCTGGAACTCCAGTCTATCGGAAGGCCTGTGACAGAAAAGTGGTATTTTTTTACAGGCTCTTTGGAACAACACTAGCCAAGGAAATAGCGTTACAAATCACCAAGAGAGAAGAGCATCTCACAGAAGCCAGACATGGTATAACTGAGCAGCATTGTGTCCAGCACTCAGGCTGGGAGGCTACCTCCTCCTGAGGCTGAGCACTGCCCTTTCCAAAGGGTGTTCTGCAGCCTTCTCCGACCCACTGATCCACTGAAATCTTATTTTGGGGCATGTCAGCTCCTGGCATGGATGTTAGATAAGAACAGCTGGTTTCACTCTTTTTTAAATATAATTGCTCCACCTTTTCTGATGTTTACCACATGATGTTTCTGATGTTCTTCCCCATCCTTTAAATGTGGAGATACCATGCTTGGGTTGGGAAATTCTGAGCATCAGAGAGAGCCCTTAAAAGCACACATGAGGAGTATCCTGCTGCTGACCTGGTGCTCCCAACCACTGCCAGAGCACAGATGCCGGGCTGGACCTTCACTCTCATCTCTGTAATTGTTCTTAAGCTTTTCTGGCCTGCTTGTATTAACTATTTTAAGTAAATAGCTTACTGAAACTGGGATCTTGTGTATTTTATGTTCTAAAATGAGAACTTGAGCTGTTTGGGGCCTTCAGGAACTGTTGCAGATTTATTTTTATAACCGAGCCTATTCACTTTTGTAGGCGAAACTGGGGCTTCTGCAGCCCTCCGTTAAGTGATCTTAGTGACCAAAACAGTATTTGCATTCAGGCAACAGTCTTAGCCGATAATATAGGTGGATGGTGACCAAACTGGAGGACACAGTTCAGGAAGTACTCACTCTTCTTTAATAAACCCAGGAAGCCGCATTCTGTACAGGGAATGATGTTTGTTACCCCTAGGAATTTCCTAAACCCATCTAGTTCTGCTTCTAGGATTCAACTGTTGTTTTGTGGTGGGTTTTTTTCTCTGCAACAGATCTGTGTTTATTAGGGGACAGTTGATGACACACAGCCCCAAAACCCAGGTTTTTCCTCATGTTGCCCTGGTGAGCCTGTTTCTATTGAAATCTTCTCACCCCTTTTGGTCTCCTTTCCTATTCTGTTCTTGTTATTAATCACTGATATCTGCTGAGTATGAGGAAACTCGAAGCCAGTTTTGGGGTATCTTGTGTTGACAATGTTAAGTGTTTTTTTTGTTGTATCAACCAACCCTCGTCTCTGAGGTATTTATCCTCACAATTATCCGCAAGGTACACAACAGCTCTGACCCTTGTTTTCAGACAGGAAAAGGAGGAGCTGAGGCAGGGAAAGCTTCAGCTGGTCAGTGCTTGAACTCAAGATCTTCAAAATGTGGGGTAATTGTCCCTCCTCTCTGTTCCATCTTTCATCCATGCACAGCCTCCAACATATTCCTTGTCCAAGCTTCACGGTGCCTGCCCAAAGAGTTGCACAAAGGCTGCAAGTTGCTTGTGGTCGCATTTATAAAACATTGAAGGAAAATAGGCATAATTACAAGTTTCACATTAAAGAAGCACTTTTGTTTCCTTTCTGGAGCCGATGAGGGGGTTTAACGCTACCCGAAGCCACAGCATCGCGGTGCGCACAGAATCGGCACTTCCACGCGGTTTGAGAACCGCCGGGGGCTTCGGCCGGTGTCGCGCTCGGCTCCCGTTACCCTCCCTCAGCAGGTCCTTGTGCTTAAGTTAAGCCGCACGTGGGAAGGAAGAGGTGCCAGAGGCCCCGTCCACGGTGTTTGCCTCTTCAGCGCAGCTTCGCATCCCTCCGCCTACCGCCCAGACCTGAGCTGGGATGGCGCGGACGGACAAGAGCGCAGCGCATGTCCCCTCCGACTGCCCCGGAGACACCCGCTCCTCGGCAGCATCGCGCCCGGGTCCGCCCCGCAAACAGATCCCTGCGCCCGGCCGCGCTCGGTGCACCCTGTCCCGCACTGAGGTCCTTGCGCCCGGTCGCGCTCCGTGCTCGCTATTCCGGATAGGGCTGCCCGGGCACGGCCTCGCTCCGTGCCCGCCGCCCCTCACAGGGGTGTCCGGGCCCGACCGCGCTCGATGCTCTCTGCCCTTCACAGGGCTGCCCGGGCCCGGCCGCTCTCGGTGCCCGCTGTCCCGCACAGGGCTGCCCGGGCCCTGCGGCGCTCGGTGCCCGCTGTCCCGCATAGGGTTCCCCAAGCCCTGCGGCGCTCGGTGCCCGCTGTCCCGCATAGGGTTCCCCAAGCCCTGCGGCGCTCGGTGCCCGCTGTCCCGCACAGGGCTGCCCGGGCCCTGCGGCGCTCGGTGCCCGCTGTCCCGCACAGGGCTGCCCGGGCCCTGCGGCGCTCGGTGCCCGCTGTCCCGCACAGGGCTGCCCGGGCCCGGCCGCTCTCTGCGAACGCTGCATTGCAAAGCGATGTCCGCGCCCGGTCCCGCCCTGCGGCGGCCGCCGGCGGCGGCGCGGCAGCGCCCCCTGCTGTGCCGCGGCGGCACCGCGCGGCCCGAGGCTGCCCGCGCGCTTCCGCCGGCGCTGCCCGTCCGCGCTGCTCCGGAGGTGGGAGCCGCAGCGCGGCCGCGGCCCCGCTCCACGGCGCTTCTTCCTCGGCCTTTGGCTGCGGGGGGCGGTGGAGGCTGTGGGAGGGGGCGGCCGGTGAGAGCGCAGGGGAGGCAGCGGGAGCCCATGTGCCGGTGCAGCGGAGCTGGGGGCGGGCTTGTCCTCTTGTGCAGGCGAGACCCGTTCGGGCCTCCCGGTGCGGTGGAGCACACGCAGCAAGGGGCACCTGGCAGGAGCACCGTGTCCGACCTTCACCGAGCTTCATCACCTGCGGCTTGGGCGGGAGTAACGGGCGTTGCGCGGAGATTGCACGCGATGCTTTGCCTGCAGTGAGACGGAGATCGGTGCCCAGGAAGGGTGCTGTGCCCAAGATGTATGCGATGTCAGGCAGGACAGGCAGTTGAGGGTACAGCCGCTGCCTCGGCCCCCTGCAGGGGCTGCCTGCCTGTGTTACCTGCGGAAGCTGGAGGGTTCAGCAACTGATGCGTTGAGCACATCAGTCGGGAGTTTCCCTGGGCTGTCTGCCAGCTCCCCAAAGGTGCCTTGGAGATGAGCTGCAGTCAGAGGCCACAGGACCTCTACCACAGATGAGACTGCACAAGGAAGTGTGGTGTGAAGGCAGTCGTGTATTTGTGACATTTCCAGTACCCCGTCTCTGCTCCAGCCTCATTCCCTGGCTTCTTAGCCAGGGCCTGGCACTGGCTGGACCCAGCACAAGCAGGCTGCTGGCCGATGCGAGCTGCACACTTAGGGGAGAAAAGACTGAAGGTGCCAGAAGAAAAAAAAACCTTGGAGAAAACCTTCTACAAATTGGGAACAGCATTCCCATAAAATAAAACCTGCAATGGGAAAGGAAAGGCAAGGCACGAAAGAGTTAGTGGCAAAATATCATGTACAGCCAGGAAGATGATGGTTTTATTGGTATTGCAGGGGGGAAGGAGAAGCTGAGAGGCAGCGAAAACACAATTTGGCCTAAAATTGAATTTCTCTGATAAGGAATTTCAGAAGCGGCTGCCTCATTCACTGTGCGGCCAAATAATCATATGCGCTTTAATAATCTTTATTTTACAGGAGTACGTTGCCAGGGCAACAGAGTGTAAGCAGGAGAATAGCACCTTGCGATCACAAAGACAAATTGCAGAAGGAAATTTCAGTGAGTTTCTCTCTCCCTTTTGCAATGTAATGACGACTTATTTTTCATGCACTGATTTAATAATCTTATTGAAAGACCCTTTCCCTGTTTCTCTCATTCTTGTCTGTCTGAGCGTGGACAATGGCAAAAACCTGGAATTGTCAAGCCCACTGGGCTAAGCAAACTAACAGATGTAATATGTTTAGCATTTTTATGTAATTACTTTTTATTGCTATTTTACCCCTACTTTTATTCCTCCCTGGTTAGTTGCCAGATTCTTTCCACGCTGGCCCAATCAGGTGATGGTGAGGGGCTGGGAAAGAGTTAGTAATTGACTGCATTAATCGGAAATTATTAGTGGGACTTGTTTTCAAGGGTAGGGGCTGTTTGCAGAAATAGACCTTTTAGGAAGGGATGAATTGAATTATGGTCAATGCAGTAATGAAGCCTCTAGGCTGTAAGCTGTGGAGAGGACAGTCATCTTCACAAAGGTTTTAGTGTTATTTATAATGGGCTCTGCTCTCTGGGTGAAAAACAATATGTTGCCTTACTGACATCCAGTGGATGTAGATATCCGGATTAGCTGGTCTGAAAAACAAGCTGATTTGGTGTAATTAAAAATGTAAACTTCTGAAGATGTTCAATGTTGGTTAAACTGAGGCTGGAATGTTGCTACCAAACCTTGGGCAGGGTGCCGTTTGTGACAGGTCTGTCTCTTGTAAACATTTTGCCTCTTGTTCTCTTTCCCAAGGGCCAGAGCTCAGGAAGTAAGCATGGGAAAAGCCAGAGTTGTGGGCTGCAGAGCAGGAGGCAGGGGGAAAGTTCTGTGAAATTAAGTCTGAAACCCAGGTTTCCTTACTGCAGATGCCAAATTCCACAAAACTAGGAACAAAGGCTGTCACTTGAGCTCAGCTGTTCTGTGGCACTGCAGCTTGATTAGGTCTCCTGCAGCACCAGGAAGCAGCAGAGCATCTGGATACGTGTGTTTGGTGTGCTCACATGGCAAGGCTGCCAGAAAAGCCACAGGGATGCAGGTTTGCAACCTTATCTGGGAATGTCATGCTTTTGGAGGTTTGAATTCAGGCTCATGAGTGTTACTGCAATGAAAGCTATCTGGAGAAAGCTGGTTCTTTAAAAGCTGGTACATGGATTTACGTATTCTGCATTCAAAAAAATAAGTAGTGTATGTAACAGTCAGGCATCACTTTCACCACAGGATTGCTTCCTGCCAAATAGTTTCTCTTGGTGGGCATTCACCAAGTTACTCTGAATGTGAGATGTTCCTTGAACTAGGATTTCATGGAGCAGCAAAAGCTGGTTTGAGGCACGTGGCAGGAATTGCTGCAAGCAAGAAGTGTGTTGTTTGATACTATAATATATATATAAGTAGATATAAATAATCATTCATCATTTTATGAATGTGTATGTAGATTCAATAGTTTAGGAACAAAGCCAATACCTTTAATGTTGTAATAAAAGTGAAAAAGAAATACCATCTTTTGTCTGAGGAAACATATCTCAGGTTTCATCTTCCTGCTACTAACCAAAGGAATGAGCAGTGATTTAACTACTGCTAAATGGTTTATAATGTTAGGAAACTTAATGCACGATGCTAAAATATCTCATTGTTTCTGATATGAAGGTGTATAGTATTTTCTGTAGTGATTTTAATAATTTTCTCCCTTTTTTTTCATGGACTAGTCTGATTACTAAAACAAACATTTAACTAGCTTATGTTATACTTATGAGTTACAAAAGGGGGGAAAAAAGGCTTTTGGTGAAGCAGAAAAAGCTTGATTATTTATAAACCCACTTTTGCTTACTGTAAAAGCACATGAGCACGGGTAGCTTAGCCAATCGTAAGTAGGAACTGTCTGAAATAGTAAAGAAAAGGGATTTGAAAATAGGTGGAAATTGTGTGCTCCGTGAGATTCTGACACTTTATTGTCTTGTCAGGGGAGGAGGTAAGTATATGGAGAGAAACTTCTCTGTATGGCAGGAGTTGATTGTTACATTTTGGCTTCAACACTACTGAGAAAATTATCTTCTTCCAAAACACAAAGGGTGAATAGTTGAGATATATTTGTTTCCTTCCTGCTCCCCGTCCCTTAGTTTGTACTCACAAAGCTTTAACATGGTGGGAGGAGGCATGGGGGGGGGGGGGGGGGGGGGAGATGAACACAAAAGCTTGGGTGCAAGATGCCAACCTCATTTGTCTTTCTTCCTACAAACGTGGGTCTGCTTCATGTTGGAATTATTTTTATTGGTTTTTTTGTTTCTTTGGGTTCCTGTAATGAGACAAATGAACTTAAGAGAGACTTCAGGTTTAGGGAAACACCTCTATTCAGAAAAGGACTTTTCATTTCCATTGATACATTTAGGGAAGCTGTGGAAAGAAGCCCTTCTCTGCTCCTCCCTTTATATTAGCACAAAAGCTAGGAAATTAAGAAGGCTGTTTTAACAGTGACTGAGGAAAGATCTTACCCCTCCAATGGCTTCAGAGAGCTGGAGTTGAAGTTGCCCTGGTCAGAGGAAAGCCAAGTAGCTTCTGGAAATCTCAGATCAGGTTGACAACGCAAGATTTATCCATCATTCAGATTTAGATGAAGTCAACTTCCATGCTGCTTTGAGTGACATTTAGAAGTCTTTTTTTTATTATTTGATATTAGCTGGCTTCTGTTAGATCCAACTGCTCTTCTTCTCTAAGCTAGAGCCAAATAAATCTTAAAAGTTTTTGTCATCTGTGCAGAACCATGTTTCACAGAAACTCTGCACATTGCTTCAGTATTTTATGAATATATAAAATCTACCAAAAGCAATCTTCCATTCTATGATTCTTCTGTGAAGTCTGCAGGAAGGTAGCTGACTACAACCAGACTGGACCACTAAAAGAATCAGAATCCCAGGCTGGTTTGTGTTGAGGTGACCTTAAGATCATCCAGCTCCAACCCCTGCCATGAGCAGGGACACCTTCCCCCAGAGCAGCTTGCTCCAAGCCCCTGTGTCCAACCTGACCTTGAACACTGCCAGGGATGGGGCAGCCACAGCTTCTCTGGGCACCCTGTGCCAGCGCCTCAGCACCCTCACAGGGAAGAGCTTCTACCTAAGAGCTCATCTCAGTCTCCTCTCTGGCAGGTTAAAGCCATTCCCCTTGTCCAGTCCCTACAGGCTGTTGTAAACTCTGAGGCAGGACAATGAATTGATGACTGCCAGGCACTGGACAATTTTTTTTTTCGGTTGGCTCAGGAGATTTCTTAAAGCAGTTCTGGACAGGAAGACTCTGCTGGAGGTTCTTCTACAATTTTAAAATCTTTCCTATTTTAATCATAGTAAGTTTTAAAATGCAGAAATCAAAAGGATTGTTATCTGTTCCTTGTACAAACTGATGGGGAAGCCCAAGGTTTAAAGCAAGATGGCAGGATCTGTACTTGCTGTAGGTGGAACAAGAGCTATGCAACCCCACAACATAGAAGGGTTTGGTTTTGCACTGATTTTTCTATTTTCCTTAGAAATGGTGGGATAAAATTTTGGTAAGAAATAGAAGCCCAGCTGCTTAAATACCTGTGATATTTCCATCACAAAATCTGGGCAATTTACTTTCCCCTTCCTGCTAGTTTGTATCCTGCTGTCTTTTGAAATGGAAACTCTTCTGACCCTGTAACCCCTGTGTTACTCTGAATAAAACTCTTTTTAATTGTGTTTTGAAGGAGCATGCAGGGAGCTCCCACACTACTAATCAGCTTTGCTGGTTTGGGTCTGTACCTGCAGGATTCATGTTGGCAGAATAACTTGATATAATTGCAGCTCTGCATCAGTGATTTAATGCTTCAGAACTTTAAAGGTACAGGTCTCAATTTCCATCAGCACGTTACTGCAGGTGCAGTGGCTCCTGTGTCCTCTTCCCACCTGGTGCACTGCAGGAGGTGATCAGCACTGCGTGCTCAGGGGCACCAGGAGCCGCGCTGAGGCTTGCCCCAGCTGGACCCTGCCAGCAGGCAGCACACAGCATTGCCTCCAATTTGCACATGTTTGTTCATAGCTCTGCTAATGTACCTCTGTTTGGCCTTCAGTGTTCCAAAAGTACGAATGCCACTTAACCCGAGTCCTGGCTCCCTGCTACTGTTTGATCAGTGGCAGTAATGCAGTAACTGCCTCGGACAAATGACTATACTAAGAACACTCCCAGTTGCCCTGTAATAAAACTGCTGGCCTTCCTGAAAGCAAAGATGATAGAAAGGGCAAGTATGATTGGAAGGTCAACAAGTTTGAGCACTGACAGAATGAAAGAAACAAATTATAACGCCGAGGACATGATGCTGAAAATGCCCTATAGCTAATTCTTGGCTTAGCTACAGCCAAGGTGTGTTACTGGAGCAGCTCACTACCCTGCTTCCACAGAAAAGGATGGAGGATCTCAGCATCCGCGCAGCCTCTAGGTGGCTGATTATTTATATCTTAAACTGATTATTTATCTATTAAACTTTAATACTGGACATCATTCACAAAAAGAGATGAGAAGCTACTGAATATCATGGTGCAAGCCACTATGTGAGTAGGAACCCCAGTGCTATGCGTCAGCGAGGTTTCTAATCTTCATTCTCCTCTGCCTGGCCTGACATTAGCACCCAGTACAGATCCTGTCATGTACTGCTTCATCAACTCGACTTGTGTCACAAGTTGTCTCTTAGTAAGGTGCAAGGGAAGCTTTTTCCAATGTGGTCTTAAATGAGGTAGGAAAATAAAAACTTGTTACAGCTTCTGTTTCCTGTCATCTTGTCCATCTGTCCCAGAGGAGACAGCCCAGCAGAGCTGCTGTGCCTCAGCTCATCCAATCCAGAACTGGGAGAACAATCCTCTAACTTAGGAAGCCAGCTTGTGGAAGTCCTGTTCTATTTGCTTTGGCTGAACCACCTACTTCCTGTGGTAAAATAAGAATGAAAGGGAACTCTGGGGAGCTTTTGCCATCTTACATGTTTGCTGACACCACGCTCCTTTAAATTGTGAGTATTTTTTAAAGGTTGATTGCCTTTTGGATTTGAAAACATTAAGATTCTGATATTTTTAGTTGTGGGATTGTTATTTCTTTTCCTATTGTAAATCTGAAAATCACTCTGTGGGTCTGCATAATAGTCTTGCATTTCCTCTATGTTTCCAAGACCCAAAGTGTAAACAAAAACTCTGCTGATACCAGGCTGCTGTATGGTTGCACCTGTGAAACAGCTGACAGGGGCTTTGAGGAGCCTTTTGGAGTGCCCAGTTATGTCCCTGGAGAGCAGAGGGGCTGAATTTCTTTGGGGAAAGAGAGGGTGAAGAAAGAGGCAGCAGAAACAGAGCCATAGTGCAAAGACTTCAGAGAATGAAGGTGTTGCCCAGGCTCTCCTGCTGCGTGGGACACCCTGGCAGCCCAATCACACCACTGCTGGTGCTGCTGCCTTGCATGGCTGGAGCTGGTCCTGGCTCCCTGGAACCAGACTCTTGCCTCTGCTCGGTTGCAGCCGTGTCATTTCTCTAAGTCATTCAGTGCTCATTGGAGTAATGGCTTGAAGTTGACTGCTTTATGTTCCAGGTGCTATTTTGACCTTTGGGCTATAACATCAGCCCAGCGATTATTCAGTTTCTTTTATGAAGTGCCTTAGTGCCAACAGGGAAGACTGCAAGATATCCCTGTGCAGCCTGATGTTCCGAGTACTCATCTGGGATGTATGAACACGGCAGTAGCTGGCTTGGACATAGATCTTTTGCTGTCCCATGGTAGCTGTGACTGGTTTGATAATGCAGTTTTTTCTGCAGTAGCAATTAATGCCATAACCTTTGGGCTTTATTTTTTCCTTGTTGTATTTGTTTACACAGGTAGATCATTTAACAGCTTGATCTGGTGTGCTTTATTACTCCAGAGCAGGCACAAAATACCGTAGAATGTATTATCATTTTTAAATGTGAAGTATCTGGACAAATGAATTTAAAACAACATGTTGTACTGACTGTAGTATAGAGAGTTTCATGGGGAAAAAAAATCCTGCAGAGAAAAGGTGTTAGTGATCAAAGCTTACTCCAGCAGAAACTGGGGAGACCCATGCAAAGCCGAGCCAGGTAGAGTTCAAGTCTTGGTTAACCCGCAGGCCCCTTCAGAATGAAAAAAGAGCAATCCGTGCTTTTGTTTACACATGCAT
This sequence comes from Ara ararauna, assembly GCA_028858755.1. Lineage (NCBI taxonomy): Eukaryota > Metazoa > Chordata > Aves > Psittaciformes > Psittacidae > Ara > Ara ararauna. The sequence goes on along the minus strand of CM054410.1, from coordinate 2,032,141 downwards.
AGAATCATAGAATCATAGAATAGTTTGGGTTGGAAAGGACCTTAAGATCATCCAGTTCCAACCCCCCTGCCATGGGCAGGGACACCTCCCACTAAACCATGCCACCCAAGGCTCTGTCCAACCCAGCCTTGAACACCGTCAGCAATGGAGCATTCACAACTTCCCTGGGCAACCCATTCCAGTGCCTCACCACCCTTACAGTAAAGAATTTCTTCCTCATATCCAATCTAAACTTCCCCTGTTTAAGTTTGAACCCATTACCTCTTGTCCCATCACTACAGTTCCTCATGAAGAGTCCCTCTCCAGCATCCCTATAGGCCCCCTTCAGATACTGGAAGGCTGCTCTGAGGTCTCCACGCAGCCTTCTCTTCTCCAGGCTGAACAGCCCCAACTTTCTCAGCCTATCTTCATACAGGAGGTGCTCCAGTCCCCTGACCATCCTCGTGGCTCTCCTCTGGACTTGTTCCAACAGTTCCATGTCCTTTTTATGTTGAGGACACCAGAACTGCATACAATACTCCAAGGGAGGCCTCACAAGAGCAGAGTAGAGGGGCAGGATCACCTCCCTCGACCTGCTGGTCATGCTCCTTTTGATGCAGCCCAGGATACCGCTGGCTTTCTGGGCTGCGAGCGCACACTGAAGCTGGCTCATGTTCATTTTCTCATCAACCAAAACCCCCAAGTCTTTCTCTGCAGGACTGCTCTGTATCTCTTCTCTGCAGAGGTAGATTTGCTTCCTGTAGATGAATATCCAAATCTTGATGATTATAACAGAGAAATGAGATCCCCTTACTGTCATAGTCTTACCACAGAAGTGCTAACCCAGGACATGATTTCCTGACCATCAGAGCTGTTGAAAATCTTGTTTCTGTGGCCCTACACCTAAGAAATCTTTCCTGAATCATTTTTGCTCTAGGGTATCCTGCAGATCTTGCTGTCCATTTCAAGAACACCTCCTTAAATGAGGCCTTCACAGAAAACTTGCTGCTCCTTTTTTAGTGATTCTCTTCCACAACAAGTACATCTTTTTTGGTGCAGGATGTAAGCAACCCATTTCTGAAGTCAGAATCACAGAATGTTTTGGATTGGAAGGGACCTCAAAGGTCATCTAATCTGGCCCAGCTGCCATGGGCATTAACATGTGCCCAACCTGTATCCAGCCTGGCTTTGAACACGGCCAGGGATGAGGCAGCCACAGCTTCTCTGGGCAACCTATGCCAGCACCTCACCACCCTCACTGTCACCATGCCTCATCTATCAAGAGCTGCAGAATCACTCTGATAATTCATGATACTGAGTTCAGAATACTCTTCTATCAGCTGCAACTGAAGGAGAGATGTTGGCTATCAGGGAATTTTGACGATGCAGTATAAAATCCTTGCAGGTGAGTTGGAGAGTAATGTGTCACACACTTCCTGTTTTGATGCATTGGTCAGGAAGATTGCAAAAGATAAAGCTCAGTGGCTAAGTGTGGTTAGGTGAATCAATAAACCACAGGATGTTTCGGATTCTGGAGCAGTCAGAAGCGGTGCAAGCAGCGGGAGGCATTAGAAGCGAATGTGTTCACAACTGTCTCCCAAAGAGACCAGCACCTGGGGACTGTGCCTATGCCTGAACGCAGGTACAGCACTGAAAAGCAGGAAACAGTAGCAGGGAGCCTCAAACTGAATGGGCAAGGCCACAGAAAAAGTGGATGCAGGAAGAAAAAGAAGTGGGACCCCAGCACATCCTTAAAATTGCTTACTGTGAAGTAAGATGTCTGTCTTTGCTGAGGCTTTGCCCTTTACTGTATGAGACAACTGAAGTAAAAAAGGCTCTCACCTTAAAATAATATTCTTCCCCTCTGCTCTGTTCCTAGATTAGCTCTTACTGATGTTCTAGCTTCAAACAAATATCTTTAGTGAAAGAAAGAGGGGATTCAGTTTTGAGTTGGCGACATTCACATTCTGGCTGTAGGTGGAGGAACATACATTGCTTCCTGTGAAGATACCAGAGATCCAATTTGTGATTCATTAAGTCAAGCGGTGGGTAATCCTCAGGCTCAATACCTGTAGCCATTGTATTTCCAGCACTTTTAAGGAGGGAAAGGCCATGCTTTTGCTTTGTGAGAGGTGGCTAGTTCTCAGGAGCATTTACACTCACCAGCCTTTGCTAGTTCTGCAGATGCTGAGTCTAACAGGTAATAGTTCAAAGGAGAGGCTCTGGAATTCTGTGGCTTTTGCTGTAAGTTGTAAGGTAAGATAATTTTAGAGTAAAACAGAAGCTGTCCCTGCATTTAGCTGGGATTCACAATTACATTGATGCATGCGCAAAAAGGCCAGAAGCTGTTGGAGTGTTGCCTGTGATATGGTTGATGTGTGGTAGCTGAACTGGCAAGATCTCGTGAGAAATTTTATCTCTTTGGTGCAGCCAAAACTTACCAGAACAAAACTCTTCAAGTCCTTTTAAGCAGAGTCCTGGTTAAACTGCTGAGTAGTTTGTGAATCAAGGTGATTGCACTAATTGGGAGTTAGACAGAGTGCTGATGGAGTTCACATCCCAGGGCTCGAAATCACAATCAGTGAAAACTGAACTCATCATCCTGTTATGACATCACCTTATGTTTCAGGAGTCATGGGCCTTTGTTCACATTAAGACTCACATTCATGTCTTAATGTATAGTGCTTCAAATAGCCCTGGATCTGGATGCTTCTTTGAAGGCCAGGACAGATGGAGGAATATGGACCTTGATACTTGTGAGCTGTTTGGTGCAAAAGCAGAAGCCGCCACGTGTGTTCTCATTCTGGGAGTGGACCAGGGTGGAGGTAGGGTGTTACCTGGTCACTTCTGATCAGCCCTTTGGTCACTTGGATTGCAGGATGTATTATTCATGTCCACTCATAAAGCAGGAAGTTCTCTGAGGGCCCGTCGGGGTTTCTTACCTCACGTGTGCTTCTTACACCCATTACACTGCAGCTGTAAGCAGAAGCACCTGTTTTGGTTGCAGACACATCTGCATCCCTTGCATTCTCCCTCTAGAGCTGGGTGGTCTTCTGTCTTTCTCATACTGTTTTCCTTTGGCTCCTCTACAATAAGCAGATGCAGGTAATCATAACTTTTCTTTTCTGGAGTTTAGCACATGGGCTTACTTGCATGTGAAAATGAAAACTAGTTTTATACTTTGGAACTAGAGCACCAGTTCACTGATGGTCTCTAAGGCTGAAACTAGTCTGTGGCATATTCTTTCTGTGCAGCTGCACAATTGCTCTCTGGTTCTCCTGCCTCAGCAAAGGTCCTCGGAACAAAGGCTCCCTTCAGCTGGGGCGTCAGCTAAAGACCACACCACACTTGACACAGTTATCACCTCACAGGGATCAGAGCAATGGCCAGTCTGCATCGGCATCAGGGACATCCCTGGAGCTGCATTCCTCTAGGAAATGCCATAGGATCATACTGACCTGAATGAGAAAAATCACAGTTTATCAGTACCAGCGTGCAAGAGACCATTTCCAAGTAGTCTGCTGGGGCTGTGCAACTCCCCTTGTAGTCAGGGTGATTGGACTGCACTGCCTGCACAGCCACAGTACCAAAACCCAAGTCCTTGTTGCCTCCTCCTGCGCACTCATTCAGAGGTCATTTGCCATCTATGCCTCTGCCTGCTCTGGTTGGTAATCACGTGCCAGATGGCTCCAAAACTTGTGTATGCTCTTGTAGATGCTGTTAAACCTCATTTTCTGCTCAGCAGCCTCACATGTGGTGGCACCTGTAGGCCAAATGGGATGAAGCAATAAATTTCAAAAAAGCAATGTTTTTTGGAAATGTATATCACCTTTCTGTGTTGGTCGTGATCACAAGGAAGTGAGTTATAAGAAAAATCTGTTTTAAAAGATAAGTTTATGGATAAGTTTTCACTTTATTTGTCAAATGAATTTTCTGTGAATTGAAAAGACATTAATAAGGTTTTATTTGGTGTGTTTCATGGGGGGCGTAATTTTTTTTATTATTTTGGGTTTTGGTCCATCTTTTCCTTGCTACATGGCTCTTCCAGCTGAGGAAATCCACAGTAATTTTCCAAAATGCTTTTCATGCCACCTTACTTTGTTGACTATTTTGTTTATTGGATTTCTTTTAAGATGTGTTTCCTTATGGCTTTCTCTTTAATTTCCTCTTCTTTAGCAGGGCTGCATGAAGGTAGGCTGAGTCCCAAAGCTATTCTAGCCTAAGTTCTGGTATTTTATATATATAAAACTCCAGGGCTGATGGCAGTGATACCTGGGATTATTTATGGGTTTTCATAAAAAAGAAAGAGGAAAATACAGAATTGCATGGCTTCCCTTTTCCTTCCCCTTTCCCCAACCCCCTCCCCACAGAGGAGTTTAATGTTAAATGATAAATGTGGAAATTAGAGACCGTCGAGAAAATCCAATTTGGTGAGGAGTTTTAAAAATCCCATAATAAACGCCAAGTGAAATGTATGATTTAATGCGGGGCGCCAATGGCTGCTATTATGTGCTATTAGCAAATCGGGGTTGAGAGTGAATCTTTATCACTTGGTGAGTGCGGGCTAGGCCTGCCTTTGCCTCTGCTATTGATTTGTAGCCGCTTGTCATAATGACATCGGGAAGCAATGAATGGAAGATGTGCTTTTGATAGGATTGGAGGGGTGCAAAGGGGGAGAAAAAATTCAGCAAGTTTTCTATCTCTTCTGCCTGATTAGATTTTTTTCTTCTTTTAAGAGCTTTCACATTCCAATAAAAATGCTAAATCAGCTCTGAAGCAGAATGGTTAGGGAGTAAATAGCTAGTCACATTTAAAGGAGGAAAAGATCTGACTTTACAGCTCTGACTTTACAGCAGTGGATGAATCTAAAGAGTATTTCAGGCTCCACAAAAATGACAGGGGTGGGTGGTGTGAGGTGGCTGCGATCTCCCTCACTGATGCCTCTGCAGCAGCCAGACCCAGGGAGCTCGTGTGAGGCATGAGAAGGCTCGTTGGAAGGCCTGGGAAGGAAACCTCAGAAGTGTCTTTATTCAGGAAGAGGAGTGAATGTTTCCTGATCTCTGAAACAGAAGTGCCTGAAATGAAAAAACTAGATTTTACCTCATCACAGTGAATAATAAAGGTCTCCTTTGCACCTGGGAAAGGAAGATCTTTGTCACTTTGATTATAGGTGTTCTCCGTCAGAAACCTTAGCCAAGGTTTGATGGGAGTATAATTGCTGCACTGTTTGGAGAATGCAGAGTGCCTGTATTGGCGGATTTTCTTTTAGACTGTTAGGGAGCAAGAATAGGCTTACTACTCGTTGTGGGTCTGGTGCACATGGTGAATGAGACAAAATCCACGTATGCTCAGGAGTGTCTCTGAGTGTGAGTCTACTTGTGGTGGTCCCCATAAATTTGCATTTCTGATCAGTAGATCCATGCCACTTTGATTTCCTGCCTCTCAGTCATTCTGCTCTCCATGGGAAGGGGGTACCTGCGTGCATCCCAAAGAGCAGAGTTCCACTTTTTGTTCCTTCTTATCAGAGTTCATATGCGCTTTCTCTCATTATTGTTGTTACTATTCCAGTTAGTTGTGCTGAAGAGCTGTAGGCTGAGTAAGGGTTGTGACTCTGATATGCAGGTCCTCCTTTTTGGCCTAAACAGCACAGCTACTTTTACTTACAGAAACCTTCACGGTGTCGCCAAATGAACCTACTTTCCAGGGCTCACTGTCAAGAGTATGAAATAGCAGATTAGAAATCAATGCAGAGGGTCCAAGTGCCTACTTCATCACTCAGGAGAAAGAAATACAGTATTTCTGGTCTGAGCCTTGCACTCGTTAAAATCACATCCTTTAAAAAATCCTTTAAATTAAAATGCTGATCAGTGGGGATGGGGAGAATTTCATGCAGAAAGGAATTTTCCAAAGGCATAAGGCTGAAGGCAGCATGGAGGTTTAATGGGATGTTCCCCATACCACCCACTGGGCTTACTGGGCATTCCAAGTGTATGCACTGCTTGTGTTCAGGGAAGTTTGTCATCTAGTATACCTATAACACAGCAGTCATGGGAAGCTGGAAATATTTGGATAAGGAAACAGCAAGACATACCTGCTTGGGACCCCCAAATATTTCTATTAAGTGGGTGATAAATACTCTAATTTTGCTCAAGTTCTTTGTTCTTTCCTAAACCCTTATGTGATAGATCCAGGGCACAAAGAAAGCATCTGACAGAGCTCAAAGTAGGATCCAAGCCTTTTGACCTTTTGTAGAAACAGACGACTGTCTGTCTTCAAAGGCAATCTGTTGTTTGCTTAATTATTTGATAGAGGAGGAAAACTTGTTAAAACCAGGCCAGGCATTGTTGTGCTGCGGTCTCATGTCTGCTTCCCCCATTCTTGGATATAATCCTGTGCTCAAAATCACAAGCTGCTCTCCTACTGGAGATAGCTACATACTTGCCGCAGAAATTCAATGCAAACTCTTGATGTGTTTTATGCTGCTTCTTTGCTGCAGACAGAATAAAGGAGATTACCACCTGACCTGCTCCTGCTCAAGAGCATCTGTTCACCGTGAATCACAAAGGGTCGGACTCTTCAGGAATCCCTCTCACCTCTCAAGAGCAAGCAGTTTCAGTGTGCTTGTACAAACAAGAGTGTATTATTTCTACAGTCATGAATGAAAACGTGGGAGCCCTTTGCTAGGCAGGAATGGCTGTTTTGGTCCAGCCTTTCGTCAGGCCTGATAATAAGAGAACAACTTGACTCTCTCCCTTTATTAATGAAAGTAAATGGAGGAGGCTGGGAATCAGTTCCAGAAAGCTTTTGGTGCTAGTGCAATATTTTTTCTAGAATGGCTGCTTGTGTGATACTTCTAAAAAGATGAATCCATAACAGTGCAAAAGGCAGTGTGCCAAACTGTTTTCTGCCCTGTCCCATCGGCTCTTAGGTGCAAATTTTATGACAGCAGTAGAGGAGGCTGATACGACAACAGCTTTCAAACATGAAGAAGCTGCTGCCAAGGGGAAGGGAATGATCTGTTTTCTGTATTTATTAATTAATGGCTTAAATAGCAACAAGGTTAGATCAGCAGCCCTGAACGTGAAGTCCATGGACCCCTGGGCTTCTTTTGAAAGCTCTCTGATCCATCTGCCTGTAAGTGTTAGCAGACATGTGTGTTCTCCAGTTAAGTGGAACTGTTCATATTGTGAACCCGCTCATATGCAGATTTTGGTTGTCATCTTCAGGCACAAGGTTGAGCATATACTGACAAGTTCCTCAGCAGCCTGGTCTAATTAGACCTCCTTTGAGCACGGGGTTGGGCTGAATGACCTCTGGAGGTCGCCTCCATCCTCAATCATTCCGTGATTCCATATTACATGTTTTCTGGGAGCTCAGAGACAGCTTCTTTCAAGGTGGCAGGCAGAGGGTTGGATTAGGTGACCTTTAAAGGTCCCTTCCAACCCAAACCCTTCTATGGTTTTGTGATTTTCATGTTTTGCCCCAAGGAAACTGGAGTTATGTGGCCCATGGCATGACTTTGAGCAGTCTGATGAAGTTGCACTAAATTCTAATGACCATTTAGGTCCCTGCAAACTGAGATATATTAATTGTGTCAATCCCTTCCTTTATTTGTGACAAGGACAAAGTAGCATAAGTCTGTCTTGACCTTGTATGTAGGACTGCATGTAAAATAAACCAAGGCTCAAGACAAAAGACACTAATGAAACCTGGGCAACAGGGGTACTTGGGATAATAAAGGGCTTTTGGGGAGCCTGATTATTTCAGTAATAGCCATCAATCTAATTCCAGTTCCAAAGAAGTTTAAATGTAAGTGGAGTATTGTGTGCAGTTCTGGTGTCCTCAACATCAAAAGGACATGGAACTGTTGGAACAAGTGCAGAAGAGGCCACGAGGATGATGAGGGGACTGGAGCACCTCCCGTATGAAGATAGGCTGAGAAAGTTGGGGCTGTTCAGCCTGGAGAAGAGAAGGCTGCATGGAGACCTCATAGCAGCCTTCCAGTATCTGAAGGGGGCCTATAGGGATGCTGGGGAGGGACTCTTCATTAATGACTGGAGTGATAGGACAAGGGGTAATAGGTTCAAACTTAAACAGGGGAAGTTTAGATTGGATATGAGGAAGAAATTCTTTCCTGTGAGGGTGGTGAGGCACTGGAATGGGTTGCCCAGGGAAGTTGTGAATGCTCCATTGCTGACGGTGTTCAAGGCTGGGTTGGACAGAGCCTTGGGTGGCATGGTTTAGTGGGAGGTGTCCCTGCCCATGGCAGGGGGTTGGAACTGGATGTTCTTAAGGTCCTTTCCAACCCTAACTATTCTATGATTCTATGTTGCAGGGATGAATTGGCACATGGCATTTATTTTCTGGCAGCTAGGTGAGGAGGAGAATGAAGAATAGCTATTGCATTGTCATCTTTAGTCCTTGACGGGACCCTGCATTGCCTGTCCTATTATTGTTCCCTGCTGGTCTCTTTGTATCCAACAGAGAGAAAGCTGCTCTGTCAAGACATGGGGCAGCTCAAGCTTTAGACATTTCTTCTCACCTTACATTTGCTTTACCCCTCCCTTTGTATTTCATGAATCTGGCATAAACCTGGACACAAAAACCTTTAAAACCTCAGTGGCCAGGAGAAACAATGACATGCCAAGCCATGGCACGATTTTGGTAAGACTTTGTCAAGAGACTCAAGCTGTTCATGACCTGAACTATTTTTTCCCTCTGTCCCACTTTTGTATGCTTTCTTTTGGTTTAAAAGGGAGGAGGAGAGAGCAGACTTTAACAGAAGCTTCTAAAATTGTCTCTTCTTTCAGTAAGTACAGGTACATCTTAGATAGCTCCTAAAAGCACATTGATCATTTTCAATTCAGAAGCTATAATAACAGTGTATTTGTTACACAAGATAAGGTGCGGGATGTTTATTGAGCTTCTGTCTGTTAGAAAAGGGTCTTGCTCAGTTTCTCAATGTCCTCAGCAGAGATGACTATAGGAATAGAGGAAATACATTCAGAAAATAGAAATATAGGGAAATGATGTATTAGGATACATCAGGCATTGACTTAACCATAGTCTTTTTAGCAAAATACAGAAAAACTCCTTTGCAGGCAGCTTCAAGGCAGCCTCTCCACTGCCAAATGTTCTTTCTGATCATCTGATTAAAAACAAACCAACCAACCACAAAACAAACCAACCAACCAACCCAAACCTTACCTCATAAACCACAAGAGCCTTTGCAGCAACTCCATCCAAGGGTTAATCAGGTGAGAAATATTGTGTTGTAGTGGTGAATGTTTCAGGTTAGCTCATTTCTGTCCTCACAATGTAAACATTTAAATATTCATGGTCTTTGCTGCAGACCCTTCTTCAGGAGTTAAGGGTGCTGTTTCTGGAGCTGTTTAAACCTTGATAACCCACCATGCTGAAAGGCAGAGTTCCATCCCCATCCCCTTCCCTTCTGAGCCTTGACATTTGTTATTGCCCCTCATTGCAGTGGCATCTCATCAGCTGCACCATGGCTCGGATCAGAGAGGCAATCTGGGTGGGAACTGATGGGGTGACACCCACTTCTCCTTGGAATTTATCCAGGCATATTAGATGAAACCCACAATAAAACCATAGCATGACATTTGCAGAAGGGTGCAGGATGCTCAGTACCCACTGCTTTGTGGTGCCGGGACAGCAAAGTGGACTCTTAGCATTGCCAGTGCTCAAGGACTGTGCTGTTAAGTTGCCAGGCAGCATGACAGCCATAGAATCATAGAATCCCCGACTGGTTTGGGTTGAAGGGACCTTAAAGCTCCTCCAGCCCCAACCCCTGCCACAGGCAGGGACACCTTCCATAGAGCAGCTTGCTCCAAGCCCCTGTGTCCAGCCTGGCCTTGAACACTGCCAGGGATGGGGCAGCCACAGCTTCTCTGAGCACCCTGTGCCAGCACCTCAGCACCCTCAGAGTAACGAACTGCTTCCTTATATCTAACCTGAACTTTCCTGTTTCAGTTAAAACCCATCACTGCTTGTCCTGTCGGCGCAACACGTCACGTCAGCAAGCAGCGTGCTCCCTCTGCTCTGCCAGAAGGTGGCAGTCCCGTGGGACATGTGCGGGGCGCTCCAGCACCATGCATACCCATATATCTGCCTGGGCAGGCAGAAGGACTGTGTGAAGCAGAAGCCTCGCCCAGATATTCCTTGAAGAAGTACATTAAAGTAAAATAAACCCCTCTAAATGTTCGTAGGGAGTATATATAACAAATATATGATGCAATGTGTATTTGCTGTATTAAAACCTGAATTTGTGAGGATGGCATAGCACCTACTTTATATAAGGTACAGCCAGAGCTACTCCATGGGAACAGTGTGCCTTGAGATAATTTGGTATCTTCATGCATCTTCTGAGCTAGGTATGCAAAATACAGGACAATGAAATCCCTGTTTTCAGGGAGGTATGAAGAGCTGCTCTGCTGAGCCTTCGCAGCATGCAGTTGATGCTGCTCGAGGCCTTTCTAATCATGAGGATGTGTGCGAAAGCTTTAGATTTTAGATTCTGCCTGTCCTGTTACCATCCTCCAAAGACAGTTTTGCTCCTCATTTCCACAGCCTTTGGAGCAGCCCATCTGTAGCTGAGTCTAGAGACCATTCCCCTTCATGAACTCCTGGCTGCAGAGCATGGGTGACAAAAAGGCTTTGTGTGTGTATGTGGACAGGAAAGACATAGTTGGGAAATTTGTACTGACTTCAATGTAACCTGAATACTGGCGAGGGAATGCATCAGTGCTCACTGAGTGATCACGGCGTGCTGATGGAAATAGGCTAGGCTCAGCATGGTGCTGCCTTCATACAGCAGTTGTCATTATCTCCCTCCTTGGGTTTCCTGGCCTGAGTGATGCAGATGACCTGCTTTGCTAATGCTTAGCATCATATAGAGATCTGCAAAATGGTTACTGGAATAGCAGTAAGCACACCTTTAAATAACACCTCTTTATGACTCAACCTATACATCTGATGCTTGCTTGTGCACGCTGCTATTGAATCCATACTTAGCCAGGATTCCTCACCCTCCATCCTGCAGGTCACAATGCCAGCAAGTAGGAATATGCTAATAAAATGCACAGACCATTCTGATTCTACAGCGTTCTCTCTGAGCATTCATACAACTGCCCTGGCTTCTCTGGCCCCCCTACTGCCTTTAGGGGGTAGTGGAAGTACCTGGCACCTCATAGTCATGACTCTGGATAGCACTGTCACTGAGGCAAGTCCATTAATGTGCCAGGCAGTTAGTGGTACCAGGCACATGTCCTGCTAGTATGACAGCAAATGGGGAGGGTCTTGACAAGTCAGGGCCTGCAGTGATGAGCTATGCACACCTTATTCCCAGGGCAGGAGCCCTTTCAGTTGGGACACAGTCTGTCCCAAAATGGTGAAAGCAGAGCTTGTCTCTGTGTTTGAGGAGGGGCAACCTCCTCCTGAAGGAGATGTGCTTGATGGGACTGCCTGGGCACAGGCAGAACTTCAGAAGCAGAAATATCCCAGCCTGTTTGGTGGAGCTGGGCAGCGTGTTCTCTCTCTGTTAGCAGGGTTGTAATGCTTTGTTTATTGAGATAGTGTTGGCAATTGTAAGGACCTTCTCAAACATTTAGGAAACAGGGTGTCAGTGTTGAAGTGTGTCAGTGCAGACAAGGAAGGGAGAATGGGGGCTTCAGGCTCAGCAGTGCTTACTTTTCAACAACAACAGAAAACCCACCAAAATGTCTGGTTAGAAGGAAGAGAATTAGTAATGAAGAAGGGCATCAGGAGTTGTGAGTGTTGAAGGGTGACTGGAGGTGGGAGTTAAAGACCGAAGGAGCAAAGGACCAAATAGGGGATAGAGACTTGAAAATTGTGTCATGTCCTGGGTCAGTAAGTTATGTCATGAATTGATGTGTCCTGATGGCCCTGTGGAGTTCAGCTGGAAGGAGATGAGCGCAGTACTGAAATCTCCAACAAAAGAGATGAGGACAGGTCAAGAACAGACGTTTATATGCTACCAACAGCTCGTCTGTGAGGTGGAGGTAAGACCCTTGCTACAAGTAACCCCAAGTGCACTGCAGTGTGTTCCACAGTTTTAGGGTTGCAGGGAAGGAGAGTGATAGTGTAATACTTTGTGAAATTACTGGGGGAAGGAAATCTATCTGAGGGGGTGAAAAACATCATGGTATGCTGGTATGGAGACAGACAAGAGCTGGACTGCAAGGAGGGAGAACGTCAGTGAAAACAACGGTGATCCTCCACTGATCTCGTCTTGGTTTGGGCATCATGCTTAACAATTCTTGCAGCCCTTGGTGCACTGGTGAAGCTGGTGGAGACAGCAGTGGCTCCAGGAGCACAGGAAGAGCAATATCTAACTGCTGGTGCTGCTCTCTTGGAGCTTATTCCTGTGTTAATTAAAGATGTCCCTTTGTAGGGACTTAATTGAGGAGAGGAAGGAGGCAGCAGCTCTGCTCACTCAACTGTCTCTGTAGACCCTCCCCTCCTCATCTCAGCAGACCACACTTTCAGTTGCTGCCTTGGGAGGAAGATAGTCACTGCAGTGACTGTCTGAGTAATGGGATTTGTGATTTCAACAATGTTTCAGGGGGTCTAAGTCATGCTGTCATGCAAAGAGAGAGAATTCAAAAGGGTCACAAATACCTACATCGCTTGGGAGCTTCAGCCATCCCAGTGGCAGGGATCAGTCCAGACATGACCAAAGGTGCCAGCTCATCCTGCATTAGAAATAATTTCTCGGCCATGGGTTGGCTTCACAAAAATAAAAAATAACCTGGAGAGTCTTTCATTTCCACTAGCAATAAACCAGCAATGCCCCAAATTACTGTCACAGATACCTGTATTCTGTTGAACAATGAGACCTGTCCTTTTCGCTTAGGAAAAACCCACACTTTTATCATCAACTGCAGTTTCTCCCAATGCCTGCACACAAAAAGGTATTCCTGTCCTCCTGAGCTACAGTCTATTTGTTCGTCTTCTGAAAATCGTGGTTGTGAATGTGCTGTGTCTGATGGGGAGAGCTGCTTTTCTCCAAACCTGAGTCAGACTGGGGCACGTGAGTCAATACAGAGGACTGTTCAGGACAGGGAAGCTGGTGCCCAGGGTACCTACACCTGCTTTTATGGGGGGAGGGATGGATGGAAAGGGCTTTGCAGAGAGAATTTCAGTCTGAGTCACAAACCGTAACTCTGTCCAAAATGCAGTGAAAAACTGAAGAGGGAAGTGCCTTGAATGCCTTGAAAATTTCTGAACTTCCTATTAATAGATCTCTGTTTAGAATAATGTGAAAAATTAAATCTCTCCAAGGCATTGGATCATGTGCATTCCCACGAGTGCTCAGCATGTGTCTGCACTCCACACAGATATCATCAGCCATTGTCCCTCCCACATTGGCTCCAGGCTCACATTGCAGCAGGAACCTTAGTGGGTCCTGCAGCATCTCAGCTTTGGAGATTCATAGCTGGCTTGGTGATTTTAGAAAACATTTGCGTTCTCCATACTTTATTAGTCACTGACAGACTCATTGTTTATAACATACTTCTCAGCAAGCTGTTTGCGACTCATCGCCCTGCTTGCTTTATAGTCTATAAATATTTAATTCTTTAATAAACTGCTTATATGTAATATCAAATGACTGATGTACTTCTTTCCCCTCTTCAGCAGTGCTATGATTTGCAAAACAATTCTTTTGGTTTTTTGAATAGTAATATGTTCTATAAATGCTTGAATTTCCCTTTTCTAAATAGCAATTTCTTCAGGATATTTGGTAAATTGACAAGCAGAGCAATGGTTCCTGTAGTGTTATAAGAGCTGCCCCTTTCTAAAGCCTCCGTGGGGAGAATCACTTCCAAACGGTCACAGACTTGTAATGAGAAAACGCTGGGGCCATGGGAGGCAATATTTCACACCTGAGCATGGCAAAAAGCAGCAGCAGCCTATGGCGGCCAGAGCACCCTTGCAGAAGGCATGTGGAGCACATTCAGGGTTGTGCTGAGCAGGGTGCCCAGCCTTGCAGTGCAGGTAGTGTAGGATGAGTGTCACCACCTCAGTACCTGCTGAAGCATCACCTCCTCTGCCTCACCCACGGACCTGCTGCACACACAGCTCACCCCATGCCCATTCTCCTAGCTGTGGTCTCCTTCCTGATGCTCTTAGGGAGCACTTGTAAAATGAGTGACTGACTTGGCTTTTGGTCCTAAGCTGCTTGATGCTTGATGCTAAGATGCTAATCCCTGGGGGTTTCTCCTACCCAGGAGCAGGAAGCAGCCTGCATGAATTCTGTCAGTTCCCAGCCTCTCCTTCCTTTGGCACTCCTGGCGTGTTGTATGCTCTCCTGCATGTGATGGGAGCAGGAACTCTGTGGATTGCAGAAGTGTCAGCAAGGTGAGGCCACTACTGGAGCATTGATCTGGCTTTCAGTCTCCTCCACAGCTTGGTGAGAAAACCCTTCCATGGTCTGGTGACAAGCTCTGGTCAGGGCGGACAGTAGAGGGGAAGCTGCCCTACTTGCTCTGCAGCGAGGACTGTACACCACCACCAGCACAGGAAGGGGACTGTGGGAATGCACCACCACCTCTGTGCCTCAGAGCCTGTCTCAGTTCTAATCTCACCCTCCCCCTTAGGGCAGATTTGTGTTCAGGCTCCTGCCCTTCCCTAATGAGTAGGGCTCACAGCATGCAAAGGCACTGTTTAGCCCTGTGCTGCTAGGGCAAAATCATGCTGGAAGAAGAATTCAGTACCTAGAACGGTGTCAAGGGCATGGCAAGTGACATGGTCCTTCTGTGGAGTCACCTTGTGTTAGTCTTGGTTATTCCATATTCCCAGGTTCCATCTGACCTTAGACAGCCTCTGCACTAAACTGCTTTGAGGGTGGAGAACAGGAAGATGGGGCAGGGTCAGGTGGCACCTTCTGGGCTGCTGTTCCAAACAGTGAAGATCAGCAGTGCCACTGTTGTGGGTTAAGAAGCAATTGGTTTGGGTGGACAGGGTGGGTGATCTACTCAGATCACTCCGTATGATCATAGCTGCTCGGTTTCTTACAACAGACTTGGTTTGGACCACTTGCTTAGGTCTAGGTCAATTTTAGCATAACTTCATCAGGAAGGCAACATCTCCTAGCTATGCCTGCAAGTGATCTGTGTGGGCATGGACAGGATATTCACATCTATCTTCTGAGCTAGGCTGACAACTGGGTTATGCCCTGTGTCCTGAATTTGTGCACATGTTTGAAACTGTAAGCAGAGAGTGCCTGGATTTAGGATTGTTGCCCAGATTGGGGTCCTAAATTTGACCAGAACTGGCAGCCTGTTGCCTTCTACTCAGTCTCCTGGCTGTCTGTGCAGAAGGGTGTGTGCATGTAGATGACAAGGATGCATCTGTTGCTATGCAGGGAGGAACTGGAAGCAGATGACAGCTAGATGGGCCTGTGGTTAGGAGTCTTCAAACAGCTCTAGGAAGCAGCTTCCCTCTTTGCTATGGGTAACTGCATCCTCTGTGCACTGGTCCTTAGGCAGATACAGATTAGAGGGTCATTCTCCCATTTGCGTCTCTCAGTGCTGTCTTTGTGATGGGGCCTGCCCAAGGAGACCTGGTTGCTGTCTGCTCAGAGGTCCACAGCCTCCTTTGAACAGATTCTTGTGCCACCTCCCTGTCTGTGACATTCAGCATACCTCTGCAGGCAGTGGAGCCACCCCGCTCTACAGCCAAGGAGCTGCTCAGGAGTGTTTCTAGAGCCTACGGCATAGGAGCAGGGGAGAGCTCCTCTCACAGTGGGTCCGATCTGCAATAGTCTTTGCTCTCTGTCCTGCCACTCCTGTTTTGGGTAGAGAGGAGAGCAGTGCTCCCTCCCTGCAGACCAGGTCTGGCTGCAGGATGAGCCTTGCCTGTGACCAGGGGTGTGGTAGAGGCCGAGTAGGCTGTGTAGGTGGCTGTGAAGGCAGAGCTGCTTAGCATTAGTGATGGGCAAACACAGACAGTACAGACCTTCTAAAAGCTGTTGTCAAATACAGCCGAAGTGAGGGTGCTGCTGTTTGCTGCTGTATCTTACTTTGCTCACCCCTTGCTGATATACACAGGTGCGAGCCTCTGGCCTGGAAGACCTTTCTTAGCAGAACAGAGCAGCCAAGAGTCCTGTTTCCACATGGACATACTTTTGTACTTGCAATGCCTAGTGGTGCCATTCCCTGCTGTGAGAAAAGCGGGTGAAGGTGGATGTGGCTCGCTCCTGGACTCACTCCCAGCAGCCTCCCTGATTGTGCCATGGCCAAGAGCTGCTCTGCCCAGGCTGTGTCCCACGGTGGGACACGGCGCCATCGGGGATCACTGGGCACTGTGTCACAGGTCTATCCCTTGAGAAGTGCTGGCAAGCATGGCGTCAGCCAGCACCAGTATCTACGTGCCAGCACACTACGTGTTGTCACTCCACCCTGGAGGCTGTCACCAGACCCCTCCTTTGCCACAGGGCTGTGGCACTTAACACGCTCCCCCTCCAGTTCCTCTTCTCCTGTCTGCCTCCCACCACACACTTCATTGAGATTTCTGAATGAAAACCAGGAATCATCCAGGCATCCAGCTCGCAGCACTCTGAGTCTCCAGGCAGTGAGCCCACCTGGTGCCTTGGCTTAAGTATGAGTAATGATAAATAAGGAAACCACGCAGTGGGCTGTGCTATTCCCTAATGAGCCTGTTTGTCCCAAGCACAGTGCAGAACACCCGCTTCTCCTTGGCAATAACCTTTCTGCTTATTAACATTATGCATGTATTCATGTGACTTCCTCGGCCTCACAGCCACCTCTTCAACTCATTTAAATAAAAATAATTTATGTGGACATTCCTTCAGTCAGGATTCCCCCCCAGTCATATTTCGTTGGTGCTGTGCACCCAAATGGGGTTGTTATGCTTTCGCATATCATTAAGGCCTTATAAAGAACAACAGCGACATCTGCATGTGCCGCAGTGCTACAGAGATGAGGGGAAAAATATGGAAAACAAACCCCAAATGAGCTCCAAGCTCATTTCCTCTGTGCCTTCGCCACCACCATGGGCACAAGTAATTGTACAGTGTAATCACATCACGGCTCATCTGAATATTCATAACCAAGACAAAGACTTGGAGGAGAAGAAAAGTGGGGGAGGGAAGGGAGGAGAATTTAAATATAAACCAGCATTTCATTTTGAAGCAGAGTTCCACATTCAGCTCAGGAGGCTGTGTTGACACTGATCCTGTCTGTCTGCCATGCGGAAGCGATGGGCACTGGTCACACCACACATGTAGCCCCCCCCATGGAGAAAGGAAATAAAGCACAACAACAAACAGCGACAGAACTGCCCCCCAGCAAAAGTGATGTTTGAAGAGTCGCCAACGGTGGCTAACCAGCTGCTGTTTTTTCCAGGAAAGAAACAGTCTATTGAGGGAGCTTTATAAAGACCCCAATTAATATGTTGTGCATGTATAAGATCTACAAAGAGCCCACTGTGTTTCTTCCCCTGCAACCACCACCTTCTCTTCCTGATCAGTGCCAGTGGAGAAGGAACTGAGCTACCAAATAATTGATTAATCACCTCGGTGGTGACAATGCCCCTCTCCAAAATAAAGAGGGAAGAAAAACAAACACAAAAAGAGGCAACTGTTCACTAACTAGCGTGTAAATTTCCACTGGTTCCATCCTTCTTCATACCTTTAAAAAGAAAAGAAAAAGTAGAGAAATATAATCCCCATCCTAATATATATGTTGTCTTCATTTCTTTCATATTACTTTGATATCTTTTACTAGCATTAACCCAGAAGTGTGGTGTTTGTCGAAGCTCTGGCTGGCGCTGCCAGTTCGTTCCCCAAAGAGCTCCTATTTCCATTCCACTGGAGCTTATATTCCTTTAAATATCTAGCGCAGCATCATTTCCCCCTTTCTAATACATCACTCTGCTGGAATTAGAAGAATCCAAGGTTATATCCAACTTCAAACGTTTCCAATTCATCATGATTTTAGTAAAAGTAGAAGAAAGATCATGGAACAAGTCCCTGGCTTTTGAAGATAGGCATCACAGGGACCTTCCTCCCTGGGTCTCGTTCCCGTTCTCCCTCTCTCTCCCCCCCAACTTTGTACCTCTCCAGCTCTGAACGTCCCGCGCTAGCGCAGCTTAATGATATGCAAATGAAATATGCATAAAACCATTCTACTGTATGATGATTAAACACTGGAGACATTAACCGCCGACGCTTCACTGTTTGACTATAATAATCTTTCCCGAGCATCCACTTTGATTGCGGAGTTATGGAAACCCATAGCAGTTGGCAGAGAGAGTAAGGGAGAAAGAAGGAAGGAGAGATGCAGGGATGCATCACCCATCTCTGCATTTATCCCACTCCAGGAGACGTTTCCCCCCCTTTGTACTGCGTTCCTACTGCTGTCTTTTGTAATCCATCCATGCGGTCGCACCAGGGCGATTAATGGGAAAAAAACCCTCTTTTCTCTTAATGTTTCAAAGCTCATTAGCCAAACGATTATTCCTCATTAACAGCGAAAGCTCATTCATTAAAAGAAAAAATATGCCCAAAAGATGCCAGCGCTGTTAATCCCAAGCCCTGTAGCTGGGCTGTAAATCCCACGCTAGTATTTTCCATGCAGAAGGGAAGCGCGCCAATCCACAAAAAAACACCAAGCAAAAAGAAAACATTTTGTGTGTTTTGTAAAATCCGCAAGAGAGGCAATTAATATTCCCGCTGTATGACTTTATTTTTTGTCTCTCCCTTTTGTTTTCAGTGCCCCTCCCTGGCTCAGCGCCCGGTGCCAACAGAACACCTTGCAGGATCCTCAGCAGCGCAGACAACGTAAGTAGCCAGCGGTCCCTTGACACCCTCTTCCAAGAGCCCCAAGCCATCCGGACCCTGCGGAGCGCCTCTGCAGCTCCGTCCCTCGCTCGCCCCTCCGGAGTGCCACCTGGGCTTCACAAGTAGCACCTTCCAAATCTCTCTGTCTTCAAGTTTGTGCATGTCTGTGTGGCATCCCTCCTCCTCCTTCACTCCCATAGTGGATCTTGTAAAGGGCTTCAGATCGGCCCCATTCATCTCCCTGGTGATAGCAGTGAATGTAGATAAATCTCTGACTGCCTGCTTGCTGCTGGAGTATGATTTTTATTTTGTCTTCGGTGTATACCTAGGTCAAAAAGTGGGATGTATACTGACGTTGGGTGAGTGTGTGTATGTGTCTGTGTCTTTCTCACCCTGTCTTTCTCTCTCACCCAAGCACACAAACATACATCTCCCTGCATGTGTGTGTATTACATACGTGCACACAAATATATATCCACACTCAGAGACGTGTGTACACACAGAAGTATACGCACATCTCCCTCATGCACACCCCCACCCTCACACACCTCATCTGCAGTTATCGGAGGCATTGTGTGTGTATGTGTATGTGTGTCCATCCGCACACCGCTCTTTGTGCTATGTGCATACAGGCATCTCTCGCTACATGGATAAACATTCCCTCTCCTCCCAGCAGAGGCTCTATGCAGCTGTGATCCTGCCCTATAATAAGAGCGGTATTCCTTCCTTCCTTCTTTCCTTCCTTCCTTTCTTCTTTCTTTCCTTCTTCCCTTCCTTCCTTCCTTCGGTGTGCTACTCGGAGACGGTAGTGCTCCCTTCTTGGAGTCTCTCCCAAGCTGCAGAATTGGCATCTTTCCCTGAGGTTGTCCGAATGGCAAATGGCATCATCTGTAGCTCACATTCTTGCAGCATCTCATGGCATTTCCCTCGATGTCAGCTACTCCCTTTTGTTTGTTGTTGACTGGGCTGGGTGTGGTGTGGGTTTTTTGGAGTTAATTGCAAACGAACCCAAATGGCAAACGCGCCACCAGCTTGCGGAAAAACAAGAGAAAGGAAAAAAAGCCAGCCCCACAAAACGCCTTCTGCTGCGCCAGATGCCCATGTTGCCCCTGGCATGGAGAATGGGCACAAGGGGCTTGTTGTTGAGGTTTTTTCTGTTGCTGTTTTTATTGTTCGCATTTCCCTTTTCCCCTTATTTTTAAAGACTCCAAGATGCCGGCCTCGGCTTGGAACGGAGTAGTGTCATGGCGGAGATGACGGCCTTTGTCTCACAGGGTGTGAAAGCATCCGTTGTGCTGGCTCCATTGCGGCAGAGTGACGTTTAAAGGGGGGAAAAAGTGCTGAAAGTCCGAGTTGAGCAGTGCTGGCGGGGGAGCCCCCATCCTCATGGTGGTTTGCGTCCGAGGAAGGGCTTGCAGCGGAGGAGTCTGGTCTGTAATCCTGGCACTTGCACCTTTGTCGCTGCCTGCCGCTTGCTCCTGGGGGTCTGGATAATCTCCCTTGGCTTTACCGCACTGTCTGGCCCACGCACGGGGCCCCCGTAACATATACCCGCTGCCGTGATCACAGGGAGCTGTGGCGTTGCCACTGAATGGATGGCACTGTGCCAACTCCGCTGCCATCCGCCCTTGCAGCTCTTTTCTCCCTCCTCCCTCCCACTCTCCCCTCCTCCCCCTCCTCCCGTCGACTTGATGTTAATTAACACACGGGTTAATTGATTTTAAAAGCTGAAGAATTACAGTTAACTTTTCCCACAGGGTAGGGACGCCAGCCGCCTGGCACGGCTCTGCTGCCTGGTGCAGGGGGGCAGGGAAGAGCCCGCAGCAAAGCCCGGGACTGCAGAGGACGGATGGACGGACGTTGGCGTAGGACTGGGGCGCTCCTGCCTCGTCCTCCGATGTGTCACCGCTAGAATTTGCTATAAACAATCGAAGTGACCCCTCCCCTCACCTCTTCCTCCCTCCCTCCTCGCAGCAGGGCAAGCTCTGTAGAAGTTGCAGCAGGGACACCGTGCCCCCAGAGCTTAGCACGGCACCTGAGTGACCTCTGCTGAGGTGGGGCAGCAGAGGACTCTGACTGGGGTGTGCTGGTCCTGTCATCAGGGCTCCTTTTAGATTCCTTAATGGCCTCAGGTACATCACTTGGGGTGAAGCATCTCAACCAGGGGAAAGTTAGTTTGTAATTAAGAGAGAAATAAACCATGTGAGGGCTTTTTGTTGGTATTTTGCCCTTGCTCTAACTCGCCCCCATCTCTGCCGCAAGTGAGGGCGAGTGACGGCACAGCTGGGAGGGACGCAGCTATGCCGGGGACTTGCTGCTTTCACCTTCCCCTGCTTTCATTTTATTTCATTTTGTTTTTAAAAGCATGAAGCAAGTGAAGCGACGAGAGGAATCCATTATGCAAATCAGGTCACATTTGCATAATGTCTCATGACTGGAATATGCAAATGGCTTGTATAATTTATGAGTGCCAGTGTCTGACTAAAAGTGTTTTCCAGAATTTATAAAAGTGAGGTGCGGGGAGGGCAGTTGGGCTGGCTGCCCTGCCAGGAGGGCTCCACGCTTGCTTTTCAAAGTCCTCCTCAGGATCAGCAGCTCAAATGCTCATTAATGAGAAACAAGCCCCCTTTCCACCATCCCTCGTCTTCTTTTTCATCTTTGCCTCTGCCAAGCCCCCACCTGCTCCCTCGAACTTCCAGGAGGCGCTTGGCTGGTGAGAGGAGTGGGACTGAAGGGGGACCCGCACCCTTGGGTCAGCTGGGCTCACCCCCGTGTCCCTCGGGCTTTCCCCGGCGCAGGGACGTGCCCTGCAGCAGCACGCGCAGGAGCTGCGCTGAGGCACTTGCCTCCAACAGGCATGGTGAGATTACTGCTGCCTTGCAGTGCACCACATCCAACCCGTGTGCCGAGTCACAGCCCCGTGCCTGACCTCTGAAGAGCTGCAAGGTCAGTGCAGGGGTAGCAGTGCCACTGGAGACGGACCTTGAGTTTCCTGCCCAGAGAGTTCAGCTTCAGCAGTGAAAAGGTGTCTGCAGTACCCGGAAATGCAGGACAGGTATCAAGATTCATTTTTTTCCTCTTCTCTGCCCATGTGGAGATCTTGGCAGCATCAGGAGGAAGCAGGTAGGCTGCTTGACGTGGGGGTGCCATGCTCTGAGCGCTCTGCACAGAGAGGGTCAACAGTAACAAACACGTGGAATGCTGTGGTGTGGCTCTCTGTGTGGATCACAGCCTGCCCGCTCTGGGCAATGTCCAGCAAGAAGCAATGGGGTGGCTGCGCCCAGGGTTGGGGTAGCTCAGCCTCAGCCTTTTATGGCTCTGGAAGATTCCTGAAAGGGCTTTTGGGCAAGAAAGTATGATTGGTTTCTTGAGAATGTGCATTTAAACTGAAAAAGCATGCATGTTTATCTCGCTGGTTTTAAAACCAGTTGTTTCGTGTTACTTATTGCCTAAACTGGTGCACCTCTCACTCCAGTCAGTTTTAAAATAACATGATTTCTATACAGTTTATTTAGGAGACGCAGGTCTTGACTCTGATAGTGTACATCACACTGGGCATCTCGGAATAAAGGAGTGAATTCAGAAACTGTGCTTTTACCTGTGACTGTAGGATTCCTGGTGTAGGAATTTAAAAGGACCCTCTGCGTTAGATATAAGGAAGGCAAAACTGGCATGTCTTGGGTCTTAGCAAGTACGAGGTGGTAGAACCAGGCTCAAGGTATCTTCTGCTTATGACTGCTCAACTTGGGTGCCTCCCTCCTGCCCTGAGGGGTGGCTATCCACATGCTGCTCCTCACTAGTGCAGCTAGCAGAGATGTAGCTGAGGCTGATTTGGAGCCTGTGTCGCATCAGGGATACTGGGAGTAACTGGTGTGTGCACTGAGGGTTGCGGGAGGCCGGATGTCCCGTGGAGAGACAGGACCTGCGGTGGCAGGACGGCTGAGGGCCGCTGGAAGGAGAAGGATGGAGCCCCAGGGAATATCCCCCAGCCTGGCCCTGCAATGTCAGGAGTCAGGGCTGATACCTCAAGGCAAACCACCCTGCCTTGCTTGTCAGAAAAGCTTCTGCAAGCTGGAAACAAGAAAACATCTGTTTACTTGTTGGGGGTTGGGTGGAGCATCAGCAGATCCTGCACCAGCACCAGGGCTGGTTCTCCAGATGGTACCTGATGGTCTTTCAAGGCTGGCCAGCACTGAGGCCTGGGGCTGTGGGGTGGCAGAAGGACCTCTGGCTGAGGTGCCATGAGGATTTCAGTCTTCAGCTGGAGAGAACCCACAGCTCGTCTGGAGCTTACCCTCCTGTGCTCTGCTCTGCGCTGGGTGCTGGACCTGGTGTCCCCTCCCTCCTGCTGCTTCTACCACATGTGTCACCAGGACAATATCAACAAGTGTGGGGCTGGAGAAGCAGCAGGACCCTCTTCTCCTTCGTGGTGCTCAGTGCACAACTCAGGCACTGCTGGTAACCTGCCCTTCTCTCCCCAAGGCAGGGAGCCCTGCCACACCGTCCTCTGGCCTGGTGTCTCAGGGAGAGCAGCCTGTTGGAACCTCCCCCTGTTCCAGGGGCAGGGCTTTCTATGTATGTGTCCTTTTTTGGTGCTTTTATAAAACCATCAAAACTCGTGAATGTTTTCTTGTGGTTTTGATGCTGGAGAATGAGCTTTGTATTTAGGGACGAAAGAGCTTCTTCGGGGTGGGAGAATGAGAGCTCACCCTGCACATGCACGGAGACTTCCATATCTGACAGCCAAGATTTTGTGGGTTTCATAGGTCAAGTAACAAGAGCTGTAGCATGGAAATCACTCACGCAGTACTACTCATTTACTGTCTGTGTTCCCACTGAGGTGGTGGGTTTTGCCATCTGAACAGTGCAGCTGACTAACCACTGTTGCTTTCTTCCAGTGTTCTCCCATGTGTGACCTCTCTGGTTCATCACCTGCAGTATTGGAAGAACTCCCTGCAGCTCTTCTTGAGACTTCCCAGGACCTGTCTGCTGTTCCTGCTTTCTGCACCTTGATGGAGGTAAGCCATCTGAAACACTAATCCAGCAGACTTCTGAGCTGAGGCTTCTCTGCACATGGGGCCTCCCCAGCAGAGCACAGTTGAGCCGTGTGCCTGCTAACAGTACCTGCTGTTAAAATTTCTACCAAGAAGAGTTCCCACATCGAGTTTAGAGTCTTTGTTTTAAACAATCCTGTTTTAAAGAAACCTCTGCCACCTTCCATTCGTCAAGCATCAGTGATGGTTTAAGCAGCTGGATACAGTCATAGGTAACCACCAGGGCCTCCAATTCACTCCTCACGTCTCCTGCGTAAGGCATGTGGCATCAGATAATGCTAGCCTGGGCTAGGAGGACGCCTGTGATTTTCCACTCCTACCAGTGCTGAGCTCCATGACAGTGTCAGCTGTTGCTGCCAGTGCAGTTCTGAGCTTGCAGCTTTGTCCCACCCTTCCTCAGTTTTGCACAGCAT
Organism: Ara ararauna; assembly: GCA_028858755.1. Lineage (NCBI taxonomy): Eukaryota > Metazoa > Chordata > Aves > Psittaciformes > Psittacidae > Ara > Ara ararauna. The sequence goes on along the minus strand of CM054410.1, from coordinate 2,007,851 downwards.
GGGCGAGGTGCAGGCAGATTCAGGTGCTTCCAGAACACAGGTCTGTCAGCAACAGGCATCAGCCATCAGCATTGCATTACCAGCCCTGGCACATGTGATGGATGTGCCTGACATTAAGAACAGATTGTCTGCATGGGGCTTATTGCCTGATGGTTGTAGATAACAACAGTTGTAAGCAAGGTGTGTGAAATCTTTAAATCTTTAACAAATCTGTCATTAATCCAAGCTAAGCAGATTAAAGCTGACGGCAGGCTTTAAAAGGAAGCAAGCTGATCACTTGCAGGGAAGAGAAAACATATACAATGAAAAACAGTCAGACAGATAGGCTGTAATGTACAGGTCCTTTGTTCCTGGTCTAGATAAAACTAAGATGGCAGTCAGAACACTGGACCTCTGTCCAATGGAGCCAAAGATTCAATGTGATGAGAATGTACAGCATGATTCAGAAATACCGAAGATCCACAGGCAGGTATTGTCTCTGCACTGCAACTCGGGAAAGAGAGCATTCTGTATGAATAGCATCTTCAGAAAAACAAGATAGGATGAAAATCAGCATCCTTCTCAATGTTCAGCCCAGTGTTAAGGTCCTGAGCATCACAAGGGCCTGTTCAGGTCCTCCAGTACTCTCTCTGCAGTGGTCGCTGGAACTGATCTGTATTTTTGGATGTAACTCTGATAGACAATGAAATGGTTAAACATCTTAGTGCAATGAAATTCAGCCAGATACTTACATTTTGCTTCGTAACTGAAGAATTTGATTTTGTAGAATGAGACCCTTAGCTGGAGTGATTTGGGGTTTCTCTTCCTTAGAGCCATGTGTTCCTTTTCTAAACATATATTCTGAGGTGTAAAGTACATAAACATTGCTAGCTGTAGATGAAGGGAAAGCTCTTCAGCAAAGGCCAGACATATGATAACCCATCCCTGCTTGCTCTCAGCTGGCGCTCTACCCTTTGCTCCCCATCCCGTTTGTCTATTCATACCTATGTCCATGTCTCCTGCTCACCCAGGGCCATGTACTGTCTGTCCCTTTTCCTCGTGCTTTTTCTGTTCCAGTGTTCAGTGGTGCCCACTTTCCTTGCCAGTTCAGTGATTCCATTTTCTCTGTATTTGCCTTTGATGCTTGTCATGGTGCTGTCCTCACACCAACATGGATGGGGACTCTCTGCTCTAGCATCTATATATGTGTATTTCAAAGGTGGCACCATGATGAGCACTAAAATTGCAGCAGTACCTGCTGCTTCTGTGGTTATATGACCCAATGGAAACACTGATGTTAGTTCCTGAAGATTCAGGGTAACAGGTCAATGGCAGGTTTTCCAAGTTTGGTGGCAAGCAAGGGAAAACAAGAGATGCAGATAAATCTTCTGAAGGATAAATGCTGCTTGACAAGCAGAGCTGGAGTGAGCTGGGCCTACAAGATAGGAGGTTTTGGTGGTTTCCCCACATTGGCAGGTGGTGTTCTGCTCTTGCAAGAGCAGCTGAAATCTGAGGGTGCTTTGTGAGCAGGGCAGGTGGTCACATCTGTCTTCTCTACCTCATCCTGTGAGATGGGCAGAACAGACCTGGTAGAGGTGACTCAGCCTGGGCCTTCACTGGGCAAGTAGATCTTTCCTGGCAGAAGGAAGAAGCTGACTGAAGGTTTCAAAGCTGCCATAGCAATTGGTCTCCTAAAACAGTGTTACTTCTGTATTAATGCAGTTAATGCTTTGTCTAATCATGTGAGACATCTGGAAAACAAGCACAGGAGAGTAACCTGCTTCTCCCCAACTTTATCAAACTGATTAGGAATTTCTACTGTTGCTCTCAGGTGAACATAGCATATTCTACTTAAATGCTCAGATCTGCTCACCTTGCTCCCCAAATAGCTTCCGCATCCTGCAATCTGCCCAAGGGCACAATAAGTAGGTTAATGCTTGCTTCAGGGCTAGCCTGAGGGTGAGAGTTCCCTATAGAATAGCAGGGTTGTGTTTGCTCTGTGTGTGTGTGAGTTCATGTGGAGCCTTCAAGGTGAATGAACACCTACTGCTCCCATGTCATTGTTGAGTGCCACTTCCTTCTCATTTCAGCCCCAGCACTGGAACCTGCATAGCCTTGTGACTGATTACCGAGTGCTCACTTTGCATAACAAGCCTACTTTTTGTGTCAGTTCTGCATTCGTTGATGCCTGGAGTCATTCTTGGTGGTTTTGACTCTGTTTGGGAACAAGGAACAAGGACAGAGAGGTGGAAGAAATGCATAAATTATATCTATGGGCATGATTTGCATGCTGAAACATTAATATATTGCAGCGTGGAGAAATGGCTATTGGGGTTTCTATGACACAGCCCATGAGCCGAGCTCCCTCATCGTTCTCCACATTTAGAATCTGGAGCAAAAGTCACAGGCAGCTGCACATCTTCCTGAAGAGGGTCAAGAGAACCCAAGACATCTCTTTGGGGCTTTAGAGCCATGTAATGCAGGTCTGGGCCAGGACTTGCAGCCTAAATTCAGCTCTCTACCAGACCAGGCATGGTAAGGCAGACAGGACTGAGGCTTTCCTTGCGATGGTGATGTACTAAATATTTCAAATGGGTTCAGTCAGGGACTTGTGTGGGACCACGAGCAAGCTGTTTGCTGAAGATCAGAGTCTGTTCTGCTGCAGAAAAGGAATGTGGCCAGGGACTCAAGTCTGTATTTTGTCACAAATCTTCTGCATAACCTAGGTTATATGGAGCTGATGCCACCGTGTAGAAGCTAGCTCTTCACTTTCCGTCTAGCTGCTCAAGCTCTGGCTCACCCACCAAGGCCACATCTCTGTTTTCCATTGTGCTTTTCTGGTGGTGGTTTGGTTTCTTTTTTGCTTCAGCCTCACTTTACCAGAACAAGTGATAAGAAACAAGAATTGAGGTTTCAGCTGGATTTTAAAGATCAACATATTTCTTGGTCATATTTGACTCAGGTAAGCAAATCACAGCTTGGAAAAGGCTAAAGAGGTATGTTCTGCCTACTTTCAGGTGTCAAATCTGCTCCAAGCAACCTTGAGCTTAGGCAGTCAGCTTCAGAACAGCATAGCTGTTCCTACACTCAGCTACTCAATCTGTGTGTTGAAATCCCAGTCCTGGAAGAAAGCCTGTGTGATGACATGGGAATGACACAGGGTGTACACTGCCAGCTCCTCAACTGTGTGTATCTGAAGTGGTGGAGTTAGAGCTGGAGATGAGATTCCCTCTTAGCAGTCTAGCTGCAGATAGCCCTACACGGAACAAGAAGGTCGTGGTGAGGAAGCAGGAGCTCTTGCAAAGGGAGAACTTGGGACCAGAAAGAGGAAGCAGAGTGCTGTGCTGTTAGGGAATGGAGTACTCTTTTTCAAAGTGATTTGGGAAACTTGCACTGCAGCAAGAGCCAGCGGAAGCACTTCTGTCCCACAGGAATGGATTGTTCCTTTTCTGAAGTGTGCTGGTCTGCACAGACTGTCACATTGGATTGCTTCATTCTGTATTTCCCAGGTCCCACCTCAAGTCAGCTCCTTCCATTGTGAAGCTGTGGAACACATCAGTGAATACACCAATGGACATTTTAACTGCAATAAGTGCCCAGGAAAGGTGCTAACAGAATTCAGACAGAAGCAGTGTGGATTCCAGTGGCATGGGCAGTCTGGCATAGCCTGAGGGTGCTCACACTGCTCTAGCATTAACTGCCCAGTTCCACCTGCACAGGCAGAGACCTGTCCAAGCACAGCAGGCAAAGCTAAACCACAGCTTCAGGATGCTCTCCCACAAAATGGTGAAATTCCCAGTGAATTGTACTACACTAGAATATTGTAAGACTTTAAAATAAAGCAAAGAACAACACTAAGCCTACAAGTAAACACCAAATTACAGGGTGTGAATGTTCACTTATGTTCCTCAGACATGCACACCCAGAACGTGCCAATATCAACACAGTCTGTCGGTGCAGGGATCTGGGCTGCCCAGACCTCCCACCCTGCAGAGCAGCAGTCTGCCCCTTCACGAAAGATTCAAAGAAATCCTGTGGATTTTTCAGTTGTTTAGCCTTAGATTTTCCTCTTCATATTTCTCAAACTGCGATTTTTTCCATTTGCTCTGTAGTTTGTTCTTCTTTGATGCTGCTTTGAAGCATCATCCATATTAAAATGTGAATTGTCTTTGAAAATTAATTATTTAAAAGGTGTGAAACACAGTGTTTAGACAAAACATTCTTATCTTCATTGAAAAGAGACATGCATTGAGTAATTACCAAATTAACCTACTCTGAACCCAAATTAAGAGTTTGCATTAAATTTTGCAAGTTTCCTTAAATCTTTTTAAGCTGATTCTTAAGCGATATTAGACAAGGCTTTGATTTCAGTTCTGCCATGCTTATATGCTCTTTCTTGCATTCTTTTTTCATTCCTCCTTCGTTCTTCCAGTTCCCTGCCTCCCAGCCCTCTGTTCTTACCCTCCAGTCTGTGGGTTGATTTTGTTTCTTCATAGCTTCTCCCTTTTTCTGCAGCATCACTGGCAACTTGCTCCTGTTCTTCAGGTCTCCGCTTCCCTGACTACCAGTAGCATGTACCTGAAGGTCCTTTTCCCTCTCCTCCTTCCTTGAAGTCTGTGGAGTCTGTTTCTCCTCTGAAGGGCACAAGGGCTATTACAGAAAGGACAGGCTTACCCGTGCATGCCAGCAGTGCATGACAAGGAAGGTGCTAAGTGGGAGTGACTGTGAAATGCAGGAGCTGATGCTGTGCATCTTCTCCAGCAGCGTCTGTCTGAGTGCTGAGGCGCAGGAACAGATCCAGGCACTCCCAGCCCACCCTAAGCTCCTGCACCTGCACATATGGGCCTCAGGCTGGCTCGGGCAGGGATGTGGATGCAGTGGAGCTCACTCAGGCACTTCGGCTGTGTCTCGTGCCATCAGGTTGCCCTTTGCTACTGACAGACTAACTCCAGAACAGGAATACAAGCCAAAATATGTCAGTGATTTTGAATTTCAAATATGAGCATTCAAAAGCCATGAAATGAGAAGTTTAAGGTGCTTACTGCAACATGAATCCACTCATGTTGGATATGAGTAGTATTCCCTATCCTTGCTCGGAGTCCTGAATCCATATCTCAGTGAAATCAGCTGTCCAAGCAGCCAGGGCTGCCGAAAACAGGGTTAGAGGACAACAGGGAGAGGTTTAGTATGTTTCTTACTACAGACTTTGACTGTGGCAAGGAAAGGTTAAAAGTGTGCCCAGAACTCTGTATTAAAAATTAATTTACTATTTAAATTTTAATGTTCAAAGTTCCTGCGTTGAATTTCTATGTAAATATTAACTTTTATTGTCACATAAAGATAGTATTGACACTTTGCATTAAAAGGTTCTCTTTTTGGTTACTTGCCACTTCTTTACCCACTTTAATCCTGAAATTTTCTATATTTGTTTTTGTCTTGATGTCGTGGTTTAAGCCTCTCAGCCACGCAGTTTTGCTCACTCACTTCCCCCTCTTTCTTCCCCCCACTCCCGGAGGGATGGGAAGGAGAATCGAAAGAATGCAACTCCCACAGGTTGAGATAAGAACAGTTCAGTAACTAAGGTATAACACAAACCACTATTGCTACCACCAATAACAATAATGACAAGGCAAATACAAGGAAAGTATACAATCTCTCACCACCTATACCCAGCCTGACCAAGCAGTGCACCCCCACCCTTCCGGGTCTCTGCTCTCTGTTTTTCATCCTGGGCATGATGTGCTGTGGTATGGAATACCTCTTTGGTCAGTTTGGGTCAGGTGTCCTGTCTCTGCCTCCTCCCGGCTTCCCCTCCTCCCTGGCAGAGCATGAGGCTCAGAAAGTCCTTGGTCAGACCAAAACATTATAAGCAGTAACTGAAAACATCAGTGTTAGCAGCGCTGTTCCCAGGCCAAAAGTCAAAAACACAGCGCTGCACCAGCTACTAAGAAGGAGAAAAATGACTGCTACTGCTGAACCCAGGACACTTGGCATGACTTCTCTTTAATATCTGTGAAAAAAAGAAAAAAAGAAAAAAGAAACAAACCACAAAACAACCAACCAAATGGTTTTGCCAAAATTTATTTTAACAGAAAAAAAATACATGACTTGTTTAAGATTGGGGGTGGGGAACTTTACAGATGTTTTATTGAAAAATGCAAAAGCTTCTGTGTAAAGATCTTACTATTTTTTCCAGAAATACTTTAGCAACATGCTGCTTGAATTCTTGCTTTCAGAATTAGCTTCAACTTTGATATTCCACATCCTCCAGCCATGCTGGGAGTGCCTGGGGTTCTCTTCCACCCCATTCCCTGCATGCCCTGTGCCTGTGGGAGCACACCAGTCCCACATCCTCACTGCATTCCCAAATGGCAAAACTTGGAAACTTGGCACATTGGGGCATCTTCAGCTCAGTGTCGTTGTGCAACACAACCACTCATGCTGCCCCACACCACTGAGCGCTGGGGATGTGCTGTGTGCGAGGCCACTGCTCTGTGAACAGGCCAGCAAAGGTGATTGCTGTATGGGATCTCTCACCCAGCTGTGGTGGAAACCTGGAAGTGCTGAATGAATGGCAGGCAGTGGGTTGGGAACTGTCTCCTTGGGGAACTGCTTTCAGAGATGGAGGCAGCCAAGGGTTTGCTACATTACTGGAAATAGTGGACAAGCAAGAACCCTCATAGACTGTCTTTATTTTCAAAATTTTCAGCTTGGAACATGAAGGTGTTTCTCTGTAGAATTGCTGAGCACTCACAGTTTTGCTTGAAACATATGAAATGCTATAAAGTTGTTAAGTTCTTGACAAATCAGAACTAGACACCTCAAATCAAGCACCTAAAATTAGAGGACACATCTAGTGCTTGGATCTCTTTCTGTCTCTATGTGGTGTCTGGCAGATAATAAAAGATTTTTCTCACAGGGGTACTGAGATTAGGTAATGCTCTTAGAGGATTTAGGTAATGATAAATGCCATAGAAATTCCCACAAGGAGACTGATAACAATATTCCGTGTGAGGTTTGGAAAACATGCACTAAATCCAAGTTGAAGCCACACACTAAGTTGTGGGAGAGACAAGGGATTGTTGACTGGTTACCTTTTCTGTGCACATCACCCACATTGTGAATGAGTTAAGTCCAGGATAGTACAGGATCATGAACCTGGAATCCACATCACATGCTTATTCAGAAGGGCCCAGATACTGCTGGCAACCTTAATTCTGTCATATCCAGTGGTCTAACAGAGTCTTGTAATTGTGGTATTTTTCTAAAATAGTTTAACTGTAGGCACTATTTTTAAATTAAGAAATACGTCTGTTCTCATATATGTTTCCATACTTAGCCCAGCTAATGATAACTGCAAGGGTTAGTCATTCTTTGAAAGAATTCCTCAGTAGCAAATGTTAACAGAGACACCAGAGCATTCTCCTGGCTATTAATCTGCAGATAATAGAAGGTCCATTTCTTAAGTACACACGGAAAAAGAGAAGAAGAAATACTGGCTATGACACAAAATGAATTGTCTTCTTCCTTGCCCTTGTAACCTAGGGCATGTAGTGCAGGCTGCCAGCCATTGCATTACAGATTTAAAAGAGCTGGAATCTCTCAGTTCTTTAGCAGGTTGCCTGATGGATTGGTGAGTAATGTACTTGAAGAGTGCATTACAAAGCCCCAGACTAATGGCTAGCTCTTGCCCATGGCTTTTGCTATAGATCATTCATCGTGCTATTCATAAGCTCTGCCAGTTTGTGTCTGGCACTTGTGCTGCTGCTGCTAACACCATTTGCCTGATGAATTCTGCACAAGCATCCCCCATGTTTTCAGAAGGCAAGTAGTAAACAAGAAGAAAAGAGTGTCACAGTTCTCCAGCAGTTCTCCTCCTGCTCTTTTGGAGGACATGGTAAAGGATAAGGGGATGGACAAGATGCCTACTCAGCCACTATCGCTAGCACAGTAGGCTGTAAAAAACGTCTGGGGTTTCTACAAGGCACCTTCCTATGACTTTTTGAGGAATTTGTGCCTGTGAACTTTGCTTGACTGGGATGAGTGATGTTACAGGCCATGGTAAGATAGAAAAGGAAAAGAGAGATGACCAGTTTGCTGAGTATGGCTCTTCAAAAGGAACTAGTTGGCTTCTCTGGTGTGTACTCCCCTGTGGTAGAAAGAGATGCCTAGATGTAGTCGTCAAGATTTGGCTGCTGAGTGAGCTAAACAAGGTAGAACCATGCTTCACAGCAAAGACTATCTCCAGGGCTGACTTCTGGACTGGCTTTGGTGGACAGGGCAGAGTGTGCTGAGGTGAATGAGCTGCCTTACGTCCATCCTCCACCTGGCTTTGGAGGCTTCCTCGTTCTTTGGACTCCACCACATTACTAGGACTGCAGGGGTTGTGGCTCCCTGGTGTGGTTGAGACTAGCTCCCTCTCCACTCCTTTCACTTGAACCATGTACACCCATGAGAAGTGAGCAATCCAGCAACTATCGATTTAAACTGGTGACCCACTCCACCTCCATTTTTTTGAGCCATCCAAGACCCTTTCTGATTCCCGAGTCCAGGACTGGTAGCTTTGCCAATAGAGAAGGTTCAAGCCCTTCTCAATGCTCTTTGGCTTTATATGTTTTCAAGAAATTACTTAAAAATATACTTCTGAGTTCTTTGTTAACACTTCTTGATGAGCTTATGCAAAGGATGAAGCCTTCATCTTAAGGAATTTCCTCTACTGCAGCCATCATAAAGATTGCTGCTAAAAGTAAACAGCAGAACCAAAATTGTAAAACCGATGCAGATCCTTCAGTTCCAGTAGTTCTGGAACTGGAAGTAGCCCAAACTGAGCATCAAACACTTTAAATTTTCCAGTTTACTCCATGTGTTAGGAATGTTGTGCCTTTGGAGGAGACAAGAATAATGACATCGATGTACTTGGGGTGGTAGGTATTCTTTGAGAGAACAGCCTCTTTTTACTGGGGCTATTTTTCCTTCTCCACTTCAAATACAGCTTGAGCATGTTTTCATTGCCCCAAGCAGGAAGAAAGTTCTGGTTCTTTGCATTATTCGCATTAATTCTGCAACCAGAAGTCTGAAGGCATTTTGGATACAGGTGGAGGGTGAGAGGGTTGCAGACAAAGACAATGCTGCTAAAAAGGAGGATGCCATGAAGCATCCCCAGTATGAGATGAGATGCCATGAGAAATCCCCGGTAGGATTGTTAATCAGTTTATTTGCATGTTCTTCTGGAAGATGTGTCTGGTAATAAAGCATCATCAATCTATTATTTCTTTTGACCGGTCCTTCTCTTTCTGAGACTGCCTATGTAATACCTTATAGTGGCTTGTATTTAACTGAGAATATCCTTTGCTTGTTTCCTGTCTTCTAGCTTGAGTTTTCTTTCTTTAACAAGCACAACAGCATGCTGCTCTATCTTCAAAGAGGAAATTAATTCTGTCCGCAAAAGGGTCAAGTGCTAGAAAGTGCATAGCAATGCAGTTTGCATGGCAGGATCCAGGAGATATGATGCTAATAAGATTCTAAGATGAGAACAGCAGACTGGCTCTGGGGATTCAGATGAAGGGTTCTGTAAATTTTGAAAGAAATAGTCTCCAAAAACTAATGATGTCTGCTTTCCAATTCATTAATAATGTGGAGCGGGGAGATGGGAGTGAGAAGCAGGCCATGCTTTGAAATATCAAAATGTAACAGGGAAAAACAGTGAGAGCTCATCTCACTGGGGTCATAAAGCTGGGAGAAACAGGCAGGCTGCAGGGGAACACAGCATCGATGCCTACAGGGAAGGAAATTACACTGTGTGTTCTGCTGGGTGTAATTTACGCACAGACTCTGTGCCAATGGTGATGTAAAATTTCTATGCTGGAAAAGATGTTGCTATATTGACAGAGGTTTTTCAATATTGTTGTTTAAGGTGACTTGCTACACAGGACGTTGGATGGATTTTATAAACATACCTGAATTGTCTTTGTGTATTTATAAATTACTCTTGCTAAATCTTCCCCTTTACACTTTTTGCATTGCATGCATGAAACTGAGTAACAAGAACCTGAACCTTGTTTGTAGTTAATAGCGGAAGAAAACCCTCAGGCAAAGCCTAATGAACCAACAGCAATTCTGAGCTTTCCTCTGTAATATCTGGAGAGAGTGTGCCTTTCCAAGCGCTGCCTGGACACATGGTGTGACCTTGCTGCTTAACATCAGGAAGATTTCCCATTACTGTACAGTGTTTGCATGGAAGTGCTATTGTGCAGGTATTACGCTGGAGTCTCTACCTTATGTGTGCAGAGTTTACAGCTAATAGAAAATGTCTGTTCTTGAAGAGACTCCACTCCTTGTGGGAAGGAGTGCAGCAGGAGGACTTAGCCCTGCCTTTATTCTGACAAAGCTGTTAGGATTTGCAGAGTAAGGTGAAGGTTTTCCTCCTGTCTTCTCCTTTGATCTGCGTGATATTCTCTCCTCTAGCCTTGAAACCTCCAGTCAGCGATGCCTGGGGAAGGTCTGGGAGCCTCTGACCAGCAGCAGCTCCAGCAGGGGCTCTGCTGCCACTGGGGACGGAGCACCACGCACTGCGGCTGCAGCCAGGGGCAGCAGCCATGGACACGTTGCTGGCCCTCTCCTCGGAACACCCGGCTTGTCGCAGGTGTGTGACAGAGCCCTTTCCAGCCCCAGTACAACCAGCACTTTGTCTTCACTGCACTGTGCTGCCCTGAAGCTTTTTTCTTGTGGGCTGCTTTCACAGCCTGCAGGTCCCATCTGTTTTCTCTAGTTTGAGTCACATCATCTCAGCAGCAAGTCATGCTCAAGACAAGTCATCTGTCTTGGGTACAGGAGCAGGGATTCAAAGAAGTGTTTAGTAAGTGGTAGCTTGTGGCTGGGATACCAGAAGAGCTGTTTTCATGAGAGCTTCTGCAGAATTGGGAGTGCCTGGGATGTGGTGGGTGATTTTTTGGGATACGGCTCATCAAGACTGGCCAAGAGGCTTGGGCTGAGTTTCGTTTCCTTGCTAAAGCCACAGCTATGGAAGTGGGGCCCTGCATCATGTCTGCAAAATGTTCACAAAACAGGTTTCTCTTATAAGTGTTTTTAAATACTGTGTATTTCTTTATCAAGATACCATGAGGTCCTCGATATTGAAGGTATGCCTCAGTTGTCCCTGGAGGAACCACAAATACACTGGCACCAACTTCAAAAGCCAGAGCCTTTTGAAGGCCATCAAAACCACCATCTGTGGTTTTTAAGCATGTTCTTGGTCTTCAGTGAACATAATCAGCAAAACTTTACAACCCTTCCCATGAACTGCAAGGATACAGCCATGTGTATCAAATCTTCCACTTTCCTCATATTTGCGATTCAGATGTTTCCTTGAAGAAGAGCTGGGGAATTTTTTCCTCAGGAAGTCTCAAGATAGATAGATAAGGATTTTCTTGAAGGTCTTCCAGTGAAGTTCCTGCTTCTATTCAGTGTCTCAGCACCAGGTTACAGAATGACTTGCCTACAGCCACATAGTCAGTCAGGGAGCAGACAAGCGTTCACAGCTGCTTCAGTGAAGATACGGTTGTGTGCATCAGGAGTGTCTTATGGCATCAGTAAAGATATGAAAACCAGCTGGTATATGGAGGCCTTTTTCATTGATGTTCTTCACTAGCCACTAGCAGCTTAGCTCATTTTTGTGTCAATGATCTTCCAGCAGAAATCATTCTGGCTTGGAGCTTGGCAGCGACATTACTGTAGCTATCCGGACCCTGGCATGAATAGTTTTATGGTCTTTGCTTCTTGTAAAGGGGAAATGAACCAGCATTCCAGTGTAAAATATGAAGATTTCGTAAGCCCAAATTTCCTGAGTTCTGCGCCCCAGGTAGATTGACTGACGTGTGATGACCACCTCAAAAAAGTTCTGCATTCCTGTCTGATTTGTATCAGTTTGCTGCTGACTGCTTTTTCCAGGCTTTTATCTAAAAGATGAATAAAAACCCTAGGTTTTGCTGGAGGAAAGAAAATAAAGGCCAAGAAGTTTTCTCTGTTGAAAACCTAAAGCTTCTGTCTAACTTGGAAGCATACTACTGGACACATTCTGCTGTTATCCTGAGTGACAAACATCTCCTATCTCCACCAAGCTGCAAAAGCCTGCAGAACAACTACAAAAGGAGACATCTAAATTCATGCAAATCTGAATGAGATCCTTCTATAATCATGGCAATCAGGCTTGAAGAAGCCCCTGGAATCCTTTTGAGATACAGCAGGAAACACCAGGAGCCACTGAGCTCTCTGATACTCTTGATTTTGTACTGGAACCTGTTCTCCGGATGAGAAGCCCAGCTCTTCGTCCTTATGCTTTAGTTTCCAGCGCTGCATACTAGCTTTGTGCTTGCATTAACAGTGAAGGTTGCCAGCAGTGCTTGAGAATGGATATTGCAAGTGCTACCTGTGCTGTTGCTGCCTCATGGCATCCTGCTTAGGGAGAGCTGTGTTTGTGTTTCTCATCTTCTAGCTGCTCTTTGCAGTCTGAGTACCTTATCTAATAGTTTTATCTAGATCACATTTCTTTAGCTTGCTGACAAGAAGTCTATGTGAGACAGCATTAGAAACTTTTAAAGGGTCAAGATAGATGGCACCTGTTGCATCTCTTCTATCTACCTTTACCATTTTGTGGAAGGAATTTACATACATATATTAGAGAAGATTTGTTCTTGAAAAGTCCCGTTATGGGTTATTACCCATCTCCTTGTTATCTTTTAGGTACTTACAAATTGTTTAATTATTTTCCAGAAATTGGAGCTAAGATGACTGATCTATACCTCTTCGACTTCTTTTCCTCTACCCTCATTGTCATTTGTCAGTCTTCCAGTAGTTCTTGAGGTCTTAAATGCTCTTAAACTGCTTCAGTCAGTTCTTTACATACCCTACACTGAGATTCTTTAAACCCAGATAGGGTGAAAATATCTAACTTTAAACTGTGTGCCATACCTATTGGAGGCTGAATCCTTGCTGTTCACCCCTGGTATTAACTATGATAGTCATCTTTTTGCTGTTAACCTTTTAGATGAGACTGGAAAAAGATGCCATGAAAGACTGGTGGCCTTAACATCATAGGTCAATAATCGCACTGTTCTGTGGAGGGTCAAGCCAACTCTTGTTATAGTCTTTCCAGTAAATGCATACTTGCCACTTTTGATTTCCCTGGTTGGTTGCACCTCATGTTGTGTCTTACTATCTGATTGTTTCCTGTTGGTGTTTGTAGTCACCATGGAACTCACAGGGTTTAGCTGAGTTCATTTCACACTACACTTACCACACTTCCTTTGCACAATGTCTTGAACTGGTGCAGTTAGCATCATTCGTCTGAGGAACTGTACCCTGATATGTTAACATTTCAGTCATGTGAGGCATTTTAACAAGTCTTTGTTAAGCTCGTTTAATTGTGTTATTTAGCATGAATTAAGAATTAGAATAAAAAACCCCACAGAATACAGAGGCTGGAAAGGACTTCAGGGGGTCTGAATTCAATCTCCTGCTCAAAGCAGGAGTAACTTCAAATTAGGATAAGGTTGTGCTGGATCTTGTTCAGTTGAGTTTTCATCATGAAACCTCCTTAAAGGTCTCTGAGATGGTGAGTCAAGTGCAGGAGAAGTGCTGGCTGGAGACCACAGCACAGTCCCAGGAGAGCACCTCCATGTCAGACAGTTACTGTGTTCCTCTTTGCACACAGCCTTTCACTTTCTTTTGCTGTGCTTCCCCTTGCTTCCATGAGAATGCACATACACATCAGTGAAGAGTATAGTGATTTTACAGCTTCTCCTTCCACTTCCTCAGCATCCAGGATTTTCTAAGCTCAGCTGATGCTTAGGACAGCTGCTGAGATCCATTGCTTCTGAAAACCAGACATTGTGCCTGTCACTTCAGTGTGCCAAATAACCTGTGTTTTATGTGTTGTTATGCTGGTTAGAGATGAGGAATGCCGCAGTAAGAGGAGGTGAGTGGTGGAAGATGTCTACACCCTTCATGTAGTGAGTCATGATGCAGGAATGTTGGGTAGGGAAGATTTCTGTATTCTGAGCTGCCTGCTGGTGGATTTCTTGTTTCATCACAAAACCTTGCATTTTCCATTGAGGAGGGAGTTCAGAGATCTGCCAGAGGGACGGTGTCTTGGTGGCATTCAGACATTGCCTTATGATCCTTTTTCCACTCCTTTTCACATATGCAACGTCTCCCCAGCATTTCACTTTCCAGCACTTCACACCAAGCAGGGCTGTCTGATTATTCCTCATGATGGGTGTAAAACTGCCTGGATCCATGGCAGCCCTACTGCAGAAAATCTCCTGTGAAGAGTAAGCTCTCATTTCAGATAAGAAGCCAGATTTCAGTGGAAATCCATACCGGACTCATCATCAGGCCGACATGACAAGGGCTGGATAGGGTTTGTCCCCTGCCCTTCCCTATCTCTCAATTCAGTCTACTGCAGACCCTTTTGAAAATCTAATTACACAACATTCAATGCTATGAATTGCTTATTTGTGGGAAGGAGATCCACAAAGAGCTTTGTAAGGAAGAGCAGAATGCAGCACACCATTTCTTCCTGTGCTCTGCTCCCCCCTGCATTCTCATGTACATCTCAGATTTGCTTTGCTGAAGCTGGCTGCTGCTGATGCTACCATCCACAAACCTCTCCTCTCACACTGCAGAATGCTTCCTGCACATCTCCAAGTCCTTTCAGGAAAGGAGATGTTTGCTGCCCCAGGCAGTGCTGACACCTTTGTTGGGTCTCTCCTTGTGAAGCTCAGTAGAAACTGCTGACTCTCCCAGGCAAGTCCAGGAGAGTTTCAGGAGCAGGATTAAAAGGTGGAGGTAACAAGGGGAAGGAGGGACAGGTTTTGTGATAGGACAATGCAGTGTCACAGATCCCTCTGGGACAGGAGCCAACCATTGTACAAGGCTACACCAAGTCCCAGCATGGCATTGTGTGAGTCTCTGAACCCTTTTTGGGCCTCAGTTTCCCTGCTTGGGAGAACAGTGATGGTAAACACAAGCCCCTCAGGGCTGGCAAAACCGTGCTGCTTCCTTTGGGTTCTGTACCTCACTACTGGTATCCCGCGCTTTGCCCTGCTCCGGAGGCCACTGCAGTACGTGGCACACACAGCCTGCTCCAGGCACCCATGGAGCCCTGTGTCCCGGCTACTAGGCTGAGACGTCCCTCCCACCGGACACATGGCACCAAGGCTGGACCCTGATACTGCCCCAGCAGCAGCCACTGACTCCATTACAGACCCCGGACAGGCTGCAGATTCCACAGCAGGACTCTGATCTCCCAAAGGCAGATTTTCTTTTAATTAAATATGAAAATCTGTAATGCAGTCAGCATGATGCCTCTTGGTATGTTTATTTTTATACCCCATTTATTTGCTTTTGTTCTCAACATACGCTTTCATTCTGAAAGAGATTTTTATACTGACCATCTGTGCATTATAAATGAATTTCAGACAGGACTGAAAGACCTGGGGAGCATGGTCAGTCAAGTTTTTTGGTATCTGAGTGAAAATAGCTGCCATTTACAGATGTGGAATAAACACACCAATTAGTCTTTTTCTTAAAATAATATTGCAAATTTAACACTTTTAAACTGTTGTTTTTAGGTTTCAGGATTACCAGGCTCTTGAGATTAGTGAAGTATTTCATACCTCATATAGCTAATGTTTCACTTTCTGTGTCTACATCCAGAAAAAAATATTTATGGTTTCAATAATATTTTGCCTACATCGTCATGTTTTTCTCTGCAGCCAAAGGGCAAAAAGCATTTCATTTTCCCAGCACCGAAGGTGATGGCGTTATCTATGTGTTTGTGTACCTGTAACTGTAGTTCTGTACCCAGGCTGGATATCCTGAGCCAGAGCCCCATAGATGTCATGAGAACAAGCAGGGAGCATGCCAGACCCTGCTAGCACAGTACCTGCACTGTGCTTGCCTGCAGAGCAGAGAACTGCTGCTCTCCTCAGCTTTCTCCCTGCTCTACCTGCCCGTTGGTATGGGTTGAAATGATGAAACGTCCTGCATGTGCATCTCCCTGAGGAGCCCTTGCTGTGGTATGAGCCCCATAGCCTCTGCTGGTGACACGGTCATGTAAGACCTTGTGCCCCCGTATCCCTGCAAGTCAGCGAAAGCTCTGCTGTATGGCTCTCCCCACACTGCCAAGGGGCAGACCTAGGGCATTGCTTTAGGGGAGACCCTGTCCTCCCACTTCGTGTTCCTGCTGTTGGGCTCCTGTCCTGGTGCTGGCGTTTTGCAGCGGGAGCCAAGTGAGGCAGAGACAATGTGCTCGAGCATTCTGTCTGAGGGGAGTTTGGGAAGGGGGAGAGGGAAAAAGGCTGTTAGATCTATCGCTGGCAATTTAGATTCAGAGACATTTCATCTGCAGTTCCCTCAAGTGTTGAATTGAATAAAACCAGCACAGTGGAGGAGGATGTGGGGGAAGGGCTCCAAGCACTCTCGGCTGAACAAAAAGAGACAGGCAGCTCATAACAAAAATGAATTGCATCCCTGAGCTGCCAGCACCGCTCCATGGGAGGGAAGGAGGGCGTGTGGTGGAGCCCACCAGCGGGCAAGGAGATGGGCTCTCTGCAGCACTCCTGCTGCCCCAGCACATCACAGCACCTGCTTCTGGGCCTTGTGGTGCTCGCTGCGGTTGGAAGCTCCAGCTGTAGAATTAAGCAGGAAGAACAGTCCCAGGCTTTTTTTGATGGTTAAAAAAAAAAAACACGTTCCAGTGACACAGAAGAAAAGTGTGAAAGTGAAACCCTCAAGGGTCAAAAATGCAGGAGATAAAGTAGCTTAGCTCTTAAAGTTTTGTAAACGCTCGCTGTTTGGGGCCCAGCCGGCGGTCATGGGATGGCAGAGCTGCCCTCATCAGTAGGTGTTTCCGCTGGTCTGCCTTGGAGAGGTAATTGCTGCTGGCTTTCGTTCCGGCCATGCATTGCAGCATTTGTTGTTCTTTGGATCTATCTTTCATTCCATGATCATCAGATGAGGACATGGAGAGCCACACAGCCTCCAGTCATGGCAGCCAGTCGAGAGAATCAGCGTACAACAGAAAATGTACTCCTTGCGTGTGGTGCCACTGCTCCCACGGGGGTGCTCCCAGTGGCTTATAAAGTCACAGACAAACCTCAAGAGAGGTGTCTCCAGCCTGGCCATGACCTTCCCTCAGGACTCCCCTTGGGACACTGCGGTGCCGCTTGCTTTGCTGGCAGCACCTCTCTCTGCTGCAGGCCTCACACTCCAGCTTCCCTGGGGTGGCTGCTGGTTCCCTCCCTGCCAGGCTCCCCAGAGCTGCTGGAGCTCCATTGTGCTGTATACAGCTGTACAGGAGACCTCCTGATGGCCAGGCCAGCACAGCACTTTCACAGATGCTTACATAGCAGCAGCACATCTTTCAGTACCTATTCAGGCACAAGGCATAGTTCTAACGTGTTCACCAACATGTGCTTACTGACATGTCCTAATCCTCTCTTGTGCCCCAGTGTGGACATGGCCTGTGGGCAGGATTTGTATGTGATTGCAGCCCAGAATTCCCTCAGGTGTGCAGGACCTGCGGGCTGCTGGATGGTCTGTGTGACTCAAGCTTTTGCTAGCCTTGCCTTGTCCATCTCAGGCCTAAGGCACTGGTAGGCTGCTGGGGTTTTCCCTGGGGAATATTTAGGCCTGCTCTGAGTCCCATTCCATACAGGGTTAGGAACTGGTCTGCGCCAGCATTTCCAGCAGTGGTGGGGTAACAACAACCCTGCTAGTGCATCACCCAGAGCGGGCACCGGGTGCTTGAGCAGGGTGGGTTCACACTGCTCAGGTCCCACAGACACTGGCTCAGACACAGGTGAAGGGGCAGGCTGACACTCCTCAGCAGTTACTTCTTCCAAAAATGTGTTACTGGCTCATGTGGAATGGTGGATATTTTGTTTGCCCCATCATCTTCACTGACCTCCTCGCTGCCTTATAACACCTCAGTGACAGATCTTCAGGTGTGCATGCAGTGAGTACGTGCCCACGGCCAGCATGTGCTGCCACAGCCTGGCATGTGAGCAGAGGTAAGTATGCAGCCTCAGGAGAAGCCGGCATAGGGCCGCAGGCAGGGTGCATGCATGGGGCCAGCTTGACCCAGCTCTCCGTGCTTCACTGAGAGAAGCCCTCTGAATAAGCAGCATGTGCAGTCGGTACCCTGCAGCTAAAGTCTGGCCAGCATCGATTTACCCAGCAGTGCAGCAGGACAGCTCAGGCTGGTTCTGAAGCTGTACTGGTTATGACTTGGTGGAGCGCTGTGCTCACACTGAAATGTCCCCTGCCTTTGCTGGGCACAGTGCAGAAGTGCATTGAAATGCAAAGGCAAGAGCAGGGTGAGGAGTCAGGACTTCTCAGGACAGGCAGCCATACCTGTCTTTCAAGTCATTTCAGTTGTGAAACAGGGGTCATGATTCTTACTTACGTCACAAGGACTTGGGAGCCTGATTAGCTACGACCTGTAAAAGACTGAAGAAGTCTTACTGTGAATCTAAGACCAAAGAGTGGAGAATGAGAGAGGTTGTCTTACGGGCATTTATTATGCTGCCCTGATTTTCTCCTTGCGTTATCGATCCAGTGGCTTGCTAAGATACAGCCCTGCCTGCTGTAGTGGTTTAATTCATTTTTAAGCATCATTATTTTTCATGTTGTGGTCTTCCCGTGCTTGGGGTGGTTCTCACTGCCCATCCCCAAACATGTCCGCTCCTGTCTGTGTTTCATGGCATGTGCTGCTCCCACATGTGTGCGTGTGTACACCAGGGAGATGGAGAGACAGCTTCAGCTACACTAAGCAATTAAACTCTGGTAGCTCAGGGATGAGCAGGAGGCCGTGATTTTCTTTTCCTTTGCAGTAATTGCCTCTGCAATCAGCTTTGATCACCCGAGAGCAGAGGAGATGAGTGCTGCAAGTTGACATCAGTGGTTTTAATATATCCATTTACATATACAGGAGCAGTGCAGCATACAGCTTTACATAGCGCCTCTGACCTGAAACCATCGCCGCTCCATAGACACCTCATTTAATTTAATACTTCACCGCCACTTCGGAAGCCACAGGATGGGGATGGGAGGGGGGATAATCAAGCCCTCACTCTCTCACTCTCCGTGAATGTCTGCAGAAATGACATGAAAGTAATTGCTTTTGAAAAGCAAAGCAGAAATGGCACAATTGATTCCACTTAAATGAGAGAAGGGCTGGGGGTGGGGGATGTTCACCCTAAACATGCCACCTTCTTTCCTGCTGCAAGCAAATCGCTACGTGGGTCTGTGTGGGGACGAAGGAGAAGACGGCTCATCTCTGAGCAGCAGCAGGGGAAGAAGGAGAGCTCAGCCAGGCAGCGCTGCTTTGGGCAGGATGCTTCCTCTCAGCTAACTCGAACCCAAAGACAAGTGCTGCTTCATGAAGCCATATGACATCCCCTGTTGTCACAGGCATTCCTGTCGCTGGGGACCTGGTAGGGAACCTCACTGCGTTGAAAATTCTCAAATTGTTCTGCCTCCAGAACCCACTCAGCTGCTAGCAGCTACGGGAAGGGGGTGCTTATTCTGCATGCTGAGGAGGCATCAGCTTTCTGTCTCTCACCCATCTCAGAGTGCCGCTGTGGGTAAAGTTTTGCAAGGCCAAGGCTTTGAAAGCTATCCAGCCTGGTGCCAGCTGGTGGATGCACATCTCGGCACCACAGAGGCACATCTCTGCCTCCCTGTTAGTGGGAGCTGGGACCCAGCCATGCCCCTGCAGCCCTACTCACATGGGGCTCCACTGTGCCTCTTCAGCCATGCAGGCATGGCTGCAGGACAGGAAAGAAAGGGAAGGGAAAGAAAAAAGGAAAGGGAAAAGGAAAGGGAAAGGGAAAGGGAAAGAGAAAGGGAAAGGTGTTGTGTGTCTTCAGCCTCTTCGGCTGTTGTCCTGTGCTGCTTATGTCCTCAGCCAAGTGCTGTTGGCAGCACAGGTTCCTGGGACACCTCTGCAGGGATGAGTCCTTGCATGGATTTTAGATATGCTACTGCTCCTTGCCCTGTCAGAGACAAGAACAAGCAATCCCCAGATGCCTCATCTCTGCATGGCAGCCAGCTCATCTGTGCTCCAGACTCCAGCCACACACAACAGCTTTGCCGTTTTCCTGGCTGCCAGGAGTTTCCCTGGCTGTTCCTCCAGGGCAGAGGTGGTCGAGAACTGCCGTAGAAACGCTGTGCATGAGGTTGTGAAAGGGATGCTGTACCTTGGTGCGGGAGCTGAGGCTCTGGACTTACGGGCAGTGGTGCAGAGCTTGTCAGAGCCACAGCCTGACGGCCTTACACAGCACTGAGGGAGCGGGAAGAAAGTGCTTTGTCTGTGCCAGGCTGAATTAGGTGGCACATGAAAAATACTCCCAGTCACCCCAGTGCTCGTTCTGTTCTCTGTCACAGACAGGAAGAAACCACCACACAGGAGTCCTGGGGATTCTTTCCAGCTTGGGAAGACTGAGATAGATACATTGGTACAAGACAAAGCAAAGGCTTTGCAGGATGTCTCTAGTGCTTGGCTCAGCCTGTGCTCGCACTGCAGTGGCAGTAGACTGTCATTGCTGGCAAAGCAGGAGTGACCCAAGAGCCAGGCTGTCCCCTCTGCCCAACACTGGAGTGTGTCCTTTGCTCTTCAGAGCACACTGTTCACTGCTGTATCCTGCACTCAGCACAGAGATGGTTCCTGCTATTGCAGGGCAGGTAAGCACATGTGCACACACTCGTCCACTCAGAATTTAAACATGTTCTGTTTTCAGTCTTAGTGTGCATTTCACTGGATAGCTATAACCTTTCTCACTGTGGGTTTGGATGGGTTACATGCATACAGAATATGGCTTGGAGGAATCCAGGATACTGTGCTAATAATAACAATGTCACTAATACATCTTTAATGTAGACATTAATGTCATTTTATGTTAATAACATGCAAATTGATTATTAATGTATTTATTGAATGTTGACAGCTGGGTGACAGTCTTCACTAAGTATGTTTTACTAATCAGTTAGCATTTAATTAATATTGAAATTCTCTCTAGGTTTAGTAAGACAGTGAACATTAATAAGGAGTCCCCTTGGTTGCTGTGCTGCAGGACGGCCACGGTGCCGCTGGCAGGGCCCAGCCACGCTCACAGCTCTGCAGGGTGTGGGCAGGGGACCCCGAGCAGCACCAGGACACAGATACGTGCCCAGGAGGCAGAGAGACGTCTCTGGGAGGTGTTGCTCTTGGGAGCCCCACATACAGTGTGGGGACAGTGCAGGGGCAGTGGGCACAACATCCTTGGCAGCCCCTGTTCCCAGGCAGAGACATACATAGAAAGCTGTCCTCTGTATCTCCTGCTTTGTTCCCGCAGCTCTGCGCAGCAACACAGCGACTGCTCACATCCAGTGCCAGCAAGATATTTGCAGTGTCTGTCCTCTGCATGTTACCTCGGCATGTTACCTGGAAACTCTGTAGAGCCCTGTTCCCCATCAAACAGCTGCTTCCGGACACTCTGGAGCAGTAACAGCAGCATGCTGTTCTCCCCTGCAGTGAACATAACTGAGGGTCCTACTGCAGTTACGGCATGGCATTGCACAACCCCCTGGCCAGCTGCTCAAAGGATTTCTTAATGCTAAATTTAAAACACCAAGCAGACCAATTCTTGAGCTCTGTAGCCAGTGTTTTCTCTTGCCTCCCAGTCATAAGCAGGGCAAGAGCCTTTGCCCCTGCCCCACACACTTGCACCCACTGGATGCAGCTCCTCTCGCCCATCAGAAGGTGGCCAGCAGCATCCCTGAGATGTCCATTGGTTGCAAAGGCACTGTGGTCAGTGGCTGGGCAGCTCCACCACGGAACTGCTGCAGAACTGTTAGCTCTAGGATTGATACTTTAGTCTTGTCTTGCTAATTGCTGGTTGGTTGACATTCATGATCCCCTTCTGCTCCCTCCCTGTGTAAACTTTTTCCAGATGGGAGCCAAAAAGTGAAAATGCTGAGATCTTGGTCAGGAAGGTTGGACGGAGTCTTGGTGATGTGGTTTAGTCTGAGGTATCCCTGCCTATGGCAGGGCGGTTGGAACTAGATGGTCTTAAGGTCCCTTCCAGCCCAAACTATTCTGTGATTCTATGGCTCTATGACCAAGCCAGGGGCACTCGAGCTCCTTCCCTTTTGCTCTGTGGACAGCAGGTGCAGGAAAGGTGCCTG
The DNA here is from genome assembly GCA_028858755.1 of Ara ararauna. Taxonomy (NCBI): domain Eukaryota; kingdom Metazoa; phylum Chordata; class Aves; order Psittaciformes; family Psittacidae; genus Ara; species Ara ararauna. The sequence continues at coordinate 1,985,645 of CM054410.1, read as the reverse complement.
AAGGGGTCCTTAGGCAGGGTGAGGAGCACGGAGCCCCAGCTTGCAGCCAGATCAGGAGCTGGTTATTTAGTTATTAGTTAGAATAACTTTGGTTTTGCTCAGTTGCTGTTTCCTTCCCTCACCCAGGTTGCCTGATTCCCCTCCAGAGCAGAGGCAGGTACCCGCTGCAGCAGCCTCTGCCTTCCCTGAGTTGAACATACCGCTACTGCCGCAGGCATGCCTGTCAGATCACACCTACCATATTGGCTTCCTGTCCCCAGAACATCAGGTTTTTGCAGCTGATGTGTGCGGGGGGTGTCTCCTCCTGACAATCCCCACCCCCCGCAGCATCAGGCCTGTGCTGTTCGGGGTTTTGTTAAGCCGTTTAGTGTTAATTGATTTTTTTTTCCATTTTTTCTTTCTTTCCCTGGGCGGGTCAATAGCTGGATGCTCAAGAGCAGAGGATCTATCAACTGCAGACCAAGCAGAGGGAGAGGCAGGCAGAGCTGGAGCAGAAATGCAGCCGGATCCAGCAGCTCAGCCAGGACCTGAGGCCAGCCATCAGCTGCAGGAGGAAGCTCAGGAGCAGGTAGGAGAAGATGCCAGTCCACTCTAGCTTGGCAGCCCTGGTTGGGAAGGGAACTTCATTTAATGCATTCACAGCAATAGTGATAATCTACTGTTCCGTTTACATAGCAGCATAAGGAAAGACTAAAGATGCGAAAGTAAAGTGTCAACTCCCGGTGAGGAGGGGAAAGCCCAGGGAACCGGGAGACACCTACAGCTCTGCTGACTGTAAATAGGTGCTGGCATTGCCCTCATTTTGAGGGTGTGACTGCTGTAGTGCACAGATATCCTGGATGTTGCTCCCACTGCTGACCACCTCAGAGAGAAGGGAACAGGGTGTCCGGCAGAGACAGCACCATGCAGGACAGCACTGTCCTCGCTGGTGGTAGCAGTGACATGTAGCGTGCCAGAGACAAGCCTTGTTCAGCTCTGCTGCTGTGGATAAACTCCTCCGCTCACTGCAGGACCTGCTGACAGTGAGGGTGGGAGCACCCTCAAGGCCCCACAGCCCTGGCCGGAGGCCTGTGGGGCAGCACATGTGCCAGCCCTCCCTGTGCCAGTCCCTGCTCCTGCCCTGCTATACAGCTCCTTTCTTCCCACCCCTGTATTTCAAGCTGCCAGGAGTCAGTGTTTGCTCAGTGTATTCCTTCTGCATGTGAATATCTGGCTTAGGAGAGCATGCTGCTCCCCCGTCTCCTCAGCCACAGGCTTTTCTGCCTGATGTCCACTCGGGCACCTGTAGTCATGAGCATATTTCAACCACAAGCTGTCATTCAGATCCATGTGGCAGAGATGAAGAGAGCTGATCCTGGAAATCTGTGCAGATACTGCTGCTGCACACTGCAGGATTACTTGCTTAACCTGCATCTCTCTGTGGTACCAACTTCGAATCTCTTTCAGCACCCCATAAGCCAGGAACATTATATCTGTTTCAACAACTTGACAGTTAAATATTCTCAGTGTTCTGGGAGACTAAACCAGGTACTCTTGATATTGGAGTATCGGGAACCAGCATGCTGGATAGCAGGAATGAGCTCAGAACAGCTGGTTTGTCTGAGCAGCATTTTAGAACAGGGGAGAGATGCCCTTATTATTCTAAGTGGAAGCATTTTATTTCACTTAATTCGGTGATGGTGAATAGGTACATATGAATTTGAACATATATGAACAACATATGACTATGATGTAATGATTATGTTCATTGCATTTGAAGGAACATAATGAGATATTGTTCCATTTACTACCCAGTCCTCCATTGTTCTCTGTGTGTGTGTGTGTGTGGCTGAGCTGCTCGCTGCGAGCCTGCTCTGAGGCTGCCACCGGTGAAGCTGGATGTCGGAAGTTTGTGTCCCTTTGTCTGTGTTCATAGATGCCGGAGCACAAATGGATCTGCCAGTGTGTCAGTGGGTGCCTGTGCTTTGTTCTACCTAGGTATATGGGTGACCATGTATTGGTCTGTGCAAGGACACCATGGCAGGGCTGGAAGCACACTTCTGTTTCATCTTATAGGTAGTCTTTCTCCCATCGCATCCTTCCATCCATTGATACTGAGCTCAGATGAGCCTAGCTGCTTGGTATTGGTGTGAAAGTGCCAAACTAGCCCAGGTCTAAACTTTCTCTTACAAAACTCCTGATTAAAGTACTGAACATCAAGCCCTGTTACATCAAAATAAAACACTATTCTGGGTCAGAACGATGTTCTGCCTAGCTTTGTGTCTGGCAGCAGCTATGCCCATGCCTGGGAAAGAGCTCTTTCCACAGGGGAAGCTTGTGATACTGCCCCAAGGTGCTCACCCACCTTGTGTGGTGAAAGGGCTTCCTGAGCCCAAGCAGGAGTCTTTGTGTTTAACAGCCCTGGAAGAATTTTCATCCACAACTTGTCAAACTATTTTTGTAACTCAGGTATCACCCATTTTCGGCAGTGTCTTGTAGCAGCAAGTTCCACTGCTTAACACACATGGGATGCAGAACCTCCTTCTCTTGTTTATTTTGAACCTGCTCCCTGACAATTTCTGTTGCTTTATTGGAAGAGGCCATGAACAGTCATTCCTTAGTTACCTTCCCTGTGACATTTTTGGTTTTACAGACCTCTGTTGTGTTTCCTTACCAAAGTCCTTCTTTCAGACCGAAAGAAACTTTTTCCTTTGTTTTCCTGAGCCAGACACAGTTGCTGATAAATCTCTGGATCTGGGGGCTTTGGACTCCCATGACTGGCAGTCCCAGGATGCCTGTAGCAGGCTGTGCAAACCAGAAGCCCTCTGCAAGGAGTGTCAGGCGTAATTTAGCACTGGGAGCATGAGTTATGGTCCTGCCCTTTAAGGAAAGGCTAGCAGCACAGCCCTGCCTGTCAGCTGAGTCCCAAGCCTGATCATGAGCTCTCCTGGTGAATGAATCAGGATTTGGCGTATCGTTGCTTAATACAGCCCCCATGCTAATGTCTTTTTGAAATGAAACTGAGAAAGCTGTTAACCTCAGTTATCCAGCTGTCCTTACCATGACCTGCATAAATCATCCTAGCAGGAGCTCCCAAGAACACCACTCTCCCTGCTTTGGAACACGGAGCTGGAAGGGAAGGGCTGTGCCTCCAGCTTATGTCAGGAAGGCTTCTCTGCACCAGGGCTGTCCAGCAGAGGGACTGGTTTGTCCTCATCCCAGTGACCCTGCTGGTGCCTCAGGCTGGGGTCCAGTCCTGGACACCCACAGAGGCTGCCTCACTGCCCAGAGTACATCATGGCATTACACTGACCGTGGGGAAAGGCCACAATGTGTCTGGGAGAAGAGAGAGTGGATTTCCCCAGCGACCACAGGGACTGGCTCCTTCCGATACTCAGACACCATCCAGCCCAGCTCATGAGCACATATGTAGTTTTCAGTGTTCATTCCCTTCACCTGGAGGCTGGACTTTCTCTAGGGCCGTCTCCTACTTTTCCCACTACATCTCGTGGTAGCTAGCCTTGAGCTGCCTGCCTCTGTGGTAGGAAAGTGAAAAGAGGACAATTTGGTGGCTACCACAAGGAGATCTAAATCTACTGGAGCACAGCTTTCTCTCCACAAAGCCTTTTTAACTCTGGAAGTTGTTATCTTTATCACTTTATCTGTTGTCACTGGGCACTCTTAACTGCATTCCATCAGACAGGTTTCTTTTGTTGTTTCTGATCTAGCCATTTTGTTGGGTTTCTTTTCTCCTGCATGACTAAGGAAAATCACACCACCAACTGCATGCAAGAAACTCCTGGAAAGGGAAACAAAGCCATCTGTTCTCTATGTCAATGAAGTCACACACAAGAACTAATGGGCATCAAGAAAGATTCAGGCCAGGAACATTTTTCTAATGGAGAAGAGAACAAAACACATGAAGGGACTGCCAGGGGCCTGAGGATTCCGCATCACAACAGGCCTTTTAAGGAGAGATAAACAAAAGACAGGGCACTTGTAGGTTTCCCTGTCTTAGAACTGCAATACTGGCTATTGACTTCTTGAAGTTCATGCCAGCCTTGCTCATTTCCTAAATCTATCCTTATTCATACTTTGAAACCCTGCTCTGCCTTCTTCAGAGCCCCACCATCATCTCCTTTAGTGTTCATGTGATACCAACATATCATTTCCTAGGCTGATCCCCTTTTCTAGCAAAAAGTGACTGGACTAAAGTCTTGGAAGTGTGCTCGCATCCTATGGTGGTTCACCTGATCCCAACTTTGTGCTTCAGCTGATGTCACATCTCCAGCTGTGCTGGCTGTGTTCCCATGCTGGGTAGCAGCATTGATTTGGAGAGCATTCTTCCACCTCACTGTTATGTTCCTGCAAGCTTGCTCACAGGAGAGACTTGCTGGGGCATACACACTAGCATTTTCCCATGTAAATTCATCCTTAAGTGCCTTATTTCAGCTCTCTTCTCAAGGAACAGGGTTCTCTGTTGTGAGTGCTGTAGGCTGGAGATCTCTGTATGTGGAGAGACTCTCCCCTTCCAACCCTCCACAGCTAAGTGGAGCTGCCTAATCCCTCACATTGAAGCCTTAGCGCTCACCTGAACATACTGGGCAGCTGACTTGGTGCTCCTCCACATGCTCCAGAGGAACCTGCTGTCTGGGATGCTCCTGGGTGAAGACATGCTCCTTAGGGTGAACAGAGGGCGCAGTGCAGCTGGTTGAGAACCCGGCCCAGGGCAGACAGGGATCAGCAACAGTGCAGCAGCAAGGGATACAAGTGCAGAGCTGACAGCCCCTGAACTGCTCCCTTCAGCAACTCATCCAGCAGCTTGCTTGCTAAGCTGCACCCAGGAACTGGCATGTGCAAAGAAAGCTGGGGTTTGCCCCTTTTACCACCTACTTATCTAGTCACAAGTTACCCAAAAGCCACAACACATGCTTTGACATATGCTGAAAAGAGCAAGCAGAGCCTGGAGGATGTCAGTGGGTGATGAAGGCTCTGATACTACCATCTGTATGACATGTGCTGCTGTGCCTTAGGCTTTGGCCTGAGCACTGCAGTTCCACCGCTGGTGGTAAACAGAAGATGAAGAAAAGACGTGAGTGTAGATTTGCTATCAGAACTTTTGGATTCAATTTCCATTCTCAGTAGAATAGCTGTGTGCAGTCTCTTCCATGTGCTGCTTTGCAAATGAGTTGTGCAGGAATGGCAATCAGTCAGGCTGCCTGTAAGGTCGGCTTGATGCCATGTAGTCCTGCTGTGCAGGGGCTAGCCCAGGCCATGTGGAAGTCAGGGTCTGACTGATGGAAAGGTCTCACCTCTGCTCCTTGATGGCTATAGGAGTCTACTGCCCTTTGTCTGCCTCCTACTGCTTGAGTGCAGCCATGGAACTTCAGTAGCTGGTGAGGATATCTGCCTGGATATCAGTGGTGGGTCTGTCTGCTTTCTTTTCAGTACCCAACAGAGGGCCAGATGTGTGCTGCCAACCACAGAGCCTCACAGCTGTCTGACACATAGCAGCCATGTTAATACGAAGCAGCACCCACTTGGGTTATGGGTCCTCAGGGGGAGGGTGGAACATGCACAGACATATACTACATACCACATAGCAGGATGCAGACCAGCTCATACAGATATCCCAGCACCATTAGCAGGTAGACAGGGCCAGAAACACACAGCCAAGACAGCCAGAGGGAACTGCGAGCGAAGGTGAATGGTGTTATTTGTGTAGGAACCCCACCAGGGGCCTGAGTCTGAGAGCCAGGTCTACAACATTGGCATTACAGAGGGAATAAAGAAAATAATAGAGCGTTGACTAGAATGGTCTGCAAGGCTGATTTCTCTATATACAGCCTCTGAAGAAGCAGCCTTTGGGGCTGTGGAGAAATAGGCAGCCTCCAGGCTGTGAGGCTAATGCAGAGCCACGGCTGTTTGTATAGCTGCAGAGCCTTTAAGAGAGACTTGGGAAAACTAGCTTGGATTCCAATGAATATTTACAATTACACTGCTCCAAAGCCGAATCCAATCACAGCACTGTGGTATGCAGGCTTTGTGCATCAAAAGAAAATGAGAGGAAAGCAGGAAAAGATGGAGTTGCCTTTGGAGAGACTTATAAACACAGATCTCTCTGCTTGTGGCAGAACTAAAATGCTTTATTTCTGATAGGAGCAATTTATTCTTCAGGCATTTTGCCTGATATTAGAAAGTGCCTGGCTGGTTTTGAAGTGAGAGTCTTCAGTAGATGGTCTTTAATTTAGAATGAAAGAAAGGAATGGAAAGTGTTGTAGTCCATAATTCTGATATTGTACTAACAAACTCCAGAAATAGGGGAGCATTTCCAACTGGAGCAGGGGTCCCCTTCAGTCACTGCATTCTCGGATACCATGTGGAAATAGTATGGGCAGAGCTACCCTTGTTAAAACCATGCTTCTAGTATGATATTTGGCTGTTTACCATGCTTTGCCACTGAACAGGATGATGTAACAGAGAAAGAAGAGGGAAATGCTGAATATTCATTGCAGCTCAGTATTGGCCTCTCCTTTTTTGCAGTGGAGGGTATACAAAAATAATGGTGATGGGGAATCACTGCATGATGAAAAGATGGAGGATTTGTGACTACCAAACCACTGCAGAGAGCTGCATGCAGCAGAATAGCATGTGTTGACAAAGCAAAGGCACTGCTTGCAGTGACAACAGGAACAGCACCAAGCAAGACCTGCTGTCACGGCCTGCCCATGCTTCCCACTGAGCACCTCTTCTACACCATGCCAAGGGAAATTATCTTGGATTCTCTCACTTGTATTCCTATAACACCAAAACACCACTGCTTTGAATTAACTACAAATATATAAGGTATATCCTTGCATTACACCAAGCAGACATTCCCTAGCACCATGGCAGGATGCGTGCAGATACTTTGAGAGAAGCCAAATTAGGATTTACACTGCAAGAGTGTGCAATAACTTGGACACGGTGTGCACTTACAAGCATACCTGACCCGGGAAAGCAACATCTGAAAGGCCAGCCTCTGCCATCCCCAAGGACGCAGCAGGCAACATGTCTCCACCCTGAACAGAGGGCAGCATGTTGCTGTTCTCAGACTGTGCTAATCCCTTTGTGTGTTTTGAAGATGCTGTTTCCTGGTGCATTTCACCTTGTGGTCACACAGATCCCTTCTGCTGGATGGCAATCTTAAAGGATGCTGATAGGAAATCCCAGGAAGCTGGTCTCTGATCTGAGTCGCACCGCTGGTGCAGGGAAGCGCTCTGTCACATGCAGGCATGGCACAGGTTGTTCCCTGCAGCTTCACACGTACGGAAGTCAATAGCCCTCAGTAGGAACTTGCATTCAGTATTATACTAAGAGGCTTAAAACTGACTAAGAAGTTTCAGTAGAGCTGCAAAACCTGTTTTCAGTTTGTCCACTGGTAGCTTGCTCCAGACGGAGACAGTGCAATCTGGTGATAGATTCTTGGAATCTGACTAGTGCATCTGTGCTGGTGTATTTGGAATCATGTTGTGTAATATGAAAAGCAGTCATTCATTTCATTCATTTGAAGTTGTCTTGGAGGAATGGCAGCTGCCGAGACAAATACCACATGAAGATGAAAACGTGACAGAGAGCCCAGGACTCTGCAGCAGAGATAATAGTGCAGTTTTTCACCCACCAGGATGCCACTGTGATCCGTCTCACTCCCCGTAGCTTATTGCAGATTCTTATACTAGCTCCTGATACACACTAGTTGCTGTAGCCAAAACCAGCGTTCCAGTTGACCAAACGAGGGGTAGCATGCTTGCACAAACCTGCTGGAAAACTACCCCAACAGTTGCTAGTGTTAGAAGCAGGTTGAGGCTTAAAGCCACAAATGCTGTTGGAGCAGGCCTTGGCATAACTGTCTACAGAAGCCACCACCCCAGGAGCTGCACTGGCTGCGAGGGTCTCCTCTGGCCAGTACTGTGTATCTCTTCTTTGATTTGGCTGCAGCATAATTGAGTTTCCTGAGCTCAGTGGGGCTGAAGGGCAAGCTTGGAGGAACAAGCATGATGATAAAGTCAACTGGAGTCATGGCTGAGACCGACATCAGGCAAAGTCCCAACTGAGCCACCCAGGAGCATGCAGGGGGCCCACATCCATGTGTGACTGTACAGTTCTGCCCATGCTTTCAGCACTCCATCTCCTTCACCACCAGCCTCCCATGCTGTGCATGATATGGCTGAGTGCTCTTCAGAACAGGTCCTTCTTGTTTTTCTAAGCTCTGCATGGGGCGCTCCTATTTCCACAGTAGAGCTGTGGAGTGAGACTCAGGCTGGCTGGGAGAGTTGATCAGGCTGTGCCCACATGGCCCTGAGAAGACAAGAACCCTCACTGGTGTGGTGAGGTACAGGAGAGTGGGAAAGGGCTGAAGGTGGTATCTCAGCTGTAGAGCCCAGAGAGCAAGCAATGCTATTCCAGACGGCTGAAGAGCTGCTCCAACAGCCAGAGCCATCTCTGTGGGGCTGGGGGATCCTGGGCTGTGAACAGTGCAATAAGCAGAAGGCAGTGCTTGGTGCATGCCCATCCTACACATACCGCAGAAGCACTTGAACAAAGCAAAAGTTGGGTATGATTAGAGGTGGCTGTAACTGGTTTATGTACTCTGCAAAAACAAAACAAATCTCACCAAATATAAATGGTCAAATACTTCCTAGAAAACTGCCCAAATGTTCCCCAACGTAACTGCAGGCATAGGCAGAGCTATTGTGGCAAACAGCACTGGGAGCTCCTGCAGTACTGCTGTTCTGCTGTCTACACTCTGTCCCTCCTCACTACTGCTTAAGCATCATACCTTGCCCTGTGACTAGCTCCAGAGGACAGGACTCAGAAGTGTGCTGGCTGAGACACCCTTCGGTCAGTACAGGTGGGTGCACAGATCCAGCTCCATTGCCTGTGGCAAACCAGGCAATTGCAGGTTTCCCACAGGCAACATAGGCCTGGGACCTGGGACTTCCCCAGTCCCCCTGAGGAGCAGGAGCAGAACAGCATTGTCTCTCCTGCTCAGTGTCCCCTGGAGGCCTACAGTACTTGCCTCAGACAGGACCCCATGTTCCAGATTCACTGGGCTGAGCAGGAGCCCATGTATGGCTGATGTGGGAGCAGCTGACTTTCAGCCTTGCATCCCTTAGACCCCCCTGGCACATCCAAGTCCCCTCAGGAGCTACCTGGGCAGCCCTGAAGGCCCCAGGGACCTTTGCACTCTACAAGCCACAGCCAGGAACCAATGCCCTGAGCTGGCACCACCACAGAGGCGCTCCTTGACTCGCAGGGGTCCAACTGCCCTCGACGCAGTGAGAACAAAGCACAGGTTATTGCACTGATGTTGGCTGCTGACACAGCAGCAAACTGTGCTGGACACCCTAGAACCTCATCACAGAGGGGACTGGGAT